>CALYLX010000145.1:0-1224082 GCA_944990035.1 Clitopilus passeckerianus
CACTCTCAGTTTCCCCTGTTGCTAATGCAACAATGTCAATAGTCGGTGCTTTGGTGGTTTTTTCAGTACGTTTGCGAACTCGCTTTAGTCTCATTTTGAAAACCTAATGTAATGAACTGTTCAGATGGGAATGTCGGCATACTAAAGAGGTTCGCGCATCCTTTACAGAAGCAAACCCATGAGCTGACATTTGTCACAGTATAATGGCAGAGATGGCTGCTGATTCTAACCAACTCGCTGAGGTAACTACTCTTTTCTCGTGTCCATATCATACCTTACCGTGACATTCTCGTAGCTCTTTTCCTACTTGCCACTCGCATGGGCGGGGACTGGCCTGGTAAGCTTTTCCGGAGTTTGACCTTTCATGAACTGAATGACCTTTCCGGCATAGTTCGGGCCCTTGATAGGTGGTTCCCTTGCACGGCCTGCTGAACAGTTCCCCGGGCTGTTTGGATCCAATAATTTCCTCAAAGCGTTCCCCTACTTCCTTCCCTGTGCTGTCAACGCATCCTTCCTCGTCTTCGCCTGCGTTATGTGCTATGTTTTCCTGAAGGAAACACTCAAGAATCCAGAATCGTTTAGGCAGTGGCTAGGCCTTCATCAAGCAAGAATTCAGCCCAAACTTCTCGAACCTCTCCCGAGGATGTCGCTGAGAGCGCCGACACGCCAATAGATTCCATTCCGGAGTCTGAGCGACCATATCCGATTCTTGACCTGCTCCGAACGCGACGTGTACTGCTTGTAGCAGTAAACTACATGTGTTTAAGCATCTCCCAAGCCTCCCTAAACACCTTCCAGCCGCTCCAACTATCTCTTCCCGTCGACCAAGGTGGCATGGACTTTCCTCCCCGCTAGTCGGCAAGATCCTTTCCATCTTCGGTCTCCTCAATGGCGCCCTACAGTTTTCTTCTTTGCAAAGATCCACGCTTATTTGGGCCCGAAATGGTTTTTTACTATTGGGACTGCGTGCGGGATCCCGATGATCATGTCATTCCCGTTGACGAACTACCTTGCGAGGAGTAGCGGGAATATAGGGCTTGGGGCATGGGGTCTGATTGCAGTTCAAACACTTGCGAAGGTCGGGATCAATATGTCTTCTGGTAAGATTTCTTAACGTTGAATGTGAACCCGTCGCTCATCTGGAGGAAAAGGTGCTTTGTTCATTGTCGTCGCAGCCGCCGCGCCAAACAAGGCATCCTCGGTGCGACGATGGGAATCTGTCAGGTCAGTTCAGAGTTTGCCGACCCAGGATTTTGCTGATTGACGCGACATTGCAGACGATTGGAAGCCTCATGAGAGCTTATGGGCCTGCAATGACGAACACCATCTTTGCCATTTCTCTTGAGAAGGATATATTGGCTGGGAATTTGGTTTATATTTTCCTTTTCATCACCACTTCGATCACACTGGTCACGGCATCTTTCCTTCCTCGACAGTTATGGACTAAAGACAAGTGATAGCCCACTAAACTCTCGCATACCATCGGTTTCGTTTCAACGCCTGTTTCGATCTCCAAGGCCGGCAAGTTGTGATAAGGGTTGTTGTGGGCGAAGATTAGGAACAGGATGGAATGGCAAGCAACAAGATGTATATTGGCTTCGATCGAAAGACCTAGCTGGACTTTGTTTTGGGTTTTTATATTTATTAGCCTGAGGATGCAGCATCTGTCTGGCCAAAGGTTTAGGCAAATTCGGACTTTACACTCCCAACTATACCACACTTGATTATTGTTATTGTTACATTTACATTTACATTTTACTATGTACATGAATCAAGTGTCCACAGCGAAGCGAGGAACGGTGATGGAGTTACCGAGACGCGGAGGCTTATCCCCGTCACTTTGTTGACCAGAACTTCCATCATCAAGCCGAATCTATTAGTACTTATCAGAACGCTCATGGCGCCATTCAGCTCTTCTCTTATACTTCCCAGGACGCTAGCACTTAAAAGCAAACTGACTCTGCCAGTTCCCTTTCGAAACCATGACATCCCAGCGCGCCAATGAAGAAACACCACTTTTACCTGAGAGGGCTGCTCCGGAAGCACATATTCCGAGCAAACTATCCCGATTCCAAATCGGAACCATTCTGCTCGTTCAACTGGCAGAGCACATCACCCTCTCCCTCCGTTTATGCCAGATGTGGGGTCTCCTACCAATCGGAATACACAATGTACTGATCTTACATCCGTCACCATTGTAGTTATTTGCGAACTTGGATATCACCCATGGAGACGCAAGTAAAGTCAGCTTTTATATGGGCGTAGAGGTGAAGATCTCTCATGGACGTGAATGTTTGTCGGCTAATGTCATGTTGCGTTCAGCGCGCTCTTTACTTTACGACGCTGGGATTGACTACGCTTTTCTGGAACCGGGCCTCAGATCGATTAGGGCGAAAGCCTATCCTTATACTTGGCCTCTGTGGAGGGCTCTTTCTCTGTATGCAACTGGCCTCACTCGGACGTTTTCGTGGCTTATCGTCAGGTATGCATATATACAGCTCTTGGTCGTCCTAGTCAGCTGCTGATACTTTGATCTCGATAGTCGGTGTCTTGGTGGAGCTTTCAGTACGTCTGGGGAATTCTTTGCCTTTTGCTGCTCAACTCAGTTGGGTTGACCCGATAGATGGAAATGCTGGCATACTCAAGAGGTTCGTACACTATTTATGGATGGAAACTCATGGGTTGACGCTTGGTGCAGCATTATGGGAGAAATGGCTGCTGACTCTGACCAATTGGCTGAGGTGGCTTGTCTTCTCTTATCAAATCAAACCTTGGCTCAACTGTCTTGCAGCTCTTCTCTTACATGCCACTAGCATGGGCAGCAACGGGCATGGTAGGCACCCAGAGTCGTTCATCTACCTTTCGGAAACTAACTGATGATCTCTGGCTATAGTTCGGCCCATTGATCGGTGGATCACTCGCACGGCCTGCTGAACAGTTTCCTGGCCTTTTCGGGTCAAATAATTTCCTCAAAGCATACCCCTACTTCCTCCCTTGCGCCGTCACGGCATCCTTCATCGTCTGCGTTAGCTTCTTCAGCGCTATTTACCTGAGAGAAACCCTCAAGAACCCGGAACCATTTGGACAGTGGCTCGGCCTTTCGGTCAGCAAGGAAAATACCCGAGCCTCACCTTCTACGGATGAGGAGACAGTTCAAGGGCTGAAACACCACACAGCCCGTGCCTGTGGCCGAACGACAATATCCGATTTTAGAACTTCTGCGAACGCGACGTGTGCTGCTAGTAGCAGTAAACTACACGTGTTTATCCATTTCCCAAGCTTCCTGAATCTCTTCCAGCCGCTTCAGCTCTCCGTGCCCGTCGACCAAGGTGGGATGGGCTTCGCACCTCCATTGGTTGGCAAGATCTTATCGGTCTTCGGCCTTCTCAATGGCGTCCTCCAACTACTCTTCTTTGCGAAGATTCACGCCTACATGGGTCCAAAGTGGTTTTTCATAGTTGGAACTGCGTGCGGGATACCAATGATCATATCGTTCCCTTTGACGAACTATCTTGCGAGGAGCGGGAACATTGGGCCAGAGGTATGGGGTCTGATTGCAGTTCAGACACTGGCCAAGGTCGGGATCAATATGTCTTATGGTGAGGTTCCTTACCTTTCGATGAGAAACTTCCGCTGATCTGGAGAAACTAGGTGCTTCGTTCATCGTCATCGCTGCCGCTGCGCCAAACAAAGCGTCGCTCGGTGCGACGAATGGAATTTGTCAGGTCAGTCCAGAATTTGTCGGCTCAAAATCCTGACTCACGTATCTGGTATTGCAGACGATCGGTTCCTTCATGAGAGCATTTGGGCCTGCGATGACGAACACCATATTTGCCATCTCTCTTGAGAGGAATATTTTGGCTGGGAATTTGGTTTATATTTTCCTTTTCGTCACCACTTCGATCACGTTGGTCACGGCGTCTTTCCTTCCTCAAAAGTTGTGGAGTAAAGACCTGTAAAGACCTGTAACAGCCCAGTGCACTGCGTCGTTGTAGTATTTCCCGTCATAGGCAAGAATAGCTCCAGTTGGCGATTGATGCAGCCAATTGTGTCATCCGTAGTTGGTCATGCAATGATACAGAACAACACATGGGGATTGATTCCATCAGCACCTTTTATATCACAACAGTCATGATGCTTTCAGTGCATGAACGTGCTGCTGCCTATTTCAGGATATCCTATTAGAAGCCATGGTTTGCAGGGTCTTATCGCGACATCTCTTCTTTCTGCATGTCGACCCATCGCGACGATGAAGAGGCCCCTCTACTTTCCGATGGTCCATCTCACTCTGGTGAATTGGCGCTTTCTTGGTTCCAAATAGCAGTTGTCCTTCTCTTGCAGCTAGCCGATCATATCGTTGGCCAGGTTCTGAACCCTTTCATTCCGGCAGTACGTATGAAATAGGCTTATCCTGCAATCCGTACCCTAACATTTGATTCTAGCTTGTTGGAAGCCTCGAAATTACACGGAGAAGAGAGTAAAGTCAGCGTTTATGTCGGAATCCTGGTAGGTCCATCGTTCCTTGGTTGCCTCCGCAATTCCCAAAGATTTGGACCAGCAATCCTTATATTTCCTCTCCACGACATTGACGACTTTATTCTGGAGCCGAGCCTCGGATAGGCTGGGTAGAAAACCTATCCTGTTATGTGGAATGTTTGCATCTGTGATATCAATGCTTGGAATTGGCCTCACTAGAGGTTATTGGTGGCTCGTTGTCAGGTGCGAAATATCACACTGCTAGATTGTCTCGGTACTGATGATGATATCTGACAGTCGGTGTATCAACGGTGCATTTAGTACGTGTCGCTGCTTTCTATGTCCCTCATAGGACTGTACTCAGTCTCACCAGACGGGAACGTTGGTGTAATCAAAAGGTGAGGTCACTACGGACCGGACTAGGGAACTCGATTTCATCTCTGAGGATACACAGCCTGATGGGAGAAGTAACGACGAATTCAGACAAGCTTGCGCAGGTACGTCGTCCGCTTTGCATCACCGAAGGAGGATCCGTGAACATACTCTCTATAGCTTTACTCTCTCCTGCCCATTGCGTGGGCGACTACCGGCACAGTTCGTCTTTCTTCGCAGTTACTACAGCTTCTCGTCCTAAAACCATCTTCCAGGTTGGGCCTCTGATTGGAGGTTATCTCTCCTCTCCAGTTGAGCGGTTTCCTGAAACATTTGGCTCTTCGATATTTCTCGCGGAATATCCTTACTTCTTGCCATGTGCAGTAACAGCCGCGTACATAATGTTCGCCTGGCTCGTTACTCTGGTGTTTCTGCGCGAAACACTCAAGTATAGGTGTCTTTCTTCACCTGGCTTGGGCTTGACCGTGTTTTCGGAAGGCCACAAATCCACTCTGCTCCCACACCGAACCACCTCTGGGTGCAGAGGCGTCGCATTCTACTGTCTCTGAATCGGAAAGGCCACTTCCAATGACTGAGCTACTCCGTAACTCACGGGTTCTTCTTAGCAGCCCTAAACTATGCCTGCCTCTGCCTCACCCAGTCTTCACTGAACAACTTTCAACCCGTCCAATTTGCTACCTCGATCGAGAACGGAGGCATGGGATTCGATCCACCATTAATCGGCAAAATCCTTTCGACGTACGGTTTCATGAACGGCGTCCTTCAGCTTCTTCTGTTTGCCCGAATACATAACTATCTTGGGTCGAAGAGGTTCTTCGTATGCGGTGTATCATGCGCGATCCCGATGATCGTGTCCTTCCCCCTGGCGAACTATCTCATCAGGACATATGATCATGGGCTTGGCGTTTGGATCGTTATATACGTGCAGGTTCTCGCTAAGATAGGGGTGAGCATGTCATACGGTGAGTTATTCGTCCAAATTTCCGTCGTCTTGGGACAAACTGACTATTCCTTTCTAATAGGCGCGCTGTTCATTCTGATTGTCGCTGCTGCACAATCATGCTTCGCTTGGCGCTACAAACGGTCTTTGTTTAGTGAGCCCTTGTTGTATTGACAATCATGTAGTCATCGTACTTACACCATCTTCAGACTACAGGGAGTTTGATGCGAGCTGTTGGGCCCACAATGACGAACACCCTTTTCTCCCTATCAATGAAAACCGGAATATTGGGAGGAAACCTGGTATATATGTTTCTTCTGGTCCTAGTCGCTGTCTGTCTTGCGACAGCATCTGCGTTGCCGGAAGAACTCTGGAAGAAAAAGGAATGATATGGGTAACTCGTCAATGTTGCTTGCGACGTCGATCTATTTAAGCTGCAACCGGGTAAATGAACCATAGATATATTGCATTTATTGACTCACCATCTCGATGACGAGGCTGGACTTGGGGCTTAGCTCATCAGCAGTTCGACCTGCGTAAAGCATTGATATTTGAGGAACACTTCAGTGTGACAACCTAATCTCAGAATTGCGTAACTGAAGCCTAGCTTTCTCACGGAAAGGCCGTGCTCTCAGGCAACGTTACAAAGCGATGCTCTACAGATCCAGTGACTGCTGCGGCCATATTCGTATACAAGGGCGGGTCGACTGGCTTTCGCCTGGAATAAGACGCCTACCATGTCAGCACGGAAACCATCCTTCTGGTTCTTGTACCTCCTGGGTCAGAGAAATCAAAGCGCTATGCAATCGTTGCCCGCCCGCCTTCATATATTGGACTGGTATTCGTGTTCGGTGACCGGTCCTTCACAGCCTTTACCAAACCTAACTCTAGGAAGCACTCCGCACGGCCCAAGAAACTCTTGGGCAATATCTTCGAGATCGCGGGGCACGGTTAATCCTCCGTTGTTCTGCTAGGAATAAGAACGACGAACGGATTTGGGCCGATATCGGCTCGAAAAGCTGGTATGATGCCATGCTTCGAGCTCGAAAAGATATCGGAGTCTTCGAGAAGGTCCATTCATCAATGCCAGAAGGGCAACGTTGGCCTGTTGGCCCGGTGCACTCACCTGGGCTAGGTGTTCTGGATTTGTGCCCCGGTTGAACTGGTTGGGCAAGGTTGACCTGACTGATCCACATGCGACAATCGAAATAGACCGACCCAAAAGTTTCCAGATATATCACCTTTATTCGTGACCGGAAGTTATTCTGAGGATTGTTATTCAGCAGCCGCAGAGACCGCGAGGAAGCTCGTGAGTGTAAGGTTCAATAGCAATATCGGCGCAAACCATTCGCTTCAGAAAAGTAATATTCGGTCGGGTCCCACAGTATACTGAGCCAAATCTAGTTAGGTTTGTGGTATTCTCAACCCGACTTTATCCAGGTGGGCGGAGTTTCCTCGAAGCTTACGGGAAAAGATCTAGGGAAGGAGATGGTTCCGCCTCAGGTGGTATCCTGGGTGTCATATTCGAGTGCGAAGATCAGAGAAGAACTGAGATGCCGAAAATGGGATGGGTCGCTTTGGTACATTGTCAGTGCTGTTCTTAAATGTATCACTTCACATGTGTTTAGAGGGGCGTATTGATTGCTCCAAAGATAGCACCTTTCTCATACATTCCATGCCTGACTCGTCGTGATAGCAAAATACGTAGCAATGGACTTCCGGCTGACCTGTATCTTCTGATCCTGGTTACTGTCTGTCTAACGACGGCCTCTGCATTGCCTCAAGAATTCTGAGATTAAAACGAACAGGCGAACGATTTCGGAGCTCGCTCGTCTAGAAAAGTTGTAAGATTGAAGATTAGGCCACCTCGAGCAGGTTATCTCATGATGGGGTCCAAGCACTTCAATAATCCCATTCGGACAGCAGTCGTTACATAGGGGTTAAGAGCGTCAATTCCGAAAGAAGGCTCGGCAGTGCTCACCAGCCCTTCTGAGCGGGTACAAATAGGTCGACTGGATGGCAACTGGGTTTACGACAGATTTATCCCCACCGGTATGTCCTCGCATAATCCCCCGACTGAACCGACGCCTCCGTACATTGAGAACTTAGAAGATGGAGGAAGCCAGCTCCAGAGCGAGCTGCCAATGTAGACCCGGAAGCTCATCCTTGCATTTATCGACAACGATGGCGAAGCGCACCATGCTGTCGTCCCGTTTCCAGAGACTTATGAGGTAGGCTAATGAGAAACACTCTATTTGAAACTGAAATTCAGTATTCATCTTGGATGCCTCAGGCTGCCCAAACTGCTGCGATCAGAACCTTTGGGATGTATATGAGCTGGCATCACGACCCGAAAGTCATCTTACGATGCTCGATCACAAATAGGGAAGGCGAATGGACTTGGGCCGACATCGTACCAGATAATTGGAAGGTGACTCTAAGGTTGTATCCCAACGAGGTTGGCGTGTTCGAATTACCGCAACCAGAAACTAGGGAAGGTTTTCTTCATGGGCGCTTGCATTTACAACGGGAAGTCTGGGGTCCAGTGTGATGAGCACCTCTTACGACTGGTTTCCAAACTTCAACAATAAGCTCCCTCCATATGCCAGTGGTATTGTCGATCGACCGATAAACTACCAGGTCTGCTAAAAGCTTCCTTATAACCTTGGGCAACTTCTCACATGTAGAGCCAGACTGCTGTGAAGATAGCCAATGCGCAAAATAGAACAAAAGTACCGGCCAATGGTAAATGGACGCAGTTATTGATCGTCGTGCTACACTTACACTGAATTGACAGCAACATTTCCTCGATTTGTTGTGTTTGCGGATTCAAACCTCAATCAATGGACATTCATTCCCGAAGCCGCGCATATTGATGAAAATGTCTGGCGTGCCTTCGTACCAAAACCAGGCGGAATTCTCGGAGTTGTCTATGAGGATTTGCCAGTTTTAGTACAATAGCTGGACTAGAGTAATCTCGAGTATGCAGGATGCGATGCCATCCAAAAGACTTCAATTGAGAGCTTTGTGATGGTGATAGCACGTGTACAGAGAGCGCGTCCATTGGATGCTCCAAAAATCTCTCATTTCTGGTACATTCCATGCCTGACTCAAGATGACAGCAAAATACACAGCAATGCTTAGCGGTGTGTCTCCATCAAATCCCTCAACTGCAACGTGTGCTTGATGCCCCGCGCCGACTCCCTACATCTTACAGCATCTGTTCTCCAACAATTCCCTCATTTCAGGGTCTCTTGTGCTGCCGAGCCATTGACTGTCAGTCAGTCAGACGTCTCCCCGTTCGAGAGATTATTTGGGGCAGCCACAAGGCCCCATTATCCAGTAAAATCCCTGAGAAATGACACCTGCCGCGCCGCAACCCCAGCCTGAGGTAGCATTGAATAGAAACCGAAGCCCGAAGACAAGGAAAGGCCTGGAAAGGCCCGTCGGCTAGATAAAGTTCGTAATCTTTTCCATCATTCCACCCAAATGGAGACGGATCAGGTGATCTGATGTGTAATTCCCTTGATTGATTTTGGAGATGGAAACAGGTGTAAATAGCCCTCAAAGAATGCATAAAAGGATGATGGAGTTGGGGTATGAAGTCCTCAAGCAATCGTCTCTTCTCAATCAACTACTACCTCTTAAATCGATTCTAACAAACATGCAGGCTGTACGCTTCTGCTCTCCCGTCGTGCTTGAACCTTGACTGACTAGATCTCTGCTTTCGCTCAACAGATCTTCGAGCCCCTCGTTAACAACGGCTGTGGAAACGCCAGCTGCAGCTGCGGCGATAGGTGTGTATATACGTCGTACAGAGGTGCACTTCATCTGACTTTCTCACCAGCTGTGGATGCGCTGAGGGTGCATGCAAGTGCGGCCAGAAGTAAATACGCGCTGCCTTCCTCCCAGAATCACCACACGGCCGACCCGTTCCCCGTTCGCAATGGTCTATGCCTATGTATAACATCATTGTATAATAACCTGTACAAAACAACATGAAATATTTTTGTCTGCGTCTCTACCTGTGTGATATATGTCGGCGGATCCCCTGCCACAACTATATGTTACGCCACCTCGAGAAAGTTTGCAGAATAGACAACAGCAGCTGACCCTACCAATCCGATATGGCACATGGCCTAGATTCCACCAATTCGAGCTATCGGACCGATGGATCAAGTGAGATCAAGTAGCAGAATGACGGCGGGGTATCAAAAAGTTATCCAGCTTTGGCACCTGCAGTAATTGTACCATTCAATCGTCCCGCGAAACGACGGAAGACGTACGCTGAATCCGAGTGGCTTTTGGTGGCAGATGAGCTGCGGAAATGCGATAATCATAATCATCCGACCCGGTGGTGGCGGATCTTGCGAAAGTAGAGTTCAGAGGCACATGGATGGGAAAAGGTATGACGTTTGGATTGAGGAAGCAGGATCGAATCTACTTCTGATATGGTGGAATATAAATGAATGTGAGGTATACATAGACATCTATATAATGTGATTGTAAGTTACGAAGAACGAGCAAGGGAATAGGACATGAATGAAAGGTCCAGGGGCTAGGGTTCAACCAGAAATAGTAAGGTGAAATGAAATGGAATCGGAATCGCATCGGCGCGCGGCAGGAATTTGAAGGAACGTCAATCAAAGCTTTGCCAAAAATCAAAGTCGAAATGGACATGACGTTCAACAATGTTCCTCCAACTTCGAGCATCACAGAGGCGCCGTCCCCACGCATATAGTCACACTTCCTTCGACCGTTATAAAGAAACAGTTTCGGGTCATAGCTTTTCCATCCTCCCTTTCTATTCCTTCATCTCTCATCGTCCCTCTGCCTCCTCACCACCTCCCCTCATAGCAAGGAAAGCACCACCCTTAGCCAGAATCGAATCTCCTCGATTCGGCCTGGGCCTCCCAAATCCCAAACCCGCAGATGGGAACTCCGATCCCTGGCTCTGTTCCCTCCTCACACCAGGGAACCCAGCAGAGGGGAACTGAGTGTCCGAGTCAGCGAAGTGTGAACCAGGACTGGGTGAAGGCGCTGGGATATCTGCCTCCGTGAGACCTTGACTCCCGTCAAAGTCGTCATCGTGGATGCCAACTTGCCCAGAGCTGAGCTTGCTGAAAGGCCCAGCTTGGCCTAAGTGAGGCGGTGGAGAAACAAGTCCGAATGTGACAGAGGTAGGTGAAGGGAGGGAGGGTGGCTGGGAGGTTGATGCGCTTGTATTTGAGCGTGAGCGGGAGTCGCGGGAGCCTGAACCCGAGCCAGAGGTGGTGGATACAGATTTGAGTTTACTCCTGCCAGTGCTGCTGCTGTGGCTGCTTTTGCTCTGGGATGATTTGTATTTCTTCAGTGGTGTTTGGCCAGGGCCTGGACCTGGGAGTAGCATACCCGGCGATGGGGGTGGTTGGAACCCTTGTCTTTGGTTTGGGTTTGGGAAACCGGGTGAGATAGGAGTTGGGGCATCTGAGCGAGATGCGGAGGTTCGTGAGGCGGATGTTCGACTGCGTGAGTCGGATCCAGAGCGAGAACCACCGGCTGGATCTCTGCTTCGGCGTGCGTAGACTTGACCATCTAGGTCTGCTTCATCTTCATCCCCGTCGGGGCCGTCGTCTCTGTAGACGGCGTGGTGTGTGGGTTTGGTGGGAAGTACGGCCAGCAGACACGAATGGTCCGAACCCTTCAAAGGTGGGCATGCCTGGGTAGGGGTCTGTTCCACTTCCTTGGAATCCTTCAAATGCCTCGCCAGAGGCTTGTGAGCCCTCTTGCGGAGCTAACGCGAGTCTCTTCATTTCTCGTTTTTCTCGACGCCTTGCCCTTCTTTCTGCCTTCTCTTCCTTCCGACGCCTTTCTTCTTCCTCCTGAGCTACTTCGCGGGCAGCTAAGGCACGCGTCATGGTAGAGGACGAACTGGTGAGATTGGCGATAGAAGCAGAATCAAGAGGTGCAGCGTCCGAGTCAAACGTCGACCCGGAAGATGTCCTCGTCGCAGCAGGTGCAGCCAATGCAGACGTCGATTCATCATCTGATTCAGGCAGATGTATAGGCGGAGGCGCAGGTTTTCCGAGGTCGTATCCAAACATGGTTATCCTCTTGGAGCTCCTTTTGCGTAGATTTCTTTGACTTTTTCTTTGTACGACGGGTGGAACGACCGGGGTTGGAGTGTAAGGACATGCGTTCTGCGTCAACGTCGGTGTCGGGATCTTGGAGGAGTCCCGCGAGTTCGTCTGGTCGTGCGCGGGGATACGGTGGGCAGTTGGGTTGTGTGCATCTGGGTCTAGGAGGGAGTCTGTTGAGGCAGACGCGTTGGCATTTGGTGAGGGGGATGTTATACATGGCAGACAGCTTGAGAAGGCGACGTGTAGAGTGTCAGACCAGGAGAATGCGGTAGTCATGATGATGTGGTTTTTCGGTGGGTGGGTATGCAAGAAATTCCGGTGATTTTTAATTTAGGTCGTGAATGGTTATCGTGAGTAGAGGGTATAGATATTCTGGTACTTTCGAGGTATATTGTACGAGTCGTCAGCTCGCGTCGATAGAAAAGATACAAGAAAGAGGAGGGACGAAGCTGGGGAAAGTGGACCAACTTTGCAGCCACGCGGCACTCAGTTCAGCACTTGATTCAAGTTGATTGGGGCGCGGGAAGCAAAATGGCGTGTAGTTACCGGATATGGTGACCTCCGGAATATTACTCCGACCATTTTCACATGTGGATGGGGCACTTGGCAGAATACACTTGAATTATGCTTGAATTCTCATAATGAATACAGTCCTAATTGCCGCCATTAAACCAACACCTCCTACTCGCTATACGTCTCGTCGCTAGAATGCTGATCCAGCTCATAAACCACCCTCTCCATAGTAAAGCTCTGAGTGTTCTTGCTTGACTGGCTTATCACCGTCTCGGCCTGAGCCGTCTGCTTTTGCTCCTCTTCATGTTGTGCATGTTGACCTTGGTCGGGGGTGCACAGGGGAAGCGGTGGAGCGGGGACAGGTGCCGGAGCAGGTTTGTCTTGGGAGGGTTTCTTGACTGAAGGTGAGATGGGTAGGGGTGGGTTTGGTGGAGAGGCGGTGGTCGTGGTAGGATCGGCACCCTGCTGGGACTGGAAGAACTTGTCGCCGTAATTGAGGAAGAGTTCGGTGTCAGCTTTGAGGTTGGCCACTATTGCTCTTAGTCAGTCTCTGTTTTTTCCCCAAGAATGCCGGTGTTGTATGAGGATATCAGAAACGTACAAGCAAATATCCCGATGCGGTGTTCACCGTTAACCAGCCTGACTATATTTCCGAAAATGAGCTCGATAATTTGTTACTGAGAAAAAGAGGAACAAACCTCCTGCGTAGCAGTTCGGAACGCTGTCATGATTGATAAACCTCGCTTCGTTCCCTGCTTTGGCACTGTCTATCGACAATGTGGGGTCAACCTGGAAGAGGTAGGTCCGGTGACGATGTTCAGCGACGAAACTGAGGAGGTTTGTGAGAATATGGTCTGAAAGCGTGTTCACGCCAGAAAAAGTAAGTCAGAACGCACTCTCGACATAGGGTGGTTATTTGATATATCAGTTCGCCAGTGTATTCTTTCCCAGGAGTGTTAGCTCTGTAAATGTTGTGGTGTGGAGGGAGATATGTAGGTACCAATGATAAAGTCGTCCTCTTGCACAGGCTCCATCATGAAGAGACCCAGTCCCCATGTGCTTGTCCTAACTTCGGTTTGCTAGATTGAGATTGGACCTCGAAAGTCAGCGATAGGGTTTGGAGGCAAGGTAGAGGGAGAACACGAACCTTTCTAGCACCCCTCTGGATCGCGGAGTTTCTGCATAAATTTGCTTCTGCATCCCTAGATTGACCATCCATAGGTCAGTTCATGCAATGAAGGGATTAAATGATGGTGAGGGTACCTGGATTTACAACTCAAACAAAGCTCCGGATCACACTCTCTATGGGCTTTGAAGCAGGGACAATGATTCGTCCTACATGTCCTCCTTAAGCTGTTCTTGGTTGTTGAGTGGTACTTGAGGTGTGCGCAACGGCAGCCTTGCCAGCGCCTGGCACCTGTTGAGTGAATGGAGTCATTAATCGAAGTTTGAGTGGATATATGCGCCCATTGTGTGCGCTAGGTGGGAAGGAGGAAGAGTAGACGTACATTTTCGGTCACAACGACAACCTGATTCGCAATGTCCGTCGTTTTGGAAGCAGGAGCAGTTATTAGCTGCTGTACATGGGCCTGGATGGGAGCAGGGAGGTTGTCTTTTGAGGGTTCCGTTAGTGAGAGTGGTTAAGCTCCAGGAGGGGGATAATTACGGGCTATATGCGTTCGCGTCATGATCTAAGAAGGGTAATTGCAGGTTGGTCAATTGGGTAGGAAAAGGTATGGAAGTATAAGTAATGTACCTATAAAATTCAACGTTGGGTTCCTCCTGCTCTGAACTGGCTTCTCAGAAGCCTTGGAATTGGGCTTCGAGCTTGACGCAATAGTCGAATCTGGGATGAGTTGTTGTCGATGTTTGAAGACCTGTGGCAAGAAGTCGTCGGATCAGCTCGTTGGAGGGCTAATACGGAGATGTGAAGAACGGTACCTCACGACAAGGTTTCCTGACGATAACAGCCAGATCGCAAGGCGTTGTGTCGGGAGAGTACTTCAAAGCGACGGTAAGCATGTCGAGGTCATCGACGGTCCATTGGGAGTATCTCTGTAGTGAGAGGTAGGAGATTGATCCTGGCCCGAGGAGGAAGCAGGTGCTGCTGCATGGCGAAGTTACGGAGTGGGAGAGGGAGGAGCTTGGGAGGGTTGCTGGTACAGTGGGTGGTTGGGTGTGTTCGTATACTGTTTGTTGGACAAAGGTTAGAGCGTGTTCTGCGAGTCGCAGTGGGGAAACATACGATGTACAGGACAATATCCTGTTAGACAGTTCAGGTTGGTACAGAAGTCCTCGATGAGGGAGGATAGCTTGGTTGAAGGTGTCGAGAGGCTTGAAGCGTAACGGGGTGTATATGGGAGGAGGTTTCGTCCCATTCGGGAAATTGGCTGGTTTTCTGTGGCTGGTAGCGGGTTCAAGCTCGAATCCGAAGAGGCACAGGAGGCAAAGGCGGAATCCACGAAGGAAAGTCATGTCGTTGAGAGTACTGAATGATATTGTCTGGCTCTGAAACCAAGAGCGAGTATTCAAACATCCCTGTATCTTCAATCTCTTGCAGTGTAACCAATCTCGACGCAAGAATTGCATGCACAGTTGATATTGTTATAACTCCTACTCAAGAAAGGTCAACATCTTCAACCTACGCGCACACACAAAGGTAAGAGAATACATACAGTCTGGATCCATGGGAGTTTCGCTCGTCTGCCACTCAAGCCATTTGTAGTCGCTGCAATGAAGGAGAAAGTCGAATCCTGGGTCATCTGCTAGTGGGATGAAGGGCATGTATTCCGAGTCATCACCAACAAAGAGGTTGCGATTCGTCGTTGTGCACATCTCGTATGGCGGCAGCCTTTCCATGGGTCGGCCGTTATGGTACTGCTGGACAAAACAGTGGTACTTGTTGCTGTGCTTTCATCTGAACCTTCTGGATCCGAGATGGTTTCGAAGGAAGTAACGGTGAATGACGCGTCGCTTTCCGCGTCTTCGTCGTCAAGCTCGTCGATTTGAGATTCGACTGGTCTCCAGAGTTGATTGGGGGCAATTCATCGCGGTCTGGGGAAGGTGTTGTGTGCAGAGATGATATTGTCATTTTTGCATGGTTTTGTTCCCATTCGTAGAATGAGACCCAATGTTTGTGGTATGTTAGCCTTGCAAGCGACGCTACTGCATCTTTGCGTGGTAATGCTGGGCCCGGCGTTGAAGTGGACATCGAGGTCGCTGTTTGAGACCAAGCTACATGCTGAAGCGTGCCTTCTTGTAATTCCATTTGATGATGGATTGAGACTGCTCAATTTCTGGAAAATACCAGTCTTTTACCGTTCAAAATGCATATAGCTTATTCAGATGGGCGAAAATGATTCACTAACCAAGTTTATAATAAAGTTACGCTTCTGGATCTTCTGCAATTTATGAGCTTATCATATTGTGAGCGATCGAAATGCTTTGATATTCAAAGTAAATAAATAAATTCATTGCTGCATCCTATAGGGTTTTATTTTGCATGTCGAACCAGCCTTTGTTACCGTAGCGCCGTTTCTGAGCGTTGAACGTTTGAACCTGCCTTGGAGTTCTGCCTGCAGGCTGCTGCTGAATAAGCATCTGTCCAGCCAATTAGAACGCGGAAATCAGTCCACGGACCCACCTGAGTCTAAGTCCGTAGCTTACCTAACTCCAGCCTCGCGTCAGCAAACTTTTCGAGCAGAACGCCTTCAACGTTCACCACCACTTCTTCAACGACTATCACTATGTCAGGAGGCGGAGGAAAGCCTGATCTCTCAGGATACAACTATGGCGCCATCTCGTCTTTGGTGCTCACCGCTGACAGGTCTGCACTCCCTCGACGCGACAAAGAGCCAGATGGCGCCCCACCAGTTTGGTGGGGAGGATTGACGTGAAGGAGATGGGGTCGAGGGTGCAGAGGCAGGCGCCGAAGGACTTGGATAAGAAGAAGAAGAAGGCAGCGGCGGATAAGGCTGACCAGCTGAGAAGCAGGCAGCGACGAAGAAGAAGAGTGTTGGGTTCCAGAGTTATGCGGATATTCTGGAGGCGACGCAGGATGTTGAGGGTTGACTTATCGACCGAGGACGGCGGAGACGAAGGAGGTGTATGAGATGATCCTCAATACTGTGCATAGTGCGCTTGGGGACCAGGCTCAGGATATCGTTCGGTCTGCTGCTGATGCGGTGCTGGAGACGTTGAAGAACGAGAATATGAAGGATTTCGACAAGAAGAAGGATATGGAGGAGATTCTGGGCAATATCAACGCCGAGACATTTGATGCTCTCGTCAGCTTGTCGAAGAAAATCACCGACTATGGCCAGGAGGACGAGGAGATGCAGGATCCAGACCAGGAGCGCAAGGAGGGTGAAATCGATGACGAAGTTGGTGTCGCTGTTGTCTTTGACGAAGAAGAGCAGGAAGAAGAGGACGAAGAAGGCTTCGAGGTTCGAGAAGAGTCAGACGACTCTGACGACGAGGCAGAGAACAGGCAAGACCAGGCTGAGCCCACTGCCGAGGGTGAAGCTGGCGACGAAGAACTTGTCATTGGAGGAGAGTCCTCAAGAACCAAAAAGGCCAAGGCCGACCAAGACATTGTTTCCCCCACGCCATAGACGCTTTCTGGGTGCAGAGGCAAATCTCTGAAATCTATCCTGACCCTGTCACTGCTGCCGACAAAGCCTCGCAGGTCTTGTCAATTCTTGGCTCCGAATCCAATCTTCGTGACTGCGAGAATCAGCTCATGGACCTGTTCGAGTATCAGAGCTTCGGCGTCATTACGAAGTTCTTGAAGAACAGAGATGTCGTTGTCTGGTGCACCAAGCTCATGCGAAGTGACGCAGACGAGAGGGTCAACGTTGAGGTTGCGATGAGGGAGAAGGGCGTTGGGTGGATCCTCCGCGAGCTCGCTGGCGACCGTCAGGCCAAGGCCAAGGACTCAGACGACAGAATGGACGTTGACGAGGAACAGAAGCCTACCGTCCCCAAAACCGCTACCCTTGCTCCTGGTTCGACTGTCCAGCCTAAGCGGACGGTTGACCTCGAATCTCTGGCTTTCTCACAGGGTGGACACCTCATGACGAACAAGAAGTGCAAGCTCCCGATGGGTCGTTCAAGCGGTCTAGAAAGGGCTTCGAGGAAATCCACGTCCCTGCACCCAAGCAGGTCCTATTAAGGATGGCGAGCTTGTCGTCATCAAGGAATCCATGCCAGCCTGGGCCCAGGAGGCGTTCACTGTACCCAAGCTGAACAGGGTGCAGAGTCGCTTGTTCCCAATTGCGTTTGGCTCTGAGAGCCTGTCCTGCTTTGTGCCTACAGGTGCCGGAAAGGTTAGTAGTACTTCTGGCATGACTACATGCGTGTTCTAATTGAAATTTTTCAGACAAATGTCGCCATGTTGACAATCCTACATGAACTTGGAAAGCACCGAGATGAAGAAACTGGCGAGTTCGACTTGGACTCCTTCAAGATCGTCTATATCGCTCCCATGAAAGCCCTCGTCCAAGAAATGGTTGGCAACTTCTCTGCCAGGCTGAAACCTTACGGCATTAAAGTAGGAGAGCTCACCGGAGACTCGCAAATGACGAAGCAACAGATCACCGAAACCCAAATCATCGTTACCACCCCCGAGAAGTGGGACGTCATTACTCGCAAGAGTACTGATACCAGCTACACCAACCTCGTCCGGCTCATCATTATTGATGAGATTCATTTGCATGACGAGCGTGGACCTGTGCTGGAGAGTGTCATTGCCAGGACGATCAGGAGGATGGAGCAGACGAATGAATATGTTCGTCTTGTTGGTCTTTCTGCCACGCTACCCAACTATCAGGATGTCGCCACCTTCCTACGCGTTGATGAAAAGAAGGGCCTGTTCTATTTCGACTCCTCGTACCGACCTTGCGGTCTTCAGCAGCAGTTCATCGGTATCACCGAGAAGAAGGCCATCAAGAGATATCAGGTGATGAACGAAATCTGCTACGAGAAGGTGCTTGACAGGCTGGGAAGAACCAGACGCTAGTGTTCGTCCACTCGAGGAAGGAGACCGCCAAGACCGCAAAGTTCCTCAGGGATATGGCCATGGAGAAGGAGACCATCGGGCAGTTCGTCAAAGCCAGACGGAGCCGTTAGGGAGATCCTCACCGAGGAGGCCAACAACGTCAAGGACAACAACCTACGAGACCTTCTTCCTTTCGGTTTCGGTATCCATCATGCTGGGATGACGAGGGAGGACAGGATGTTGGTCGAAGAACTTTTCGCGGATGGGTCGGTGCAAGTCCTCGTCTGCACAGCTACGCTCGCATGGGGTGTCAACCTTCCCGCCCATACCGTCATCATCAAGGGAACCCAGATCTACAACCCCGAAAAGGGCCGCTGGTGCGAACTGTCGAGTCAAGACGTTCTCCAGATGCTTGGACGTGCTGGACGACCACAATACGATACCTTCGGAGAGGGCGTCATTATCACGAATCATTCGGAGCTGCAGTACTACCTGAGCCTGATGAACCAGCAACTGCCGATCGAGAGTCAGTTCGTGGCGAAGTTGGCGGATAATTTGAATGCGGAGATTGTGCTTGGGACCATCAGGAACAGGGACGAAGCGGTACAGTGGTTGGGATATACTTACCTGTAAGTTATCTCAAACTCTTTCCTCCAATTTCTTGCTGATCATTCGTTTGTATCTAGGTATGTTCGTATGCTCAGGTCACCTGGTGTCTACAGCGTCGGTGCGGACTACCAAGATGGTGACGATGCACTGGTCAGAAGCGTGCAGACATCATTCACTCCGCTGCTGTTCTCTTGGAGAAATGCCAGCTTATCAAGTATGAAAGAGCCAGCGGCCGATTCCAGAGTCTGGAGCTTGGTCGCATTGCATCGCACTACTATATCACACATAGTTCGATGATGACCTATAACCAGCACTTGAGGCCTACGATGACGATGCTGGAGTTGTTCAGGGTATTCGCACTCAGTAATGAGTTCAAGCTGCTTCCTGTACGTTTGCTCCCTTTGATATTCAAATTTGTGTTCACACAATTTTTCCTAGGTTCGTCAAGAGGAGAAGCTTGAACTTGCGAAGCTTCTGGAACGTGTCCCAATTCCTGTTAAAGAGAGCGTTGAGGAGCCTGCTGCCAAGATTAACGTCCTTCTTCAAGCTTTCATCTCTCAACTTAAGTTGGACGGTGTGTTTTGATGCTTTCCTGTTTTGGAATGTTGCTGATTTTCTATCTCAGGCTTTGTTCTTGTTGCTGATATGGTCTTTGTTCAGCAGTCTGCTGGCCGGTGAGTACAAATTAAGCATGACTCGTTCTGTGGCCAACCTATATGTTTTTAGTATTCTCCGTGCTATCTTCGAGATCTGCCTTAGGCGTGGTTGGGCCGTACCTGCCAAGGCTGCTCTAGATATGTGCAAGATGGTCGAAAAACGGATGTGGGGTTCCATGACACCCCTACGCCAATTCAAGGGTGTCCCAGGCGACGTCATTCGCAAGGCGGAAGGAAAGCAATTCGTAAGCCGTCGACCAAATTTCTCGAGAAAAGCTAACCTTGATGTTTCCAGCCCTGGTACAGATACTTCGACCTGGTGAGCCAATTCTCAACCTTCAAGTGATCTCGTATTGACGTCGTATTTAGTCCCCTCCCGAGATTGGTGAACATCGGTATCCAAAATGCTGGTCGCCTGGTCCATCGCCTGGTGCATAATTTCCCCAAACTACAGTATGTGCTCAGTCATATTTTCGTATACAGATGATGGACCTGACTCTTTCATAGACTTCAGGCGCAAGTTCAGCCCATCACGAGGTCACTGTTGAGGATTGACCTTTCTATCATCCCTGACTTCCGATGGGACGAGAAGATCCACGGAGGTGCTGAGACATTCATCATTCTTGTAGAGGATGTCGATGGCGAGGTCATCCTGTTCCACGATACCTTCATCCTCCGCCAAAGATACGCCGAGGATGAGCATAACGTCTCTATCACCGTGCCAATGTTCGAGCCCGTCCCACCCAACTATTATATTTCTCTCATCTCCGACCGCTGGCTGCACTCCGAGACCCGCCTCCCAATCTCGTTCAAGC
Organism: Clitopilus passeckerianus; assembly: GCA_944990035.1. Taxonomy (NCBI): domain Eukaryota; kingdom Fungi; phylum Basidiomycota; class Agaricomycetes; order Agaricales; family Entolomataceae; genus Clitopilus; species Clitopilus passeckerianus. The sequence continues at coordinate 20,520 of CALYLX010000145.1, forward strand.
ACTCATCCTTCCTGAGAAGTTCCCTCCCCCAACACCTCTCCTTGACTTGCAAGCTCTACCCATCTCTGCCCTACACAACAAGGAGTTTGAGCAGATCTACTCGTCGACCATCCAGTCGTTCAACAAGATCCAGACGCAGGTCTTCCAAGCCCTCTACACCTCCGACGAGAACATCTTCATTGGAGCACCAACCGGCAGTGGGAAGACCATTTGCGCCGAGTTTGCCCTCCTACGACTGTGGAGCAAGCGCGACCAGCCACGAGCGGTGTGCATTGAGCCGTACCAGGAGATGGTTGACCAACGGGTGGCAGAGTGGCGAGCCAAGTTTGCGAATTTGCAAGGTGGCAAGGAGATTGTCAGCCTCACTGGCGAGACAAGCGCTGATTTGCGCTTGTTGGAGAAGGAGATGTCATCATTTGCACTCCTACTCAGGTATGTTTTATTCCCGGTTTGAAATCTCGGATTGTACTCACGATTTCAACAGTGGGATGTCATTTCGAGAAGATGGAGACAACGCAAGAACGTCCAAACATCGGGTTGCTGATTGCCGATGAAATCCAGTTGGTTGGTGGAGAGGTTGGCCCGACATACGAGGTCATCTTGTCCGCACCCGATATGTCTCTGCTCAAACCGAGAAGAAAATCCGTATCGTTGCCTGCGGTGTGTCGTTGGCAAATGCCCGTGATCTCGGAGAATGGATAGGTGCTCCTTCTCATGCTATCTTCAACTTCTCACCTAGGTATGAGACCTCATCATATCCATTTTATCAGGTACTAATCCATACCTCAGCGCGCGTCCACTAGATATGGACATACATCTACAATCCTTCCAAATTCCCCATTTCCCTTCGCTTATGATGCGATGTCCAAGCCTGCCTACCTCGCCATCGTCGAGTATTCGCCAGCCAAACCCGTCATCGTCTTCGTGCCCTCAAGAAGGCAGTGCAGACTCACAGTCGACGACCTGCTCACTCATTGCTCTGCGGATGAAAATCCAGACCGCTTTCTCAACATCGAGCTCGATGACTTGCAACCTCATTTGGACCATATCAGGGACCAAGGCTCGTTGAGTGCCTTAAGCTTGGCATTGGCTACTTCCATGAGGCGCTGGACAAGCAAGACAAGCGTATTGTCCAACGTTTGTTTGAATCTGGTGCCATCCAAATTCTGGTCGCATCCAAGGTATATATATCCGACTTGCGTATCTAGTGCCTTGACTAAATCTAACTTCAGGATACTGCATGGAGTTTGCCGGTCGCCAGCTATATGGTCATCATCATGGGTGTTCAGTCATATGAAGGCAAAGAGCACCGTTATATCGACTATCCTGTTATGGATGTGCTCCAGATGATGGGTCGTGCCTGCCGGCCGAAGGAGGATGAGCGTAGCCGTTGTGTCCTGATGTGCCAGCAGACGCGAAAGGACTTCTACAAGAAGTTCCTTGCGGAGGGTCTGCCCATCGAGTCACATCTTCCTACCCATCTGCTCCACGATTACTTCCTGGCTGAAATCGCTGTCAAGACGATTGAGAACAAGCAAGATGCCATGGTGAGTTACGCTGGGTTCATATAACTGTCCTCCAAGCTGACGTTTGCATCTCAGGATATTCTGACATGGACATACTTCTACCGACGTATGACTCAAAATCCCAACTATTACAACCTGCACAATGTCAGCCATCAACACCTGTCGGACCACTTGTCAGAGCTCGTCGAGAACACCCTCACCGACCTCGTCAACTCCAAGTGCATCACAATTGGTAGGTCGAACTCCTGCGCTCCTTTATCCAGTACTGACCCTACCTGTGTAGAGGATGAAATGGATGTTTCTGCACTCAACCTCGGCATGATCGCTGCCTACTACAACATCTCATGTATGTATCAGCTTTCAACAGTCAGCTTTGTGTCAGGCTAAATGGGTATTTTCAGATGTCACCGTCGAGGTGTATACGTTGTCACTCAAGGAGAGGACCAAGCTTAAGGGTCTCCTCGAAGTTGTCTCGTCATCGGCCGAGTTCGAATCCATTCCCATCCGCCGCCACGAAGATGTCCTTCTGCGCCGCATTTACGACCGTGTACCCGTCAAGCTGGATGCAGCTGACTTCGAAGCACCCCATTTCAAGACCTTCTTACTCCTCCAAGCACATTTCTCCCGGCTACAACTGCCTCCTGACCTTGCCGCAGACCAAGCTCTTGTCCTCGAGAAGGTTCTCAACCTCCTCTCGGCCTGTGTTGACGTCATGTCATCCAATGCATGGCTCAACGCTTTGGTGCGATGGACTTGTCTCAGATGTGCGTCCAGGCAATGTGGGAGACAGACTCTCCGCTGAAACAGATTCCCACTTCGAACCCGATGTAAGTGCTTGTGCATCCATATCCGTGATACAACATCTCACTCGGTCCTGCAGGTTGTCAAGAGGTGCAAGGAGGCCAAGATTGAGTCCGTTTACGACATTATGGAAATGGAGGACGATCAGCGCAACAGCTTGCTCCAGATGACTCCCAGTCAAATGTATGTTTGTTCCTTTTTTCGTCAAAATCTTTTGCTGACCACGATGTTTTAGGCGTGATGTCGCTATGTTCGTCAACTCCTATCCAACCTCGACATCACCCACGAGCTCGTCAAGGGAGAGTACACCGCTGGTGCTCCCATTGTCCTTCAAGTTGGCTGTCACGTGATACCGACGAAGACGATGAAGAAGGCGATGACCAAACCGTCGTTGCGCCGTTCTATCCCAACAAAAGATGGCCAACTGGTGGTTGGTAGTTGGAGACTCTGCCAGCCGCCAACTGCTGGTCATCAAGCGTGTCACCGTCAACAAGAGCCTCGCCGTCAAGCTTGAATTCACCTTACCGAAAGGCACCCATTCACTGAAGCTCTACGTGATTTGCGATTCGTACATGGGCGCGGATCACGACATTGACATGGATCCTATTGATGTTGCAGAAGGCGAGGATAGTGATAGCGATGAAGACATGGAAAGTGATGAAGAGTAATTTACGACCTGATATCTGCTCTGTTCTTACAAGCTCATTGTACTAATACGATGTCTGTATTCTAATTCATGATTGCAATTTAGTCTCTGTTCCTATATTGTCCGTGGTAATACCACAATGAGATATTGGGTTCGTGCTCAAAGAGTTTAGAAGGTTGTAATGTCGCATAGACTATCCGTTTCCAGCCGCCCGGCTTTGAGTTGCTTCAAATTCTTGCGGAGTTCTTTGAAGACCTCAACCTTCCCCTCTTTCTGTTGGCAGTTTGAGTATCCCAGAATCTTCCGAGAAACAAAAAACCATACCTGGATGGCTACCTTCCCTTGTACGCTCGGAATAGCGTAGAAGACCGTTTCGCGCACTTCAGGCCCGTCAGCACATACATATACACTTTCGGGAAGGCAGCGAACCTTTCACTTTCCCTTCACAGACAACCTTGAAGGCCTGAATCCCAAGGCCAGATTTTGGGACTTTAGTTCCACGGGGCGTTTTCTGTATCTTCCATTAGCAACCTGATTTATGGTTCAAATAACTGGGTTCAAATAACTGCTAACAACGAACACATTTCTTGTTGATCGCTTTTTGGATATTATCCGCCATCATGAGACCCGTGAAGCATACAATTCGTGGCCGATACTTGCGAACTTTGGCTAGAAGAGCTGGGAAGTTGGCTACCATGTCCTCTTTCGAAGGGTCTCGAAGCTAGAAATATGGAGACTTACGTGTGCGAACATTTGGATCCAGTAGGAATAGGCTTACTGTGAAGACAGGGACAAGTTCCTTCTAGGAGAGATAAGGGTTAGAGAGGACTTGGGTCAGCGAAGACCATGCGACTTACTATACCGATACGGGATCGAAGGAGTGCACTCTCCTAACTTGGCGAGATTTCTAAGGAGGTAAGACCTAAAAATTGAGATAGTACCAGGTCCAGACCCCTTGGTGTTTCTAGAAAATTAACACATGATCGGTGAAGACAATGCCAGAAATGATTGAGGCGGTTTTCAAAGTGGTGTCCAATTTCAAGAGAAATGTGGCCATGAACGTCTGAGGCAAAACACACAAACAGGTCACAGCTTGCTCACCGTCAAGTCATAGTCAATGACATCTAGAAGCACTTGTTCGTCCTCCTCGTCCTCTGATGGGTTATTTGAATCTTACGATGGCTCGTCCTGGGCCGCAGCGCTGAATCCTCGCTTGCCGCGGTAGGGCTGCCAATGTAGCTGGAGCGAGCATACGTCTTGCCTCGGATGAATTCACTCTTGCTTTCGGAAGATTGGCCCTGGGTTTCGAGTTACCATTGCTGCTTTTTACGCGTTTTCCTACTGTCCAGAAATTGGATGCAACGCAGCAAACGCGTCGCATGAGTGGAGGTGTCTTCCAGAACTCACTTCGGGGCTCCTTCAATGGACAAGTCTTCTTCCAGACCACTTTCATCCTTAGCCGCTGATTTACGTTTGGGCATATTGCAAAAACTGCCTACTGGTGGATCTGCTGTTGTGGGGAGCAGAAAGAGGCTTAATTTTAAATTTCCAATCCCTGGAGTCGGCGACATTAAACCGAATTTTAGCGAGACGCGTCGCGTGAACCCCATTTGGGCTGCCACTTTGACTCAGAAGGATATTATGATCGGGTCTTTTAGGCTGGCTGTTAACGTTTATCATGCGACGACGACGCCCACATACTTTCAGCCTTAGTGACATGCTATCATGGAGAAAGATCTCGGGTCTCCTTGGCGCATCCTCTCCAACAATAATCTGCTTTCCGACCCCACGAAAGAGTCCACACCCCGTTCGATCTATTATTGCCTGGTCTAGGAAGGCCTCGACCTCAACACAAATACTGAAACCAGACGGACGCTGGCTATGGAAAGATGAACTTCGTGAGCATGGCCGAACGGTGCTCATTCTTGGAAACCGAAAGGCAGACTAATATTTATTTCTCAGAACGCCACTCACGAACCATCAGCGTTACCTTGGATGCTGTAGCGGAAATTGCATGTGAGAAAATGTCAGCCAATCGATGCGTCAATATTGACAAGCTTGCCGAATACTGTCTCTCATTAATCAGCCTGAGCAGGAGCATATCATAAGGTTTATGCCCTTACCTGGAGACAGGAGACGAGCTTGTGGCTCGATTTCCTTGCAAGCTGGTTGAAGACATGCATCTCGCCACTGCTAGTGAGGTCGCAACAATGGATTAATACCGCGAGGTCATCAAGCAGCCTGCGCCAAAAGTCATTGCCTGGAGCTCAACCCCTGAACTGAACCAGAAAGTTGGCTGGGACTTCATTTTGATGGAACGGATCAGGGGCGAGTCCCTCGCTGACCACTGGCATACCATCAACTTTGAGCAGACAAGACCCGTCTGAAAGATATAATCCTCAACCAGTACTATATTCTGCATCCGAACTTCTCTCAGATTGGAAGCATCTATTTCAAAGACGATGTCGCCCCCAACCTCCAGGATCGGCCATTGTATCGAATGCCTCGTCTGACTATCCCGATGAAGGCAGGTATCATTGGGCCTATAACTGACAGGCAATTCAAGTTCAATGGAGAGCTGGGCGTGAACGATCTTTGTGGACCATGTACGTTCACATACCTTCTTGCAAATACCATGACCGTGAGCCATGACTTCAGGGAACGACATGGGATCTTTTCTTCAAGATATCTGCCGACTTGCTATCCGACGAGTGGAATATCAATGCAACAGGGCAAACATACGACACTCTAGCGCCAGCCTCAGCCTCTCTAGGCAGGAGGATTTCCCTGTCGTTCGGAGACTTCTTGAAGAATGCCTCACGTTAGCACCCTGCATACCTGATCTACTCCGAAATCCTCAAGTCACCTTCCCGACCTTGTCGCACCCCGATTTGAACAGGTCGAACATTCTTATCTCAACGTCCGACTACCGGGTTCAAGCCTACATCGACTGGCAAGGCGCCGCAGTGCTGCCCGTTTTGCAGGCAAATATAGTTCTTCAAGCGGTTCAGTACCAGGGCAGCTTCATAGAGATGCGTGGTCTCGACTTAGACAAGGATCCTTCTCTCCCCAAAACTTGAAAGCCGAAGAGGTGGAACAAGCAAAACACGAGCTTCGACTTGCTAATCGTCAGCACCGCCTAATGCGGTTCCTAGCAGGACATTCTCCCGGTGTCTCAGTTGCTTGGGCAGATCCTTTCATTGTCCCTGTTCAAATGTTCTCTGACATCGTTCTACGTTACCGGGCTGATGGACCTGCCCCGCTGAAGAACTTTGTAAAGGAACTCGTTTCCGCCTGGCCAGATGGCGTCTCTTGCCCCGTCATCCGGACTCCAGCACAGTTTTATGAAGAGGCCACTGAGTACGTGCATTTTAGCGCTTTCGTGATACTCAGTTAGATCTTGTAGACAATCTCGGGTGGGGGGGGATGGGTGGGTCTCTGATGCTGGTTACCTGATGCAAAGAGGTTATATGACGAGCTCAGGGAAAAGTGGTGCGAGAGAGGCTGGTGGGCCATTCCCGTTCGATGATGGGATGTGGTGCTTTATCTAACGTAGATATCCCTGATTATATGTGTGACCATGTCCATAAGACCAAAGACTCTCCACTCACTAACATATCACGATTTGCCAATATGGCCACCCGGAAGCTACCACGCTTTAAACCCTTTGTTGATAAGATATCATTACTGCGGATCACTTTAATTTAGGTAGTGTGCAGATGTTGACCTTTGAATCAGTGTTATGATTGGGAGTCGATCAATGCTCAGGCTACGTCTTCTGAACATATCGGCTAATTCTCGACACCCTCCGATCTGGTGCGTGCCTCGCACCACTCTGTCAGCTCGGGTCGACAGTCCCCGATTGCTATCCCCAGTATCACGGAAAACACCTGGAAGGGGGCCCCAATGGGCTTATTATTGTGATCAACAGCAAGACACCAAACCTCGTAGATAGCTATGGTGGCGTCCGAGAGTCCGATCTAGGCAGGGCTCGCCAGGAGCTCACCGACTGGCGTACAGCCAATTTGGAGCCTCAGCATCGTTTTGAGCTCTTGTTCTATGGAAGGGAAGGTATAATTATGATTAGGGGTCTAATCTACATACTACGATAGAGGAAACTGACGCTAAAGTACCCAATGAAGTATTATATAACTTGAGAATAATGGAGGAAATTTTGGGATTACTGTGATTCTTTGCAATCAGGGTGCAGAGACGATGTTCAATCGAGAGGTGTCTAGATTTCCAGACTTCTGACTGTTGAGCAGCTGATGGAGGTCTTTGAAGATTGCCACTTTGCCGTCCCTCTGGTTGGAGTGAATAAACCCAGGTCCAAGTGACGAGTGAGATTTAAGCTTCACCTGAGGGATGCGAACTAGCCCGGATGTACTTGGGACGGCATAGAATAATGTTTCGTGCGCAACTGAGGTTGCCGTTAGCGAGAACGGTCTATGTGGAGAAAATCCCCTGACCTTCAGGCCGCTCTTCACGAGTCCCATGGACCATCTTGTACGACTGCAGGCCAAGTCCGGATTTTGCTGGCTTTACGTTACTCGCTTTCTGTTGTTAGTATACATCCTCCATCAGCCATGTCCTGGAGACAATGCAAGCATGAACTGACGTACGTAGCGTTTGTTCATCTGAACCTGCACTATCCGGGCGTTATCTAAGCTCACGAAGCATAGAATGCGAGGCCGATATCTGTCGACTTTGGCGAGAAGCGTAGGTATGCCGTCAATTTTATCTTGCACCGACAGCTCACTCTCCTAAGCAGATGTCAGAGATAAGAGGAATGTGTAGTGGTGCTACATAGATACATACCTCGGAGGTTGGCCGATCGACAAGGTCCGTCTGAACATGGTTTCAGCTTTCCTCACAAGACGTAGAAGGGCGATTGGTCACTCACTATCCCAAGCCGAAATTGTCCAGGCAGCTCGAATTCTTCGGTTGGTGAGGGTTGCTAGATGTAAAGCCTGTGATATTCGTTACTATTTTTTTCTGAATATGGTTTCGTGACAGATTGAGCACGCACCAGCCTGGTGGAGACAATACCAGAATTGGTTGGAGGCGTGTCCAAAATGGTGGCCTATCTCCGCCGACTTTCTTCCGGGACTTCAACGGACATCAACAAGAAGACATTAGATTCTGCTGAGGAGCACTTACTTGATTCCGCAAAAAGGACTGTTATGAACTCTATGATTAAGGGCCAGGCGGCGTCAATGGCTTGATGGATTGACTTACCGTCCAAGTCGGAATCAATGACATCTTGGAGCTCTCGCAGATGTGCATATTTCTCTGGAGGTGCGTAACCCTTCGGGGTTCTTTTGACTCTCGAGACCGCAGATTTGGTAGAGGAAGCCTTCAGGGTGACTTTCTCATCGAGGTTGTCAACGTCTACCTTCGCCCGTGGGCTACTCTTATTCGAGAGGAGCGATGCCTTTCGTCAAGTTGTGTAGACCGCTGAGAATCATGTCCGAGTTTTCCGTCGTCGTCAGAGCTAACTTTTGCCCGTTTTCTCTGGCTTGAGGCCAAGCCGAAAGCGAATGAAGCAAGCGATGGTATCTGAGCTTCGGCAGAAGACGTGCAGTTTTCTTCGTTTTTGAGTAGATCTTCTATGTCTCCTGCTGCGCGCTTTGACATATTGCTTGCCTGAAGTGAAAGGAGGCTGTTCTGAGGCTTTCCAAACGTAAAGACAAACCTTAGGAACCGAGACGCGCCGTCGCGTCACACTAAATGGCGCTTAGTCAGCCGCAAGCGTCGGACCGGACTGTGCCGGGGACGTCAACCATTCTCCCAACTGCCGAGCATCGTTTTCCGTTTCCCTTGTTCTGCCACGATACCTTGTTCTGCCATGGTAATCTTGCAAAGTCAAAGATTTAGTGCGAAATATCGACGACGGTACATGTAGACGCGCTATAGGTGGGGTCTTGTAATATCTGATAGCTCCAGAATCTGATAACCCTCTCTTCCAAAAGCCTCTGCTCCGACCTAAGCACCCGGAATGGGATCCTTAGGTCGTTCAGAATCTTCTTGAAGAGCTCGAAGCATTCGTTCTGCTTCTCAAGAAGCCGCACTCCATCATCCACCAGCCACTCAGGTACTGGCGCGAATAACACAAAGACTGATTGTCGATAACCTGGTAGAGCGGCCTGGAATTCAGGCGACTCCACCAGGTGACCGAACCTTATCTGGCCCTCCGTAACGCTAGGCGCCTGGAGGACTGCGTAAACAATTGGGTCCACAGCCGAGCGGTCGCACAGCTGAATGGGACAGGTAATCCCTGCCTGTTCCTGCTCCAGGTGTGCTTTCATGATTGCAACTTGCATTTGCAACGCACCCACGTCTTCACGTGTAAATCCATCACGAGCCATGACCTCGCGAGCGACTTCCTTCACCACTGCTGAGCCGCTAAGGCCTAACGCTTTGCTCAGTGCATTACATGTGGTTGTCTTTCCGGTCGACTATGAAGTTCCGTCGATATTTAGTACAGATTGAGTAGGGGAACGCTCACTGATGGACCAACGAGGAAGATCTGCTTTCTCATGATTTTGGGGGCATCGGACTCTCAGGCCCTTGGCCTTTATATAGGCTTGTCAAATCAAATTTGCTTTTCTGCAAGCGCTCAAGAACTCTCATGTAAGCATTTTTGTTCTCGTGGTACACTGCGGCCTCCTGATTCTTCTCAGGTCCCATTATGGTGCCTTACGTCCTCCAGCAGAGCCCGACGAAGGATGATACTTCATGGCGCTATTCAGTCCCTCCAACGGCCCTAGTTCCTCCCAAGAATCGCCCAACACTAGGAAAGATGATCCTCTTTACCGCAGAACAGATTAGCATCCAGATGGCCCCACTGCCGGCAAACCGCATTTTACGCGGTGACGACCCGTCGAAGTTCATCCTTTTGTCCTTTGGTGGCCTGCGATTTCCTGGATCAACTCTTCGTGACATGTCAGATTACATCGCACGGTTGCTGAAGGCCGGTATTTTCCTGAACGATGTGCAGTACCGGTTTTATCACCACAGCAATAGCCAACTGGTATGTTCTTGCTCTCGCCAATCGTTGACGACGACTGATGATCCATGAAGCGTGGAAGATCATGCTTTGTTCGTGAAGCAAATTCAGACGAAGAGCTTGATCGTAAAATCTACGCCTTGGGAGATTTTGGGAACATTATGAACGCGGCAAAACGTAAGTTGTTTTAATGACTCGACTGTATCTGACGTGCTTACCGCAAACGACCAGGTGCCAAACGTATAGGGTTGTTGTTTTCCGAAGCGCAGCTGGATTGGCAGTTAGACCCGAGATACATTGAGGACATCGATGATATCAAAGACGGGATGAACTCTTCTCAGATGGATGTGGTCTCATCTCTAAGAGGCTTGCGGTTCAGCTTAGTCGATCAAAGAAGATCATTCTGAGAGGAGTACGATATACGCCGACCATTTATCAAATCCGGCAAGTCCTACTTTAGCGAAGAGATACATGTGTTTACCTCCAATTCTGATTGGCAGGTATCTTGGGTACAAAGGAGTTCTGATGCTTCACCCTGAACTCAACGCTCCCGATAAACCGTTGGCACAGTTTCGAAAGAGTATGAAGAAATTCAAGACGACTCAAGATTGGACCTTTTCAGTCGTCAATTTCTCCAAACCTTATACCTTTGGACGCCTCAACAACGACGTTATGGTTCTTCTCTCGAGCCTTGGAATCACCGACGAAAAACTCAGGGCAAAGCAGCAAGAGTATTTTGACTGGATTCGAGCAGCCTCCGTCGACGCAATCAAGGCTGTCGATTTCCTCTGCGCGTTGCAAAACTACGACCTGGCAGAAAGGGTGCTACTTGATGGGCTCGACGATCCAACAGTCAAGGAGAAGGTGCGAAAAGTACAACTATCCGAAGTATCCAGCTTCAAGAGCGACAAGGGGCGGCCAAAGTCAAGAACATTTGTTCGGGACTCTCGTCGACTCTTTGGAGTCTGCGACCCTTATGGTGTTCTCAAAGAAGGCGAAGTCCACATTCGCATCACAGTCGGTCGAAAAGGCCCTGCTACGCCTATACATGGCGATGTTCTTGTGATCCGCAACCCCTGCCTTCATCCAGGTAATCGTCGCCCTCAGCTTTAAACATCCGACAAGCCTGTTAACTGATATCCAATAGGGGACTGCTTGAAGCTTCGTGCAGTTCATGATAACCGCCTCAACCATCTTGTCGACTGTATTGTGTTTGCCTCCGTAGCTCGCCCCGGACATCATTCCGCTCCATCAATGTCAAGCGGCGGAGACCTTGATGGTACGATATCTATTCTGAAAACCGACGCATTCTAATCAATAGGCAGGTGATGAGTATTTTGTGTGTTGGGACAAGGACCTAGTGCCTACACGGGTAGTGGAGGTGAGAAGCTACTCTATACTTCCGTTGCCAAGTTGATAGAAATTTTCCAGTCTTATGACTATCCCCCTAATAAAGAACAGAGGCCCATCAAACTTGAACGGTCTCATCTGATAGACCACTTCGCAATGTACAGCGGGGCAGGGTAGGTGGCATTCATACGCCCACGACAGCTTCTGGAAATGTCTCTCCTTCTAGAGTCGCAAGGGTTGCATCTCTGCATGCGAAATGGGTCCGCGCGAGCCCAAAGGGTGCTCTTAGTCCTGAGTGTCAAGAGCTCAACGCGCTTCATTCCCAATGTGTTGATGGTGCGAGAGTCAAGATTCCAGATCGGCTTACAAAACTGCCTGAGTTACCAGAGGGCTCAGATCCTTTCATTCTCGACCTTCTGGAGAATGATAGGGCAGAATTCGCTGAAGCTTTCATAAGCAAAAACGTAACTCTTGAGGTTGTGTCATCCCTGGACGCTGGCGGTGGAGAGCATCTCCTACGCGGACTGCTACAAAGCGAACAGAGTTCATTATCGGAATTCGAGATGTTCAATCTCGCGAACGCCCTCGCAAGGCGTCTCTCTCTCGACACGTCATCATTCCTCCCCTACCTCGACATGTCAGCCTTGACTTCCCAGCAAAAGCATGCCCTCAGCCTTTCCCTCGGTTTGGAGAGAAAGAGCACCCCTTCATCTGGAATTCTCTTCTTCGTTCGGACATTCTTCGGCCTCAGGATCTTTACCAACGGGCCTTGAATCGACCGTTCTCTATTCAACGACTTTATTCGTCAAAGCAGCAAGGACTTTATACCTTTTTCGAGTTTCTTCGAATGGCGACCCAGGAATACACCAGGAAGCTACTGGTCCTCCAAGTAAGTTCCGCATTCTTTTGATGCAGTCAGGCAAGCTCAGTCCCTGAAGACAACAGCACGGTTCTCTATTGGGATCTTTATGCGGGGTCCTGTACCCTGGAATGAAGACACGGATGTCGGGCATAATGTTGTCGTTTGCTCATTCATGCCTTATACGGCGTCCAACCTCCCAGGCTATCGGCCGTGTACCAATGGTTATCGCCTCCATCTTGGAGATAACAACTTTCAGTTGTATAACAAGCAACAGAGCGACACGTTCGTCTTTATCAACCATGCACCTCGTGCGTCTAGTTCAGAGATTGCTGTGAGCATCGCTCTAGGGAAGATATCCGCAACTGTACAACGAGTACGTTTCGCCTCTGTTCCGACGTCCCCGCTCTGACATCTTGAATTCCTAGCAACTTGGAAGGCTAAGAATGGCACCAGTGATTGCTTTGGAATTGCACGTCGTGTCCAATCGAGATAGGGAAGCGCATCAACTATTTGACCTCTGGTTTGACCAGTAAGCGACGTAAGTAGAAGTTGATGCGCAGTGAGCTGACGACGCATTGCTGCCAGTGTACCTACCGAGGAATTTGTTAAACGCCTGGCTCGCCGACCTGAGCCATACACGAGAAATGATATCAATAACGTCGACTGGTCAAAGGAGGATCGCCGTGCCTTACAAGGTTCATTCTTTCAACTACCTGATCTCGTCAACACAGATGGCATCAGCCACAACACGCCTCCAGTGAACGAACTTGATCCCAAAAGCTGGCCACAGCCGGGGGATCAAGTGGAGCAATGGCAGAGGCATGATGAACAGAGCATGTCGCGACACCTCACCACCAAAACGTCCTCAGAAATCGATGAAATCATGGCATTTGCCCTGGAACATAATGCGGAAGAGGAGATCTTCATGATATTTTATCATATAGCGTCTACCCCGCCTGCCGATCTGTCCATCCTTACCGAGTGGGTAGAGATACCCTGCCCTCGTCTTCTCCCTCCTCAAGATCTATCCGCCGACAGATGACTCTTCTCTCCCTCCTGCATTGCGGGAATCAGCTCACATTGTCATTCGAAATCTGATTCGGTGCGCGAACGCACTTGGGTTCACGGTGTTGTCCACTTTGGAGAAGATTTCGATGTCTATCCGGGGGCTGGAAGCTGCCCAATACTATGATCTTTTGATGCTCGTCTCGATGAGTGTTCGGTCTCAAGAGGTGGCCCGGGAGCTTCTACTCGTTCTCAACGATTTTCGAACTGACGAGTCCGATGGCCCTCTGTCCCCTACCGCAAAATATGGCAACAAACTCGCGCTATCAATTGCATTCGAGCGGGCTGAAGAGGCAGCTGACGAATGTCCTTGCGATGACTCGGGGCGACCGAAAAAGCAGAGAGCTGCCCCATCGCAGGTAAAGCTGCGCTGGGTGCCGGAAAAAAGGACACAGGTTACTGCTGAATATCGAGTTGATACTCGCCCATCTGCTCGACTTCATTCTCATGTCCGACTTCAGGCTGCATCAAAGCCTGCCAACCAATGGGCTCGGCCTTTAGTTCTTGACGGATTGGTTGTCGTTGCTTCGAAAGGAGAATTTAGGATTGAGCTCATGCATAACCCCCCTCCGGAAATGGAAGCGATGGACTGGACAATGTTTAACGCTGGGAGCATTGGTGAGAATACTTCCTGTCTGCTCGTCTGCTAGCGCTGAGGGAGCGATCCCTCAGCTACCTCAAGGGCAATGATGGATGCACTCCAGCGCCTGATCACCGAAGGATCTGACTGTTGCAGATTTCACGGTGTCATCACTGGAGAGGTTGCTACGACAGAGGATATAAACGCCGCAGAAACGAGAACGGGCGCAAGTCGGGGTACATCGGGACCTTCCAATTACGGTGGCTTGAATGCAAGTCAAATTGATGCCGTCCGCTCTTGCAGTGCGCCACTTTCATTGATATGGGGTCCTCCTGGTACGATTTCCCGAAGTATTGGCGGCAGGTTTTTCTAATCTTCGGGCACAAGGTACTGGCAAGACAACCGTGGTAGTGCAGATCTTGAGGGTCCTACTGAAGGACGCTGTTACTGACGGCAGAAAGATCCTGATGTCAGCATCTACTCACAATGGTAAGCCCACGTTGTCACTCCTCTCAGCCATTATAACTGACTAGGGTGTTTAGCTGTCGACAATGTCCTTGAACGGTTCCTTAAGCTGAATGAGACAGAAGAACTCCTCACAGACCAGCAAATTCTTCGTGTGGCTACGGATCAATCCAAGGTTCATGAATCCTTAAGAAGTTATACGATTGATGCTCGCGTTGGTGGTGACTTGAATGAGAATAATCACCTTGCTAAAAAAGCGCGCGAGCGGGTTGAAAACGCCATCCTTGTATTCACGACTTGCGCAGGTAGGAACGCTCTGATTTGTGCACGAACACAAACTTATTTGTACCTCCAGGAGCCGGCCTTGGTACCCTTCGGAAGCAAGACTTTGATATCGCTATCATTGATGAGGCTTCACAAATAACTGAGCCGACTGCTCTGATCCCCTCGTCAAGGGCATTAAGAAGGCGGTGATGGTAGGAGATCAGTATGTCACCCTCCCTTGAGTTTTACTTGGCTATTTTTGTTGACAAGTTTCTAGCGTACAACTGCGACCTACAGTCCGGAAAATGGGGCGGGTTCTCGAACTGGATGTGTCTCTCTTGGAGAGAATCTATACACGTCTCGATCACCCGGATCTGCGCAAAACAATGCTTGATGTGCAATACCGGTCTCCGAGAGAACTCATGGCGTTTCCATCGCAAGAGTTCTACGAGGGACGCCTCGGTACTGGCCTTCAGAACAGTGCCGAAATCCTCAGTGTTTTGCGTGTATCAGCATTCCCCTGGCCACGTATGGGATATACGGCGAAGCCAACGGTTTTTATACCTTGTGCTTCTGAAGAGGACATGGGAGGGATGTCCAAAAGCAACCTTGGGCAGGTTGAATTGATCAAGCATATTCTACCATTGCTCCGAAAAGAAGTCCCAGGTACCGAAGAGGACATGGTAGAGCGGCTGAAGGAACTCAAGATTACTATCCTCTCACCCTACACCAAGCAGATACAGGCCTCCGTAGTCGCGTTCCCAACACTCCATGCTACACCATCGATTCCTTCCAAGGCAGAGAAAGCGACGTCATCATCTTCACCTCTGTCCGCTGCAATTCTGATCTGGATATTGGTTTTCTGGAGGATGCGAGACGACTGAATGTGATGTGGACGCGAGCCCGGATTGCCCTGATCATTATTGGAGACCGCCTGACCCTCTCAAGTAGCGAACTCTGGAAGCGGGCTCTAGCTGCTTGCAGCGAGGTCACAATTAAATTACCTACACCAACGTCCTGATGGAGGTACCTGTGAATCCCACTCCTGTATTTCGCCATGTATTTCACCATTTTCCCGAATATGATATGATTCCTCTGAACTGGATGCTACCGTCGCCAAGCCAAAGTCCCACATAAAGGCATAGCATTCAGGTTGGCTACTAGACTGCTTGGCGGATTATTAGCAAGTTAACCCTCATAAATTCACCACTACATGTCCGCTCAAGGCATTCAAGGAAACATGGATTCTACGCCATCCATTGAAGAATTTACCAAGTCATACATCACGAAAACTATACACTAATAAGAGGAGAGCTAACGCAATTAAATTAGCGAAAAGCCTGGAAGGATTTTCGTAGGACAAGGTTGTTAGTGTCACAAGTTCTCGGAAGAATTGGATTTTGGAGAAACTAACATTGTACGACCTCTCGGCTGCTTGCGTAGACTCATTGACATATCGTCTAGGTTGCTGCCGTCGTCCAGGCCTGCAAGGTCGGGGAAGATCTTCTCAATAAAATGAGTAACCTCTGGTGACATTTTGCCTTCAGTCTGAGAGCTGTCGGCCTCTTCAACGGTCGGGATGTTAGGCCTGTTCGATAGTTGCGCTTGACAATATCGAAAGCCACTGAGATGGCCCTGTAACGAAATGATTTTCATACCAAGGTCTTGGCCAAATTGGTCGAGCTCGTCACCAGTTAGACCCTCCCTTTCTGAGAGTAGGAAGAGCCCACGATACCACCACCGCTTAACATGGTATTTCTGTCCCCAAGAAATAGATTCGAGAGCATCCAAATCAACCTTGCCGAGTTCCTTGATCGCACGATGCCGAACTTCTCCCAATCCCCACATCGTAGCGAGTTCTAACACGGATAACCATTGAGATTGAGTGAGGGACTCTCCTCCAAGTCGCCTGGCAGTAACTGTGTCAATGACCTTTGAAAATGCATAAACAAACATCTACCCACAGTGGGGAGACAACTCTCAACAGTTGGCGGAAATCGCATGCCCTTACATTTTCCAAGCGATGGCGTCGGTCCTTGGACTGGTCAAGAGACGCGCCTGACAGATTGAAGAGCTCTTGGAAGAACGGCGATTCCTCGAAGGGGTGCGCGGGTACTCGGAAGATGGTATCCTCCACCTATGTATGGCAATGTTAGCACGGCTCTCCTTACATTACTTGGTTGAGCTCGAAGCGCACAATAAAGCAAGCGTTGTCGAAAAAATGATTCTTGTCTCGGGTATAACGGGAAAGATCAATATGATCTGAATTCATCATTGCTGGTCAGAGAACTCGGGGAGATGAGTATGCAGCGTTGGTCGAAGCTACTAGACGGATAGCTTGGGCCAAATCTGCAGACTCCAAGCTGCGGGGTGAAGCTGAGCTGCGTTCGTAGCATTTCAATCAATTCGAACGTGGTGTGACATGGGACATGCTGTTCATCTTTTTGCTTTGGAAGATCTTCCATTTTAGAGTGATCTGCGCCCCTTTTATGGTGATCGATTTCAATTTATCAGCCTAATCTGCACGACTTTGGGTCCAAACTGTGCTTGTGACGTGGGAAGTTTGTGGCACATTTCGAACAAATCGAGATCTTGAATTGAATTGTACAGTACTTTTCGTTCTCTGCGCATGTAAGCCTGACAACGAGAGGCGCCCGGGAACGCAAGAAGTTAAAAAAGGGGTCACTGGTTCGCGCAACGTGTATACGGGATCCACGCTGGCTTCTTCAGGTTCTCCGACCATGTGCTCACCTCAAATTGAACCAGATTCACTCCCTGCCATGCGCTAAGTCCACGTGGAATTGCTAACATCTACAGTCGCAGAATCGCAGGTACTGGTGTAGTCCAAATACCCTGCTGAGACAGCTGAGCTCCTGCGTGATCGTATTTGGCATGGATTAACGCCTCACCAATTTGGCCGTCCTCACCAGTCTTGTAAAGCATGGAGTTGGGCAATAATCCGGTTTATATGGATCGTGTTTCACTGGCCGAATAAAAAATACGGTCGAAGATGCAGTACGAAAATTACAAGAAAGAACGGCAGTCTCTGATTAGTGGTCTACTTTGGCTTTGGTTTGCTACCGCCCCCGCCGCTACCACTGGCAGTCCCGTTCTCCTGACTAGTAGTCGACGACGTGTTCGAGGCGTCTACGAGCTCGGGGAAAATCTTGTCAATAAACATATCAATCTCCACCTTCGACAACTCTTCCTTCGGAGCGGAGGATCCTGCCTTCGACGCTCGCTGCTTGAAGCCTGAAACATGCCCCTGAAGGGAGACGACCTTGAAGGTTGTCGGTTTTCCAATTTTGTCCATCCACTCGTCCTTAAATTCGTTCTTCTCCACGAGTAGGCGTAGAGCCGGTCTGATCCATTCTTTGACGAGGTAGTCTTGAGCCAGAGCGAGGCGACTGATCCCGTTCAGTGGCAAATCTTCGAGCGCCTTGATAGCAAGTTGTCGAACCTTTTCGAACTCCCAAGTTGTCGCCAGTTTGAGGACCGCAATCCATTGTGGAGGGGTGAGTTTTCGTCCTCGAAATGCCTACACCTAAGGTTAGAATACAGGACAATAGAGTTGAATTCAGAGTTGACGAACCTCGGATAAAGAACTCGAAGGAATTGGCGGAAATCTTGGACGTGTATATCCGGGAGACGGTGGAGAGGATTCTCCTTGGTGACTTGGTTGGCAGAGCTTGTGACCACGGGGCTACCGGGGAGCCCAAACATATCTCTGAATTTTGTCGAACCCTCCTCAAAATGGTGCCGAGGCAGCCTGAAGATCACATTTCCGACCTGTAGGATAGCGGAGTTTAGTGCCGCTAGCGAATGGGCATGAACAGCTCGTTGACCTACCAGGAAGTAAACATCTTCAAAAAAGAAGAATTCGTCCTTTTTGCAGGCCGACAGGTCTTCAGAAAAATACGTGTTGTTGGACATTTGAAAGAGGTGAGAGCGGTATTGTGACATAAAACCCGTTCTCGCTCTCCTCCCCAAGTATTTATAATAGTCAACCATGGCAGGGATCGATATGGGTACAGGGATAGCAGGAGAATGTCTTGTAAAATTTCCCAAGAAGTTGCGTTGCCGCTCAGAGACAATGTACCAGCTTCGGCAGCGCTTCCTTTCGCGAGGCATGTCCATCAAGAAGCCTGGACGAGAATTCCAGCATTGAATGAGGCTGATCCTGGTCTTGAGATCGATTCTGGATTCTGACTTCCGAGGAGGTCAGTGTCATGCATCGTAAAAGACAATTACCACACAACGTACCGGAGAGTTTTCGTGAATCATAAAGTAATGTTATTGCTGTTTTCGATTGAGATGGCGCGCCATCAAAAACCAAAATAAACACACCAGGATGTCGAAAATCTTCGAGACCCGTTGTCTCGCTCAAATCTCAACGGATTGGGCTAAATGTTGGTGCGTTGGAAAGCTGTAATATGGGGCTGTTGCGCCCACAGGTAGCGGACTTGAAATCTGAGGTGAAGAACATCGTGGGCCGGGTACCCTTCTAAACACATGTGTCATTGGGGGGTCATTGCGGGGCTGGAAAGCCTTGAGATTGTATTTCTGAAGGGCTTGGGTATATATACTGGCGAGTGTGTCGGTATAGTTATGAGTTGGATCTCAAATATACCATGAATTACGGTCACGTATTCCGGAAGATGAAGCAACAATCAAATTTATATTGAAGATTTTGGCGATAGAGTTACAGGAGATAACAAGAAAGAGAAAGAATCGAAAACGACGGTAAAGACTCGGACTCGACACAATGATCTACTTTGCCTTCGAATCAGCTCGCTTGTTGGCGTTACCATTACTACTGGTAGCCCCATTCTCCTGAGAGCCTTTTTGAGCAGGGACCGAGGCCTCAACCAACTCTGGGAACACCTTGTCGATGAAAGCGTCGACCTCGGCGATGGAGATATCGTCTTTCTGGGTGGTTCCGACCTTGGGACCTCGTGGGTGCTTGTAACCAGCTACATGGCCCTGCAACGATATGACCTTGTGGGCCGTTGGCGTACCAATTTTCTCCACCCACTCTGTTTTGAATTCCTGTTTCTCCGCGATGAGACGTAATGCGGGCCGCATCCATTCTTTGATATGGTAGTCCTGGGCGAGGGAAAGCCGGGCGATGGGGCCAATAGTCATATCTTGAAGAGCCTTGATGGCGAGCTCCTTGACTTTGGCAAAGCCCCAGGTAGTGGATAATTTGAGAACCGCGATCCACTGCTGGCCGTTCAGTTTCTCAGCTTCAAAGTGTCTAGATAGGAGACAAGAAGTGAGTGAAAGTCAACGAATGAGTAGTGCGCTGGAAGCCTCGCCTTGGGTAGAGAACACGGAGGAATTGTCGGAACTCATCGAGGTCGATACCGGGAAGTCGGTGCATAGGATTTTCTTTGACGGTATTTTCAGTCGGATTGGACACCCTTGGGCTGCCAGGTAAGCAGAACATGTCCCTGAACCGCTCCGAGCCTTCTTCGAAGTGGTGGCGCGGAAGCCGAAATACTGTATCGGCCACCTAATAAATTGTAGGTCAAAGTCGAACGCCCAAGGAGAGGTTTCAGTGCAAACTTACGACAAAATATACATCCTCGAAGAAGAAATATTCATCTTTCTTGCACAATCCGAATTCGCTTCCTCTTTGTAACGTCATTCCGGTGGCCATGATAAACAGTAGGTGGTGGATATGAGGGAACGACAAGATGATTTAAGGGAAGGGATCGTTGCTTTGTGTCTTGTGAGCGTTCTCTTTAAAAGGCGCAGGTTCGTTGGCCGAAGGCATGCTTTTGTAGGCAGCGCAATTGGATGTGTAGTTCTAGCGCTGAGGGGAGGCACTGCAGTCCAAAATCTTCCACGCCGAAGATCCTGAGACGTAATTGGTATTGGCGTTTGTCTAGGGCATCTACTGTTCGCTAGTCATGCATTAGTGCTTCAAGTCCGCGTGCAATGGGAAGGTCAGGTCTATCCAAAGAATTAGATTATTTGTCAACCTAGGGCGCTTATAGAAAACCCCGACTTACGTGCATGTGCTTCGATGGTATGACATGAAGAGCATCTTCGTAACCATAAAGAATTCAATGTTCGTTGAATCCTTGCACCATAACAGGCAGAAATACATTTCAACTCAATGCAAGACTCAATGTCCATCATTGCGAGTTTAGTAGCGGGCTGTCCATTGAGCATGAGTTTGTGCGACTTGATTAATGATTCTTCAGCAGAACTTGGGAGCTTGGGCATGAGGCAGAGATTGTGAAGGGCGCCGAATCTTTCTGGTTTCTGTACTTCCCTTTCCGGTTGGGCGGTTGCTATTGAGCAATGCGCTTGTAGAAGGAGTTTCAAGAACGGAATATCATTTCAAGAACAGCAAAGAAGTGGCCACGTTGAAATGCCAACTCTGGGTGGCCGAACGGCTTGATCCGAAAAGCCGAATTTGCCAAACCTGGATAGACGCTCGGGGGCTAAGCGCCAAGTGTTGGCTTCTGAGCCGAGGACAAAGATTTCGACGTTTCCAATGCATGTCCAATCTATTGACGTTCCTGTCCGCTATGCCTTGAGTAACCTGCTGAAGATGCGATGCTACGACTGGTCCTGCATCCTTTGAAGGCAACAAGAATCTGACTGAGCCCCACGCCATTTGAATCCGATTTCTGAGTAATCCTGATTTACGACAAAGAAATATATGTTCCTGGTAACGCTATGAAAGAGCATTGAACCGGATTAGGGTATAAAAATGGGTTCAAGGAGCAAGAGCGGTAGTGAGACGCTAGCCTGGAGGTTTGGCCCCGAATGAGAAACTACTAAATAGAGGCCGTGCGGTAGTATCCACCTCGGGGAATATCTTTCCAATGAATTTATCAATGTAATCGGGCCTTGGGGGCGGGTTTGGGGCAAACGAGAAGATGGGTGCTGATTTGGTTGGCTCGGGTGGCTCCGCTACTTTTACCTCGTCCGTCTTCTCCTTGTAGCCAGAAACGTATCCTTGCAAGAGTGACACTCTCATACTAAGCGAAAACCCTAGTCGTGTACTTTCGGCTTCTGTGAGAACTGTATGGCTGGCAAGGCGCCGTAATGCAGTATACCACCAACGATCAACCTTATAGTCATGCGCCAGTGTCAGTAACGTAGGTCCATCAATGTGGATCCTTTCAAGCTCCCGTATTGCGGTCGCGCGGACTCTGTCAAATTCCCACATCGTGGCCAGCTTCAACACCGAACTCCACTGAGAAACTCCAAGAGTTTCACACTCGTAGCTCCTGTTAAACGGCCCAAGACACGACATAAATTTGCGTTTGTGAAGCATTCTGAAATCGTTCATGACTTGCCTCGGATAGAGTACACGCAGGAGTTGGCGAAAATCGTCGGCCTTGATTCCTTCAAGCTGGATAGGTTTTTCCTTCTTCACGCCGTCTGGGACGGCATCTTCTCCCGCGGGCAGTCGGAACATATCTTGGAACACTGAAGATTCCTGCTCAAAGTGGTGCTTAGGAACCCTGAACATTGTTTGTTCAACCTAAGTGGCGACGTCAGATGGTGATCCAGAAACTGACGTTTGCAAATGTACCAGAAAATGGACATCCTCAAAGTAATACTCGCCATCCTGCTTGCTGGACAACAAATCAAGCGGTTGCGCCATGTTTCATGCAGCCTGGGTATGTCAGCCGAGGATGTCTGTGTAGGAGAATGTTACTCTGGAACCAAGAGATTGCTGTGGGCCATCCACGTGGCAAAGGCGCCCAAGTGGCAGCTGACCATACTCATGGTGGTTCTCAATAAGGTTGGCACCTGAAAATCGTGATGTTGACGCTTATTTCATACGCTTATGGCCCATGGGTCGAAGTCGGCGGTACCTCATAGGAATGACCAACAGAGGCTCACTTTGAGAAAGCCCTTGAGAAAGCCAGAGCTTAGTCTTTTCGATTCCGAAAGCCGAACCGATCATTAACTCAGGTGCTAGCGAGCGCTAAAGAGATCAGCGCTAGTCGTTCGCTTTACAAAACGAGGCGATACTATAAACATGTCAAAGTAGAAAGCATGGAGTACATATTACGCTCAGTAGTAGTCAGAATCCAAGTCCTCAGCATCTATATCGGATACATCGAACCCTAGTTCAGCCCATTTCCCAGCAGAGTCAGGAATCGTATCGATAAACCTCTCGATTCGTTCCATACTCTCGTCAATAAACCACTCGGGTAGGTTCTGATCACTTAAATGCGCATCATAGTGGTGGATAGCCAAGTCCAATATCTCATCCAGATCCGCCTCATCCACCCAGGTCTTCTCCTGCATCCTACGCCGATGATCGTCCATGTGGTCAGTCCAGCCTCTTAGCTTCAGTAAGAGGAGAGTAATCAGAGGCACGACAGGAAGGTCTTCCTTGCCCTCAATGCGAACAAGCTCTTCAGGCCACAGATAAGGGATGCTGAGAAGGCCAGGCACGAGGACGTCGACTTTACAGGTCCAATCATCCTCGGCGTGCCGGAACCAAAGAACGCGGTAGTCAGCGTTGGGGTTTCTCGAGGGAACAAGGTAGAATTCAGAGCTTGAGGACACAAGGAGTTCCTTGATTGATTCTGGTTCCCATTCCTCGTCCATCACAATGAGGTCGACATCCTGGAAACACGTTCACTCAATCTGCTGAAGCCGAGTAGAAGGAACCTAACATTTGGTTCCCGACGCTGCATCCCATACACGCTGCATGCAGCACTGCCAAATAGGCATACATCCAGGCCGTTCGCTTCCAGAATCTCAATTGCCGCCCTCGCTGCTTCAAGGACACTCATACCGGTCGAGGCGGAGGAGACGTGGTGATAGAAGTCAACAATGGTAACCCGTTGGGCGCCTACTGAACATCAGGATCGTGGCGCTGGCGCGCTCAGGCTTCTGAGCCACAGATTCTAGGTGGATGATCTATCTATGGAGTCCGTCTGTTGTCAATGAGTTACAAGGCATCGAGAGTCTTTGGACCCACTGCCATCGAAATCAACTTGGATGACCAATAGAAATGGAACCGCGAGTAGCGAGGGTTTGGCGAAGAACGTTAATATTTGATCACTATTAGAATTTCAAACATGTTGTCGATTAAGTAAAATTCAGTCCAGGTCGTGCTCATGCCGACTTGTTCTGCTCGAGGAATCCGGAACCACGGATTTGAGCAATCACCTCTGGCGAGCTGATTTGAATGGATGCCACTAATAGATAACAGCAGGTGGAGGTAGGTCATCTTCAACATAGGTTTTGATGTCAATGTATTTGTCGATATGCCTCTCGCCTGCCCAAGCTCGAACCTTCTCAAAATTCTTACACATATGGGGGTACTCGAGGCGAGGTCTAACCACGAGGTCCTTAGGGTCCCATTGCCAGAAAACAATAGATGGGTCTGAGTGGCACCTAACGCAACAAAATAAACGATGAATATTTGATATAGGGATGGGACGGGAGGAAGGAATGCGCTCACATTACGTATTGCCTAATGGAATCGATACAATGGGAGATGTGCTCGGGAGCAAACTCCTCTTCGGGGTCCTCGAGGAGTTGGTCGTAACGATCTCGACGGAGAGCTTGCCTGACTTTATTCTGGAAAGTATATCAATATCTCATCCGGTGGACGGTTGGTACACTTGCGTACCACGCAGTGAAGTTGGTGGAATACGTCGAGTTGAGCGATATAGTACCCAGGGAACTCCTTGATGGGCCATGTTCTGTTAGGCAAGAGAGCAGCTTCACTCCTGGGAATCTTCATCATCGTAACTAGGTCGAAGTTTTTGCTATAAAGAGGAGTAAAACGAGCTGAATACATAAACTCACGATTGTACAAATCTTGCCACGCTTGATCAGACTCGTCAGAGTATTCTTGGTATATTGTCTTCTTGTAAAATCCGTCGTCAAAAACTTTGATTTGGTCCTCCAGAATCTCGTTTGCCGGAGCTATAAAGGTACGTAATCAATAATTGGAAGAATTGGCGAAGGATTGTCCTACAATAAAGTTGGAGCCGTGTGCTACTCCCAGTGGCTCGGCAAGTCGCAACTAGTTGGTCGTAGGCGGAACTTGAGCTCCGGAAAGCCAGAAGAAGTAAGATGAACCCAATCGCCTGCACGACAATAATAGCAAGAAATATAATATCTTTCTTGATGCCGAAGTGTCTTTTCGTGAGTGAATGAGTCTCGTCGCCGTTGAAGCCATGTTGTTCGCAATGGCATTCTCTGTGAGGCTCTCCAGCAGGTGACTCGAGGTCAACAGCCATCAGAGGCAGATATCCTTCAGACTTGTCGCTCATAGTCGTGGTGCGAGACAAAGACCGCTCAGTGTGGTGAACAATCCCTATTACAAGGAGGGCTCATTGTGAGCAAGACGTCAGAGTCATCAAGCAAGTGGCGATTCGGATCATCCTAGTTCGGCTGTTCTTCAACGACAGCAAAAATTGTACATGGACCAGAGGCGAAGAGAAGACGTAGCATGCAAACCTTCCCCAATCTGAGGGAAACATGAGGAAAGGAGGCTACGTAAATTACAGTAACGATCCTGAAGGGACCGGGACCAGGAAAGGTAAGGCTATTTAATTTTGATCCCGCACTCAACAGGTTGGACCGGCGTTTGTCTTCTCCGACGTGCCCCACCATGACCACCTCACTCAAGTTTGAGAGATCCAAAGTGCCATACTATGCGCGAACTGTTGTATCAGATATCTTGATTTTGGCCTGAACTCTCACTAAAACCTCTAGTACGATTTCTGGGGCAAAAACGCTGTGCATACTCACGCCAGCAACGATGCTTATTCTACATGAACATCAGCATACTCGCTGAAGCTGATTAGATGGGACCAGGTCAAGCGAAGTGTAATGGTGGCGGCGGCTTACTGAGAAAGATGCACAAGGTGCTCCCACTAGTCTCTTCAAATATCTCAGCTATTTCCGAAGAACTGAAACGTCGCACCTTGGACAGCAGGTTGGATTTCTGATGTCTCAATCTTCGGATAGGTTTTAAAAGTTTCCTTCTGCGCAGGGAGCTATACGTATGGCTGGATTGAACATATCTGCCTCTGGATCATCCATGTTCAAGGAATCGAATGTCTGAGTTGCGCTTTCCTTCCGCTAGGTATGCCGAGAATGACTCCCATTAATTTCGCGTCGGAGGGCTCCACATCAGGCGATCCTACTGTTTCTATTCGGCCTGGGGCGCACGCCGCTGTACTACTGACAAACGGAATGGTAGTCTTGCAAGTCCTCTGAACCGAGCATGTGTGAAGGGGTCCGATGCTATTGCGATCGTCAACGAGCTAGCAAGTCCTAACTTGACTTACAAAGTCCCCGGACCAGTATAAATACAGGTGCCAGTTTTCTACAGACGACACCGCAGTAAAGTGGTATTTCGAGAAATAGCCTCTCTCCCCTCAGGACCCTACCACAATGAAATTCTCCATCGCTCTTCTTCAACTCGCCCTTGTTGCCTTCGGTGCCCAAGCAGCACCGGTCGACGCAGGGACCTTTGGTACTGGTTAGTCTTCGTTCATGATTGCAGGTATCAGTTATTGACACGCAGTTCACTGTCTAGAACGTCGTGGGGAGGCTACCAGCGCCGATTCAGATGCCACTTTCCATCGTTCATCCAATGGCGGATGGTACTACGGCAAGCGCGATGAGGCTGCCGTTGCCGACTCTGATGCCACTTTCCATCGCTCCTCCAACGGGGGATGGTACTACGGTAAACGTGATGAGGCTGCCGTAGCCGACTCGGACGCTACTTTCCATCGCTCTTCCAATGGCGGATGGTACTATGGCAAGCGTGGCGAAGCTGCCGTTGCCGACTCAGACGCCACCTTCCATCGCTCATCTAACGGTGGATGGTACTACGGCAAGCGCGATGAGGCTGCCGTTGCTGACTCTGATGCCACTTTCCATCGTTCATCCAACGGTGGATGGTACTATGGCAAGCGTGAGGAGGCTACCGGCGCTGACTCCGATGCTACTTTCCACCGCTCGTCTAATGGTGGATGGTACTATGGTAAACGTGACGAGGCTGCCGTAGCCGACTCGGACGCTACTTTCCATCGCTCTTCTAATGGCGGGTGGTACTATGGCAAGCGTGGCGAAGCTGCCGTTGCCGACTCAGACGCCACCTTCCATCGCTCCTCTAATGGTGGATGGTATTACGGCAAGCGCGACGAGGCTGCCGTTGCCGACACGGATGGCACCTTCCACGCCTCATCCAACGGTGGATGGTACTATAACAAGCGCGACGAGGCTTCCGAAGCCTAAGACAAGTGTATTTTTCCCTCAGTCTGATGCAGGCTTTTCGGAACGTTAATAACCCTCCTGTTGGCCATTTGTCTTTCCCCCGTTCAAACTTCCCAACTAATTCCTTTTTTTTCGTTGCGGAT
The DNA here is from genome assembly GCA_944990035.1 of Clitopilus passeckerianus. NCBI lineage: Eukaryota > Fungi > Basidiomycota > Agaricomycetes > Agaricales > Entolomataceae > Clitopilus > Clitopilus passeckerianus. The sequence continues at coordinate 47,459 of CALYLX010000145.1, forward strand.
TACCCAATAGTAGCTTGCAATTCTTTTTCTTTACAAGTCTGATTGATTGGTTGTTGTATTAGTATCCAGACAAATACATTCAGGAATACTGTTTACATCTACCAACCTGCTTGATATGGACGCTTGCTGCTGCGCGTCACAGTGAAGTAAAACAAAAGATAGATTCGTCTGGAATCGGCCCTTAAACAGTGCCCGGATGACAGCGCTGCCCCTCGGGCCCGTTCATTAGCACTGTTATATGAGAACACACCTACGAGGTCCCAACACAACACATGTTAGAAGTCTACATTTTGGAACAGTCTATCTCCTGCGTGGACTTTGCTTCGCCTAAGTAGGAGAGTGGAGGAGAAATGGAATCCTGGTGGGGACAGCCGGGAAGGTGTAGAACGATGAACTTAAAGAACCATTTATTTGCCTCGAGTACTTTGACGATTGATCTTTGATGTCCACAACGGTTGACGTTGACCGGAGGAAAAAGTAAACAGAGTGCCGTGTTTCAAAGTTATAAATACAAGCATGCTCAGATATAGCGAAATTTCAGTCATGGCTATTGCTCATGCCGTCTTGTTCTGCTGGAGGAAGCTGGCAATACGTTCTTCAGTCCTGGGCCGCACGATATCCTGAACGGCGGGTTTGAGTAAGGACATTAATCAGAGAATATCAGCGCGGCGGTACTGACCTCTTTCCAGGTCTTCTTGACACTCTCACGGGAGGTAACATCGTCAAAGTACTTGCGGTAGCGAGCGAACTTAGGATCGGTCTCAATTGTCTTGAGAGTCTCCGACGAAGCGGGGATAAACTTCTCGAGGACTTCAAGGCCGAGTTTGAGGCGAAGTAAGAACGGTGCAGCCGCGATGTCAGCCAAAGTGAACTGCTTTCCGATGGCGTATCCTTCAGCCGGGAGGAGAGCTTGAATTTTTTCCACGCCAGTCAGGACACCGTCGAGGTTCTGCTTAAGGAGGGCACCAATATAGGCAGGGACGAGGACATCGGATACCTGAGACACGAAAAAGCGAGCCTCGGCGCGCTCGATAGGATCAGTGGAGAGGAGAGCGCCATTTGACAGGTCGTTGACAAGGTCGACGACGACGAGGGATTCGGCTATTTTCTTGGTGTCGGGAGACGGGTCCGCGGGATCAGCTTGGGGACCGACCGCGATTGCTGGTACCTGTATGGCAAGTTGACATTAGTGCTCAGTCACGCAGTGGACCTGTGCGGGGGTACCTTGCTAGCCGGGTTGATCTTAGGGGCATACCACTCTGGTTTGTTTTGGAGGTCAATCTCGTAGCGAGTGAATTCGAGACCAGTCTCTGCGAGAGCAATTTCGGCCTGATTTCGACGTTATTCACGCACGGTGCCAGACAAAGTGTCTTAGAACATACCCTATGAGCGAAGGGGCATCCAATGTTGGTGTAGAGGGTGAGTTGCTGGACCATTGTAAGGGATTACTCGTATAGGTTCTGAGGGAGAAATCCGGATCGATCGTCTTTCTTATAGCTCATCTCTATCTCTGTACGGTACACCGTGGACGAATTGCGACATTTCTATTGATGATCAAGCAACGCTTCAGTCAGCAGCCTGCTGACGACGCCATACGGCAGACATTGGGCTGAGAAATCCAGAGATAGCCATCAACGGTGAGCTGGCATAGCTATTGAGGAACAAGAGGTCCTTCAAGTTGTGCAGGTGGTAGTCCGGAACCTTGAGGACTGTCTGAAGCGAGCTCTCATGCAAGATCGGCAAGCGCTAAAGCGTTCTTGCTAAATGGGCAACACCGGCCAGAGCCCGGCATGCAGTGGATGTAGTCATTCTGCTGACGCGATATCCTAGACACGACGCGTCGCGTCAATAATCGCGTGACAGTTTTTGCTTCCGACTTCCGAAGGAGTTCCCGTTGTGAAGGCGTGGGAAACACTTGCTGCTTGTGGAACCATGGCTCCTCGCCGTTCATCGCCGTGAGCAGGCACCAGAAGAGGACCATGTTAGCCAAGACAGCGACGCTATCTACTGCTACTAGAACACGGCTGTGCCTTGATCTCTTGGTCAAGCCAAGCCTCATACTGCGACCCCGGCGGAGGGTGTTCAGGTTGGCGCACGTTTGTCCATATCGAGCATGACTCGAATGCTAAGGCTCCGTATCTTTGGCTTATCAGGAACTCTCTAAGTAACTACACCTCTATGTCCACGGCCGCTGTGACTTCGATGGAGCCAACTTCGATCAACGGCACCTTCAAACGCTCTGGGCCTCCAAACCCAGCATGGACCTGGGGCCAGAAAGTTGAGGCTACTCCAGAAGGACAAGAATGGATGGAAGGCGTCAAGAGCGGCTGGACGACAATAGACGCATCTTCTGAAGATCCAAAGTACGTGAAATGGTTTCTGCCTCTGATTTGGTGACGACATATCGGCGCAGGCAAATGTACGCACTTCTTGGGAGTGGAGTCGTGCCACGGCCTGTTGCCTTTGTCTCCTCGATATCTGAAGATGGAGTATGCAATCTTGCACCTTTCAGGTAAGTGAAGCGTGTACATCACAAGCAAAATACGAATCCTGATCTCTGTCCTTAGTTGGTTCAACCAGGTGTCGACCAACCCTCCCGTTATATCGGTCTCCGTAACCAAAGGGTCCGCATCTCAGCCAGTCAAGGATACCGCTAGGAATATCAAGAGCACTAAGGGCTTTGTAGTTCATATCATCAGTGAACCGTGGCTCAGGCAAGCCAACTCTTGCGGGATCGACGCGCCTGCGGACGTGAGTGAATGGGACATTAGCGGCTTGACGAAGGAACCAAGTGTACGTTATTCTTCCGATGATCCCAGAATCTACCGAGAGGTTCTCACAGTGAGATTATAGACCCATGTCAAGGCGCCTAGAGTTCGAGAAAGTGCCTTCAGCATGGAATGCGAAGTAAGTCGTTCCTCCACCCCATCAGTCCTCGCTGACTGGTTCCATAGCTGCTGCAAGCGATAGACGTTCACGAGCCTGGGACTTCGAATGTTGCAACGACATTGATTCTGGGCACAGTCAAGTGCCTCCACGCAAGGAATGACTGTCTCAACGCGACAGGCACCTTTGACCCCGAGAAGCTCAAGCCTATCGCACGACTTGGTGGTATAACCTTCACAACGGTGACACAGGTGATGGACCTTGTAAGGCCAAGTTGGAAGAAAGATGGCGAAAGCGTGCGGGAATTTCTGGAGCGAAATCAGGCGAATGGCGGGGAGGGTGAATAGATGAAGCTACGCTGAATGGCAGGCATCAGGGGTATCTATTCTTTCAGAAGTCAACAATCTAATTGGAATTAGAGTTTCGTCTTCTGTGGCTAGAAGTATTTCCATCCCCAGTCCCAGTCCCACGCATGCATGTATGAACCATGGTAGCGGCGCGACGTTTGCCATTCTCACTTGTCGCATGATCATGATCTTACTACTCACTAATGTTCTGTCAGTCATCTTGTGCAAATCCTGACTCCTCTTCGCACCCGAGTGCTTCCATTCCGAATCTTCGAGAAACGAACATGCCTTCTGGACGCGCGAATCTGTCATCATCCAAACAACAAAAATGGAAACGTCAGTGGCACCAAGCCTAGCTCCAGCTCATTAGCGATATCGAACATCAAGCGACACAACTGAACTGAACCCACACTGGCATGCCCGCCTGAACGACCATGGAGTTTGAAGTTTCCTTATTGCGACGTCATTTTTGCGGAAAGTGACGAGTACTATGATGTACGGAAGTCTATTTATTATCCAGATATAGCGTTGCGTGGAGAATTGACGGACTATCTTGATGGATGGCTTGATTCGGTAGGGTTTTACGCTGTGTGGCGGAAACACAGGGTTCTGGGCATTTCGGTCCTGCTTGCAGGAGTATCTGTTGTTTATCTAGCCGGAGTAAGCTATGAGCGAATCATTCGTGGATTGGAAACACTCCGTTTCTCGCTCTAAGGCACGCGTTTCGACGAGCGGTAATCAATAGAAGCTGAGCAGGTCGTCGGTCGCCCCGATGTCAGCATACAAAACCACGTTTACCACGCATAGGACCGTGTCAAAGCCTCAATCACACTGCGTGTCGTAGAGTTTTTAACATGTGCTTGACATGCACCACTTCGAGCACCGCAGACGTATTGATGGGGCACCTTCTCTATTAGAACAGGAGCCGATCCCTTGCCACTGCAGAATCGGCAGCTCGGTCATCCAAGATCAACCTTTCATTCCCGCTCACACGACTTACCCTCAGTTCGAAGAGGACTGGGAAAATCACTTCTAACCTGGCGCCCTATTGAAGCCGGTTAGATTGTCAGTTCTGAGGCTCGGTCTCGGGGTATCCCCTGAACGGCGAAGGAAGACGTTGGCGGGAACTTTACTTTTAGATATCGCGATCTGTAAAGAAGAAGATTGGAATTGGAGGGACCCTTAATACCAGACAGCGCGTAGGGGACGTTGAAAGGCGTCCGTGTTGGGATCTGTGAACCCATGTCTGTTTTTGGATAGGCGATTCCAAGCCAGGTCCCGTTTGGGTTTCGTTCTGTGGAAGTGCGGTGCAACATTGCCCCTCGTGGTCCGCACAAGCCGATGAGGTAGCTAATGCTATAAATTACAGGGCCCTTCGAGGAGTGATCGAGTTCTTGCCTCCGACAACCCTTTGTTGTCGTCTATCGTGACTTCCACCTATATAATGTCCCTTGTGTACCTCAAACCACACACAATACTGCCCAGCATGCCCTCCGCTACCAGTATATCCTGCAGTATGGCCAACTACTGCCTACCACCACCACCTAAAGTGACCCATGGTCACCTTGCGCTTGCACGGATAAAAGATGACGTCTGTCTGGTCCAAGGTGAGTTCAGGTACCTTCCAGCACTCGAAAACAGTGCTAACCATCTCACCAGTCTCATCGGACACACCTGCCTCTGCGTTGACCGCAGTAGACGTCAACATTTTCCGACACGAATTCATTACTATCTTTCGCCTTTCAGAGACAAAGAGCATACACCCCTGCGACATCTCGATCATCGAAAACATAGATGACTATCAAGCACGTTATGAAGAGGACAGTGGGACCGTATATTTGACGAAGGAACTCATCTGTCGCATGCAACACCTCTCACGAAAACTTCAAGTCCTCAAACAAAAATCATCTCCATCACCACCAACCAGGAGAACGCGACCGTCACGGTGGAGTGGTCAGTTTACTTCACGGTAGCGACGGGTACTCGGATGATGTTTGGCGGAGGCGAGTCTGCGCAGAACGGAGTCTGGATCCGATCATGGCGTTAGTCGGAAGTTCGGTCACTTCCTCGATTGTTTTGGATGGGCACATGGGGCAGATTTATCATCTTCATCTTGTACACTAGTGCATTATCACCGTTGTATTTTTATTGCATCTTCTATGGGGAAATGAAGGAGTCTATCAGGAATAGCCTTGATCTAGCCTGAGAAACCTAGCTAGCCTGGTTTGGCGAAGTAGTTCCGTATAACGGTGAGAAGCGGGAAGCCTCAAGATTATGATGGCTACTGGTACGAATCTTTCCAAGAGTCAATATGGAGCTGAGCATGTATGACAGCACCTCACCGAGAGTACATAGGAGCAAGATCGTTCACGCAATGTCGGGCACGAGGGCAGTCCTCCGGCTAACGCGCCGGTTCTCCGGACTCTCGAGCGTTCTTGAGTAACATTGACAACCAACCTCGTTCTCGTCTGATTTTCATTCAATTGGTCGCCTCGAAGCTGCTACACGAGGTTTACCACACCAATAACAACCAACTAGTCGTTTTTGCGGCTTCGGGGTCGAGAATCGTTTGGTAACTCGCTGTCAAATAACCCCTGTCTGAACCGCGGGACGAAATTTACCTCTACCTTGCTTTGCCATGTGGTGTATCGTAAAATAGCCGTTAATCCGTCCACGAGCAAGACGACTGGGGTGCTGAGAACTATGGCGTAGTGCCCTTTAGCGAGAATAGTGTGATCAACTCTGCTAGCTCCAACCTTGATAACGACCTCCCACATAACTTGAGCGAGCTATATCCCTATGGATGAGAAGCGTCTTTCATCGCTACCCTCTTCTGCCGATGAGTGCGAAAAAGGCAAGAAAACACTAGAAGTGGCTCATACGGGCCCGGCTTATGGCCGAGTTACCCAGTTTTTACTTCGTTGGGGAGTAGAGACACATGGGTATGAATCCATGATCTTTCCGGCCGTGGACCTTCACTGATCATGCCCTACTAGGATTGGTCCAATACCCGAGAAAGACAGGACTGACAAGCGCCTGTACCAGATGTTTTTTGTCTGGTTTTCAGCCAACATCAACGTGCTAGCTTTCAGTACAGGCTCGGCAGGGCCAGCCTTCTTCGGGCTTGGAATTCGCCATTCGCTGGTCATCATCCTCATTGTCGATATCATGTGCGTTATTCCCAGGCGGACTCACCCTATATTCTATACCTAATGGCATTCCTACTTTGTTTACGCAGAGCATGTGCCATTCCCGCAGTTTTGTGAGTCCTGACAAGCCTTGGCCACTCCACCTCATGCTCAGATTGCTTCGAAATGGTGTGCAGTGCTGTATTCGGACCTAAACTTGGCACGAGGGGTATGGTACAAGCGAGGTTCTCTTGGGGGTAAGCATGCACTTGTCATGCTCACTATTGGTGATAAAGTTCCGCAGTGGCTGAGCAGGTGATCTTCACAGCTATTTTGGGTCGATCATCCCGGCTGTCTTGAATGTGTTTTCAATGCAAGGGTTCCTGATCCTGAATTGCATCATTGGGGGTCAGACGCTGGCCTCGGTTTCTCACAAACTTGATACAACGGCTGGTATTGTGATCATTGGCGTCCTGTCACTGATAGTGAGTCTATGTAGCCCATAATCGTGCATCCTTCCCTCAGCTGTGGCTACAGGTCACTTTCTTTGGCTACCGGGTCGTACACCTGTAAGCCTCTCTTCGCTCGGCCGGTTCCTGATCTTGACATTTCATACAGGTACGAAAGCATAGCCTGGATTCCAAATGTCATTACCTTCATTATTATGCTCGGCATTGGTGGCAAGCACCTACACGCCTCAGATTACCCCACCGTACCATCTCCACCAGCCGCCTCAATACTTTCATTTGCCACTTTTGTAGCGTCCTCCGTCATAAGCTGGTGTACCATGACCCCTGATTATGGTGTCTATCACGATGCTAAGGCTTCCAGGTCGGTCTTCTTCCCTTATCTCGTACGCTACGTACGGAGAACGCTGATTCGGTATCTTTTTCCTGCGTTGCTTTCCCCATCTGTAATATTCAACTTGACAGCACTAGAATCTTCGCGTATAACTATTTCGGTTTCTTCACTGCTAGTGTGAGCAATTCAATTTTCGCCACGGCGTTATCTTTGTTGCCTGCTAATCAAGGTGCCTGCTTCTGACAGATAAGCACTCACATGATCGGAGCTGCCTTTGCTGCTGCTGCAGTTAACGTCCCAGCTTGGCAGGATGGCTTCGAAGGCGGCACGAACGTCGGGGGTCTCATTTCCGGAGTTCTTTCTCCTGCTAGAGGGTTTGGGAGGTTTCTCGTGGTTATTGTATCTCTGAGCATTCCGTCGGCCTGTGCGCCTACGATGTACACATTTGGTGAGCAGGATCCGTCATGTGACACTTCCTGTCAATCCAGAGCTAACCGGGGACCTGATTGCAGGAACGAGCTTCATGTCAATCGCGCCTATTTTCGCGAAGGTACCCAGGTACGTATTCACCGTGATTTCGGAGGCCATGTAGGTAGATCCACTACATCAAGTAACATACTCTAATTTCTGCCTGGATAGCCTGATCCCTGTCGCTATTGTCGGTGCAAAACGGTTTTATGGAACGCTGGTCAACATTCTGAGTGGGTGTTCACTAATCTTTATGCGCCCTGGCTGCAGCTCATCCTCTTCGTATCAGGTATAATTGGTTATTGGTCGACTTCGTTTGCAGCCATTGTCTTGATGGAGCATTTCATCTTTCGGCGCTCCAGATTCAGCTCTTACGAGGTCTTCCTACAATGGGATAGCCCTCGAAAGCTGCCCCTCGGGGTCGCCGCAGTGGTAGCTTTCTCTTGCTCATTTGGCATTATCATCCCCTCCATGTCCCAGGTTTGGTATGTTGGCCCTCTACCAGAGAAGGCGGGGACGGGGGATATTGGAGTGTTGACTGGGTTTACAGTGGCAAGCGGGACTTACCTTATAATCAGGTGGTTGGAGAAGAGGTTGAGTGCAGGACGGTAATCTCGTTCTTTTCGTCGACATTATCCATTGTTTCTAGTACTCCGGTGGATACGAAGGCTACAACTGAGTCTCTAAGGTTTGAAAGTTGAATATGTTTACCTGGCTACTATCAATGTATTGTATAAGAAGGAGGAACTTCCACCATCCGTACCCCGCTGTCTTGGTGATGGACGACCTGTTCGAGCGGTTGACGCCGGTTGGGTGCCTCCAAGGGTGCCTCAGGCCCATGACTTGTTATGGGCTGTCGTCCTTTTATCATTGGGCTACCAGGAGCACCGGTCGAAGAAGATGCACTGCTTGTCCAATCCTGGCTGTATTGGTCAACCGGTGCGTGCTTCCTGAGCGGCTGTGGACCTGTGAGAAATCCCGGATTGATAACACGAGGGGAAAGAGAGTTATCGTCGTTGTCGGTCGCTTGTGTAGAGTAAGGAGTAGGGATCAGGTCATTGTGGCTTCCGGAAGCGGGGGTAGAGTTAACATCTATCATTTTCGACCTGCGTCGGCTTCTCCAGAACAGAAGTGCAAGCACTAGAGAGATGAGAAATAACCCAGCCAGAACACCTCCAACAATGGGACCAACTGGGGCCTTTCGGGATGAAGAAGTGGAAGGGTCGCCGGAGCCTGTCGGGTCAGGCAATGTGCTGGACGTGCTTGAAGACTCGCTAAGAAGCGTGTTATTGGTGATATAGAAAGAGTCGAGAAGCAATGGTGAATGGCTTGAATCGCCTAGGTAGGTGACAACCAAGGTATGTTGTGTTGCTGGAAGCTCTGGTGTGGTGAAAAATGTTACCCTATTCTCGGGGACCGAGCCTGGAGCTGCAGCTGGGAGCGTGAGGTTGACTGGGTCGCTACCGTCGATCGAGTAACTGTATAGACCAGGCTTGGAACCACTCGACCATATAATACCACCGCGCCAGGTCAACCTTTTACCTGAATATAATATTAGAATTGGGTTGCCGGTCGTTGATCAGAAAAAGGGATGGTATGGGTTGGGTAACCTGCCGATAACTTACCTGTCCAGTTGAAACGCAAGGTATCACCAAACGTCTGGGTACCCTGGAAAACCTGGTTGTCTACGTTATAAGAATGCCAGCCACTTCCGTATTGGATCCCTTCGTAGTCTTTATAGATGTATAGGGTTGCATTGTTGAGGGACACCGCCGGTGATGGGAGAAATCGGATAGCATCGAACCAGAGGGTTTGTCCATGTGTCGTAGCTTGAACAATGAGCGTATGAGTTCCGACGGTAAGACTATTATCTCGACACATCTGGTAGCCGCTTCCTGGCCATGATGTATTGTGGCTTGCTGGAATCTGGTGACCGTCAATGAAGCAGTCCCAATATACGGCAGGCGCATCAGCAACGGGTATAGTTCCCAGCACCCACACAGCGCTGCCTGCACAGGAAAACAGTCAAAAGTCAGAAACGATGAATGTTCGAGCGAGGAAGTACCTTGAAACGTGAATGAGAACTTGCTCCCATTGACCGTTGTTCCATGAAGACTTTGTTGAAACGGCGGACCGCTATGGCCCACCTGGTCGAAATCGTGGCCATTATTGACGGACCAATTGTCGCTATACTGGATCTGGTTTATATCGGTATCGTCCACAACAACCCATTGTCTTTTGGAAGGCATTGAGGGAGATTTTACTTCGTCGGGAGGACAACCAATATCATTATTATTTCGCTTTTCGTATGCCGGTGCATGCAGGGATTTTCTGATATGGTCTCTAAGTGCTAGGATGCCGCTTGCCAAGCCATCTAGTCAGCGTTATGACCAATTAACAAATGCTCGGCTCGAAAATGGTTCACACCCATGGGAGTGAGTAAATCACAGGGATTTTGTCAAATGTCACTATTAAATATTCGTCAGGTAGAAGATTGGAGATTTTAGCCCGGCATCTTATAATACCCCCCTCACCATGCAATGATAGGTGAGCGATAAAAAGTGAACGCTATAGCAGGTCGTCAACTGGAAGACCACCACTTCATAGGTGATAGTGTTAATTGATCGAGACCGATTGATCGGTGAGTGCGGCCCGAGGCATAAACAGGATTCAGGGAAGTCCTGAGGGCAGCCACTTAGAACGGGCTACCACCACTCAGAACTGGGGAGGTTGGTAGCTTCTCAAAGTACATGAGCGGCGCCATCCAGAACCAATGAAGAACATCTAAGCCCTGACTCGAACTTGGCTCTGCCAGACCTTAGCATGGATCAAGAGAAATCTGTTAAGTACACATCACCTGCAAACCGTAACAATTCGGCGGATCGGTCGGCGACAGATGGAATCCGCAGTTGTTGTGGTTGTTGAGCGTTGAACGTTGAAGCCCCGTGGTTTATCCGTAATTTGTTGATCGTCGTTAATGAACAAAATCGCGGATCAGTCGGTCAATGGACTGAATGAAGCGAGGTCAATGGCCGAAATGTGTCTACATTGTGGCTGAGGGCTTGTCATGGATATCACCAGATGTCACTGTCATCCATCCTTTCATGACAATGTACAGCCTAAACGAGGAAGAGAACTACCATGTCGTATCGCTTAACAATGCAGGCCAAAAATTGTAAGGTGGAACATAAGATACATGGTGCAAGACCCTGATACAGAGCAGGAGTCGGATTATTGCTCAAGCGCAGCACAGGATTGGTAGATTTCCTCGGCAACTGCACGCAAACTCCTCTCCCCCCTGTTCATCCAGAACCTCGCAGTTCCAACGATCTTCTGGGGCCGTATCATTGACAACTCTTGGATTGCGCTCAACAAGAGGCGGTTGGATCTCATGCTCCCCATTACCTGATGGCTAATGATAGAAGCAGAGCCTGGTGCCGATCGCACTCACCCCATGCAGAGTTGGAATGGGGCAGCTGCCTGATTCCCATTCATCAATAACGAGTTGAGAACTCAGAGATCATCGAACAATGTAGCTTACCCCTCAGATCTGCTATTCGCTTCCTCATCTGCTCGTCGGCCTTCTGACGGGTGGATATATATTGAAGTTCCGCAGGATCTCTGAGATCCAAAATAAAGACTGGCCTGTTTCCAAGCAGAACCTCACGTCAGGAAAAAATCGGCCGATTTTGATGAATCGGATTTCTGATACAGCGGGCAGACTGTGAAATCCGTATCCTCAGGGAAGAGTGAGTAGAGAAGTTTATTATAGGGGCCATGGTATTCGTTCTGGCGTGAGTTGGGAGGAACGAGGGCGAATTGGTTAAGGACTTTTTGGGACCAAGGCATGGGGGATGGTTGAACTCGCTGAGAGAAACGAGAAGTGTGACGCCCACAAAGAAATATCCACAAATGACAACAATAACACCAACACCAACAGAACGAGGAGGCACCCTCACCACGATTTTGTCCCGCCTCGTTTGTAATTTCGTGGCATTATCGGCATACCGAAAGCTACCCAGTGCGTGTGAGGAAGGGCTAAAAGCCGGTGATGGGTAAGCAACCTTCAGGACGTCAAGTAATACGAAGCGCGAAGTATTCATCCTAGTAGGAGGTTGAGAACTGAAAACTACGTTCCATCATACTGCTAGCCTGGCGATGGGTCGACGACGGGTCACGATACAGCTACCAGCATTGACCCCGCTTCGCGCCAGGCAGTGACTCTTTCGTGGAGGTTAATTGGTGCTCCTCGAATTATACACCAAGCTTGAACGTTTGAATCCCCGACAAGACGCCAAAAACTTCAAGGTATCCTGGCAGAGAAATCTGATTTCCCTTCTCGTTCTAATACAAAATTATCTGTGGTGGCCCCGGACTCTGGACTCTTGTCGATATGTCTTGATTATACTATAGGGGGAGGAGATGCCAGTCGTGGAGACAACTGCAAAGTTGGACAAACGGCGCTATAAATGGGAGCCTGAATTATTTTCGTGATGGAATAATCGAGCTCACTCCAACCTGCCGGAAGTGTAGGGGTAGAGACCGTGAAGTGGTCCATTAGATATCTGGGGCTCTGCGATTCAATTTTCAAGGTCTATTTTGAGATCATTAGGCATGATTTCGTTTCATTCGTGATAATGTACAACCCCAACGAGGTACAGAGCTAACATGTCGTATCGTGTGTAACAATGGAATGGTCCAAAAATCGTAACGTAGAGTCATCAAAACGTGAGTATCAGATCCTTCAACGACCCCTCCTTACTCGCACTGGCGTCATCCAGCGTCCGTACCTCCAACCCCAACCCCTTCAGCTCCTTCTCAAGATCCTGCACCCAGCCATAATGTGTCCTCACCGCCACAACCGTAACCTTCTTCATCGCAGCCGCCCTTTGCTCCACCTTGACAGACTTCGCTCTATACGCCCGTGACCGGACGACAGACGAAACCCGTATAGCCCCCGGCTGTTGCATGGTTCCCAATTTGAGGGATGTAAGCTTTGGGACGAGTGGGGTTGTACCATCCTTGGGTGTAGCGGGGAGGCATAGGCCCTCGGCGAGCCGGTCGACTTGCCAAGGGGCGGTGAAGTCGCAGTCGAGGGATTGGAGGTTGGGTGCGGATGTCAAGCTTTCGACGATTGTCTTTGCCTGAATGGGTGCGGATTTGAACCTCAGGTGGTGAAGGTTTGCAGATTGCGCAAGGAAGGGTTTGAGGATGGTGGTGGGGACGAAGTTGCCAGGGTGTGTGTTGTCGGTGTTGCTCTCGATAGCGAGGGATGTGAGGGAGGGTAGGGAGATGGTGGAGAGGAGGTTTGTGAGGACGTGGTCACCGCAGAAAGGGTTGAAGATCAGTCCGAACTCTTGTATTGAGCTTGAAGTTATTCGTCTCCTCAATGAGGTGGAGGTAGTGGCTCTGTCGTTAGGTAGATCAACGAGAACGTTGAGAGTCTGAAGATTGGAGCACAGATCCAGAAGATGCGGGATTGAGTGAGCAGTGCATCGAATGGAGAGCGATGTGAGAGTGGTCCATGGAAGATTGTAGGGGTTGGTGTAGGCTATCGTTGGCTCAGCGTTGAAACCCTCTGCATTGTCCTCCTCGAAAGGTTGAGGGATGAAATCCGAATAAGAGGGCGAAACCAATACAAGGTCGCGTATCTCGCTCCCTGACGTCTTCGCCACCGCTGTGGGGATGTCACAATTCAAAGGTTCGGCCCCACCTCTGAAGGTCATGTGTAGGAACTGCCGAATGGGAGGCACGACGTCATATCTATCTTTATCCAGGACTTCCAGCTTTGACCACCGGCGTTGATGGGACATAATCAGTGGAATGTAAGCCTCGAGCTCATCTCTACGAGTGTAGGCGCTAGGGCTATGGCGAGATGGTGGTTTAGCTGTGCCAAACTGGAGTTGAACGTGAAGTGGGGTGAAAGGGTGTGTCTGCAGGTAGGTTTGAAGTGAGTCAAACTTGCTAGGAGTGGTGGATGTCGATGCCAAGGGTTCCTTGAGAGGAAGAGTAATACGTGTTGACAGGTCGAATGTTCCGACGACAACGTCTCGCCAGACTTTGCAGACCCGACCTAGCCACAGTGTGGGAGCACGTTCAAAGGGCGCTTCTCCCTGGGGCGCAGTAGAGTACGAAAAAATCCTCTCGAGAATTTCAGGTGGTAGCTGTCGGATAGGCGCTAGCAGAGCACGACAGAGTGCAGTCGACGTTTCATCCTCGTGTCCTCCATTTGCAACTAGACCGCGCAGTTCATGTGCTGCTAGTGAATCTGGCACGTATCGAGCGCGCAGGAGGTCAACCAGGTGGGCTTTCCTGTACGCCCGCAACTGATCTGCCGGTAAATTTGCAGACTGCATCTAGAGCAGGAGACAGGTAGATTTGAGCCATGATAGTCCGAATGATCGACATGGAAAACATACCGTTTCGTGTTTCGTGTCGTTGGAGTTTATGTCCTCGACGTTGTCGGTGTCGAAGAAGAGGTGAAGGATGAAGGCAAAAGATTTCCAAGTGGCATGATATATATGTATGATGGTAATTAAGCCTAACTTTCCCTCGTGGAAGCCACCCTTGTCGGCGGCCGTTGTTCCTGCGATTTTTCTCCTAAAAAGGTGAAAGCGATGATCAGAGCCTCGCTTCGCGGAGTTATTCCGCGCACGTGATGTCAGGTGCCTCAGTTCGGCAAGTACCGATCACTGCAGTTGAACATTCGCTCGATGTCGGCCATGGTGGAATTCAACGCGTCAACGACGACGGCGACGACCAGTCATTACGATGATTCAAACTGGGCTTATATCTGATGCTCACAGCGACCTGGTAACAGACGCGGCCTACAACTACTATGGCTTGAGATTGGCTACCTGCGGTTTGGATCAGAGGTATGTCCAGTAGAAGGCTTGGTTTCTATTCGCCTAACGGACAATTGGTTTTCACGGAAAAGGATAAAGATATGGCAGCTGGACGAAGGAACTGGTAAATGGAATGCCGAGGATAATTGGAGGGTACGCCACCCCCGTTACGCTCCAAAGCACCGCACTCTAACCTGAATGTCTTCAATTACAGGCGCATGATGCACCAATATCCAAAATCTCCTGGGCGCATCCTGAGTTCGGTGCAATCATTGCATCGGCATCGTATGATCGTACAGTTAAGATATGGGAGCAGACAATACACACACCATCAGGTTCCTCCGAAGCATCTCAGCAAGTGAACGGAACCACCGGGCTGCCGCCGCAGGCAACTCCTTCTGGCTCACGTTGGGTTGAGAGGGCAGTTCTCACAGATGCACGGGGAACCGTACGCTCTGTTGAATTCGCTCCCCATCACTTTGGGCTTAAACTCGTAAGTACTGCCTCCCTGCTCTCTCATTCAGGGATGTGTATTAACCTCAAATTGAAAAGGCAGCCATCTCTTCGGATAACTTCCTCCGCATCTACGAATGCTTAGATCAACAGCCAGCTCTATCAGAATGGCAGACCCTACACGAAATTGACATCTACTCCCTACCTCCACCGCGGAAGTATACTTCTTCCACAGCATCCGGCAGCCACTCCCATTCGAGGACGCAGACTGTCGCACTGAGCACACCCACGCAGACGGGCCAGACGTTCAATAATGATTCCGCATCTCTAGTCACCCAGGCATTACAGCAAAGTGCCGGCGGCCCGGGCGCTCAAAATATCATCTCTGGCCCTGCGCTGGGTGGTGCTGGCGCAGGACCCGCCGCAGGAAAGTCAACCGGGGGCGGCATAGGCAATAGAGAAGCCGACGGTGGCTGGTGCGTGTCATGGTGCAAAGATCCATACTGGGGGGAAGTCC
Organism: Clitopilus passeckerianus; assembly: GCA_944990035.1. Taxonomy (NCBI): domain Eukaryota; kingdom Fungi; phylum Basidiomycota; class Agaricomycetes; order Agaricales; family Entolomataceae; genus Clitopilus; species Clitopilus passeckerianus. Next base: position 62,904 of record CALYLX010000145.1, read on the forward strand.
TCGCCGCCGGATCCGGTACTTCGGGAATCATCAAGGTAAAAGAATATCCCGCCGCACCTTATAGGCGAAACAGATCATTGATACAAAAATTCCTTTCATTAGATTGTACAGTTATCGCCTTCACATCGGCCGACGTCCCATCTGTTCCTTGACCCGACTCCAAAAGGGCTACTTACTAGTGGTGACTCTACCACCCGAGAGCGGGCGTCTCAAGGTGACTTGGGGGATAGCACTTCGAACCTTGGAGCTTCTTTGACGGCTGATAATGCTCCGAATGCACCACCCACCTATTCTGTGACTACGGTGTCGTGGGCGCCTTCTTGTGGTCGGTCGTACCATCTTGTTGCCACGGGTGGAAGGGATGGGAGGGTTAGAATATGGAAGGTCAAACCCGGGGACGAACTCGACCAAGATGACGATGGGAGTAAGGCCGATGATGGAGAGGCACAGGAGTCGGAAGAGGGGAAATGGTCTGCGAGCGTAGTCGCTGATTTTGACCATCACAAGTCGGCCTTCCCCCTTATTTCACAAAGGACGATCCTTGACTGTTTTTACCGAATCCAGATCCGCTATTGGGAGAGTGGAATGGAATATCACTGGGTAAGTTATTATGTTCACTCTCACACGATGGGCATGGGATTGATCAGACTGTTTGTTCAGGACTGTTCTCTCGTCGGCTGGTAATGATGGACGTATTCGTCTGTGGAAAGCTACCTCGGGTGGGAATGTTTGGAGGCCTGCTGGAAGCATTGGAGTCGAGCAGGAGATACCTGAGGGTGAACATGGCGCACAAAACCATGGAGCAGCTGGGGGGAAAGACGTTGAAATGGAAGGCTGAAATGGACTCAGAGTGGAAGTTTTGAAGTTGGATGGGATATCATCTGGCTGTCTGGTCGAACCAACGACGTCGTTGTCACTTACATGGATTGTCGCGAATGCAGATTAGCGTCCTTGTGCGAATGTCTTGTGGAAAGTCAAGAAACTTGTTCATTGGTTTGTGATAGCAATCCCCTTGACCAATGCTCATTTCCTGGTGGCTGTGCCTCTATCAAAGAGATGCCAGTGAGTCCCGCAGTCTTCCATTGGCTAACCTTGCTCGGGGCCTGGTCGACATAGCGGGGACAATTCCACACCTGCACAAGTCAACTCACGACGTCGACCGATTAAGTCGATCCTGCCCTCAAGTGTGGGCCCCAACGAGCTGTTCTCAATATTGGAGGCAATGATTCCACCAGATATGAGCAGGCTGAAAACGTATGCCAGTCATCTTCGTTTGGATCAGAAGCCGGGGTTCGTTCAAAAGATGATTCGGTAATGGTCTCCATCCGTACAGGGAAATGAATTGAAAGTCTCAAGACATATGTGTTTACTAGGCGATTATCTCCTTCTTACTGGCCGCTTCACCATCCAATTCAAGGACCGTATGCAACGCGGCCGCCGACGGGAATGAAGGCGGCATCACCGGTGTTGCTCTACGATGAATCAGGCCCTTGAGTGACCTTGTTCCAAGGGGTTCTAGGGGACACTTACCACTTCGCGAGGACCATAAGTCGTACGCCCACCTACAGGGATGAAAGCGGCATCGCCAGTATTGCTCTATTGAAATCAGAGTCGCTAAGAGACCTAGTGCTTTGAATTTTCAGCTTGTAACTTACGACTTCACGGGGACCATAAGTTGTCTTGCCAGCTACGGGAATAAATGCGGCGTCGCCAGTATTGCTCTGATGGAAACCAGAATCTCTGAGCAGCCTAGTTCGTGAAGCTTCCAACTGGGCACTTACGACTTCACGAGGACCATAGGTTGTTCGCCCACCGACTGGGATGAATGCAGCATCGCCAATATTGCTCTAAGTTAAACGATGATAATGAGCGTAAATTTCTTATGAGGATATGATGGTCACGGACAACTTCACGAGGACCATATGTTGTCCTACCACCGACGGGAATAAACGCGGCATCGCCAACATTACTCTGAGGACCACTCCCTGTGAGCATCCTGTCTCGAAAATTTTCCCGATGACCACTTACAACTTCGCGGGGACCATAGGTTGTGCGGCCGCCCACAGGAACAAATGCTACATCGCCGACGTTGGTCACTTCACGAACTTCCTACAGATGGCAAACATCAGCATCTGCCATAAGAAACCAAGGGTACAGTATTGACCTTCAATGCAGTAGGGGCGGCACTGACGGTGTGGAGAATGAGATTCACAAGCGAGGTAAGGATGGCGGCAGTCTTCATAATTCACCCTGAACGATTACTAGAGAAACGAGTTTCTGAGTGTAAAGAGTCCGGAGACTCTGGTATTTAAGCCTTCGATGTTCCTCCCTCGCGACCCACTTTCAAATCGCTAAGACTTAAAATGTGGACTTCGTAGCAGAGATGCAAAAATTGGACCCATGATATTAGGATTCTGATAAGGGCCGGAACAAGACGTCAGTTGACAATGATATGAGGATATCTAAGGTCTTCTATCAGCAGTGAATAATTCAAAACAATTCAAGATACCTCCACTATACCGCAAGGTTGAAATTCTTGGCAATCTAATTTTGGCTCGAGGGAGTCCGGAGCAGTCGGAAAGTATACCAAAGAGGGATCCTATTCATAAGCAGTCGAGGATTATCCATGGATTGTTTACGTGCAGAGGTAAGAAAACGACAAGACTGAACCGAAGTTGTGGCTCCATCTCGTCGAGTTCGAAAGATGCTGGGTGCCATTGAACTCAAAAAGCAGCGTTTAGGAGCCCTCCAAAAGACCTCCAAAAGTTTGACTGCAGATCCACAAGCTACTTTTCCCTAGGACGACGACTAGGAGAATCGGCCAGATCACAAGGTGACTCTCGACCCAAATGTTTCAGGATCCGGGATATTTGGTCACACGGCGGTCCTTGACCAATGCTGACCCAGCCGCTGCGTGTTTGGTATGATAGGCACCGAATGGAAGACCAACCTGAGTAGGGCCCACGCAGACGGAACCTAATAAAACGAAAGAATAGATGCCGCCAATTCATTTTGAGCGTGACAGAACTCCGGAGCCATCAGTGAATACAGTTAGTTCGGCAAGATAAGATCTGTTCATGTCGGATCAATTGAATTTCTTTTCTAGCCTTGATTAGTACCTCGGTCAAGCAGAACTCGATCATCAATTCAGAGCAGCTGTGTTATCCAACAAAATGAACAGCAATGATTACATGACAGAAGTACGTGGATTTTAGTCGGCTCTAACCCCCCACCACCCAGTATGCAAATCCATCGGCGCAGTAGCAACTTTTGCGTCGGAGGAAATTCAGGCGTTAACCATAGATGATGTGTGCTTAATTGAAATGGAACTCACGTCCATGGCTGTTTTGAGTAATCGTATGCACCGTTGCCGTGCCCCGATTCAAGGCAACCTTGGTTGCAATAGTAATTAGGATCAATCAGGGTTCTTTTATTGACCGAGGCGAGTTCCCAGATAGGATTGAGTCCAGGAGCAGCAGAGACAAAGGAAATGAAGGTTGCAGCAAGGGTGATAGCGAGCAACTTCATGATTGATAAAGGACCGGCGAAAAATGAGTAGTGAGGTAGTGATTGTTGACTGTTGATAGTTCTCCAACTTCCGCTAGGCCTTTTATACTGTAGGGTAGTGGTGAAGGAGCATACATACACAAGTCAATAGAATTACTCGGAGGGGCGACGAGAGCTTACCGATGCTACACTCTACTCCACTCCCCCTCGATGTTCACCGACTGAATGACGCCGGTGAGATGGATATCAAGTTTTACGCGCATTACTAACGCGAAGAGGGTTTACCAGGATGAAAAGTAATACACGCACAGAGAACCAAGCGAAATTGGTCTCGACGTTACTCGAGAACAGTGCAGGAGCCACCTATTGCAGTTTGCGATGAACTATTCCCTAGTCTGAAGGCATTGTTTGCCCGTAGGGTATTTGGCGGAACAATATGTCATTGGTGCACCCGAAACTTTGATCTGCAGTGAATGGCTGGACAAATTTGAAATTGGTACCTCGTTCTCCGCGAGCGACAGGTTTATCCATGACAAGTTACCGTGGTATTTCTCGACAGAAAAGATAAAATACAAAGCTCGTTCCGTGCGGTAACGAGAAATGTCATTGAAATGTACAGACGGTCTGGCCCTAGTAGATGATAGGCGGGACTGGGAGGTCGTCCTCGACGTATTCCGTCGCATTGATATAGTGTCCAATATAGCGCTGTTGTGACCACTCTCGAATCTGGTCGAAGTTCTTGCACGTGTGCGGATAATCGAGACGCGGTCCAACCCCTCCAGATTCGTCACTCCATTGCCAAGGAACGACAGCTGTATCGGCATGACACCTACGAGAAAAGTTAGGAGGCTATACGGGTCAATTCTGGGTAGAGTCTTACATCACGTATTGGCGAATGGAGTCTACGCAGTGAGCGATATGGAAGTCGGACAATTCAAGAGTTACGTTCAAGATCGTGGAATATCGTTCCGGCCGCAAAGCTTGTCGTACTTTGTTCTGTGATAACCCCCACGTTAGTTGCCAGATGTACTTCGATGTATAGGAGCTCACCAGGCAGTGAAGTTGGTGGAATACATCCAGCTGAGCGATATAAAACCCCGGGGAGTCCTTGACTGGCCAAGTCTTGTTGGGTAGTAGCGCAGCTTCGGCCTTAGGTATTTTCATCATGGTCCCTGAAATACTCCTTGCAGGCTTTTTGGTATAAAGAAGAGGCCTTTCGGCTTACGATTATAGAGATCCTGCCAAGCTTGGTCCGATGTGTCTGAGTACTCCTGATATACGGTCGTCACAGCAAAGTTGTCTGCAAAGACCTTGATCTGGTCTTCGACATCCAAATGGTGCGCAGGTGCTTCGGTTACAAGGAAAGGTGTCAGAATAAGATATTTTGGGAACGAGAATTGTCACTCACAGTATAACTTTGGGTGCTGAAGTTCTGTGCTCACGTTGACAGATGGACGCCGAGATATTGAGAGTATGGTAATGAGAAGACCCAGTGCTTGTAGAGATATTACAAGCAGATAGAGTTTCTCCCTAAATCGGGCCCGAGTGAGCTGTGACAGATTCTTCTCGCAGCTTTTGCAGCCACAAGCAGATTCAAGAGAGCCTTTTTCAGAGAGTAGGGGCTGATAATCGTCGGCCTGGTTGTTCATGGTCGCGTCAATATCGAGGAGTTCCAAATTAGTCTTCACAATGAAGTATCATGATCGAGTTCCATTTTCCCGCTGACCTTGAACGTGGAATAGAGTTCTGAAAGCAATCAGCTGGCCGAGGTTAAACCAAATATCGTATCCACATGTTGCCACATGGTTTGACTTGGCATATACATCTATTCAATAAAACGTATGCACATGATAATGGAAGCTCAGTCATGTCCTGTTTAGCGAAGTCCCAATTATAGATGATGTCTGAAGCTGAAGAGATGCGTCGTTCCTGAGTTTGGCGGGCGCTTGGGTTGGCCCAGAATGACCAGCCCTAAATCACCGGCATCGGTAATGTAGTGATGCCGGCTGGACTGTCGAGTTTCTGATCCATGATCATGAACTTCCTTCCATTCGGACGCTCACGGAGAAACTCTCGAGGAAAACCGATATATGACATATTGAAGATACTGCACGCTGATCCTGTCACTATGCGGCGGTCAAATAAAATACGGGGGTATGCGCTTGGATAGAATCAACATTGCTGCACCCCTGTGCGAACCATCGAAGGGGTGTCAAGGCCTGGCTTGGTTGATCAGGAAGCTTCCGTAGAACTGACTGAAAGCTTAAGAGCTCAAATGAATAAAAAGCTCCGGGCCCTGTTAACAGCGATAGCCGATAGATGATAAGGAAGGATACCCGCAAAATATCGATGCTCCCCGGCCGCACAATCCTGTCCCTTCAATCGAACAAAACTCCGCCATTGGGGGATATGGTTTGACCTAGACATTGCACGAAGGATAAGAGTGGTCTCTGACTAAGAAAAATGAAGGAAAGTACCTGTAATAAACTCGCTATCGGGGGAGGTTATGAATGATACCAACTTCGTGATATCTTCTGGCTGACCGATTGGAGCGTCGGGTGACTCAAGTACTCTCAGCGTAGCTGCGCAACGTCCTCCAAGCTGCGCGTCGAGTGGATGCGTTGCTATCAGGAAATTGTCATTAGTTCCAGCGTAAACTACATGAAGAAAGACTCGCTCAATGCTGTTTCGATCAATCCTGGAGCGTAAGCATTCACCGTGATTTGATGTTTGGCCAGTTCAAGAGCTGTTAGGAACGTTGAAATGGGGCCGAATGCAAAGAAACCCAAGATCTGCATACCTAAAGTCTGTGTCATGGATCGTACTGCCGCCTTCGACATGCAGTAAGGGCCTAAATTGCAAACCCTACTATTCAGATTAGCAACGCATGGTGAAAGAGACAACAGGCTTTCAACCTCGCTTTCCGTAAATCGAAGATGCCCCTGCATTGCAGCCACTGATTAGCTTATTCACCTAGAGAAAATTCTGCGTTAGGTTCTTACCGATAATGCGACCTCCAGTGCCTTGTTTGATCATTTGTTGTGCAGCATACTTATAGCAGAGTATCACTCCGACTACGTTCACACGGTAGACGGTTTCCCAAAGGGACAACTCAGCTGAACGAATGGAGTCAACGCCGATATTTGAGCAGAAAAGTTGAGCTACGAACCCTCGGCAAAGGCTTTGGACCCCCCTAAGATCCCAGCAATAGCTACCATCTGTAAAGAGGCTTTCGTGAGCATGTTCTTTGGGACTCAGAAAACGAGGGGTTGAAGGCTTACAACATCAAGGCGTCCTAGCTCATTGACTGTTTTCTCCACCAATGACTTTACTTCGTCTTCGTTTGTCACATCGCAAGCGATAGAAAGCCCTCTCCGGCCAAGTTTTTTCACCTCTGTGACTACCTCACTGAGGCCTTCGGTTTTGGTGGCAAGATCGGCAACCGCAAGATCGAACCCATCGGCAGCCAGCTTCAATGCAATAGCACAACCAATGCCTTGAGCTCCTCCGGTTATAATAGCAACTCGAGTGGTCATTGGGGGAAAAAGTGTTCAATCAAACCTGACTGCGATGAGCTGCTCCATGGGGTATATATATAGTCATGCTCATCCCTACGGTTCCCCTTCATGGATTGCATCTGAAGCTAGTGGTATTCGCGCGTGTGCTCTTCCGTTATGTGGATCGGATCCACTCAAGAACGGCTTCGGAAGGAGTCAATCAGGCAGTTGGGTCCACCAGACCCAGCCTCATGCCGCAGCAGTAAGGTTCTAGCGACGTCCAAGAGAAGGTTGGCCAACATGTTCGAACCGACCAGAGCAAGAGAGTAGTCCATCTGATCAATCAACACGTACCCATGAGAATTGAAGGAGTGGACATCGTAGAGGCAAATAGACGTCTGTACAGGAGTTTGAGCTGCTGAGGTTATTAAGGTGGAAAAGAAGCCGGAGTTTTCATGCCAAAAACGAACTATATCCGGGAATGCCGTTATCTCGAACCAGTCAAGAAACTAAAACGACTGAATCATGGGAGTGGCACTTGAGAAAAGTTCGGATTAACACAAGGCTCGGAACCAAACCAAAAGTGGCAATGGAAAGAAGTATCGACTCAGGCGATGGTCGGTGGCTGATAAGTAAGAATACTTGCAAAACACGCATGGACTCCGGCTGCACAATACCCGGGCCGCCCTTCAATCGAACCAAACACCACCATTGGACGATATGGTTTGACCTAGGCATTGCACAAGGTTAGGAGCTGGCTCCAACTCACAGGAACGAAAGAATATACCCGTAATAAATTGGCTATCGGGGGAGGCTAAAAACGAAACCAACTTCGCAATATCTTCTGGCTGGCCGATGGGGGCGTCAGGCAACTGAAGCGCTCGTAATGTCGCGGCGCAACGTCCTCCGAGCTCCGCATCGAGTGGATTTGTAGCTATTGAGAATGTTGTTAGTTCCTAAAGTGCATTTCTATAAGCTCAGTAGAGGAGGACTCGCTCATGGGTGTTTCAATCATGCCCGGAGCGTAAGCATTCACGGTGATCTTATGTTTTGCCAGTTCAAGAGCTGTTTGGAATATCAAAATGGATGTCAAAAGCAAAAAGGTCCAAGATCTGCATACCTGCGGTCTGTGTCATAGATCGTACTGCTGCCTTCGACATGCAGTAAGGTCCTAAACCAGCAAAACCTACCATTGATATTGAATATTGAATACGTATGAGAGATAGAATTAACAAGCTTCCAACCTCGCTTTCCGCAAACCGAAGATGCCCCTGCATTTCAGCTAGCGATTAGCTTCCTCCCCCTGGATAAAATTCTTCATTAGGTTCTTACCGATAATCCGGCCTCCTGTGCCTTGCTCGATCATTTGTTGTGCAGCATACTTATAACAGAGTATCACTCCAACCACATTCACATTGTAGACAGTTTCCCAAAGGGACAACTCAGCTAAATGGCTGGATTCAGCGCCGAAGGTTGGGTAGACAGCTAAGCTACGAACTCTCGGCAAAAGTCTTGGAACCCCCGGAAATCCCAGCATTGGCTACCATCTGTAGAGAGATTTTATGTGCTTGTTCGACGTGATTCGGCGAGATGACTCTACGGAGACGTACAACGTCAAGTCCTCCTAGTTCATCCACTGTCTGCTCCACCAGTGACTTAACTTCCTCCTCTTTTGTCACGTCGCAAGCAATAGAGAGCCCTCTCCGTCCGAGCTTTTTAACCTCTGCGACTACTTCATCGAGGCCCTCGGCTTTAGTGGCAAGATCAGCAACCGTAATATCAAACCCATCGGTAGCCAATTTCAACGCAATAGCACGGCCGATGCCTTGAGCGCTCCCGGTTATTATAGCAACTGGAGTGGACATTGGGGGAAGGTAAAGAAGTCAAGTTGATCTTGACTGCGATATGCGCCTTTGTGGGTTTTATATAGCCATGCTGATCTTCATCCCTGGTTGCATCTGGAGCTAGTGCTGTTCACGTGTAGGCTCTTCTAGTGTATCGATCAGATTCACCCAAGGATGGCTTCGGAAGGAGTCAATCAGGCTGACAATTATGGCCACCAGACCTGGCCTCATGCCACAGCAGTATGGCTGGTGTATGATTTTAGCAGCATCAAAGAGAAGAAGGCCGGCCAACTGTCCAACAATTCGGAACAATGAATTACTTCAGTCAAGCACGTACCCATGTAGATTTGAGTGGAGCTCGGAGAGGCAAACTGAGGTCTACAGGAGGTTTGAGCCACTAAGGTCATCAAGGTGGTGAAGAAAGGCATTTGTGTTCTAAAGATAAATCACACCCTCTGAGATCGCCGTCAAGCTCGCATCAGTCAAGAAACTAAAACTAGTGTATTATAAGAGTGGCCCCTAGCAAATACAATACATCAGGGCGTAGTCGTAGCATTGCCATACTCTAAGTTCTACCACGCGCCACCCAAGGCTATCCAGTCCTTGAGTATCATGGATCTGTCAGTTCCGATTTGTCTGGTGAATTCATCCTGGCGAGGAATCGGGAGTGACTCGAAATGTGATAACAGGTTCCCGTCGAGAATTCCTTTTGATAATGGCTTTGAGACCAGATCGTTACGTACAATTCTGGAAGACGGTGTGTAAGGTTCGATCTACTGCAATACTAAGCAGTACTAACCGGAATGCCCTCGGATTAAGCCCAGCCACATGCTGGATATTCCGAATGAGCTGGCCCTGAAGTAGCTGCAAGCGCTTGAAGGGACTCTCTTCCATTGGTGCGAGAGTTGCAAGCGAACCATCAGTTGAGCCTATGGAGATCTGAGCAATCTAGAGGATAGTCGATAGGGGGGTCAACCTACCAGTCAAAAGCTTGGCTTGAGGAATCATTGAATCATCTGATCCACGGTGAGCAATCGTAACGGACGAGGTGTATGGCGATTGTGTCTGGAATTCTGTACGGAGCAACAAGTGACGACCATCTCGAGAGTCCGGATCTGGCAACGAAATGAGAGAATGTACGGGTACAAGGGTTTGCCATCGTACCATGAGGGCTGTACTCATAGAGCCGGATAATTCCTTCCTCATCACCGCTCGCTATAGCCAGCTGCCCATTGGTGAAGAAGAAGTCGGTCGAGGTGACACAAACGTGATTGATGTCCTTTGCAAGGAGCATCATTTTATATGGATCTTCCTGGAAGGGTATCAGTTAGGAACCTGGGTGAAGTCCAGTGAACTCACCTGGAACGCAACAAACATGACACTCTTCACTGCGTCTCCCACTAACAGTAGGTTCTTCAAGGTTTTGAGTGAAGTCACGTAAACGCCGACGTCAATGAACGCAACACCAACGAGGCGTTCATCAGAATCAAACGCCCGGACAAAGACCTAGCACTTAGACTTAGCTCAGGGAGTGGATGAAAAGAAACAGGGACAAACCTTCTGCCCCATGGACGACACAAGGTAGCCGTCGAATCCGCAGACTGCTGTTACAGGTCCTTTGGCTTCATCTCGGCAACGCAAGCGAAGCTTGTACCATCGGTTCACAGGGGCGGTAAGGTCAGGAACGACCTCGACAATCTCGAATATATAGGCCTGGGGCAGAGTGTTAGATTACAAGCATCCAAGCTCGGCAGAGGAGACGGACATACCGCGCCTTTGACTGCCAGGTCTTCACCTCGATCGATTGATGTACCGACGGCGATGAAATCCTTGCTGCCGGACTCGGTGCTCGAGGTTTCCAGAGTGACAATGGCGATATCATTCACGTATTCGTTTGTTGCAAACTCAAACCTTGAGGAGAAAGTCAATGTTAAGGTTCCATAACCAAGAGTTACACGCACCCATCCATTGTGATCCATGTGTCGGGAGCAATAAGCTCGAGTGTAGAGCAGTCGCAAAGAGGGTCACCAACATTAGCCGCTTCGGAATTTGGGGTCAAACGATGAAGAATAATTACAATTCTGAAGACTTACCATCGGGCTCCCACACACGATTCCCGTCCTCATCATAGGAAGCGAAACGAGCTTGCAGCGACGAAGCTGCCACGACAAGCATAGTCGACGGATCGAAGATCACATTGGAATAGGGCCTCCCCCGGGGTACAGATCGCAAAGGCAGCAGGCCACCAAGTGTCAGGTCAGGGATCCATTCCAAAAGACTCGGCCCCTATATCATAATTAACATTGACATATAAATGACTAAAACTGCGGGCATACCTCATCAGAATTGACCAAGAAGTCCCCTTTACTGTCCCACAAGGAACACGATGTAAACGCGTGCACGACATTATGCCCGGAGGGATAAAGTCGAGCGCCTCCTTTGTCGGTACCTATGATCCAGCTCGGGCGATCACCGGTAAAGAACACTCCATTATATGTTACCCCAACAGCTGGAGAGGTGGTAAATGGAATGAACATGCGCAAAACACGTTTTTGCTCCGCAATGATGCTCTTCTCGGTTTCCTCCGAGCGTTGGATTTCAAAGGCCTTGGATAGTATCTTCACAAATTTAATATCCAGTGTGGATGCGCGGGGTGTCGCTGGAGGACCGTCACTTCCATGGCCACCGGCAAGCATTTGGTAAACAGCCAATTGCCCTGATCGAAGGAAAACCTGCGGGTAGTTAGTTTGGGGGCACAGAAATGAAATCAAGGCTGATTAAACATACAAATAAGTGAGGTTGGGGAGATGATTCGCCGAGGGGTGCCAGAAGCACCTGCTCTGCATCCAGGTTTTGAGGGCTTCTCGGAGGGTCTTGAGGCAACGACAATGCAGGAGGATCTTGGGAATCTACCAGAACATTTTGCAGCTCCGGAAGCATGGAAGTCGAGAATGCCAATGCCAACTTTGGCAAGTTCCAGATCTAAGGCTCCTATTTAGCGTGCGCACTGGGAGATAACAAAGGATACCAACCTCCATAACTCCCTGGGGACGAACGAGTAAGAGAACTTGCATATTATTGCCGGAAGCAATGGATTGGATAGTGGATGTGGCACCGCCACCGAGAGCAACTGCGGAATGAAGATTCTCTTGCAATATACCAGTTGAATCATGGTAGAAGCATCCGGTAAGGTATCGCGAAGTCTGCAAAATGTCATCAGGAACTGGAAGTAGGTTGTACCAAGCATCACGGGGCATACCTTGTCACCCATGAGAGACATGTCCTTGCGCCGAATCTTCCCTCCTCGCTCGGTCTGTCCAATGAACAGACCAATGGTATCATCTTCTCGGAATATCAGGACGTATGGATCAGAGATACTACAGGCCCTAATCTTCGGTCGTGGAAGGTTCCCGTCCATATCTTTGATAATCTGACGTTCGGTGCCATCTACCAACGATGTTTTAGCCAATGCGCCCGCTTAGGAGGAAAAACCAAGCCGTACCAGGTTCCAGGACACGCAAGGCATTCGTCATGACCTGCAAAATTGCCGTTCTTTGGAAGAAAGCCGCAGCTCCAATGGTCGTGCCAGGGATACGTGTAGTAACATTGATATCCGACCTGGGAGTTTTGGTGGCAATCTGTACAAGTTCAGTAAATTTTAGAATTCATGTGGGCGGAAAGATTGGATTACCCTTGAAAGCCCAGGTGAGGGATTGAAGTCCGTGCTCAGAATGAGCGTGTCGTTTTCCATCTGGACTAGCTTTTCGTATGCAACGCCGCCTGACTTGGCTGGTTGGCGAATCGGTAGTGACCACATCCCGCGTGCACCTCCTATAAGGTGCAATTTGCGTTTGGTACGAATAGGCAGGTCCCGCTGATTTGATTGTGGACGTGAGTTATTGAATTAGAGAGGGCCCAAGACAATTACCTGGAATAGTGTAAATCCTCCTAAGGATCCTGCGCCTGTCGCTGCAACCAGTTCAGAAGTTGCTTTATCCTAAATAGCCAATCAGTCAACTTGTCCACGATAGGGAAACGCAACCGTACCCCATTATGCGCGAGAGAGAATGTCATATCGGTAATGGGGCCATAAGCCGGCAGACCGTCACATATGGAAAGTTTTATGACCGTTCGTGTCTTTTTCTTAGCTTCTTGTACAACACCGTTGGTTGCAGGTTCGCTTTTCTTTGAAGGGCCATAAAGATCTATTATCCAATTGTTCAGAGATAGGCGGTGAATGAGGAATAAAATTCCGACCTTCATCTTCATCCAGATCCATCTCATCATTCGTCTGAACAACAGCGGCAGGTGAGGTATCCATCTCTTCGTCAACCTCTTCCTCCACATGTGCAGCCTTCAGAAGCACCGACGCCCCAACGGTGCTTCCAACAAACAAATGCGCCTCCGACACTCTCTTGATAACAGTTGGTATCGTAGTCTGCGCAAGCGCAGCTCCCATAGTGAGTTTCGAAATATTCTTCCCATCCGCGATGAATTCCACAGGGTATATCGCGCCGTTCCGCAGGATGACGAACATCGTCTTATCATCAACGAATACGGCTCTTGAGCCTTCCAGTTCGAGGTTGCGGGATTGATGCTCGGGAGGAATGGCGGGTAAGGAGATGTCGCTGACGCGGGAGGCCCAGCCGTTTAGGGGGAGGGTGACTTTTCGGGAGATTTGGTCGACGTAGACGATGGAGTTGCTTGTGATGATGGAGACGCCGCCGATAGAGGTCGAGCATGCGAGGAGAGAGAGCGAGTCGTGAGGAAGGCCTTGGACTGAGGTGATGATCGGGTAGTTTTGCCCCACAATGTCGAGGGTAAAGATGATCAGGCGGACGGTGTCCTTGAATTCTTTCAGGCGGCTAAAGTCAAGATTATGAGTAGATGTAGCATGGGAGTAACTCAGACAACATACCCAGTCCATGTTTGCTGGGTTTGGAAAAGAACAGCAATAGTTGGCTTGTTGAAGCCGGGCAAGAAAACAAAGTCAATAACATGACGAATGTTGGGGTCGATTACTGCTGGCAAATCCAGAAGGAAGCTAGAAGCATATGGAACGTCTCTATATACTCTTTAGCACTGAGCCGTATAAATAGGTAGCCGGTTACGAACCTAGTCTGCATTTGCTGAGTTTCCTGATCCACGACGTCCATCGTAGTTTGGAAGAAGGGCAGAATGGCAAATGTTTCTTTAGGCAGAGAGAGTGCAGCACATCGCGAGAGATCGTCCACGCGAAGTGAAGAGCGGAACAGTGACGAGTCCAAGGACATCTTGTAGAATGATTAGGCACAAAAATGGTCAAGCAGCCTGAATGAACATACTAGTTGAGGAGCTCGCTCGTAGGTATGGATCGAAACTGTGATGAGGTCGTGAACAGCAGTCGACCACTCTAGCAGAGCAATCTAACGGAGTTCCGGTTAGCCTTTGTTTGAAAGTAGAATTTATTGTCAATCTTCGTGCCTTTGCATCTCTGAACGATACCAGCAGCCTATCAAGCTTGTCATCTAGCGTGCTTACGGTCTTGATAGCTTCCACGCCCGTCACGACGCCATGCAAACGATGCTCTCGAACAAGGTAAAACTTCGTGACGGTCGGTGCAGTGGCTTGCGATTGACCAGTCGACTGTGAACAACAGAGTCAGCTCAGCTCACACAACATACTCCGTTCAAATAAAATCGCATTTTTTGCGGAGAAAATACATTTGGCCGGACTAATCACCTTGGCTATATTCACAAAGCCTTCCCCTTCTCGATCCATTTCAACCTCTCCTTCAACTGCCTCTGTCCCCTTTCTAACCGATGACCTGCGGTCGCGTTCCTCATCCAGCTGGGGCACTATCGGTGCCAGCTCCTCCCTCACTTCAAAGATGCGAAGAAGATTTGATCTAGCAACGACAACATTGCACAGAGTTCTTGCAGTAAATTCTTGTCGAAGCGTAGGGTTTTCCAATTTATCAACCGCTGAGGGTATAAGCCTCAAACTTGCTGCAAATTCGACCCCGCTCGGAGGCAGAACTTCTTGGCGAATAGACTGCATTGCTCAAGCTCAAAACACGCGCGTTGAGCAGGGAATCCGAGTAATTTCGTAGTCTAGCAATCTCGGGCCTTATTATGCCTGTTGGTCGCGCAAAGTCAGATCAGACTGGATCTTCCGGGAACATGGAGACATACCTAGACGTTTCCACACCTTTCTAATGCCACGATACCCGAGAGTTCTAGCGCCTGAGCGTCTGGAAACCAACAGCTTTGCGTGCAGGCCAGCGTCAAGAGCGTCAAAACCTCCAGCTAAGCTGTGGCTTACGTACGCAACACGTGGGAAAACGCCTACAGTGTGCCAAGGTCCGCTGTGCCTGTGGCCTTCTGAAGGATTTCCATGTCGAAATGGATCCAATTGCAAAACTGCCCTATGCGTCTTAGCTCAGTCAGAACAACTTCTAGTATCATGCTACACTATCAGCCGCATGTTCTCAGCCGCCAATGACTTTTTCCCGGCTACCTTTGAGGCTGTTTGCTGCCTCGGAACCCAGGCCAGGGATCCGATCGTCGTTTCATGAGGCTGCTGAAAGCTTGAGGCCACCTGCTTGAGATATGTCTCTGAGTCTGCTTGCTAGCGTGACCTTCCAGGCTCGCCAATCACCGAAGCTTGCACCGTGACCCTACGCCAGGTCTCCAGAATAATTTATCCTTCTGCACATTGGGCATTGAGACTAAAGCCAAATACCCCAATCCCGAAAATGAAAAGCAGGCCTCTCCGCAGACCTGTAACGTCGTCTTCAGTTATCACAGAACCCTCGATCATTGCTTGCTTTGGTGTCAACAGGATCCAATTGCCGTTCCACACCTCCACCAGCCGCGTGTATCAAAAAGCGCGTTACATTTGTGTCATGTGCAGGACATGCGTCTGCCTGCTACTTATACGCTCCAATATCCCTTCGTATCAGCCACCAATGTTCCCTTAGCTCGTTGGCTAAGATGCTTGCCACTCTTCCCGCTGTCGATAACGCCCGGATGCGTCTGCCATCGACTTCCAAGGCAAGATTTGAGTTTTCTACGCCTAAATCGCCAGGACTCACCTTTCTCTGATCATCAGAATTATATCCCAAGAGGTTTCTCAGTTCGCGTCTTCAAGGGACCCACCGCTGGTCAACCCTCTGCCACAGCAACCTTCAACGTTGGTTATCGTGGCTTCAACTCTGCAGAGCAGAATCAACCATCTCAAAACTGGTATACGCCCCGTTCTGCCAACGACTCTCGGACATTGCCACAGTCGAACCAAAACCCCTCCTCCCACGACCACAACGCTAATTTACGACAAGCACGATCACGATTCTCGATTTATAAAGACGCAAACGAGACTTATATTTACGAACCATCGCTATCCACCGACAACGATGTATATTCAAACTCTGATTTCGACTCATCGGCTACGAGTTTAACGACTTCGCCTCCTATCTCACCCACGGTATCGACAGATAGTTTGGTGGCCATTAAAAGCCCACCGACCGTTCACGCATCCCTCCCGCATGACCCACGTTCCGCAACACCCATATTAAGGAGCCAAAATAGCTTTGATGCTCCGGGTCGGTCATCGAGTGACCGATCTCTCCAGAGCTATCCAACAACTTCAGGAAGTACCATCCCCAATCACCTCTCTCTAAGAACGGACCAGAACTCGCTGTCCGCCCCATCTCATCTCTTGCCTACCATCGAAGACCCGGATAGTCCCTTATACCCACCCAGCACAGCGTCCGAATTCGAACGCAGGGAACGTGAAGAAGTAGCCAAGGCGAATGCGGAATATAACGCCAGTTCCTCCTCGTCAAGCTCTACATCGAGCTATCAGACAACACCCGTTCTTACCATACCTGTTCCTCCCTCCCAGCGAGAGAATCCTGGTAATCAACGATTCTTCCCCTCCTTCCCTCTTCGCAGCAGCCCCGAGCAGGAACCTGCCATCATTCCACGATCATACAATGGTGGTGAGGTCAGAGGCGGAAGCCTACCCACAGCTTCGCCATATCGGCCGGCCTCTGAAACCATGAGGCGCAACTCTGCCGATCATGCACCGCCGTCGTTCAACTCACACCGCTCGAGCGTGGTTTTCCAGCCTCAAGGTGCCAATGAGGGATCGTCTGCCAGTCGATATGTGCCCATATCCCAGACGATGGTGTCCCAACCCAGATCAGGACAACACGGAGCGCCGTACGATGGTACCATGTCTGTCGTGCCCCATTATGCGCCCAGTCGGGGTATCTACAGCGACCCGCACCAGCAGCCGGTTTCAGCATACGGTCTGAATCGGACGCCATCTAGAGGGTCTCCTCGTCAGGATATAGCGGCACCTGTACCATCGACGACTCATGTATCCGCAAGCTCTCCTCCAAGGACATCCCCGAACGGGTCTCCTCATAGCCTCAATCGAGCTCCCAGTCAAAGGGGCTCTCCGCAGGCAGAGCAGGCTGATAGGGCATCCCCAACACGAGACCGGCTCTCACCCAACAACCACTCCCTATCGCGGCCACCGCCATCTCAGATTTACCGCCCAGCCGACGACGGCGTTAACGGGCCCAATAGCCTCCCGGGAGCGATGCCGGGACCACAGAGGGCATTTGCAACCTCGAATACCTCCCGCGGCGGTAATGGCCCCAACATGGTCACGTCGGCAAACCCGACCCCACTTTCCCAGATCGCGCCTCCATTACATCATCCCACTCCTCCTGGCCCTGGGCATGGTCTACCTCAAAGGCGGCATTCGGATAGTGATACTTACGTATCTCATTCTTCGACCGCCCCAGGCTCCCTAGCTCTTGTTCCTGTCGACCCTCAGAACTCAAGGCCGGATAGTACGCAAAGGCGGTTTTCCGACCCCGAGCAAAATATGGTTTCGAGTGTGAATCAGAGGCATTTCGAGGTGATGCATGGTGGCCGTTCGGTTCGCTGGAACGACAATTTGATCTGCCCATCCCCTATTCTTGCATGCCAACGACGAAAGGGGTGGTATAATCGACGAGGGTATGTGCTTTGCTACTCTCCTACGACCTTTGAACTCAGGATTTGTATAGCGACCAGCTATGGACTAACGGCGGAGCGTACAAACCCGCTCTTCCTGGAGAGGAATATCCCCGAGATTTGTGCGAATACCCAGATCATGGAATGGGCTGGATGAATGAGGACGGTGTACGCATTGATATGAAGCACCGCCTCATCCCAAAGGTGCCCAAGAAGTCGGCCTTGAAAAAGTAGGATGATTCCGGACATCATGAGCTTTTACGACGATACGGTAGCAGGCTTCCAGAATATTGCTGTATTTATACCTTTCCACCTTTGTGAGGTTAATGGAACATTAGTCCTTTGTAATGACCCGATAGTATCTATTGTATCCGTAGCTAGTTTACAATTTGTTTTGGTGTATCAAATAAATAATCCCAATGCGAAGATGGTACAATTCATGCGTGGTTCCCAAGTGGAGGTGAATCATTCAGAATCAGATAAAACGAGTACATCCCTATCGCCCTCTCGAATTAAAGTGCCTTTCAAACTGTCCGACTTGTTGAGGCCGACTTGGCTCGTAATCTTCGGCCTCTTCCCGCGTGAACGAATGCTGTACGACCAATCCTCCTCCTCAGTGTCTTCATCCTCTGTGGTATCATGCGTCTGCACTCGTGGTGTTGGCCTTGGAACCGCAACGGCAGCTGGTTGAGAAATCCTCGCAGCCGCAGCCAGTGTCCGATTTGGGATTGGAGCAGGTGGGCCTTGAGGATCTTCGAAAAGATCAGCGTCATCTTCAGAATCAGGAACTTCATGACTGGTGTTCGCAAATTGATCATCGTCATTGTCGTCCGTATCAAAGTCCACGCCGCCATTTTGTCGCTTCCGTTTCTGGCCTACAGCTACCTTCGAGGTCGATGCTGTTGCTGTGAGTTTCGTCTTCCCTGCGGCATTCTTTCGCACTTTGGTGTGATTAGGGAAAGAACACTCGATCTTGAAGTTTGCTCGACCTTTAGTCGCAATGAGGGTTTCGCGTGTCAGCATCGTCAACCGCCGTGCAAGGGGACCCAAGTCGAGGTAAACGTTCGTCGCATATGCAGTTTGCTGATAACTTTCCTGCAAATAATTTCCAATCAGGAGCTCGACGAGCAGACGCTCTATGTCCTATTTCACGAGGCTTGGCGTCAGCCATGCGACCAGCAGTACAACCAAAATGAAACCCACGTCCTGCGACAAATGAACCTGCCCACCACACACATCCGCCAGGCTCAGCGTCGCTTTCTCTTTAGACTTCTTCCTCCCTCTTCCGCTACCCACTTCATAAGCGCCGCCACCTGTCCCTCTCGCCAGAGCTGCCAGGGACCTGATCGTCACATTCGCTCCATCCTGCACGAGTTTCTGAGTGATTTTCAGGAGCTGCCATGCCTCGAGTGTAGCTTCTTTGTGAAGGACCTGGTCTGAGGCCCTGGTGCAATTATCGCAGTGGCCGCATTTGGCAAGTGCATTTGAGTCTTCAGTCGACCATGATGACATGGAGAGGTCAGAGGAGTGAGAGAAGTATCTGAGGATCAAAGTTGAGAAATGACATGTCATGGAGGAGGACGAGAAGGGGCTCACTTGGCAAATTGGGTTTTCCTGCACTCCTGGAGATTTTGAGCAAATCCCAGCATTGCGTGTACTGGTGAACGTCGTTAAGTGAGTATCGGAAATCTTGGTGGAAATCAAGGAATGAACATACATTTCTCCCGCCCCTCCTTCTCTCCAGCAACCATACTGCTGACCGTACTCCCATCCTGGGGCCGATAATACAAGACACAGTCCGAATCCTTGCCATCACGACCAGCGCGTCCAGACTCCTGGTAGTATCCCTCCATAGATTTCTAATTCGTTCCCGTGAGCATTCAAATTCGAGGCAACACAACGCCCAAATAAAACCTCAACTCACCGAAAGCGAATGATGCAACACAAACCTCACATCGCCCTTGTCGATTCCGAGGCCAAACGCTACCGAAAACCAAATCCCCAATCAGCACATGCCCTTGTCCTCTTCTCCACGCGTACGCAAAATGAAATGCCACAAATGAAAACAGGCTGGCAGGCAGCCGTGGCGGTGACTCGGGCATCGGGAGGATCGAAAGTGAACAGCATATACGCACCAATAGTAGCACAAACGACCTTAACATCGCCCTTCCGCCACGAAACGTGGAGCGCCTCCTTATCCCGATCGCCCACGTCGGCGTGGTATACACCTGTCTTGATTGCCTGGTTCGACGCGTCCCGCAGGCCTGTTGCTACACTTTCTGCATCCTGCAATTCACAACGAATGACAACGATGAGCGGGCGTAGTTGGGAAGATAGTGGGCGTAGAAATACCTTCTTGGTAAGGCAATAGATGATCCCGGAGTCTTGAGCATGGTGTTGGAGGATGTAGGATGACATAGCTGCGAGGACGTCGGTTGCCTTGGCGGGTTTCGGGATGACTTTGTAGTGCAGGTTCTTGCGGTAAAGTGGCGCGGAGAAGTACACTGTGCCTTCCGTATCCGCATCTGACAGCGGAACAATTTGGTCAGTGGTTGGCCTCGCGACGCGACGGAAAGGGAGAAGTGGTCATAGTGTGAAGAGGACGGGCCAGGAACATAAACAGGAACATAGCAAACGCCGTTCATTTCCGTCTCCCGTCGACAGAGAATGAACTCCACGAGAGTTCGAAACATTCAAACCACATCACAGGAAAATCGAATCGACGAAGAGGGGAAAAGGATACTGTAGTGATACGCACTCGTCCCGTCAACAACAGGCCTAAGCCTAAGCGTCCTAATGAGATCTTCCAGAACCTTCGGCGGGCAAGTTGCTGAAAGCGCCATGATCGGCACGTTAGGGAAGAGTTGGCGGAGGGTATGTAGTTTTTGGTAGTCCGGTCTGAAACAGGGACTTGGGTCAGTATATAACGAAGGAAACCTCGAAGCCAGGGGGGAGAGGAGACACAGGAGAGATACGAACCGGAAGTCATGTCCGAGTTGGGATACGCAGTGGGCTTCATCGATGACGAAACGAGCTTTGGTGCAAAAAGTGATAGGTTAGAGGGATGAAATATTTTGAAGCTGTGGTCGTACCTAGTTGGGAGCTCCCAGCCAATCGTTGTAGCCCCGCTACGAACTTTTTGCTTTTTTGTATTTTCTCGGGCTACAAGAGGTTGCGAGAAGTCAGCCTTGAAGGTGGGGAAATTTTTGGATAAGACTGACCGTAACGTAGCATAACTTGATTTCAAGCTCTCTCGGACTGAGTGAACGATCAGCCATGGCTCTCATTCTTCTCTCGATTTCATTTGTGTCAGATTTTGAAGTTCCTCCCGTGAGCTTGACTGCCTGGACTAGTATCATGGTCAGGTTAAGTATTGAGATGATATTCCGAGAGAAGACATACCTCCAGCTTCTCGCAAGTGCAATATTTGGTCAGTGATAAGGGAGAGCAGGGGCGAGATGACGACAGTCAACCCGGGCTGAAGCAACGCAGGTAGCTGGTATGTTAAAGACTTTCCGCCACCTAATGGACAATTGTTGTTAGAAAAGGGATTCGGAAGGAAGAACGAAAGGTCATACCGGTAGGCATGATACAGACGATATCTCTGCCGTCCATATTGGCGTTACAAACCCTGTAAATAGTCAATATCCAATTCACAAAAGCAGACATATCTTCCTCACCCTTGTTGACAAAGGCGAAAGCTCTCAATATCAAAGATTTGCTTCATCCGCGCGACCAAGCCCCTACTCCACTCGAATTCCTCCCCGGCATAGTCGATGCCACTCTTTGCCCTTCCTTTGCCTTTATTTCTCCCAGCACGAGGATTTAGCCCCTCCAGCTGCTTCACGAGCTTGCCCCGTTCGCTTCTGCACAGTTCAATAGAGCTGCTGATGGCCCGTATCTCTTTCTCGTATTTCTGGATCTCAGTGTCGTACTGCACAATTTGTTCTTTGAGGAGGTGTTTCTGGGTGTAAATTGGCCCTGCATCGGCTGAAGTTGAGCTTGAAGCAGCGTTTTTATTCAGCCCATTCAGGTGGTTGTGTCCATTGATCTGCTTAGAGCTTGAAGCCATGTATGTTTCGTGTTCCTCCCTCGAAAGTTCCAATATCGCATCCAACTACAAAAAAGTGGCTTGTCAGATGCCATTCCTCCGCCAGAACCCGAGCAAAATACTCACATCATCTGGGGCAACGTGGTCCGAGTTTGCTGCATACAACATTCGCTTTCTTCGCTGAGAAACACGCGTTTTGTCGCGTCCAGTGTCAACAGAAGGTCATCTGCCTCGACGCAAACTTGAATCTAATAAACTGAGGTGATCGCGTGGTCGAGTCACAGTCAAGGTCACGATTATATATTTACATCTGTTTGAAGCAGAAGCCATTGGCCTTAGATTTTGACTGAGCTGGTTCCAGTCTTAGCAAGCTCCTTCGTCGGCGTGAAAGCCATCGAGCTCGCCGTTTAGCCGCTGTCTCTGCTGCTTACTCTGACGACAGACCATTGAATCATATGCCTTTTGGAGAGATTGTCTGTGGTGCCCCAGGCTCAGGCAAATCCACATACTGCTACGGCAAACACCAGCTTTTCACGGCGCTCAACCGACCAATCTCTGTCGTCAACCTCGACCCCGCAAACGACAACATCTCATACCCATGTGCCATTGATATATCTTCTCTGATAACCCTAAAAGATGTCATGGAGGAGCACGGGCTCGGACCAAACGGCGGCCTCATCTATTGCATGGAATACCTAGAAGTCAACTTTGATTGGTTGGAGGACCGGCTGAAGGAACTTGGGCACGATGCCTATGTGCTCTTTGACCTCCCCGGCCAGGTGGAACTAAGCACGAATCATGATAGTGTGAAGAAGATTGCGGAGAGGTTGACCAAGTTGGGCTTTCGGGTGAGTCGCTCAAGTTTTGATGGTATGGATGGTGATAGATGGTAATGAAGCTTGCTGCAGTGCATTTGTGCGATGCGCACTACGTGACGGATGCGTCGAAGTATATCTCGGTTTTGTTACTCTCGTTGAGGACGATGCTGCATCTGGAGTTGCCGCATGTTAATGTCCTGTCGAAAGTGGATCTGATACAGCAATATGGGGAGCTAGGTTTGTACTAATATCAGACTGCGACTGCACAATATCTCATGATGATTTCTTGCAATAGACTTCAATCTGGATTTTTACACCGAAGTCCAAGATCTATTATATCTAGAGAACTCCCTATCTGCGTCCCTCCCACCAAAATACGCCTCCTTAAACATGGCCATGATCTCACTCGTCGAAGACTACAACCTCGTCGGGTTCGAAACCCTAGCAGTTGAGGTACTTTCCTTCCACATTCCTCCCTTATCCCTAGTAATCATCCATTAACAGGACAAAGACTCCATGCTCAACCTAACCCGCGCCATCGACCGCGCAACAGGCTACGTCTTCGTCCCTCCCTCTTCCTCCTCCCTTCCACCCGGAGCCGTGGACACACCAGATCAATCCGCACCATCTCACAGGCCGAATGAATATGCGTTGTTCTCGACCGCGGCCGGAGCGCTGAAGGGGGAGAAAAGCGATATAAGGGATGTGCAGGAGAGGTGGGTGGATGCGAGGGAGGAGTGGGATGCGTTTGAGGAGAGGAAGTGGAGGAAGGAGGGGGAGTTGGTTAGGGAGGCTGTGGCGAGGAAGAAGGCGAGGCGTGAGGAGGGGAAGACGTAGGCGGTCCGGAGGTGGTGGTTTTTGTTTAGTTGTCGACTGTTGTAAGCTGGCGTTCTGGTTCCATCTTCACTTCCAATGAGGCGCTCAGGCGCAACCCGGGCCCATATTACGCAGCATAGGACATTTCAAAGAGTTATTTGTGGTCTTCACAATAGTACAACAGTTGGGCAATCAGGCTCGTGAATAGTGAAGAGCGAAAGCAGAATGCGTCCATGTATCCTTTTGATAAAGAATTCAAGTCTCTATAGTGCCACGCTTAGCCTTCTGTTTTTCTCTTCTCAATGTACCACGACCATGGGCGACAAGCCCAAAGCCCCTATCAGTGGTTCACATCTCCAGCTCTATTGTAGGTCGAGGGTGCTTTGTCTGTCCACTTACTTACCTGGTTATGCAGCGCCTGCGGGCGACGTTTGCCGTGACCATTACGACCAAGTCATCGAGAACCTCGACGAGGAGTTTTCGCCGATCGCCTTGCTCTTCATTATCGCATCGATCAGGCAATATATAACTAAATGTAAATATAGTGTTAGCGATTTGTTTCCTCGAATCAGGCGCCACTCCGATCCAGCCATCGTTTCTGGAAAGTATTATCTTCATCGATCTCTCCAGACCCAATATCTTCGCTAGAGCGGTTAGGAGATGACTTAGTTGTTAGACCATAATGGGTATGCAAAGGAGAGTAATGGAAAGTACGCCGCTCACCCTCATCGATCATCTTCCATCGATTCGGGAGTAAGGAGATGCCGAGTAAACTATTTAGATGGATTTATCCCTTTGCAGATAATAGACATAGCGACTCCCTGAAGGAACCCTCGCTGGCTAATTAACCTTTTCTTCAAAACTCAACAATTCATGCTGGGTGGTCGGAGCGGTAAAGTAAGCGCCTATCAATCTAGGTCACGTCAGCGTCGCCGCTTAGCAGACCTAGCCTGGGTTGACTGCTGTAGAACGATGCTGCCATTTTCTGATTTTATGGTACGGTTCACTTTTTACTTCATTATACATCATATCGAAGCGTTTCCTTACAAGCCAGTTCCGCACCTTGCGGTTTGAGAGAGGTCAGGCTGTCATTCATGAAATGCATGTGGCGGTAGGTTACAAATGGTTACTAAGGGTCGTAAATGGTGAAAACAGAGTTTAGCAACGTGTATTTGGAAGTTCGAAAGGAGAAATCTGGATAAAGAAGATTAGACAATAAAATCATGGTAACAAATTCTGCGAGCGCTTACCATTCTAAGGTGCCCCATCCACCAATCCACTGGGAAGGGAATGCAATGTCCCCTTAGGCTTTGACAGCCTCCTCGCGCTTGCCTGGAGCCCATCCACCAATGGACTGGGGGAGGAAAACGATGTCATCGTCGGCTTTGGTAGCCTCCTCACGCTTGCCAGGAGCCCATCCGCCAATAGACTGGGGAAGGAAAACGATGTCGTCGTCGGCTTTGGTGGCCTCCTCACGCTTGCCAGGAGCCCATCCACCAATGGACTGGGGGAGGAAAACGATGTCGTCGTCAGCTTTGGTGGCCTCCTCACGCTTGCCAGGAGCCCATCCGCCAATAGACTGGGGGAGGAAAACGATGTCGTCGTCGGCTTTGGTGGCCTCCTCACGCTTGCCAGGAGCCCATCCGCCAATAGACTGGGGGAGGAAAACAATGTCGTCATCGGCTTTGGTGGCCTCTCCACGGCGTTCTAGGTCATAAAGCACAGCTCAGAATCTGATAACAACGGATATGAACGAAGACTAACCAGTCGCAAAGGTATTCCCTGCGTCAATGGGTGCAGCCAAGGCTCCGAAGGCAAGTAGGGTGAGTTGAAGAAGAGTAACCGAGAGCTTCATCGTCGCGGGAGTGCTGAGGGAAGAGAGGCTTGTTCTCGAAATACCACTGC
The DNA here is from genome assembly GCA_944990035.1 of Clitopilus passeckerianus. Lineage (NCBI taxonomy): Eukaryota > Fungi > Basidiomycota > Agaricomycetes > Agaricales > Entolomataceae > Clitopilus > Clitopilus passeckerianus. Next base: position 88,353 of record CALYLX010000145.1, read on the forward strand.
AGGGCGGTGTTGTCTACCGAAAGCTGGCACCTGTATTTATATCGTCAAGGAACCCAGCAAGTCAGCTCAGGGATTACTCGCGTCATCTGAAATCACAATGAGCTCAGAGTCATTAGCCATAGTGGTTCAGGGTATTTCCAAAACCAACATGCCGTTTATCAATCTTGACACGAAGGGGGTGCATTCCAGGATCCACCGAATAAACGCTAGCGAATAGGATTCGGAACAATAGAAGTCGCCTGATATCATTCCCTCCGACTCGAAAGTTGAGTAATAATCTCTGTGTGAGTGTCATTATACCGAGATGAAGATAAGAGCCGTGAAGCTCCCACTGGCAAGAATTCGGTTCATACGAATAAGGTCGGAGCGGTATGGGGTAGCTAGAGCGTCCAACCAGTCATTGAACAGGTTGAGCAGTTCCCAACCAACAGAGCTAGGGAGAAAACAGTGCGCGGGGAAAATGGAGCCCCGGAAAACCCAGCCGAAAAGCAGTCATTCCAGTGATGAAGCTATCGGACACGACCAATCTAGCTGTCGAAAAACTGCCCCACACTTCGTCAAAAATAGCTGAAATGCATCGGAGCACAAGGATAAACGCCTTGTGTTTCTAATTTAACAAGCCGCCACCTCGGTTTGTTCAAGCTAGAACCCCAATCCAATCGCTTTAGCAGACGTGCTGGCCTTCATGTAGATTAAATGTCATAGCTAATTGCACGTATATCCACGGCCTTACCGGCATATTGGAGCCGTATGAGGGAAATATCTGTCACAGCGGAGAATCGATGCAACAAGAGTCCGCGCATTGAAGTACTTTTGACCTCTGGAACCTGAACAAGTCGAGAGAGTCGTGGGCGCTGGAGAAGAGAAAGCTCGGTCTGGCCTGCCGAGTGCCGATCAAATAGTTAGATGGACCTTCCTTGTTGAGTCAGGCCATCATTACATAATTGTTCCCTACCTGTCCGATGACCCGTCGCCTGGTTCGCTCTATCCTTTCTCTCAGTAGGCTGGTGTTCCCGACCTGAGGCGCAATGGAGAGGTTTTTAATATTGTATCTTCTTTTCGCATCTGCTACATGCATCATTTTCGCTGTCATTGAAGCGCTGCCGAATTAGGATGATCACCACCTGCTTGATGATATCTTGGGCCACTGTCCTTGTAATAGGGTATTGATTGCCACGAGTAGCCTTCTTTCCCTCGTACCACGACCATGAGCGACAAGTCTGAAGCGTACCTACCTCTAATGACTGACGACCCCGAGTCACCTACAGGGGAGACCGGGAGAGAATGCCATTGCGGAGGACATCGCAGCGACGATTATGACCCTTCCTCGAGAAAGACACGACGCTTTGCTATCAGGAAAGATGTTCTATTGCTCGGTGTCATCTTCGTTCAGGCGGTGGCCTTCATCCTACTACTACTCGCTTTCCGGAGGTCGAGTTCTGCCTACGATCAGTTGGTTGGAACTTGCCGGGGGACTGGCAGTGGTTCCCATCTCCAGCTCTATTGTAGGTTGATGGCATACTCTCTTGTTCAGTCCACTCATTCGACTCTGTAGCGCCCGCCAATGACATTCTAGAGGATCAGATCAAGGTTTTCGACGACGGCTTTATCAAGAAGACCATCTATCAAGAATATTCTGACGAGTCTGATCAAGCGTGGCAAGACTTGTATAATCGTAAGTTTAGTTGAAGATTCAGCTAAAGGGATGCTCTCGTCTAACAAGTGCCATTATTTAGGTACCATGATGAAGATTCCTAAGAGTGAGGCCGCTCTCCTGCCCAACAGAACATGGCCAATCAAAGAGTTCCCGGGGTACTACATCGCGCAACTCGACGTCTTCCATCAGCTTCATTGTGTGGTACGCACATATGCCGTCGTCACCGTATATCTACTGAGTCCTCCTCCAGAACAAAGTCAGGCAAGCTCTGCGTCGCGACCGCTACGACCAGCTCCTCGAGAATCCCGAGGAGGAGTTTGCCCCCGAACACCTCGCTCACTGTGTCGACTCCATTCGGCAATACGTAATGTGGGCTTCAGTTCTTCTGCCCACACTTAAAATAAATATTCACAACTTCTTCCTCGCATTAGGTGTCACTCTGACCCATCAATTGTTTTCTGGCAATGGGATCCTAAAGACCTCGTGGTTCGACCTCGCCTCGAGTACCCTCACATGTGCAAGAATTTTGATAAAGTTCGAGAATGGACAGGCGAAAGGCATATTGATAACTACATTGATCCTAAGGTTTACGTTGAAGATGACATCCCTCCACCTGCTATTATCTATTAGACGCTGTTGACTTGATGGACTCTTTAGAGCTTCGGCACCCTAGTCAATGTATGGTTCTTGCAACAAGTCACCCTCGACTAATCGAAGCTTAGAGACGGAACGCCTTCATACAACAGGCCCGTTGGCTCTGCCTGGTTAAGTAGAAAGGGCTATGCGTACGCCGTTCGTTGCTTTCCTCAGTCTGCTAGTTTCGGGGTAGACACGGTGGTACTATCATGGGACAATATGAGGTGGGCTACAATAATACTAACAACTAATGACAGTCGTATGGGATGCGACAAGACCAGCACCGCAAGGACAACATCGATTGCGTTGAGCGGTTTGTATTGCAGCAGACAGAGCCTCCTTGATCGCGACGCCGCTGGTGGGGCTGTTTAAGGTGCTTACGACTCACGAGGACGTGTAAGTACCTATCGAGTGATTTATATCGAGAAGACGTATTATTTCGGAGGTCCAAGAGAAAGGGGAGAAAATGTGCTCAAAGGGACCTAGTGGGTAGAGTGATACAGGCATTCTAAACGTCAGAACCACGAGAATAGATATACATGGGACTCAGTCGGTGTCAGCCTTGACGTAGGCAGCCTCCTCGCAGATGGGCTACTGGGTAATATCGATGGCGCGGTCGGTGTCCGCTTCGCCAGTCTCTTCACGGCTTTCTATTTTGGGAGGGCCACGCCATGGAGTGTTGTCAGTGTCATCGTTGGCATTGGCTGTGGTGGCCTCCTCGCGCTTGCACCATCGATCCGTAGTACCGTTGGAACCAAGGTTCGTGTCGGCCTTGGTAACCTGTTCACGACGTTCTGAATCGTGGATGTCGTGTCAAAACCAGGTGATTACTAGTACGGTATGGAGTGAGGACTCACTCGCCAGCCGGAACGGTGCTGCCTGGATCAATCGGTGTGGCCTAAGCAGCGAAGGCAAATGGGCGAATTGAATAAGGCTACGGAGAGTTTCATTATCTTAGGAAGTTGTGAGAGGAGCGGGACTCGTTCTCGAAGTAGCACTATATTGCGATGTCGCCCTCGACAGCCGCCTCCTTATTTATAGCGTCCAGAACCTCTCTAATTGAGGCCAACTTTGCTTTCGTTATCAAGCATGGCTGTGGGCTCAGAGCAGGCCACTCTTGACCTTGAAACATGGCCTGTTCGAAGGGTTTGCAAGAGTCACATACGCTCCATCCGTGGTAGAGGGGTCCGCTATATAATACAAGGGCTAGTCGGTGCCGAATAAGAGAGTTACCTGATATCCAGTTGGTTTGGTAATGGAAGAAGACTCTGGAAATACAAGTCATTGCAAGGCCTCCTGGGATGAATGACTTGGAGGCGATCAAGTAAAAGGAAAATTGATTCATGCGGTGATTTCGCAGTATTACTTGTGTCAAATATAGTTTCCAGACCAGAAATTGCGGTCTAGGTCACCGCGACGCATTAGCAGTATGGAGATCGTGTTCATGAAGAAGAATTTATCTGAAGTGGCAATTATAATGGCCCGACTCCAAAATTGCACGAGATATGATCACGTAAGAAAAGTTCCCAGGCTCCGGCATTTCCCCTGTGTGCCATTTTCTCTGAATCTGACGTTCAAGAGGGGCCGGCAATTGAGTTTCCCATCTACTTCATGGTCGAATAATATCTCGGCTCAGGATGGCGCTAAAGATTGCCTGAGGATATCTAAGATTGCTACGGGGAACCGCCTTCTTTCGCCCCGAACACGATCACGACCAGAAAAGACTGAAGTCTACCTGCCTCTGCGGACTTCGACGTCATAAGAAATACTTGGTATCCCAACCCAGGCCATAGGAGTCAGTCTGAGTCACGTCCTGTCAAGATTTATATTAAGAAGACCTTCTTAAACAAGATCTAAATGTCTCGTCAACTTGACCAGACGCTCAGCGCTCATTGGCAATACGTGTACAATGGACAAAGTCATCCGAGACTCCGAAACCCAGCTAGGAGCCTTTCCTCCGAGTCATGGACAGCATGCTACAGCAGGTCACATCACCCCTTCAACCGTAGCGCCTAATCCACTTGACCAATTCCGTGCTTGGTTCAAGGAAGCGGTGGAAGGGGGAACAGTTCATGAACCCGAAGCCATGTCGCTATCGACGGCTTCGAAATCGGGGATTCCCTCCTCCCGTATGGTGATCTTTAGGCAGCTTGACCACCGTGGCTTCGTGTTCTACACGAACTATACCTCGCAGAAGTCCCAGGAGCTAGGCGAAAATCCTTACGCTTCCCTCGTCTTCTACTGGCGAGAGATCCAGCGTTCCATCCGAGTCGTCGGACAGGCGGAGAAGCTCAGCAGAGAGGAGGCCGAACAGTACTGGAACTTGTATCCGATCAGCAGCAAACTCAGAACCTGGGCTAGCAGGCAGAGTACAGTCGTTCGGGAAGGCCAAGTACAAGATCGTATACGCAAGTTGGAAGAACGGTTTGGGGTCCATAACGCTTCTTCGGCCGTCGTTCCAGTCCCGGATTTCTGGGGCGGTTGGAGAGTTATCCCTCAGTGAGTCCCTAAAACCGGTCGCCAAACAGGTTCAGATGCTTCAACCGTGTTCTGACTGCACTACCTGTAGCGAGATTCAATTTTGGTCTGGTAAGCCTTCACCAGTACATGATCGTATTCGCTATCTTCGTGAAGAAGGCTGTAAAGATGGTAATATCAAGTGGAAGATTGACCGACTCTCCCCATGATGGATCATCTAATGCTAGTACGCCAGTAGTCTCCATCTCTTAGAATCTGACTGCTCAGCCTGGCTGCCGATAAATCAGGATCTTTCATAACCACCACTGATACCCAGTCAAGGCCTGTTAAATTGAACTTCTAAGATCAACCGGTCTCGCGAGGTAACCGTGCTCCGAATCTGTTGCTGCGTAAGGAGGGGAGAAGATAGCGAGTCCTCAGACTACTATAGATGAGTTTCCAACCGCAACGAGAGATATATAATGTATGCTTCAAGATGAATCGATTGTAGGCTACAGTTGGTCACTATGTTGAAGCTCTTCCCAAATGATCTGAGTCAGTAACTACATGAGGGATGGGTGAACCTAAATCGAAGAGAAAGGCCTGGGACGGTCGGAATTCACTACACCATCGTGACCGGTTCAACTTGGATCTACGGGTGAAAAATGGATCGTTTGCTGACATGAGTTGCCCTTTGAAGACTCTGATACTGTATGCTGCCTCTCAGTCTGCCTTGCTCTACCCATCTCAAAAACTGTTCTTAACACCGGTGTTGTTAGGATACCTACTGCCGGAACACTGGTCGAATTTTATAAGACGCCAATGTATCTAAGTACCTTGACAGCATTATATTCCACATTACGATGCTTAGCTGCAAATCAGGCAGTGTCACAGAGGCTGGGAGATAGCATGTGACGCCAGTACAATCCTTCGTCAATGTATTCGTCAGAATGTTACCACTAGGATGGTAAATGGCGGGAAGGTAAAAGGTGTTTGCAAGCTACTGCACAGTGATTCTACTAAGGGGAGATGCAATTCCTGGAAACAATCTGGATAAAGAAGATTAGTCTCGGAAATTGTGAATTGTGACCGGAGCAATGCTAACCACAAGAAGCCACCTAACAAACGGCGATAGAATGTAGATGAGATCCTAGTCGGAGGTGGCAACCTCTCCACTCTTCAAGCCCCAGTGGTAAAGGAAGGTGGCGTCGGCATCGGCTTTGGCAGCCTCTTCACGCTTCAAACCCCAATTGTGCACGAAGATGGCGTCGGAATTGGCGGTCTCTTCGCGCTTCAAGCCCCAGTTGTGAAGGAAGGTGGCGTCAGCATCGGCTTTGGCCTCTCCACGACGTTCTAGGCCATAAAGAATGTCAAGACCCGATAAGAACAGGCATGAACGAAGGCTAACCAGTATCAAAGGTATGCCCCGCGTCGATAGGTGCAGCTAGAGCACCGAAGGCAAAAAAGCCGAGTTGAAGAAGTGTAACCGAGAGCTTCATCGTTGAAGGAGTGCTGACGGAAAATAGAAGGGGTTCGTCTCGGAGTACCACTGTAGTGCGGTCCCGTTCATCGAAAGTTGGCACCTGTATTTATATCGTCGGGAGACTCTGCAACTCAGCCCAGAGATTACTTGGGTCATCTGAAATTAGTACAATGAGCTCAGAGCGGTACGGAGCATCTGCAAAAACCACATGCCGTCTGTCAATTTTGACACGAAAGAGGTATATTCCAGGATCCACGGAATAAGAGTTAGCGCGTGGAAGCATTAAAAGGCTCCTCGACGGGGTCAGTTCACCGTTGACGATAAGAAACGTGGCATTTCCCGGAATTCGCTGCGTAGAGATACTCCAAAGGTATATGTCGAGTTCAAAGTCCAATCAGCCATTGAATAGCTTGAGCAGAGCCCGACTAACGGACGTAAGGTGGGAAGAGTACCATGAGCGAAATAAAACCCTGGAAGGCCAGTGGTGGAGCTATCAGACGCGATTCAGACGAATCCATCTGTCAAAATGTGTCCCACACTTCGTCAAAAGCTGAGATACATCAGAGCACAGGAACAAAAGCCTGGTGCCTCATTTGAGCCACAACCTCGTTCTGTCAAGCTCGAATACTAGAACTCCATCTCGATGGCTTTCGATTTTACATTGGTGGACGCGCCAGCGTTCTAGACCATAGCTTAGTTGCATGTATAATACACAATGTTCCAGCGTATTCAGCCGCATAGAGAAAATACATGTCTCAGAAAAGGGTTAGAGAATGGTCAGAGCAATAAGAGTTGGCACCTCAGAATCACTTTCGACCTCGTGGTGCTGGTAGAAGAAACAGCCGAGTGCCGATCAAATAGCTAGATCATCTATAGTAGGCAAGCCATCCCGGGCCATGGCCCCCGTCCGATGGCCGGTTCGCCGGGTTTGCCACTGCATGTCCTTTCTCTCAGCTAGTTTTTCTTCTCTGAGGTGAAGTGGAGAGGCTTTAATATTTTACCTTCTTTTCGCATCTCCTGCATCCATAATTCTCGCTGTGACATCCAAGAGCAGCCGCATTAGGATGATGCCGCACCAGGACCTCTGATGAAATCTTGAAACCCAATTACATATTGATGATTCCGGTCTGAATCTTTTGTTCTAAAAATATCGGACAAGTCGCTTTCAACTTTCCAGTTGGGTGGAAACTTCCTCCTCGACCCAAACGCCAAGTTCAACGTGGGGGAGGATTTTCGACATTCTTTTCGCATCCGCTGCGTGCGCAATTTTTGCTGTCGCTGTAGAGTAGCCGAATTAGGATGATCCCCGATAGGCACCTGGTGACATCTTGGGCCCAAGTACCCTCGTAATAGCGTATTGATCGCCACGCGGGCACTCTTTCCCTCTTACCATGACCATGAACGACAAGTCTGAGGCATATCTACCTCTAATGGGTGGGGACCCCGAGTCGCCAACTGGGGAGTCCGGTCAAGAATACCACTGCAGGCATGCCAGTGACTCCACCAGAAAGAAATATCGCTTTGCTATCAGGAGAGATGTTCTATTGCTTGGTGTTATCCTCGTTCAGGCGGTGGCCTTCATTCTACTACTACTGGCTTTCCGGAGGTCAAGTTCCGCCTACGATCAGCTCGTTGAAACTTGCGGAGCCACTAACAGCGGTTCACATCTCAAACTCTATTGTAGGTTGATGGCACATTCTTTCCCCTTCGTCTTGCTCACTCGACTCTGTAGCACCTGCCAATGACATCCTAGAGGACCAGGTCAAGGTTTTCGACGACGGATTTATCAAGAAGACCATCTATCAAGAGTACTCGGACGAGTCTGATCAGGCATGGCAGGACCTGTACAATCGTCAGTTTGGGTGACTTCTACAATCATATTTCGGCCAGCTAACGTTCCTTTTATATTAGGTACGATGATGAAGATCCCCAAGAGTGAGGCCGCCCTCCTACCCAACAGAACATGGCCAATCAAAGAGTTCCCCGGGTACTACATCGCACAACTCGACGTCTTCCACCAGCTTCACTGCGTGGTAAGTACACAGGCTCTGTCGTCAACGTACATCCACTGAGTAGTTCTTCAGAATAAAGTCAGGCAAGCCCTGCGTCGTGACCGCTACGACCAGCTCCTTGATAACCCCGAGGAGGAGTTTGCCCCCGAACACCTCGCTCACTGTGTCGACTCCATCAGGCAATACGTAATGTGGGCTTCGTCCTTTCTGCTCACACTTAAAATGGACATTAACAACACCTTCTTCGTACTAGGTGCCATTCCGACCCTTCTATCGTCTTCTGGCAATGGGATGCAAAGGACCTCGTGGTCCGACCTCGCCTCGAGTACCCTCACATGTGCAAGAACTTCGATAAAGTTCGAGAATGGGCTGGCGAAAGGCATATCGATTACTATATTGATCCTAAAGTTTACGTTGAAGACGACATTCCTCCACCTGCCATTATCTATTAGGATCCAGTTGACTTGATGGGCTCTTTAGAGCCTCAGTAGAATGGTTGGATGCGTAGTACTTTTCTTGAGATGATCCGTCATCGATTGCTCGAAGTTTAGGGACAGATTTCCTCAATACAGTAGGTCTTTTGGCTCCCTGTGACATGAGTTGACTGGGCTACGAATGGCTCAGGATGCTGCTTTGGGGCGTAAAATGGTTGTATTATCACGGAACAATACGAAATAGAGTACAAGTGATATCAACTACTATTGACAAACGTATGGGATTCAACAAGACCGGCAGCATCAGGTTAGGTTTTATAGAGTGGGTTGTGCAGCTTCTAGCACAGCAGTTAGAGCCTCCTTGATCGCTACGGCGCCATCTGCTGAGGCATGTTGGTGTTCAAGTAACCATTGGCAGCTTTCGCTGGGGAGGATGAGCGACTTGGGTCGCTAAAGGAGAGTTGGTAACAAGTGTTTGGTTGGAAGGAGTAACTGGGGAACCTGAAGGGAGCGTGATGACAGCGGGAGGAACAGTCAAAAGGGCAGCCGATATGGCAGGGCGTGGGGCGATTGAAGGTGCTGGTCATGGTGCTATCCCAGAAGCTGCTGCTGCATCACGAGCCGGAGAGGCATATGTTAGAATCGGGCTCAATATAAGCTGTGGAAGATGAGATCTACATAGTCTTCGCTTCTGGATGCTTTCACTGGAGGGAGTGCCTGTTTTCACTGGTGCTAGAAAGTGTGAAGGCGTATTGTCTTTCCTGACGATCGCTAGGGCAATTTTTCTTTGGGAGAAGTTGCATGAGAAGATCCCCGTTGACATTGAAGACTGGCTTGACAACGACGAGCTCGGTGTGCGAAGGACAAGGCCTTGGTAGACAACACTGAAGCTCCTGTTGAGGCTTCAATTACAGCAGAAATATCGATGGGAGCACCGAAGGCCAATTCATTGAGGGGATGGTCGGTATGATTGGTAGAATGCTTCTTGAAGGTGACGTTGGCTTGCTTGGGTATTGATAGAGAGACCCTTCTCAGTGTCGGATTCGAGAGTAACTGGGGCCTCCCACGTTGCCTCCAGAGTTCCGGACTAGTGGTCTACCTCGTGCGCCCAATACTCCATATCAACGGTGTAATGACCAGCGAGCATAAATTGAAGAGAGTCTGACGTCCCTAACGTAGGGATTACCAGGCGATTGTATACCTGACTGAAGTCCTATAAGTTTGATGTCGTGCGCAAGAAGTAACAAGTGCATACCAATCACGAAGTAGGTTCTGATTTTGACGCCTTTGTTTTCGACTTCGTATTTCCAGCCCCCTTTGTTCTTCCATTGTTTACCGTCGCCCCGAGTGCTTCTTAGCAAGTGTATACTGTTTTGGATACACCTTCGACGAATTGGATGTCTGTTCAGATCAAAGGAGCTGATTCACCGGTCCAAAAGGATGAGATGATTTGGCTGCTAACTTGAAGTAGGACGACGGGTCAATTTTAGACCTTACATCACCCACGACAGGGATGAGTACCAAAGCCGCTCAGCAAATTGAGTTGACTGAGTACCTAACAAATAGAACATCGCGGCTCAGGTGCAACTCGACCGTGAGATCTTTGTCGACCACCGCTCTGACACAGCTTGTTCTCAACGTTGATGGTGTATTTTAGTACACCATCCAACCCTCCTCAGATCCTCCTTACCATATCTTCCTGACAACTGACCCTTGTCCCCAACCATCTTGGGATGGCTGTCCAGTCTCAGAAATCGATCGGTCTATCACATGAACCAAGACTTGTGAAATTGGGCACGGACCGACAGGCCACCTAGTCGACATGGCCAGACCAACTGGCCGCCTCGTTCTGATCGCGCTCAAGTAAAAAATGTGGTATCAAGATCTGTTTCTCCTCAACCTCGGAATATGGTGGGAGGACAGGAGCATGCTTAGTGGGTTAGCACGCTCGGACAGCGGATCCTTGTCGCCGCGGCTGCATGTTCATTGATACTTCACCGGGCCCGTGAAAAGTGCTGGGTACTTGCTCAAGCATGTAACCTACATGGTGTGGCTCTTGCATGATGCTCACGGTCTTGAAAATCACCACGCGGTCAACGACTCAGAACATCACCACTTTGACCAAAACTGTCATCCTACCTGTACATTGGGACCGGACTCCGAACTCGCCGTCAATAGCTTCATCGTATTTGTCTTTTGTGCTGCTATTTCAGGAAACTTAGGCTCACTGACGGTACACACTTACCTGATTCATCTCCTTACACACAACAAAGTCTGCGTACATGGGAAAATAGACCGAGTATATCATGACTGTTCTCACATCTTTCATTCCCTCGTGGCGCCCACGGGTTCAAAGTCAACGGTACTGTCGACACATTAGCTTCCTAACGTTCTCACAGTCGCCACCACCTCCTTGCCAAGATTGTCAAAAGAGAAAAAAAGAGACTTGATTAGGTTGGGAAATCTTCATGATATCGTAGCCTAGGCTGCCCTTTCATAGATAGCCCTAATGTGGGTTACTGTCACGGTACCAAACCCCTTTGAGCGGCATTCGACGGGCCGCTGGGGTCCGGGACCGAGCCGCCCGAATACTGCAAGAAAGCTGGATTAGTAGTACCGAGAACTGACTGTCAGCTTGGTGGAAGGCTTGAAACTGCTCAATACAGGATCTTGAAATTTTCTGTGGTCAACCGGTCTCGCCGCCCTTCTAGTCCCCGGGCTCATCAGCGAAATGGCTACTGACTTCCGAGGAAAAACATGATGTCGCAATATATCCTCCTTCCCCTCGTCTCCGTGTTCTGTTATGTTTTCTGACGATTCTCCCAGTCTGCCACTTTTTAGCAGAGGTCACAATGTTGCTTGCCACGAGATTGAGTTTCCTACTAGCTGCATCATTTGACTATCTATGGTCTTGTCGCTCGCATGGACAGCAGCATCACCGAAGAGATCTCTGGAATCCTCCACGTCGACTCATTCTGCGGAGCTTTTACAGAAGAACGTATAAAAGTGGATGAATGGCCCTACCAGATCCTCACTCAACACTCGACGAAGGTAGTCACATCCTATCCACGCTTCGGCCTACATCTCTATTCTATCTACGCTCGAAATGGCTTTCTCGCTCCGCCTCATCGGCCTATTATGTGTTTTTGCACCCATAGTTCCAATCTATTGCGCCACTGTGCCATTCGATGGACTTGCAGACAAACGTGCGAGTCATCTAGACCCCAAAAACGCACCGAGTCCCCACCGTAACGCTACGGCCAATGCTGCCCCCGATCTTTCCTGGCTCTTTCCCGCGGGTCAAGGCGTAGCGAAGTGGACGACTGCTCAAGTATCTGGCGCCCTCCCCTTGAACGACGCTACCTTCCGAATCACCAACAGAGGCCAGCCGCCTTGGACTTACGTCTCTTTCGCAGGGAAGAGCGCTCTCAAAGCTCATTTCCCTAAGGGCAGCTATCGGCCTGGTGCTACAGATGCACCGAAGGGAGGCATCTCGTTCTATGCGAAGGGTGCAAGTGCTGCAGAGCTTACGACTGCAAAAGAGGCGACTTTTGCGTACTCCATTTACTTCCCCAGCAGGTTTGCCTGGGTGAAAGGTGGCAAGGTTCCTGGATTCTGTACGTCATTCTATCGTAATCCGAGAGGTCAGCACTCAAATATGCTTGTAGATGGTGGAGACGACGATTCAATTGCTGTCGGCTGCTCTGGTGGCCGTAGAGACACGCGTTGCTTCTCTTCTCGGTTTATGTGGCGTACCGGAGGTGCAGGGGAGTTGTACACTTACCTGCCACCATACGATGTCCCTGGGTTCGAGGCCAACCAGAAGTTATGCAGGATCCCGAACTCCGTATGCAACCCCCAATACGGAACATCGGTAGCCCGTGGTGGCTTCTACTTCAGGGCTGGGGCATGGTCGACCATCGCTGAGCGCGTTAAACTCAATACTGCCGGAAAGGCAGACGGTGAACTCGAGCTTTATTTCGAGGGAAGGAGTATCGTTAAGGCAACTGGCCTCATTATTCGTGATAGCGATGCAGGGAGGATCAGGGGCCTTTTCATGCAATCGTTCTTCGGAGGTAAGTTGCCTAGGCTCAGCCTTGCACGAGCAAACTCGCTGACAATTCCTCGTGGCAGGTTCCGATAACAGCTGGGCCACCCCGAAGGACCAGGATGTCTACTTCGCTGATTTCTCGGTTGCTATCACTCAAAGGCTTTAAGCTATAGAACGTAGAATTATGTGTACTGATAGTTCGTGTAACTATTGACTGGCTATCATTTGGAAATATTAACTTTTTATTTTTCTATTCTGTCGTAGCTTGGAGCTGGCCTTGCCCGATTTAACTCCCCGAACGAACGAACTCAGCCATACGAGCCGAAAAGGCTGAAAATGAACAACGGAAGGTCCTGGCCAACCCAGAACTTGCCGGTTTTATGTCGCTCAGCTAGACATACTTCATCAACTCTACTGCCTGACCTGGAATACTTCTAAGCACTCTCAGAAGATGATACCGTATCAGATATGTAAGAATCCTACGTTTTCACCAGGTCATCCAAGTGGACACTTCCGACGCGCATTCACCGGCACTTTTGTCAGATACCACGCGGGCCAATTGCAGTGATAATCGCTTCTCGATTCCATACACATGCGTGTATACATTTTGGCGGACATGTATGCTCACTGCACGGATTTACACAGTCGTGTTAACTCGAGAAGTACCACGGTAACCTGTCATGGATGAACCCGCTGCTCAAGGAGAGCGGGGTGGCATCAAACTCCGGAGGCCATATATTGTAGATCCTTGGCATTATCGACAGATCCAAGCAGATCACATCACAATAATGTCTATGCTATGATCATGATGAGATAACGTCCCGTTAATTATCCTTCGGGCATCCAATTTGGTCACCAGAATCTCCTCAGAATTCGAAGACTCTTACAACTAGCAGGGTTTCCCCCTGGTAAGCGACTGTTGCGTGCTGCAAGATCGACGCATCTAGTTTTCGATGCCTGAATTGCAGCCATGTTTGGATTTTGGGTTGCTCCCCGGCAATTTCTCTATGTTGTAAATCGTGTCAGTCAGTATAACTTCATGGAGAGGAAGTGATGTTGAGCATAGCGCCGGTTACCTCCCATGGCCCTTCGGAGTTATTCTGTCGACTTATGCGTTCTACCAATACCTGACAGTATAAAAGGCCTAGCAGGTGTGGGTGAGCTATCAACAACCAACATTCTCCAGCCTCTCACCAGCCACACGACAATTCTCTACTCCTCCATCAATCATGAAATTGCTCGCTATCTCCCTCGCAGCAACTCTAATTTACCTCGTCGCTGCTGCTCCCTCACCCAATCACGTTGCTGGCCATATCCAAGAGGCGGATACAGTTGATAAAAGGACCTTTGTTGACGTATGCGGACTTCGTTGCAGCGCTGCAGGACATTCCAGCATTGGGAGTCAGCATCAATACATCGATGGCGTATTCAGGTGGGTTTCTTGAGATTCACCAAGTATCTATCCCCCATGGTTGACGCTCGAATTTTCTACCACTCAAAAGCTGCCTCTGTTCCGATGGAGCCGTGGTATACTAGGGACCGCGCTGCGCACGGGATTGCCCACTACCCTTGGATAATAAGATAGCGCACGGCCATTTTACTAGATCATCAATTAATCACTTACATATCACTTTGCTGCAAACTGTACATATTTTATCCTCCATCATTGGGCTCAATCTATGAAGCAAGATTACACTCCCTTCTAAGTCTTCCATCTGAGAGTCGTATGTTGTCCTCGAGCCTCGAAGGATTATTTTGACTATAGAAACTGACTGAATTTGAAATTCAATGAATGGACATCCTATAGATATCCTCACGACGCCTGATGGGATTTATCGTGAAGAAGAGAACGCGTCAGATCACGTGGTGTTTAGGGCTGGTCTACGACACTGGTGACTGGGCTCGACGTATCACCGTGGCACGCAGCCGCAAGCACTAAATTCTTCGGAAGGAGTACTCGTACTGCCTTTCCTTCTGCCGCCAGGACACTGAAGGAAATTCATCGCACATCCAGCTAAAGTGTACCGATAGTTTGAGTAGCTATCGACTGGCTATCATTCGGAAAATTAACTCGTTATTTATTCCCTTCTGCCGTGTCCCCGAGCTGAGCTTCCACTCGGTATGAGTTCCAAGCAATATGCCGCGATAACGAGCTGAAAAGGCTGAAGCTGAACAAACAGACTTGGCCGAACAAGGATTCGCCTTTTGTCTCGCTCAGGTATGCAGACGTGTTCCGATGCTTTAACCAGCACTTCTGATGCCTATTCAATTTTGTTGGATACCCCAGCCGAGTGAAAATCACTTCTCAAGCTTGTCACATACACATTATGCATTTCGGCGGACATACATCTACACCACACGGAGGTACATCTTACCAGCTGTAGGGCTTCACCGCCTGCAAGCGGCCTGAATGGTGTCTGTAAGCGACTTCTACTCGCGCTTCAACGAGTGCTACCGACGCGAGTGTTTGGATCCTGGTTTCCTGCCTTACTTCCATCTGGACTTTCCGGTAACTTTTCCAGTCGGGGATTTGCGTAAATCCCTTGGTAGACCGGATATTGATTTCACCAGTGTCCGTCACCCAGCGAGCGTTGAGGGGAGTGGAGTAGAGAGTAGCACCAGCAATTTCTCTTGGCCCCTCCGGGTAATTTCGTTGACTTGTGTATGCTCCTTTATAGCTGTATAAGAGCTGTACCAGATTGGGCGAGGTATCAATAATCAACAACTTCAAGTGTCTACCCAGCCGCAACCCAACTCGTCAGTCTTCCAATCATGAAATTGCTTGCTGTCATCCTCGCTGCAACCCTTAATTCCATCGTCTCCGCTGCTCCTAGACCCAACCCTGTCGAAGAACTGGTCACGGTTGATAGACGAACCTATGTTGATCCTAATTCTGCATGCGGCCTCATTTGCGAGAATCTGAGGCATCCCAAGCCTGGTATATTTAGCTACACAACAGTGAGGTGGGTTTTAATTTCAAGTGAGCATACATCACCCATGGTTGACATTTGAATTTTCTACGACTTGAAAGCTGCACTTGTGCCGACGGATTCTTCATACCGTAACAGCTAGGATAGTAAATATGATAGGCTGGGCAATATGTTATCACTTGCTTGACAAAATGTTACCAACTGTACGAATTTTATTCTCCGTCAAAGAACTCAATCCGATCTTATCGAGCAATATTACACGGTACACCGCCTGTTCGATCTAAGGATTCAGACTAGAAAATAGCTCGCTGGTGCCGGGCGCAGGGACACTGTGGACTATCGGAAATCCGGCATAAAATGCCATAATAATTTGTCATGGATGGACACGTTGCTCAAGAGAGAGAGACTGCATCAAATTCCGGTGGCCGTATTATTGCAGATCCAATGCAGATCCCAATATTGCGTGCACCGATGAGATCCTGCCAACTACCCCTGGGCGTCTAATGCACTCGAACTGGTGAGTAAATCACCACAGGCTGCCCACAATTCGGTAATCCTGGCGATCAGGGAAGCTTAGCCGCTGGGTACTGTCTGTAAGCGGCTCCGGCAAGGTTTTCGATGAATAGTGGCATCGAGGCCAATGGTTAGATCTCGGTTTCCTACATTACTTCCATGGTCTGGACTTCCCGGTAATTTCCTTATGTCCGGAATTCGGTAGTGAAACTTGATATCGATCCACCAGTGTCAGTCGGTCGGTCAGCGTGGAAGGGGAGTGGAGTAGAGCGTTGCGCTGGTAATCTCTCGAGTCCCCTCCGAGTAATTCTAGTTACTTATGTATGCTCCTTGATATCCTACGGTATAAAAGGACTAGTACGAGTGGGCAAGGTATCAACAACCAACAATTTCAACATCTACTCGGTCGCACGCCGATTCACCAGTCCTCGATCAATCATGAAGTTGCTCGCTATCACCATCGCTGCAACCCTTATTTCCATCGTCTCCGCTGTTCCGGGACCAAATCCTATCTATAAAAGAACCTGGGTTGATCCTGATGTCGCATGCAACCTTCATTGCGAGAATGCGGGGCATGGAACGCCTGCCACATTCAATTACACAATTGGGGGGTAGGTGTCTAGTTCAATCGCATACGTCACCTATGGCTGATGCTTCAATTTCCTCCAACTCTATAGTTGCGATTGCGCTGATGGCTTCCATTTAACATTGGTTTAACAGATATAGCAGACTGGCAAATACGTATTTCAGCCTCTCGTTTGACCTCCGCACCGTGGTCATTTTAGTTGCTGGATCATCGATCATCAGTTGGAAATTCATCCTCCATCAGAGGACTCAATCGATAGAGCAATGTTACACCGCTTTAGAATTCTCAATCTAAGAGGCTGGACTATAAATGGGTTGCTCTTGAATTTCGAGCTGACGTCAACCGCAATGGACGTCGTGGGCCATCAGCCAAGGAACTTCAGTCTCAATCAAAGTACTGAAAGCTGTTTTGGCGTCATACCCGACGAATTGGTAGATCATGAACATGCCACTACCTTTGACGCGGCTCACGTGAGGTTTAGGGCCGGTCTACGCCACTGGGCTCGACGTGTCACCGTGGTGATCAGTGCGGCACGCAACCGCAAGCACACCAAATTCTTCGGGAAAAGCTCTCGTACTGCTTTTCCTTCCGCCGCCATGAAACTGAAGGAAATTCACCGCACATCCACCTTTGCGTGGTCTCCTACGGCATCGTTGCCTTTGTTGGCGACAGGAACCGTCGCAGGAGCGTTGGACGAGAGTTTTAGCAATGAAAGTCAATTGGAGATTTGGGCCCCAAATTTCTTGGATAGGGACGAGTTTGAACTCGGTACTGAGGTTGGACCAAAAGGAGTCATAAAGGATACGCAAAGGTCAGGATGATTGGGGTTCGTTGGTTAACACAAAAGCTGACAATCGCCCAGATTTAATCGTTTGGCCTGGGGCGCAGTTTACGATAATCGGCCTCAAGGAGTCATTGCAGCTGGCTTGGAGAATGGAGAGCTCGCGCTCTGGGATCCTGCAAAGATTGTTGCTGGCTTCGAGTAAGTATGGTTCTCGTCAGTACGATTACGCGCTAACGCATACGGTTCAATAGAGCTTCCGATTCACTCATCATGAGGCATTCCGCCCATAAAGGACCTGTTCGTGGTCTTGACTTCAATCCTATCCAGACCAACCTCCTTGCTTCTGGTGGTGTTGCTGGCGAGGTGTTTATCTGGGATGTCAAGGATCCGTCAAAACCCTACGCCCCAACTACCCAAAAAACAAGCAAGCTTGACGAAATAACGTCCGTTGCTTGGAATCAGCAGGTGCAGTATGTTCTTGCCGGCGCAAGCAGTACTGGATACACTGTGGTCTGGGATTTACGAGGGAAGAGGGAGGTCGTCAGTTTGGCATACGGTGGAGGTGCTGGGACCCAAGCCGGTCAAATGAATTTGAGTAATAGCATGGCCGTCGGCGGGAGGAGAGGAATGAGCGATATCGCTTGGCATCCTGATAATGTAAGTATTTTATTACCCTACTTCGGCAGGTATTGACAAATTTTGTTCAACAGGCCACAAGGCTAGTTACCGCCTCCGAAGATGATTCTTCTCCGGTCATCATGGTTTGGGATCTAAGAAACGCACGTGCCCCCGAGAAGGTTCGCTCAAATGAGATTACTTTCTGCCCGCATAGTTCTAATCTTTGTTACAGATTCTGAACGGTCACGATAAAGGTGTCCTGTCCCTCTCGTGGTGTAAGCAGGATGCCGATCTCCTGCTGTCTTGTGGCAAGGATAACCGTGCTCTTTGCTGGAACCCTCAAACATCCGAGATCATTGGCGAGGTTAGTTTTGTAAAATATCAAATTCTTCTGAATTTGCGCTTACACCCACTTGCAGTTGCCTTCTGCTGAAAATTGGGCCTTCCAAGTCGACTGGTGTCCACGCAATCCCGATTTGTTCGCCACTGCATTCTTCGACGGAACCATTGGCATCCACTCTGTCCAGTCTACGAACGAGCCTGCTACATCTGCTCCTCAACCCAGGACCGCCCGTGCTGACGGGTCAGATGTCTTCGACGTTGGTTCCACCTCCCGTACCGTTTCAAGCGCTACTCTCTCCCTCAACCAACCGCCGAAATGGCTCCGTCGCCCCACCAGCGCCCAATTCGGTTTCGGTGGGAAGTTGGTTAGCGTCAGCAACTTGCCCAATGCCCAGGGAAAGAATCAGAGCAGCGTCGTGCATATCCGGAAGATCGTCACGGAGCAGGAGTTTGCTGATCGTGCGAGCAAGTTGCAGCAGGCGATTGAAGGAGGGGCGGAGAGTTTGCATGCCTTCGCTGAAGAGTTGAAGGGGCAGGAGCAGGGAGAAGTGCAGAAGAAAGCCGGATGGAAGGCTCTATTGAGTCTTTTCAAAGCGGACTCGAGGGAAGAACTGGTCACCCTCCTTGGTTTCTCGAAAGAGGAGGTTGCTGCAAAGGTCGCGGAAGCTGTCAAGAACTTGCAGCAGTCGCAGGTCATGGACACGAAGGTCAAGGAAGAGGAAGAGACCGAGGAAGGCACTCCACATGAACCTGCCGCTTCTCTCCAGGACCCTGAGAATGACAATGTTTCGGTGGGAAGTGACGATAGGGACGATAAGACGCCTTCTGAAGTCAGCGTCAGCACCAGCGCTCAGTTGGCTGAAACGGAGTCCAACACTACCGGCCCCAGCTTGTTTGGTGACGATGATCCTGCCACACCACACCACGCTGGTATCGATTTCTTCAACACCTTCTCAGGTCAAAACCAGAACGAGCCTTTGGTCCCCCATACCAATTACGGTATTGACTCTTCAGTCGCTGCCACAATTGGATCTCGACCAACATCCGTCACATCAGATGCTGTGAAGAGTGGTATTTTCAAGATATACCCCACCGACGAGTCGGAGACAGACCGACTTGTCACCAAGGCTCTCGTCCTGGGCGACTTTGAGTCAGCTGTTGCGCTCTGCATCTCTTCCGACAGATTTGCGGACGCTATCCTCCTCGCTGTTCGTGGTGGCCCCGAATTGCTCGAGAAGACCCAGAAGGCCTACTTTGAACGTCGCACAACTTCCCTCCCCTACCTTCGCCTCTTCCAATCGATCGTCACCAACGACCTTGCAGACATTGTCCAAAACGCGGACTTGCAGGAGTGGCAAGAGATTTTCGTTGTCTTGTGCACCTTTGCAAGCAAGGAGGAGTTCCCTGGACTTGCAGAGCAGCTTGGGAGGAGGTTGGAGTTCCAGTTCACTGTCTCTGCTTCATCGCAGAACGAGCAATTGAAGGAGAACGCCAGAGATTATAGGGAAAATGCTACCCTCACCTACCTTGCCGCTGCCCGACTGGAGAGGCTGGTCAACATCTGGATTGATGAGCTCGCCGAGGAAGAGAAAAAGTTGGTTGCAGACGAGGAACATCCTGTCTCCAGCAGGCATTCCGCACACACTCAAGCTCTACAATCCTTCGTGGAGAAGGTCACCGTGTTCAGATCCGCCACTGCTTACAAGGATTCGGACCTCGCTGCCCCCCTCGGCGATGCCGACGTCAAGGAATTCAAACTGTCCGTGCTGTATGATCGATACCTCGAATACGCGGATTTGTTGACGACCCAAGGTCTCCTCAAGGAAGCCATCACCTTCCTGAACTTGACTCCAGCTGACTACAAGGGCACGAATGGTGCAGATTTCAGCGCAGAGAGGGCCAGGCTGCTCACTGCCACTGGAGCTTCCACCAAGCATGCACCTGCCGCTGCTCCCGCTGTTGCAAAGGCGCCTGCACCCAACGTCTATGGTGGCGGCTACACAGGCTACGCCCCTGCTCAGCCGGCAGCCCCACTCCAACAGGCCGCAGCACCCCCCCCGTATCAAACCTACAATACCGGCCATACAGCAGCCGCCGCTCCTGGACCTTTCGTCCCTGCCAATCCCGCAGCCTCGACATATGCGCCAGCAGCACCTTCGTACACGCAACCTGGACCCTATCAGAACAACCTTACACAGCCACCTCACTTGCGAGCCCAAGCTCCTCCCGCAGGCATCCAAGCTGTTCCACCACCACCTCGCATTGGCACAAGCGCATCTGGCAGTGCTCTGCCTCCTCCACCTAAGCGTCAAGAAAATGGTGGCTGGAACGATGCACCAAACATCCCTAGTCGGACCGCCAGCGCTGCTGCAGGAGGCAAACCTGCTGCCATCACCGCTCCGTTCCCCAATTCTGCACCATCCCCAGCTTTCTCTCCTGGAGCACCTTACACTAGCCCAGCGACCCAATCAGGCTTCCATCCTCCCCCGAGGCCTGGTAGCGTAGGCGGAGCTCCCCCACCTCGTGGACTTGCTGGACCTCCTCGTCCTGCGTCAAGAACTATGGCGGGATCTGTTCCTCCTCCCCCGCGAATGATGTCACCTCCTCAAGGACCTCCACCACCGCGTCAACCCACTCCTGGCCAGTATGCCGCTCCTCCCCAACGCGGTCCTATCCCTGGTCAAACTCCCCCACCACAATCCGGACCTTATGGTAGGCCACCCGTTCCCGGTCAAGGTCCTGGCCAAGGAGGAATAGGTCAAGCAGCAACTCCTCAACCGCCCCAGGGTCCATATGCTCCCCCACCTCAGCAGCAAGGTCCTTACTCACATCCCGCTGGACGGTCTCCACAACCTCCCCAGCAGCAACAGTTGCCTCCTTCGGGTCCTTACGGTCCTCCTCCAGGCGCCCAAAGGCAGCCTCCTCCCGGCCCACCATCGATGGCAGGTGCAGGTCCTGGACCAATGACCGGCCCACCAATGGGTCAAGCTCCTCCGCCTGGCCCAGGTGCGCCTCCAACTGGACCTGCTAGGGCTCCTGCGAAGGCAGCGGCCAAAGGTCCCCCGCCACCAAAATATCGTGAGGATATACCTGCTATAAGAACTGGACTGCTTGACTAAAATTGCCTTTTCCAGCCCCAGGTGATCGGTCCCATATACCTGAGGCACATCGATCAGCTTTCGAGGTCCTCACTGGCCACCTAAATCGCATGAAACAGCAAACACCGGTGCGTAGCTCGTCGGAGAGGATTGACCTTCCACAACTGACACCGTACTCAGCCGCAGCAAAGACGTATCGTTGAAGATCTCGAACGCAGGCTCAATAACTTGTTTGATGCTCTCAACTGCGAGACACTGTCACCTGGCATCGTCGATCAGCTTCTGGTGCTAACAAAAGGTTCGTAATTCGCCTAATGCTGAGCTCTGCTTTTTCTGACTCGTTTTATGCAGCGATGGAAAACCACGATCGTCCTGCTGCCTTGGCCATTCACGTCGACCTTTTGACCAGAGGCTCTGCAACCGACGACATTGGCATCTGGATGTCGGGAGTAAAACAATTGATCATGCGGATGTAGGGTAGAAGCTAGACGTTATCATTTCCATTTTTTTTCAGAAGGTTCTCATGATTTCAGAATTCAATTCCTTTTCGTCTACGGAACTCAGTACTTGAGATGTTGAAGACAATTCTTCTGATCGTCTGGCGACAAAGTCGTGTGTGAATTAGTTGCCTTTTTTAGGTAGCTAGAAGTTATCTCTTACTTTGTCGGAGGGCACTTTAACTATAGTTGGGGGTTCGCGAAGCGTTTCGAAAAAATTAATTAATTAATTGCCGATGGAGCGAGGGAGAACGGAAATTAATTGATGAGGTACATGTACTACCGTATCGTAGCAACCACCAGCCCGACGAGACCAAAGAAATCGGCAGGAAATCAGTGAACGGGTAGCCTTACCAAAGAAAAGTATTGATTATATTGCAATTGAGTATCGGAATGCGTTTCGTAGACTGCAAAATGTTTTCCGAGTCAGAATTAGCACTTGAACACCTACACAGACAGAAATATCAAACATACCTTCATGAACCGCTTGCACTGGAGCCAGCAAAGTTTGGACAGTAGTGTTCTCCGCCTCTCCCCTTACATTTGTCTCCGCCACAGCAAAGACAAGTTCGGGGCTTGTGGTACATCACCCGTGATAGGCCCAAGTTTGGACCTGGATGAAAATCACTTGGTTGAGCCCGTTTCTTCCCCTTGTCACGAGAGCCTGAGGATGCTGACCCTGCAGCCACTGGCAGGGTTTGTTGGAAACGGTGCGCTGAAGAATTCTTGAACACAAGTGCAGTCGGAGCCTGACTACCAGTGCTGCTTCTAGGTCCACTCTGCTCTGCCGGTGGGTTGGATGTATTGATCATTGTCCAGTCAGCGGGTATAGCTGGACGTGGTAGCGGGAGAGCCGTGATTTGAGCAGCAACCAGAGTACGCTCAGCAATTGGGATAGGTGGGATAGCAGAGCGGTCTGGAGTAAGATTAGAGGCAACTTGCTGGAATGTAGCACGATAGGGTTCGAAGCTGTTCTTCTCATTTCTTGTTTCCAACCATGATTTATAGAAGTTCTTCAAGTGTTCAGGAAGCTAATGGAACAAATATGGAGCACTTAGTTAGTACTATCAACGTATGTTCAAGTACTACATAGACATACCTTGTAGAACACTTTTACTCTGTCAGATTTTGCAGACCATTGAGCGGTCAATGTTATCCAATTTGGCTTTAAACCATGTGTAAAGGGACCATCCGGCCTGAGGAACTCTCTGAACAAAGCATGTTCCTCTTGGGTGTGGACGGGAGAACAGCAAACCGAGTTTCTTGTTGTATAGCAAGGTTATAGTGGCGGATTTTGTTGTCTTTGGCATGCTGAACGGAAAAGCTGTCCATACCAAGGGTTTGTTTGGAAGCAGGAGACAGAGGAAGAATACCAAAGGTCTCCCGGGATGGTCGGTAGTTAGTACCGTTGACCCACCCAACAAGAGAAGGTTCCAGGGTAGTTGGGTCAAACATGTCTCGAGTAACATCGATAAGGTCTGCAAGGTGGTTCCGAGTCCAGATATCAAATGATCCTTGAAACGGCTTTCCTGTGCGGTTTAGAGTCCCAACCTAAGTAGTTTAGAATGCCACTGTACTAAGCTTGTAAGGATAACAGTACTTACTACAAGGTTGTGATGACTGCAGTAATCACGAAGGAGGTTGGCTGCAAACTGCGGTGAGGCACAATATGAGCCAAAGCGCCTTGCTATGTTCTGGTGCACCCCACCCTCAACTCCATTTGTGCCCCGAAGACAGTGATAGAGTTGAAGACCAAACTTGTCTTTGCGATCGGGAGTGTAGAGTTTGACTCCACATGGGTCAGAATAGTAACCCGCATGGATGTTCTCAAGGATGTTCTTTGCCTTCAAGAATGATGCTTCATTGAAAAGTGGCTGACTGGTTGTCGCATCAACAAGTGGTCCATAGGTACGGATGACCTGTGCAACTCGAGGAGCTAGAACATCGGCCCGGGGACAAACCGTCGAACACGCTTCCAGACCCAGTTGGACTTCCAGAGAACCATCTGATCCCAGGTGATACCTTGAGTAGCTAAGAACCGCTCTACTGCAGCCTTATCCTCTGGGTCCGGAATGAAAATAGCATCACGAAGAGCCCGGGCAAAGGCATGACGCAGACCATGAGTTCGTGAAATCTTGAACTGATCCATAAGATGCCAAATGTCCCCGAGCACTCGTGAGCGTAACTCTGGGTCTGAGTAGAGACCAGAGACGGTAGCTGCAGTAGTGGCAAGGGCAGCCGGGATGTATTTGTCTGCCAGAGACATTGCTGCAGAATCAGCAGCTGATGATGCTGTCAACTGCTCGGTCTCCGCATCGTGGCTGATCAATGCTGGCCATTGAAGCCGCTCAATATCATCCATACTCTCCTCCTCAGATAATAAGGAGGGATCAGGATGGGGCTCAATACCTTCAATAGGATCAGAGTAGGGATCATGGTTGGGAGTGTAAGGGTGGGGTGGAAGGGGGCAGCGGGGTAAATCACGAACAGGTGCAATACCAAGTGCTATTTGAACATCCCGCATATCACAGAGCATCCGGTAAGGAAGAGGCTGAGCCACTTCAGAGATAGCTGTGTCCGCTTTCGAGGGTAATAGGGCACCTCGGACCAGGTATGCAGGTTGGATAATGGCCGTAATATTGATGAGAGTGCGGGTGCGGGTGACGTTCACACCATTGTGCTTCTTGACGCTTGCACGATCTGGTGCAACGTAGCCAATGGCCACAACAGAAGAGCCATCCCGTGAGAGCAACTTCACCTGAGTGCCAGGAGGGGTGTCAAGGGATATGGGACGCTGTGAGGCCACACTGGTGATGTGCTCTTGGAGGGTCCAGGTTGCATATCCGTCAAGGCTTGCATACCGAATTGCATCACTGGATAGTTCATCCTCAACCCAGGCTGTACTAATGCGAACAGTTTCATTCTTGGAAATGTATCGCTTCAACAGAACGCCAACAAGATCCTGCAGAGAGGTGTTGGATCTTTGAGTCAGGTTGCGTTCATGGGCCATAGCGCCAAGCTCAATGGCTCCAGAAAATGGAGGGATGTCACGTTTTGTGTCAAACCCACAGTTTTTGAAAAGCCGGGTGAAGTCAGCTTTAATATGGACACCGTATTTTCGGATCCGAGGGCTTCAAGCAAGGCCAGCAAGGCTGAGGGAGGGTTGAGGTATCCAGTGGCTGTAAGAGGAAGTTTTGAAAGCTATAAAGTATTTAATTGATGAACATAGTTGCAGTCAATGCAGCTTACACAAATAAGATAAATCTTCTTATCCACAACAAGTGTAACAACGGCAACGTAACCCTGGATTCCTTCATCGACCGGCCATTCCATGTCCATCCCCACATCAAAGTATTCTCCATCTCCAAGCCGACTAACCTGCTCCATTACGAGATTCATCTGGAAGGTGATCTGGAATGATGACTCCAGAATAACGATTGTCCAGTCCAAAGGTATGACAAGGGCATCCAGTGTAGTCGATGACAGTATAGGCTTGACATCACGACGAAGAGACGGAAACACTTTCTCGAGCTCTGCCTTGTCACCCCGAACATTATCTGTGAAGACCAGTTCAATATCATCATGGCCATACTCTCGAAGAGAGTGAGGAATGGTTGCCAATGCCGGCATGAACTGGTTGTGGGCCTTTGTGGGAGTGAGGGTCATGGTTCGAACCTCGTTGTACTCATTGATGCCGGTATGTAGAGCACCAAAAACGGGCTCGCCGTTCACCTTCCCGATGTGCTTCGAACCTGGAAAACAACGAGCACCTTGATAAGCACCCATATGATGTGTTGGAGAAAGGTTCATACCTTGAAACTGTGGTCTATCGTCAGTATCCGGCAAGACAGCATTGCCATATGTTGGTCGATCTCGCATGCATGTCTTTCCATAAATGCATTGTAGAGATCTCCAAAGTAGCGCCCTGAGGGGACGTAACCTGCATACTTAGCACGGTCATTCCACAGCCCAAACCGGGGATGCTGCACTAGCAGTCCTCTTATGGACTCAGTTTCCATCCGACTTTTCACGAGCTCGTAGTACAGCAGCTGGAGTTTTTCATGGCGACGAATGTAGAATGTACGAATCATGGCCGCAAAGGGAGATGGCCCATGACCGCGTTGAAAGCTGGATCGAAGGAGAGCAATCAGGCGGTCGGTAACACCGCAACGATGAGTGAGGTAGAATGTGAATTGTGAGGCAACAGCAGGGGAAGGGCATCGAGGAGGGCGGGTGACCAGCTTTGATAAGTCTTCTTGCATTCCGAGCGTCCGCACTTATATCGGTACCCGATGATATAGATGTTCTGGTCAATGTCAACAATTCTTCGAGGCGAATCCGTCCAGCCGTTGAGCTGCAATGCGACAGGTATGTGATTCCCAGCTGTTCGCCCAGCTTTGCGACACTCTGGGCACGGGATGCTCTGGTTGTCGACAAAGAAATGCGGAAGCCATACGAACCAGGTAGGTTCATAGAAGATCTCGGGTTCAATTTGAAAGATGCGTGCGGCCTTGAAGAGCGGATTTTTTGGCCGAATGAAGAACGATCCGTTCTCATAGCAGGATGGCTGCTTGGAACGGTTCCTGTCGGCCTCCTCACGGAGGTGGGTGCAGATTTCCTTGTATTTGGATTTGAGCCAGTGGGGTAGCGTCGAGTTCGGTTGTTTGCTCGTTGCGGGAGACATCTCGTCGTCGTCTGGGAGGGTCCCGAAGTTGTCTGCTTCGTCCTCTCTGTCCTCTCCTTCGCCCTGAAAGGCATCCGTGCCACCCACTCCCAAATCCTGGTCCAACCCACCGTCGAAATCATCGAAATCGTAGAAATCGCAAGTGAGCTCCACCGGCTCCGGTGGAGCTCTAGAAGTTACATCCGGCAGCGGATGTAACTTCCTCTGGTTTGTTGGAGCTGCTGGTGTTCCTGCTGAGCAACGGTTAGCGTCAAAATCCAAGCAAATAGTGAAATGCAACTCACTGGTGCCGAAAGCGCGATGCTCGTGCCGTACGTCTTTGTCACGTAGCCTGGGGTCGACTACATTGAGTTCTGGGTAGGAAATAGGTGTTAGCATGCTTATATATCTTCGATAAAGTGAAATGAACATACCTGGATTGGCCGGCTCTTCTGTGAGATCTCTCCCTTCCATCGTGCTCTTATTGGCAGTTGCCGGCCTCTTTCCTTTCTCTCCAGTCGTGGTATTTGCTTGGTTTGTTACTAAGATATATTATTAGAATGTAAGAGTGTCAATTTTACCAGAGAACATACATGGTAGTTCAGTAGGTGTGCCATGGCGTTCACTTGCGGCGACGCTGGTAGCACGCGAATGAGAAGAGAAAAACCCTAGGTTTGTTAGTCAGGAGGCCTTCGAACATATGTTGAGTGATCACATACCTTCGAGCGATATCTGCCTTGTATTTCGAGGCGGATAAATAGCAGGAGATGAGTCGCGAGACTCGCTGCCTGATCCAGTCTGAGCACGAGACAAGCGCTTGTCAGGGCGCTTGTCAACGGCCGCGCTTGGTGCATTTGGCAAAGGTTCGGCCACTACAACAGGTGGCGAGGCTGCTGGGGCATGCTGAGCCAAGGGAGTTGTGCCAGGCTCGTTGTCTGTAGGTGGGATGGATCAGAATCTCGTTTGGTTGCTCTTACACGTGCGTGAACGTACCAGGAGCCGTGATTGGCTGGCAAGAGGCCTCGACAGCCTTGTTATGGGCGTCTGATTGATGGAAGCAGCTGTCAGCGCTGCGTGGACTGAATAAGGTTGCCAACACTCACCTGGAGCCGTGCTCGATGCTGCCACCCTGGCCTTTGCAGGTCGGCCAACGGGCCTTCCGGTCGCGGAAGGGGCGCCTTTCCTATTCTTGGTCCCTTTCGGGCGTCCTGGACCGCGTTTGGTCCTTTCAGTCGCGTCTTGCTCCATAAGAGGACGTGCTGATTGTTGGTTGTCGTGAGCTGGTCGTCGTTGACAGATGGCCGCCTCCTCATTGCCTAAATTAGTAGTTAGCCGGAACATTAATAGTTAGCCGGAACACGAGGACTTAAAGTTACTCAAAAGAGTAAGTAGACTTAAATTAATAAATTAAGTCTCGCGGGCCCCCAGCCATAGTTAAAGTGCCTGTCGGAGTCCGGATAAACCTGTTTCCTCCCCATATTCAGTGCAAGAAAGACATATTGTGTTTCGTTATTACCTCTATTCTGCTCGGGAGCAGCTCCACATCATATTCGAACAGACCTTTGCTACTCGTGGTGCCCTCAAATCGCTGGGATGGTCTTCAGGCTTGCCTCGTCGTTTAAGCTCTCCGATTGCTTGTCCAGTTCATCAAATCGTTACCATATCGTACTCCCCAGTTCTACCAGATCCAACTAGACTCTAACAAGCATGTTCATCTGCGAATCTTCTTCATACTTTTCTGGTGTCATTGCTGGAAATCTCCTGATTGATACTAGCATGTGTTTGTCCCGGTCTCATCAACGAACTCAAATTCACCGAAAAGGTGGAAAATATCAAGGCTTCTTCCTGATAAATGCTTGAGGAGCTGAAGGTTGCGAAGTATACAAATTGGGCTAGACATGATACACCGAACACCCGGTGGTTATCCATCTAAGGACAAAGTTACACATGCACACATTGTGCTAATGACTCCCCGCGCCCCACTCTTTTTATCTTAGTCCGAGAGAGCTTTTCACGAGGTCACAGTCGGGCTGTCCAAGGTTTCCTGTGTTGTTGCCACCCTTTATATATGTGAGATAAGCGTTGGGAGGACATATTTTTGTTATCTCGGCAACGCGACGGAACCTTATGACCTTATCTACAACCTTTGCGGATGCGGTCACTAGGATTTCCATCCCTTTAAAGCCCTCTTACCCTTCACTTTTATCTACTACGTTCCCATCTTTCCCCCAGGTCCTCAATGATGTTGTTTCCTCGCCGATTCATCTATCTCCTCTACCCAACCGACCCTAATACCTCGTCTAGCAAAGCAAGCAAACTATTTACTCACTTTACTTCGACAGGTCACTATTGATAAGACCATAGAGCACAAATCCATGCAGCTGAGCAGCGGCCGCGGCTTGGCCTTGGGTTTTGGGTCGCCAAAACCACCATTCTCGGTCTTTACACTTCAGACCTCAACGTTCTGCTCATCACAAGGCCTCTTTCTGGTGCGTATCTACTTTACCTGGTTTCCATTCTTTGAACGAAGTTATTTGATACAGGGTTTGGTGTACGACAGCACGCAGAGAAGAAAATAACCCCTCCCCCCACGAGTAATTCAAGCTCAACACATGCTAATGGAGATCGACTCTGTTCGTAACGCTTACGCTCGCTCAAATGCCTAATGTCGAGCCGCATTTCGAAGGCTTCATTCTGCGTTCAACCTTGCGGCTTATATCTCCCTTTCACGCCCACATGGCAGACGCTCATTGGGCCTTCACTTCGATACCATTCACGACGCCGAACGGCCCCAAGTCATTCATCCACTGTACATTCCACCACTCTATTGAATTCTCGTATTGGGGCACACTGAACGCCGAGGTCCTCAGCACAGACGGCTCCCCGCATCACCCGTGGCGAAATGAAGTTATGAATATATGGCGCTGAGGTTGTCGCTGACGACGGTGACCTATGTGGATGCTCTCCACGGACGACCGTGTCCCCGTTCTGCTCGGGCGCTGTATCCAGATGCTTCAGTGGCGACTACAAGGTCTTCTGACCTCGTCCTTATCTCCACATGCTCCGCCTTATCTCTTGCTTGCCAGAGTTTCTCGTTCATCAGGCCTTCTGATCGGTTCGAGCCGCAAATCCTGGTCATTACCCACTCCGCCTCGACGTTCATCTGGTCCAAGCCACAGCAGCCACAAGTGGTGTCGAAGTCCGACCGTGATCTAGGAACATACCGGCGCAAATCACCCGGAGCCGAGGATGATGCCGACTGGATTTGAGCAGACTGCTCTCTCCCATTGGCGCTGAGATCAAAGCTCCCGGAAGCGCCTGCATTCCATTCCATTGCAAATTTGCAAAGCGAGAGGCTGGGCTGATGCTGCCCGACCTTTTACCGTTCACTCATGCGCTACGTGCCCTAGCGAGGGGAATCCCCTTGGCACGTCCAGATTGCCTCCTCGGTTGGATGAGAATCCGGCTCTTGATGGAATGCAACGATGACATTCCATCTAATTGTACCATGGTAAATCTTGGGTTCCCGGTCCGATATTCAGAAATACCACACCATCTCTGCCTACCGTGCCTTGGACTACTCGCAGACCCGCGTCAAGATTCAATTCCAATTAGAAGACAAGCTATCGTTGATTCCTGGCCTGCTCACGCGACACGCCATCTTTAGTTAGATGCAGACGTGTTCCTTGTGGTGGCGCGCTATCTTACCTCACGGATGGCTTGACCTTCGGAAAAAATAGGCGAGAAACTGAGTCACAGGATGGGTACCTGCGCAATCTGCCAGATCGTAACCTCCAGGAATCTGTCCGACCAGGCGTCCAATGGGCTCAAAAAAGTCGATGAGGTGCGTCTAGGTATCTTTATTTCAAGTTGTTCTATGCTCATTA
The DNA here is from genome assembly GCA_944990035.1 of Clitopilus passeckerianus. Lineage (NCBI taxonomy): Eukaryota > Fungi > Basidiomycota > Agaricomycetes > Agaricales > Entolomataceae > Clitopilus > Clitopilus passeckerianus. The sequence goes on from CALYLX010000145.1 coordinate 119,001, forward strand.
AAAACGGTTTACGGCAGGTAGCACTCAGATGACCTCGACGATTGTTCGTGAGATGGTCGGAGTCAATGGTGGGGGCACCTTTCATCCGTCTCGGCCGATCGGATGGGAAGGAAGGAGTTGGAATGATCTCCCGTACAGTGTCCAGCCGCCGCCATACATACTCCGCTCTGATCTAAAAAAGTTTCAATTGCGATAAGGACATGCTAAACATGTCAAAATTCGAGGAGCTAGAGATAAGGAAAACGTAGAAAAGGCCATCCTCAAGGGCGAGGACGTTCCTCACTCCTCCACCTCTCCACAACTCTCCAATACATACTACCTCATATCAAACATGGTCCTTCCTAACGAGCCCGAATTCGAGCAGGTGATTCCGTAATCTAATCTGCCTGAATTCGTGCATAATCTGAAATGATGACGCTCAGGCACTCAATGAGCTTAAGATTTCCTTGAAGCACTTCTTGGCTGAAAACCCGGCCTACGAGAAGGCTTTGGAGGTCGTTCAGATTCCGGAACGTATCCTCCAATTCCGTGTCACCTGGGAGGATGACAAGGGTGTTCCCCAAGTTAACAGGGGCTTCCGTGTCCAAGTAAGTCTCATTCTCCGGGCCGCATCAGACCTATATATATTGACGCTCGTCTCAGTACAACTCTGCTCTCGGCCCTTACAAGGGTGGTCTCCGTCTTCACCCCTCCGTCAACCTCTCTATCCTCAAATTCCTCGGCTTTGAACAAGTCTTCAAAAATGCCTTGACTGGCTTGAACATGGGTGGTGGAAAGGGTGGATCCGACTTCGACCCCAAGGGCAAGTCCGACAACGAGATCAGGAGGTTCTGCTATTCCTTCATGAGTGAGCTCGGAAAGCATATTGGTGCCGATACCGATGTTCCTGGTACGCTACATTCTCTCCATAATCGTGACATCTCTCTCTGACGATGTCTATTTCCAGCTGGTGACATTGGAACTGGTGCTCGTGAAATCGGTTTCTTGTACGGTGCCTACAAGAAGCTCCGCAACGAATCTGTCGGTGTCCTCACCGGCAAGGGTCTCCACTGGGGTGGATCCCTCATCCGCCCCGAGGCCACCGGTTTCGGTCTCATCTACTTCGTCGAGCACGTACGTGGCTTCCCCACCTCATTCCTTATCTACCTCTAACCTGGATCTCATCCGAATAGATGATCGCCCGCTCCTGCCCCGAGTTCTCCCTCGCCAACCCCGCCACCCAAGTCGTCATTTCCGGTTCAGGAAACGTCTCGCAATTCACCGCACTCAAGGTCATCGAACTCGGTGCCACCGTCCGCACCCTCTCCGACTCCAAGGGCTCGCTCGTCGCGACCCAGGCCTTCACCAAGGAGGACATCGCCAGCATCGGCACACTCAAGCTCAAGGGTGGTTCTCTTGAGTCATGGGTTACCGAGCAAAAGGCTGGCAGGTTCGAGTACCACGCTGGTTAGTCTTCTTGCTTATCTTCATCACTATCCGAACGATCGCTCACCTCGGAACCCCTATTCAGGCAAGCGCCCGTGGACACTTCTCGAGACCGTCCACCACGCCCTACCCGGCGCCACCCAGAACGAGGTTTCCGGCGAGGAGGCTGAGTACCTCGTCAAGGCCGGTGTCAAGGTCGTCGCTGAGGGCTCCAACATGGGCTGCACCGAGGAGGCTATCGAGGTCTTCGAAGCTGCCAGGAAGGCTGGCAAGGGTGTCTGGTATGCTCCTGGAAGTACGTGCCCTCCCCCCTGCTTCTCCAAAATCTATCCCTGACCGACCAACATCTTTCTTTCAACAGAGGCATCCAACTGCGGTGGTGTCGCCGTTTCCGGTCTCGAGATGGCCCAGAACAGCCAGAGGCTCGCCTGGACCACCCAGGAGGTCGACCAGAAGCTCAAGGACATCATGGCCCGCGCCTACGACCAGTGCTTGAACGCCGGCACCAAGTGGTCTGGCGAGCAGTTGGCTGGCAATCAGCTCCCCAGCTTGCTTGCTGGTGCCAACGTTGCTGGCTTCATCAAGGTCGCTGATGCTATGAAGGAGCATGGTGACTGGTGGTAAAGGGTTTACTACGAGTCTACGACACATTTTCTGCTATGGATACCCTTCGATGCGAGGAGTTCCATATACCTAGGGCATTTGTATAACACACTTATTAGGCTTATAATTTATGCATGTATACTAGATCATGAAATCTATGTTGGATTCAAACAGATGATATACGAAGAGTTGTCCTTCCGAGTTTGGACCTTTTGGCCAAGGGTATACCGCAGCACTAAGCATTTGAGGATTTTGGTCATGTCAATGAGATGGGTGATCGAGTGTATATTCGCAGCAGTACTCCAAAGATTGCTAGGGTATTACACCGCCAGTCGTAGGACTAATCTTTGATGAGGTTGCCCGCAATCATCAAAGTGATCACCTTCAGGGACATAGCCAAACCTATGCAAGAGCTTTACCGAAGTTTTGTTATCCAAAGCACCGAGAAGACGTACCTGGTGTAGAATTTGATAGCAGGTAGTTGTGAGTTCGCCACGACCTTCACAGTTCCTTCAAAGCCTCGCTTCTTTGCGTCCTCTCTGATCCACTCGTGTAAAACATCCACCATCTTCTTCCCTAACCCGTACTTGCGATATTCCTTCAAAAGTGCTAGGCATGTAAGCTTGTAGAACTGCTCGCCATCAGCATCGAGAGTAGGATACATGAATCCACGAATAGTGCCAATGGGCTCCAAAGACGGGGTAAGGCGAAGAAGGAAGTGTGTTGCTAGCTCTTCGTAAGCATCTAACTCTGTTTCGAATGGGAAGCCTTGTTCAAGTTGGAAGACGATGACTCTCTACCAAGGAGGCAGTCGTCGTTAGCCTCGTCTGTGGGCGCATGTTCGACTCCTTACCGTTGCAAAACATTGTTGTTTCTCCTTCTCTGTCCGAACTACGATGATCTCATTCGATGGGACTTCTAAAGGAGAACTTGCTACCATTTCTGCGGCTGTCTTCGTGACAGGAGATGCCAATAGAATTTGATCTAATCTTCGAAATCTAATCAAAGGCCTAAAAATGAGTGTGGCAGTGTCGCGTTATTTTGGAAAAAGTTCCTTTCGGGGAAACGTTACAAAACAGAGAAATATCCGCTGGCGAAGTTCTCCTCCTCACCGTCAGCTCAGTCTTACGAGCTCCTCTCATTCTACGGGCTCTTTCCACACGGGCTCTCGTTCTTAAAGCTCACGACTACTACAGAGCTCATATCTTAAGGCTTTCTCTAATCAACTAATGGCATTCTACCTTGCCCAGGCTGCCAAAGCCTGCAAAAATCCAGCAGCGCGAAGCGTTTACTCAGCTTCTGCCCTCTTACGGTTGTCTGCCAGTTCGAACAGGATACCCAATGTTTTCTCAAAACTTACTGGTACGCCTTCCTTGCTTGGTTTCTTGAGCCACACTGACTTTTTGCTCGTTGCAGCACCTTATAATTATGCACCTAGCCTAAGCTCAAGCCTCCGCTTTGCAAGATATAATTCATCTGCTGCATTCGCAACAAAACCCCAATCAATACCCCAAGATAACTCTACAGCCGTTACAGACAACAGTGCTCAAGAGAGCATCTCGTTTGACTCCCTTCGTGGCGTCATCTCAGACCCCGTCCTCAGGGCAATAACTGGCCCAATGAAAATCTCCCAACTTTCCCCCGTTCAAAAAGAAGTCCTTCCTCTACTCCCCGAGCTGGCTCGTCCTTACTCTGAGGATGGACCCGCTGGTTCCCCACCGCGCGACCTTCTCGTGAAGGCCAAAACTGGTACTGGAAAGACCCTGGCATTCCTCGTTCCTGCTATTGAACAGCGGCTCCAAGCAATTGAGCAGCACGTAGAACAGGCGGCCGGTGATGTCAGCAAGGCTAGCGATGCCAAATTCAAGAGAGACATCCGTTACCAGTATACCAAGGAAACAGTTGGCACACTCATCTTATCACCTACTCGCGAACTTGCCAATCAAATCGCAAAGGAAGCCATGAAGCTCACCTCGGATGTGGACCGAGGGGCATTCGGTGTGCGCACTTTTATCGGTGGCGAGGACAAGCGGAACCAGCTGCGTCAGTGGCGCAATGGCCGACGTGACATCGTTGTTGGAACGCCTGGCAGGATCAAGGATATGCTCGAGAACGAGCCTGAAGTTCGCCGGGGGCTTGAGTCTGCCCAGGTGTTCATTCTAGACGAAGCTGATACTCTACTCGAATTCGGCTTCCGCGCCGATATTGAGTCTATTGCTTCACATTTACCCCCTCCACCTCAACGACAGACCTTCCTCTTCTCCGCTACTGTTTCTCCCCAAATTCGGGACATTGCCCGTGCCACTCTCGACAAGAAGCACAAATTCATTAACTGTGTCCCCGTTGATGAGGCTCCCGTACATTCCCATATCCCTCAATTCCACACCGTCTGCCCTTCGCCAGCAGACCAGCTCCCCCACGTTCTCCGACTCATCGCTCATGACCAGCTCTCAAACCCCGGAAAGAGCAAAATCATGGTTTTCCTCCCCACTACAAAAATGACCCAGCTGTTTTCCACAATGCTCCAGGAACTGAAGGCCGATACCCTCCCCGCCGGCCGTTCCACCACGATCCATGAGATACACTCCAAGAGAAACATGGACCAACGTACCCGCACCAGCGATAGGTTCCGAGCGGACAACTCTGGAGCGAGCATCCTCGTCTCCTCTGATGTGTCTGCCCGTGGAGTCGACTACCCCGGCGTCACGCGTGTCATCCAAGTTGGTATCTCGTCTACCGGTGATCAATACGTTCATCGTGTTGGACGTACTGGACGTGGGTCGAGCCAGGTTAAAGGGCGCGGTGATCTCGTCTTGTTGGATTGGGAAGCTGGGTTCGTCAAGCCTGGTGGATGCCTTGCTTCCATGGGTGTTCCTCTCAAGGGGCTCACTGTCTCGAAGTTGAGGGATGAGATTGATGGGTTGGCGAAGAAGTTTGACGAGAACCCGAATGAGTTCTTCGAGGAGGCGCCTGAGGCTGAGCCGACTGGTCCTGTGAAGAAGTTGGGACTTGGCTTCCGCCGCGAACGCGAGATCAGACAGTCATCCCCCAGAGGCCCGGTTGGGCTGAAGCAGTTCCAGACCGCGATGGAGAAAGCCGTTGGTGGCACCGCCATCGACGAGTCTGTGAACCAGCTGAAGCGTACCTTGGACGAAGAAGCCATCCGGGAAGTCTTCATGAGCCAGCTTGGGTACTACCTCGGCAAGGCGGAGGAGCTTTCGTTGGAACATCGGGGCGGGAAGAACGAGATTGTGGAGGGGCTGAAGAAGTGGACGATGGAGGGGTGTGGGTTGGATGTCCCGCCGTACGTCAGCCAGGCGTTCTTGGAGAAGCTTGGGTTGGGCAGGGATAGGGGGCCGATGAGGAGTTCGAGTAGGAATATGAGGGACTCGAGGGGTCCGAGGCAGGAGAGGAGGGGTGGGTTTGGGATGAGCAGTGGGAGGAGGTCGGATGATCATGGTGAACGGTCGGGTGGGAGTGGTAGCTGGGGTGGCCAGGAAAGGTGGCAGGGTAGGGGGAGCACGCAGGCGAGGTCGAGTTTCAGCGATAGGAAACCCAGGGATAGTTATGGTGGTAGCGCCCGGCGAGAGGGCGGAGAGGGTGGATATAAAAGTGGTGGGTCAAGACGACCAAGGGAGAATAGTTGGTAGATTTGACGTGATTGGTGGTTGATATGCATACTTTACATCCTTGTATTCGGTTTCAATTATTTAATATAGATTTACTCCTCTACTCCCCACATTGGTCTTATGCATGTCTTACGCACATTGTGGCACCTGTTCGTTCATGCGGGTAGGTTTGGATGGTGGCAACTGTGGTGACGCTTGGATGTCGGAGTCTAGGTGATTGTGGGCGCCATGTCTATTTTCCCAAACATGGCCCACTAGCCTGCTCTGAAGTCGTCCGTCATGACTGTAGTTGCTCATTCTGTTGCTCCTCTCTTCTGTCACCAGTTCAAGGTAAGCCTTCCATTTTATATACCGGCTGACCTGACCTCTTTCTTCCAGAATTTCGAAGAGGCCTTGGAGACGTTTATTGAACTAGGAAAATCCGCGCCAGCTTCAATCGATCACGTCTTCGTTTGGGACTCCCAGACCTTTCGCGAATGGTTTTTCCAGAGGGGTTACAACCTTTATGTCTTGAAGCCCACTGATATGCCAGAGTATGAGGCGTATGACCTCTGTTATCCCGCGTCGGTGCTAGGATTAGAGTCAGAAGAATTGAAGCTACGCAAGCTTTCAAACGTTGACAAGGACCCTTATCCGTACGGGTACTATACAGATTACGGGACTGATGAGGAAGCGTTTCTCAATACGCTCCTGGATTCGAAGGTATGTTGTTTTGCTATGATCTATCCAAACTGACACCCGACTCTTATACCACAGGCTATTGTATTCTATGCAGAGGATCAAAATGGAAACCATGTGGCTATCAAGCTCGTTGAGGATGGTACGGAGGAGTGCAAGATGCTTCAAGCCCTTCGTCTAGAGAAATCCAGCACAACGCGTGCCAGCTTTCACCATGTGGTACCGATTCTAGACATGCTTCAAGCCGGAAAATACTGGTTCGCAGTGATGCCTAGGTCTGTGGTCATATTCTTGCAGCGAAGATTACGGTGTCTGATTCGGTGCAGGTGGGGGGCCTTTGTAACTCCCTTTGCGTTTCGAACGATCAAGGAACTATTTGATTTTATCAGGAACTCCCTTAAGGTATGGCCAACAGTTTTAGAAAAGGCATATGCATAAATCTAAATCATATCAGGGTTTACGCTACCTTCACCAGCGAAAGATATTTCACGGTGTGCGGTCGCTTATTATATTCATTCATAAACCAAACTGAGCTATGATTTGCTAGGACATCAAGGCAGACAGCATACTCCTCAACCACTTCGGTACTGAGTCCAGCCACAAGGATCCCGCTCGCAGAGGCCTGCGCAATGAAGGTCGCATCTTGTATGCACTCTTTGATTTCAGCTCCTCAGTCATGTTTCCTGAGAATACTGGTCTGTCTGGCTGTCACCTGTCGTATACAGAATCGTGGAGAGGGACGTGGGGTTGGATACCGAAGGATACTGACCAGGGAGAACTAGACTTCAACCCCTTCGCCTGGGATGTTTGCGCTATGGGTCTGACCTTGGCCCAATTTTGCGAAGTGAGTCTCAACCCTCATGAGATTTGATTTGATTCTAATAGTCTCAGCCTGTCATCCCAGCCATCCCAATGCTTGCCCCCTTTCTAGATCGGATGATGGCTCGGGATATCTCTCGATGATTTACGGCCGTCGAAGCACTGCAATTCTTCGAAGACATCTGCCAAAAAACTGCTCAAGATCAGCTAGTTGCACCATATCCACAGGAAAACTGCAGCAATGCTGTCGATGCAGATGAGGATCGCTGGCGAAATTTGGACCCAGCTTTTTTCAAGGAGTGGATCACATTTCGGCAGCCAAAGCTACCCAAGAGGACCAGAATTGTTCGATACCTTTGCAAATTCCCGTGGGCCGCACGTGTTGTACGCCTCCTACGACAATTTGTTTGATGCCTCTGCTCTATCTGGCCCCCATACCTACTTTATGGCTCCTGTGGCCTGTGTTTACAAGCCCACACTAGACTGAATCTCTCCATGTTTCCCGTTGCGTTACAGTTGCCATACTTTATGTTGTATTCCCAATGAGATCTATTATGCCGGGCATCGGGCGCCAGTCTACGAGATGTCTCGTAGGCATGCCTTAATTGATTTAGAACTTCCTATTATTCTCAATTATTTGTCTCCAATGAGATTCTCGCGATCCCGATAATGGCGGGAAATCTAAGGAGATCCAGAAACAGCTTTGACGTCCAGCAGGCCGTTTGTACGTGGTGTTGACTCGGGGAATGCCACGCGCAATAACGTGTGCGACTGAACAATGCAATCAAGTAGCTGCTATTCCAGATATGGCTCTATGGCCCCAACATCCCAGTCATGTTCTGTGCTTCTCATAGCCGCAACACGCTTCTATCAAGATGGTGTCGTATTTGATCACAGTAGCTGTTAGTTCTAGATGAATGCCAGGAAATTCGTTCATCCCTTATATCTCATCGTTGACTCGGGAACCTGACTTCATGTCGCTATTTAGTTACCGTCAACAAATGATATCTCTCGGCACAGTTTCAATCAGCCAACAATCAGAAGATGCCATATTTTTCCACTCTCGGCATCGTTGATGAGAGGCTATCTTCGAGTTGCGTTTCCACTCAGTATGCAAGTTGGCAGTAGCTATGAATTGCTTCCATAGAAGATATATCCCATATCCCTTGTATGCTACTTATGCACAGTCAAATACTGGGTATCGTTAGCGAAACCATAGCTAAGACGGCGCCAAGTTTGGACAAGAATGCGCCACACCCACTGATCGTGGAATACTCACCGCCCGGAATACCGAGCACCCTCAGCTTCTTCGCTTCTCAATAACACCCTTGAACCGTGGTTTGGAATATCCGTCTCTCAGCAACTAAAGCAAAGCTTCCCAGAAACACAGCTGCTCTCCAGTACCCTCGCGTTGGCCTTGCGCTGCACGTGCTGTACGCTTCCAGCCACATTGGCGAGGTGAAGCTCTGACTTTCATATGATGTATCTCTCCAATTAGACTCGAATATGGTACCCACCTACTCTCAGTGCATGGAACTAGTCGGGACTTCCCACCAAGTATGACTGTAGCCATATCATCTTACATGCCGCGCATATGCAGTGTCAGGGTCGGTTGGAGACTCAGGTAAACTACAAGAAGCGTGGAGAGTTCCGAGGCTAGATGATTAGACTGGATATGGGATTGAGTCAATTATGGACGGCGGGTAGAATACTTTGCGTCTTCAAGCTTTCGGAATTCGCTCTTCAGATCTCGTCGTTGTCTCGGGAACTGAAATATACTCTGCAGTCATAATGGTGATATCAATTACGATGGGAGAATTCCAATTCCCTCACTGGTCAGATGATCCAATGCTGAACTCAGCTGTTGAGATCCTGGGCTCCATTGAGGCTGAATGCAACTACTAGAGAGGAACTTAGAACGGTCAGAGGGATGGACTACGGAATACTATCAGTAGCGGGCATACCAATGCGTTATGGTCTACGATAACCGAACGATGCGCCACACTGGGTTTGTTGAGGGACCTAGTGCAAGGAGCGTAACCTTGATTCATACTTCTGCGAACATGGTCACAGGTAAAGCACAAATAATGCCATAGTCTACATGTGTAGATGACTAGTCGACAAACACGATGTCAGACCTTCAAATCCCGACTTGATTGCTTAATCACCAATGAACCAAGCGGGGGAGACCGAGCTAGTTACTAGAATCGGTTCGTTGTTCTCTCTCCGATAGATCTCATCTCTGACTTGGAAACCTACCCCATAGCGTGGCCGGAGTTGTCCAAGGTCACTTGAACTTAGGTATAAATCCTAAAGCACCAAGAAGCTCGGTCACGCAAACGAAGTCACCTCGTGGGCAGTAAAATTGTGGTCAAGTGACAAGAGCAATCCATATGCAATAGATAAAGTAGAACAGAGGGGTTCACGGACTGTATAGGCGAAACGGTCGCAATGAAGGTAGGGAAACCCGATTTATAATGAGATGTTTGCGCCGAAAAACTGCAAAAATGTTCGATCAAATTCGACGAGAAGCTGTCAGTCACGATCACGTGACTATCGGCCACTTCACATCTATGACCGCGACGATGAAGAATGAACTTGCACTTGAACGTTGTGTATCTACCTAATGACGGCCATGGAACAATCGACATCCTCATTAACTCTTCAAGACTTCCAGGTACTGGTACACTTCTTATACAGTACTTCCTACAATACTCACTCGCCCACATTCAGACTCTAGAACTCGCTATGGACAGGTTCGTTGAACTAGGCAAATCCTCCTCATCTGAACTCGAACTCGTTCGTATATGGGACTCTAACGTGGTTAAAACGTGGTTCTCTGCGCGTGGCTATCACCTGTATAACTTTCTGCCGCTCGAAAGCGCTGCCTATGACTTTTGCTATCCCGCTTCATTGTCGGACTCCCAGGACCCCGAGAACATCACGAAGGATGAATATCCGTATGCCTACTACTCCCGTAGTAGCAAGGCAAAACACCCTCTAGGAATCAGACTAGATCCCAAGGTGATACCTCTCCGACGTCTGACGCATATCAAACTGATAAACAAATGTCAGGCCGTGGTCATGTTTGCGCAAAATGAAGAGCGGAAGCATGTTGCAATCAAATTCATGAAAGAAGGGACAGACGAATACGAAGTCACACGCAATTTGCATGAACAGGACTCGAGCGATAAGTGGAGGAAGCAGAGACATGTTCTACCAATACTTGACGTGCTTACTGCTGGCAAATACTCGTTTTGTATTATGCCAAGGTGTGTGGATGATTGAAAGTGCCTTTGGAGTACTTTATTAACCGTGCCTCTTGCAGATGGGGAATTTTTACGAGGATTTCTCCCTTCGCTTCAGTCCAAGAAGCCTTCCATTTTATACGGTGTATGCTGCAGGTACGTACAATCACAATGGGGGACGGTGGCAAGCTGACACCTCTTCAAGGGTCTGGACTATTTACATAAGAAAAGGATATTTCACGGGGTGCGTCTGGCATTTCTCTGCGTGTCAATTTCAAGAGCGACATCTGGATCGACCCACAGGATATCAAATGTCCCAGCATTCTCGTCAATCACTTTGACTGTTCTTATCTGGGCTCAGACTCTGCTGGCGCCGACCGTCGACGGCTAAGGTCAAATGGCCAGCTCGACTACGCTCTTTTTGACTTCAATATATCGGTACAGTTCCCTCCCGACACAGTCCTAGCGGACTGTCGCCTTCCGAGTAAGGAGGCTTGGCGAGGAACATATGGCTACAGTCCCAATGATACATGTCAAGGAGAGTTCGAGTTCAACCCTTTTGCTTGGGATGTCTGTGCCATGGGTCTAACTATTGGTGCGGTATGTAATGTAAGTATTCGAAGTAGCACGGATGCGACTTTTTCACCGTTAACATTTATTTAGCCCATTATTCAAAAGGCGCCTATGCTTGCACCTCTGCTTGATCAAATGATGACCCGCAACACGAAAAGACGATTAACAGCCGCCGAAGCACTACTCTTCTTTGAGAATGAAGTCTGTCCCCACACAACCCAGCTCCAGCTTCAGCAAAGCTACCCATCTATTCGTAACCCAAAGTTGTGTGACGCTGATGAAGATCGCTGGTGTGGATTGGCTGAGGATTTCATTGCTAAATGGGGAGCTTTCCGTGAGCCTAGGCTATCCCGGGCTACTCAAACCTTTCGATATCTTTGCAGTATCCGACCTTTCCACGTACTCGTCCCATTTCTGCGTTGTTTATGGTCTAAATTGAGGCACGGGATTCCCTAAGTTTCCCTGATAAATAATCAAGATTTCTTTCATTTCTTCATACATCACGAGGGATTGTTGAAGTATACCTTCTCAGGGACCTGTCAAGAGGAGAGCGAACAAAAAAGTTTTTTGTCTGTTTGTGGGCGTCCCACCTCAGGTCAGCAGGCTGCTGTGTTGCAACTCATGGCAAGCTGCATCAACTCGGCTGCGGTCAACCCAGCGGCTCCGGCCGATCTGGATATATTTAAAGGATTGAAGAAACGCCGTCTAGATGAAACAGCAGTCCCTCATTACTACGTCTCGCATCCAGGACTTTTGACTCCCTCAATGCCGATTCTTGACGCAAGGAAAACCCCCGAGGTCCCACTGTATAAAGTATGCCTTTGCTCAACGGCTTTCACAGTCACAGATCGCTAACCTGCTGCCCAGGTAGGCAAAAGGTACCGCCTGGCCAAAGATGTGACAATGCTGGTGGAGCTGCCGAACCCCGACATTACTCTGGACGCAACATGTCAAGGCCCGCAAATAGTCAGAGCGGGAACCATCGTCGAGATCATCGACACCAAACAGACCGACGTATTAACGGTGAATTGAGCTTTGCTTGGATATGGGTTGATTAGACTGAAATATTATTTAGGGCAACCCCCCTTCGGAAGGACTTCCATCGAATCGTGTTTACAGACTCTCCGCGACGGACGTGCCATTGAAAGTGAATATGCAGCCCGAAGAAAGTGCGCCCCTAGGCCCTACCAACAAACTCCCCCACAAAGCTCTTGCTTTGACACCAGGGGCTCGGAAATTCGAAGCTGAACCATTGGAGGTGATTGTTTCTCAATATTGAATGCACACAGCACTTTAGTAACCGGTCATATTTCTAGCCGGGATTTCTTGCCTACGTTATCAAAGAGACGGACGTTCAAAAACCCGTTTATCCTAACAAGAAGGGAGATACGTTCAAACGCGGCGACATGGTTTGGGTTATGAGCCCCCCACAAACTGCGAATGTGAGCATCTTGTCCTACCTGAGTCACATCTCATACACCCCAATCAGAGTGACCGGCCGAAAAAAGACTACTTGGCAGGATTTTATAAATGGGTCGAGAATGTCAGTGTAGAGATGCGGTTTACTTTGAAGACGCCTTCTGCGTGTTATCTCGACCGCGATTATCTTCTACCTGGCGAACAGTAGTGATCAATCCCTACATTTCGATCATGTAGAGATTGCTCAGAAATTGTCAACGAGTCTCCTTCCCACAAGTACAGCCAATTCATTCCCTCCAGGCAGGCGTGTACACAGTCTGTTTTGTATTAGTACCTTAGCAACTTATTTCCAGGAATCGCACTTGCACCGAATATTTCTTGACCAAATCGAGTTTCGAGCCCGAGAAACAAATTTAACTCGTAACTGTGTCAGGAAATCATCCAGCCGTGTTAGAGTACGGAATACAATGAATGAATATGGTACATTTTCGTGGTCATGCAATAAGAATAAACAATACGAGCCCCAAAAGTGACCAATTTGAAGGCGATCACTCCACCTTTCCGGGAAGCTTACAAGCACTGGAAGTAGTAGTCGTTAAGCTTCTGGCAAGTGGTGCCACTTGTGCAGACAGTCGGGCCAGACCAGCCGATACCACCGCTGGAAAATAAGTCAGCGATTAACCTTCAGGATAAATGCTTGAGACGACATACCATTGACCCCACTTGACTTGAGTGGCTCCGGAGGGAGGAGGGCTGGTGGTAGTGGGAGGAGTGGTAGTGGGAGGAGTAGTGGTAGTTCCACCGCTGGAGCCGCCATAAGTCGATCCGATATCACCAAAGCGGATGTTGGAGAAGGTGACGGAGGCGTTGGGGCTGTTGGTCTCGACGTCGGTGGGCTTGCCAGAGGTGGTGGCGCAAGTACCACGAGCGATACCAGGCTTGGTTGGGTCGGCATCGGTGGGGTAGCTGGAGTCAAGCCAGAGCATGTTGGCTGCGTGGTCGTCCCAGACGGACATGACTAGGACAGCTCCGTTGGCGAAGGACTTGCCCATACGTGCGAGGCCACCCTGCTTCTGGAACTGCTTGGTGTCGCCGAAGACGGTCTTCTGGGCGTCGCAGTAGTCTTGCGTGATAGAGTCGGCGGCGGTCATTCCGGGGACGTTGACCTTGGAGTTCTGGATGACTTTGCCGTCCTGGACGTAGAGGCGGCGGATCTCCTTGAGCGTACCAGTGGCGGTGCCGTTGTCGGTGATGAACTGGGTGACAACAGTCATCTTCTTCTTGGTGTCGAGCTTCAAGCCAGGGCCGTAGAATGATTTGTCGCCCATGCGGTAGGAGTTGAAGTCGCAGCCATCAGGATCGCAGACAGTAGCGTAGCGATCGGTGGTACCGCAGGAAGCGCCAGTACAGCGGCTGAGACCGTTGACGTTGCAGGGGTGGGGGGTGTAGGCGGTGGAGATGGAATTGGCTTCCCAGATATCCATCTCGTTACAGCAAGCACCCCAGTTACCAGTACCGGAGTTGGGATCGCTGGGAGATCCGCCCCATCCAGCAACGTTAGCCTGTTGGTATTTCGATTAACAAATGCAGAAGTGGAAGTAGAAAGAAGTACCTCGCCGTTGATGAACTTGATGTCGCGGGGGCATTGAGAGTCGCAGTATCCAGTACCGTACTTGGCACCAGCCTTGTTGGTGGGGAAGGCAGCAACACCACCATCGGCATCCATCTCGGAGAAGTAGAGGGCACCGTTGAGACCACAGGGAAGGTTGGAGACATCGACGTCGAAGGTGAACTCCTGGTTGAGGAGCTTGAAGATCTCGTACCTGGATTCCGAGTTCATGAGGTAGACACGGGAACCGACGTTGGTGCCAGAACTCTTAGTGACGAACTTGAGGGTGAGGGCATTGCCGCTGGTGGTGATACCGTAAGTGCCAGAGTAGTCGGCACCCTCAAGAGCGCAGTTCTGAGCGCAAGTCTTGCCGTCCGGGCAGTAGGTGGCATCCCACTTGTTACCAGTGTAACAGTTGGTGAAACCAGCGGTGTTGTGGGTCCAGCGCCAGTTGGCGTCGAGGGTGATAGCACCATTGCTTTGGGTGGTGCAACCGCTCTTGGTACACTTTTGCCAAGGGAGGGCGGGGTGCTTTTCAGCGGTGGAAGTTCCGACCTGCTGGGCAGAGACGGCAGCAAGGAAAGAGAGGGCGAGGAGAGCAGCTTTAGGGAACATTGTTGAGATAACAAGGTTGTCGTTATTGCTTCTTCCTTCTCGACGATGTAGAGCCTTTATACCAGCGTACGTGCGGATAATATCCGGGCAGCTAGGACCTCGCTTGCCATAATGAAGTTGAACGATAGAGGTTCAGAGTCTCTGGCGAAACCGTCGACGATGGTGGGATGGGTGGTCAGGAACGAAAGGTCGGCGACCTGGGGAACGTTAGGCTTGGTGTGCTTGGTTTCGTTCAGGCGATCAGACAACTGAGATGTTTCCGAAGAGCCTCCGCCCTGCGAGAAGGTGTGGGACCTTACGCGATTGGCTGTTTCCCCAGGTGGATAGGAGTGCAATCCTTATGGTAACAATGCTAAGCATTCCTTGTGGTTATTCTTCGGGCCTTGGCAGCTGAAGAGACTATCCTCGAGGAACGGTTAGCTTTCGAAAATCCAGCAGTTCGCATCATAAACTCACTAACAGCGATGCAGTGGGCTCAATTTGGATGATTGGCACGGAGAAACTAACTTCATGATAGCAGCCGGTTGCGTATGTTCCAGCCGTGGCTGGAGTGTAAATCTACAACTTCGAAGGTTGGGGTATGTCCTAGGGCATGGCGCCGCTGTTCCTTGAGCCTAGTGGCTGGCTATTGAAGCCAATGATCGGCTTGGGTTCTACGAGATTTCCATTGCATAAGATTTGGCCGGAGGTGCAACAAGCCTTAAGATTGGTTCACCTTATTTGATGCTACCAGTCGTGCATATTGAGGCCGTGTCTGGACCTGACATCCCCCCGCCCAATGTGCGCTCAGGAGCCGACTCTCGATTATAAGCATTACCGAGAAATCCGCGTTCAGGACGAGTAGAAGGTTTCCGAAGAAGGGCTACGAGGATAGCCGCAAAGACAAAACTGCGCTGATGACGAGGAGGACAGGTGTGGCAATGGCGGTCAACGATGACCCAGGCATGTCACGAGAATCGAATGGGCCTGAAGAATTCTTGATGTGATCCTCAATCCGGAGTCTGCGGCGAATAACTTCGGATTCCCGTCTCGATGGCAGGACTACACAGGCTTTGCATCACTGAGAGTACCAATTTGGATAATTGTTTTGGTCATTTTACGAGGAGATACCGACTGGCTAACTGTACTTTTGGGATAGTTGGTGAGCTAACCCAGCCGTTTCAAGCTCCCATGGCGCCCTTGAACGTTGGGGAGTCCAGATGCAGTCAATATTCAATTTGCATGCAACATGGCGCCAGGGAATGAAATTTCGAGGAGGCGTGACAGATCTGTCACATTACACTGTGACACAGTATGCGTCATGCGAGATGAGATTACCATCGCCCTAGTCAGCAATTCTCGTTC
This sequence comes from Clitopilus passeckerianus, assembly GCA_944990035.1. Classification (NCBI taxonomy): domain Eukaryota; kingdom Fungi; phylum Basidiomycota; class Agaricomycetes; order Agaricales; family Entolomataceae; genus Clitopilus; species Clitopilus passeckerianus. The sequence goes on from CALYLX010000145.1 coordinate 134,963, forward strand.
CCGAGTCTATAACCTTAGTGCCTCGCCGATCTCAGGGTTTTCACCCGCTTTTATCACCCAAGACTCAGTTTACCTGCAGCAACCGGCGTCTGCGTGTCTCTTAGCTCGCCATGGCCAAAGGCAGTCATGGCAAATCCTCCGCAACCTCCCGGACACGAAAAAAGCACGCCAAAAAGGCAGCAGGACCAACTGGCGATGATTCTCATCCATCCCCACCTAAAGAGAAGCGCACGACGAAGAAGGAGAGAGGTCAGAAGAAGAAGGAGCCTAGGGTGAAGGTGTACATTCCGCCTGTGAAACCTGCGCCAGTTCAGCCCGATCCGCTGGAAACGACTGGGCTGCTACACAAGCTACCTCCGGAGCTGTTGGTCGTGTTGAGGAGTTTCAACAAGAAGTCGTCTACTACGAAAGTAAAGGCTTTGGAGGATCTGCAAGTGCAGTGGATGGATAAGGCGAGGCGGGAAGGAGTGGATGGGGTTACGGTTTACGTATTGATTGATATGCTGCCAGTTTGGGTAGGTTTGCTGCTTTTTGCTCTCATACCCTCATACCCTCATGCTCAACATTCAACGTTTTGCCCCTTTGTTTAGCTACACCATCTCCCGGGCCTTCTCACCCACCCATCACGCCGAGTCAGATCTCTCGCGAGTGGGGTCCATAATTCCCTAACCCAACTCCCAAAAACTCGCGAACATCTGCTCAGTCACCTCTCCGAACTAGCCTCCCCTTCTCAACTCGAATTTGTGCTCGGCACATGGTCTCTCGCGACACATGATGTTGACCGGTCGGCAGCCGTCATGTCTTCCAGATCCTGGAATAGCTTCGTCTCTTACCAACCCCAACCAGATCGACTGTTGCTCAATGAGGGGCCGTATAACTCGCTGGTCAGCTTCTTACAAAGAGCTATCCTGGACCCGAACGGGATATACCAGTATTTGAATCCGGCTCAGCCACCTCCACCTCCACTGACGGGAAAGAAAGGCATAAGGAAGGTGCAGGAGCCAGAACCTCCTGCAAGGTTGAAAGCTGAAGATATCGAAGAGGAGGAGCAAGATAGGAATGCACGGCTTCGGATTGAGGCTCTGGCTTCAATGAAGGATATGATAGGTGGGATTGCCCTTGTTGCCTTTCATACACGCACTCATGGACGCCTACCTATAGATGTTCTGCATGGCGAGCCAACGTCGGAAATTATGGAGTTAATAAAAAATCCGGCCCTATGGACTTCCCTATACTACGGCCAACATTCGACAGTGACACCAGACATGGAAGCCTTCGGCTTTGGGCAGCCAAATGTCAGGAAAGCCGCGTGGGGATTAGTTGGTGCCGTTCAGGAGAGATTGAAAAGTTCGTTACCACCTGCTCTATGAGATCTGGGCGACTAATTACTTTATATCTACTTTTCTCTAGATCGGTTCGACCTAGTCCTACCCATCCTGGCACCGGCCATATTGCGCTCTGCCTGGGTTGAGCCGGATACAAATGTTCACGGCGTCATGCTGCCTCAGCTTCTCAAATTCTTGAAGGGACATCCACATGCATGGGAAGTTGAACGTACCCATAAATACGAGGACGACGAGGATGACAATGGTTCGGATGAAGACGATGAGGAGAAACCGCCTGAACAACCCATATCGGGATCGTCGAAAGCGTATGAAGAGTTCCTGTACTTCCTAGAGTCAGGGTGTGCAGGCTCCGCCATTCAGGGATATCCGGCTGTCATCATTATCTTGTCCACTATTCCATCTTCAGTAAGTGACCCTTGACCGGGAATACGAATCTCTCTGACGCATGATACTTAGGTTTTCTCGAGCTCATCATCGACACCACTTTCGACTTTGTTCACTTCATTCTGGAAAGCCCTAGACAGCAGAGCGCTCAGTGGTCTTCAGAGAACGACGACAAGCGGAAAGTTCCTAGAGGCCGTACTGGAGTGTTTGGTCTTCCTGGTCAGGAGAGTCTATCGACAACTTGCACCCAGGCACAACGGAGAGAAATCCCAAGAAGATGCGTCAGAAGGCCCAGTAACGGATGTCACCCCGAAGGCCACCTTGATCGGAGGGGGTTCTGCGGATGTAGAAGGAGCCGTCCGGGACCTTGTGGTTGAACAAGTTGGCAAGGTCTGGGAGACTGTGGTGGACAATGGATCTTTGAAGGTCGAGCCGGGTCTTGCAGGTGCCGCAGTCGCCAGGATGCTCGTAGGCTTGTCAGGTATCAATACTAGTGCGTCTTTGTCAACTATATGCGCATATATTCAAGTACTCATGGTTTCCATTACCTCAGGCGTGTACGCTGTAGCCTGGGAGACTTTGTCCTGCAAGATTGCACGTTCAGTCAAAGACAAACCTGACATCATTCTCGGCCTCTTGAGGACAATTGAGCGAGAGTTTTCTGCTGCCAATCAATCACAAAGCCAGACCGATCATCAGCGCCAGCTCGAAGATGCCACCCCGTTGCTTGCAAAAATCCGAATCCAGGCAGCCTCGGACTACAAGCAGCATGTAGAAACCGCGGCCAGCCAGGGTGTAGAGTCGTTGAAGAAGGAGAGTGGGGAAGTGCTGGTCCAGTTGATCACGCAGTTTAGGCAGGATTTGTTTGCAGATGTTGCTTTCAGAGAGGTCAGATCTCCTTCTTCCCTTCCACCATCATCGACTGAGTATATGCACCCCGCTTCTGCAGATTATCGACCCTCTCTTTGCACGGCATGCACTACTCATCGTGAATCGCACGCCTAGCCTGTTCATGGCCTACCTTCGGTTCAGAAATGATGTTGCGTCAACGCAAGCAGCATGGCGGATTCTGCTCTCCTCTGTATCAGAGCATCTGGGGTTGGCGGAAGGATCGTTTGCTACTCTGCTTCAGGCCCTGGACAAGGGCGACTTGCCTCAACATCTGACACCTGGGCAGGGAGAGGTGGATGCCTTGATCCTCAGACTTGTGGTTGAAGTCATCAACGGAGAGGAAGGAAAGAAATATGAGGCATTGGTACAAGGTGTACTTGGCCATGCCGGTAAGATGGTCTCACAGAAGAAAAACCACGCATATACTGACCAATATCACCTCAGATCACTTCATTTCGGGGCCTGGCTATGCGGAGGTAGCTCAAACCATTACGACCTCCCTGTCCAGTCGAGTCCAAGCAGCACTTACTACTGATAGCAACGGCCTGCCGGATGGCTTGAACCAGTCCATGTTGATCTTCGTGAACATGTTCAATCATCCACCCAAGCTATTACCGGCCACCGACTTTACAACCGTCATACCGGACGTGTTCTCCTATTCGTATCTACTCCCAGAGGTTTATGGACAGGCGATGAAGACAGGGCTGGTCAATGAAGGGCAAGAAATCCTTAGGGTGCGGATGTTCAAGCAATCTAGCGAGGACAGGGATCCGGTGCAAGTTGCAGTGATTGCCTCGTTAGGGGAGATGCTCTTGGACACAACTTCGAGGATAATGTACGATTTCCTTCGTCTCGTTCACGGGCTTCATTGTCTCACATAAATTTGGTTTACAGACCTCAGAGCATCTTCCGCCTCTTTTCTGAAGAGACAGTGAAAATCCCCATCGATATTGTATCTGATCTCTTCCCATCACCGGAGAAGCTCGACCAACTACTCAACGATCTCCCCGACGAGCCATTACACGCCAGCCTTGCCGTTATCTTCCCCCTGATTCCACCACATTCTGAACCACGATCTGTTAAAGGCCAAGCATTTGACAATCGGGGGTTTTCAACATACGCTCGGGTGGTTGAAGGGCTACTGCAGCTCTTCGTTGAGCAGCGGCGACTTGCGAAACAGAATGTCTGGGCCCTTCGACATTTCCATGCGCTCAAGCTATACGCACAGGATCTAATATCTGTGTCGTCCGACAATAGCTCAGCGTTCAAGCTGGACATCGCCCCTCCGGTACTGGAAGCTCTTATCTCCAAAGTGGATCAGATCACTGCCTATATCTTAAATTCGGAGACGAATGAAATCTGGAACCGTTCTGCGCTCTCTATGGTTCTGAACCAGCAAGCACCAGCTCAGGCTCTCGTGCCGCTGGCTGCGCTGTTGGTGGTTACAATTAATGTCGCACGGCAGTCCGACAAACCAAGAGATGTCCGAGTGCTGAGAAATTTGCTTCAACATGTATTCCAAGACATCTCGAAGGAGGATGCGGATAGTTGGATTATGTTAGCTCGAAAGCTCGAGTCACCAGGTGAGTCTGTTCTATGCTTAGCAGTGATCTATTCCTGACTGTCTTATCTAGCACCGTATACATCGATGGCTATCGTATCAGAAATCTCGGAATATGCACCAGAGCCTCCACGGCTGGATCGCTACCGCAATGAATTGGCCGCTTCTCTGCTTGGGATTCGATCAGCAAAGGCCAATACGGAGGGCCTTACCACTTTGCTGAAGCTTGCGTATAGTGCACCAGACCCGGAATCCGACATTGTCTTCCTGCCTCAGCCAAGAGCAGTCAATGTTATGAAAGCTTGTCAGCAATGGATCTCTTCGGATGAAGATATTGATGAGGAGCTTGAGAGTGCGATGACTCTGATTGCGTTCCACCTCGCACCTCTGCTGCAAGATGTTCCTGGGGCTCATTGGGATCTCATTTTTGACCTCGTTGAGAACAACCTTGAGGTGAGCAGTCCGCCAGCGCTATGTACGACATATCTGACAGTATTTTCTCCAGGCAGCCTCCCTCACGGATGATGACTCCCTCGTCACTCTTGCTAGAACCTTACGCCTGATCATCATGGTCCAGAATCTTGCGTCCACCAACAAATCTCTGCGCGCAGATTGGGAGCCCAGGAAGAACGCTGCACTCAAGATGATCAAAGGTCTTGCTACAGTTCCTCTAGGTGAGTTCGCTTTTCTAGGTGATGAAGCTGGGAGCTGAAAGGACTACAGCAGGCCTCCAGCGGTCGCAGCCTCGGTCAACATGTCGCGAGTTGATTCTGTCAATTATTCTGGAATTGCCACCTTCGTTGATTGATCATGAAATTTTGCCCAAGGTTCGTTGCAGTACCACCTTAAAGAACTTGGTAATAAACTGTCTGACAGATGTCTCATTTGATCACGGATCCCTCCATGGAAGTCCAGAAAGTTGCGTATCAGTTCCTTCGGAGGGCTGCGAAGAAAACCACGGAGCATGCTGTCATTGAAGCTGGCGTGGATACGGAATCAGAGGTCTCCGCGAAGCTTCCTGTCGAGATTATTGACATACTACGACGAGAGATCGATGTCGCTGAGGCATCAAGCGAAGTGAGCCACCTTCAGTGTCTCGTCATAACTAGGCTGACCACCCGTTAGTCTGTCTTCAGCTACCTGTTGGGTTGGATGCTACTTTTTGATCTGTTTGAAGATGCTGTATGTTTCTGTCTACTGTCAGGCGATAATGGCACCCAACATCCTTCTGCAGAGTTTGAAAGTTCGCACAAGCTACATTGATCAGCTTCGGAGCCTTGACCTCTTTGTGTCGCGGTTCATACCGGCGATCATACATCTACTCTCGCTGGATCAAGGGACACTGAAGTCGTTCAAGCTTAATATCTGGAGCGTAGACGAATATTATGTTGATCGTTAGTACGGCTTTTGCTTCACATTTTGCCTTGCTGACCTTTCACTCTCTGCTTACAGACTTCGACCCTGCTCTTGACTTCAGCATCCCCATCTTGGGGGCGCATCTTTACTATCGCGCTTTGCTCACTGTACCGTCGTTGATCAGCTCATGGGTCCTGGAATTGAAAGACCGACAGCTATCCTCAAGTATCTCCACATATACGGCCCAGAACTTCTCCCCCGTCCTCGTTCGCGCGGAACTGGATAACGTCAGAGCTCCGGAATCGATGGCTCAATTTCTGGATCCAAGTGACCCTGACAAGAGCCTTAAGGTCAGGGTGGCCAGCAACGTCAATGAAGTCAGCGCTGCTTATGCCGTGGACGATCACCAACTGGAGATCAGGCTCAAGATACCAACTGATTGGCCACTGCACCGGATTGAAGTCAAGGATGCCAAGAAGATTGGCGTTGACGAGAACCGCTGGAGGGCGTGGTTGCTGGCGATTCAGCAGATAATTTGGAGTCATGTAAGTGACCGGGATTGAGACTTGTGCGGCGTTAGACTGATGCCATCTCTCCTAGAACGGTAGAATTGTTGATGGCCTCACCCATTTCAAGAATAATGTGACAGGCCATTTCGAGGGGCAGGTAGAATGTGCAATCTGTTACTCGTAAGTGAACACAAGTACGCAGTAAATCCCCAGGTCCTGACTGTTCTGCTTCAATAGCATTATCAGCGTCATGGATGGGACTCTTCCCAAGAAGCCATGTCGAACGTGCAAGAATCGCTTCCATGCAGGCTGCTTATACAAGGTGCGATTGTAATCCTGTCGTAAATGTTATGTTACTCATGCCTTCCTGAATAGTGGTTCAACACCAGCCATTCTTCAAGCTGTCCTCTATGTCGTTCGGATATATTCTAGTAGAAGTTCACGGTTTGCACATACATTTAGACCCCATTGTAATCATACAATAGCATCGTATTTATGTCATCTTTATACCTCCCGAATCTTTCACAGCCTACTTTTCAGACTCATTTCCGCTGGCATTGGTGTGTTGTCGATACCAGCAAGAAGATTGTTGACAGCCAGAGTCGCCATGCCCCGTCTCGTCTCGAATGTGGCGCTACCGACATGGGGTATTACGATGCATCTGTAGCGGAAATTCAGCGTTAACCTGGAGTACCGCTGTTTGTTACTGACCTTGGCTCCTTCACCAGCGGATGGTCAGCAGTAACATTGGGTTCACCCTCTACCACGTCTAATCCCGCACCCCATATCCAACCTTCTTTCAAGGCTTTTGCTAGTGCATCTGAATCCACCAAGGTTCCTCTACTTGTGTTCACCAACACCGATGTCTTCTTCATCTTCTTCAAGAAGTCTTCATTGATGACATGTCTGGTGTCAGCACCACCTGGAGCAAGGACGAAAACGACATCACTCTCCCTGGCTAATCCATCTAGGTCAACACGGCGAAGAGACTGGAGGCCATTGGTGGGAGAGCCACTACGGAACTGTGATAGCAGCTGAGTATCGCGCTCGGGTGAAGGAGATGAATTGGGATTGGAGGTGTATAGGCAATGTGTGAAGCCGAAGGGAATGAGGCGGGACAGGGTGGCTTGAGCGATACGACCGAAACCAAGGAAGCCTACGGTCCTAGTAGGTGTGGTTGGAGAGGGATCGGAGAGAGAGGAAAGTACTGGTGGAAGGGATACTTGAGGGCCACAAAGAGCAAAGGGCGACCAGGTTGTCTTGGGCCATTGGCCATTTTTGACCAGGGAGAATACTTCGCCGATATTGCGGCTTGCCATGAAGGCGAGCATGACTGAGAGATCAGCGACTGTTTGGGGCGACTGAGATTCCGAAGCAGGACTAAGAGAAGGAGATGAGGTATTTACCTGCATCGGTTAGGACATCGGGGGTGTAGCCTAGCTTGACCTGTCTGCGAGCTAATTCCGCAAGATCGGCGTGCTCTGGGGGCCCTTTGATTAACCAGTCACCCGGCCGCAGAAATAGACATACCATATCCTACAGACATAGTGGATACAACCTTGAGTGATGATCCAGCTAAAGTTGAAGGCGTTATTTGTGAGATTTGGGTGGCGTCTTGAGCAGAACCATACCTGCATCTAGGAATTCATTATCGACCTGCCATGTTATCCCAGAAGATTAGCACACATATCCCTCTGGGAAAGAAGGTTAACTTGCTTTATCTGTCAGCATGATCAAAGCACCGGCTGCATCCTTCAGATTCTCCAGAACCCATTTGCGATCTGCTGCTCGATCTTCGGGCCATAAAACTACCTGGAGAGTGTACTCAATGAGCATCTAAGCTTTAAGCCGTACTGTAATCCTACCTGGATATCTTTCCGAGCTTCAAGTATCGGCATAATATCTGGACCGAGGTTGCGAGTTACTACAACTTTTATCGGGCTAGATAAAAGGGAGAAAACCGTGAATTAGTTCTGGGAGCTACTGCCAAAACGGAAACTCGGTACCTACTTCGACATATTGAGATATAATAAGAATACAGGCGTATGCTCGTTATCGAAAGGTGATGGAGCCTAAGAGCAAGAGTCTGAGGAACGGCACTCGGTGACGCTGGTGCAAGTGCTACTTCAATCCAGGCGCCTCATCGGACCGTCGGCGGCGTACGGGCCTGGCTGGTCTTTACTGTATTTGCCGGAACGCTTCCTTTCGTGGCAGTGCAACCGTTGTTGAGTTCAGAGTCTGAGGCTCTGAGCTCTCCCCATCTTGTTCCTCTTCGCACCGAGTCTCGCACCCTAACAATGTTTACCACGTTCACACTTAAATGTCTCTTTAGATATGCTGAGATTCAGATAACTTAGGTTTAGTCGCGCACATGTTGTCAAGTATCCCAGGCGCTGAGCGGGTGTCACACTGCCACTTTCACTAGCTTCATTCATGAGGTCTGCACGAGGCAACACGCGTAAATTAATGAATGGCGAGTTGGGTTCTGTTTACCACCATGCCGTTCATACAATCTCAAGCGTCTGGTGGTCTCATCAAGTTGTTAGGTCGGCTCCAACCTCCTCCCACAATCTCGTACTATCACGCCGCTCAATGGAAAATGCGCCTTCAGAAACCGCTGAGGGTGGCGATGACTCTGAATTGGCTACATCAGCCTCCAAACCAACCTTCTGGAACTTGATGCAGATACACCTGCAAAATGTCCAGTTTAGGGCCGGAGGGTCGATAAATGTTACTCAAAAGCTTGTGTTGGTACGTATATTTCTCTAAGAATGCTATCTTCGTTTCTCACGAGCTTCCAGCTTGACGCGGGCAGATATGGGCCCTTCCTCGTCATCCTGCTCCCCGGAGTCTTCGCAGGTTTGACTTTGGGGTATCGTCCACCATCAAATCCACAGCTAGGAGTAGAGGCGCTGCAGAGACATATCGCTTGGGATGCCTTGGCAAACGCGCATATGCCAGAGGTTCCTGAACATCATCCCATTACTCAGTCTCGCTCCTCCGTCCTTCGCAAGATCAGAGAGTGGTCAGACCGTCCAGCTAGTAATATGTCGGATCCCATCTTCTGGCTCTATGGATCACTGGGAACCGGAAAATCGGTCATCGCGCACACTTTTGTATCAGAACTAGAGGAGGTGAACCGACCCGTGGCGGGCTATTTCATCACGAAGGCTCTTTCAGATCAAAATGTTGGAACAGGACTGGTTCCAACCATTCTGCATGAGCTCCTTCAGGCCTACGATGCACTTGGAAACCCACTTAACGAGATCATTAATAATAATCTAAGGGTTCTACGAGCCAATCCAGACACGGTCGTCAAAGCTCAAGCCCAGGCTCAAGCGCTCATCGTCGAACCTTTCAAGCGATTCCATCAGACGAGGTCGAAGGTCCGGAATGCCTTCATCATGGTCGCTGATGGCCTGGATGAGATAGCGGACGAGAAGGAGAAGGATAGAGTCATCAGTGTGCTCCACCTATTGGCTACGGAGAAACATCTACCATTCCGTCTGCTTCTTTCTAGCAGATATAGCTGGAGAATGGCGCGCGTAATCAATGGACCACCCTTTAAGGCCTCTATCCCCTATATCGATCTGAACAAGGAGCCCTCCAGCAGTGTCGACATAGAAGATTACATACGTGCGGCATTTCGTCGTATCAGAGAGCTATCCCCTTCCCTAGACTCGACCTCTTGGCCTAACCAGGACGTGATTTCAATGTTAGCTCACCAATCACAAGGCAACTTCGGATACGCTAAGGCATTTCTAAGCCATGTCGAGCTATCCGAAAGCCCAGAGCAAGCGGTCAATCAATTCATGGATCCGAACCAAGACCCAAACTGCCTTCGTCGATGTGACAAGCTTACACCCTATGAAATGCTTGATGAAGATCACAAATTCCTGTTTTCTTCGTTGCCGAAGGATACGTTTCCAATAGCGCTTGACATTTTTGCATATTGGTTCACCATCCCATCCTTGCGAAAGCTCAAACACTACAGCACTTCTCAACTCCCCAACCATGAATCGCCCCGAATCTTCGCGGACAGACTGTTTGATTTGTCCGCGGAGCAAATGGAATCACATCTACACGCTATGCATTCCCTCTTCACAACAATTGCGGCGAATCAGTCTACAGCTCAGAGGTTTATTCACCCCACTCACCGGTCTTTACTTGACTTCCTTGGTGACCAAACTCAAACGCATGATCCACGATTTTTAAATACAGATTTTCATCTCGATGCTGGAAAGGCACATGTTCGCATGGCCAGACTCTACGTCAGGCTCCTACTGAAGGGGATCTATGGTCAACGGGTCTCTAGCCCTTGGTCTGATCCTGATCTATTTGATGTCGCTCTCCAATATCACCTTCGACATGCTGCCATTGATAACGACCTATATCGAGGTTTGGTGGTAGCATCCCAAATGAATCTCGCCACCTCCGATCGGTTCTGGGAAACATTTCGACTCAAGCGTCCGAGAAACATGCAAACTAACTCACTGGAAGATATTGTATCACCTGAGTCGGTATACGAAATCATACGATATTTCAAGGTCAGTCCAAATCGTTCCTCCTACTTTGTCCGGGAAACCCACTAATTCAGAATACCAGAGGTACCACGATCATCAACCAATGTCACTCAATGCATTGTGGGCACGGTTGAAACTTGGTTTATTGACTTTTTGTCTATCTATCCTTTCTACGTTGTGAGTTATTCGCTCTAACTTCTTCATTTGCTAGGTTTCCTAAGGTTATCCTGCATACAGCTACGCTTTTTATCCAGCATGATGACCTTCGCCACTACCACTGTTATCAACACATGCTCTGATGCAAATTCAGGGCTCCAGCATTAGACGCAGTCCTTCTCCAACCCGTTGGCCATAGCAACTTGAAGGCATGATATCACTGGCATGTATCCATGTCGATGGCGTGAATGTACAAAGCTAGTATATATACAGTGGTTCTGTTCTTGTCGTATACCGTTTACGTTTGAGTATTAGATAACGGTAGTCACGGTCATGGACGTCTTCAGTTTTCAGAGCTGTCGTTACAATGATGATCTTAGAGTCTGCACTCAACATTATGTTCTCCCGAAATTCCTCTAACGTGAGACAACTCGAAGAGGCAAGATGTCATTTCAAACGGGGGTTGCGAACAGACAATATTCAGATTTACCGTAAACGCGGGATTTATCAATCCAACTTGATTCAGGATTTCTTTACGCTTGCCTATATACGTTGAAATGACCGATTATCCCACAAGCTACCCTTGTGTAACACCCATCCTTTTTCCGTTCCTAGCAGATGGATGCACTACATTACGTCGGGCACTGGTATGAGCCTAGTGAGCGCTCCAAGTCGTCTACTCCGCTTTAAGTCACTTCTGTGCAGAGGAACTTGGTCTGGACCTCCAGTGGGCTCAAGCCAGACAGGTGGAGGAACTCGGCTGACACGCGTGGCCTTTATCTCCGGTGGTGTGACGGGAGGTGTAACACCAGGTGTAGTAGTCAACCTCGGCGGGGTGGTAGTTTCTCCTGGGAGAGGTAGTTCAAGGGGAGGGGTGACATCGGGTGGAACGGAGGGAGATGTAACCTCTGAAGGTATGTCAGGTATAGTAACTGCAGGTGGCGTGGTCTCGCATGGAGGAGGAATATCAGAAAGAGTGAACTCTGGTGGGGGTGAAATACCTGGCGTGGTGGCCTCTCTCGGCGGAGTTAATTCGGGAGGAGGAGTGACTTCTGGAATGGTGGGTATATCGGGAGTTGTAACTTCCGGCGGCGTAGTCTCTCCTGGAGGAGTGGTTGCAGGAGGAGGGGTTTCTGGTGACATGTCAGGAGTAATAGTAGGAACTTCCGGTGTGGTAGTTTCTCCCGGGGGAGATACGTCAAGGGGAGGGGTGGCACCGGATGTAACGGCAGGAGGTGTAATATCACGGTAGGGAGGAGTAATCTCTGGTGGTGTGAGATGTGTTTCGGGGGACGGAGTGGCCTCTAGTGGTGTATCGGGAGGAATACTAGGCGTTGCAGCTCCAGGTGCTGTCGCCTCAGAAGATAGCGACTCCGACGACATGGTTGTTGGATGAACAGTAGTACATGTTATTATCGTAGGAGGAAGCTGCATGGTGGTAGTGTTGGGTGGTGCCTCAGGCATTGTAGAAGGTGCAACCATAGGCGTTGGAATTGCTGGAGGTGTCCAAACCGTCGTCGTTGTCACAGAAGGCTCGAAGGAATCCAAATGGATCGAAGTCAAGGATGGTGTCGTAGTACCATTTGTGTGTGCATCTAGAAAGCAGGTCAGATGGGCCGTGATTGGCATCTGAGCAGGGCATGTCAACCAGCCTTTCGGGTTGGACCAACTTGAGTTGGGAGTATGGCGGGGAGATGATAAGGCTATGATGGAGATGAAGAACCAAATATTGGTTGGATAAACGAATATCTTCAACTTATACATGATGAGTCCATGAGAGACGATTTGGATGGAGAACACATCGTCCTCTCTGGCTTCAGCTGCTTTATAATCTTGAGAGGCGCCGGTCCCTGACAGGTTGCATGCAAGATAGGCGCCTAGCTGCTATTGATGGCCCGACGTTGGCCACCTGGCGATTCCCTTTCCTGGCCGTTTGGATGCATACGTTGAATCATTTCTAGTATACTGGAATGAGTTCGTTACACTGACTGTCAAATTACGTCATGCGCCACGCGGAACGTCACATGGAACTGATGACAAATCCTTGTGCTTCCCATTTTCCCCTGGGACTGACCGACCATCCTGCCAACGTCCTTGCGTTAACATCGTACAACTGGAAACATTATTTTGATGGCAGGGCTTTTTTACAGTTATGATTGCTTTCGCCTCTAGTCGACGGGAGAACAGACTGAAGATTACAGTAAGCGTTACGCCCGCATACTAGCCTTGGCATCCACCCAACTCTGCCATGCCAGCTCAACGAAACAAGGCTCAAGCTCACTCACGGAGTTTTGGACTCTCTGTTGAAGACATGTCAGCTTCCTCTAGATTGTATGCAAAGATCGAAGATGATGCATCTGGCGATGCCGTAACTTTACTTGCCCTCGTGTGTTACCTCGGGTTCAGATGATCCAACGGAACACCGGCTGCGCCATATTGAAAGCCTTTTTCGATGCCCCGAGTTCTCAAACGTTGATGATAAAACAAACTTGTAGTGATTGAGGTTCTGACACCCCTCTCTGCTCTGCACTATGACTGACACAACGGCACCTTTTGGTGCTCCAGTGCTATGTACTGCCTTGGCTGCCGTCTATGCATTGCTCCGGTTGCACAACTGGTGGAGAACAGTCAAGAGACTTCCTCCCGGGCCCGGGAAGCTTCCAATTATCGACAATCTCCTGGATATGCCGGCCAAGTTTACCCCCGAGCTCTTTTCTGAAATGGGCAAACGATATGGTAATTTCTTATGGTTCCGAGCAGAGCCTAGGCCAACTGACTTAAACGTGACATCCAGGCTCTGACATCGTTCATCTTGGAGCTCTGGGCAAGTCAATCGTTGTACTAAACTCGGTCAAGGCAGCTCGAGAACTACTCGAAAAGCGATCTGGTATTTATTCTGACCGGTAGGTGCAATAACGAAACAAAACGCTCGAACGGAAAGCTGACGTCAGAGAACTCAGGCCGCACTTTGTTATGGTGGAGGAGCTGTGAGTGATTTTGATACCTGAAAGTTCAATGGTTTGATAGAATGGTTTATCAGCTGCGGGTGGAACTGGACCTTCGGCTTCTATCCCTATGGCGACAAGTGGAGGGAAGAACGCAGGGCATTGCAAAAATACATGGGTTTCGATGGAAAGATGTATCAGCCGATTGAGCTTTTCCACGTCCGGCGGCTCCTAAATCATCTTCTCGACACTCCCGACAAACTCTGCGACCATTTCCGGCAGTGAGTCGAGAGTTCATTCCGCCCAAAATTCTTGTCTCATAAAACCTAGTATGATTGGGGCTATCTTCATTTCGACCGCCTATGGTATCAAAGTACGCCCCGAAGACGACCCATACGTCCGACTAGCGGAAAAGGCCACTCGTGAGCTCGCAGAGCTTGCAACCGGGGCCTTTTTACCCGATATACTTCCTTTTACAAGGCACCTTCCCTCCTGGTGGCCAGGCATTCAATTCAAAGAGATTGCGAGCCGGCACAGACCTCTTTCCAGGAGTATGAGGGAGGCGCCGTTTGTGGCCGCACAAGAACTGATTGTCAGTTAGTCTCCTCCCTAGTATCGCCTAACAAAACTAAGTGAATATTCACTGGGGTAGAAATCTGGCGACTCGCTCCCCTCTTTTGTTAGTGCGGGTCTTGAAGATATTGACCCAAGTGGAGCAGATCAGAATGACCCGGAGCTGTTAAAGAATGTAGCAGCGCAGATATTCATCGGTATGTCCTCTCGACCCGTGTATACCCAGCTAGTTCCCCACCTCAGACGTCTTTAGCTGGTGCCGATACGACCTACTCCACGCTCGTTGCCCTATTTCTGGCGCTGGTAAAGTATCCTAGAGTGCAGAAGAAGGCACAAGAGGAGCTCGACAAAGCTCTTCAGGGAAGTGGCAAATTCCCAGAGCATTCCGACATCCTATCGCTCCCATATCTAACGGCATTGGTGCTGGAAGCTATACGGTGAGGCTCAACACCGTTTCCCATTACGATCGTCAGTCCTAATAGGTTTACCCCAACCCACAGATGGAGACCGGTTACACCATTGGGTATGTATTCCTCTGGCATGGACGCTTACAATGTATCAAATTATTGAAAACCAACCTCATCAGGTGTTCCTCATGCTACCTCAGCTGAGGACATATACGAAGGCTATTATATTCCGAAGGGTTCAGTCATCATCGCGAACCAAAGGTACGATTTCGGTCTATTGATGTGTAGTTGTAAAATTGCTCAACCCTAGTACTTGTAGTGCTATGCTGTGGAATGAAGTGGACTTCCCTGATCCTCAAGAGTTCAGGCCCGAACGTTTTCTAAGAGATGATAGGATCGACGAGGAAGCACGAAACTCGTTGGATATCGCGTTCGGTTTTGGGAGAAGGTCGGTTCGGAGCACTACTTCTGTATTCAATTATACTAAGATGGCGTTAGAATATGCCCTGGACGCCACGTTGCGCATTCTACTCTAATGATAACAGTAGCTACCCTTCTTTTAAACTTCGACTTCTCGAAGAAAAAGAGTCCGGACGGCCGAACTATAGAACCGGTAGATGGCTGGATGGATGGGTTAGCACGGTATGGATCATCTATTTTATTATTCTCCCTAAATCCTCACGCAAAGGCTTCGCAGCACTCAGCTCCCTTTCCAGTGTGCTATCACCCCCAGATCGCAGAGTGCGGTCGATGCTATCCACGCATGGACAGCGGCAGAGGAGTAGATCAGCCTCCAAAACCTTTATACTTAGCGGAACTAGAACTACACGTCGATTATCAATTACACGACTGAGCGCCAATTGCCATGCCCTAGCATTCCTGAGCCTGGGACACCAGATTTTCACCAAATCACGCCGTGGAGTCTGAATAAAATAAATCATGACGATACTACTATGAGTAGTCCCGGGAAATCACTGTTACAATGGAACGCATGCGCCACAGATGATCACGTGTGTTGCTGACAAATACACAATGTCGTGAGCACATTGGCACTGTCGCCTCAACCCCGTCGCCGAGTGCGAGATAACAGGACCGAGCTTCCCTTGAAGCGCCCCTCAGATAGATTGCAGTGCTTGAAGAATGGTTTCCACCACAATACAGACTTGGTGACGCACCACTCCAATCATGGCCACGCTCCGTTCGGTCTCCCAGCTCGGAGTACGACTAGCCACCTTCTCTGTCAGAGAATTCAATTGAGCCTTGGAGTACTGGAGATATGGTGGGAGAGCTAGCGGCTCAACTGAGGGATGCCCCCCTCACAGTGCAAAAAATGGTAAGTCCCCCTCCGATGTCATACGCAGGGATGTATATCAACTAACAAACTCTCGAATTGCAGGTTCCTCGCCTACTTCCTCCACGGTGCCAATCTCTTTGGAATACGCAGCATCATGAGCAGCACTTTCGACTTTTGTCTCGATGCCAACCCCGACATTGCAGGCATTGGGGTCCGCTTCGCCATCTACTTTCAAGCATTCGTCACCGTGATACCCCTTGGCCTGTTCGTGCTCGACGGCAAGCTTGATGAACGAGAACGGAGAATCCTTCGATCTGTTTTCCTCAACCTGCTCCTCACGTCCACGGCGTTGCTCATATGCACGTTCGTGCTGCTCGGTCGGAATGGAGTCAGCAAATATCACCTCTTCATTATCCTCGACCTGAGCTGGATTAATACCATCACCTCCTGGGGTCATGTTGGGGCCCAGTTCTTGGCCATGCATGAAGAGGGCGGCCAAATCTCATCATATATTTCCTCAGGGAAAGATTGGTTCACCATCGCCTTCAGCTGTCTCCATATGTCCCTCACAGCCGCCCTTGGGATCTGGACATGGATTATCGTAGGGCCCCACGGCTCTGGTCTCAACTGTCCCGCCACCGTTTACAGTATTCTGGGATATTCCATTTCCGCCACCAACAACACCGTCCGTATCGTTTCGTTGGCAGTGTATTCGGTGATCGCGTTCCCTGGATTCAATATCATGATAGCACTTTTTGCGCTTCTCTTCCCTTTTTCAATCCTCCTCCTGAGATCCCTCCTCTTACTCCTCCTACTTGTTGAAGGCATCCTTCGATTGCTTTTCGCGCCATTTAACTCGACGACGGGCCGTAGATTTTTGGATTCTAGGATCGCAAATTGGCTCAGCTCGATGAAGGGTGTAATCAAAGGCCCCGCTTCCACCTCTTTCACGTCAATCTTATTTGTCCTCGCCTGCCAGATTATCCTCGTCGCTGATGTGGAGCTAATCGTGAAGAGAAATCACAGAGTTGTTGGCCGTTCGGAAGATCGTTGGTCCTTCGGTCAAACCCTCGCCATCCTACTCCTTGTTCTGCCCATCTCGGAGACCATTAAGCAGGGCATCGAGTGGTACAAGGACAGAAAAACGCCAACCGACAACTCTGGAAACAACTCCACCCATTCCGATGCAGACTTGGCTACGCTCACCGGGAGAAAGGATGAAGAGTCACATGGGATTGACCTTTTCTCTAACACTCGCGAGGGGATGGAGAAGGCTTCTAACAGGCACTAAGTATTCGCATGGCTTTGGGCTACTTACGTTCTACCTACTATACGCTTCACTACAGATCTACATACTGTCATAATATTCTTTTACGAGCCACTTTACCCTATGCATGTCATCGTACTGCCTTTTCCAAGACGCTTTCTTCTCTTCATCCAATGCTGCGCATTTGAGCAAGTAGCCTGGCTCGAATACTTACACGCGAGTTGGGCGCCATGAAAAAGGCATGAGGTGCCTGCACGAAATTGAGCACCCCAGTAGGTTTGACCCGAGCCTAAGGTGCCCGAATCTGTCCTATCTTTGACTCTTCGAAACCAAAATCAGAAAAGAAGCCGACAACATGAATACCACCCCATTTGAGCCCAGTGATGGACGGACCAGTGGGTTGCCGGCGGACCGCCATGTTTCGCCATGGGAGTGACCATGGCCGTGTCATTCCCGGATATGGCAACTTGCCGGGAATAGGCCATCTGCCAGGTCCTGCTGGACGGCGTTACCTGGCCAGTCAACCGAATATGGAAGCATGTCACAGAGAGCGTGATATTTAGTCACTCTCGACACCATCTTTTTTTTTTTCTTTTTGATCATCCACGTAGGGTATATTTTAGACGTAATATCGCTAACCGGGTGTTGCAAATATTTTGATAGAGGCAAAATCTCTCGAGTAACCCGGCTCGGCCTTGCGTAGTAGTCGAAAGAGAATGTAGAAATGGCCTATAGAATGTTTTTACTTCTCGTAGAAATGCAACGAGTCGAGAGCTATATGGCGAAAACGAAACTCACCTAGTCTTAACACCCTGGTCACAGCTGCAAAAGTGATGGTGGACTTTGCATCGTCAAAGCGATTTCATAATACACGACCGCGCCGGAGGCGCCGCTCTCGAGAATTGCAACACTCTGAGAGGCATATAACACCTCTTTTGCACTCGGAATGCTTGTGCTTGAATTATTTTTTCCCCTCTCGATGGAATTAATTAATTAGTGTTAATTAATTTTGCTACTAGACCCCACAAGGTATGTAAAATATGCATCCGGTTAAGCGAGGT
This sequence comes from Clitopilus passeckerianus, assembly GCA_944990035.1. Taxonomy (NCBI): domain Eukaryota; kingdom Fungi; phylum Basidiomycota; class Agaricomycetes; order Agaricales; family Entolomataceae; genus Clitopilus; species Clitopilus passeckerianus. The sequence goes on from CALYLX010000145.1 coordinate 153,236, forward strand.
TGGACTCACCTTGAACCATGGCGTGTCCATGGTGTGTCGGCATTGTCACAGGGGCATGCTTGCTCACTCCTGTACACATTGCGGGTGGCCGCTCCAGGATTGTACTTAGTTCCGATGTGGTAGCTCCGTCTCGAATCGACTCAATCCCGTCACTTTTTCAGCGCGAACCCTGTCTCATATACTGCAATCAATGCCTGAACAGCACGATCAGGGGGAGCAAATGGAACGCCTCAGTAACATTTGTAGGGATGGCTTGGCTCCTCAAATCATGGTCAAAGAATCGAGGGACAGCGGGGGCTGACCAGGTGACGCCTTGAGGAGCCGGAGATTCCACATTCAGCTTCGGTCATCTGTGATACCGTGCTGCCTGCGGGAGTGGGTTCTGCCCTCGCTTTCATCGAACATTCCTCGATGGCGACTCACGAAGGATCACTCAATCTCGTAGTTGTGACCTCCTTAGCGATCGGAGCCAATGATTTGGGACAACCGAATAGAACCCAGCCAAACCGTGACTGCAACTGGTAGTGTTGTTGTGGATTGAACTGAAGCGAAGCGAGGCGGCTATGTGGCGCCCAGTTCGCACGTGTCGAGACGAGGTGAACTAGACTTCGCGAACTGAAGACGGACTGAGATCAATGAGCGGTGATCTCGGTGTGAAATTCTATTGGCTAACAGGGTACAGGGCAACTACTAGTGGTAGGAGTACTAGAGTCGGGTTAACTCTTAATGAGTTCATTCAGCTCATCGTATTTGCCACTTTTCATCAATTCATTGATAGCATTCGCTGAGAGAGGACCCTCAATTGTGTAGTTAGCAAGAAGATCGGATGTAAATGAAAGCCGATCTTGCTTGAAAGAATATTTGAGAACCTGAAGAGCTTCAAGGACCGGTGCAGACAATCGGCTTCGTCGGAGTGTGCATGTCTCTTTACTGGAGGAGAAAACTCTCTCGCAAGAGACCGCCGATGCCTGGGCAGGGAGCACATCCATGGCAACCTGAAAAGGAGTGGATATGAAGGGCGGTTGACCTAGGATCGCATTTTCGGTGAACAAAGTTTGAATACGCGAGAGAAACCCCAGGCTCACCTCCCAGAATCAAAGCCATAGCGTCATGAAAAGCCGGGAGGGTGGAATACGCGGACAGATCCCATTTTGGCTCTCAGGCTTGGTGAATTAGTTCTGATACTCGTTAATTTCTTCGTTAAATCGCACCATTTTTTGAAGGAATTTCAGGCGGACTTTTGCAGTCGAATGTTGGCATTGGGAAAAGGGTCTCTTGGGGGCGATATTTGCAAAAAAACATGAGAAATACCCTCTCCCCAAACACCGTTTTGCACAATTCAGGGTATGAATTCAAACAACGGGGACCTACTCCTCGAGATAACGATCTTAATCGGAATCTTCTTCGGGTCAGGAGGCCTAGGTTCATCACGGAAGTGGCATTCTGGGGGTGTTTTACGCAGCAGAAGTAGCACAAGACATATATTTGGTGGTAGCAATGGAAAGCTGAGGTTATCGATGCGATGAGAAAGTGATTAGGTGAGCGTAGTTACTATAAATGGGCAGTTCGTGATCACTTCGTTTGACTTCGACAGTTCGATTCATATCAGTTCGGGATGACACAAATTGCCCCGAACCGACGCCAAATTCGAAGTGAAGCGAAGTATCCACGAACTCAGTTCGGTCCGCGTGCAACACTAGCGACTGGGGTAGCAAACGGGAGGAAGCACGCTTTAACAGGTGAATGAAGCCAAACTAGTCCATCTGTACCAAGCCTCGAGGTGTTCGCATTTCATATACGCCCATCATGACGGTTTAAGGGCTGATCAGGGAGGGAACTGGGACGAAGGCCTGTTTGTCGACCTGTGGGAGTGATTGATCTGATTGCAGCTCCGGCGGTACCCCTCTTCCGAATTCAATCACATCTTGGACTTCAACCAGCTACGGGCTCACCTCTTTCTGTACCATCAGTGTACCATCGTCAGCGCACCGCAGGTGCATTTCTTCTTTAAACGGAGCAGCCTTTGCTGAGAACTTGAAATGGAGCTGTCGAAAACAAAATCGGCTATCAATAGCAGTGGCGGAGCTTTGGTTGTCAAAATGATGTAACAGCTACACGTTGAACCCAGCTAATAATTGGCGATAGTTATCAGCCGAGTTGAACCAATATATCCATACTTAACTAGAACTTTAATCATAGAATGCCACCAACGGCAAATCCTTGTTCATATGTGAAGTGGAGCATCGGAGAGCGCTCATCCATGGCTTGTGTACTCTCACAGGTACTGACCTCCAATACATGCTTCTTCCGCCTCCCAGCCACCACCATCAACACCTTAGAGGCATTGACACGAGGTAATACTTCTAATAAGAAACAGAGTACCTACCGAGAAATTATGAGGGGCTACGATACACCTACCAGTCATCAGCTATCTTTTATACTATGAAATATTCGGCCACTATTCAAATCAACCGTTTCCTCGATGAATACAGATCCTAGTCTTGTATGTCATGACCCTATGGGTAGACGCCTGTCTTACGTGTTCCATCTCTATTGGATGCATGATGCAAACGCCGAGATCGGTAGAGCGCTTCGTCGTCAAATTAATTTTTCCTTTACCAAATATGCTTAAAGTCGCGTTTAACATGTGTTCAGTGTGATAAGGAAGGGCGAAACATGGATTATCTGTGTGGTAGGGCTATCACCACGCGTTGTTCAACGAACTATATTAACCTAGCGTTGACAATCCCCATCTGTAAATCATGGATTCTTCCCCTATCTCTCATCTCCAATTAATGCCCTCCAGGTCCAACGCTCATGAGTTATGCGAGAACAGGACGACAATCTCAATCCTCTGGAACTGTTTAACAACAATCTTCTTGTGCACTTGGACCTCACTTCATCCTAACCTACCTGAGCGATTTGGCGAATATACTATGGTTCAGGAACTAATGCGCAAGACCGAACTACTGTTCGTGGCATTGATAGCCCCGGAGATAACAACACTTTGGGCATTTAAACAATGGCGCGCTGCACGGGAGCTCACCAAGACAATAAATACAGAAAGTAAGCAATAAGTCTCATATGTTGAACTAAGTATTTACTAGGAATTACAGAGTGGACCCTGAGCCACTCCTTTGTGGCTCTGATGGGCGGTTTTGCTGAGGTAAAAGGAAGCAATGCCGGCCATCTGAAACGCCTTTCACCAAATGACATCAAGGAATGGGCGTCTCTGCAACCTGGACCCTGTATATCGAAGCGTGGAATCGCTGACCGAAGCAAGGGAGATGGACTGTCGAAGGGTGTTGCCGTCCTTCAGACTGGATGGTTCATGCTTCAATTTTTTGCCCGTATCCATGAAGGCTTCGCCATTACTGAACTCGAGCTCGTTACCATGGCTTATGCTGCTCTGAATATCGGGACCTATATCTTCTGGTGGAGCAAACCCCTGTGCATGGAATGTCCAATTAACTTCAATGACGGGACAGAACCCAACCTAGTTGGAGTTGACCCTGACATTTGCAGAGGGGGTTGGTCGGAATTTCGGGAGGTTCTACTTCTCGGACAATCGTTCAGAGACTGGGCACACACAAGGGTACACGTCCCAAAAACTATTTTGGCCCTTATTAGTTATCCTGTTGCAATCATTTGCTACCCTATCCTTCATTTCACCTTAGTTCTTGTAGCTCTCGTTTATCCACTCACACCGGACTGGGACTCTGGGATTCGGAGCAGCCGACGGATGTTGGAGGCAAACGGACCAAAGATGAGACTCCGGTATGCCCATTGGGATACTACTGGTCGCCTCTTTGGGACAGTTTTACTCTTCTTTCTTTCCTTATTCTTCGGGCTTGTGCATGGTGCAGCGTGGAAGTTCACTTTCCCTTCCATCAGCGAACACATCATTTGGCGAGTATGTACAGGTATCATTGTATTTTCCCCAATAGTCGAGCTGCTAGTTGGTGTGCAAGGTGAGATGGCGTTTCAAAGGTGGATCGACTCTCGTGACAACGGTTCTGATAGTAGGGGTCTCCGGGCTGGTATTTTCTTTTGGCCAATTGCTATAAGTTCGATCTTCATGATTGCCTACGGCTTGGCTAGGATCATTCTAATAGTTCAGATGTTCGTTCTCTTGCGATCACAACCCGAAACCGCCTACTGTACAGTGGACTTGGCCAAATACCTCCCGCACATCTAACTATTCCACTACCTTACTTCTTTACTGCAACCTTATGGCACTCTGTATGATATTTACCCCATCCATGCGCGCTGAATTATCGATTGGAGATTTGCATCATATGTCAGGATCTGCTTTTGACCCTCAAGGACACTGTCAGAATTTGTTCACACTAGCCCCATGGCGGCTTTGAATGCCTGTGGTACACTTCCCTACGAATGTATACTCGTTAGTGAGAACACTCGATCGCCTACGGAGGTTCCAGGCTACCAATCGTGGGTGCATGGTTTCTTCTAGCGACAAGTACTGACGGGGGCTCTTGGGCTTGGTCAGGCTGACGATTTCTCGGGAAAACTAATTCCCTGCTAGTAGCCTCAGACAACGGATCGTGCCCACTAAAGCGGAACGGCAGACTATCGATGGAATACCATAAGCATTCCCCAGATACGTCCTGGGTCAAAGCTTTGGTTCCAGGCGTACAGTGTACTTGCTCGGACGAACATAAGGGGGAAAGACAATGATATTGGCTCGATGTTGGGTTCGAACCCAGGTCTACAGTGCTATTCGAGGCAAATCTCGTTCATTTTAGCTCATTGAGACTTCCACTTAGTTGATGACGTCGATGCCCACGGCAAGAATATACGGCGTGCGCGACTCGATATCATAGCGTCTTCACAAAGTTAGATTTGCCGCCACAACGTAGCTAGCATTACACGTAATTAAGGCCGCGGAAGAGGCGAGTTTGAGCCCTCATCCGAGCGGCTTGTCCTTGAGTGAAGCCATCCATACAGGAATCGTCAGAGTAGTCCATGTAGTTAGCTGAGAAGACAGTCAAGTCAGGAGCAGGTCAAGGCAAGTCAAACAACTGATACACACTAACTGGGTCAGAACCGCCACCTGGGCAAGTATCGCGGTTCTTGGGGCAGCCACTAGCAGCTGTAGCCTCAGGTGGTGTATCATCCACAGCGTCTCCTTCGCCAGAACAGCCTCCCTGGAAGGTGTGGTACAATCCCATCCAGTGTCCGACCTCGTGGGTGAGCGTACGTCCGAGGTTGAAAGGAGTAGCAGATCCATCCGGGAGTGTCGAGTACCGGATGGTAACACCGTCGTCCTTGGGGTTTGACTTGTAGTCTGCTGGGAAGGTAGCATATCCTAGGAGGCCTTGGGCGCTGGGGTCAGTAACGAATCTGTAGAGCACGGTCGTTTAGCAAAGTGAGAACAAGGAAATCGGGATTAATTACCCAACAGTGTAGACATTAAGGTCGGAGGAGTTTCCGGCCCTCAAGACCTGCTTCATGGCCGTCTGCTCTTGGCTGTGTGGCGACCACATCAGAGAAAGCCTGGAAAGAGTTGGAAGGAAAGCACACACCTTTCCGGAGCAACTTTATCGAACCAATCTTGACTTATGACGCGAGTGGTATTGACAAGTTTCCAGCTTATTCCAGTACCGTTATAGTCATTGTTCAAAACTTCTATCTGCTTCTGGACCTGGATATCCCTGGAGCACAATAATCTCGTCAGTCAAAACAATCTCCAGATCACGAGATATGCAAGGGAACTCACGACACCCATCCGCCTTCGATTGTCTGGTTTGCAGCAACCACATGGAAGTGAACATCAATAACCGTGCTGGCGTTAGAGGGCAGTGGAGGAAGCCTGTTGGCATGGAACTTCCTCTCGACAGAGGCAAATCTTTCGGCACTTATATGAAAACCGCAGCCTCTATTGAACAGAACCAATCGATGTATCTCGTCAGTAAACCGTTAATTGAACTCCTGCTATTGAGATCAATACCTTCTGAGTTCAACAGTCCGGGGGATGAGGTGAGGCGCAGCCAACACCGAGGAAGAAAGAAGCAGATTAAGAAGAATTGAAAACATTATACGGCCAGCGTATGTCGTTCGTCAAGAAGGAGCGTCGGAAAAGCTAAAAAAATCATATTGTGGGGTCGGCCGCTCTTTATATGTCGGGGTTTCATCGAACGCGTTCAAGAGGCGTGAAAGTTGCCAACAGCCGGCATGACGACGGGGAATTACTCGTCCTTCCTCGTGCCCACAACCACTCCTGTTACAAGGGCTTGGGCACAGCAAAATTGATGGGGACTGATAAAAATAGTTGGCTGCGGAATTCCTTGTATTGGGTCTACAGACATACAATCGTGTCGTTCGCAAAAGTGAAATAAGCAAAAAAAGGTCCAGGACGGTCGGTATAATATGTGATAAGAGTAGAAAGTTGTGACCACACCCCACTGGAGGGAATTTGACCAGACAAAGCGATCTACTCTAAGCGTCGAATAAATATAGATCCGGGGCGACGAGAATCAGTGTTACGAACATTAAATCGCGTAGAAATCAGAAGGAAATTTGGGTATGTCAGTCATTATTAAATCGTCAGGTCGTAAGATATTAAACGTTGAAAATAGTGAAAGAGGGTAGATTAAGCAGAATAAGAAGAGTACAAGCCCCAGCCAAAAGCATCGAAGGCCATGGGCAGAATTTCGCTGGAGAGTATCGAGATTCCGGCGTAAACGACAACCTTGGTAAGAACTATAAGGAAGGCCTGGTCAGTAGTTGCCCAGTCATAGCTTTAAACCCACGTACCATCGGCATCGTAATGCTTGATCGTTTCTCCGTCCTTGTCCTTCTTTCTTTTCTCCCCAGGGCCAGCGGCATAAGTCCCGTCCAGTTCATCCTCGTCTTCTTCGTTTAATACTATCACTCCATTGCGCTCCGCCTTTCCATTGACCCCATTTGCGCTTCTCAGCTTGATCTTCCTTCCTCCAACCAGCTTTTTGTATCCGCTCCCGCTGCCAATACCACCGATTTCAATACCTGCACTGCTGGGCAGATCAATGAGCGATGGAATAGGGTGTAGGCCATCTCCGCTGAATTCTGAAGGGACGGATGTGTAGTCCGTAGCGGGAGTGTAGAATCGACGATTAGGGAGGGAGAAGATTCGTGCGAGGAGACGGAAGGTTGGGGGAAGGATCAAGTGCAGCAGTGATTTTGCGACGATACGCCAGGTGAAGATGACAATGATGCCTGGAACGATAATCAACGAAGCTTCTCGATAAGGACGAGAAAAGGACGAACCGAAAACAACCTTGACGCCAGCCGCACTCCACCAAATAAATGAATCGGTCCAAAGAGCGTCCCTCCTCACCCAGCCTTGCCCAAGGTTTATCCAGCCACTTCCGGGCATGACGCTCCCTGCTCCGGGGAACCTGATCTTGAAGAACCCAGTCGCCCATTCTCCTACAAGTGCACCAAGCACGACACTCATGAACGCGATTGCATCCTCGAAGCAGGGGCAATCGTCCACCGGTTGAGGATGCTGGTTGACTGCAAGCAAACAGAGAGGGATGAGGATGAGCGGGACGGACCATCCTCCCGTCTTGATCCATGTTTCCAGGAGAGATAGCAGGCCGAAACCTGTCCCGAGATGGAGCGTAATTTCGGAAGAGGTGGATGGCCAGAAAATTGTGTAAAGGGTGAAGAGAGGGTTGGATGATGATATTGAGACTGCGACGCCTGACCAGGTGGACAAGGCCCACCAAATTGAAGTACCGAGAACGAATCCCATGATGCAGTCGGTGAAGGAATGCATCGCGGTGTATATTCTGCCAAAGACGATGGAGAAGGCGTAGATGGAAAGGAAGACGTTAATGAGGTGGTAAAGTCCAAGCGAAACTAGTGGTTCGGAGGTTTCAGCGTTAATTGTCGACGCAAGACGGTGAACGTGCGCAAAGATAAATAGAGCGATAGATATTGCGTTTGTAGTGTGTGTAGACGGGAATCCGTATTCCAGATGATGCGTTCCGATAGCTGTGGGGTACGGTATTTAGCATCCGTAAACCAAGTAAAGGTAGAGTCAAAACTTACTCAAACGAGTGACAGGCGGCGCAAAGGGACGAGGTGAGCATATGAGATCTTTCACGAATGATGAAAGGTAAACTCCAAATGCAAGGACGAGAAGAAGCCTAATCGAAAGAAAGTGTCAGACGATGTCATGAGCTTGTCTGGAGACACAGAAGACTCACTCTCGCCCCAGTTCTTTATGTCCGAAAAAGAAGAACATAGGAATAAAAATCATGAAAAATGTGTGTGTCCCCAGAGATGAACTATAAACAAAATAGGCGTCCAACCAAGGAGTCCGTATCATTTCCTAATAGCTGCAAGTTAATCGAAGTATTTTGTAGGACTTCTGACAATACATACCTGCATCCTAGCAATTACACCTGATTCCCATTTCACAGTCTGGACCAGCTTCCTTCTCGTCGCCGCCCTCCACCAGGGCAGGGTAGCCTCATAAACATCCATCGCGCGCCCACCCGGTGAGGTATTGTTCATAAAATCGTCGAATTCATCTCTGGCTCGCAGGTTGTGCTTCTCTGATAAGGGAGATGGTGAAGCGGCACGAGAAGAGGCTTCTGAACCTGGCAAGGATATGGTGAAGTGGACTCGGCTTGGCCGTCCACGCCCAGAAACGCCATTCCCGTTCAAGTTCCCGTTCTGCTGGCTGGTCATTGTGGCGGAGGGGATTCAATAAGACAGAGAAGCTGGGTCCTGAAGTTCAGAGAAGGCTTCAAGAGCTCTGAATCAGGACTGCTTCGCACTTCCGTGATGACCGTTGTCGAGGACGTTTGAGATGAGGGGAATGTTACGCTGTTACGTAAATTCGATGATGCAGCCTTGCCCTCAACCGACCCCACTCATGAGTCCACTGCCACCGACGATCTTCCGTGTCTACCACCAACGCGATGCCTTGTCCTTATTGTCTGGAAGCTCTAAACCGCCCAGAAATGCCTCCATAAAGTTGATTTCAGTCCTTCAACGATGACGCGCTCGCTTTGTCAATTCGTCGACTTGCAGACTTCTGAGTTTTGTAGTAAAAAACTTTCCGGATCAACGGCTCTTGGACGGCTCTCTGAATCAGCTGAAAGAGAATGAATGCAGACTAAGACCCGTCGTTCCACCTCTTCCAATTCTTGACGGTCTGTGTCGAGAGCAAACCGCCGAGCCCGAGGCACGAACTAACATGGTTCGCTTTCATGATCCTACTGCTGGCGACAGATGCAAGATGGCGAACTCGTGTCCTAACGCACAGATCGGCTGGCAGCGGTCTAATAGATACCCACTTCGACGTACGACCATGTGTACTCAGGTGTCTATGACACTTGCTCGCCACCGATGCGTACTATGTCCCTCGATATCTCACGACTCTTTACCCCCTGCGGTTTATTTCGTTATCTTGTACAATCCCAGAGTATTGCACCATCAACAAGTGACAGTTGGCAGTTTTCCACCGTGGAACCTCCTTCATACATATTCACCCCGTCCTTCATAGCCGTCGATTGACAGTACTCATTTCATTCTCGGCATATCCGACAGCTATGACAGAAATATTTTAATCTTTAAGTCTCATGACTGTTGGCCACCGTCACGGTGAAAACTGGTGCGGATACACGTGCTGGAAGTTGGGCATTGAAAAAGGACGTATCCACGTTCTTTGGAAACTCACTCAGAAATGAAGCTATCCTCCGCCTTCGTCGCTCTTACTCCCGCTTACGCAGTGGTTGCTGCTCCTTCTCCCGCCCAGGCGGTCCGTGATATTTTTGTCTCGAACTGGATGCCATACTGATACCAGTTTGAAACAGGCCGAACGCAGCGCCGCTACCTACACTGACCCTCATTTCGGCAGCAAGCACTGGGCCAAGAAACCTCCCCAGGTGGGCAATTTCCATTATCATCCACGTCCAAGACTCACCTAAAACTCATCAAGGTAGAGCGTAACGATGCCGCTGAGACCGATACTGCATACGATCGCGGCAGGAGCTGGGCTGGGAAGAAGTTTGTTGCCGAGGTAAGGTTGGCTACCGTCGGATACATCCAAGGCTTACCGGAAGGTTGTCAAGGTCAAACGTAATGAGGCAGCCTCCACCGACCCTCATTTTGGTAGCAAACACTGGGTCAGGACGATCTCCGAGGTGGGTTAATGACCATTATCGTACACATCCAAAGGCTTACTCAAAGCTTATCTACCTCAAACGTAACGAGGGTGCGGCAACCGGTTCTGAATATGGTAGCATCAACTGGGTCAGGAAGAAGCTTGCACGTGCCCTCGAGAGCGTCAGCACGGACAACTTATTCCTGTTCAACCAAGCTTGGATCAAACCCCCCGTCGTGAACGGAAAGAGGGCTATCCTCGCTCCCGACACCGATAGACTTGAGGTCTGCCCATACTGGTGCCCGGGCCAAAACATCCCGCACTAGGAAAAAGAAGAGGTGGAACGAGCCGTAGCGAGTGCTGACACAGATTTAGCGGACGCAACTGGAACTTGGCATGGGTCTCGACATATCAAGGATGAATCATTGTTGATCCACTGTTGTTTTGTACAATTGTACCTATTAAATGAAGTTCAGTGGTTTGCCACTCGTCTATTGCGACCTATCCCTTCGAGAGGCAGGCTTCACGTTGATCCGACCCGATGTTGTCCTTCGCCTTCGGGATACCGAGAGAAGATAAAGCATCTTGACATAACTGACGTAAACCCATAGGGAGCTTATCTGAGGATTCCTGGCAACTGCGCTGGCGGCTTTCGATAAAGGGCGGCTCGTGGGGCCATTTCATGATTCTAATCCAGCGTGAGCCACACTCAGGGTGATCATGGGTTCGAAGATAATCAAATAAACAGCTTCTTTTCACGAATACAGCTTTGTTGATCAGGTCGATAACGCCAAGGCAGACGCTCATATGATGATTCCTCGCGCCATGAATGCGTTGTGTTGGGGTTTTGGTACGTACGGCTCGGGCTTCATACACCATGTGCCATATGGTCATTCTCGCGGCGCAACAATGCTAAGAGGTATTACGACACTTCCAAATGGTGATCGATCTATGGCAGCAAGTTTAAAAAGTCGAAGTTGGTAGCATCCAAATCTACAATTTTGGCGTATCAAGAATCAAGATGAAGCTCATTGCCTCTATCGTAGCTCTGGCTCTGGCTTGCTCTGTCAACGCTCTACCAGTGAATGAGGTATGCCCTCAGTCTTCTGCTGCGTGACATAGCTCACTAAAAATATCACAAATGACCCCCAGGCTGACCTCAGTGAGTTACTTGATTCATTGGTGGTCAACGTGGTCTAACTTTCTGCGACGGCATTGAAGAGGTAGCTGATACCGACGCGGCCTTTGTCCGTCCAGGTTGGGAGGGGTTTGAGGGGTCGGGCGCTCTGGTCCAGCGAGGAACTGAGAGCGCCGATAGCGACAAGATCCTGACCCAGCCTCTCTGGAAATTGTCGAAGGACGCCAAGCGAGGAACTGAGAGCGCTGATAGCGACAAGATCTTGATCCAGCCTCTCTGGAAGTTGTCGAAGGACAGTTAGCCTATCACATCGGCTCTTCACAGTCTGACCACGCAGGTAAGTATGCGGCTGCATCCCCTGATACTCTCCTCTAATCGTCGTAGTCGACCTATTTGGTCCGTTCTTGTTTCACCACTTTCAAGACAGATGTAGATGTGGGCCCTTCAAGTTGATTAAATTGGAATTTGTATCTTTTAGTTCAAAACCTTGTTCAATGGCGATGGATATCCTTCTCGTTGTCGACATTCATATAGAAAAAGCATTCAAGTTCTGTGTTGTCAAAACTCTTCAGCACTCAGTATTTCGTTGGACGTCGCTCTCACTCTCGTTTACGAGTGGTCTCTGCCCCCTTTCCCGCTCAGGAGATGTTCTCGTCTCCGCCTGGATGCCACATTGATACTGGATTTAAACAGGTCGAACGCAACGATTCTGCCTACACGAACCCTCAATTCCGCAGCAAGTACTGGGTCGAGCGACCCGATGTCGTCCTTCGGCTTCGGGAAATAGAGATAAGATAAAGCATTGTACCATAATCGACGTAAATTCGCCAAGAGGTCTTCTGACGATTCCCGACAACAACGCTGCCGGCTTTCACTAAAGGGCGACTCGTGAGGCCATGTAATGATTCTAATTTAGCATTGGCCACAACCGAGCTGATCATGGGTTCAAGCACAGTCAAACGACGGCTTCTTTAAACGAATATAGCTTGTTGATCAGGTCGATAACGTCAAAGCAGACGCCCATATGATGACTCCTCACGACATGAATCCCCTGTACTGGTACGTACGGCTCGGGCATCATGCACCATGTTAACACCATGTACCATATGGTTGTTATCACCGCCGGCAATGTCATGGATGGATGACGACGCTTCCTAAATGGTAATTGACTAGCAGCAAGTTTAAGATGGCAGGGTGGTGAGATTCAATCCTCCAGTTTTGGCGTATCAGGAATCAAGACGAAGCTCATTGCCTCGGCCCTAGCCCTTGCTCTTGCTTTCACCATATCTGCTCTACCATTTAATGAGGTATGTACCCCGTCTTGTATTGACAGACGCGACGAACTAAGAGTATGATGAATGACCCCTAGGCTGACCTCAGTAAGTTACTTAATTCTTACAGCCGTTTGCATATTGTTAGGCCACTGTAGAAAAAAGACGCGTAGAGGTGGAGCCAAAATTAATGACATGCGAAGGGGTCTGGACCGTCTGGTGCAGGCTCTGGCTCCGTCAGTTGCTCGTCTCCCCCTCCGCTTCCCCTGGTTTGAGTTCCGGAAGCGTCGGTTATCAGGAATTTCGACCCAGCTTGCGCACATATATTTTCCGCGATAGCCTAACAATATGCAAACGGCTGTAAGCGGTTAATGTGTTCTTATTTCTGCGATGGAGCGTTGGAGAGGTAGCCGATACCGACGCCCCCTTTGTCCACCCTGCTTGGCTTAAGAGTGAAAGGCGTGATACTGCGGACGCTGATAGTGATTCGATCCTTTATCCTCCTGCATGGGCGAAGGAAACCAAGCGAGATTCTGAAAGTGCTGATACCGACAAATGGGTTTTCCCTCCTGTTTGAGCGAAGCATGCGGAGGAGGGACTGAAAGCGCTGAGTACCCTACTTCATCGGCTTGTCATATTTTGACACCACAGGTAAGTTTTCGGATGCACCTCTCGATACTCTCTCCTGATCAATTTGGTCTTGGATTTTGCGTTACATTCTCCAGTTTCAGGAAAGAGGTCAATGTGAGACTTTCAAGATGATTAGACTCCGGGGATTTTATAAATTGGAATTATCATATCGTTTGGTCCGAAACCCTGTTCAATGGTGATGGATATCCTTCTTCAAGTTGTTGTCAATACTCATTCGCGCAAAATTGTTGAAGGTAGCGAGCTTTTGTGACGTCCGAGTCAAAGCCCTTCAGCGATGAGTATTTCGTTGGGCGTCGCTCTTAAATTCGTCTACGCAGTGGCCTCTGCCCCTTTTCCCCGCCAAGGAAGTCCGCGATGTGTTCATCTCGGCCTGGATGCATTGACACTAGTTTTAGATAGCTCAAACGCAACGATGCCGCCTATACGGATCCCCATTTCGGTACCAGACACTGGGCCAAGACGCCCGCGGAGGTGGGCTTTTTGCGAATGCCTTCCATGCCCACTCACTCTACATTCGATATTATTGAGGCGCAGAATCTTTCGATCGACTCCTCATTGATCCGACCTTAGGATTTACAGATAAGAGGACTCGGAAGCGTTGTGCGAGAGATTACGTGAATTCGCCGCCAGTCCAATGAGGATTACCGAAAATATCGCCAGAGAGCCTGCCGGCTTTCAATGAAGGGCGACCCGTGGGGCCATTTCGTACGTTGAATTCAGTATGGCGCGCTCGAGCTGATCATGAGTTCAAAGGCGATTGTAGGCCAGCTTCTTTATACGAATACAGCGTTGTTGATCAAGCCAATAATATCAAGGGTGCGTTAGATTGGGACTTGGTATGTATAACTCGGGCATCATGTACCGTAAGGTTGGTCGTTATCGCTGGCCGGCGTAGTGATGCACGGGCGTACCATGCGACGTCCCACATGGTAATTGATTTAAAAGTTGGAGGGTGGTAAGATCCAATCCTCCAGTTCTGCCGTATCAAGATGATGCTCATTGTCTCTGTCATAGCTCTTGCTCTTGCTCGTTCTGTCTCCACGCTTCCATTGAATGAAGTATGCTATCACTCTTCTGTTGCCCGACATAGCTCATTAAAAGTATTACGAATGATCCTAGGTCGACCTCAGTGAGTTACTTGGTCCAGTGGTGGTTAAAGTGTGCTTACTTCCTGCAATGGTGCGTTGAAGAGGTAGCCGATACCGACGCAGCTTTTGTCCATCCCGCTTGGCTTAGGTCTGAAGGGTCGGACACTCTACCCAAGCGCGTTGAAAGGGTAGCCGACACTGACTCAACGTATACCCATCTCAACTGGCTTGGGGCTGAAGTGCGTGGCAGCGCAGATGCTGATAGTGATTTGATACTTGGGCCTCCCAACTGGGCGAAGAAAACCAAGCGGGGAACTGAAGGCGCTGACAGCGACCTGATACTTTACCCTCCCGCATGGGCGAAGGAAGCTAAGCGAGGAGCTGAGAGTGCTGATACCGACCTAGTTTAACAGCTTGAGGAGGTGAGTTGGTGGCTTCGTATCTTGATCTTCTTGTCGGATCGACCTAATTGACCTGTTAAGGTAGATCATAAAGGTTATAAGGCAGCGCTAGTTGTGGAACCCGAGGATGATTCGATGGAAGTTACAATCGTCGTAGTCTTGTAGTTCGCAAGTGTTCTTGTGAGGGTTAATATCATGGATATACATCTTCCCATTTTTAAAGAAAGAGCCGAGCTTCAAGTGTGGTGCTAATGTAGCTTCAGGGATCTTCGGCGCTCAGTCTTTTCTTAGAATTCGCAGGCTTGAAAGGAAGGTTCCCAAACGCTCTCGGACTCATGACTGGACAAGTGAAAAGCCTTGGTCACGTTCGCGTTACGGTCCCACCTAGTGTTCCCACACTTCAAGCCTCCATCAGGCTCGTTTACTATTGAGGCAAGCGAGCCTCATTAGGCTTCACGTTGGCTGATTCCGCAAACCAGCAATAAAACCTGGGATAAAACCACTTGGGACTTAGCCAGAATTTACTTTTCAAACACCAGGCAGCCTCGGCGGGGTTCGGCGGGGCTCGGCTGAAACAAGACCACCCGATATGGTAAGTGGTATCAATAAGCGGGGCTCTCGTGACCTGCGACGCGTCGCTCATCGCGTCAACGCGCGTGCTCGCTGCCGGCCACCATGAGCACGAGTACTGGCTCGTTTTGGGGTGATATCCGGGTCATTTTGTACGGACTACGTAGATAACATATTTACAGTGTACTTTAGACTAATTAACTCGAATTCAAAGCTCTGAATATGCAGAAATGAGGAAATCAATTGATAGGGTCAGGAGGAGCACCACACCTATCTCAAGAACAGATATAGGAGTGGTCAAGCGGTTTTACAGGGGTATTTCGAAGTATATTAAGAGCCTAGGAAGCATGTATCTAGAGCCATGAGATTAGAACGCATGGCACAATTATCAAACCTTTGCGATCTCACTCCAGGGAACAATCTACTGAGATTTTTATGGGCTCAATCTGTAGTACGTGACGTGTATATGTAGTGAGTACTGTAAACGTCCATCTTTGCACTATTACCTACCTATCAATACGTTGGAAATTGATAGAGACTTACATTATATCTGAGAGAGATTGGCTGGTGTGTGTTCTGCATTTTACAGCGTCTTCATCTCATTGATCTACTGTTATGGCCCATATAACAGCTATCTGTATAGTATTAGTAGCTAACACGTACGTCTCCGTGCATCTGTTCTCGGCGTATCAGTACAAAACGCCTTGGAAGCGAATGCAGTAATTCCGTTGTAGACCATCATAGAACGCAGTAATTCCCATAAGTCCTGGCTCGTAACTTGACCCTACATATACTTTATTAGTTTAATACGATAAATTGCCAATTCCGATGATGTAATTACTCGTTTCGAGCGGTTTTGTCTCGGATGCGCCACTAACTGCATGTGGTGACTTCTATTTGCTCTGCGTCATAGTTCACAAGTTCATGTACTGTAATACAGCTGATTGTATTTATTTTGTGTATAATACAGGCCATTGAACACCCCTGGCTTCCCCGATCGCTATGTAACCACCAAACCATTTGATCACTCAGACTGGTAGTATTTCACGCCTAGAAAGTGAATATATATCTAATTCAGAAACCTGACGCGGTAGAGTAGTATAATACAATCTATAGAACTATTTTAAGCCGCTCCGAACGAGTTAGGATGAATGTGGAAGGACAGAGTCAAGGGATACTGTGGAAACGGCCGTCGAAAGCGCCATCACTCAGTACAAGAGTTGACGAGGGAATGCATCAATCTGGTCATTTCATGCTTTCTGGTATCTTCTTGCTTCCACAACGCTCTCATACCTTCCGGAGTAGCTTATAATAGTAGACATACGTTGTATACGCAACATACACAGCCAAGACCAAGTGTTTCAAATGAGAACCAACGATCCCGGACTTCAACATACCTCCTTTATGATGGCTTTCCCGTTGCGCCCAAATGATTCATTACTCGGCGTAATCCTGTTTTTTATCACTGTATATCAGAGCTAAGTATCTATAAAATATCTCTGAAAGCATTTTTACCGGTCTATTGGGGGTATTCGGAGAGTTAGGAGCCTAAGAAGGCAAAACAAGTGATACTCCTGACTGAACCATTTCAGACTCATTCCCGAGAACATAGCACCTTCGGAGGCACTGTAAGCTATGAAACTACTTGATTTTAGCAAATATATGGTATACCGGAAGGTGGTTGACCCAGTATACAAGTGATATAGGCCAATCTCTCTCAGATATAATGTAAGTCTCTATCAATTTCCAACGTATTGATAGGTAGGTAATAGTGCAAAGATGGACGTTTACAGTACTCACTACATATACACGTCACGTACTACAGATTGAGCCCATAAAAATCTCAGTAGATTGTTCCCTGGAGTGAGATCGCAAAGGTTTGATAATTGTGCCATGCGTTCTAATCTCATGGCTCTAGATACATGCTTCCTAGGCTCTTAATATACTTCGAAATACCCCTGTAAAACCGCTTGACCACTCCTATATCTGTTCTTGAGATAGGTGTGGTGCTCCTCCTGACCCTATCAATTGATTTCCTCATTTCTGCATATTCAGAGCTTTGAATTCGAGTTAATTAGTCTAAAGTACACTGTAAATATGTTATCTACGTAGTCCGTACAAAATGACCCGGATATCACCCCAAAACGAGCCAGTACTCGTGCTCATGGTGGCCGGCAGCGAGCACGCGCGT
Source organism: Clitopilus passeckerianus (assembly GCA_944990035.1). Taxonomy (NCBI): domain Eukaryota; kingdom Fungi; phylum Basidiomycota; class Agaricomycetes; order Agaricales; family Entolomataceae; genus Clitopilus; species Clitopilus passeckerianus. The sequence goes on from CALYLX010000145.1 coordinate 170,669, forward strand.
TGACGCGATGAGCGACGCGTCGCAGGTCACGAGAGCCCCGCTTATTGATACCACTTACCATATCGGGTGGTCTTGTTTCAGCCGAGCCCCGCCGAACCCCGCCGAGGCTGCCTGGTGCTTGAAAAGTAAATTCTGGCTAAGTCCCAAGTGGTTTTATCCCAGGTTTTATTGCTGGTTTGCGGAATCAGCCAACGTGAAGCCTAATGAGGCTCGCTTGCCTCAATAGTAAACGAGCCTGATGGAGGCTTGAAGTGTGGGAACACTAGGTGTACGGTCCGGAGTTGTGACATGTCACATAGCGCATACCCGCCGACGCTCAGCGCAAACTGGACCCTCGAGCAACCCTCGAGTTTGACAAGTGCCACGGAAAGAACAGTATATACCAGTCTCGAAACCACCTCTTTCCTGGCTCGGGACAATGTGAAAGAAAAGAGAACCTTTGAATGGCCCTCAAATAGACACAGAATCTCGTACTTGGAGAAGGCTGCTTGAAGGCTGCTCTGCACGACCGTCATTCATGATCGGACTACCTTGAACGTCCGAGTCTGACAGTCCTCGGTCCTTCAATACTTCGCGTACCACCCCATTACGTCCTACTTTATTCATATCTTGTGTTTGACGTGCTACGTGTCTTTGGATCCTGTTGGTGGCTTGCCGAAGAACCCTACGAAAAGAAGTTCCACTTCCCACCCATAGCACTATCCCACCGTGCTATGTGTCTGCAATGATTCTTCTAACAACTTGACAAAACTGGAAGCGTATATAGCTTTTACTAACACATATCTCTAGTCGGGCAAACTGAACAAAGGTTTGTATGACAACTAATTGAGTCTCGCGCCAGGCTTCGAATAGGCTTACTCTGAGAAAACAACAACACATACTCTCGGTGGATAATATCCACTAATTCAGCCCCTCTGACATACCCATGCTATAGAATGCACGGCTGCTGAAATCTTTTTATAGGTTCTAATGTGGCCAACAATGTCATTGTTAATAGGCGGTAAAATAATCTCGTCGCCGGTGGAGCCCTTATATTTCTTCCAGTTTAAAAGGCCATGGATGCGACGGGTTCTTTCATCCTCATAAATCAGTTTAAACCAAAATGAAAGTACTCGTCGCTACTTTCTCCTCCTTGGCTGCTGCCGTTGCCTTACCATCTGAAGGGGTAAGTCACCACATATCCAGCCCTCTGCAAACCTTACCACTTTGCTGACTTGCCTATCAATAGGGCGGAAACCCAGTTCTGAGCGGTGTGGACACCGACACTAAGTACAAGGATCATGTCTGGGGCGACCGTGCTCTGGAGAACGCAGACACCGATACCAAGTACAAAGATCACGTTTGGGCTGGCCGCGCTGTATAGAGGACTCATAGAACAAGCACGTAATTTTTTCTTTACGCTGAAGTGCCTGCTGACAGTCTTCCTTAGAGATGTTGAGAAGACTTTCATTAGATTTCTTGTAAATTACGCCTGAATTACGAATCCGATTGCCAGTCTGTACGTGTATTTCCGAGATCGGTCTCCAGGACCATCAACCTGATATTTCTATTCATTGCCAAAATCTCGGGCTGTCATTCTTGACACCGAGTTGAAAGGCTGCCACATTTACCTGTCAAGAAACGAAAGGACGTCTGCGAATATTCTCTGAGTGAATAAGATACGAGATCCAGACACAGGTTCCGATATACCCCTCGGTGGAAATTTTAACAGCTTCGCTATAAAGGGCGTCTTTAAATCCATATCGCATCTCGATATCTTGGTGAGCCTTTCGAGAATGAAGATCATCTCAATCGTCTCTCTTGCCCTCGCATGGGTTGTATCGGCTGCACGAGTCCCCGGCAGCCAGGTAAACTACGGTGCATTCTAGATAGCGTATGATCGCCTACCGATGGTATAGATTCGTGCCGTACAAGGCGCAGAGACAGACCTTTTGTTCCTCTTCAATCAGCATTGGGCAACAGAGCCGGACAGGGATCGAATTGCCAGGAGTTCAGAGGCAGACACTGACCCAGTCGATGCCATCGACGTATGGCACGGATCTAGAACTGATAAATTGACCTGAAGCGCTATTTACGCCTGTTCAAGGTAATTGTCCGTGTACTATCTATTTTTGGACAAATTATGACTGAGAACTTGAAAGCTCACAGAATTATCCTGAGGATGGAGGGTAGTAGGGCTCCTAGTACTTGCATTCCTGGGGTATAGAGAACCAAGAACCACAATCTCTGTTGAATGAAATTTAGCTTTTACATGTCGAAAATCCTTTCGATCCTGCACAAAGGCGAGCCTAACAGGGAATTTTGAACCTGACCTTTGGCTCTACTCCCAGCTATCAAGAAGCTATGAGATAGTAACATAAGATGACGCTACCTCTCCTACCACCCGCACGAAGGTGCTTGGTCGGTCACAAACATGGGTGGGCGTCTTCAGGGACGCTATCTGTCGAACTTGAACGCCCTTGCCGCTCTATCCACTAGACTTGGACAACTTGAGCCGGGTAGCCCCACAACCATTGAGATGGACCATCTGGTCGTGTCAAAATGTATGGCAAAATTATGGCCGGCATGGCATAACTCAGTCGGTCACCTGTTCTACAGTCCAATAGAAAAGGCATATACCTCTTGGTATCCTTGGCTCGCAACCCTAAGCTCTTTTCCAGATGAAGCACGCTGCCGCTGTTATCATTTTTTTCACCCTCCCCTTCTTTATCGCCGCTGCCCCTGCTCCGGTAGAAGAGGTTGGTACTCGTCTCACTGTCCCATTGGTAGGACCATTCTAATCAAATACTCAGGCTGCACGAGGTCTCGAGGTTGCTGATACCGACCTCGGATATGGCAGCGCTCATTGGATTGTCAATCAGAAGCGGAGCGTAGTCGCGGCTCTCGATAACGCAGATACTGATAGAAATGGTAACGATAAATACTGGGTCAAACACAAAGAACGGTCTACTGCGAGTGCTGAGACTGATCAGGCGTTCGACTTCGGTTGGTCTGATGGACAGTGGAAAAAAGTTGAGCGTAGAATTGTGTGCTGCTTTGTGTATTCTCTAAGCTATCTCCAGAGTGATTATCGCCGCACTGAATGAGATGTCGATCTCATATCGGATGTAATTTCCATAGTTGACTATACATCCGTGGCTGTAGAATACCAAGCACGAAATAGCTCTGTTGTAACTGATTACCGTTGTAAATCGAACCCAAATGCCCGAATTCAGTGAAAACGCTAATATCTTTTTCGAGACTATCGAGACCAGTTTGAGCCACTTGACCCCCCTACTTGAACATGTTTACATGACAGAAGCACGACTGCTGAGAATATGCGGGCCGCCGACAATCACCCCATGCATGAGTTGGATAGGTGTTTCCTCGGAGCCGTTCCAACTTAAGTCCATCCCCCGACTCAAAGGTAACTTATCTGCCGACGCCTGGCCACCCGCCATGATACTGAACTATCTGCTAGTGAACCCGACTCCACTTCTGACGTTCTCATCACCATAAATTCGGCAACAAATACTACATTCTGTGCCTGATAGATAAAATGTGCCGGACATACCCACATGATGAGGGTGAAGATACTGGACTCTTGTGAACTCGTAGCAAACTCTTGACATTGTCTTGTTCCTCTTCGTTTAATCGATCGGCCGACCGGACTGATGCAACCAGCTACTACTACCGATGGCTTCAATTCATTCTTCGAACTTGGAATCGTCTTATCTCATTTGACAAGACCACTTGCGTTTTATGAGGAGATACAACGGTTGAAGCTTGAAGCTTCGACCGCACCCTCTTAGAATGCCGAATCCTGTAAGAGAATCTACGAGTTAGGATACATGCTCTTGTTACAGTTGTGGCCATGTCTTGCTTCACCGTGTTCTCTAACTGTTCAACTTCAGGAAGCTAACCAATGGCCATACTTTATTTTCGCGTCGCACTGGTGCGCGCACACGACCTAAGCACAGGGTCCAGGCGATTGAGCACAATTTTGCCAAGCTTTGTGAATGATTTGATCATGATATTTGGAAGTCTATCATAATTGACAGCCCGGCAGATGCGTCGACGGGATATTTTTAGATTCGACGGCTTTCCGGCTTGTCAGGAACGCAACTCCTGCGTTCTGACGTCTTTGAACCGGTTTACGTCCTTCAATTTACTAGGCCTTAACTCACCGCACGATTATCGTCTGTTAACAAATGCTGCATGTGAGAACGACCACCTGGTGAAGTCAAAGAATGACAGCACACAGATACTCGTGGATACTCTGGAACGGACGTGAAATGACTTGAACACCCTTTTTTGCTCCTCAGAGATCTACAAAGGTGGCTCGAAATTTACTATTGGAGACATTCCTCAGTTCAACACTGCTTGTGAATACGTTGAACATGAAGCTCTCTGCGGCTTTTGTCCTTGCCGCTCTCTCTGCTCTCACCGCCGCTGCCCCAGCTTCGGAGGTGCGTTTGTTCATCCCCCCTAAGTATTCTCGTCCTTGACCAGTACTATCCACCACAGTACTCGCCTCCCGACACCGATATTACTTTTACAATCAGCCGCGCCGCCAATGCTTCTAAATGGCAAGTCAGCGTAAGTGCGTCTTTGGATCGTTCACGGACACAAAACTGAAGCTCAATTCGCAGCGGGATCTTGAAGAGATCAAGCGTGCTGTCGAGGGTACTGCTGACACGGATATCACGTTCACTATCAGCCGCGCTTCCAGCGCTTCTACGTGGAAGGTCAACGTGAGTGACTGGTTTACGAACATCGTTCCTTCAAAGTCTTACCCGACAAACAGCAAGCTAGAGATGTCGACGAGCTTCATGACATCCTCAGGCGTGCCACCGATGGTACAGCTGACACCGATATTACTTTCAGCTTCAAGAGGGTCGCCGATCCCGCTGTAATCAAGTGGAAGGTTGAGGTGGGTAACTCTACTTGTTTAGAGAAGAACATCAAAGTGAACATATTTAAATATTCGTAGGCTCCTGAAGCTCGCGGGGATATCCTCGAACGCAGCGAGGCCAATACCGACATTACCTTCAACTTTAAAGAGGCTGATACGAACTCCGATAAACCTGCTGCTATCAAGTGGAAGACCAAGGCGAGTGGTTCCTCCCTCTCAGATAGAAACTGGCATTGACGGACGCGAAGGCTCCCGACGCTCGCAGCGAGATTGACGGACGCAGCGAGGCTAATACCGACATTACCTTTAACTTTAAGGAGGCTGATGGGGAGAAACCTGCTGCTATCAAATGGAAAACGAAGGTTAGCTACGTTTCCGAAAGAGATGGTCAGTATTAATCATCAGGTAGGCGCCTGAGGAGCGTGGCGAGGCCAATACCGATATCACCTTTTCCTTCAGAAAGGCTGAGAGCGACGGAGCTCGCCCTGCATGGGGTGTCAGTGTAAGTTACTTGCGTACTCTTGACATGTTAGGGCACGGGTTCTAATCTTCTACAGGCAAATCGCCGTGATATCGAAGAGCGAGGCGAGGCCAACACAGATATTACCTTCTCCTTCAGGAAAGCTGAAAGCGATGGAGCTCGCCCTGCATGGGATGTTAGTGTAAGTTACTTGCGTATTCTTGACGTGGGAGGGCATGAGCTCACAAATTCTACAGGCGAATCGCCGTGATATCGAAGAACGTTCCACTGCGGATACCGATATTACCTTCACCATCAGCTCCCAGCCCAGCACTGGCAAATGGAGATGCTGCGTAAGTATTCATGTTTGATCCACCTTGTGCTTCGCTGACCTTAATACACAGTCTTAAATTGGCATATCTCTGTGACTACTGGGTCGGTGTTCCTGATGATGCTCGACTCGATTATTGCAGGAAAGGTCATACCGCCTCTCTAAATATTCCCGAACACGGCCTTTATTTGTCACTTGTGTAGTTATAAACCCCAGAAGTGTTGATAGCTGAAATCAATTATACGGATTGAGTTCGAATCGCATTATCCTGCGCTTGCAATCTAGGCCCTTGGGAACAGGGATAGATGTTGACACTGACCCGCTTATGATCAGAGACTCCCGGTCAATGAACGGAGTTGCAAATGTGATTCTCATGAGTTGAGGGAGTACATGTTCTATAATTTCTATTACGGGACCTTAGAAAGCTTAGAAGCTCGCCAAATCCTCTGCAGCCGTCCACGCGCGGATAGCTTCAACCGCGCCTTGTGACCTCGGGGTAATCTCGCATTGGAAGGGAATCGGAGACCTGTAAGAACGTTACGTGAGTTTAGGGGAGACCATATAAGGAGTGAACCCGTACCGAGCCAGCCCTTCCACCCAGCCCTCCGCTGGCTCAATACTCTGGCCGTCAGGACCTTTCTTCTTGGAGAAGTCAAAGTTCGAAAGCAGCGTAGCAGCTGTGATCATCATGGTTGAGAGTGCAACGTGGCGCCCGGGGCATATTCTGAATCCACTGTAAGGAAAATGTCCAGCAACAAGGAGTAGGAACTAACCTCCTTCCGAAACCAAACACGATATCCAACGAGCTGAGGGCGGCTTCGTCGATCTTACCATCTTCGAGGAAACGCTCTGGTTTGAATTCGTGAGGGTCAGGGAAGTCTTCTTCATTAGATAACATGGCGCTACAAGCAAGATTGTCAGTGATTGTGTGCCAGGATAGACACAATTCATACCCCTGGTTAGCTATGACTATTGAGTCCTTTGGAATAAGATATCCTTCATACACATCATCATCTGTGACAGCATGCGGGACACCTAAACATGTTGGTGATTAACAACCCATTGATCCAGGTGATTTTCAATCGAGGGTCCGCATACCCAGAGCTGTGACTGGCTTCCATCTTCAGGGGGAAGAGTATCAACATGTGTTGAATTGTGTTTGGGAAGAGGTATCTTACCGTAGGACTTCCATTATCAAGGCCGTCAAATACGGGAGCGAGAGGATCTCTGAATGATCTGGGAACTTGCCGTGGCCGTGAAGTGCGCTGTCTAGTTCCTCTTGTGCCTTCTTCTGTGCTCCGGGATATTTCACCAGGGCTAGGCATAATACGAACAGGCTGGCCGTGATCGTGTCGACGCCGGCTAAAACAGTTTGGGTGATCAGAAAAATTGCACTGCACGAATTGAAAGACCGTACCAAGATAAACCATGCCTGCCATGCTCCTTAACCGATCAAGGTCGGCCCCCATCATGATCTCCTTTCTGTTCAATGTCTTCGATACCAGAAGAGACAAAAGATGGCAGTGCATCCCCTGATTTCTACGTCAGATGAGTCTGAGTTAGGTCCCTTTTAATCCTCAATCACCAGAAAGTGACAAGACTCACCAGAAGCTCCTGTGCGGCCTCAAATGGTACCTCCATAACCCTCGTAGATAAATCTTTATGGTAGGCTGCCGTCTTCTTGAATTTGATGCCTGGGAACCAAGAGGGGAGGTGCCTCGCAGCAGGCCAAATATCGGGTAGGAATGGGCCCGCCAACGCAAGCATCGATAGCTCGCGGGCGCCCTTTTCGACAAGGCGGACATATGGGTCGTCCTCAGAACGGACTTTGATCCCGTATGCGGAGGTGATTAAGATAGCCCCAGCCATGCTAAGAACCATCAGTACGTAACTTGGGTCACGATAAACCCTTAACTCACTGTCGGAGGTGGTCAAAAATTTTGTCGGGGGTTTCGATAAGATGGTTAAGGAGTCGACGAGCGTGGTAGAGTTCTTTAGGGTAGTGAATCTTTCCATCGATCCCCATGTGCTTCTGGAAAGCCCTGCGTCGGTCCCTCCATTTGTCTCCGTATTGATTCAGAGCAAACGCCCAGCCCCAGCCACATCTGTGAAATAAAGAGATGTAGTGGGATCACTTCAAAAGTCCGAAGTTACTCACAGTTCTGGCACCATGACGGTGCCCGGTCTGAGTAGTGAATGTCAACTGTACGCTCGTGAATAGTTATTCGTTGAATACACACCGACTGGAATAAATGCCAGACCGTTTCTCTAGTAGTTCACGGGCTGTTTTGAGGGAACTTAGGACAACAATCGATTGACCCAGAGCTCCGAGGTGAATGATATCGGAGTCTAGAAAACGAATTTGGGTCAATTCGTATTCGCATAGGTTCAGTACAATCAATTACCAGTTTGTTTGGCTATCTCAGCAAAAATCTCGTGGTCAAGCTTGGTAGGCATGTTCAGGAGATTGTCAATGATTGGGAGCTTCCTGGGTCCGGGAGGAAGTTTCTGGACTACTCTCCACCAGCTGAGCAGCCGTAGCAGTCCATAAACGCAAGCCAAGGTAGCGCATAGCACTGGTGTCGAGGAAGATGATATTGTTCCGGTCATATATTGGGGCAAAGATTCAAGGCAGACTTTGAATCACTAGTGCTATGTTATATGACAGCTTCAAGCGGGCGCATAAAGATGCTTGCTTCCTGCTTCAGGGGATTCTGTAAGGCATTCTGACCTGAGGTAGGATGAACGCGTCAGAACCTAACCATAAATATTGGGTTAGATCCCGAGTCTCCAGCATGACGATGAAGGCGAAGCTGACATGTCTTGTTGTCAAATGTGGCTCAAATGTGGGCTTGAAATCGATAAAGCTTTTGCGGGCCCCAAACACTTGGCCTGGGTACTATAAGGCTCTATCTGTGCTCTTGTCGAGTTCTTGGAAGCGGAAGCAAATATTGACTGTGCCATTGCGAACTTGACGTTCAGGCTTTCCTGGTGGTGGCAGTGGCAGGTCAGGGTAAGTCCAGTCTATTTGGTTTAGACTAATTTAACAAACAAAGCCCTCTCGGCTCCTCCTCCGATGCCGAAAGACGCTGGATTTGGCTGGGTCATGGTGGCCTGGACGACCGCCAGCGCCTATGATGGTTTATCGTCGCCAACACTGACCTGTCCACCGCCGAGGGCATCGAGCTGGTATCTCAAGTGCTGGTGCAAGTCTTAGCTGGTTCTCACAATTGTGAATGTCGCCGCTACGCTCCAGAAATTTCAGGCGCAGATTCGCCATTTGCCTCGTCGTCGTTGCACTCATTCTTTACGCCCACCGAAGTCTTTCGGCGTTTCTTACGAATCTCAAGTTTCGCCTTACTCCGGATGTACAACAAGACGATGAGGATCCTTCCCTAGATGAAATAGAAGACAAGGACCCAGCCACACCAATCCAGACGCCCTTTTGTAGACTTCCTGCCCAAGCAACTGCAGACCCAGAGGAGCTCGATGAGGAATTTCCAGAATTGCCGCATACCTGGAACTCAGATGGACTACTCGTAGTCAACCCAGACAGCACGACGCACCCAATTCTAGAGCTGATAGAGAAAGCTGAAGCGGAATGGCAGGCGAAGCAAGACAAGGCTAGCAAAACTCTTGACGATGCAGTCACCGAGTATAAACGAAGATACGGCAGGAAACCACCTCTTGGATTTGATGACTGGTGGGACCTTCGTCGCTTTGGTTCGTTTACCCAACTAATACCAGCCTAGGTGGGATTACGCCCAAGAAAACAATGTTCTCCTGCCGGATGAATACGATACCATCAACCGTGAACTAGAACCTTTCTGGGCCATCTCCCCTACAGACCTCGCGCGCATACAGCGAGAACAAGAAAATACCCCAGATTCATTTACCCTTGCCAAAAACGATACCCACGACTCTCATCTTGCAGCTAAAGCATTTTCAGACCCAGTACACTGGAAAGAGAAATCTTTGTTACGAGGGTTGGACGAGATCATTAACCTTCTGGTTCCCATAGAGGACGCGTTGCAGCCGTTCAGGGTGACTTTTTCGCCACATGATAATCCCAACCAACTGGCGGACTGGAACCTTAGGAAATTGCTGCTCGACGCTGCCAAAGCAGGCGAATGTATGCACCTCCTTTCGCAACATTGCTCATGAAACTAACTGCCTCGCGCCCAGATATCGACCTGAGCAAACTTGACGACCCGAGGAATTTTGGCTTCGCTTCCACATGCCCACCCAACTCTCCAGGCCGGCCGAAGGACCTAGATGCACCAATTGACCAAACTGTACGCCCCACACCCAGGAACTCTCCGAAGACGTTCATCCATAATCACCGCTTGTCAATGGACCCGTGTCAGCACCCCTCAATCTTTTATCACCATTCCCAATACGTTGCACACGATCTTTCTCCAGTCCCACCACTCCCCGTCTCCAAACTTTTCCCGAAACTCTCATACTGCACAACCCCTCTGTTCTTTGATGTTCAGACGCCGGGATTCATCTCTTGGGTAGACGAAGTCAATCCGAGGGAGAACGATCTGGAGTGGGAGAATAAGACGGATCACAGGCTATACTGGCGAGGTAGCAACACTGGAATGAACGCCGATGAACGTACGAGGTGGAGGCATTCGCAGAGGTTTAGGCTCGCGAATCTGGGACAGACTGTTGACGGCAATACGACTGTTCTGCTTCCTAGAAACGAGACCAGCAGCCGGCGGCAAAATTTGGGCAATGGGACGTCGATCAGGAATTCTTTGTTGAACCCTGCCATCTTCGACGTCCAGTTGACGGGACAGCCGCTTGGCTGTGCTGATGATTATTGTGCCCAGATGAAGAAGGAGTATGAGTGGCTGTTGCCCGTTGATGCGCATGGAGAGGCTGCGGGAAGACATAAGTATGTCGTTGATGTAGGTGTTGCTATTCCGGCTGTATTTCTTGAGCTAACCATGGACGTTTTCGGTGGCACAGGTGGACGGTAATGGATGGTCAAGCAGATTCAAGCGATTGATGACAAGTAATGCTCTCGTATTCAAAGCTACAGCGTATCCTGAATGGTACTTCCGCTATTTTTTGTATCATAGTTCTATATCGCTAATCCCATCTCTCTTCCAGGTGGTTGGACCGCTCCCAGGCCTGGGTCCATTACGTCCCTATCCAAGTGGACTACTCTGATCTATACGACGCCTATCTCTTCTTCCAAGGAGGATTGTATGGCGAAAATAACCACGATGAATTAGCGAGGAAGATCGCATCTGCTGGCCGACGGTGGAGCAAGTCGTTTTGGAGAAAGGAAGATATGACGGTATATTTCTTTAGGTGAGTCCGACTAGCTGGGTGCAGTTATCTGGTGTATTGATCTAGTCGCCACATAGGCTACTTCTGGAGTATGCAAGGGTTATGAGCCCGGATCGGGAGGCCATGTCATATGATGGATGAGGATTCCTGGAAGGAAACCCTGTGGTTCGCAGTGATGTAATTTTGCGCCATTAGATACATCCTCAGGCTTATTGGGATGTTCGAGACTTAAAGAAGACCTGGGATAGATGTTATGCAACATCAGCGCCAGTAGGACAGGCGTCATAGCTCCTCGCACGCGCATTCCTTACTCCAAATGTAGTTTCTCTTTCGCCTGAAATATGATTAATACTGGGTATCTTTCTACCTATGAGATATATCATTATCGTAAGAGTGTATAAATGTGTCTACCTGATCAGTAAATTCCTACGTGGTATTCCGCCTTTTCAACGAGGTTTCGTCGCTACCAATGGCTACATCCACGTATTTCCCGTTCCCCACACCTCCAGCCTTGTATTCGTCCTTGTACCAGGCCCTTCCTTGTTTGTAGATCTCCAAAGCCGAAGGGTAAAGTAAGATGATGGCCAACGTTTGGCCAAACGTCCAGTCCTTCTCACCCGGCTGTAATAGGTCCTTATTTTCTTTGATCATCGACTCAACATCAACAACCAAGAAAATGATTATGAGGAAGATTGTTGCATAAGAGGCTGTTAGCCAAGCTCTGGATTCCATGATGTCGTGACGGCGGAGAATACGCAGGCAGTCTTGAATGCGTTTCCTGATTCTCGGCATTATAAGATTGAGTGGTATATAGAAGATGGAGTAGATTATGTATGCAATGCATACTGTAAGGCTGAAAACCAGCCCAGCCACGACCCCTCCTAGAATCAGGATTGCGCAAAATAGGATGAAGATGTTTGCGAGAGGTATGGTGAATAAGGAGTATACTACGATCGATGCAACCCGTAGTTTGGGATTGGTGGGGATGTATTGGTGGGTGAAGAGGCTGAACATCCTTGGGACATGGCATCCACCAGGAGTTTCCGCTGGGAGGGTGAGTCGAGCCCAGGTCCAAATTCCAAGGGCTGAAGTGAGGCAAATTTGAAAAATAGCATAAAAGTATGCAGATCCTTCAATGAAGTCCGAATCATGTTCGCCCGGTAGGAGATAAACCAAAACCTCTTGGGCGCAGAATGCCATGGCGGTAATGCTATTTATCCAGCTCAGATGCAGAACGATGAGTATGTGATATGTGCTGAGCTTGCCGAGGCCGGCCTGCACAAAAGCTGAGGCGAGAAGCGCGCATGAAGTGAGTTGGAGATTGCGAAGCACTTCTCGCAACACTTTGCGCTCACGGGCAGTCACCTTCCCATCTGCAACTGCAATGCCAAGATTGAGGAGTGTAAGGGCTGCTTGCGCATAGATTGAGACACGAACTCCGATTCCCGCTATGTCGGGGTTCGCTTCGATTTGGCATATCCCTGACATGCACTATTGTCGGTGCAGCGACAGCTTGAGGTGATGGCAGCGAGGAGACAGGAAATTTAGGTTGTTAATGTTTGGCTTTATTTCGTTCCGTTACCCATGCCACACAGCATCCAACAGCATCCATCATTCTTTTTCTTTTCAGGCACTCAGCTCAGGTTTGACACTTGCCAACAAATTGCCAGTGGTCCTACGCCGGCGGTTTAGGACCTTAGTATGTTCAAGTTTCTCGGTGGAGGGACGATCTGGGGTGAAATCGGTGATCCGCTCCATCCTGGTAACAATCTCTATTTTGTCATGTTTACTAGAACTCGGAAGAGTACTTACACGCTTGCGTTCAAGTTCATGTTGACCTTTCGAGTTTGAGTCAAATCAGGTCATCCAGACATTTACTGTGCTCACTTCTCTACCCAGAACACTATACGGTTTCGAGAAAGATGACATTGTCGCCCCCCCATTGATTCTTGACAGCGGAAGTTCGTACCCTCCGTCTGTTGGACATGCTGATTGGTGTGAACACGCACGATTTGAATATCGGTTCCTGAAATTAAAGTCAGCTTTCGGTCAGCTGGATGTTCTTCTGAATGCAATCAGGTTCCCATGACCGATTCAGAGCATCTGGACTGTGTTATCAGGTTTCCGGTGACATCACACCACCGTGATGCAGTTCTCCGGGACCGCTTCTGTATGTTGCCGGGGGGTCGGTATCTCTCGAGAACATATCCTATTGCAACTGTGTAACTTTCTTTAAAAGTATTCATCCTGTCGCTGACTGACGGGTGGCAGGATGAACGACTTGGCGATCCCATCCCTCATGTCGTGACTCTCACTCCTCTTTGGGCTGTTTTCAGGCTCAGGCCAGCTCTGGAGGATAAAAGCCTCGACGTCGGACAGATTATTGATCACTGCCCAACCACCCGCTACTGCCTCACGTTTTAAACTCTAGTCAAACCACCATCATCTTCATGCCTTTTGCTGCCGGCCACACTTACCGAATCGTTAACGTCGGTACTGGAACTTTGCTCGATAGCAACGGAAGTTCGAGTAAGTTCTCTGTGTCTGCTATGATCATATGGAGCGTGAAATAATCCCACTTCTCAACAGTCATTGCATCGCACCGTAACGGAAGTGACAGCCAGGCCGTAAGCCCTTGCAAACCACTGCAATAACTTTAACCGATAAAACTTTCGTAGTGGAAAGTAACCAAGGACTGCGACCAATACGTGTTCACCTCGACCAGTTCGGGGTTATACCTAGCCCCAGATGGGCCAGCAAAGAATAACGGACGGGTTGTAGCTCAACGAACGTTTTTCTCTTGGCCAATGACGAGGGATTTGAAGGATAGTGATGTTCTTCAGTGAGTTTGTTTAGCTTGGTTTAGAATGTAAAGTGCGGCATTGTTAACCCGGATTTCATTATTTAAGATTTAGGCACTCTATCCCAGGCCCGGATTATGTTCTAACGGCGTCGGAAAATGGTGATTCGGTGATGATTTATGGAGAAGGAGGAAGTAAAGAACAGTGGTGGAGGTTTGAGAGGATTTGAGCAAGCGTTTGTGAGGTAATCGCTGCACGATTGACCTCATCGCTCTCAGATGTAACTCTAACTTGAAGTCGAAATACGGTGTAAAAGTTCCTACTCTTCTCTGACTTTCTGCATCACAATCATCCGCGCGGAGGCTAAAAGACCTGTTCATGAAAGAAAAGTTGGCGGATTTAAGGCAGCAGATCGAGCCTCAACGGCGCACCTGGCCGTGATTCTACTTAAAAGGGCATGTCCGAACAGCTCCGATCGTTCAATCCAGGCCTTTCCGTATCACCCTGCACATACTCTCTCTGCATCCCCCTCCTCGGCAGTGAGCACCTTCAATTTACTCGGGCAGGTTGGGAAAGACGAAGCTCGACTAGGTTCCTGAGGCTTCGAAGCGGTCTTACGTACGACGTGCCAATTTCAACCTTGCGAAGGCTTCTATCAGGATTTCGGGCTTGTGAGTTTGCAGCCGTCTTATCTGGCTCAAGATGTTAGCCTTCTCCCCTTCATACTGTGACAGTCTCTACTCGCCATGCCTCAGTCAAACCAGGGTTATACGCAGCTACCAGTACATCTCAGTAATATCTTAGAGACTGAAGTAGACGAAGGCAAGATCGACCCGAACGAACTAGGGAATCCTTCAAGTTCTCGAACTAAGAAACGGAGCCCCAGAGAGAGACTGCTCTTCGTCGCTCTTGTACTTCAGTCACTTGTCTTCCTTGTCTTTCTACTGTCCTCTAGGAGGAGCTCGTATGCTGAGCGTGTCAGTGATACTCCTCGTCTGTATTGTAAGTTTGAACAACCTCCTGGAATCGTCAAATTGCTCAATCCTTCAGCTCCCGTCATACCGCTTTTGCGTGAAGAAATCAAGGTTTTCTCTGGTGGATTTCAGCAACGCAGTATCTACCAAGGGGTCGGAGAAGACGTAGACCAAGCCTGGGACGAGCTATACGGAGGTACGCGAATGAATCTATACTTGTGCGACACTGCTGATCACCGCGACAGAAACAACATTGAGACTTCCTTATTCCGAGGCCATTCAGCTACCCAATAAGACGTGGCCTATTGAGAGTGATCCCGGGTACTACATCGCCCAGCTCGATGTCTTCCACCAGCTCCATTGCTTGGTGAGCCATCTGCATGTCCCCTTTCTGCTATGCGCCAGGCCTGATTCCACACCCAAGAACAAGCTCAGGAAACTTCTCGAAGACCCCGGGAATGCAGGTCCCCACGCCGAGCATGATCATACTTCTCACTGTGTCGATTCTTTACGTCAATACATAATGTAAGTGGTCGTTTCATTTCGCAGACGAAATCGCTAACCCAGGTTAGGTGCAATATTGACATCTCCGTTGTGGTATGGCAATGGAGTGAGGCTTCGAAAAAGGTGCTCCCTAATCTGTCCTATCCACACAAGTGCTACAACTTTGAGGCGATACGTGAATATGCTCGGGCGAACAAGATTGACGGGTACATCAATCCAGACGTTTTTGTAAATGACGGCCTCCCCGATCCGCCAGTAATACATACCAGGTAGGAATTCTAGAAACACGCAATTTAGTCACGGTACGAACGGTGTTTACTAGAATACGATGTCTATTATTTCTTGAAAGAATACAGACCAATGGATTATACTACAACTAACTCAGCACACTTTTCAATTCACACATGCTTGGTGCTTCTCGTTTCGATATGCGTATTCGCGGACTGATCCAAAGCTTGTCGTAAAGCGTCGCGTACGATTCATCCCAGCTGACAGTCCAGGGCGGTCTTCGACGGTATCACTGTGACCTATAAGAACGCCAGGTCCTTCTTTATAGCCAGGTACGAAGGAAAGCTTCCGGCTTCTAGCTTCAATAGAGCCAAAGATAACGGTAGGGGCCGGGCGGATGAAGGAGGCGACACAGACGAAACTCTTCTAGCACGAACGTAAGATTGAATATTGCGTTAGCATCCGAGCTAGTGCATTGCATTGAGTGTGCTTTCTAGAACCCAGCTATTGCCATGCACCGAAGAAATTAATTTCGTCACTGTGTTGCCCAATTTTGGAAATATGCCAGTGTACCAACTACTGGATAGATACAGGTTCTGGAAGATCGTTCTCTACGAAGGCAAACTTGTTGAAGCCAGGTCGCACCTGATTTTCTCTCGCCCAACGATGGATCGCCTCAAAATTGTTGCACTTATGGGGATGAGTAAAGACCGGATTCGCTGCATGCTCCTCGGGCTCCCAGTTCCATACAATGACAGAGACACCTATAGACCCCGGAATTAGCAGTGGCGTAATGGCCGATTAAACCGAGTACGTACATGATGTACTGACGGATTGAATCGAGGCAATGCGACATATGTTCGGGGGTAAAACCTGGATGATGATCACCACCCATAACTCGTCTGATAGAATTCTGAGAAGATATCCTTTGAATCAGCACGAGTCCATGACGTTTGAAAGAGACCGACCAAGCAGTGTAGCTCATGGAAAACATCGAGCTGAGCGATGTAGTGACCTTTGTCGTTTTCAATCGGCCATGTGCGGTTTGGAAGCAGGAGGGCCTCCCCCCTGCCAAGTCGCATCGTTGTTCCTGTTAACAAGATATTTAGGCACACGGAAGGGGCTTGACCTGAAGGGATGCAGGCTATACCTTGGTATAGATCCTCCCAGGCGCTCTCTATCTCGGTGCCATTTCCTTGGTAGATCGTTAGGTCCTTGAGTCCGTCTGAAAACACCTTGATCTCATCGCGCAAAAGATGGCGTGCAGGAGCTTGAAAAAGTCAGTGCTATCAGAGAATCATTACTTTGTCTTGGCTCACAGAACAGAACGTTCTCAGCGTCAGAGGCTGGATGCCTGATGGTGATGAGGGTCAACGCAGCTGCAAGAAGGATAATGCCTTCTAAGGCTACGACAATCGTCAGGATCCTATTTATGCGATACAGACGGGTTGCACGAGAGTATTCGCGATGACGATAACAATCCTTCTCATCATCAGGTAGCCCAGATGGAGAGGTTGACACAAGAGGGAGCTCCTCAGAGGACCTGTCGGTCATGGCGAAACTCGAGGGAGAGGAAGAATGCGTGGGCCAACGTCGCCGTTCAGGTTATCTGAGCCGTAGGTCCATTTGGCCCCTTCTGTATATGGTTAGCTTCTTTGCTTGAGATAACCACACGTCAATCACGCCTAACAAGAAGAACGCACGCAAGAATTCCCCCAAGCTCGATTCTGCCGTTACAGAATCCTCCATTATACGTCAACCCATCCCCAAAGGTCCAACGCGAGACATGAAAATGGAGTCAGCGGTGCAGAGTACCTGTCATTATACGACAGATGGAGATAAGCAGTATCAGTATCGAATGGACTTCGATGGATAGCGCAAGAACTCACTTCGTGACTTCGCCCTTCAAATCCGTTTTTGGGAGCCAGGACCATATAAAAAACCCCAGTATAAGGGGAGTTCCATATCGGCCTCAATCGATACTTGTCTCTTCATCGACTTCAGTTCATCTTTCCCAAACGTTATGAAGCTCTCCTTGGTCTTGTTGACTGCTTTGGCTGCCTGCCTCACTCAGGCTGCGCCCACACCTCTAAAGGCCCATACGGCAAGTGATACCCTCTGCAGGATGGAATACTCAATGCTAATTCATCGTCGTACAGGTCGCCGCCCGTGACATGAACGGAGCCGACATCTTTTTCTATTCCTGGGGCGAGTTCCAGAAGAGAGCGCCTGAACCAAACGCCGCGGACAAAAATTACGCACATTTCGGTGACGAGGTTCAGGAGAAGCGCGAAGAGCACGCAGAGGACATTTTCTTCTACAACTGGGGTGAGGAGGTGAATGCTAAGCGCGAGCCTGAAGAGCATGCTGAAGATATTTTCTTCTATAATTGGGGCGAAGAGGCCAACACCAAGCGTGCGCCTGAAGAGCATGCCGAGGACATTTTCTTCTATAATTGGGGCGAGGAGGTCAATGCTAAGCGCGCGCCTGAGGAGCATGCTGAGGATATTTTCTTCTATGATCGGGGCCGGCAAGCCGAGCGCTCCGAGTAGAGGCTGCGGACAAACAAGGAGTAGTACGCCACTTGGGCTCTTCAACGCTTTTACCGTTACGTATTTTTCATTCTGTTTCTCTTTCGCATCGTAGTGATAACGTTTTTCGTACCGTTTTCCATGTCGAATGCATTCATGTACTGAATCCGATATATTTTCTCCAATTCTGCCATGAGAGCTGTCACCAGCATGAGGTTCGGCGCAGGTGAGCAAGTAATTGGATAGAGACAAAATTATCGGATAACGAAGCACCTGAACCAGTTATTGTCGTAGAGGAAGCTTTGAATCCTCAATCCGATTGGACGTGCGGACCAAGGTCCAGACTGACTACCTTCTCAAAGGACATGTCGGCTCCCACATGCCAACCGGGCGTTGCCGAGCTCAATCGTGCCGCTTGCCGGGATTGATCAATGATCCGTTCCAAGCCCAAGCCGCCGATCACTGGCTCCAGAATAAAGCACCCCCTACGCTACATGCTGCATCCGCATTCTACTCCTCTCTGGAATCATCTGCGACTGATTTGGGACGCTGTATTACACACGCACCACTAACTTCACAAAAATTATGGACCTCCAGTCAAATTGCACAGACGGCAGTGCAAGCAATGCACGTTGAGCCGCAAGCATTAGAATAACTTCGAAGAGGTGGAAATGAGCACGCGTACTAACGTCACCTCCCCTTCTCTCGGACCATCTGACGGTGGCCTCTATAAGTAAACAGTCAAGAAGCCATGCAATTCTTGATGTTTCGGAGATCAATGGTCCCGCAGCATTAATTGAAACATGCGATCCAGGACGAGGTGCGGAGAGCTTTGACCACAAGCCACTACTGCCACAAGAAGGCTTATGTCTCTCGCAGCATTGACTGGATTCGCCGGTTTTTCATGTACGTTGGGTTGATTTACTCCTCGACATTCTATATTTATCAATAGTCGTTGAATTAAGACCTAAGTGTAAGACAGATACCTCTGTCATTCTTTGGCAGCGGGACTCAAAGACAGCTGTCGCTCGCCCGAGGTTCTAGTATCCACATGTTATTGTCGTAACTCTGAGAAAATACGGGAGGGGTTGAGGGAGAGGCATGTCGTGGAGTATACCTGAATCGATCCCTTGGTTTGGTAAAGTATCAAGAAACTCGTATCTGCTTGCTTCAACAGTAGTGTCATACTACTGTCAAACGGGCATCAGATGAATCGTAAGCGAATGAATTTCGGACTTCGCTGGCATGAAATGGTTCGAATCTCGAACTTCAAGAAGCCTTGGTTGTCGCATCCATCATGATTCCATCGTTGACCTCCCTTCCAAGCACAGAGATATGAAAACGTCCGTTGCTTCGGCCTCTAGAAAGTATTCATTGAAGAACAGGACAGTTTGCAAGGAACGAAGCCCGGACCAACGGAGACTCCAAATTGATCTCGGAGCGCATACTCATAGAGTGTTCTGTTCCGACAATGCTCGAGGTTGACACATGCCGTATATCAAGTCCTCAAGTTTCAGCAATGGAGAGCGAGGCTCATCCTAACAGATACAGAGAACCCGAGTAAAGCATTCGACGAGTGGGTGACTGGGTGGGTTCGGCCCAGCCCAGAGTGAGAACAATCTGGGGAGATATTCGTCACAGCTTGCTCTCCTGTGACCACTTTCAGGGCTGGTCGCTGCCTTAAAGAGAGAAATTGTTAGTTAGAGTACCGTGACCGGACCGTCTAACGCAGTCCCTGGTCTAGTTTCCGATTCAGAACGTGAGGATCACAGACCCTCAGAAACGCAAGAGCTTCATTAGTTCATATGACTCAGGTTCCTCGTCCTTAGCACGTCTGGAGGACTGGGGGTGGCGTAGCGTGTCGACACGTTCTCGGGAATTAGACTCGTTCTCATATGTCAAGAACCGAAGCGGACCTGTGCACTTGTTCTGAAAGAGTACGGGACAATGGGATGTCCAAATCAGTGACCCAAGATAAACTCCGAGTTTGAGCCCAAAAAGGAAATTCATGGTTCTCCTGCTTTTGTACTGGGACTCGGCAAAGAACAAAGCGTCGGTATGCTATATAGAGAGCCATGCAGACTCAATGGAGTCCCCGACAACGCTCTTTCAGCTCTTCCACTCGGTGCTGTGGAATTGACGCACAATCTTGGCCACGACAACTCGCTGGGCGTCGGAACTTGCATTGCTTAACCAAGCTACAGACAAGTAACTTCTAGCCCACGATGAACCACCAACCGCTATCTAGTTGTAAGTGCTCTCTACTTCACCTCGAAGACAACAAAGCTCATCTCTGCTGTAGTCTTTTCAAGGGATGTTTTCCTACAACGTCAGGGTCACATTCGCAAACGTTCATCAAGACGAATTCCTCAGCTGATCACAAGCATACCTCAACTCGACATTATTCTCGAGGAAGATGAACCAAAAAGCAGCATTACTACGGCTCCTTCTCCGTCAGTCTACTCGGTTGCTGAATCCCGGTGTGCCAGCCCGAGCGTCCACTCGCTCAGTGACATCAAAATAAAACGCAGAGACGCGGGTATGACTTTATCCGATGTCCTTGCTGCACAGGAGATCCTCTCGGACGTTGATAGCGATCTCGATGAAGAGGAGTCTCTCCTCCCTTGGCTGTCGTGCCCATACATCCCACCCACCCTAAGTCCGGTTCTGTTGACCCCTGAATCCATCACATTGACGTTCGAGGACGCCACACTCGATTTTCCTCAACCCCCGCCTACCACTCCTACATCCTTCGGGTCGTTTGAGATCGATAGGCAGGGGTCACTATCTCCCGCCTTTTCCAACTCATCCAGCTCCACCTCCTCCCCCAGTGCTGATTCACTGGACCTTCCTGTCACCCCACCCACCTCAGACGACGAATTGGAGCCACCAAGACCCCCTCCCCGCAATCCACTCCGTCTTTCGATCAAGCCCGTCAAGCCTCTTTCGATCAGCAAGCGCAATGGCTCCAAGCCAGACCTTACACTCTCCGAAGAAGAATTCGTGCTCTCCTCGCCTCTCCTCAACGATCAAGAATGGTACACCCGAGAATTCTCCCAATTTTACTCTCTCGGGTCCTCAGGCAACCCGAAATCTTCCCGTCGTACCACGATGATGATGAGCCACAAATCCAGACCCGACTCTATCTCCTTCTTACCTCTCCCCGCCGTGCCGACTACACCTGTATCTGCTGGGCATCCTAATACAGATCTGGACCCCGCGTTCCCCCGTATCCGCCATTCGCGTTCTCAGTCGAGCTTGCGCGGACCGAGGCCGCTGCCCCCAGTTCCTACTACGCCAACATCTGCTATCTTCAGCAGTGACTCCCCAGGACTGCAACGTCGAGGATCCAGAGGGCCACTACCCGCTCCACCCCCAGTGCGGCCGCCACCGAGGACTAGCCTTCCCGCAGATTGTATTATGCACGAGGATGGCTTCGGATTTGAGGATGACCAGTCTTTGTTCCAATCCTCGTTCCGTGACAGCATGATAACGCGCAACACTACCCGGGCAAGACACGGCAGGAGCTCATCGTTCCCCGAAAGCATCAAGAGCTTCTACTCGCAAGCCTCTTACCTCCCACCCGCGTACTCGCCTGGATTATCGTTCCTTGAGCCCAAGGAGATCGAGCAAGTCGAGGAAGTCGATTCTGAGGAACTTTCTCTAGACGACCTCGAGTTCCAATTTGGCCCTGATGCATCTATGAGATTACCGCTCTCATTGCCCAGCTCCCCGATAGACCTGGAATCCGATGTGTTGGATGCGTTCGAAGCCTTAAGGCTGAGAACTGCGCAGGTTTAAAACCGTTCACTTTTCATTCCTTCGCATTTGATGATCATTCTTCATACTCTACATCGTTCTTTTAGTTGTCTTCGTACAGTCACGCTCCCTTGATTCTATAGACATCATACAAGCATTGCCCATACACACGCTCTCTATTATTGTAGCAATTATTCTTATCAAATACCATGTAGCATCGCCATGTCTGGCGTAAAGACAAATACCACTGTAATCACCTTGTAATACACATCTAATCCATATTATGGCTTCCAAAATATTCGAGCCTTGAGATTGATTGAGGAATGGAAACTTCCGTATCAAGAAACCGACGTTGGATTACACGTTAGGACCAGGGATGCACTCTATACAGATACATGATATGCACAAATTTGATTATCACGCCAAGCCTCACAACTTCACGAAGAAGCGAATCAACCCCGCTTTTTCCAGGAGCCAACGCCAAAGCTGCCAAAAGCGCCTCCTCCTCCCGCTCCACCAGCACTTCCAGGTGCTGAGCCATCTGGCTGGAAGGAAGGCCGGAAGGAGCTCGTTGGTACAGCTTGAATCGAAAGGAATTTGTTGGGTTGAGGGCGATCTTCCGTGTTGTACTGTAACAAAATAGGTAAATACGATTACCAGACGGGAACATACAACAGAAACATACCTGGAATTCAAAGCCAATGCCATCAGCCTCGGATACGTCGAGCAGCCTGACGAGCTTCTTCCCGATGCCGTTCAGCTTTTCGACATCATCTTTACTACGCGTCCAGACTTGGATTCGGTCAACCTTGCTCCTCAGGCTAACGACTGCACCACAGATCTCATCGCTGTCCTCCAACTCCTCGCCGACAAGAGCCATAGTAACCCAGCTCCAGCACCGATCCAACAACTGCGGGTTGTTCTTCATGGTCAGGACCCATTTTCCGCCGTTGGCGTTCGCTTCATCTTCCCACATAGGTTTGATGCCTTGCTTGAACATGTGGTAGTTGGAGTTCTTCTCGAGATGAGAAGGAGGCTTGAGCCAGTTGAAGTAGCGGCAGTATTCTTCGACGGTGGCGAATTCGCCAATGACGGACAACCCCGCCTCGTATTCTGTAGATTCTGTGGGTGGAGGTGCTTGCGCTGAGAAGTTGGTATCTGGCCCAGTGGCAGTGGCGGGGGTGAAGGGAAATTTATTAGATTTGGTATCATGGAAAAGAGTCCTGTGGGGATCGGTGTCAAAATTGGATCACGCGGGAGTAAATTAAGGAATGAACGAACCATTTGAATTGCAGGGGATGCTCGGGGGGCCTTACGTGGATTCCAGGAGTCTTGGGATCTTCGATCATCTCAGGCTCAGGCGGTTGGGAGGTGCCATCAATACTGAGTGTGCGGTTCTTAACAAGGCGGGCTCTGATAGCATCGAGCGAAGGGACGTTCTTGTATCCTTTCACAAAGCTCTTGTTTGGCTTCACTGTACCAGAGGTTGTTTCTTCATTAAGCTTGTCCAGCCCTTCCGAAGTCAAAGGATCCCCAGCGCTGGGATTCACATCAGCGGGAATTGGAGTCTCGGACTGCGGTGGAGATGTCGACAAATTGGACGGTGACGCCGCCCGAGTAGAACCTGGCGCATTTACAGCTGTAGAGTCTGCAGTCGAAGCCACGGTAGAAAGCGACGTGTTTGACCCAGTTCTGAGCGAACCGAATGCAGCGAGACGCGGGCGTCCAGCGGCTGGGTTGGCAGGAGTGGATGAAGCTGCATCGGGCTTGATACGCGCAGCGAGTTGGTTCAAAGATGGCAGTCTTCCGGATGGCTTTGCTGGAACCTCGACCGACTGGGAGTCAGAGCTCATGGTGGCAAGTTGTGGAAGGAAGATGCGTAAAGATGGTGGCAGCAGCAGAGGCTGGACGGGGCACCGCCACAATCGGTTTTCCCTTGTCTCCTGCCACCGGCATCTCCGTTTGTTTCCTAACATGTCGAGTGACGATACTTGGAGCATAGCCATATGGTCGCAATGAGGATTCGCGCTGCACACGATAGCCCTAAATTCTCAGTCAACCGGCCGTATTGGAGTGTAGTGTAGTGTACTGTATGGATATTATTTGGAAAATTTGCTTCATTTGAATCATTTCCGGCACATGATTTTGTGTGACGACCAATCAGCCCTCTGACACTCCCGTGAGCAATACACTGCGGATTTACAACCCCCGCAAATCATTAACTTTGGGTTTCCAGGGCTCTGGCAGACGAAGCAGTGCCTCTCAGCTCTCTCCGCCTTCTCCGAATGCCGCTCAGCTAATGATCAGAGTGGAAAATTGAGGTTTGTTGACTGGAAGAAATCTGAGGATAGTAGATGCGACTCGCCTGCTTGCTTAATTCGATTGAGGATCCTCTCTTGTTTGGCTGGGTGTGGCGTGTAAGCGAAGGGACAAGACGAAGGAGTTTATCAGCTGGGCCCACCGTAGGATCTCTCCAGATGCTCTTCGGACCTTAGATCTAGGCTATTCGTCCTCATTGTTACTTCTCGCATACCCGGCTATTATCAAGTACCAGATTATCATCTCGATCACTGCCAGTGTATGAACACTGCTTACCTTTCGAGAATATAATTCCTCATCTCGCTCCCGGAAATATTTCCAAGTATCTGAGTTGTAGAACTCCCGCAGAATATTGCTCGCCACCTGCAAAAATCCAATAGGCACGTCCAAGTACAGACGGTGGCAGCCGAATCCACAGGTAGCCAATGTTGGACCCGGCCAAGCCTTCTCTCTAACGACGAAAAGATCTCCTCTGAATGTAGGCCGTGTTCCTGGTCTTTTAGGATCGATTTGAAAGAGTTTTGTCAGGCAGAGGTTGATAGGCAGCTTCGGATCCACGTTGAAGTGAATATAATATTCCCCCTCCATCTTTCTGATCCGCCACCTGTAGCCGCTGCAGGAGATAGCCTGTAATCTCGTTCCTGCAATGTGCTTCCCGTATGCAGCGCGAAGGTCAAGTGCGGTGGTGTGGAAAGCCCAGGGACGCTGAGCACCTTCTATACTGAATTCCATCTTCGCAAGGTGTGGATCCTCGCCATTGGCGGGATAGACGAGAACATCTCTGGAGACCGTGTCAAATGGGCTGTGGTCTGGAAACTTTTCCATAGCGTAGAGAAGAAATGTTAGATACAAACGGAAATGCACCAAGGGGTTGACTATATATACACCGTAGAAGGGAGCCAGCCCAGAGCCAGATCTGTACCAGTCTGTACCTCGGAGATTTGAGTGCATACCTGCCACGCGTCGGCTACATGAATAGGGGCTATTTGAGAGAAGTGAAATTTAGCGGACATTGCCATATGGGATCTCAGACGTACATCATATGGTATGTCCACCACATTCTCCTACAAAATCAAAGAAAAATAATCCAAGCGGGGGAGTTGCGAGTATTGTTGCACATTGAGAATCCTGAATAACTTTGCTATTGCGCCACTAATTGACTAACATGCCACGGTTCGAAGAAGCTCGAGAAATGATCACACTAACAACGCTGGCAAACGCCATCAGAACCTGCTCGGTACCAGGAACCTGAGTAAAACCCTATCCACAAGACCCGTATACATCGAGCTCACCAATAACGTATGTTTATCGTATCTGGGGTCGTTGCGGCCAGTCCCCTGCAGGACACGGTACCCAATGACGAGGTGCCCGACGACCATTATGGACGGCGCCGGCTCAATGAGTCCACTGAAATACACCACGAGGAAGGCGAGTGGCTCGAAGGCGAAGGCAATCATCAACCTACTCCCGACGTCTCCGAATGCTATCGGCAAAGTCTTTCTGCCCACCTTCCGGTCGCCCTCGACGTCTTTAAGATCCTGAATTTGCGCCATCAGGCCAATCCATATAATGCCCGCGTTCCTCCAACGGACGGCTTGTGGGTTGGTGGGAACCCCAATAGCTTGTGAAGCACCTTCGAGCGCTGCCCAAATAATGATGGGTATCGCAATTGTGTTCTTCCCAAGCCAGTGGTGAGCCAGAGGCGCGTATATGAGGAAGGCAATCACTAGGATCCAGGTTATTGTAGCCGGTGCAAGCGCAGGTTTCAAAACGGCTAGTCCCAGAAATACAGTCGTGACTACACCTAGGCGCACTTTCGCACCGAACATCGTGATCAGGCCGGAGGCAAGGGGTCGGTGGGGTTTGTTTATCCTGTCTTCCACTGGGTTTGAGGTTATCTGGGTCCAGATATTCGCAAAGCTTACAATGCTTGCGAACCAGAGGAAGAGGTAGATGATAGAGCAACAGAGTTGACCCGTTGGAAGCGGATGGAGAGTGTTGTAGACTTTGAGATTGGATAGACCGTAGATGAATCCAGGGATGAAGGTGCTGAGGACTTCCAGACGAGAGAAGGCATACAGAATTTTGGCTTCGCTGGCCATGAAAGTCAATGCCCGTCTCATGAAAGACATTGCACCGTGGGTGCCAAGAGGAAGCTAGAGAACACGTTTAAAATCGGGCCACTCGGTGTTTACCAAATTACCATGTCATGAATAGTGATCTATTAATCAGGACCGGAGGAGCCTGGGCCCACCAACGAAAGCGAGTAGATGACCGACTGGTGGATCCAGAAGTCAAATTGGCGGTACAGGTTAGCGCAAGGGTTGGCATTAGCTGTAGAACTAGTGCATCGCCTAGGGGCAAAACTGGCGGAAACGCGATTAGGAATGATGATGCTAATTGATACATGCACATTTATACTGACTGACAAAACATACTCTCGACAGCACTCGTAGTCCTACGGGACAACACTAACCCTCTTCATCCCCGCCACCAGATCCACAGATCATCGTATGAAACTGCCAATTCGCCCTCTGACATTCCCGCGAACAGTACTTAGCAGTTAAACACCGACCACAAACCATAAGCTTTGGTTGGCCGTGCTTATTGCATCGGAGACATCGGCCTTGTTTCTCGATTCTTTCGGCTTGACGCTCCTCTGAAGGTTTGGTTTGGTTTAAGTTGAAAGAACACCAGAAGTTAAAGAGGCGTGCTCACCGTATGTCTGAAGCTGTTGCATGGCAGCGGCGTCTTTCTCTGAAGGATGCTCTTGAATTTAGCCGCCGTAGTCACCAACCATTGCTGATATAGTCTTACCCATAAGTCGGAGTCTGTCCGGGTCTAGGTTATCAGTCCCATTGTTGATTCTCAACTGTTTTGCCTCGGACTGGACGATACAATCATTCAAAATTAATGCAGTCCAAAAGGTGAAAGGCTGACGAACATTATTCTGCAGGTTTTCGTCCAAATGAAGGCGAAGAATCATCTCGTCCACAAACCGCGAATACTTCCACTCATCACTTCTATACCACGAAGCGAGCGTGCTGTTGACCAGCGGGCAGACGTATTCATGGTATCGGACGTCGAGAAAGAACCTCTGTTCTTGTCAAATGAGCACGCTTGCCTCCAACCACGGAGCATCCATCCCTATAAACATGTCACCTCGCCACGTAGGAACTGTTCCCGGTAGCTTAGGATCAATACCAGCAGCTCGAGCAGCATTCAGATTGATAGGCAGTCGTGGGTCTAGGTTGTAATAGATACTGTATTCTCCCTCTATCGGTTTAGGAGCCGTGTGTTTCTTGGTGATGGTAATTTGTTTGGTATGTGTGCTGGGGAGAGATCCTCGGTACCCCTTTGAAAGATTGATTCCGTTGGCCAGAGACCGGGGCGGTTCTGGGCACCCTGCCAGCTGAATTCCATATTCTCGACGTAGGGCTCATCTCCGTTGGCTGGGTAGACGATGACGTCTCTGAAGATGGTGGAGACTGGGTTGTAAGGCCATTTGTAGAGGCGGGGGTAGGCGCGGACTGGAGGTGGGAGGCGGTCTAAGGGAGACTCGGAGGTCATAAGTAGAAATGAGGAAACAATCCCCTTTGAAATCTCAAATTGCCATTATAGCATCCTTTCGTAATATTCGGTTCCCAGGCGCAAAAAGACGTCGAGGAAAACTGCAGTGAGAAGGCATATTCGTGTTTGGTTCTGTAGGTAGTGGTAAACAACGAGGCGGGGGTAGAATCGCAATTTAGCCTGCTCTACACCCTCTACGCACATATTCCGGGCGGGCAGGCCTTCGTCTACGGATCACGAATACGTTTATCGCACAGGAAGCGAAGTTTTGGTGTGATTTCGGTCGCGCACGCACTGGAAATGGTGCTGTTGGTTGGCTCTCCCACGTTTCTATGCGAGGAAATCTATCTGAACATTTGTAAATACATATATTTTACATTCTTCTACGGTTTTATGTACCGGAAATCGATAGAATTTCGAGTTGAGCCATTCTTACGACAGGGCAAATCCGGTTGATGGAAGCACCGTAAGCGGAGTTCGAGCAGCTGATAAGGAGGAAACGGAAATTTATGGTGAGTTTTCGTGGAACAAGTCAGAGTTTTTGCACTCACAAACAGGTGGGCCAAGCGCACTTGCACGTCTGAAGGAAATGAAGGAAAAATGCCTACAAATCGACATTCACGAAGGGAAAAACATACTTTACGTCGATCGGGCGGAGCTTAAAAGAGGCAAATCATACAAATTTTCGTTTTGGAGGACATTTTGCGCGGTCTAACACTACTCTTAACACTAGAAAATTCTGCCACACATTAAAAATAGGCCTTCATATTACTCCTGCAGAGAATGTATCATCGAAGCGCGTTTGACGATGAATATCTCGTAAGGTACCTTTAGTTTATATTCAAACCCCGACCGGCAATCAGCGAGGCATTCAGAGAAAGGGGCAGGGAGCCGAGCCAGACGCTGTGACCGCCGCCACCTAGGAGGTGGTGACCGGGCGGTTTTTCCAGCTCAGAAAGAAACAATTGAGTCTCAGAATGGAGCCTCTAGGCGGGGGGAGAATGGGGGAGAATGGAGGAGGAGGGGAGGCGGCCGAGCTTACATAATGCGGTGCCGAAGGTGGGACGCGGGCACCGGGTCACAGGGAATCCGCGAGAGAACAGTCGTGCGCCATAGTGTGGACGGCAATATCATGTTCCTGCACTCAGGAAGTTGCTGATGAATTTAAAAGTTGCGTGAGCAAACAATACTTCATGAGTATATTTTTCTTCTGGGACAAATGCTTTTGTTACATTATTTACTCGTGTTTAACGCCTCTGGTCCATTCTACTGCCAATCTTCCAGACTAAATCCCTCCGCGGCGGTTTCTGTTTCCGAGCATCAAATGGCATGTATCATCACTCTTGTGTCTTAAAATACTCCGATAAATTATAGGTCAACTTTAAGAAAGAAAAGACTTACTGGGTCATGCCAACACCAGCGAAAATCTTGAAGACTAGTCATCGGGAGATGCAGATTCGGGGCTGCGCTGAATTACCTTGCCCTTGGCTACAATCGCATGTAATCCAGAATCCCCAGGTATTTAAGATCTAAGCGAAGCAGGCGACCAGGTGAACAGCGGGCATACAGCTATCTTTGTGTCATTGACATTGAGAGAAGTCTTGAATTGTGGGATCGTGCCTGATTTTGAACAGTCAAAGATCGAGTTCAGCACTGGCACGCCATTGTATTGTGGAACCATGCATACATCATAGAAAGATGGATAGGAAGACACCTTTTCCCGCACATTGAAAGACGCCAGGTAATGAATTCCTCGCACCTAGTATTAGTCACAGTTCGGTCGGGCAAGGTTTCTCCGTATTCTAATTCACTCCCCGGAATCCCTGGGCGCGAGACCCGGTGGGTGATGTAGGGAGTCGTAGACTGCTTGCCCATCGTGCCTATATGTCGGCGTACGTGCCGAGGGCAATGTTCTGACTGACTCGTTAGATAACAACAACATCACGCTGGTGATGAGAAGCGAGGTGGACAGCCAGTCACCAAACAAAAGGTTCCTGAGAATTGGCAGCTGCACTCACACCACCATATGCACCATATGCCGACGAGTTGCGAGTCGTGCTGACTGCGTATGAAATCGCGATCGCACTGTGTCGGTCTCGATGTAAATCGAGAGGATTCCGTTTGATTCGCAGTCGCAAGTCGCGAATTGATGAAATCCGCACTGGCCGTTACCGCTGCTCGCAATGCTCGAGTTTAGGGGGGGAAAGGGTATCTATTCGTCGGAAATACTCTAGGTACATGTTTTATAGTAGATTACCTATCGCTAAGTGAAATACGACACGTTGTAAGAACGTTTGACCATCGGAAACTATCGGAAAATAATGTATAGTATGAAAAACACGAGATGCGCACATTTACTGTGCGATCCGAATCGCGAAGATCAAGGGAAAACTGACCATTTACATGGTCAGAGCGCAGCGATGCGCGTCAATGCAAACGACATGGAATGTCTGAGATGACAGAAGCCCAGATAATTCTTGCCAGAGATACGCCTGCGATTGTATTGGCCGGTTGACAAGTTCGTGGCGGCTCTAAAAATAAACGTATTTCCAGAGAGTCGAGTTCTAATGGACAATTTCCGGAGTTGGGAGTCCATCATCTACATAGACCATGGGATCAATATACTCGTCAATGTGCCTCTTCTCAACCCATTCTCTCAGCGCCTCGAAATTGACGCATTTGTGAGGATACTCCAGTCGTGGGCGCACGACCTTATCCTCTTTATCCCATTGCCACGGAATGACCGAAATGTCAGCGTTACACCTGTTGCATACACCGTTAGCGGCCCATTGATAGAGCAACGAAGGGTAAATAGCCTACATCATGTATTGTCGTACCGAATCCACGCAATGAGAGATATGCTCCTCTCCTAGATGCGACTCGGGATCTTCTAACATTGGCCAATACCTGTCCTTATGTAGCGCTTGACGGATTTTGTTCTTCGTCGAGTAATCAGCTATGTATATGTCCTTTGGATGGGATGCAATACCACTCACAAGGCCATGTAACTGATGGAATACATCGAGTTGAGCGATGTAATAACCTGGAACCTCCTTGATAGGGTATGTCTTGTTCGGAAGCAAAGCTGCCTCGCTCTTTGGAATCCGCATCATAGTCCCTTGGGTGATTATGAGCTTCTGTACAGTAACGGGGAACGCGATCCCCTGGACTCACTGTTGTACAGATCTTCCCAGGCTTCATCGGAAGCATCTGACACCTCCTGGTAGACCGTCTTCTCGTAGAACCCGTCTACGATGACTTTGACCTGATTTTTTAGTATATCTTGAGCCGGTGCTATACGATTTTGGCATTAGTAGAAGACCTGCTGTAGGAACACCCAACCTACACCACATCCGGGAGGGCCAAGTACCGCGAGTGCTAGCAGGGGCAGCTGTGGTAGTCTGGCATTGATTACCGCCCTTGCGCACAAGTATGGTGGATAGATTCAAGAGACAGATTGATTGGAGGGCGATGACCAGTAAGAGCGGGGCCTTGTTTCTAAGACAGTTTCTTGTGGATGATTTCCTTTGACCACAGTGGCCTTCCTGACCGGTATGGATCGAGTCGTCTCCAGCGAGAGGTAGATACTCTTCTGATTTGCTGCTCATGATAGTGGGCGTTGTGGGACAGACACGATAGTAAGGTCGCTGTGGCCGTAGACCTTATATCAAGCTGCAAGGACTGTCTCATGTAATAGGATCAGGTACTGACTAGTGATTGACGGTATCGTGGACCCCCAGTCATGCTCGTACGTCGCTTGGCGGCGATTATGCTTTCGTGACAGTGGCACGAATGACAACCCATTCAAATGGCGATCAGACATCGGGGGAACGAGCACGCCTTTCTCCATAGTTGTCGAATGAAAGGAGAAATTTAGAGGTTTGCATGCCAGTGGTGTCCGTTACCAGGGTCTGCCCGTGACCAACTACCTCGATAACACTAGGGAGGAGCACATATGGGCCCATCTGACCACATCATATTCTGTCCTTGACGACTACAGCTCAGAAAACCGATTATAGGAACAAGTTGTTGGAAGCCGAAAACGTTCGAGGGTTTGCTCAAAGGCACAAGCCATCCGGCGAGCAAATTCCGAGTAGGTTGGGTTCTAGCAACCCAGAAAGCTCTTCGGCATCTGATGAGAACTAATTTGGCCAAGCAATTCACTTTTACTTGTCAACTGTTGGTGGCCACCAGCAAGAAATGTGATGATTACATAAGGTGATCTTCTGCGAGCGCGATAAAAATGGATGGTACGGTGGACATACCAGTGCTTATCCATTCGTTTCAAGGTAGAAATGATAGAATAGGAGCCTGTAAAGTATGTATTTACATCGTATGTATAGTAGGTTATAGTTAGTTCACCGCCACGAGCTCTCGAATCAGCTCGCGACATGAATCCGGAATTACCCCCTTCTTTTTCACCTGGAATGTGTTGATCTTAGCTTTCTTGATTGCGTCTTTCACGGATGCCCTCAGGGTTTGTGAGGTCCTCGCCACTTTCATATCCAATGCGTGCTTCTGCTTTGTGGTATCTGTCGCTTTTAGCAGTGTATTGTTGAGCTCCTCTCGTAGATCACAGAGAGATGAGAGGAGCTGATCAATCTCATGTTGGTGAGCTTGGTCGGCATCTTCTTTCTGCGTCTTTGTTTGATTGAGTTCCTTCTGTAGCTCCATCATACTGCCCTCCAGCGCTTCAATCCTTGCCGCTCTCCTTCTCATCTTTCTCCTCTCATTGTGACCCCTCCTCACATGTTCTCCAGCTCTTTTCCTCCAAGTATGTGCCTCCTCTCGCCAATACTTGCTTGATGTATTTTCTTTGTCTGATTCATCCTCTGTGTCTTCCTCTGACGTGTCCTCATTAAATATCTCGTGTTTTTCGGTGTGTAGGTTGTTGGTACAGGTCCTCTGGAGGGTTGACCGTGATTTGGTCTTACCAAAACGAAGATACTTTGGCTTACGGCCCATTTTTGAGGCTTGAGGTCGCAGGCGCGTCAGGAGGCTGGGGTAATATTAGATTACATAATCACATACATCCTTGCCTCAAATGCACCACGTCGGGGGAGATCGACTGCGTCTACGGTCCATCGGAAGGCCGATCTTACTGTTTTTGTATAATCTCCGTGTATTGTTCACAAAAAAAACATATGTGATCCGAAACCGTTGCAAGTGCAGATACCTCAGAGGACGTTGTCATACAGTACATACATGTATGTCTCCTGAAGATTACATGTACCCTTACTCTATGGGTACTTATCTCAATGAATTCTAATTTTAAACCTTTGTTCTGTAGGCTCTGCGTGGTGCATCCAGTCGAAGAGCAAGGACTAAGCGTGTGGGAAAACCGGTGTCGGAGCTTAAACCTCAGTGGGATTGCTGGTGACCACTGTTGGTTGGTTCGAACTTCTGACATAGTTGACTGGGACCGGACCGGGAGTCTTGACTCGGAGTGAGGTCTGGGCTATCCAAGGCGGCTGGCATCATGTTACTAATTACGTCAGATGATAGGCCGGAACTGGCAATTATCTCCGAAATGGGTGCCGGCAAGCGGCGAGGATTGATTAGGTTTGACCGTCTTGATCATCGCCACCTGTCATCACATCCCTCGGTAATGAAGTTCCGAAGAGCTGTGACTTTCGGGCATCTTTCAGGCATGCCCTACCATGAAAGTAAGGATGGCAAAATCTACGGATCCATTGACAAATTCCCTCTCAGTTTGACCCATCTTCTCTCGAACATTGATCTTTCAGTGTTTCACCCTCACTTTTCGTCCTTTAACCACTTCGATACCCTCTATGCCCGAGGAACTGAAAATGTCCGACAAGGCTGTTCAGGGGCCCATTGGAATTTGTCTCTCAACCGATTTGCGCCCTGGATTGACCCTGCGCTCGTTTTGCCTCTCAAGGTCAGGTTCTGACGCTCGCCTAATGAAAAAGCCCATAACCAGACCTAGTCAGCAGCAGCTGTTGGGTAATAAAGGGCGACTCTTCTTTCCGCTCAACAGCTTGAGGCCAGCCTTTCCGCCCAACCTTTTGTCAGACATACCATCGTACGTGTCCTTAACTACTGAAACGACGCCCCGACCCTGATCGAGGCAGCCCATCGAAATACAGGTATCTGGGTGGACGGTACCTCCCTGATTAGAGATCTATTTCCTTGTCGAGAGCTGGCAAAAAGGCCCTTTGTTTCAACTTTCAACGCTCATCTTGCACGCGCACGTCCTACCTCCTTCCCAACACAACTAGCTTCATGCCCTAGGTATTGCATACTTAATCGTCAATATACGATGGGAGGATCCTTTATGGTTTCTGGAGAGGTTACGAGGGCCTATGACCCACTCACCTTATCTCACGAAGCTTTCTTTGCTCTCAACAGCATTACCTGTGAGTCCGACGTTACCTACTCCCATGTGAGCTCATTAAACCAATTGTCTAGACGCCTTGCTTCTGCTTCATGTCTTGGAATGGGCTCAACATCTCCCCGTAGAAGCTAGGTATATGTTCAGGTCAGTACTGCCCTTCACTCTTTGCAAGTCCTCTCCCATTCATCTTCACCTAGGCGAACGTGGAGATCCCCACTCAGATGGCTGTACATCTTTTCCCGATGCTTTGGCATCCTGGTCCAAATGTAAAGCAGCACCAATCGACACCCCATTGCTGCGAATCGACTGACTTTCTCAGGTGCAATGTCTTCTTTACCAATTTCTCTCAGAAAATAGGGCCACTTCCCAGCGGAACGTGCAGAATGTGGCTTTCTTTCCAGTTGTTCGCCGGTCAATCCTTATGGTCGGCGCTGGAGTACAGCCTAGTAACCCGGTGTGAGCTTCTGGTGCTTCTTTACATTCGGACCTGAAGTAATTAATATTCCAACAGTAACAGCCCTTTACCATGAGTCATCACGGGAGCTTTCTATGTTGCGATACGCGGCATATTTTGAGAAGGTCGTGAACATTGTGGGCGGCTGCATGTCCATCCCATTGACTACTGTGACTGATCAGTGCATCACGACCAACACACCCCCGGGAGTAGCGTTTACCCAGTACGAGGATGGTTCCATCCGTGTTAAGGCCGTGGCTAACACTCATCGATTATAGAGCGGTGACTGCTGCTCTACTCTTGCTGATATGGTTCCTGACATACAGGAAACGGTCCAAAGCCCGGACATCATTAGTTTTCTTGGTGTTCAGAGATGGATCACGCGCTATTGCGGCGGTGTTTGGTATGTTTCCCTGATTTAACGGTCGAATATTACTCACGGAAGCTTTACATCGTAGCCATGCTGTTGGCTATCATTTTAAACGCTAAATTCTCAATTGCGGGGTCTCCGCCACCCTGGTGGAATTCGACTTTCTTCTACCAATGTTCATTTCCGTATGTACAGCACCTTTCTCTTCTGTCGTATCTGACGCGACCCTATGTTTTGTTGATAGAATCATCATCGCGATCTTGACTTCAGCGGTCAGCTTTTCTTTTTTCGGATTCCTGTCGTCAAACGGCCCTAACATTTCCGCCTAATTGTTGACAGAATTGCCGTATGATTAAAAATCTGGAAGGCTTCGGACGTTTCTCGGAGAATGAGACACAATCTTATTCGTCTTCCATTGAACTGGTGCCGTACACCGAACTTCCCGATCAGGAAGATAGCTATGAGGAGACGGCGTAGTGGTGACGGTGCAGTCCACTGGTGACGAGAGTACATATTTCTCCACTGGAACTTTTTCGAATGAATAGAACTAGATATTTACACACGCGCAGTGCTACCGCTTGAGTGCTGAGAGGCAGGCTTGTTGGACTGACTACGCCTTGCTGTGAGCTTGACTCCCAATGACACAGTTTGGTGTCGGTGGCCGAGCAAAGGAACAATCCGGGAACCATTCATTTGGCCGGTGGGCGCTAAATTTTTTGGCATCCAGATTCGGCCAGATCTCCCTTGATCTGAACCCTCATTCAATCCCCCTGAAGTGGGCGACTTCCTCATATGCTAGGTCAACGCGAAAACCGGAGGAAAATGTTCGAACAACTGACGAAACCGGCGACATTGGCTACCTACGTTACTATGTGTAGGCCGCATCAAAGCAACAGCTCGATCGTGGTTGCTTTTCGGAGCATGGTCGTTCTCCACATCCCTAGTGAGGTGGCAAGTTCTGACTGGCAAGATTCCCTTCGATCTCGTTTTCCGCTACCCAGAAATATATGTCACAAATGATGTCTTTATTTCCGCCGGTGACTCAAAGCACCTTCAAGAGATCGATCCAGGCCATTCGTCCCAGGTTGGCTAGGTCATGCCACTGGTCAGCCGCTAGGAAAGCTTATGCGTCTAACAATGACGTTCATGGTAGGATTTTCGCTACTTATACTCCCACATGTGCCGCAGGAAAAGCTTCCGCAGGCGGATGCAGAGAGTTCCATATCCACATCATGCCAGCCACAATTTCTCAGCCACTTCTTCCAGTTGTGGTTTAGTTTGCCTACGACACCAAAAATCGAGGAATCATAAATTGGGAGGATTTCAAAATTCGAAGCAACTCCTGCCTTGTATCCTATTGCCTGGGGGCGTTGGCATTGCTATGCTCCGCGAAATCTTCACCGGATTCTCTCAAATTTTTGTGCTTTGGTCCAGCGTTGTCGCCATCTATCCAGTCCTTGCCTTTGCTCGTGCTTATCACAATGAAAGACAGGTATGTCCTGCTCTGTCATCTTCGTCCTATGCTTCTGATAGATCCTGGATTATGCAGCTTCGAACCATTCCTGCGATTGGCCACTCTGGAATGCTCTTATCATATATTGGAGCCTTTCGCTTCTTTTCGAATGCACAAGAAATCATACAAGAAGGTTATGATCGAGTATGTCCCCCTCCTTCTCCCTACAATATGTGAGACTAATGGCCAGTGAATTCAGTATCGTGGCTCGCTTTTCAGAGTCCCAGTCATGTCAGGATGGATCATTGTAGTCAGCGAGCTCTCAAAGATAGACGAAATCAGGAAGGCTAGTGAGGATGTTTTATCCTTCCGAGACTCACTCTCAGAGGTACGGTGGCACTTTATCACGGTCGTGAATACACAAATGACAATCCCAATCTCCAGATTATCCAAATACCATTCACTCTTGGCCAAGAGATCGACGATGATGATTATCACGTATCAGCTATCCGTTCATTGTTGACCCGAAACATTGCGTCTTGCTTTGGTGACCTCCATGACGAGATAGGACGCGCTTTTGAAGATTTTCTACCTCCTACAGATTGTACGCGAGCATGACGCGCTAACATCTTCGACCTCGCTAATTCTTGTTCCAGCCTGGTCCAAGATTGAAATCCTTCCAGTTGTCTTAAAGATCACAAGCCGAGTTAGCAATCGATTCTTCGTCGGTTTGCCCCTCTGTAGGAACTCTATCTCCAGACAAAACCATGGCAGGTTCTGACCTATTAGTAGGCAGGGAGCCTGAATACAGAGACATCAACATACAGTTTGCTATCGACGTAGTGAAAGCTGCTCTTACTATCAACCTATTCCCTACTTTTCTCAAACCGTAAGCTACACGACTTTTCTTCCTTGTAGTGTTTGCTCACCGCCGAGTAATAGATGGATAGGTCATGTTCTCACCAATGTCCCCCGCAGCATACGGAGGACCATGCACCATCTCACTCCTCTCATTGAAGACAGAATAACGAAGACTGCTTTGTATGGGAAAGACTGGGCAGAGAACCCTGTAGGTGCATTTTCATTTGGTTAGGTCACTTGACTAACTTTGTATCGATCCAGAACGACCTGATTACCTGGCTGTTGGAATTTGCAGGCGAACATCGCCGATCCGTCAGGGACTTGACACTACGGATACTGACAATCAACTTTGGTGCTATCAATACCACAGCAATGGTGGCGTATTCGCTATATCTGACAGGCATGCCAACTTATCTTCATAAATGATTGTCTTTAGGCGTTCACTCGAATCTTGATCGATCTCGCGCTGCACCCCGAATATGTATCGGAGATGCGTCAGGAGGTGGAAGACGTTATCAGAGTCGAGGGCTGGTCTAAGGCCGCCATCCAAAAACTGCACAAAGTGGATAGTTTCATAAAGGAGTCTCAGCGAATGGGCGGCAGCGAAGCATGTAAGACATTCTCTGGCATTCCAGTTGACCGGAATAACTGATATGTCCCTTGGCAGTACTCATGCATCGCAAAGTCCTCAAGGACTTCACATTCTCAGACGGCACAGTAATTCGAAAAGGAAACTCCATCGCAGTGCCCAACATGGCCATACACTATGACAAGGTCTCTTTCCTTTAGGTGAACGCATGGCACCTACTGATTAGATTTACCCAGAATGTTTATGCGAACCCAGAGACATTCGACGCCTTCAGATTCTTGCAGCCAGCAGGCGAGAAGGATACCATCTGGAAACATTCCATGATTACCCTCAGTACCAACTATCTCATATTTGGAAATGGCCGAAATGCCTGGTAAGTTAGGTGTTGCAAATTCCTCTACTTAGCTTGGCTGACAAGCTGTTTCTCATTCAGCCCAGGTCGTTTCTTTGCAGTCACGGAGCTAAAAGCTTTTCTTGCCCATATCCTCCTGAACTATGACATTGCCGCGGATGTGGATAGCCAGATCAAGACTCGCTGGCACAAGTTTTCTTCATTCCCGGACCCCAAAACCATTCTAATGGTTCAGAGACGTCAGGCATAAGGTTGGGGCATTTCATTGATTGTTCAGCGCTTTCCATACAACATGATTACATTTTCGCGTTTAAAGTTTATATCCCTTTCCAGTCGAAGGTTTCGCATCGTATCCGTATCTCGATTGCTTTGCAACCCGAAGTTGAGGTAGCAAATTGTTGTACGAATGAATCAACCACTATTTAGTGAACGTCAGCAATGAAACCAATGTGAATTTTCGTTCACGAACCTCGCACGCTAATGGCCTTGTATCTCTCGGGTCAATGATTTCCTCAACACCGAATACATTGGCAGTCCTCATGGGGCTCCTGATACTCTCAAAGCGAGCAAGCAAGTCGTCCATAAACTTCTGTCGTTCTTCAGGGGTTTTTGCAGAGTCTAACTGGCGCTTGTAGGCAGCTTCAATACCTCCTTCGAGCGGAATACTGCCCCAATCTCCAGATGGCCTGCATAACACACATGTCACGTCAAAGACACTCATGATTAATTAGAATCAAAACCAGCTGACCATGCTACTCGAGTTCCCCTGCCGTCTTCTGGGTCGGCGAATGCACCTCCAGCGACACCGAACGCCCTTCGAAGAATGATAGTGAAGATAGGAATGGTGGCGTTGTACAGGGCCGACATTGCCGTAGCACCATGCCGGATCGTGGCTGCCCTCTCTGCAACAGAACCTACGGCGAACCCGGGCAAATCCACGAGGTTCAGTATAGGGATGCTAAAGGGCGTCTGTCAGCGTCTGACAAGATCATTCTGGAGAAGGACTAACCCGAAGTGATCACATAGGTTGACGAACCGAGCTGTCTTCTGGCTGCCTAGGGCATCAATAGCTCCTGCATTGGCGTTGTTAGAAGTGTATGCAAGGAGTTGAGGGAATGATTCTTACCGCCATTTACCATGCAATCGCTTGACAGTACACCGACTGGCCGACCAGCAAGCCTTGCGAACCCAGTAACGATGCAGGAGCCCCACGTCTTTCCAATCTCAAAGAAAGTGCTCGCCATTGGATCATCAAATGAAGTAGACCCATCGTCGTTCAGGTCAACGAGCATCCTGATCAGTTTCCGAATGTCATACGGCCGTGTCCTACGCCTTGGAATAATCGATATCAGAGCTTCTTCCCGGCGTTCCGCAGGATCTATTGACGAGGTGACGGGGGGTTCAAGAAATATTGAGGAGGGAAGGTATGACAGGAATCGTGCAATTTGCTGGAGGGCGTCTTGTTCGGAGGTAGCGACGTTGTCGACGGTACCGTTGCGGGCATGAATCTCCCAGCCACCAAGGGCTTCTTTAGACAGGTCCTCGAATGTGGCTTGCTTCACGACGGGTGGACCAGCTGCGAAGACTTGGCTTAGGCCCTTGACCATCACACTAGGAAATGAAATTCATCAGTCCTGAGCAATAGGTGTTTTGGGGGAACCTCGCACCTGAAATGTCCGATAACGGCTTTGGCGGCACCGAGCCCAACAACTGGTCCCAGCAGAGCTGAAACGACAGGGACGACCGCCATTGCATCTAGACTTCGACCCAAGCCTGCTAAGGGTGGAATATATGTCGATCCTTGATTTAGGTCTGAAAGACTTGATAACAATGCATTTGAAACCAGAATAGCGCGCACGTACAGGTAACGACACTTCCACCCCCACTGGAACCATCAAGGAGTCGAATCTGGGAATAGATAGAGATGAGCTTTTGGACTGGGGCCCTATTGGAGAAAGACAAACCAGGGGTATCCTGAACTTCATTGCAAGCGTCTGTACGGATGTTAGTGGATGCTTGGCATAACCTGCATCGTGATGCATACCTCGCCATAGGGTGCCTTGGCATGAATGCCGCCATCTGCATGGCCGCCTCTGACGCTGAAGTCGTCCGCGGTCACAAACACTTTCTGGCCGTTTACTGTGCCAAAGCCAGTGACAGAATTCCTGAATAGATGTGAGGGTTTAGCAAATGTATCTGAGGAAGACAGAGCAAGGCTC
Source organism: Clitopilus passeckerianus (assembly GCA_944990035.1). Taxonomy (NCBI): domain Eukaryota; kingdom Fungi; phylum Basidiomycota; class Agaricomycetes; order Agaricales; family Entolomataceae; genus Clitopilus; species Clitopilus passeckerianus. The sequence goes on from CALYLX010000145.1 coordinate 211,000, forward strand.
ACGCAGGGATGAATGATTTAAGCTGACCCATCTTTTCGTCGTAAACAGGCTTGCCCGTGATCGAGCCAACCTCGGAAAACGAGTTGCCATCGAGCAGGACATTCAGGCGTTCGCGGACCCAAAGTTTTCCAGCAGCCTTTTGTCGAACATAACCTGGATCTTCCAAGTCGGGTTTACGAATAACGGCCTGGTGTTCTTTCAGCTCGGAAAGTGGTTCCTAGAGTCAGATGTTGGATGTAAGTTTCGGCAACGCCTGAGAAATCGAGAGCGTCGTACATCCCAGCTGCCAACATCCTTTCTTCTTCCTCCAGTTGAGTCGTCAGGCATTGAGTCCGTTATAGCCGGTTGGAAAGGTGCCTTGAAGTTGCACCACGCTGCTGATTGGGGCGGCTGGAAGACGGATGCAAACGCCGGTTTCATGGAAACATTGGCCGAATGATAGCCATTGGAAAATCAGCTTCTCCTGGCTGCGGAGTATTAGCCGGCTTGGATTGGGTTGCAGCTTTTCAGCGCCTTCAGCCATGTTCAAGGTATTGGTAGCCAACAGAGGGGAGAGTGAGTCGTGTGCAAATCCACCCAGCGTCCCACGGTTCTAACTGTCCTCACCACCACCAACTAGTCGCCGTACGCGTTTTCCGCACTGCTAAAGAGCTTGGATGGGCTACTGTCGCCATATATACCAAGGGAGACGAGAGCCATGTCACATTCGCGGATGAAGCTGCCGAACTCGAGTGCGTTTCCGAGTTTTTGAATATTGACAAAATTGTAGAAATTGCTCAGAGGTATGGTCCACTCTTCTCGCCTTCCTTCACTCGTCTGACTTTGTCAAAGGACTGGATGCACCCATCTTCACCCAGGATACGGATTCCTGAGCGAAACACCGTCACTGGCTCAGGCCCTGCCCAGTGCGATAACTTTCGTCGGGCCCTCCGCGGAGACCTTGCGGATTGCCTCTGACAAGCTCCTCTCCCGGGAACTTGCTCAGTCTCTGGAGGTTAATGTCGCTGCTGGAGGGAAAGTGAAGGCGGGCGAAGAAATCCGCTCCTTTGGAAGGTCTAATGGATATCCTCTAATGATCAAAGCTCTAGATGGAGGTGGTGGAAGGGGAATCCGATTGGTGAAATCCGAAGATGCAGTCGAAGAGAGCTTGAAGAGGTGGGTCTATGTACTTTATTCGTTCGTCTCGGCGTCTCATGGGGTCTACACAGATGCCTTGGCGAATCTCCTTCCAAACAGATCTTCGTGGAGCAGGCATTGACAGGACCTTCATGGAAACATATTGAAGTTCAGATAATCGGGGATGGGACAGGCGTCAACCATCTCTGGGAAAGAGAATGTAGCGTCCAGCGCAGGTACTTGAACTATTCCAACAATTGGTCGCCTCCTGACGGATTTAGATTCCAGAAAATTGTCGAGGTTGCCCCGTCAACTGCCTCACAAGCAATTGTTGAGCAGCTAGTACGCGCTTCCATGAAGATAGCCAGCCACCTAAAATATCACGGGCTTGGTACCTTTGAATTTTTGGTCAATTCCGAGACGCAGCAATGGGTTTTCATCGAGATAAACCCCAGGATACAAGTCGAACATACTGTTACTGGTATGCCATCCCGGATTGAAGTGAAACTCTATACTGACGCTGGAACAGAGGAAGTCAACTGTATCGATCTCGTTCGTGCCCAACTCCAGCTTTTCGCTGGATCGACCAATCTTGCCTCCCTTTCCCTCACTAGACCGTTTGCAAGACCAACGAGCTGCGCCATCCAACTCCGTCTCACGGCAGAGGATCCCTCCAAATTTTTCCAACTTTCGCCAGGACCCATCCGATCCCAAGACGTTTCATGGCCCTCTGGTTTGGGTGTCCGCATTGACACTTGGCTCACCACTGGACGATCGTACCCTCACCCTCTATCAGAATGGTCCGTGGGCACTGAGTTCGACTCTCTACTCGCAAAAATAATTATTCGAGGCAGCAACCTACAAGAAGCAACTGAGCGAGCCCGGCGCGCTTTGAGGGAGGTCAAACTCGGACAAGACACTAAGACGAATATTAGTGTCTTGGCTGGTGTCTTGGACCATCCTGATTGGTTGGAACAGCGTATTGATACTCTCTGGTTGGAGAGAAACCTCGACGACATCATGTCGCGTGGCACTGCTGCCCTCCAAACACCATCCCTTCCCCTTGCTCTAGGTCAACAGGCGCCTTCACGCCAATCAAGCAAAGCTACATCCTCATCCACGATAGCTCTACAGCCTGGCTCCCTATTCCACCTTACCCTTGCACCTGCCGCAAATGACGCGACTCCGAAGCCGGTCAAGCATTCCCTAACCCTCTCCTCCATTTCGCAAAACGGTTTCCCCGACATGCTCTCAGGAACGTTACAGACCTCCTTTACACCAACCCCGTTTACGTTCTCCCTATCTCAATCTTCCTCCGCCGCAGTATCGTCATCTGCATTCGAGCTCGGAGATCCGAATAACCCAGCCCATGTCGTGACTCTGTTCACTGGGAAGATTGTTGAGCTGCATCCGGCGTTACTCGCCGCGAAAGATTCAGAAATGGGAACAGATGGGACAGCTAATAGACAAGTCCGTGCTGGGGATAGTTTGGTTGTGATTAGTGTGATGAAGATGGAAAGTGTTATACAGGCGACTCAGGATGGGGTGGTCGAGAGGCTGGGTAGAGGAATTCGTGTTGGGGAGGTTGTTGGGGAGGGGATGCTTGTTTGTATAGTTGGAGCACAAGGCGTAACTTTGAGTAAACTGTAGAGTACGAATTCCCTCCTCTGGGATTAAATTTCAACAATTGTGTTCAGCTTCTGCTTGGCTTCTGTTTTACGCGTTGGATGTGGCAGTGCGACTGCTTACTTTCAGCCTTTGATTCCAACAAAGACGCCGTTTTGAACACCAGAAAGTGTCGGCGCGTCCTGCCCGCTCTACAACCGTCTGGGCTGCCCATAGCCTAGGTGGTCATTCATATCGTCCGGGTTGCCAAGCTTCTGGCGAAAAATGTCCCAAAATGCACCATTGATTGTTATTGAACGCGATGAACACGGTCAAACTCGGGAGATTCGGGTGCACGGAAACAAGGTATGGACCCAGTATTTACCAAGGTGCTAGAACCTCATACACGTTGCTCAGATTACCACCTATGCCACAAAGCACGGCAAAAATACGCGCCAAGATGTGCTCAATTTTGCGAAGAAACTATTCTTGCCCTCAGGTTACCCGGACAGTGTCACTCCAGGTATGCTGAGCAAAGTTATACTTCGCAGACTACTGAAGGCCACAATTCACCAGACTATCTCAGGCAAGGCTTTAAGCCTTTCCTCAATTAATCTAATAAGACGTCTTACAGATACCAAATTCTCAATGCTCTTCAAGCTGCCTGCAATTCACTAGCTAGTTTAATTGCCTCGAGAGCTGTTCTAGAAGGTAGGCGTTGACTAGCTTGATCGAACCATGGCTAATCTGTGTACGCAGGTCAAGGAGTTGGAGATGCATCCGCCAACCCTACCTACATCATGTTGACCAACCTTGCTCTAGACGGCATCAATCGAGTTGCAAGTTAGTCAATGGATGCAGCGATCGAAGCCCTCAGTTCTAACCTCCCCAACACCAGCTATCTTTGGGGCATACATCTTCGGCTCCTCGCTGGCTCCGGAATGCAAAACCTATCGCTTCCTCGCAGATGTTTTGAACGATGCCGCCCTGGTCTCTGATGCACTATCCTCCCTCCTCACTAAGGACATGGCTGTTGCCCATGCTTGGAGAGTGCGCTTCGTCCTCTGGTCATTCAGTGCTACATGTCGAGCGTTAAGTGGGTTGGCAGCGGGTGGCTCAAAAGCCGCAATTTCACTGCATTTTGCTTCACCTCCGGGAGGCACAGGTGACCTAGGTGATCTCAGTGCCAAAGATTCTAGCAAGGAGACAGCGCTGGCACTGCTGGGCATGGTTGTGAGTGTCCCCCTTTGCCCTATGCTCGAACAATTACTGAATTCATTCTTGACAGCTTGGCTCGTTCATAGTTCCACGCCTTACAACCCCATTTCTCACCTACTCGGCGTTGCTCATTTTCGTTGGGCTTCATTTGGCCATCAACTATGCGGGCGTTATAGGTCTACATCTCCGCACATTGAACAGGCGACGAGCCAGTATGGCGTGGGCGGTCTACCGCCAGAGGGAACGGAAAAATGTGCCCACACCTGCAGACCTTGCACGGCAGGAACCAATATTTGGTCGCCCTGACTGCTTCAAGGATGTTGTCACCAACCGCACCATTGCGCAATGCACCATGGGGTCCTCATTTGCAGAAGTTTTCACCCGTCAACCTTCCGCAGAGCCCCACGAGATATTCCAGAACGAGAGGTACATTCTGTGGTATGACGAGACAGTGTTATCTCGTACATCCCGCTCCCTTCGCCTCCATGTCATCTTGAAGGAAGGCTGTACGCCTAAAGATCATCTCAAAGCATGGCTCACTGCAGTGGAGTTAGCTACCCTTGTGGCATACGATCAGAAACCTAGGTTAGGCGGACATGACGCTGCGTCGGCACTTTTACAGCAGGCGTATCAACAAACCCTCGATGTGCTTCCTAGTTTTCTCAATGACATGCGTACGGCGGGGTGGAATACGGACGATATAGCGATACTACCGGGTGCCCCGAAATCTGTTTTGGTACGGATAGATGCCTCGACCCAGATGGAACATGAGGATCGGAAATTTAGGTGACCCTTCCAAGCCCAGGTAAGACCCCTGCGGTCAATCAGTTACCGCATGAATTGACGTCGTTCTCCTTGTGGTCTCTGCAGAATGCCGATTCCAATAGCCTCCCTATCGCGGACCGTCATCACTTACCATAAACGCTGTCTAGACTTCTGGAACGTCGACTCCGGTATGCGGGGAAATAGACATCATTACCCCTTACAAACGAGAGGATGTCGAAACGATTCTCATCCGGATATCTGGCTCATCGTTATTTCACTCCAGAGCAATTACTCTATAGGCTGAATAAATGCTCAGGCAAGGTTGTTGCTCCGTAGAGGTCGACTTAGATGTTTATTTGATGAATCAGGATACCGTTTGCTTCCTCAGACGATCGATTGCCATCCTCGACGAACCAGGGAGCAACATTGACTCTGCCTACACAACGTTTTGCTCGGGCGGATCTACGCTACACTATTTTCCTAATTAGCGCAAAGAGGCCTCAAAACCGGTAACAAACTTCCTTGATGTGGATCGTTCAGGACGGTTAAAACGCTACAGGATCAATCTCGCAATGTTGAAATGTCGATGCTTCGGCTTTCTCGGATGTTTTTCTGTTGTTTTCGGCGTTAGTGCCGTGTTGATGCGAACCCAACTTCGATGATTGAATGGCGCAAGGTCGTCTCACTGAGCCAATTCTCGTTTGGCGGCTCCGCAACGCTATGGTGGCTACAGGCGGACATCCTCAGCAGGTCGACGGAGCCTCTGGAGGCTGCTCACGTGTGTGGGGCAATATTCCAAGTTAAGTGGATTTTCTAGCTTTAGACTTCTCCTCGACAACCACGCCACTAGTAACATTCGGACTCAATCTAAAGCACCAAAATGATGCACTAGTCCTTGTTAGGTAGGAACTTGCACAGTCGTACCTCGCATATACCAGCCGCTTCCTCCGCGCCGACTGGAGGTCTACCGCGTCGTCCAATCATAGAGATCTCCTATGGTATTCATCATAATCAAGTGGAGACGAAGCTTCCTAGATCTCCATTTGGGTCCAGGGACCCTGGATACCCCTGTGTTGTATCGAATGCCACACCCAAAAGGTACCAGACGTGGGTATTCGCAAATAAGCTTGCTCAGAAGCGTTTTCAACTCGTTCGCGCATCTATCCAACTGCTTCGGCTACACGTGCTAGCATCTCTTGGACTATTCGTTGTAGTATCATTGTTTACCTTCTTCACTGCCAAAACACTTCGCGGTAGCCGGTCCGTATTGCATGCGCTCTGTAGAGTCATTTCTTAGTGAGCCCCTCATCTGTAAGTCAAGAACTTTCGAATCTTGGACCCTGGGCGGCAATTATGTACGACGCCGCTCCACATGGCGAGTTGACTGTTCGTGTCAACAAATCAGGGAGGGCTTTTTAGTCATTGAATGCTCAAAGTGAATTGGTTGCGCTCTCAAAGTGGACTCTCCTGAATGAGTACGACGAAAAGTAGGACCATACTCGCGATTGCATCGCAGTTTGAGGTGAACTTCCTGATGTCAAAGAATGGAAGGTTGTGCTTTCTTGGACTGTACCCAGCTGCTGCTACACTCTTGGTGTCCCTTCTGCATCGTCTACCCCGCATTCCGATTCTGTCCCGCAGATGTCCATGGCGTAACGCGTGCTTCTGAGCGGATAAATCTATGAATATGCAAAGTCTTTCGCTCGGTAATGGATCTGAATACAAACCGTCTACGAAGTCCGGTACTCGTTAATTTGGAATGACGCAAACCACGATTCGCGGGTTTATCGCAATGTCCAAAAACGGACATTCCCCTCGAAAATATAGATAACTTGTGTCCAGCATCATACCGAGCCACCATCAGATAACATAACAAGCAAAGGGGCTTATTCTTTCTCTTTCCCATCATTCAACACCCATCTCATCGAAGAATTGGTAGGTTGGACAGGTTGTGGGGAACTTCTAACAAAGTCCACTCCACACCCACATGGATCCCAGCTTTTGACTGTTCCCGAAATGCGCATTCCCTCATTAAGCAACCCCCGCATACCATTCCAATTCAATTACTCGTTTACGCATACGTGATCTGAATAAATGAGACGACTTTCACAAACGTGCTTATTTACGCTTCCCAGCGTTAGCCAAGACCTCTCTGTGAGAACTGAGAAGAATTGCGTGAGCAAAGCTCGTCTACAACCCTGACGAAGATCATTTCCAGCTTAGAGGTATCGCATAAATCACATACATAACGTACAGATAATCTAAGCGACTCAACCGTACCGGACAACCGTCGACTAACTAACCGTCGGCCGTCCATGTTACAAGTCGACTTCCATGAATCCATATGTCAATTGTCGTTGGAACTCCAGGGAACTCTCCGGGTTCGGCAGCAGGAGTTTTCGGGCGCTTCTTCGCCGACTCGGCTGTTCAGTATGTGAGAATTGCACAATTCACGGGGGGAATGTGGGCTCGTTCCGACCAGGACTGGGATCTCTGCGTTCTTGTCAGTTAACACATATGCACGTCCCGGGGCAGTGATAGGCTACCAACGAATGAATTGAACACAGTCATGTATGTGTCTGTGTTTAATCAATATCTGATCTTCAATATGCTGAATTGAGCCCGTGAGGAAGATCTTGACCTGACAAGTGAGCAGAGGCTGTACATCCCGCGTTGACCAGAGTTGACAGAACGGTGTGGGTAAGCACTTAATTGACTGCGAAATTCTGCCTGCATGGCAGAGAAGCGGGGAGCGGTGAATGCCGCCGTTTACGCCAGAGTCTTACAATCGGGAATGCTTTCACCGTGGTACGGATGAACTACAGTGATTGCGAGATCGAACACCAATGAAACAGGCGGAGCCAAAACCTGGCCTTCCGCTGTTCTGTGAGGTCTGTATGTACCGAGTGAACGGAATATAGTCACTAAATAATCCTTTCAATGCGCCACGGCAAAGGCTACAAGATCCTAGCTCCCTTTTGGCTGTAACATTTAAGATGCCGATCTAAAGCTTAAAACACGGTATCCAACGCTCTCCTTGGCCATCAAGTCAGGTTACGTTGTTTACGTTGCCTGTAATACAGTGGCACCCACGGAAGGCGGTCGAGTTGTTTATATATAGTATTGACAGATTCATGAACCGTGGCGTTGACGTAGAAATGTCATTTTTCATGGGAGCCGTAAGCCTGCTAAGCCGACTAGATAAGATAACGACTGGATGATGATTGAATGAAGAGCTCGAGGGCCGCCGAAAATTCCAAAGACAGCAAGAAGCAAACTTGAACACCTCACGAATATTGAGGTGTATGTCCTCGATGTCCGACATCGGCGATGCCTGACCTTGCATGGGAATTGGCGGGAACTTGCGAATGTCTAGTTAATCTCTCGTAAATTCGAGTGTGGCGTATAAAAGTTGCGACACATCAAGTGTCTATCTCTCGAGATCTAGACCTTACACTAAACCTCTTGGAGCAGAAGATGTATCCGGTCAATTCGAGTCCATCCAACGCAAGGAATGCCGTGTGGCGCTGCGTAGTGCGAAATTCTTGCACTGGAAGCTGTAGCGGTTAAACATCGAAGGTTTTCCGCTCCACAACTCATTTCAAATATTTCCACTGAGAGGGGCAGCGATTGTCAGTGGCACTGAGTGTTTACGCCCAAATGATTGCGTGAATCCAGGATCAGAAAACATCTTTGATCCCGGTTTTCGCATGGCAAAGACATACCTACGCGATCTTGACTGACAAGCCATTATCATTGCAGCCCTTAGATGAGATGAGATTCTTATCAATATGGCAGAGTTTCATTTTCGTTGCTGGACGGTATGTTTGGGACTCAGAGATGACGATGCCGGCACCGGCGGGTGAGGGAGTTACCGCGAAGGCTGGGGTTGCTGTTAGTTACGAACTGTTGTCGATACATTGGCAACTAATACGACAGACAGGGGCGGAAGAGCAAAGAGCCAAACGCTGCGACAGTTTAGACAAACATCCATCTGGCAGAAAACAGAAAAAGATCGGCAGGAAGAAGAAAATTAGCGATTCACTGGGGGTTGTGGAGAAACCAGAATGAATGACAGTGATGTAGTTTTTTTGCACAGGAAGTCTGGAATAAGGAGGGAGGTGTGGGGTAGACGAGGGGGGGGGTTAAAGTGGGTCGGAAAGGCGAATAAAATGGTTACCGAACGGTGGAAGATTTTCTACAGAGACGTCGGGGAGACCTCGCAAAACATAGAGCAGCACTCCTGCAATTGGAGATGCGACTGAATGATGTGCGAGCCGCAAAATTGGGAAGAGTTGACAGAAGAATTTACTCGGTAACTGGAAGGATATTGACGGTTGTTTGTTACAGAGAACGATGTGCCTGGTCGCGTGGGAGCGGAGATAAGGTTTGGGGATAAAGGGATCGGGTACGAGGACCCCAGAAATGTTGAGTGTGGGGAAATAAAATAAATAATTTAGTTAATTATCAATTAGTAATTGTCAATGTTTACCATATTGGTGTTATTGATCCCGCCTTGACTTGAGCGAAGCGCGATTGTCCTTTTTACCCAATGAACGAAAACGAGTTGAATTCTACAAATCCTCCCCCTTCATCTGAAGCTCAGAATATCATGTCCTTTCTAACGGCAACTACGACGAGTACGACTCCTGGTAGTTCCACGTTCGCAGGAAAGCATATCATTCGACAAGAAGGCTTCCACCCTTCATCACCAGGTGCAAACACTACTCCTCCTCCACCGGGCTCATCATCGGGTTCGACAGCGGGAGGTTACGAACTATTCAACTCGTTTCTACCTGATCCATTCCGAAAGTTTCCTGGCCAGAACGGTCCAGCCGATTTCACAGAGGAACTTGCATCGCTTATGCAACAAGACAACAGATCTTCATCGTCTTCAAACGGGTCTGCTGGCGGAGGCGACAGATTCTCAAGACCTCACAATATCTTCGATATATCAGCTCCTACAGCTAACGGCAACAATTCTTCGTCGAATAACAGCAACGACTACCCGACTCACTTCAACCAGACACTGCCAGCGCTAAACTCGTCCCTGCGGTACGAACCTGATCCAGCGCCCCAACAACATCATCAGCCTCCTCCTCCCCCCTCCTCGTTCCACCATCCATTCACTCGCCATACGCCATCACCTACATCGCTATCTTCATCGCTACCTCACACTACTGCATCCCGCTCTAGGTCCCGCTCACGGCCGCCATCAGGCGGCGATCAATCTAACAACACGACGTCAGGAAATACAGGAAGCATCGGCCCGGCAAGGACAACGAGGTCGAGGCGCAACAATAGCGTTAGTGGGACTTCCCCACCGCCTGGAGGACGCCCTCATGCCATCGTCATTCCGAGGTCTAGGGCTGCGACGGTGAGCGGAGGAGGTCCGGGTGTGACTCATCACAACCAATGGTTTATGACTGGTCACTCTGCGTAAGTGACTCGTCGCTCATGAACTTGGACCGAATACTGATAAGCTCCCAGTGCGTCAGAATACTCGTTGCCTACACCGGAATCCCTAGCTTCTCCCCTTCTCTCGCATTCGCATTCAAACCACAATCACTCGCATTCCGTTCACTCACCCGCCACTCACCACCTGTCCCACTCGATAGCTCACGGCTCGCCCCCGCTTTCTCATTCTCCTGCTAATCATCACGCACCGAATCCTAATGGCCAACAGCAGCAACAGCACCCCTACTCCTCTTTCTCGCTTTCACCTCCGCCTCCTGAGCCATCGTCTGCGGTTCATCTCCCCCCTGTCTCTACCCTGTCGCACCAGCACAACCCTAACAACTTCAACGTTATGGGTGCTTCTCCCGGCTCTCCCCACTCCCTGCCAACTATTCACTCGAATATTCACAACATGCACGGCTCAATGCACCACAACTCTAACATGGGTATGGGTGCTTCTAGTGGTATGATGAACGGCAACAGCGGTCATCATCACTCCAGTTCCATAGGCCACGGCCATGGACATACCTCTTCGGTTGGCTCAACTGGTGCTTTCAACATCGGCAACATGTCCAACGGCCTTCCTCCGTCCCAAAGCGGAGCAACAGCAAATGTGTCTTTGTCTCCTGCAGAAAAACAAGCTGCTATCGCCAACGAGAAGAGGCGCAGGAGAAGGGAGAGCCACAACGCCGTCGAAAGGCGAAGGCGGGACAACATTAACGAAAAGATCAGCGAGCTAGCTACACTCATTCCCGAGTGTATGCTAGACCCCGCTACTACCGGTAAGTAGTTTTCGCCGACTATATGCTCGAATCGATGGCTATATGCGTCCTGCCTTAGGCTCTGCTACCTCTCCTATCGCGAACATCAATCCCTCCTCACCTATCCTTCCTGGGCAATCCAACGCTAACGCCAATGCCAACTCTGACGATGCTGCCTCCCCAGGCGGTGCTGGTTCCGATTCGAACAACACGAACACCGGCCAACCTTCTGGAGAAGCAAACGGCGTCTCACCCATCGGTTCTAACGCCAACGCTTCGGCTAGCGGCGCTGCTGGTCCTGGAGGTGTCGTCAAAGCCAACAAGGGCATGATCCTCCGCAAGAGCGTCGACTACATCCGCTACCTGCAGCAGCTCGTCGAAGCTCAAGGCGCCCGCAACCGACTCCTTGAAGCCGAGCTCAAAAGCTGGCGGGAAGGCGAGGGGGGAAAGGTTCCGCCCGGCGTTGCTGGAAGTCTTAATATTAACACGAACATGAATGGCCAGTGGACTGGGTACCAGGGCGGCTGGTTGCCTTGTATGCCTGAGAGCAGGGAGAACGAGGATGATGATGATGGGGATGATGTTGATATGGACCAGGAGAGCGATGATGGAGAGCAGCCTAAGAGGAGAGGCAGACAGGTGAATGGGAAGAAGGGAGCCAGCAAGAAGAGGATGAATGGGACCGTCGTGAAGGAAGAGATGAGCCATGGCGTAGATGGGGAGATGATGGTGATGTGAGAGGGTGGAATGGAAAAAGCGCATATTGTTGAGGCCCCGCGCGAACTCTTACTTCAGGACGCTATGACTCGGCCTCTCAAATCTCTGACTTGTCTTCCTTCTCTCAGTCTCTTTCTCGACTACTACTCCACCCCTCCGGATACGCTCTGTTTTTGGACCTCATGACCGATACCTCCAAAATCTATACTACCATCATACACCACCCAAAACGTGTACTTGTATCGTCGGATTGCGCAAAAGTAAACGTAAACGGCCTATGTATCCTTCTTCTCTCGCTTCAACTACATACACATTTGTATATATGCCTATCAATACTCCCTCTGTCTTTTTACTCTTGACTCTTCGGTTGATCTAGCGGTGTTATTTTCAGTATACCTGGTTTCGAGACGATATCCCTTTTCACTCCTTCACTTCGTCATTCGTTCTATACACTCTTGCCGATGGGACATTTGTTCTGTCGTTGTTCATTATGGCTCACGTATTTTCTTGTACGTTGTACTTATACATAACATGACTATTGTCTTGTACTGAAATTCTGGTCGTCCGAGTGATGCCTTCGTTCCGGCGTCATGATACAAATCTGGAGTCATACCATCAGTGTCATCAGGCCGACTGCCATCAGCCGTTTACGTTCTCCGATTGACACGGCGACGTGAACCTGATGGGCTCGGCTGGCTGTAGTTCAATATTTCGGCATCTTCCACCAACCGTACTTTGTCAATTTGCAATGACGTCGCACACTCTGATCTTGCGTTCCAACAGAAGAATCCAGAAAGCGTTCGGTATGTTATCGCAAACGAGAACTCTGGGAATCCATCTAAGGTTCTGCATATGTGTCTGATCAGACGACCGCTCTGACAAGCTTCAATCTGTGGAGTCATTTCTGAGGCTTGCTTGGGACCATGCCATCGAACGAACGAACCTGAGATAGGGTTACTGCTGCCACGAAAATAATTCTGGGAACGGTTGCGAGTGGTCTCTAGGGAAAACGTCGCTTCAATGTGCCACGGCTTGCGCACGCAGGACCCACTTGGGACCGGTCCATGCGCTCCGATCCTGACATACGCAGCTTGACAAACCTCCCTGATCTGCAGAGGGCTACCCCTACATCTTGTTTTTTAGACACATCTTCTGACAGTGTCTTCTATGAAAAGGCTCATTCCCCGGAAATGATCATATGTTATGACATGATATCCGAAAACACCGACCTCGGCTTCTGAAGGCTTGGATGAGCATATGCCTCCGAACCTATGTAGGGCTACGTGCTTGGGCGACTGAGTTCGGGACCTTCGCAATTGAGAAACGCTACTTTTAGCGACGTCTACAGCATTTCTACTGGTTCATTGAATATCGACGTAAGTCACCTTAGTCTTCTGCTCTCATCGATGATGTAGTTCCTGACGGTCTAGGTTTTAGCAATGGCAATCAGCCCGTACTGACATCCAGGAACATTGCTTGGAGAAACTTGTCGGCGGACATCTGGACCTCCTACATACACCCCACCTGCGACCGTACCAAGCACCCTCATTGGTAGGCATCGCTTGTCGTTGATCATTGTTACCTTCACTCCGACGAAGCTATCTCGGACATGTGTGTTCCTGCCCCTTGCCAGTCAGGTAGCCTTACCCTTTGCAACCCCGGCGGGACTTGTCTGGCCAGGTACCAGTCACGGTTGAGGGGGTTGAACGCTCGTTACCCGCAACATTACATCTGCCTTCTAACTTCTAATCTACATCCGGCTGAATACCATTTGGAAAGTCTGACGAACACCGGCTCGTGGTGGAAATGAGACGGACTTTCATCCTGGCGCTTCGGGTTGGTAAGGATAGTATTTCTCACTCATACAAATCCTGGTTGGGAATGAGGCTATCTGCTCAATGGAGATTCGAAGCTGAACATCAGGCGCCCACTCCGAAATAGGGGACAAATGAGAGACGCGTTGACAACTCGCCATAGTAAACAATCACCAGCGTCGACAACACCCCAATCGAATGGAACGGTGAGATTCGCCAAGCAACGGATGCAAAACTAAGATTGCGGCGGTAAGAGGCTTTACACCTCTGACAACTTCTCAGTTACTTGGCCAACAGATCCCAATATGCTGGCGAAAACGGTCCGTCTCGGTGTTCCTTCGCCCTTTGTCCGAACGAACTTTCGACGGGATCAACTAAATGTTAAATTGAGCAGAAGTCGGGTTCCGCTTTCTTAGCATCAGGAACTCCCGCAATGTGAGGAGGAGATAGAGGAATGGTAAGGTTTATGTAGCAAAGTAGTGATGTGATTATCTGTATATACAATGTTTTGGAAGACCGAGCACAAGATTTGCTCTGGTTCAGCGAATGGGGAACGTTATTTAACCTCATACGAAGATCTGTACCATTCTGACAGCTACTAAAGCTGTTAAACTCCCTTCGGGGACATTCCAATGCCTGTCTTATGGCTCTAGCTTGAGCCCCGGGCCTGTGTTCCATGTGTGGTGACCAGAATGTTGACCAGAACCTGGGCTGTGCAAGTTGAACTGCTGTTCCCCTAATATTTGGACCATTACTCACTACGTCTCGTCGCGGAAGACACCCGGAACCGAAGCTGGTTGCATGTGGCGTATATTCGCGTTATTCGCCACTCAGCTCAGAAAGCATCTCAGCAAAACGGAATTAAAATATGTCCTACGAATTCGAATGTGTCTACCGTACCAGGTTTCGGTTGTCCAGCCTACCAGTGAAATTATTGACGCCCACCCCAGTTAGTCTGGGAGACGAAGAGGGTGGACTGCCGAACTTCACCCAGAAATCAGAAGACATGACGGTCATTTGAGGGACCCGGCGGTGATCTTCATTCAACATACCATGAATAGGCAACACAACTCACAGTCGAAGCAAAGAATTTGAATTAACTACCCGGTGCCAACTTCTGCCTTATTGGTAGCGACAAGCTCTACCCCGCCGGCGCACTCAGGCTTTGTATACGAGATGACAATACAGCACTTGGCATATTCGCTGAATAAACCTCAACAGTACAGCTACATCTACTGGCCCGAACTAGAGTGCGATACTCATGCTACCAGCATCAATGGGGTAGCGCTTACTTTGTCTCGTCCAGTTCACCTCGTACTTACGGCCGAAAATCTTCGACAGATGCTCGTTGTCCGGCTAAGTCAAGCTCTGAGGCTTAAATGTGCCTCGCACGTTCTTTCGGTGGCATTTAGATCAAGGAATATCCATTGAAGGGAATCGCGCATAACCTCCCCGACCAACCCACAACACTCGCAAGATGAAACTGTGGGGAAGGCGGGGCGGCTGACAGCTACCCCACATTCATATGGAAGAGCTTCGTGTCTCTTGATCGAGCATCTAATCTCTCAACTGCTGGTGATGGCCTTGACGGTCCCCTGAAATTGACTTTGGGTTTGGTCGATCAGAAAACTAGTAGACAGTTGAGAAATTCCGTTTTCCTAACACAGGCGCACCTGATTCAGACACCGAGCTTGCTAGAGGCCATTCAGGGCTCCAATGTAGATGTAGATGCGATGCATGTGTACGGAGCATGTGTCTGCCTTCATTATGCACCTATTGGGACATGATTTTCCAGGGTTCTTCCTTGTACGCCAAAAGGCTCTCCATGAGTCGGATTCACGGCGACATCATTAAAGGTTGAGAGTCCTGTTGGTATTCAAGCACTCCCGGTGTGCTGATATATAATAACGCAGCATTTGTTCGAGTTACTGACCTCTTTGACCTTAACCTCAACCTCGCGACGACCAAAGGTTTGAAGGAAGATGTTTGGGATATATATCTCCTTATGGATAGAACCCAAATCGATCAGGATGGTCATTCTGTTTTAGGACTAGCTATTAGTCTTCGCGGAGTTAGCCTAATCTTCAGACAGTGGGTCCTTTTGTGGTCTCCCATGCGATGCACTGCATGAAGCACGTTGTCCAAGAAGCAGAAATGTCCAGGGTTCTGATGCTCTCTTCGATGGAATGCATCGGTCTATATGGGCTGGCTAGTACACAGTACTGCGAGGTACTCGGTTCGAAGACCAAGCCAGCTAATATACCGGGAGCGGTCCCGTCAAGATTGTGGGGATCTCCAACTTACGGTATCGATATGGCATCAAATGACATCAGATAAACACACTACGAATCGAGTTTGCTCGGCCCCGCAGGATGGACTGTGAGCATTAACGAGTGGCAAGAAAGAAACAAGGAGTGTAGCAGAAGCTCTACTGCAATGTAAAGGACTGGGTTGGCGGAGATAAGAAGCCCCTCTCTTGCAAAAATTGCCACCAACTCGACTGGGAATTCATGAAGAAGCCACACGAATTCTCGGTACGCCAGAACCCAAGTAGATGAGAGTTCCTCATGTTCAGCCAACCAAGAAAGGATGCCTCAGGAGCCAGGAACCACCGATGGAGACCGGGAAATGAAGGAGTATGAGAAGCTCACACTTACGTTTGTTTTCACGGTAGATCGTTTATGTGGTTTCTTCCCACTCCCTCGTAAGTATACGATAACAGGAATGTGGGGATTGCTTATTGGGAATTGTTCTACAATGATCGAAATTATGAATAAAGGGCTCCTCACCAGTCCGAGTCGGGCTGAGCCCTTTTGAAGCACTTACAATTCATAGCCAATGTCGTCGGCCTGATTCAGGCCATCTGTCAATCAAGCTGGTACCGGCAGTAGTGGCGTCCGAAAGCCGGCCTGCTAGACGGCTGGATAAGAAGTATTCATGGCCATAACTGCGTGAAAGACAGATGTCGAAATCCACAGTACCGCTAACCATTCCCGTAGATGCCTACGAAAGATCATAATTGGATAGCGTAGTTGGAGAAGTTTGAGGATGGATCTTTGAATACCGAGCCTTCAACTTGTGCAAACTTGAAGATCCTGGAAAGATCAGAAAAACCATCGAAGATCAAATGGATTAAGTTAAAGTTATGCCAGAGGACCCCGAGGACTCCAGAAGCTGGATTAAATCTGAGTAAATGGGACTAATCGGTAGGCGAGAGTCGCCAGTATTGGACTAAGAAAGATCAGGTATCTCCAGGGTAGCGCTACGCGGCTGGATAGCAGACATAGTAACGTCGGGGATTGCCCCACACCTGAGTACGGCAGAATGGACCGAGTCGCCGAGCCCCTGAGAAAGCTTGGTGGATCATTGTTGCCCAGCGTAGACGTCGGCGACTGACTAATGATCAAGGAGAGAAGCATAATGAAAGTTGGTGAGAAGGATCCGGGAGAGTTGAGAATTCGAACGTCTAAACCGTAGCCAAGGGGCTTCCATCGTTCCTCGACCAGAACATATCAGCCACAATGCCATGACCTGTGGCGGTATCAGGAAGGGAGCCGAGATGCACGAGCTGGAGATTTCCGGGAGAAACAGCCACTGGCGGCGTTGGATGTAAATCTATATCTTAAAAGTCGACGAAAGGGGGTCAATGCAAGTGGCTCTGTGAAGCGCATGGGATAAACTGAAAGAAGCTTACCATATATCCCAGGTACAACTCGAGAACTCCACACACCCAACTTCACCATATAGGCGGTATGCTTGTCCAAAAGAGGTAGGTCAGAGGGGAAGGAGCAAGTGAACGGACTTTGGGGAGGGCAGCTTCAGCATTCCCCAAGATGCTTGAATTTATATCGAAAGCCCTGGCAGGATAACCGGCATATCATAATCATCCTATTGGATATCAGCTATATCAGCAATACCCATCTCCTCACCTGACGAGGGGAAAGTGGTCAGCAGAGCCACGGCTGATAGGGTAATCAACAGCAACCAAGTCATGAGAGACGTGCGGCTTGGAGACTAAGGACGCAGGCATATCTTGTGAGCTCTTTGCGATTCATTTCGATAGTGGCGAAATGGCGGGTGACCAGTCAGGTGAGCGACCAGTCGGCTCCCTCGCTCCAGAAGAATTAATTCGTCAATGGTGTCTCAGTTTCTTGTGGCCTTTCGATGGCCACTTTATAGCATCCTGAAAATAGATTCTGAATAGTCTAGCGTGGTCGCCTATTGGTTCTCGAGCTTCGGGAGCAGAACGAGCAAAAGTTCGTAAAAGCATCCGGGTGCCAAGCCCTGAGTGGTGTTTGCAGGCCTGGCATCTGGCCATGTGACCGCGTTGAGCAGTGTTCATGCAAATTAAATGCAGACGAGTTAGGGATGAGTGGTATGGACACTTGCAAACCCGTATTCAGAGGGTTTCGGTACCCATATCATCGCAGCGTTCGAATGGAGGCTAAGATTTCCTCGCTGGGCAGTCCTGGGCGGTTAGTGGAAAGCTCGATATTCATTGAGCGGGAGATCAGGGTTACAGCATTATAATACACTAGGTTATTACAGGGTTCTGATAGTAGGATAGTGAAACGATGGGAAATTAACGAGCGTTCTACGTCATGCCAGAGTAGAGAAATGGGAAAGAAATATAGATACACATTCTAATACATCATATCCACCCAGGATTCCTTCCAGCACGTACAGCGTCTCCGGGCTTGAGGTGCGATGAACTTGTAGGCTGCTTAAACCGTTCATCCAGACTAAAAGATCCCGTGCTGTTCGAGAACCTCGATTGGCCTCGATGATCCTTCCTCCTGAGCGGTTCTCTAGGCTCGGGAGCACGCCTGGGGATGCCCGTCATCTGTGAATACAAAGACGGGGCGGAAATACGACTGGTCCCATCCATCGAGCGGCGGCTCCGACTTGCGGAAGACCCCCTCTCGTCGTCGTGTGGGTGGAAGTCCTCATGGAAGGTTGGTACAGGATGAATAGTGCCCCTCTCAGGCGATGACGAACGAGAATGGTTGTATCCTTCGATAAGCTTGACCATATCCTGATCATGGTTGTTGACGTGATAGCCCCCGGGAGCGGTTTCCACAGGGGCACTGATCTTCCTCAACCCAGTCTCCTCGTCATTATCGCGGTAAGACTCCATCCGATGAATCGAAACGTGCTTGCTCTTCTTGTGCCCAAAGAACTTCTCCCCAAACCTAAGCAGCCTCCACTTCCAATTACTCCCGCCTGCAGGTCTGTCAAATCGCGGTGAAGCAGCAAACTCGGCTGTTTTCTTTGCCCTCTGCTTCCGTGCACGGCGGCGCCAGCACCAGATGATCACGACGAAGATGAAAGCGCAGCCGAGTGCCATAAGGAGGATCTGCCACCACTCTAATGCTGGCTTCTTGTTCTTCGTCGGGGTGGAGATGCCAGTAATGGTAGGCAACGGCGTTCCACTGCTCGTTCCGGAAGGTTGAGGAACCTGTACGAGTTCCGACAAACATACACCCAAACCAGGAAGAACCGTCGCAGTCGAGGTCGACGACTGGGCTTGACAATTCGCTGCGACGCATCGGCCTGTACGAAGGACCTGCGTGGAGCTCGCACATGCGAGGCAGTTGTTAGGTCCAGGGCCGGAGCAGCTCGAGCAGCTGTCGTCGCAGGACTGGCAGGAGGAGGATATGGAGTCGAAGTACTGGTTCTTGCTGCAGGTGGGTAGGCAGCGGCCGCCTGTAAGGACGGGCCTGGTAGGTGGGCATCCGGTGCATTGGTTGAAGTTGCCGCCGGAGCAGGTAGAGCAGTCGGGATGGCAAGGGAGGCAGGAGCCAGATGAGGTAAAGGTGTTCGAGGGGCAGGTAGGGACGCATTTGCCGCTGGAGGCAAGTTGGTTGTTCAGGCATGTTAAACAGAAATTGGCTGCACCTGAACAGGTGCTGCAAGATTGGTCACAGGCTGTGGAAAACGGATTTCATTAGATGCTAGATGAGGAAGACGATAGAGTGACGCACGAAGACAAGTGAAATTATCTTGCGAAGATACAAAAGTCCCCGACGGACAACTTGCTAAGCACTTCCCGTTCGAAAGAAAAGTACCGGGGATGCAGCCCGTGCACTGAGCCTGGCTCACAGTCGATGCCGCGTTAAAGTTGGGGATCCTACAAGCCGTACACTTGGCATCGCAAGCTACCATCCTATCAGCGCCTGTACATCGTCAACAACTTGATACACACCTTCACATTCCCTCTTATTGTTATCAGCAATCAAGTTTGTTCCTTGACATATCCCATTATTGTCGGCCGATACACAAGCCCCGCCAAGTGTGAACGTCCCAGACGCGCACCGGGAGCAGTCACCAGCGGAACCACCAGTGCAAGTCTCGCAGGCGGAGTTACATGGTGAGCAGTTTGCTCCACCACCGAAGCTGCCGTCGGGGCAGATCTGGCCTGCGGAGGTAGCTTGCCTGGGTGGGTTGCATTTGGTGCGATCGTTAGGATCTTGAATGAAGCCTTGCTTGCAGGCTGTGCAGACACCAGTGCCATCTTCACAGTTGTTACATCCGAGTTGGCAAACTGTAGTTTAAGATCATGCAAGTTAGTCAAAGAGGCTTTAGGTTTCGAGGAATGGACTTGCCTTTGCAATCCCCGGTTGAAGTCAGAAAGAACCCACTCTCACACTTCGCACAAGCCGTCCCGTTATTTGCAGTTGTGAACCCTGCGTTACACGTACATTGCCCATTGCTTCCGCATACCCCGTTCAGACAGTTACATGTTGATGGGGCATTGGACACAATGGGCTGCAGGCACCTCCCGCTCCCTGAAATCCCTTCATCACAAGACGCGCAATTACTGGGACATGCTTGACATTGGGGGCCAAAAAAGCCTTTCGAGCAGGACTCGCACGATGTTCCGGTGAATCCTGTCGGACAATGGCATGTACCTGATGCAGTACATACGCCGGCTCCAGAGCAGGAGGGGGAACATGCGGCGGATTGCATGTCAATGAGGGATAGAGAGATGGAGCCACCTTGTGGGAGCTGCTGAACATCGGGTATAGAGTCCCAGAAAATTGTCCGCGCATTTGAACTGGTGTTGGACGAGGAAGTCGTCAAGGCAATCCATACGTTCGAGGAAAGTGCTAAAGAACGAGCGGCGAGTGGGGTTGAGGCGTTACCGGTGGGTGCCGTAGGCAGTGGTGTAAACCCTGGTTGACCGGCGTATAGACGATCTGAGTAGATTGCTAGGCCAGGTTGGAGGGCTAAATTAAGAGGCAACGAAGAGCTTTCGTTGAATCCGGGTGAAGGTGATAAGGAGGCAGATGAGGATGTTAGGATATCGTGTAGAAGTTGAGGGTTTGTGTCAGAGCCGTATTGGCCAGGTAGGAGATGAAGGGTTGTCTGTGCGCCAGGCGCAGACAGCTGGGCACCAACTGAGTCGGGTTAGTTACATTTACTAAGGCAAGAAAGCGGAAGTCGTACTGGTGGTGTTGGAATAGCCTTGTAAGCATTGCCCAGGAATACATAGAACAGTGGAATTTTGTTGAGCGACTGCAAGGAAAGCTCAGCAATTTCCCAGAGTCCTTCGATATATATTTTCTTACGCGTAATTCCGGCTGATAACCAGGTAACAGCCAGGATGGTCGTAATGATCATCTTGGAAGGCGTAAGGAACGAAATGGTGGTCGGGGAGAAAGGAAAAGAGACGATGTCGAGGCGACAAGGGTGCCCGCCCTAGAAGAACGCAGTGCTGACTCGAGCCCTTTAGCAATGGCCATTGTTTTTTGTTGTTGGCTTTCCATTTTTCGGCGTCGCTGCGCTGCCTGTGAGGAGAACAATAAAGGTGGTCGGGAGTCAACTAGTCACGTGGCGTCGCGACGCGTCGCCTAATTCGGGTGTTTGATGAAGCTTGGCATTGTTGGCAAGTCCTCACTTGTTCAAGGCAGATCGATTTTCGCCTCAATGTCCCCTCTGGAAGTCCTCTGATGATTGACCATTCACCGTTTT
This sequence comes from Clitopilus passeckerianus, assembly GCA_944990035.1. NCBI lineage: Eukaryota > Fungi > Basidiomycota > Agaricomycetes > Agaricales > Entolomataceae > Clitopilus > Clitopilus passeckerianus. Next base: position 232,427 of record CALYLX010000145.1, read on the forward strand.
GAATATACGCTTTCCAACGCATAAGGCGACGTGATTCCGGTCATTGCGAGGATTTCTCTGTGCCACATGCACCTATTGGCCTGGGAACCGAACGGTACGAAAGGGTGCTATGATGGCAATTTGAAATTTCGAAACGGGTTGTTTTCTCGTTTCTCTATGACCCCCGAGTCTCCCATAGACAGCCTCCCACCACCAGTCCGCGCCTGTCTCCGTCTCTACAAATGGCCTTACAACCCAGTCTCCATCATCTTCAGAGGCGTCATCGTCTACCCAACCAACGGAGATGAGCCTTACATGAAGAAGATGGAATTCAGCTGGCAGGGCGCCCAGAGGAACGATTCCTACGTGGCGAGTTCACATGTTCATAGGGATGGATGCTCCGTGGTTAGAGGCAAGCGTACTCATTGGACAAGAACAGAGGTTCTTTCTCGACCTCCGATACCATGATTACGTCTGCCCACTGGTCAACAGCACGCTGTCTTCGTGGTATAGAAGTGATGAGTGGAAGTATTCGCGGTTTGTGGACGAGATGATCCTTCGCCTTCATTTGGACGAAAACCTGCAGCACCTTTTGGACTTCATTAATTTTGAATGATCGCATCTTCCAGCCCTAGGCAAAACAGTTGAGAATCAAAAATGGGACTGATAACATGGACTTGGACAGACTCCGACTTATGGGCAAGGCCATATCAGCAGTGGTTGGTGACTGCGGGGCCTCAATTCAAGAACATCCTTCAGCGAAAGACGCCGCCGCCATGCAACGGGTTTAGAAATACGGTGAGCACACCTCTTTAACTTCTGGTGTTCTTTCAACTTGAACCAAGGCTTCCCTTCAGAGGAGCGTCAAGCCCACAGAATCGAGAAACAAGGCCGATGTCTCCGATGTAATAAGCACGGCCAACCAAAGTCGGTGTTTATCTGCTAAGTACTGGTCACGAGAATGTCGGAGGGCGAATTGGCAGTTTCAGAAGATGGTCTGTGGATCTAGTGTCGGGGAGGAGGAGGGCTAGTGTTGTCCTGTAGGACTAATGGTTTATTCTCCGTCAGTCAGCTAAATGTGCATTTGCTGATTAGCATCATCAGTTCATTGTCAATCATTTTTCCGCTGGTTCTGCAGCTGACGGTAACCCACTTCACTTTGGGATACACCAGTCGGTCATCTGTTCGCTTCCGTTGACGGGTCCAGGTCCTTCTGGTCCTGATTACGGTAGATCACATTTCATAATGCCATGCAACGCGTTCTAATTGCTTCGTTTGCGCCTTCTTTTATGTGCACACGGAGTGGCCCGACTTTATACGTGTTCTCCAGTTTCCTCGTGTCACCTACGGTGCAATGTCTTTCCTAAGACAGGCATTGACTTTCATCACCAGCGAAGCTAGAATCTTATACGCCTTCTCTCGTCTCGAAGTCCTCAGCACCTTCCTTCCCGGATTCATCTACGGTCTATCCAATCTCAAAGCCTACAACTCTCTCCATCCGCTTCCAACGGGTCAACTCTGTTGCTCCATCATCTTCCTCTTCCTTTGGTTCGCAACCACCGTGAGTTTCGCGAATATATGGACTCAGATAACCTCGAACCCAGAAGAAGACAAGACAAACAAACCCGACCGGCCCCTTGCCTCCGGCGCGACCACGATGTTCGGTGCAAAAGTGCGCTTTGGGTATGGTCATGGCTGTACTCATAGGACTAGCCGTTTGGAAACCTACGCTTGGACCAGCTACAGTACCCTGGATCCTGGTGATGGCCTTCCTCATATACGCGCCTCTGGCTCACCACTGGCTTGGGAAAAACACAATTGCGGTACCCATCATTATCTGGGCAGCGCTCGAAGGTGCTTCACAGGCTATTGGGGTTCCCACCAACCCACAAGCCCGTCCGTTGGAGGAACGCGGGGATTATATGGATTGGCCTGATGGCACAAATTCAGGATCTCAAAGATGTCGAGGGCGACCGGAAGGTAGGCAGAAAGACTTTGCCGATAGCGTTTGGAGACAGGGGGAGTAGATTGATGATTGCCTTTGCCTTCGAGCCACTCGCCTTCCTCGTGGTGTATTTCAGTGGACTCATTGAGCCGGCACCTTCCATAATGGTCGTCGGGCACCTCGTCATTGGCTATCGTGTCCTGCAGGGGACTGGTCGCAACGACCCCATATATATGATAAACATACGTTAGTGGTGAGCTTGATGTATACACATCTTATGGATATGGATTTACTTACTTTTCCGGTCCCGGTTAGGTCACCGCAACGTTTGCCTGCATATGCGGTGTGATCATCTCTCGAGCATCTTCAAACCCTCCAGTCAACCTCCAGTTGGCATAATAGTCGATTAGTGGTGCAATATATTGGATGCGGAATCGCATTTTCGGCATCGTGGAAGTTATTTGGGCGATTTAGCAGAATACCAACTATCATAGGGTAGCTACGATTCTGAAAGAATTACAGGACTCCTGGCTCCTCTTCTTGCATTGATTTGTAGGATGTCATGGGATGGAGGTGTGTCGGGTGGCGTAGGTCGGACATTGGCAATATCCGCTCAAATTCATTCCTCTCGGATAGCCCCTATCCATATAGCCAGCGTGTGGCACTATGCACTAAAATCTCCGAGGTAAAAATCTGGCTCTGGACTGGCTCCCTTCTAAGGTGTATATATAGTGAACCCCTTGGTGCATTTCCGTTTGTACCTAACCATTTTCTTCGCGATGGAGAAGTTTCCAGGCCACAGCCCATTTGACACGGTCTCCAGAGATGTTCTCGTCTATCCCGCCAATGGCAATGGTCCACACCTTACGAAGATGGAAGTGCTCAGCGCCCCTGGGCTTTCCACACCACGGCACTTGACCTTCGCGATGCATACGGGAAGCACATTGCATGAACGAGATTGCAGGCTATCTCCTGCAGCAGCTACAGGTGGCGAATCAGAAAGACGGAGGGGGAATATTATATTCCCTTCAAGGTGGATCCGAAGCTGCCTATCAACCTGACCAAACTCTTACAACTCGATCCTAAAAAGACCAGGAACACGGCCTACATTCAGAGGAGATCTTTTTGTCGTTAGAGAGAAGGCTTGGCCGGGTCCAACATTGGCTACCTGTGGATTCGGCTGCCACCGTCTGTACTTGGACGTGCCTATTGGATTTTTGCAGGTGGCGAGCAATATTCTGCGGGAGTTCTACAACTCAGATACTTGGAAATATTTCCGGGAGCGAGATGAGGAATTATATTCTCGCAAGGTAAGCAGTGTTCATACACTGGCAGTGATCGAGATGATAATCTGGTACTTGATCATAGCCAGATATGCGAGAAGTAACAATGAGGACGAATGGCCTAGATCTAAGGTCCGAAGAGCATCTGGAGAGATCCTACGGTGGGCCCAGCTGATAAACTCCTTCGTCTTGTCCCTTCGCTTACACGCCACACCCAGCCAAACAAGAGAGGATCCTCAATCGAATTAAGCAAGCAGGCGAGTCGCATCTACTATCCTCAGATTTCTTTCCAGTCAACAACCCTCAATTTTCCACTCTGATCATTAGCTGAGCGGCATTCGAAGAAGGCCACAGCCCTGGACACCCAAAGTTAATGATTTGTGGGGGTTGTAAATCCGCCGTGTACTGCTCGCGGGAGTGCCAGAGGGCTGATTGGTCGTCACACAAAATCATATTTTCCAAGTAATATCCATACATTACACTCCAATACAAGTACAGATATTTAGTTAGCACGGTAAACGATGAATTCTAACGGCCAGCATCAAAACAACCAGGCCTCCTCGTCCACCAGCAACAACTTGCCGCTCGCCTCCAACTTTGGCAAACGAGACTTGAACTCTCCCTCTATATCCTCTTCATTTAGTATACCGTAATTTTCCTGGCCCATGTATACTTCCACCGTCTGCAAGGAGTGGAAGAGTCTGTGCCTTGGCAAGACTTCGTCGAGTACGTCCCACTCAAAGTCATCGAAGAAATAGTCTTCTTTCCTGTCGTCTTCAGAAAATCCTGGGGTGAAACCAATGGTTACAACCCGAAGCAATGGGGAGTTGATCGATTGGAGAATGTATCGCAGCCAGTCGCAGGGCCAATGTCTATCCCGCTGGAGGACAATAGTTCCAATTTCCAAGCACCTCAATCCCACATTACGGCTGAGATCAACTTGCAACTCTGTTCGTCACATTAGCTACTAGGCACGTGTAGAAAGACTGTAATGTATACCTGTCATATCAGATCCAGTAAGCTCGTCGTTATCAAATGCAAGCAAGTCCAGGCTTGGTCCAATGAGGTTGAGTAACTCTGCAGTGAGTTGGAAGTCAGATTTAGTGGGGGCCAGGCTTAGAGAGCGTATATGTAGTGTCGGTGACAGGGCCTGTCCGGAACAAAGGTGTAATTCGGGTTGCAGGTCAACGTCAATTTGTGCTCGTAACGGTGAGTCGAATTGTCTCCTTTGCTCATGGTTCCAAAAGATAAGATCTACTGTCTGTCTAAAGTAGGACTTTGCCAGTCCAAACTTCCGGAGATTGCTGAAACTTGAGATCCATGGGATTTCCGCGCCATCGGGAAATGTGGTACCAATGAGCATGAGTGAGCTCAAGTTCTTGAACAATGAGAAGCCGTGGAAGACGTCATCACCGAGTTGGCAGAAATCAAGGTTCTTGGTTGAAAGGTGCTTCAATGCAAGAGCAGACCTCTGAAGGGCCGCCAACGTATCGTTGAGTGTTTTGTAGGCAGATGCCTGATTGGCCGCCGGCACCCACGGGCACTCAATATATAGACACTGTATGTGGGGGATAAAGTGACATGTGGGTGTCTCTATGCATTCACGGAGCCTTTCAACACGGGTGAGGCTCCCTCGGTGTACGATATCAACACACAGGTGTCGGTCCGACCAGAAGGCATCCATGGCGGCGGGATACCAGGATTTGGAGACGAGTGAGCAGGCCAACAATGTGAGGTCATCGTTTAATAGTTCAGAGACGATGCAGATGAGAAGCTCGAGAGGGAGAGTGGGAGCGGCTGACATGCTTGGGCTGTGGTGGATGGTCTCCAAGTTGTGTGATTCGGGTGAAGCACTGATAAGATAAGATCTGATTCATCAGAAGCTTGAGGGGATGTGCGTCCTCAGCTCAAGGGGTGGAAGATTGAATCGTAAAATGAAAGAATTGGACGTTGGAAAACTAGACAAGCTTGCCCTTTGATCATCTGACTTGATCGAAAAGAAAGTAATGCGAGAGTTTGAATTCGATTTGGGTAGAATTGGGTCTAACATGCAAGAAGAGAGATAGTTCTTTCATGCCAGCTAGACCACTTCGTCAGATGTATTACAGTGGTCCAAACGAGAGTGATCATCTAGGTACCATGGGCATCGAGAGGTGCAACCTATTACTAGGAATCGACAGACCGTGCACACGCATGATAAGAGTCCGATGGATTGAAGCATGAGGCGATGGATTGACGATAAGGTCTCTTGAAATTAAATTTCTGGGGAAGACACGATCAGATGTCGAGGAGTAAGGAAATGAAGGTACCTAAACGGGGATAGAAGGCTCTAGAATGCCGTTTGTGTTACGCGTCGTGGCCTGCCTTTGTTGTTTTCGATTACCTAATTAGTTTCTTCACTTCTCAACTCTCTCTCAACTCTCTCGAATGATGTTAGACACTCTCACAGATTTCAGTGACATATTCAATACAGATCTCTTTTCGTCTTCTTCTTCCTCGTCATCAAGAAGTGCTTCACCTAGAACACCACCCAATTACCTAACTAACGACTCGAACGACAATGAAAAACCATTCGATCCCATGTCCATGTTCACCCAATCTACAGACTATCTCTCTTCCTCATTCTCACCTCACTCATACATATCCTCCCCATCCTCATCCTTCCCCCTCCCCGCAGTCCCACCTTTAGACTCTACCCCACCCAGCAGCTCATCGATGATGGACATCGATGTCCTCCAACAACCCCTCCCCACCATCGACCCCTCCCTCGCCGCCTTTCTCGCTGCCTACCAACAATCAGCGGGTGGCTACGGGTTTGGTGCTGCGGGCGCTACACAGCAACACACCTCAGCTACACCCACCGCGTTGTTCTCGATGCCCGAACTGGCGTTGGCAATGCAGCAACAGCAGATGATGGGTGTTGGTGTCGACATGCACGGTATGGAGGGATTGACGATTGACCCACAGCTTGTGGGTACGCCGTCTGCTGCTACCTCGACTGAGGACGAGGAGGACCGGGGTGGTGATGCTGATGAGGATGAAGATGCGGATGCGGACGTATCAGCCTCTCCGTCAAGCGCGGGGTCGGCACCCAGGGTTGCGAAGGCGAAGAAGAGTAAATCTTCCGCTTCTTCTCTATCTACCTCCACCTCCACTAAAGGGAAAAAATCCGACAAAGCCCCCGCCGACAAAGAGAATGACCACCAGCAGCAACAGCAGGAAAAACTCACACTCACGATCCAACCCATGAAAGTCGCCGGACACGGAAAGGGTGGGAGGAAGGGGACGGTTGCGAGTGGGGGTGTTGTTAAGAAATCGTCTGCCTCCTCCACCACTTCCACCTCAACAACTGCTCCTCCCACCACGACAGGGAACTCGACCCAGATCAAACACGTCATCCCACCCATCTCCAACCCCAGCACCGCAGCTGTCCTCGCTAGCGTTCAGGAGGAGCTCGAGTCTGCCGATGATGCCATGGGCGGCATGGAAGGCCAGGAAATGGTAAACTTCAAACGCGGGTTACCCGCGAGCGCGTATTATCCTACGCGGTTGTATCCGAGTAGGGGGGATGAGGATGGGAAGATGGATGGTAGGTCGACCTTTATTTACCCAAACGCATTTTTATTCAAATGCTAATGGATGAAATAGACAAAGACGACGACCTCCCGCAAGATTGGCGTCCGCCCCCGGAGGTGTTCCAGAAGATGTCGAGTAAGGAGAAGCGGCAGTTGAGGAATAAGATTAGTGCGCGTAACTTCCGTGTGCGCCGAAAAGGTATAAACACATCCATCCCTTCAAATTTCAACAACTAACCCCTCCTCCTTTTAGAATACATCTCAACCCTCGAATACGACATTGCCGAACGCGACCGCCTCCTCGACGTCATCCGCACCGAGCTCGGGTCGACGCAATCCGAGAACCTCGCGCTCCGGCAAGAGATCGCTACGCTCAAAAAGACCCTCCTCGATGGGAGGTCGAGTTCGTCGTTGAGTCTCAACGGGCTGTTGGGTATTGATGGGGGTGTTAGCTTACCCCCGCCGGCGCCGTTGCCGGTGAGGAGTGCGGCGGAGGTGTTGGCGATGCAAGCTGCCAATGCCTCTGTTGCCTCTGAAGAAGCCCCAGCCGAGGTCACCTCCCCCTCGCTTTCCCCCTCCAACGCGCAAGTCCAAGCGCAGACACAGGCTGCAGGCGCACTTCTCACCCCGAACACCCAAAAAGACCTCTCCTCCTCCTCCTCGCGGTTCTGGGGTGGGTTGGGGACGTTTGGGGGTGTTACGCCTGTTCATAGGATGGAGGTACCTGAAGTTGATATTGGGTATTCACCACTCCTTGCGGCTGTGAAAGAACAGCAGCAACAACAGGTGGTGGTACCACCAACGAGGAAGAGGGCGTTGCAGGAGAATATGAACCCAATGTTGAATACGATCATTAGCAACCTTGGGGGGTCGACGGGTGCGGGGGTTGTGGGGGCTGGGGGAGGAGGAACGAAGAAGCCGCTTGGGGAGACGAAGAATAGTGCGAATGTGCCGCAGAGTTGGTTTGCGCCGAGTGTGTTTGCGCCTTCGCCACCTCCGACTCAATCACCCACCGCCAACCAAGGACAAGCTCTGGGAGGCTTCGACGGCTACGCGGATATGAACCCGTTCACGATGAAGACGATGGATGCGTATAGGATGCATTTGTGGGGGAAGATGGCGCAGCAGAGGGAGGCGTATGCGCATCAGAACCAACACCAGCAGTCTCATCAACAACAACACACTCACAATGGCTTTGCGCCACCTACGAATTCGGGCAACACCACCCCCTCGAACTCGCCGAGTCCGACGATGTCGCCGTTTACGTTTGGGTACGGCCAACAGCAGGGACAAGGACAGGGACTGGCGAATGGCCTCAGACCTGCGTTCTTCTCGACTCCGACTGCGGGCTTGGGAAGTTTGTTGGCTGGGAAGCATACGGGTACGGGTGCTGGGAGTGGATTGCCGCCGTACTCGCCGCCTCCTCCGCCTTATTCTTCCTCGCCGTCGCCGTTGGCGCCGCTGCTTATTGCGAAAGCTGGGACGCTTGAGAGGGGGGAGAGGGAGAGGGCGAAGGAGAGGGAGAAGGAGAGGCAGGTACATGCTGCTGCGCAGCTTGCGAGTCAGACGTTGTTTAGGAAGTTGGGGAGTGCGTTTTGGGATGCGTTTGCTGGGTCGTCGTCCGGCAGTGGTACCTCCAACTCGAGCGCGAGTGCAAGCACATCTGGAGCCACACCAACGTCGGTCACGGCTGCGTCGTCGAACCCGACGAACTTCCAGGGCCAGAGGACGTGGGATGCGGATAAGGTTAGGAAGGTGCTTGAGGGGAAGGCGGTTGTGAGGGTTGTAGATTTGGAGGATTTGCCGGGCCATTCTTCGGCCTCGTCATCGTCCACACCTATACCAGCACAAGCGCAGAGACAGAAGGAGGAGTGCGAGAAGATGATGAGTGCGAAGAAATGTTGCACGGATTTGTTGGAGGAGAGTATGAGGGGGTTGAGTTTGGCTGGGAAGAAGGCATGAGGGAGGAGGACCGTGGATGGTCGTACACCCAACTCAATCATTCGAGGTTTCGTACATTGTGCGAGACTTTATACAAGAGCAAGGACGAAATTCCTCCTTCCTTTTCTTTTCCCCCTGCTGCTTTTTTTGCTTTCGTTGTACATACTTACCATGCATACCGGTTTTGGGTTTAGTTCACCCTTTACACTCCCTTATCGATTCTCTCTCAATGGTACATACAGAACCACTCTCGCATCGGCATTACTTGCATCGTTTTCTTTTCCAAATTCAATGAAATTACGGTCTCTCCCCCTTTCCGTTTCTTTCCATATAGCTTACTCAGACTTGCTTAATATCCCCCCTCCCCTCTCTCCCTCTCGTTTCATTTCGTTTCCCCCCCGTAATCACCAAGTGACGAGGTTGAACAATGAAGAAGAATGAAGGCAATGAATAGTTTTTGATTGGAGGTAGTGTAAAAGGTTACTTGGTATAAAGGAATTGTAGTAGTTGAATTATATTTATTTGCAGGTCGTTAGCTTATCCTGAGTATATATCGAAAAGGACATTTCTGACGGCTGTATCCGATTATATACCCCACTTGTGCCAGTGGTGTGCAAGCCTTGCCCCCACTCCCAGATCAACCACACTGCACCTACCACTATGGCGGACAATAAGACGACGCCTATAAAGAAGAGTGTACGCACAAGCGTAAGAGGAAACACAGCCAAAAATCGACCATATGACTAACCTCTATGAACTGCTTTCCAGCAATCCCCCACCTTCAATCGATGACATTCTTCCACAACTATCGGACGAACATCAACACATCTACGACCGGTCTCGGGAGAACTACCAGAATATTGCCTCTTGCTCGGCTGATCTCACCCGTCAAAGCGGTGAGGCCGCAATGTACCCCATCGTTCTTTGCCTTCTGAGTATGATGAGCCTCGACATTGCTAGCCACGATCCCGACTCTACAAATGCCATTGCTTTTGTCTCTCCCGCCAATACTGGTACTTCCGGCATGGTGACAGACCGGCGAACAAAGCCCGATTATATCGGTCAGGATTCGAACATCGAAAACGTCGAAGCCCTAATACGAGCAACGTACAATCCTAACCTGGAGGATTCGATATGGACAATGGCAGAATGTCTGCCATACGAGCGGACTCTCACTGTGGGCGAAGGCAAGATCAGGCAGAGAAGCGATGAAGGCCAGATGCGTACTTTTGCTATGGTCGTAAAGCAGCATCGTCTAGATATGGACAAGGTCTACTGTTTTTTTGCCGACTTCCATGGATATACGGTTGGCCGATTCACTCCTTGCGGTTTTTACTGAGTCGGACAAACAGGATTGGAGTGACGTTGGTAACCTTTTCCGATACGTCTCAGCCCTATACACCCAAACACACGAATCTGCTGTTACCTTCGATGTCAAACTTGGGCTCTGGAGGCTTGAACTTAACGCCCATCAATATGTGTTTGCTCCATTTTTCACTCGCCCAGGTCCAGGAAGGATGTCCACGGTGTCTTTGGCCAGCGATATCACCCCGGCAATAAATGCTGATCCCCAGGGAACCCAAGCACCCAAACCCTTATGGTGGGATTCGAAGTATCAAGAAGAGGGTTTGCTTCTCAAACGACTGCATGAGGATGGTGTCGTTGACGGTGTTGTCCACATCCTTGACTCTGGCACGACTGGCATCATTGTTTCCGACTCCCATGCATCAGCTTGTAGGGAATCCACAGCCGTGGTTATGGCTAGTACTGGCGACCCGCTTAGTCAATGCCAGAGTGTTTACCATTTCCTCTGCATCATGTACGATCTCGTTCAAAGTCAGTTTACTTTCCACCTGAAACACACACAAATGCTCATAACAATTGTCAACAGCCCTTGAAAATTGCAACGAGGGAGGAGTCACTGGCATGTCACGAGACGTCAGTTGGTACAACGTCTATTGCCACCCTAGGCACAGCGACCGTTGTGGGAATAAATTCCTTAGCCGCAGGGAGTGCACTTGAGTCGGGTCCTGTTGAGTTTGGTAGAGTACGAGTAAACCTAAGTGAAAAATAATTCCTCAAAGGTTGAGTGAGCGTGAAAGTAGGAGATCAAGAGGTGATGGTGGCCTTTAGCCGAGACGCGCGACGCGTCTGAGGGAAGGAAAGGGAGAGACTGGGAAACTGAACGTGAAAACACTCAATAAACTAGTGCCTACTCTTTGTGGACGATGCTGGAGCTCTCTTTGAGCTCAGTGCTGAAGTATTCTTGAGATGTTCGACTGACGAACGAGCTTAGACAGGCTGGAAAGTTGGGGAGAAGGTATAAATTGCCGGGAGAGGGGAAAAGTGGGAAAGTACATTCGATTTTGTAGGTATCAGGTATTTATAATGTTCATAAACCGAAGGCGCACGTACTCTTGTGCCCTTGGACCAGTAATGATGTCATAAAATACAGAAATACGAAGAGAGTTTGAAGAGATTGACAAAACACGAGAACAGAAATGACTTCCACCAAATAAGGAAATACCTCCGGCTGGCTGATTCTGAGGAATTGCTCGAGGCGATTGGAGTCGCGAAGGCGTGCTGTGACCCCAGCAGCACCATTTACACGTCCTTGTACTCCATCAGCACCCTACCATCCCAGAATAGCGTCCCGTTGATACTGCCTGACCCAGTGTCAGCCTGTATAGTACAAGTATATTAGCGTAAGAAGAGAAAAGGAAAATACATAGTGTTCATCTCGAGAAATCCTAGCCATGTCCTTCAGACAATAATATGCGGCATATACGATGGAACGGGAATCTTTGCCATCCAAATGCGCAGACGACGAGATTAATAGGAAATGCGATTTTGAGGAGAATTGAGGAACTTGATGCGAGTGTCGAGGAAGGTGAAATGATAGTGGCAAATTCTTGAGTACCCGGTGCTGCTGCTGCTTCTACACGTTCCCTCTGTATGTCCGGAATTCCTTCCACAGCGTCCAGAATCCAAGTCATGGCCTGGGAATAGGAAGTCCATTAACGAGATCTTGTGCGTGACAGCACTGCATTCCTCCTGTATCATGACTAATGCAGTAATCAGAGGCGAAGAGAGCCAAGCCTATCAGTGCCTTCTGGGAGACTTCGATCATGCCATTTACTGGAAAGAAGCTCGAACCAGCAGGACTATTGAACGCACAGTATGTGCTCATAGTTGAATTTGCCACTCGAGCTCACAATATAACAGAGAACACCAATGTACATACCTTTGGAACTCACTGCTGACCCAATGGAAGCACCTGGCTGTTAAGGCAGAGCCTAACAACTTAGGTAATACTGTTTACGCTCGATGTCTTTGATAAACAAAGACAGAGATTTGTCAGCAGCTGCGGCTGTACTGACAACCTGGTGAGATTGACGAAGCAAGGGACTTAAAGGCGAAGTAGAGAACTAAGCAGTTAGGTAGATTGCCTAGGTCAAGCTGAGGAGCCTTGACCAAATGGTACAGATTTATATACCTATCTAGTAGTTCTAAATATAGCGCATGCGCAGCATGCTGAGTAAGTAATGAGTCATGCACAGCATGATGAGTAAGTACATGAGTCAGTATGACTCGATGTGAGTCAGAAAGAGTCAGATAAGGTATAAGTCTCTCACGATTGTGAGAGATGCGGAGTAAGCATAGAAAAAGGTGAAAAATGCGCAGTGATGCGCAGCATATGTGAGTAATCGTACATAGGTAAGCGGGCCGGGGTATGTAAGGAGAAACATGTAAGCAAAATCATAACATTACCCTCTCGCTATCGTTGAAGTCTCCTGACTTCAATTTCTTCCTTTACCCCAGAAATGACGGTCTATACCCTTGTGGTAGCGTTGTGGGCAGCTAACCGGGTAATGGCCTGGGCCACGATGATGGCACAGACGACACACAAAACGAAAGCAATGACACTGTCGGTGTCTGCCTCCACAAATGTAGCATCTGAACCATCTGGGTGGTGGTGGTCTGTTGGCAAGATATCCGGTGCGCGGCGCCTTCTGGGACGATATTGTCGAGGGGGAAGGTTCACCAGCATTGGTGAGTCGGACTCTGGTGGGCTTTCAAATGCGGAGAGGTATGGCGTCGGAGGGTTTGCCATTGGGGTTGATGTTTTCCTTGTTGTCGTTCTGTTCTTTTTTGACGAAGGGGTTATGTTTTATTTTTGCGGTGGTGTGTAAATTGGTGACGGGAGGAAATGCTCGTAGGGTTCCGCAAACTTGACGTGCAGTGAGGATTGTGACTTCCTCTTCTTGACTTTCCTCAGGCCCCCAGGGATTGGAGGCAAGGGTTTCGAAGTCTGTCTCCTCTGGGTTGTTGAACCAGTTTTGTCGTTTGGGGAAGAATTCGTCGAGGAAAGCTGTTCCTCCAATGGCAAAGAAGAGGTCTGTGAGGGTCTCCTCCGTTTCTCGATCAACTTTGTCCAAAAGTTGATCAAGATCGTCAGTGGTTTTCGCAAATTGGTAGCGCAGACGAGCCACTTCGTTGCGAGTTTCGGTTCGTCGGTTTTGGTAGAGGGTTCCTTGTTCTCCCACAGCGGTGAGAGGGTTGTCGTCGCTGCTCCAGGCAGTATACGTACGGAGCGCCGTAATAGCGGTATTGGATTTGAAGGTGTTGCGGATGATGGTGCGGTCGTAGGAAGAGGCATTTTGAGACATTGTTATATAGTGGATGTGAGTGGGTTTGCTATGTGGTGTCAGGTGAGTTTCTTCCTCTTTTTATACTCGGTGAGTATTTCCTTGGTGTTCCGCAGTTCCGACTCGGGCATCCATTCGTTGTCCGCTGATGGCCATCCCTTCCATTTTACGAGGTATCTGTGTCGCTTTTTGCCTTGTTTCTGATGGGCCACAATTGCTTCTATTTCGTATTCTTCTATTCCGTCGATTTCGTCAGGTGGCGGTTTAGAGAAGCTGGGTCCATGCGCTTTGGTGGAGATGTAACGGGTGAGAAGTGATGCGTGAATCACCGGGTGGATCTTCCATCGCCTTGGCAGGTCGAGTTTATAGGTCAGGTGTCCTTTTACCTCAAGTATCTTGAAGGGTCCTTCTCGTTTGGGTGCTAGTTTCTTGGAGATGTTTCCTTGATTGAGATTTGTGGCTTCTAACCACACCTTTTCTCCGACTTTGAATGGGGTGAAATGTCGTGTGATCTTCTCTGCCATGCGTTGCACAGCAAGTGCATGTGCAGCATTTGCTTCATCGCGTGCTAGCAGAAGTTCCTTGATCCGTTTGTCAACTGCGGGAATTTTGCTAGTGGGAGCAACTGATGGGAGTGCAGGTGGTTCGTATCCCATCATTAGGTAGAATGGGGTTCGTTTGGTGACAGAGTGTGTTCGGCTGTTGTAGGAGAATTCTAGAGTGGTAATCCATTTGGACCAGGATTCGGGGTTCTGTGCACAGAAGATGCGGAGATAGGCATCAATCTCCTGATTGATCCTTTCTGTTGAACCATCGGTTTGTGGGTGGTAGGCGGTACTCATGTTGAGCTTGATTCCAAGGAGTCGTCCCATTTCTTGGAAAACTTTAGAGGCGAATTGAGGTCCTCTGTCTGAAATTCCTTTGTCGGGGAGTCCAAAACGGCGGTAGACGTTGTCAATGTAGGCATTTGCAGTTCCTGTGGCGTCGATTTTCTTTGTGCAAGGGATGAAAATTGCCCCCTTCGTAGCTCCATGGTCGACCACGGCCATAATGCTATCGAAACCATTACTCTCTGGGAGATCCGTGTGAAAATCGTACGTCACTAGCGAAAATGGCCTAGTGGTTTCGGATTTGATGGGCATTAATGGTGGAGCAGTGGGGTGGCGATTGATCTTCATTTGTTGGCACATTGCACAGCCCTGCACAAAGTTCTTGATGAATACTGACATCCCTGGCCACCAGTAGTTCTTCCGGACTTTCTCCAGTGTCCCAAATTGTCCAGGGTGTCCTGCGCTGGGTAGATCGTGATAACGTTGGACTATCTTCCTTCGGAGGTCTTCGTCATCTGGTACCACACACTTGTCTTTGTAGTACAAGATGCCATCGTCAAATTTCCAGTCTTCCAGGTTTGATCGGATTGGTGGGGGTCCATCTTCTTTGGCGGTGCAAATGGCGTCAACAATCAGTTTGTCATTGACCATCTTGTGTACAATTTCGTCCTTTAGTTCAATGTCAATTGAGCGAAGAAAGAGTTTGTCGGGGAGGAGAATGATGTCTTCGTTGTCGGTGTCTTCACCTGGGATGTGTCGAGCAAGCATGCCTTCCAGCGAGGGAAGTTGCGGACGACCCTTACCTTGAGTTAGGTGTGGGCTTGTGAGGTGAGAGCGAACTATGTAATAAGACTGGGTAAGTCTCCTATGTATTGAGGTAAAGTACATAGGTTTATATACATATAGAGAGCGTGCACAGACCATGTATATGTAAGCATATCTAGAATGTTCTGTGCTAAATATAGTACGGAAGTGACACGGAATGAGTCATATGTAGTCATGAAGTGTCACGTGAGTTGCCATGAGGCGTATTAGTAAGAAGACATCATAATGGTGCAATATGGCGCAATACTAATCATGTGATGTCACGTGATTAGTCACGTGAGTGGTACACGTCAATTCAACACACCCCCTCAAAGACCACCTATTGTGTGTCTTTGTCCTTAGACGAGTAAAACTCAAGTCCAAGTTGCGATCTGAACTGCATAAATTTGACACGTTCCAAATTCTTGGTCAGCATATCAGCAGTGTTCTCGCTTCCAGGTACAAAGTATAACTCTATGACACCGTTTTCAACACATTTGCGGGCGTAGTGATAGCGAATATCAATGTGTTTAGTCCGGCGTTCCTGGACAGGATTTGATCCGATAAAGATCGATCCCTGATTATCACCGATAACCATAGTTGGTTCAGTTTCAGGTAGACCTATTTCGGAAAGAAGTGACCGAAGCCAAGTGACTTGTCGACAAGTATCTGACAAAGCCATGTACTCAGCTTCTGTCGATGATAGCGCAATTGTCTTCTGCGCTTTTGACGTCCAACAGATTAAGCCATTGGCAAGTTTCATAATATATCCGGAGGTTGAGCGACGTGTGATTTCGTCTGATGCCCAATCAGAATCTGTATATGCATGCAATCCACCATTACTATCTCCGTCGTAGACAAGTGAGTAGTTAGGGAAGGTAGCTAAGTACCTTAGCACATGTTTGGCCTTTTCGAGATGCTCTTTGCTTGGGTTTGCAGAGAACTGCGATAGTTTGATTACCGCAAAAGCAATATCGGGCCGTGTGCCTAGCATGAGATATAACAGAGATCCGATCACGGATTGAAACTCTGATTTGATCGTGGGATTGAGAGATTCGGTGTTGACTTTAGGTTTCCAGCCGTGAGGCAGTGGAGTATAAGTGGTTTTAGCATTAGTCATTCCATAACGTTGCAGCACCTTTTGGAGGTAGGGGACTTGATCAAGTTTAATTTTAGACTTGTCCCGTGTGATGCGTATGCGTAGGAATTCCTTAGCTTCACCAAGGTCTCGACATTCCCATTTCTTCATGAATTCGGATTTCATCTTTAAGACAAGGTTCTGATCAGACCTCATGAACATTGCATCATCGACATATACAATGGCTTTAACAATTTTGCCATCTTTGGTATGGTGTACAAATACACCTGCGTCGGATGTTGTTCGTTTGAAACCCAATGCTTCCATGGATTTCGTCATCTCTTTCCACCAAGAGAGACTAGCTTGTTTAAGGCCATATAGTGCCCGTTTAAGTCGATAGACCATATTTGGGTGGCTTTTGGATTTAAATCCTTCTGGTTGCTCCATATAGATTTCTTCTTCGAGTTTTCCATATAGAAAGGCAGTTTTCACATCAACACCTTGAATGTGCCATCCTTCTAATGCGGCTAGCGCAAATAAGGTCCGGACGGTTTCAAAGCGTACGACTGGGGAAAAAATCTCATCGAAATCTATGCCCTCAATCTGTGAGAAGCCTTTGGCAACAAGTCTAGCCTTTTTGCGACCATCAGATTTGATGTCAAATACCCAGCGGTTTTTGACAATCTTTCGGCCTTTAGGTGGATCAACTAGCTCATACACGTCACGTTCACGGAGCGCCTCAAGCTCCTGTTGACATGCATTATGCCATTCCTTTTGCTCCGCTTTTGGCAGTCGAGCAATATCGCGGAATTGCATTTCGCGAATGTTGGGTAGTCTAGGTGTAGAACTATCCGATAGAAGTGCGTGGAGATACGGTGGAGTATACTCATCAGCTGGCATAGCCAGGTCTGCCTGATGGAGTAAATATTGTATCAATGGCACACCCCCTTCCTTGCACAATTTCTGTGCCCAAGCAAGATCAGCATCAGTATCTTCACGAGGCCGTTTAGGCGGACGTGGCAACTGTTGTTCAGGCACAACGCCTTGCATGCGATCCTCAACCTGGTCTCCTGATGGTTGATCGTCATCATTCTCTGGCTGTTCGCTAGTATTGGAGGTTATGATCCCTTCCATCGTGTCGGTAGGCTGGAATTGTGCCTCACGTTGGTCATAATCGGGCCGTGGTATCTGTCTGGCGCGCCCAGGCATCTCTCCTACGGTCTTTTTCCAATATCTGTCCATGAGAATGTCCCTTTGTATTTCGGAGGGAAGACAATTTTCTCCATATACATTGCCAGGTTTCCTGGTAATGGTACGTATCCTTTGGGGATAGCGGCGCAATGGTATGCCACGAGGCAATTGCGGGCCGGTATTATTTTCAAATTGAGCGCGATCGGGAAGTGACTGCCAATTTTCCACGTCAACTCGACAAAGTCGGAATTTCGATGGATCAATTTGATATGATTCTTGTCCTTGATTGGACTGATCATTAGGATACGCGGAACTCTGATCTGCTGGTGTTGGGTCATCAGCATAGAAGTCATTGAAGTCTTCCTCAGGTTCCTCTTCCACAGTAGGCGCTTTGCCTTTACCCTTGTCCGATTTAGGCTTCGGAGTGGAAGGTGGAGAAGGAGAAGGGGTCCGGTTGTGATCAGAAGCATGATCATTTTGACGATGATTTGGTGGTGTAGAACCATCATTATCATCATCGCCGGATTCCGAAGGAATTTGTTGATCTGGAACATAATGTTCCGGGTCTTGCATCATAGGTTTATCACCTACACGTGTGATGCCACGATTCTTGTGTTCAGGACACTTTGGGAATAGTGTTTCGTCAAATAGTGCTGTCGTTCCAACAAATATTGTGTTGTTGTGAAGTCGCATGAATTTGTGCGCCTTCATACCTGGTTCTGTACCAAGGTACAACATGAGTTCCGATTTCGGAGCAAGTTTGTTGGCTCGTTTGTCCTCAGGGAGGTAAACGTAAGCACCACAACCAAATACACGGAGGTGAGAAATGTCTGGTTTCTCTTTATAGATAACCTCGTGGGGTGTTTTCCAATCGATTCTTCGAATTGGAGTTCGGTTGTATAGATGAGCACTATGTGCCACAGAAAATTCCCACCACATGTTAGGCAGGCACGCATCGTGATGCATAGCCATAGCTTTATCCATGATTGTGCGGTTAAAGCGCTCTGCACGGCCATTTTGTTGAGGCGTGTGCAGTGCACTCTTGTGAATCTGAATGCCACGTTGTCTCAGTGCATTCTCAAACTTGGTGAATTCACCCCCTCCATCAATACGCCAAGTTTTGATCTTAGCTCCGAATTGGGTATTAACCATGGCAGAGAAGTCTTCCATAGCCTTGACAGCTTCTGATTTTTTACGTAGAAATGTCACCCATCCGTGGGAGGAGTTATCATCCAAGAAGGAGATAAAGTATTTGTATTTGTGATATGACATCACAGGGAATTCCTTGAGATCAGAATGAATCATCTCGAAGGGTTCCTTTGCACGAGATTCAGATGGCGGGAAAGACTTTGAAGGCATTTTCCCTTGTGCACATCCTTGGCAAATCGGATTCTCTTTTGGGAATTTGATGTTCTGCGGTCCTTTCCGCGTATGTACTTGACTACGGCGTAAAACCTCCTTAGACGGATGTCCGAGGCGTTTATGCCACAAGTCGTACGTGGCTGCAAACACGCATGATGCAGCGACCATCTTCTTTGCAGAAGTGATCTTGGTATCTAACCAATAAAGGTTATCACCAGGAATGTGTGGTTTACACACTATCTCCGCACGATTCTTATTTCGAGAATAGAATGTCATCGTGGAAGATGAAGCCCTAAGAAGGAGTTTCTCCTTCTGTAAGAATTCTCCCATAGCGAGTAATCGCGTGGAGAGCTCAGGGAAGTAATAGACTGGAAATAGACGTGTAGTCACTTCAACAGTCTTGTCGGTTCCGGGTCTCACAAATGAATGATCGATGAACACAGTTCCTCGACCCCTTATGGAAACTTGACCGCTTGCGGTTATAACATTTCCAAAGTCACCTTCTTCGTAGTCGGTGAAGTCATTGAGATTATTCGTAAAATGATACGAAGCACCGGAATCCATGATCCATGATGCGGATCCGTCATCTGGTCTCTTTCCCTTACACTTGTTGCAGTTAATTGCATGATTCATAAATTTTTGTGACAAGTTAGTCACAGATCCTAGTGCTGGCATACATGTCATAGTAGAAGTGGGGGTATCCCCGAATGCATATGTATCGTGTATAGTAAAGTCCGTAGAGTTCGTGCGTGGAATTAATCGTCGCCGAAGAGCTCGCTGGAACTTTCTATCAGCATTTGATCTTGAATCAAAAGTGCAAGGTACTTGCCTGTCAAGAGGACCGGTTTGGTCATTGGCGGCCATCTCCGCATCCCAATCCATCTCCATGTGACCATCTTGACGCTGATCTTCCTGATCCGATTCTCCGCCGAGAGATATTTCGTCGTCGTCGCAACGTGTACGTTTAGTAGGGCGGGGAGAAGGGGGAAGATCAACAACTTCCTCAATCTGCGCAGATGATGTGGGAGTTTCCTCCGAAGTAGAAGACTGCGCTACAGTCTTCTTGGCACGTGTACGAGGGTCATTGGTCTTGCCACATGTATGCTTGACTGGTCCTTTGACCTCTGGATTAGTCCAGCAGCCACACCTAAGTTGGCAAGTCAGCTCCGCAATTCGCTTGGCATGATCGGGATGATCGCACATGTTATTATCACATTCAAGCAGATGCGGCCATGGGCATCCAGCCTTAAGAGTCGCAGCATAGTCCTTTTGGACACCGTCAATGATGGGTCTGCTGTCCCATTTCCCTGGGAGAGCACCTACATCAATGTTGTAGTCGTGGATACCGCAGGCACGAAGGAGTTCTCGATCAGAGAATGATTGCTCCTTGTGGAACATCACCATTAAGGGGCGAAGGTAGCGGGGCTCAACAGGCATGGACATGCGTTCCAAGAAAGCCTTGGCTTGCATGTAGCATGGATCCTGTTGATCGCCAGATTGGCCTGGGCCAGTCCACGATGCAGGGGTGGAGATGCGCTCAGAGAGCGTGACTCCAAGACAGTTGATAAGTGCGACCTTAGCGGTCGTGGGGGCAGGAGGTGGAGGTGGAGTAACCGGTGGAGCCACCATTGCCATAGAGGCAAAAACGGTGGCTGCCTCAGCCTGATGGGCGTGGCCTTCTTGCTTCTTCTTCTGCGGGCGCCGATTATTCTTGGTCTTCTTTTGGGAAGGACCAGAGTTCGAAGATCCGCCTTGCGGGTGTGATTGCTGCTGGTTTTGACCCTTTTTGTGCTTAGGGTCAGCACCTTTGCGTTTGACAGCAGAGATCTTGTTGGCAACAACGTGGTTGCCGGAGCGGCGTTCAAATTCGGCAATGATGGATGATCTGATGTTGGGGAAGCTTAAGTCTGCGACGGTCGTATTAGGACCGGAGAGCGAAAGGGCTGCAACGCTATCCCATTTCTGGGGGATTGCAGCAATCAGAATCATTGCTTTGACGAATTCGGGCAGAGAAGAACCATTTGCAGCGAGGCGTTCAAAGATAAGGTTTAAGGCAGCGATTTCAGAAGTGGGATTAGCGTTCCCAGAAAGCTTAAAAGTGATGGCTTTCTTGAAATCAGCAAAGATGATGGAAGGTCCAGGGCTGTCGTAGTTCGTGACAAGATTGTCCCAAGTGGCAGCCGAGTCGGCGCCAATGTTGGCTTGGGACATTGCATTACTCATGCGAAGTGTCATGATACCCTGGGCCTGATCATTCTTATCATGCCAAGACCGAATTTCTTTGAGTTTGTCTGCAGTAGGTGCCTGAGGGTTGGCAGGCGTGGGAAGCGGATAGTGACCACCAACAATTTGCCAGAGCCCTTGGGACTGCAAGTAGGCTTTCATCTTCGTTTGGAAGATGATCCAGTTACTACTATCAAAGGTAGGGACGAGTGACGTCATGTTTGATGAAGACATTGATCTAGATCAAACAAAAGAAGTCAGCATCAGTTGAGACACATGTAACAGTGACGACACTGCTGTGCTCAACGAGCTATGAACCTCTATACCAGATGGTATTGAGATACTTCCTGAGTTGTTGTAGATCCAACCCTTGAGGTTGATCTAAACGACGAGCTCAGAGGTCTAGAACCGATCCGCAATGTCGAGCACATCCGTGAGGATAGCTACAGACAGCGATCAGGGCCCATAACCTGTCGAGCAAGCATGCCTTCCAGCGAGGGAAGTTGCGGACGACCCTTACCTTGAGCTAGGTGTGGGCTTGTGAGGTGAGAGCGAACTATGTAATAAGACTGGGTAAGTCTCCTATGTATTGAGGTAAAGTACATAGGTTTATATACATATAGAGAGCGTGCACAGACCATGTATATGTAAGCATATCTAGAATGTTCTGTGCTAAATATAGTACGGAAGTGACACGGAATGAGTCATATGTAGTCATGAAGTGTCACGTGAGTTGCCATGAGGCGTATTCGTAAGAAGACATCATAATGGTGCAATATGGCGCAATACTAATCATGTGATGTCACGTGATTAGTCACGTGAGTGGTACACGTCAATTCAACAGGATGTGGTCTGGTCGTCGAGATAGTGCGTCGGATTGTATCATCTTTGCACCAGGGGTGTGTACAAGTTTGATGTTAAACTGGGATAACATCAGATTCCATCTCGCTTGTCGTCAGTTCAACTTCCGGGCTTCTCGGAAGTATGTGAGGTTTTTGTGATCGGATAGAATCACGACTGAATGTTGGGATCCATGGAAGTAGTGTCGCCAGGTTTCTAATGCGCGGATAATGCCTAGAAGTTCTCGGTCGTAGATTTCATAGTTCCGTTCTGTTTCCGAGAACGATTTAGATATGAAACCACATGGGTGCCATGATCCGTTGGCGTCACGTTGTTGTAGGACTGCTCCTGTTGCATGTTTTGAGGCGTCGCTTTCCACCACAAATGGCTTCGTGGGGTCAGGCATCAGCAACACAGGCGCTTCCAGGAATTTGTCTTTCAGGGTAGTGAAAGCTTTGTGACATTCATTGGTCCATTCCCACTTCTTGTCTTTCTTGGTGAGTTCGTTCAGCGGTTTGGCAATTTCCGCATATTTTCCGATGAACCTGCGGTAAAAGTTTCCGAATCCTAGGAATGATCGGACTTCCTTTACTGTAGTTGGCGTAGGCCAGTCGCGCATCCCTGCAAGTTTGACAGGGTCCATGGAGATCTTGTTTGGTTCAATGATGAACCCGAGGTATTCCACTCTTGTGGTGTCAAATTGGCATTTCTCTGCTTTGAGGTAGAGATCGTTGTCTTGTAGTCTTTGTAAGACTCTGCGTGTGCGTTCTCGGTGTTTTTCTGGATCGTTGGAGAAGATGAGGATGTCGTCCATGTAGATGATGACCCATCCTTCGTCTATCATGTCTCGGAAAAGGTGGTTCATCATTGCTTGGAAGGTACCGGGTGAGTTCATTAGTCCAAAGAACATCACCATTGGTTCAAATAACCCTCGGTTGGTCTTGAACGCTGCTTTCCATTGGTCACCATCTTTGATGCGGATGTTGTGATATCCCCATCGAATGTCGAGTTTGGTGAAGACAGTTGCTCCTTTGAGTTTATCGATGAGTTCGCTAGCCAGCGGTAAGGGTAAGCGTTAGGTATTGTTCCTTCGTTGAGTCGTCGGTAATCCTAACATGGTCTTAGGGCTTCCGAGTCTTTCTTTGCAACAAAGAAGAACGGAGATGCTTGTGGGGAGTTGGATTCTCGGATGTATCCTTTGGCTAGATTTTCCTTGAGAAACTCGTCGAGTTTTTCTTGCTCTAAGGGGCTGAGCGGATAGACCTTGCAGTCTTTTGGCACGAAATCTGTCTTCAGATCTATGGCGTGATCCCAGGGTCGGCTTGGTGGGAATCGTTCGGATGCTGCTTTCTCAAAGACTTTTCTGTAGTCTTGAAGATAGTCGGGGATGATTTCGTCAAGGGATTTCTTTGGTTCCTTATCTTCTCGTTTATGTTCCAGAGCTTGCGAAATTGATGTTTTCGCACGTATCCACACCTGCTGTGTGTGGTGTCTGGTTGCTGGATGGTGTGTTACCACCGTCTGTCGTATTGTGGTAGTTGGCCTGATTGGCCCGTACACAAGGTAATCCTTTGTGTGTTCCTGCGTAAGTGGGGGTTCCTCCTTGGTGAATATTCCGACTGCCGGTTCGTTCTGGCAGTATGCGATGAGAAAATCTTCATTGATCTCTTCTCCGTCTTCGACTATTCGGAAATAGTCGCTAAGTCCTTCTGATTTTCCGGGATTCTCTTCGGAACAATCAGGTGCTGGGGTAGGTGGCGTGTTTTCCTCTAGTAGTTGTTCTCGGATGGCTCTCATCCGCTTGATGTCTACTGCTCGCATCAATGTTTGCGACAGTCGTTGGGTAATGCGTGATTCGTCGATTTCGAGTGTGCCGTCGCTCCACGATATGATTGGATCCACCCGTTTTAGCCAGGGTAATCCAAAAAAGCTGCAACGGCAATCGGCCTGTTGCGTGCTTCTGCTGTGTTGTCGTGGGGTGGGCCTGCGCTAACAATGAGCGGGCCTTCTGAACAGCTTGACCTTTTGTTAAGGCAGAGCCTAACAACTTAGGTAATACTGTTTACGCTCGATGTCTTTGATAAACAAAGACAGAGATTTGTCAGCAGCTGCGGCTGTACTGACAACCTGGTGAGATTGACGAAGCAAGGGACTTAAAGGCGAAGTAGAGAACTAAGCAGTTAGGTAGATTGCCTAGGTCAAGCTGAGGAGCCTTGACCAAATGGTACAGGTTTATATACCTATCTAGTAGTTCTAAATATAGTGCATGCGCAGCATGCTGAGTAAGTAATGAGTCATGCACAGCATGATGAGTAAGTACATGAGTCAGTATGACTCGATGTGAGTCAGAAAGAGTCAGATAAGGTATAAGTCTCTCACGATTGTGAGAGATGCAGAGTAAGCATGGAAAAAGGTGAAAAATGCGCAGTGATGCGCAGCATATGTGAGTAATCGTGCATAGGTAAGCGGGCCGGGGTATGTAAGGAGAAACATGTAAGCAAAATCATAACACTGGCTGGTCAAGCTGGGACGAAGTTATTGAAACATTGGATAACCTCTTTTCAGATAAGGATCTTCTTGACAAGGTTCAAGGTCAAAATATCGCAGAAAAACTCAAATGCTTATACCAGGATCATCTGCAACTCAAGAAATTTATACGAATGCCACAAGGGTATCAGCTCCAACACTTGCCTCGACAAGATACAGAATCTGTCTTCTGGATTATGGTCTGGTGGCTATCCTGTTCCCACCCTGACAGTTCTCCATGGAGCCTTGAAGGTCCCCTTATCTCTTATTCTTTGTTGGTCCACAACATGCTTCAGCATCGCATGGGTGAGTAGAGTCTGCCAGGGGTAGGCGTTACCCTGGGGGTATGGCCAAGGGTAGAGCAGGGGTAGGGGTAAGGGTAGGAATTTGGTACCCTTGCTCTACCCTTGGGTTTTGGGAGGGGTAAAGGTACTTTTTTAATTGATCTTTTGTCGGTATTTACTACGGCTACATTATACACTTTACCTTGCACAAAAAGCTCAAGAAACGGCGAAGAAACGGCGCAGAAATGGTGAAGCCGCGCGTGCAGAGTGGGCGTGGGAACATGATGAAGCGGCTTTGAATTTGCCAGCGCAACGGTTCTGGGCAGCAACATTGCGTTCTGGCCACTTTTTCAAGCGCGTAAAACGCGTAGATATGGCTTAGAATGCTTCCGAATGCAAGGCTATACTATTCAATACAAAAAAGACGCGTCAATCAGTGTTTTCGATGGCTAGATGGGGGGGTATATTGAGAGGAGACCTGGTGCAGGCAGGAGACCTCATAGGTGCATTCTGGACGCGTTTTCTCGTATCTTTACTCATATATTTATTCTAAGGACTTATTCGCATGTCTATCGAGCTCCTACGACGCCAAAACCATCCTCAACCCGCACCCTTCGAGGGTAACTCCTACCCGCACACCCTTTGCCTACCCTCCGGCCAAATCACGGGTACCCTTGCGTTAGCCGAGGGGTTGGCTAAGCGACGGGTACGGGTACTGTTATGATTTTGCTTACATGTTTCTCCTTACATACCCCGGCCCGCTTACCTATGCACGATTACTCACATATGCTGCGCATCACTGCGCATTTTTCATCTTTTTCCATGCTTACTCCGCATCTCTCACGATCGTGAGAGACTTATACCTTATCTGACTCTTTCTGACTCGCATTGAGTCATACTGACTCATGTACTTACTCATCATGCTGCGCATGACTCATTACTTGCTCAGCATGCTGCGCATGTGCTATATTTAGAACTACTAGATAGGTATATAAACCTGTACCATTTGGTCAAGGCTCCTCAGCTTGACCTAGGCAATCTACCTAACTGCTTAGTTCTCTACTTCGCCTTTAAGTCCCTTGCTTCGTCAATCTCACCAGGTTGTCAGTACAGCCGCAGCTGCTGACAAATCTCTGTCTTTGTTTATCAAAGACATCGAGCGTAAACAGTATTACCTAAGTTGTTAGGCTCTGCCTTAACAAAAGGTCAAGCTGATCAGAAGGCCCGCTCATTGTTAGCGCAGGCCCACCCCACGACAACACAGCAGAAGCACGCAACAGGCCGATTGCCGTTGCGGCTACCACTCAGTCACCACGGTCGTACACAGGGCAGACCACCCGCCACGAAATACCACTCTAGTAGAAGGAACCAACAACGTCTACAAGTTCACCAACGGAAGCTACTGCGGTTTTAATCACAACAATAACCGCTGGTGCTACGCCTCTCTCTCCTTGGCAAATTCACATTCACCACCGTTGCCGTTGAAAACAGACACTTCCACGCTCTAGACTTCCCTACCCCTGAACGACCTCATAAGACCCCTGCTATTGTCCGAGCTCAACGAGAACACGACATTGAAGTAGACGAGGAGGAACAGCGACGCTTCGCACCATTACCCACAGCAATATCCAGGAACCCATCACTAGTCCCGTCTACCAGCGCTTCTGTCTTGCCCGAAGAGGAAGAAGAAGAACACCAAGTACAACAACAGCTAGAGGAGAGCCCCACAGCTGAGCCAGAGGAGCGCCCCAGTGCAGAAACAATTGAACCAGAGACCGACTTCGATTTCGACTACGAAATGTCACAAGACAACAACAACAAGAAGGACATTGGAGCCAAACCCCAAACGTTCTCCGGAGACCGATCCAAGACCAGAAAGTTCATTCAGGAACTTGAAGACTACCTCATCCTAAACAACCTCAACCAACTCGAAGATGACAAGAAGATTCGCATCGCCCTATCCTTCCTCAAAGAAGGAACTGCAGCAGCATGGGGATTAGAATTTCACGATAAATATTCAGCAGCTGAAAGGAAAGCCACCTACGCTGAATTTATCAGCCAATTCAAAGAAGCCTTTTCCCCTACCGACGACAAAGCTGCCGCACTTCTCCAACTCAAAGCCTTACGACAGGATGGGACAGCTGACGAATTTGTCACCGTCTTCAAGAATATTCTTGCACGAACTGATCTCAGCGGTGACACTGCAAAGATCGAGATCTTCATGGAAGGACTTACCCCCAAACTCCGAGAGAAAATTCTCTTTTCCGATTCCCCTCCTACCACATTCGACGATTGGGTCAAGAAAGCCGTCCAGTTTGACAACAACTGGCGACGTGCCAAGACAATCATGGGACATACCCGTATCATCAAGACATCTGATATGGTCAAAGGTGCTTACAAAACACCTACTGGAGCCCGAGACCCAATGGCTATGGATGTTGATCGTTTCACCACTGATCCACCCAAACGCCGCCTCACCCAGGAGGAAAGAGAACATCACAAGAAGAACAACTTGTGCTACTATTGCTCCAAGAAAGGTCACACGATCCAACAATGTCTTCAAAGGAAGAATTTTGGAAGAACCTACCCCAGCAACAACGACAGCCGTTTCCACAAGAAACCTGAGAAGGGAGCCGAGTTGATCAAATATGTCAGAACAGTCCTAGCTGACATGCCCCAAGAAGAAGCCGCTGAATTCTACACCGAAGCAGAGGCTGAGGGTTTTTAAAGAGGAAGACTGCAAAGCCGACGTCAGTACTTCCTCGCCCGATTGATATTTCCAGTGTACTTGTAGCTACTGATTTTTATGCTGAATCTATGCGTATCCCAATCTCTCTACAAGACCCCTAGATGGAAATACAACAATCGCCGGCACAAAAGCTCTCATTGACTCTGGAGCGCAAGGGTCATTTATCGACTCCGTCTTTGCCAAGACACATCACCTCCCGCTACTCCCACTCCGACAACCGATTACAGCACGAAACGTTGATGGCACCCTGAACAAACAAGGAACTATTACCCACTTTACCTGGGTTATTGCCAAGATAGGGACAGCCATCATCAAGGAAAGATGTTTTGTCACTGGACTCGGGAAAGACCACCTGATTTTTGGATTACCCTGGCTAAAACGGGTAGATCCAATCATATCGTGGAGCGACGGCACACTCGAAATCGACGAATCACGCATTACCCAACGACTGTCGCAAACATTGATGCGAGCAGTAGACATCAAGCGGATGAGAGCCATCCGAGAACAACTACTAGAGGAAAACACGCCACCTACCCAGCACCTGATTGTTCCGAAGAGAATCCCGGAAAATCAGAAGGACTTAGCGACTATTTCCGAATAGTCGAAGACGGAGAAGAGATCAATGAAGATTTTCTCATCGCATACTGCCAGAACGAACCGGCAGTCGGAATATTCACCAAGGAGGAACCCCCACTTACGCAGGAACACACAAAGGATTACCTTGTGTACGGGCCAATCAGGCCAACTACCACAATACGACAGACGGTGGTAACACACCATCCAGCAACCAGACACCACACACAGCAGGTGTGGATACGTGCGAAAACATCAATTTCGCAAGCTCTGGAACATAAACGAGAAGATAAGGAACCAAAGAAATCCCTTGACGAAATCATCCCCGACTATCTTCAAGACTACAGAAAAGTCTTTGAGAAAGCAGCATCCGAACGATTCCCACCAAGCCGACCCTGGGATCACGCCATAGATCTGAAGACAGATTTCGTGCCAAAAGACTGCAAGGTCTATCCGCTCAGCCCCTTAGAGCAAGAAAAACTCGACGAGTTTCTCAAGGAAAATCTAGCCAAAGGATACATCCGA
Organism: Clitopilus passeckerianus; assembly: GCA_944990035.1. Classification (NCBI taxonomy): domain Eukaryota; kingdom Fungi; phylum Basidiomycota; class Agaricomycetes; order Agaricales; family Entolomataceae; genus Clitopilus; species Clitopilus passeckerianus. Next base: position 260,784 of record CALYLX010000145.1, read on the forward strand.
GAATCCAACTCCCCACAAGCATCTCCGTTCTTCTTTGTTGCAAAGAAAGACTCGGAAGCCCTAAGACCATGTTAGGATTACCGACGACTCAACGAAGGAACAATACCTAACGCTTACCCCTTACCGCTGGCTAGCGAACTCATCGATAAACTCAAAGGAGCAACTGTCTTCACCAAACTCGACATTCGATGGGGATATCACAACATCCGCATCAAAGATGGTGACCAATGGAAAGCAGCGTTCAAGACCAACCGAGGGTTATTTGAACCAATGGTGATGTTCTTTGGACTAATGAACTCACCCGGTACCTTCCAAGCAATGATGAACCACCTTTTCCGAGACATGATAGACGAAGGATGGGTCATCATCTACATGGACGACATCCTCATCTTCTCCAACGATCCAGAAAAACACCGAGAACGCACACGCAGAGTCTTACAAAGACTACAAGACAACGATCTCTACCTCAAAGCAGAGAAATGCCAATTTGACACCACAAGAGTGGAATACCTCGGGTTCATCATTGAACCAAACAAGATCTCCATGGACCCTGTCAAACTTGCAGGGATGCGCGACTGGCCTACGCCAACTACAGTAAAGGAAGTCCGATCATTCCTAGGATTCGGAAACTTTTACCGCAGGTTCATCGGAAAATATGCGGAAATTGCCAAACCGCTGAACGAACTCACCAAGAAAGACAAGAAGTGGGAATGGACCAATGAATGTCACAAAGCTTTCACTACCCTGAAAGACAAATTCCTGGAAGCGCCTGTGTTGCTGATGCCTGACCCCACGAAGCCATTTGTGGTGGAAAGCGACGCCTCAAAACATGCAACAGGAGCAGTCCTACAACAACGTGACGCCAACGGATCATGGCACCCATGTGGTTTCATATCTAAATCGTTCTCGGAAACAGAACGGAACTATGAAATCTACGACCGAGAACTTCTAGGCATTATCCGCGCATTAGAAACCTGGCGACACTACTTCCATGGATCCCAACATTCAGTCGTGATTCTATCCGATCACAAAAACCTCACATACTTCCGAGAAGCCCGGAAGTTGAACTGACGACAAGCGAGATGGAATCTGATGTTATCCCAGTTTAACATCAAACTTGTACACACCCCTGGTGCAAAGATGATACAATCCGACGCACTATCTCGACGACCAGACCACATCCCAGGTGAAGACACCGACAACGAAGACATCATTCTCCTCCCCGACAAACTCTTTCTTCGCTCAATTGACATTGAACTAAAGGACGAAATTGTACACAAGATGGTCAATGACAAACTGATTGTTGACGCCATTTGCACCGCCAAAGAAGATGGACCCCCACCAATCCGATCAAACCTGGAAGACTGGAAATTTGACGATGGCATCTTGTACTACAAAGACAAGTGTGTGGTACCAGATGACGAAGACCTCCGAAGGAAGATAGTCCAACGTTATCACGATCTACCCAGCGCAGGACACCCTGGACAATTTGGGACACTGGAGAAAGTCCGGAAGAACTACTGGTGGCCAGGGATGTCAGTATTCATCAAGAACTTTGTGCAGGGCTGTGCAATGTGCCAACAAATGAAGATCAATCGCCACCCCACTGCTCCACCATTAATGCCCATCAAATCCGAAACCACTAGGCCATTTTCGCTAGTGACGTACGATTTTCACACGGATCTCCCAGAGAGTAATGGTTTCGATAGCATTATGGCCGTGGTCGACCATGGAGCTACGAAGGGGGCAATTTTCATCCCTTGCACAAAGAAAATCGACGCCACAGGAACTGCAAATGCCTACATTGACAACGTCTACCGCCGTTTGGACTCCCCGACAAAGGAATTTCAGACAGAGGACCTCAATTCGCCTCTAAAGTTTTCCAAGAAATGGGACGACTCCTTGGAATCAAGCTCAACATGAGTACCGCCTACCACCCACAAACCGATGGTGCAACAGAAAGGATCAATCAGGAGATTGATGCCTATCTCCGCATCTTCTGTGCACAGAACCCCGAATCCTGGTCCAAATGGATTACCACTCTAGAATTCTCCTACAACAGCCGAACACACTCTGTCACCAAACGAACCCCATTCTACCTAATGATGGGATACGAACCACCTGCACTCCCATCAGTTGCTCCCACTAGCAAAATTCCCGCAGTTGACAAACGGATCAAGGAACTTCTGCTAGCACGCGATGAAGCAAATGCTGCACATGCACTTGCTGTGCAACGCATGGCAGAGAAGATCACACGACATTTCACCCCATTCAAAGTCGGAGAAAAGGTGTGGTTAGAAGCCACAAATCTCAATCAAGGAAACATCTCCAAGAAACTAGCACCCAAACGAGAAGGACCCTTCAAGATACTTGAGGTAAAAGGACACCTGACCTATAAACTCGACCTGCCAAGGCGATGGAAGATCCACCCGGTGATTCACGCATCACTTCTCACCCGTTACATCTCCACCAAAGCGCATGGACCCAGCTTCTAAACCGCCACCTGACGAAATCGACGGAATAGAAGAATACGAAATAGAAGCAATTGTGGCCCATCAGAAACAAGGCAAAAAGCGACACAGATACCTCGTAAAATGGAAGGGATGGCCATCAGCGGACAACGAATGGATGCCCGAGTCGGAACTGCGGAACACCAAGGAAATACTCACCGAGTATAAAAAGAGGAAGAAACTCACCTGACACCACATAGCAAACCCACTCACATCCACTATATAACAATGTCTCAAAATGCCTCTTCCTACGACCGCACCATCATCCGCAACACCTTCAAATCCAATACCGCTATTACGGCGCTCCGTACGTATACTGCCTGGAGCAGCGACGACAACCCTCTCACCGCTGTGGGAGAACAAGGAACCCTCTACCAAAACCGACGAACCGAAACTCGCAACGAAGTGGCTCGTCTGCGCTACCAATTTGCGAAAACCACTGACGATCTTGATCAACTTTTGGACAAAGTTGATCGAGAAACGGAGGAGACCCTCACAGACCTCTTCTTTGCCATTGGAGGAACAGCTTTCCTCGACGAATTCTTCCCCAAACGACAAAACTGGTTCAACAACCCAGAGGAGACAGACTTCGAAACCCTTGCCTCCAATCCCTGGGGGCCTGAGGAAAGTCAAGAAGAGGAAGTCACAATCCTCACTGCACGTCAAGTTTGCGGAACCCTACGAGCATTTCCTCCCGTCACCAATTTACACACCACCGCAAAATAAAACATAACCCCGTCAAAAAAGAACAGAACGACAACAAGGAAAACATCAACCCCAATGGCAAACCCTCCGACGCCATACCTCTCCGCATTTGAAAGCCCACCAGAGTCCGACTCACCAATGCTGGTGAACCTTCCCCCTCGACAATATCGTCCCAGAAGGCGCCGCGCACCGGATATCTTGCCAACAGACCACCACCACCCAGATGGTTCAGATGCTACATTTGTGGAGGCAGACACCGACAGTGTCATTGCTTTCGTTTTGTGTGTCGTCTGTGCCATCATCGTGGCCCAGGCCATTACCCGGTTAGCTGCCCACAACGCTACCACAAGGGTATAGACCGTCATTTCTGGGGTAAAGGAAGAAATTGAAGTCAGGAGACTTCAACAATAGCGAGAGGGTAATGTTATGATTTTGCTTACATGTTTCTCCTTACATACCCCGGCCCGCTTACCTATGTACGATTACTCACATATGCTGCGCATCACTGCGCATTTTTCACCTTTTTCCATGCTTACTCTGCATCTCTCACAATCGTGAGAGACTTATACCTTATCTGACTCTTTCTGACTCACATCGAGTCATACTGACTCATGTACTTACTCATCATGCTGTGCATGACTCATTACTTACTCAGCATGCTGCGCATGCGCTATATTTAGAACTACTAGATAGGTATATAAACCTGTACCATTTGGTCAAGGCTCCTCAGCTTGACCTAGGCAATCTACCTAACTGCTTAGTTCTCTACTTCGCCTTTAAGTCTCTTGCTTCGTCAATCTCACCAGGTCGTCAGTACAGCCGCAGCTGCTGACAAATCTCTGTCTTTGTTTATCAAAGACATCGAGCGTAAACAGTATTACCTAAGCTGTTAGGCTCTGCCTTAACACACTTGACAGCTTCACCAACCTCGGCGTTGATTAATCTCTTGTCTAAAGGCACCTCATTTGGGGGGATTGTTTTTACGGAAATGCTAAAGATTTCCTTCATCGCACCCAGTCAAAGAAGTCCATTGAAAGATTATCTATGATGTCTCCGGGGGCAGGTTTGATTTCGCGTAGGGAGGGCAAGAACCCGAAATCATCTAAACTGAAATCCTTGTGAGTCGAGGAAAGTGCCTAGTCGGTGGAGTTGTCAGCATCACGGGAAAGTGATTCCACCCTTATGAATACTTGGGTGGAGATGATGAGCGAGAACTGGATTGAATATCGAAGACCGGTCATCCCCTGATAGCCCACCAAGGCTTATCGAGATTTCTGTTGCTGAAGAGTAAGTATGAGGGTTGTCCCGACTTCAGAGAATTAAGAGGTTAGTCAGCGCGTCCTCAGGTTCTGGCTAGCTAGGCGCATCCTTGCACCCAAGCCTCTATCTCAGGACTGCAATGGTCATCCAATCTATAGGCTCCCTTTCTAAAGCAACGACACACACTGCTGAATCAGACGCATCGGTGCACAAGATGGATGTCTACTGTACGAGCGGGCTCTAGGCGTCATGGTTGCAAGCTTTCACAGATATAGCATTGATCGGCTCTCTCCTTGCGACTTTATTGAGTCAGCCGAGGAAGATTGGAGAGACAATGGAGGCCTCTCCTGGACCTGATACCTCCCGACTCTGTACACCCAGCGCACCCAAACACACAGCTCCAATACTACCTTTGAGGAGCATTTTAACCTCTGGAGGCTCAAATGTTTGATGGGACAAAACTTTTCAACTTTGAAACCCCCTATTAACTTATAACTAAAAATGATCTATTCCACCATGGTCACATGATCACAGGCTTCCAGAGGGACCCATCCACAGACTTACAGCCCTTGGCTTTGAACCCAGTGATAAGCTAGTATCACTACTCGCTTAAACAAGTATCAAGAGTTCAGCTGCTTAGTCTTCTACCAGTCTTTGTAGAAACGAGCGAGAGTAATCGAGCAAGTCGAAGTTAAAGCAAATAGCGATGTATAGGCTTTTAGGTCAAGCTGGGGAAGCAAAACCAAAAGCGTGAAAGTATTTATACAAGATTGGTAGGGCTAAGGGTTGGGCATTGCGCAGCAATGCTGGGTAAGTAAAAATAAGTATGACTCAGAGTGAGTCAAGGTAAGAGTCACTATGAGTCACGATAAGTAAATATAGTACAAGTATCTCACGATCATGAGAATACTGAATAATCAACGTAAGAGGGATGAGTAATGCGCAGCACTGTAAGGTAATCAAGTGGGTGTAAGCGGGCCGAAGTAGTAACAGTGAATTAGTAAGAGGGAAAAAGAGTCCGGGTGCGTATCCAAGGTAACTGTAAAACCAGATTTCTATCCAACGAAGCAGAATGCATTCCAAATTGTAATCCTAGTATACCTAGATTATAATCTACATGGAAATGGGTGATTAGCTTGATTACAATCAGAGTAGGAACCCATAGGCGAGTTGATTATAATTGGGTTATACTGGTCAGCCAGGATTACAACCCTCGTCATTGACGGTTAATTCAGATTTATATCAGCCACCCTGATCACATAGATTAAAATCGGTTATAACCTATCAAAATCTCTCTGGGAAATTTCCGACAAACTCTGATCCCACAAACTCTGATCCCAATGCTCCCAATGATGCCCTCGATGAGCATTTTACACATGGTACTTTGCCCTCTTGCGGTGTGAAAAAGGTTAAAAACATGTTAAAAATGTGTGAAAAACTAGTTTGTTGAAAACATCTGAGTTTTCAACCCAGCGCTATTTGCCCCTGGCTAGCTCATCACGATGCCATCAAAATCAAAATCAGCTTCCAAACGTCAGCGCGAGATTCATACCACACACCATAAGATGGTAGCAGCTTGGACACTCTCCCCAGAGCTTCACATTTGCATCATATCTGAGCTATTCGACGATGCCCGCTCCCTCAAAGCCTGCTCTCTGGTATCCAGATCGTGGCATCACACTGCTATGCATACCTTCTGGTCACACCGATCTCTGAAGGTTCATGTTGGACGCACGACCGATCTGGACCGTGCCGAACGGCTCCAAAAGCTCCTTGAAGGCGAACCATGTCACTTTGTTGCCCATTTACGGGACGTTAGGCTCTACGGCCTTGGAAGATGGAACTTGATACCACAGCAACAGGCTACCGCGTATAACACAGTCAGTCGTATTGTAGAGCTCCTGTTGAGGGCTTCGCCGGATCTGAAGTACCTTGCGATCAGCTATTTACAATTCGATCAGCTCAGTGATGGAGCCCGTCAAGGATTATCATTGTTGAAGGACCTTTCCTCACTCGAGCTTCTTCGCACAAGCTTTCCCAGCACAGACACGCTGATCATCTGGATCTCAAACTTCAGGAAGCTCCAGAAGCTCATACTGAGGACTTTCGGACCAAAAATCCCAGAGATTGGTCTGAACCATGCCGAGAATGTGGAAAGGATTGATTTACAGTCCCTGGAGGAGCTCAATTTCGATATGCAGCCCGGACCGGACATCATCATACAACAAATCCTGACGAAGACAACGTATCGTCTACACACTCTGAGGGTCAGTTGGCCAAGAGCCTTCGGATTCGGCTTAGTTGCGCAATTGCTCGACTATGTTGGTTCGGGCCTCAAGTCTCTTGTGCTTGATATTGGGGACGCAGTTCTTATGGCTAGGGAGAATGACATGGATGGTAGATATTCATTCAGCTTGCTGGTTCAATTCGCTCCATATGTTTATGCTGTCACTAGATTTCCCGGTCAGTCTAAATCGCAATGTGGGCCTGACGTATCTGGAAGTTGGAACCATTTGCATTGAAGAAGACGAACCTTACCCTTGCGATTGGCTGCGGCGGTTTCTCCAGTCGATCAACTCCCCATCTATCCAGGAGATATGTATTCAGTTCAGCCCTGCCCATACTGATGAAGAAGATGTACAGGAGTATTTCTTCGACAACTTCGACTGGAGCACACTTGACGAAATATTGCCGTCAAATAGGCACTTTGATGCCTGGAAACAGGTGGAAATATACGTGGGCGGTGCCGACTACCATCTTAACAACGAAGAGAAGGTTGAGGGGGAATTTAGGTCACATCTCCCGAGCTTGGAAGCTAGCACTAAGCTATTCTTCACGTAGAAGCCAGACTATACCTCACACCTACTAGTTTATTCACCACGCTCGGTTTCGGTCTTGTGTATATTAAGATTAGGGATTCATTTTCCTACACTCAACCGTTCCAAGAGAGTTTATGATTGGCCTTACGCTCCAGGCTCGGGATGACCCACATAGCACGAAATCCACGCAGTCGAAGTCGTTGATTCCCACTCAAGTTACCATCTAGGATACAACTACACCTAAATTGTCTTCGAACGCTTCTTCCCGCCCTTGGCGTTATGCATCTTCAGTCCAATGCTGTGGGAGTCATGCTGCCACCGAGCCTTCAGCTGTGCCCGATCCTGAGGGTGATGTGATGGTAGTGCGGTATGCCCGTGGGTCGAAGGTCCTGCTTTAGCCAACGGCTGGAGTGTCGATGGTCGTTGGTGAATATCATCCTTGCTCTTCCCAAGGTGCATACGAGGCGGAGCTTCCCCTTTTGCAAGTCTATCCGCCTTTCCGCGAACTCCATCGAGGTGCACTCCTAGAGAAGGTGGCAGCTGACACTGTCTTCTTTCCTCCGTATCCACCATGCCAGATCGGAGGAGGAATACCAGCATGTGCCTTGCCATGCTCATCGTTCCCTCGTCGGTAATTTTGCCTGCCTAAACAGGGAATAAAGCGCTGTCAGATAAGAATCCTGGGGTCAACGCAAATGTACGCCCGCAGCATGCTCATTGGGCTTGTAAATGGTATAACGAGTGACGTGTTGAGGGCCTGCTACGTGCTCAGGTTGGCTATTCTTTCAAACAATATGGGTGTCTGCCTGTCCTGACTGTGGCTTGAGCTAGCGGAGGCATATCAATCAGACGAGCCTGGCCAAGAAGAAACTATCTTGCTCGACCTTTCCCCGTTTGCTTGAATTTGTGGCCGTTGGGGACTGTGCTCTAATCCGTTGGCGGTGTTCGCGACTCAAGGATCATCTGCCCCCGTTCATTCCGAAGTGTAGGGGCACCCTGTTCAATTTGAGAATGGTTCTTAGGACGTCCATATTTTCCGGGGGAAGCTTACCTCGGTCGTCCGGTACGGCGCAGCCAAATACGACGGTGCAGTAGAAAGAGTAAGTACGGCGACAGTTGGGAAACGCATCGCAGTGAAGTATAGGGGGGTTTGCGAAAATGGTAAAGGTTCACGCTGAAATGTGCAAAGGCAAGTCCGACCAGCGGGCTTGAGGAATCAGACGGGGCACTGGGTCACAAATTTATACTTCTGTAATATGCACAGCGGTAGCCATTGTTATCAACCCCTGGAGTTCCGGATCTCTCGTGGACCCTGCGAAGTGTCATGTCTCGTTGCCCAGTTTCATATGGACAATCTTCGAAGTGAAGATTGATGTTTTCGGAATGCCCTCTGCGCAGGAGTATGGAAAAGCAGATGTTGGTCGGACCCGGAGCAAATACAATCATGCTTGAGCGAGAAAGCAATAGGCCTGCTCCGCCTAATGACATCGTCCAGAACTAGTTTGTAAGAGTTTGCTGCAAGTCGAGGACATCACTTTTGCCGAAGACGGCCCCACGGCCAAAAGAGTTTCGACCTCAACAATGTCCCCCATAGATAAAGTGCTCGTCGGCTCCCTTCATTTCCTGGTATAAGTTGTTCTTGGATCGACAAAAGACGTGATGCACTCACATACCCATCTCATAGCTTGCGAGAATGTTGCCCAGCGATTTCAAGGAGAGAGCAGGAGAATGCGCGGAGGAAAGGTACGTTGCACGGTAGTATAGTCAATGTGTTCTGGTGTCCAGCGACGAAAGCGAATGGCCCATATGGGACGAGAAGAGAGAATTTTACCATAGCTACTTTCTTTCCACAAACCATGTAATTGAATTTGTTTACTTGTCCTTTGGATACCTCGTAATCCTGGTATGTAATGAGTTGAGCAAAAGACCTCGTGACGTCTGCTGGCCACCGTGAGAAGCCACAAACATCTCAGGTCAACCGCAAGTCGCGACTCGGACCGCTCCGCAACCTTAGTCTTCTCTCCATGTTCTCAACCGAAAAATGCATCTCTAGTCAATGGATTCAATAACATGCACACTGTCTCTATGGTCTGCTCACACTGACGCGGCCGTGCTGCTCCTCTGTGTGCGGCCGTGAAGGCCCGCTTGCCAATGGCTCAAGGCTTTAAATTAGACCCGGCGGCGCCCATATCGCTCCTATATCCCCTGGTTCTAAAGCTCTAACTTCGGTAAGCAAAAAATACCAGGAATAATTTGACTGGTTTAAAATCTAATTGAGCCATTGATATTCCAGAAATGTCTGGACCAGCCTACAAGACGCTTATTTTCGACCTCGGAGATGTACTCTTCACATGGTCTGCCTCCACCCCGACTACGATCTCTCCCAAAACACTTCATGCAATGCTCGAATCACCAACCTGGCACTCCTATGACCGCGGAGAGGTCTCTGAAGACGAATGTTACTCTGGACTCGCTAAACAGTTCAAATATCCATTTGAGGAGATCAAAACGGCATTCCTCTGCGCTCGAGATTCTCTGGAGAGAAGGGGGTTCATGGTAGACCTCATCCAAGAGCTGAAGATCTCAACTCCAGGTCTTAAAGTCTACGCCATGTCAAACATTTCTTCCCCAGACTTTAAGGTTCTACGCACGAAAGCATCAGAGGACGATTGGGCACTATTCGACCGTGTCTTTACTAGTTCAGAAGCTGGGGGGAGGAAGCCTGATAGGCCATTCTACGAACAAGTTGTGCAGGAAACGGGCTGCGAGAGGGGAAGGACTATCTTTGTGGATGATAAAAAGGAGAATCTGAAAACCGCTGGGGAGGTCGGTTGGACTGGAGTTCTATACGATTCGTTTGAGAACGTAGAGAGGTCCTTGAGGCGGTTATTGCGTCAATTATAAATCTTCATTGGCAACCGGATACCCTGTCTGTATGCCGCAGTCTGTCAAGATACTTCTCCAATTACATCTCAAGTTAGAAACCTCTAGTACAGAGTACTCTGCCTAAACTCAGAGTAACTGATCGTTCAATACTTCCGACCTGACATCGCCTTCTGCCCTCTTGCCTAGATGACTTTAAAAAAACAAAAAGTTCAGATGGCGGAGAACCTTGAGGTTTGAAGCAGTCGGGTTTGAGAATCGGGGTCTCACAAAAGGTCATACAGATTTGTTGCGCTTGCTCTATTCTCTATGTGCGCATTTCCTCGCTCCTTTTAACCGTAGCCGGTTCTCATAGTTCTGTATTTCAGCGCGAATCTGATGCATAGGCTGGTATGCTTTCAACCATCGCTACCAGTATACTATTTTTAGGATGGCCCTTACCAAATCCTTGCCAATCGGCGTCATAGTGAGCCTCAGTTTCCTCACGATCCTTGTGATAGCCGTAAACATGGCATGCGCCATCCATTATGGGAGGAGTTGCGATACCGGCTGGTATCCTACGTAATGATGCGAGGTTCTCAAAGACCGTATACAGTGTTCGTGGATAGATTATTCCGTGCTCGCACTCCCGGTACGAAACTTGGGTGGCTGGCCTTTAGTTCCAGTGCCAACTTGAGGACTGCAACCAACGGTCTTCGTGATTCCTAAGGATGGGGGGGCTGTCAGTGCTGCTATTGCTTACGGCGTCTCCCACATTTGATGGGCTGTAATTCGGGCAATCGTGATTCGTTAGTTCAAGTGTAAGTAGTTTTACTCCCGTCGTAGATTACTACTCTAGTGAATTTCGCGTGCAATGTCAAATGCGCCTTTGTTCTATTTTGTAGTGCTCCATCCGAGTACATGCCATGCTACGTGATCGGGATCAGTACCTCCAAAAGGGAAAGGGAAACAGGCTTTTGATTGGTGCTCCTCCCTCTCTTCCTTACCATAACGTCGCTCCTGCGAGAACCTCTCGAAACATGGACCTTGGACCCCCAAGAGTACAAAGACGCAATGTGGAATTATATGACTCTGACGGAAGTGTCATCGCAGGTAAATCTTCTCTCACTTTTTTACTTGATCCACACCGTTAAGATGGAAGTCAGGATTCTGGCAGTATGGCACTCTTCAATGGGACGAGTTTTACAGATACTTGATTGCACTCACCGTGACTACGACAGCTTGGACGATCTTCCAGTATGATGTAGCGCAGCAACAGCACGGTGAACCATGTCCGTCTGGAGCTCAGATCGTGCAGCCTGGGCATTATATACTGCTCTCCGAAAGTGCGTAAGGCATGGACTCAGACCAGGTTACGAACCTAATCAATAATCAGCTGGTGGCCCTATTCGTATTGGACTCATACCAACTCCTCCCCGCCCTCGCAATCCTACCCATACCAATACCGCTGCACGCGTGAATGTCCAAGCCTTTTCAAACGCACAATTCGCTCAACTTTCTCTATATCTTTCAGGAATCGCATTACCGCACCCGTGGACGTCTTAGAGATGGCAAATGTCTCATAACGGGCATGCAAACATACAGCTACAGCCGTCTCCAGGTTGCACACATCTTTCCACGAGCACACGACCTTGAAGTGAGCTTTTATATGTATTACACGCCGCTTATACCGACTTGAACATAGTGGATACGCAAAGGTTACCCGAGCAAGATCACCGACACAGCAGATGAAGCTATTATGGGTGGCAAGATAAAGATCGACTCAGTACAGAATGTGATCACACTTCGGAGCGACTTACACCATGCTTGGGACAATTACGAGCTTGGAGTAGACCCCAGTGTGTGTTCTATTCTCGGATACATTGTTCCTCCGAGCTTACTCCTTGCGCAGAACAACTACCGTATAACCTCATTTATCAACGGCAATGCGGATATCAACGGTCTGTATCTCCAGCTCGATCATATTCAAGATCCAACCCTTCGTCCTCTCGATGAGCTATTCGTCGATCACTTCATGCAGGGTCTTTTCAAACATATGAAAGGCTCGGGTGAAGAAGGATGGACATACGAAGATTACGATGATGCTTTCGGTGACGGTTCCAGCCTATCAAACCCAAAAATCTGGGGAACTAAAGAAGGGAAAGAGCGATTCGAGCTCATACTTGCAGATAGACTGTTTGAACAACGAACCTCGATTGGCTGTGCTGAGACTTCGTGATAAACCTTGTTTTTGAATCTCTATTTGAGGAATTTCATACTGCATCCCTCCATGTCCGGAGAGCAATTGAATACCCTCCGTCTATCAACATTATACCTGCAAAGTAGGTGATTGTTCAAGACTTCCTGGCATTAACGTTAACCGTATGAAACGTGACTACCCTTATTGCTCGGATGATCTAAACTTCAAAAAAATAGAAGGATTAAGGATGTTGTGAACCTTTGAAATCTGAAGCACACCAGGAATCCGAGTCAACATACCACTAAACCCGCTCTTGCAGCTTGGAGACAGTCCACTGTACGCATGACGCATAAGGCGTTAGTCCGCGCTACTCCTCATCATCTCTGCACTGGCACTTCAGGCAGGAGTCGCTATGCGAAAACGTGTTTTTTCACATAATTGATTATGGTCGTGTCGTATAACAATGCGCATAGACTAATTATGCGAACTCACAGCCAAACTTCACATTATGCGATTGTCTATGCGAAAAAGATCAATTTCGCGTAGTGATGCTTGCCTGAAGTGTGGCTGCCAATGCGCACACGCCCAGTGAGGATCTGTTCACGAGTTTTTAAATCCGGGTATCGCACCGCCTACAGCCTGGAAACAACTTGACGAACAAAGAGAGCTTTGAACTCGACAAATCCGACAGTCTACGACGTGCTGGGGACGTTCCACATTGGGCCTATCTGGGTCTGTCCAAAAAAATCATCGAGCCAGCCCCATGAACGTGCAAGGAATATTGAAGGTTGGATTGCAATGGTTTGATTATGGTTTCTACTAGAAGAAACCACTTCATCTAGTCTGAAAGTATATACTTTCTAAGCATATTGTAAATGCTGATTCATGAAGGAGTGAATTAGGGTAAGGAACGGGATATGATGCTAAATGAGTGATTGCGTGTGTGGTTATAATGAATGTGTAGGTATCGATATCGATAATGTAGAATTAGCTGGAATATTGTATGGTCGGAAAGACGGATAGTGCATGCGAAGAAATTAATTATGAACCAAGCATAGTGGATAAGAAAGAAATCATGCGGTGATAAAAGTGATAAAAAGAAAACGAAACGCCCAATACGAAGACCCAGCCCGATGAAAAAAAAATAAAGGGGACATGCAAGCATGACGAAACTGAAGAAATTGCAATTAAAAGCTGAATAATACCTCACGCTGCCCCAGTCAGGCCCCAGCCGCTGGGCAGTATCGTTCTTCTGCTGGTCGTGCCAAGCGCACTCCTCCCGCTGTCAAACTTGTTTCCTCTCCCGAACCCTCTTTCATAGAACTCCTCCCCTAACCCTATCTCATGACGTTCTTCATCGCCCATCCCCATGCCTCGCCTCCCCTTGGCACCGCCGCCACCTTTCACCCACCCTCCTCCCCACTGACATTCTTCAGCCTCAGTCCCGTCGTAAGTCAAGCTTTGTGGGCTCCTCTCGCCACTCCCCGGTTTCCCAACGCCATCACCCCTACCACTGGTAGTGGGCGCTCGACCGTTATCGGCACTATTCCCGCCCCGGATGCGACCTCCGCCCAGGCCAGAACCATCCCTGGAATACGTATCGGGATCGCCCTCTAGGTGTCTCCGAAGGCTCTTGATAGAGTTCTGTCGTTTTGGGGGAACAAGAATGCGGGCCAGGTCGACTAGGTCTTCTTCGTCCTCTTCCTCTTCCTCATCCTCGTCTTCGCTAGAACTGGCTGCGCCACGACCAGCGTCGGTGGCTGCGCTGATCATGCCGTCGGCCGACTTCGCACTCGCAGCTCCCATATACCGGTCTCTGGCACCCTTGGTCTTGTAGACTTTGTTGCCACGAGGAGACCATGGCAGGCCGTCATCGCCTTCAACGTCGGTATTGGCGAGGCTGGGAACACGGTCCTTCTCTGGTCGTTTGATTCCTTTCCAGCTCGACTTCCTTACAACCCTCCCCCTCGGCTTCCTACCAGAATCTCCACTCTTCTCTGCCCTTGGCTCCCTAGGGGAAGATCCTCTAACGCGAGAACTAGCTCGGCTCGTTGGTGCGCTTCTGCAAACAACCCTGGTTTTGGCTTCGGTCGTGGTAGCGCTTGCTTTGTCGGTTCCTCTGATGAATAGGTCTGGAGGTGCAAGGAACTGGGAGTTACGTTCGAATTCGCGTTCTTCTATGGTCCCATTCGTCCGGTCGTGAAGGTATCCAGGTTGCATGCGGCGAGATCTTTGAGGTTGGGGAGAGGCCTGAGAAAGCGAGCTCCTGGTCGGCCGTAAGGTCTTCAGGCTTGGAACGATAGTGGAGGAAGAAGACTCCGACTCGTTGGAGCCCGATGAAGGGCCTCCTACATGTGCTCCGAGTCCACCAAAAAGTACTGCCTTGGCTACCGTCTGGAGCCAGGTCCTGGGCATGGGTGGTCGTTCTTCATCCTCATCTTCAGTATCATTCAACACCAAAGTCCTCCTGGGAGAGGTCCTCTTTCTTCGGTCATCTCCTACAGGCGTCGAGCTGGGCCTTGGGATGTTGGGATGCGAGGCAATGTGTCTCAGATATGCACCAGCCTTGGAAGGCATAGGATACACGAGAGGCGATCGAGATTGGGAGTCATAGAGATGAGCGTTAGAGCCTGGAGGAGATACATATGGGTTCTCCCGCGGACGTAAAGATGTCCGGGAGTCCTGTAGTTGCAGCTGTGGGGGGCGAGCGTAACTTGAGCTTGGGAGGTCGTCGGGGATTGCCCTTCCAGGGGTTGGTTGTTGTATCTGTGGCTGGGTGTAAGGCCGATAAGATGTGTGCGAAGGCGTAGGAGCTCTAGGAGGACCTTGATGTCGTTGAGGTCGTGGGGTAGGTTCTAAGCTTTCCAAGGAGGATGTCATCACGCTGGGAGAGCCAGTACGTGGAGGTGTCGTTGGCTGGTGCCTTGCTTGGTTCGACGGCTCGGACGAATTCTGCAAGTGCCTGCGGGTGGATAGCGGTGAAATATTCGGAGACCCCCAAGCATGCAGGGATTTCGATGACTTCGCTGAATCCTCGGTATTTTGTCGAGTTAGAGGATTGGGACTGAAGTCTTCGTCAGAGCTGGTAACGAGCGAAGCGCGGCTCGCTGCAGCACCGGGCATGAATCCGGAGATGAAATTGACCAAGGCGCCTATGGGCCCATTCTGGTCTTGGTCATTGTCGTAGTCATCCCCGTTCCCTTGCTTGGTTCTATCAGTTTCGGGGGTAAAGATGCGTGTTTCCTTGTAGCCAGCTTCGCGTAGAAGATCTTCGAGGCGTTCATAGGTCTGGGAAGTCCCTCGCCTATGCAACGGCACTCTGCCGAGCTCCCCATATTGGCGACGAACTCTGCCAGTACGAGGCGGGGTGATAGGTCCTTGAGGTGATGTTGAAGGAGTAGATGCTGAATTAGAGTTTGAACCGGACTGCGTAAGTGTCGATTGTGTAAAAGTCGGTGACGGTGGCGAGTGGCCTTGAGTTATGGCCTGATTTATCAGCTAGCCAAAGTATTAACAAAGGCTAATCGAGGGTGGCAAGATCGCTTACTCTAGATTCTCGAGTTTGCCCGTCTTTCTGCCCACCGAACCTTGCAACAGAGGATTGGTTTCTTGCCTGCATGCTCGATTACTGAGCGTAACCAAAGCCAGTTTTGCCTAGTTTCTCCTCGCTTCAGACGGTATAGTGTCGATTCTTTGACGAAGATTACAGAGACTGTAGAGATACTGTTTGCTTGTATCCTTATCTATGCATTGGCAGTCGATTTGGCAAATTCGTGGGCACAGTGGGCGGCGTTGAGATAATTGTGGTAGTGGTGGTTGGGCAATGAGCTCGCCAAACTCGGATTTCCCCAGAGTGATCAGGTCACGTGGGGCTAATTTTCATCGCTTTGCCCTTTTTAGGTTTCTCTCGCAGCACATCTCTTTTCGGATTCAAATCGGCATCTGTTTTTGTTCTGAAAAGGCTGTTCTTTTATGCAAGTTAATTTCCGAGTCGAATGCTGCTGCCTTCAAGGTCACCGACAGACAATTAGGGTCCGAACGGGTTGTCAAGTGCCCTTGTCTGACCAACAGGCCGAGTCACGAACCGTCCTAAGACGGCCTAACCTCCTCGTAAATCTGGATAAGGGCGGTTGCTATGGGCTTCATTGCGGTCCATCTCGGTCAAAGATCAACAGCAGCTACATCTCAGGAGTCCGAATCTGTTTCGACGAAATTACACTCCATCTTTTTGGGGATGTACGGGGAGACGAACCATTTTTTTGACACCCACAGCAAAGGCAAACTTGTCAATTTTTCCACTAGGCTGTCGGAATAGGCACGGGTTCGGGATCTCTTGCCAAATACACTGCGGCAGGAGGCTATGGTACTCGTTTTATCCGACTTGGTGATTCAGGACAAGATCATAATATTGCAGGACGAAATCAGTTCCCTTCTCTATCATCAGGTGGAGATCAGCAAAGTTAGAGGCCTTTGATTAACAACTTATCGATTCTTTGGCTATCAAATAGAAAGCTACGACAGCGAAAGTAGTACAAATACATGGAATTGTATTAATGTTGGTATTGATCGTTCGATTTCTGACTGGAGAAAAGCGCTAGCAAAAGTTCCAAAAGCATAGTTAATCAAAGAAAGAGTAAAGAGAGAATTTCTCCGACAAACTGCCCCAGAAAGCCTCCCTCTCCGAAGCCAAGAATGCCCTCATTCTTCGACGAAACGCGACACTCGTCTGCTGATAAAGTGCAATGAAATCCGGGTCGTCGGAGGTGTTCTCCTCCAAGGAGTCCATTATCTCCTTGAGACGCTGCAGAGGATCCGGTCGTTCATCCGGGCCCAAAAGCTTCAGAAGCCCAAACTTCCTCCACCACTCCAGCATGATCTTCGTCTCGCTTTCGGGTTGATTTCCTCCTGCGACTTCCGCAGGGAAAGTTTTGAAAGCAAGCTGGGAAATCGTGCTACGAATCTCGTAAAGGCCTTGAAGGAGGTTCACGAAGTCCTGAGGCCGAAGAAGGGATTTCTTCGCTGTGCGCAGGGCTGGGTCGTCGTAGTACTCAGCAGCGCTGAAGGTCGAGTCATCTGGATCGGCATAAGGAGGTATCCTTGACAGGTGATAGAACGCAGCGGGGAGATATTTGGGGACTGGTTGGATGGGTTTCTCGGTCGGAGCGTAGATGTACGCAAAACGGATGACGGTGGCAGGTTCGGGAAGAAGCTCATCAAGTTCGTCAGTGAGGTAGGAGTTTTCACTTCTGAACTTTTCTTCCATTTCGACCTGCATCCTCTGTATCTCTTCCTCGTTGGAGTCCCAGTCGCTCAGGGATTCTGGCCAGTCACGGACGATGTATGGTGTGAGTTTCTCCTTGACTTCTTCTTGGTCGACGATGTATTTATCGCAGAGATCGAGGGCATGGGAGATGATGTTGACAGTGCTTCGCCGATGCTTGAGGAAGAAGTCGTCCAGAAATTGACTCGAGCTATGTATCAGGTAGTGCAGGGCTAGAATTGAGGAAGCGCTCACCTGTGACCATGAAGGGCATGGATGAACACCGTGAAATGTTCCGCGTCATCCTGTACTCGAATCGACGGTTCTGCGGAGTCTTCCTCTTCTGGTTTCGCCGTGTCAAAGAGATCCTTGAAGAAGCCAGACTTGTCGGTCAAGAAATCCCTATTGACGTGGAAGCGTCGTTGAGTGAGAGTCAGGAAGAGGTTCCCCTCCGGGAACTCAGTGGTTTCGACAGTTCCATCAGACATTTCGGTGGCTTATCTTCGTCGAGGATTGAGAGCGTACGGACGTGAATTGAGAGAAGCAATGGAAAGTGCGAATGCCAGCGTCTGCAGTGTCGGCCATGGTATAATCAGATGAAGATCACGGGTCGACCTCAAGATTCGATGTGAAGCAGTTCATGATTTGACCACAATCTGTCCATACCGGGTAGGGTCCAAATATGCGAATTAACCATTATTGACTTGGTACACTTCTACTTGAACAGCATAACAATAAGAGAGTATAGCGCGAGGACGCAGCACAAACGCAGCATAATGACAACTATGACAGCGACAACGAGAAGAGTTTCCAGAACAGGGCGAAATGGGTTGAAGGAATCCGACGAGACAGAATGTGATCATGTATGAACCGGAGGGAGAGAAAAGTGAAGTTATTTATGGGTATGCGTGGGTGAACACGGCAGAATGTGCGACTGAATAAGCTATCAAAGCTCAGCATTTGTGAGCCTCTGAATCAGCGCTTGGACAAGCTGGGGTTCTACGCCAAACTCTTTAGCGATACCTACAAATGATGCTCCATTTCCGACATAGCCGCCGTGAGCTGGTGAGGCTTTTCCGGCGGGGGCGGGGGCGCAGTGAGCAGCCTTCAAAGGCACGGGAGTGTGAAGCTTTGCGTGGTGGCCACCTGAAAGAGCCAGCCCATCCCCAACGCGCTCGGGACCATTTGAGGCGACCTGCATCGGCAGAGAAGAGTGAGCCCCAGCGAGGGTGTTGAATTTGTCTAGTTGGAGGGCGGTGAAAACTGCAAGAGTTGAGTGCATAGCTAGGGATCCTATTCACTTGACTCACTTTTGCATCGGAGTGTTACTGAGATCAGGTCAGAAACGAGTTCTTGTGTGTATCCTTTGTCCATGGATTTTTCATTTTGCACACGGGAAACCAAGACTTGTAGGGAGGCTAGAGAAGAAACCTCAGTATCGGCGGCTGATAGTGACCGGACGACCTTACCTTGAGCAACATCTGGCGAAAAGCTAGATATCAGAATTACTGCCAATGCAATGAATGAGTGAGACGAACCAAATAGCATATCTCGAGTAGAGGCGCTAATGAAGACCCGGCTATCCACGTCGGTGGGTATCTTGCTCAACAGACTGGTTAGGCAGTAGAACGGAAGGCTTGGGACTTTCAGGAAATGGGACTAGATCGGGCTGAGTTAGGGAATGGAGGCAGTGGTAGTTGGCTGGGGTGTACTAACATCTGGCTCCTTGATCAGGTGCAGCAGGGCAATAACTTCGCTCTCGCCAATGAGTCCGCCCTCGAGGGCGGTAATTACTCGATCATTACCAAGACCAGCAAGGGATGGGCGAGAACCATCAAAAGAGCCCCTCCAGCTGGGGAATAACTAAAAGTTATAGTTGAGCATCTGACTCTGATAATTTGGTTGAGAACTTACATTAGCCATCAGCTCCTCCTGGCTGCTCTTCGTCACGGTGACGCCACGAGCCCTCCTCCCTTTTCCCAAGACGCTACCACGTTCTCTAGCTTTACGTTGCTGCATCTTCCCGTTTGGACCTATCGATGAAGTCTCTTCCTTAACTTCACCCCGGAGAATTTTGCCGGCGGTATCCGCATCCGTGACCTCCACATAAGCATGGCTCATGGTTTTCCCCTTCCTATCAAGGAGGACATGGACCCTTTCTATTGGTTGCTCTAGCCAATTCAGGATTTGGAGCGGCGTAATATCCTACGGCCCCAATGAGTGAGATATAGTGGATCTGGGAATGAAACGACCTACCCAAGGCACATTGTCAATTCGAAGCACGACGTTGTTTTCGGTGTGAAGACGGCTTCGTGACAAGCCCTCATCGGTGAGCGCCTGGGCCCCAGCCACACTTTCTATCGGTTCTATCGGTTTTGGGGTACTAGCTCTCGCATTCGCAAGCCCGAGTTGAAACTCGAAGGCAGTATCCAGGCCCTCCAAACTAATGGAGCTGCCAGGGGATGAGAAGAGGGGCTCCATGAAGCTCTCTCCTGAGGGGGTGACCTTGCCATCTCGAGTAGGTGACGGCTGCTTGAGGTTCTCGTCATGGTTGTTCCTATCCTTATCTGCAATGAGACGGAAGTCGTCTACCTTTCCCTTGCAAACGGCACACTCCATGTCTTTCTCGCCGACAATATTGAGGGCGCTGGTCAGGCAGCCGGAGCAAAGGGGGTGCTTGCACGGAACAAGAACCGCAAGCGTCCGGGGTGTCTTTGTCAAACACACAGAACATCCTGATGACAGACACGGAGTTGGTGGGGGAGGAACTTGGCAAAGCTGAGAAGACTGGATATCAGCGCTCCTTGCCGGCATGGCCGAGGGGATGACAGGTGCAGGTGCAGGTAGGGGAACGTATGCAACATTGGCTGGGTAAGGTACGCCGAAAGAAGGGGCAGTGGGCAGTGGGCCACCTGGAGCCAATCCAACCGTGGCCGCAAAGTTCTGGGGCTTGTCGATGTACAAACCGTCGGAAAACCGTGGCGAGTTGAAGTAATATTCGGGCCTTTCATGGATGCTAGTCAGGTGGTTCGTTTGGAAGGGATCAAAGGGAGGAAGATGTTGGGATAGATAAGGTCGTTGCTGGGGATAAGTAGAGAGGGTGGGAAGAGAAAAGTCCGGGTAGCCATACAAATCGGAAGGGTTTGCTGTTGCTCTGACGTTGGAGGGGAGACTCAGGTCTCTGAGAATATTATCGTTGCTTTCTTGCACAAGATCATAGTCATACTCCAGGTCGTTTTCATCTATATCAAATAGGTCCAGGGAGGTATCGTTATTCAGGCCGAAAGGCGCAGTCTTGTTGGCAGTGTTTCTAGGGGTGTGAGGCTGGATGAAGCCATTAGTAAACGGTGACAGCGTGCGCGAGGAGGGCCTTACATTGACCAGGTTTTCTCTTTTTCTAAGGTTGACAGGGTCTGTCAAACTTCCCTTCATTTTGATCTGCTTGGAGAGTGCCCTGTTGGGCGGAGGAGTGCGTAAGAGATCATAATTCTGAGTTTGATTCAGTCGCTGCGGCATAAGAGGCGTTGAGTGCTGCAGAGGCATTGAGGTATTGGCATTCCGTTGCGCAGCGGGAGCGGGAGAGGAAAGAATCGCTTGAGATGTCGGTGGAAGAGCTTGCGACTGGGCACGAGGTCTGTTTCTATGCCGCCCCCTAGTCCGTCCATTCGGCGCCAAGAACGCTGGTGCAAGAAGGGCTGAGCAAGTCAGCAAGACAACATTTTCAATGGGATGTTAATAGTTTACCTTCCTCAGTAGATATGAGTCCCAAATCATTCCCCAAGATTTGATTGACTATATGCGCATCCCATGGGTTAAACATGACTATATGCGGTTCAATAGACAACATACACTCATCGTTTCGGAAATGCACTTCATCTCGGCCAGATGTAACCTTGATACGATTACCGACCGCACGAGATCTCCAATTTTCTGCGATGTCTGCAAGACTCGTGTCCTTCGCAGAGAGGTTTGCGCTGTTATGGCGAGCTATTTCGGGAGAGAATGAGAGGTGTTTGGCACTTGGTCCAGTAGTATCCGGAGTGTTTAAGAAGGATGACGACCCAGAACCGGACGATGTGAAGGAGCGTAAGCTGAGTGGGGTATAAGGACTGGCGGGGGTCATGGGAGACCTGTGAAAAGTTTGAGAGGCGGTATGTCTATGTTGCCCACGCTGATGAGAGATACGTTGAGGAGTCACCAGCTGCCCTTTCTGAGTCGCTGTGCGCGCCATCGCAGGCGACGTCGGGACAGAATGGCAGGGCATGGCGACGGTCTGAGTGTTGGAGAGTACGGTCACACTCAGATGTGACCTGTGGGAGGTCGCGAAACGTAACGCGTTACCTGTGTAGACGCGTCTCGTCATGTGGTCGTTCCCCACAGATGCGTTCCATGGGCCAATCGAGGCAGGACAAGCTGAAGGCGGAAAACTTGACCGAAAACCGCAGTACTGCGACTCATTCCCTCGATCTATGTATCCTAATTCTGACAAATCTATGGACACCTATACGCCTGCACCTCCTCTCAATGGCACCCTCCGGTTCCTTCCTGTCGCCGCTACTGTTGTGCACGGCGTCATTGCCGCCAGGCCGTTATGCACGAATAGCCGAGCTGTAATATGGTCAGGTCAGAACTTCGGACACGGGGGGAAGACTATGACATACTGTGACACACTCTATCGGTCTGAAGCTGACGTTCCTACCGTCGTTAAGACTTGTGTTGTGGAGCTCGTGCCCTTGAGGACTAGAATAACATGACGAGCGTAGCGAAAGGTAAAGGAATTGCCTCTTTGAAGCAAGGCCTAGGGTCCAACCTCGGTACGGCAGGCTGGCGGTGACCTCGGAAGCCATTATTGATAGCATTTGGTTCGACGGTGTAGTTGGTTGCGGCTTCCTTGCGGTGGTAGGTCCGGCACCGGTTGGGCGGCGCTGAGCTTGAGCTTGTTAGACGAATTCATCGACTTGTTGCTGGTGGCAACGTGTGTGCTGTTGACATCGGGTAAAACCAGTCGACCACCTCCTGGCTTCAGTTCACTGAAGGCCGACTCGGATACAGCATTTGCCGCGGCACCGTTGAGTCTCTAGCAAGCTACGTAGGCAGTCAAGGCAGAACCGAGATGTTGATGGTTTGAGTAGCCAGCCTGACCGCTTTCGTCTTGATTGCCGACTTTTTGGGGGTTT
Source organism: Clitopilus passeckerianus (assembly GCA_944990035.1). Classification (NCBI taxonomy): domain Eukaryota; kingdom Fungi; phylum Basidiomycota; class Agaricomycetes; order Agaricales; family Entolomataceae; genus Clitopilus; species Clitopilus passeckerianus. The sequence goes on from CALYLX010000145.1 coordinate 283,577, forward strand.
GGTGCAAAGGGTGAGTTCGACAACAGGGAGTTTCTCGACACGGAGGTATAGGAATTTTGGAGCCCCTACCAGCAGCTGCAGATTTGCTGGGTGGAGGGACCTGCGCGCGTTTTGGGCAAGGGGGTAGGGGCCGATCTGGCGCTGGGCATTGTTGGAGGTGTTGAAGGTTAGAATTTTAACAAATGTGCGTAAAACTCTCCGGGATAGACCTAATATGAGGTTCAGAATTACGGAAAAGTAGTACATAATGCTCACTTTGAGTTGTGGTCCTTCAAGCACGACGAACGCAGTTGCATGGAGCTGAGGTTCAGCTGACTAGGTGTCGCTCTGTCAGTTGACTCTTTGTATAACAGGTGTCGGAGGTGAGCTGCGAGGGTGAGAACTTTTAGATTTTCCCCACGCACCATTTGTGGATGGGAGTGGATGTTCGATTGGCCAGATACTCCTGTAGTAGTATTGATTGAGCCAACGTCGAGGGGGAGAAGGGGACGTCGTATAGACCTGTATTTCATAAGAGTCTAAAGAGAAACCGCGTTTGTTTGTCATCATCTGAATGTCCAGCCTCAAGTGGATCCACTGCCAGGATCCGCTGTTGGTCGAGAATTTAGGCCATATTGCCGAGCTGACGAGCCTCGAAAACGTTGGCTATAAAACGGAGGAAACCATAGGAATCCTGGTAGGTCAATGCACGTCTCTGAACACCACGAGGGGGACGCTAAAAGCAACGAGAAGCGCTTTCACGCTTGCTTCAAGCGAGGGACCAGCTGGAAAGGGGTTAGTCAAGTCGGTGGCAGTGCACCTGGTTGACCCTCACTTTCACGGTAATTTCTTTGTTCACCGTCTTTCAGCAACCTGATTGGATGGACCCCCTCGTTTAAAGTACAAGAATCACCACTTCAGGACTAGCAAGCGTGGTCATTATTCCAGAAAAGCTTTTTCCATATCCTAAGGATTATTTTGGCGCCAAAAATGGCGATTGATGTCGCGGAGGCTTTCATTTAGCACGCGCAACAGGGCTGATGAATAGAAGGCTTAGAGGAGAATTAGAAGTCCCCAGTTTGGGAGCCAAAAGCGGTTCCTATGGGAGAAATAGGTGTGAATTACAAAACTTGTATCCCCGAGGATGAAAACGTGACATAAAGTGTACCGCAAAGCTTGCAGGCAAACTCTGTACATCACGGACCTTGCGTAGATTTCAACCATTGGGACACTGCTACCTAAAATAGCAGCTCATGCGTCTACTTATCGAAAGGGAGGCTTCCACGGCAGAACGAATTAACGGTCACTTCAGCTGCCATCAGGTTTACATGCCACATGCCCATCCCTCGATTGATATGGTCTCAGAGATATCGAAAATCATCGCATTGCGTTGCCCCTGCTAGGCCCTACGGCGTGAGCTATAGGGTGACCACGACTTGATAAATTATGCCCCGTAATCTCGATATATTTCTTCGGAACAACAATCATTTCAAGTCCAGATGTCACCCGCTACTTGGCCAGCAGTGCATCAAGAAAGCATGCTCGAGGACCTCGATTCCAGCCCAAGAAAACAGACAGAGACTAGCCTACTTGCAAGCCAAGCCGTGATATTTGCGCTTGCTATAAGTACAAGGCCTGCCGCATTCGTGAACTAGCAGTGATTGCAAACTCAGAACAATGTGCAGCCGCTTAAAATTTCAAACGCAGGTGTAGTTCTCTGCATCTCCAGATCGAAATCCATGATCGCGGTGACCCTATGTCAAACATTGCACCCATCGGCTGCCGGGATTCTCTCCTGCGAACCTCTCAGAACCTTTTCCCTTCTAAGGGACACCATAGCATTAATCAACCAACGACCCAGTCCCTTCGTAGCTAGCATCCTCCCAGCCACAAACCACAAACGATGATATTGCCATTTGGGGTTCGAGGTCTGGCTAACCAGGTCAGGCTCCAGAGTGGCGCTTAGAGTAGTACGGAGGTATGTAGGCGACCTTGAGGTTGTGAAGTAGGTTAGATAGCTCCAGAAGGCAGGACAAACCCGCATGAGGGGACCGAGCATACCCACTTATTTGCAGAATAATTTCGAACATTCAGGAAATTCGACAGCGGGCAAGCGTTGCGCATCGCTTAACTCCAGATATGGTGTGGAACATTGCCGAGCTATCGATTCATAGATGTGTCAAAACGAGGGATCTTCTCAAGTCAGGACCGACCAAGGAAGGAAGCGATGCGCGGCCTCGGTTACTGCGTTACGTGACCGACCTTGTTCTGCACTCCATCATCCCCTCATGGCCAGCCTTCGACCGATCACGAATGTTCTCTCAAATGTTCATCGAGGAACCGCGTTTGAGGAGCGTTCGCGGCTTCTACTGCATAATCACCTTTCCATGTCGTTACGTCGGGTCGGAGGTAAATCTGACGGCGGTATTGATTTGCTCGGGTGGTGGTGGTTACCTTCCCGCTCAGCCACAAATCACAGCGATGGCATTCGGGAAGCTCCTCGCCAACGTATAAGAATACTAGCGCAGTGCAAAGCCGAGAAGAAGAAATTGGGACCTCGTCATGTCAGGGAGATGGAAGGAGTCCTATATCAATACATTCACTCTCAGCACACAAACACAACGGTCTACAACAAAGATGAAACAGTCGCTGGTCACGACACCACGGACTCGACACGGACCGGTCCACTTGTCGCATTGCTGATATCTGAGTCACCCTTTACGGAAGCTACGACATTGCGAGCACAGTCGTCCTCGGTCCCATTTTTTCTGCTGCACCTTCCTCCACAACCCTCGTCAGCAGACGGTTTTGGATCTGTGGAACCTGTGCTCGGAACGGCGTTCTGGAATCCTGCCCTTGCTGGGACAAGTGGCGTTCTAGGCGGAGACATCGAGATGCGATGGGAACGATTCTCCCCAGGTGTTGGGAGGCCCAGCCTGTGGCGGCAGAATCAGCGAATCGGCAACTGGACTCCAGAGGATGTTGACGCCGCTGCAAGCCCCATCACAGGACCAACTGGTTCAACTTGAATCACTGCGCCCTGACGTCCTTCACACCCACAGACACAAGCAAGAGTCCATAAAATTTCACGAACCAGTCCAATTCAGGATGTACACCTTTACTGGACGCGTTCCTGATCGGTCTGGGGAGGTTTCCAGCTTTCAGGCCTCTAGCCCTTATTCGGCTTACTGATGGTGTAGATTTACGAGACTGCTGTAGAAATTAAAAAGGGAATACACTTTCAACTTGTGTCAATAATCCGACACCGGGCTCTTCCTGGTTTCCTCAAACAAACTCTTTGATCTTTGGTTTGGCAGAACATGCCAGTTGGATCGGCAGCTCGGACGCTTTACGAACGCTGAACGGCGGAGAATTCGTCACTGCCCTATCCTCCATGTACCGTTCTGGCCATCAACTGACCATCGGGGAGAGCCAGATCTCCGTAGGTTATGGAACCTTACTCATTTTCTGTTTTGCCGTTAATTCGTTGGCGTAGTGATCTGGCTTTCGTGCCATAATCTTAGGCTATCACATTCCAGCACCTATTCCACTTATTTATTTTGTTGTTTGCCGAATGTACCACGGAACACAATGTTCCTGAAACGCTTTGAAGTCCAGCGAAGTACCGACAGGAGCTGCAGGAAATGAGGTTATTCGCTGATCCTGATTCGAAAGGGCGGCCCGGAATCTCGCTTCAGGGCCTAGTTATCCAGCAAGTAAATTGTAATTGCATGCTAACCGTGTATGGCGAGTCTTCTCCCGTAATTTCCACGCTTGATCGAACCAGCTTTGATTGAGATTATTCCCTCAAGTCCGTAAAACTCAAATAACCTCGTGTTGTCCGTCGACAATTTAGATTCTATTTTTTTGGGTTCATAAAGGATGCTGGTTGTGTGTGCCACTCTCATTCTTCGCCCCCTTCTCGCTGTGCTCCCAGAACATGGTCGCTTCAACGGTGAGTCACAGTCACCCCACCTTCATACGATATGTCCTCAAATATTGGTGATCCCAATAGGAGACTAAGGAATGCACTGTTCTTCCGTTGGTGGTGGCGGCTACATGGATTGCAGACAAGTGTTACGGCCAAGTCTTTCGTTTGGCCCAGGATGTCAACGGAACAGAGGTACCTTTAACCTTTCCCATGCACAGTTCGGGGCTAACTCTAGCAACAGACAATAGCCAGAGTGCTCATCAGGCTTCATCGAGACGATAAAGCTGCATTCAACAGTGTATGTTTACTACCCAACTACCTCCTGGTTAAACACTAACTTCTTCTAGATGGTTATGGCACTCCTCGGCCGTCAACGTGAGATGCCCCCACATAAGCATGTCGCTCAAATTCAGCTCGGAGTATGCGGAGACCATCATGTTTCGGCGATAATTTCCCCTTGGTGTTCTAATGGTAGTATCCTCGGCTACCTTAGTGCCCACCCAGAAGCAGACAGGCGGATGCTGGTGAGTTTACCCCCGTCTCTATAAAGTGGAATCTAGTCATCAATCTGTCCCTCTTCCATAGGCCACGCAAGCGTCCCACGCGCTTGTTCACCTTCACGGTCACGATGTTGTCCATGGAAACCTCTATCCTGTACGTCAATCCCTTCGCCATTCTATCGAACATCAAAACTAAGTCCAAATCGAGGGTAACGTTCTCGTTGATGATTCGGGCTGCGTTCAAGTTACCGACACGTCTCTGCACCTCGAAGCCTGCCTATGGTTTGAGCGCAACCCATCCAGCTTTCGAGACGAAATCTCGTCTTCTTATCAAGCCCCGGAGGCCCTTCACCCCTCAACCTCTTCTTCATCTTCTGGTCATACTCGATTCACCCAAGCGGCAGATCTCTATGCCCTTTCTGCTACCATCTTCGCCGTATGTCACACCCCCCACTGCTTATCATCGCCTTAACGATTTGGCCTGGTTCAGATACTGTCTGGACAATATCCGTGCCAACGTCGTCGTGAAGGGGTCGGGCCAGTTGTGCGCCCGGGAGGCTTCGTAAAGCCAGACGAAGAATTGATGGAGGAGGAGCTATGGACAACCCTAGAATCCTGCTGGAGTATTGAACCCGAGGATCGACCAGATGCTTTGGGACTTTGGCAGGGTCTCCAACCCTTACGGCTGCCGGCAGCGGGTGATTGATACTAGATCTTGAAGAAGTTTTCCACTTTCCAGTTTCATACAATGAATTATAATTTAGGTACATTATATCGCGTATAATATAGCTGACACGAAGATCTCTCATCTTTCTCCGAAAAGTGTTGTCGTGTCTCGTCGTCATGGAGAACATCTAAGGTGTAATAGTACATACAGAGGTTCTGTGTGGATTCGAGGATTTGACGGAACACCAGTGCCGAAATGAAGAACAAAGTCACATCGAATGCCCTTCGTGGGTTAGGCGGCCCCTATGATGCCGCAGTTGATGTTCATGGCGGTCTTGCAGAAATTTTCCGAACTGAGATCTTCATTCACGTCAGCAGCGCGGCATCTGAAAGGTTTCTTCGCATGATAAGGTCTTTCACTAGGGGAATTTCGTTAGCTCTCCGAGATTATGGAAATGACAGCAACAAACCGTTGGAGAGGATTTGCTTGGTCGATTGGACATCCTAAAGTAATTTAATACACTAGAGTCAAGAGGTTGATGACTCAGACATACAATAACAGTCGTCAAATGACAGTAGAAGGGACGCGGAAGAATGGACCGTTCCTTGAGGATGCCAGCTAAGAAAGTTTTGATCTCAGTTGACGTTAGGATGTCAAGGCACACTGTCCACGCACCGAATTTTTTACGCAGGTCTATTTCCCAAGTCAACGCCAGTGAGCGCGTTCTCGGCAAGTGAATGAGGCACACTTACATGAGGCAGCAGTGTCCGGTTCGTTTGGACGGTCTTGGTAGGAGACAACATGGTCAGCGAAGCGAATCCCCGACTCGAGCTTTGCCCTTAGGATATCAATTTTGTTTAGGAACAGAATCATATTGGTGTCCTTTAACATCTTGTTTTCGACAATCATGATCCAAAGGTTCACAGAGTCTTCCTGAAGTCGCCATAGATAACTCAGTGGGTTTGATCTATCAACAAAGATCCGGACATACCAAGCGGTTAACTTTAGAATCTTCTGCAAGCATTTGATCAAAGCAGCTGTTGGAAAATAGGGATGTCAGGGATAAGAAATGCGGTTCCGGGAAGAGTGTACCTTATCGGTGCCAGGAAAATGATTGCATGGACATCATCGAAATATGGAACCCAAGTCGCTGATAAAATCTAAGTTTTGAGTACAGCGGGTTCGATGCCGGACCTACCCCTCTGCAGATGCATTAGCAGGGCACAATGATTCTACGAATAGCTTTCAGCTTACCAGGGACCTATGACCTCCAATATCGAATACACGCCAAATTTGACCTGCGAAGTTGATCATGAATACAAGCACGCCCTCATCGTCGTTGGTGCCAAGTACCAGGTGAGATCATGAACTTGTGCTCGGATGCACCTATGGAATTCGGTAAGTCTCGACAAGATATCCAGATAGGTGAGCATCGACGAACCTAGAGTCTTGAGCCGTGCTCGAAGGATATCGTCTATGGGGTTCTGTTTTATGAGGCATGCCGAAAACCCAAAAGTAATCACGCACCATCAGATGGCGTATATTCTAGTCCAGTCACTCGTTCAATCGAGTCGAGAAAGCTTGGGCAATGTCAGTAATCTAGACTTGCCGGGTCGAGAAATAACACGTACAATCCTGCCATGTCCTCCAAGCGAATATTCTGCCTACCCAGTAAACGTTTAATTGCCGGATTTTTCCATAAAGCATCCATATCGGCAGCGCATTGATGCAGGATCCTGGAGGCTGCAAGAAGCTCCTGTTCCTCTGCCCTGCTTTCGACTGAGGAAGTTCCCGAGGACTTCGATGATTTCCGTGACCTGATTAATGCACCTTTCCAGCTCGTCGTTGAGTTGATAGCAAGCTCCCGAAGGGCATTACGACTTTTGTCGGGCAAAACTGTTGGCTCGGTTTCGCCTGTGCCCAACGGTGTCAGGCGCCGCGTCAACATTCTCTCCGCTTCTTGGAGAGGCCCCAATCGTGCCTGTAGCTTCAGGAGCTCCGGATGCAAGTAGGGATTCGTGTTCTCCGATGCCGAAGAGCTGGAGGGCGACGGCTGGGAGCCCGACGATTGTAAAATGGACTGGGCTCGACTGAGTGCTTCTAGGATAAGCTGAACCGAGCGAACAACGTTCAGTTGAATGACAGAACGCCAGGATTCACGTTCCGTCGTGAAAGACTGGAGGAATGTTTGCGAAGGTTCACAAGGATCGAACATAATGGACATACCTCGGGGTCCCACATGATCTGGAAGTCTATGTCACGGTGTCAATGACGGTGTCAAGTAAATTCGTAAGGATGACTTACTCTTTAAGGTGGTGGACTTTCCTTCAAATCAATTGGCATGGAAGACTTCGGGTGATATGACGGGAAACCAACCTGATTCGCTCTGGCCTATTGGTTTCTCGACTCAGCTTGCCGTCTACGGAAGCTAATCCGGGAACTCACCTAATAGCAAGATTTTCGTAGGTTTTGGCCCTTTTTTGTCGGCCTGCCTCTGTCTCTCTATCTCCGCGTCAATACTATCAGAAATGTCCTTCGCCTGGGCTTCTGCATGCAGGCGCGCTTCTTTTTCCTCTAGCGTCTCATCAACTGGTGGTTCGAGTAATCTTGACCACGAATCTGGGTCGCGTGTTCCACTCTTCACGGAATTGAAAGACGATCGTGACATTTTCGCGTTTTCTGCTCGACGTGGAAACTTGCTGGTAAGGCGAAATGAAGTAAAAAGGAGGAAAAGACCATACCGCCGCATGATCTTCCCAAACTTATAAGCTCCAGCCAAGTGCCTGCCATTTGCACCGATTTACACCATCAGGTAATCGATGTCAGCTCGATCTCAGGGCCGTTGTAGCGGCAGATTCACTCCAGTTGCGCGTGTGCAGACCTCCCTGATGGGCACGAAGATGTTGATCTGTTTGCGGCACGATCCCTATTGAAATAATTGTATATGCACATGACACTGACAGTGGCATTTTTGGTAGGGTGGCCTAGGTGGGTGATCTTCCCTCGAGGAAATGCCGAGTGAACCACCTCGTCAAACACATTGGCGAGACTTTCTCATCGGATATAAGCGTTTGTGTTGCAACAGACAGCGCTGAAGCCTTCGGATCTGTCGCTATCTGTCGCCGGCGGTTACTGATATCAGAAGTCAAGTCGTGAGCGTGGTAAGAGATCACGACCTCGAGCAGTTATCGTCTTTTAGATCATTTTCCGAAATGATTCCTCCAGCAATTCTCACAGTGACAATGCTACCGTCGACAAAACAAGATGTATGAGTTCTGGATGCGTTTGTTGGTGTATATGGGTACCGTGAGGTTCTGGTGCCTCTCATCTCAATTCATAGGAACATGGTAGCACCGTTGGATTTTGATAACGAGAGGCGACTGTAACTATAACAGGCAATATCCGGAAACCCCATCGGCCCCCAGTAAAACCAGTTATGGGATCCGAATCGGAAAATGACTTGCCGTAGAACCACATCGAAAGGCTCTCTTCAGCCAATGGCGAACGAGAAATGAGGGCGTGGCCGAGTGAAGTTGTCAAACGTTATTGGTCCTACGGCGTTGGCACCTTCCACCGCATGTAGCGAGACCCAGGAAAAGACCCTGCCGCCGGTACCTGGTTAGAGTATAACTCGACGACAGAAGTCAGAGTAAAACCAAATGTTCCAACTCCTTTGGTTTATTCGGGAGGCCAGCAAAAGAAACATTTACATAGAGTACATACTTCTGATGAGCTCAGACAAGTGTGGAACCGAGCGAATGCTGTGAGATCTCAGGTAGGATAGAATTATACTTCTGATTGACTAATTCCATTGCAAGGACCCATACAGCTTGTAATTCCAACCACAAGAGAAACCGAAATATTTGGTTATATGACGGACTCGCCTGAAGGGCACGTTTTTCTGGCCCCTGTGGTGGAGATCTCCGCCAGCGCCTTTACTACGCTTAAGCCACCCTCCACTGGCAAGGTCAGCTGTCGTCAGGGTTTGCAAGCTACACCAGGCTTTCATTTCACAAACGACAGATCTAAGTTAGCAGCGGTTCGGCAGGGTATCGCATATCATCAGGTAGCCACATCTGCCGCAGGAAGAAGGTCGAAACCCGATGGAAACCGCTGGTCTGTCGAACCGCGTTTGCTTATGCCGGCGGCATCAGCGACTCGGATTTGCGGCCTTAGAGTTTGAGACACAGAGTTCTGAATACCTTCTGGGTCCTCATTCTAGAATGCTGCGGCAGGCCCCAAAGCATATGGTTTTGTTCACCGAAATGAAGGTTATTGATCAAGCGACAGGGTTGCAAGTGTGGCTAGATAATCTAAGCAAATCTAATGACTATACGCCACAACATTGCAATTCATTTCCCGACTCGCGTTTGATGTTGCCCTTGTCTTGCACCCTGGCGTCCACAGACGATAATATGCAACCATAACAACGCTATATAGCAAGGCCAAAAACACCCCCCCCCGTCGCTTCCGTTTGCTCATAGAGCGAAGGCCTTCAAATTCCGATTCGAACCCGTGCAGACGGAGGCCATGGATAACCGGCCCCTCACCATCCTCCGAAAAGGCTCAGATCCTGGAGGGTTACTCTGCTTTTGTCCAATCTATCGTATCACATGAGCTCAAAACCAACTATATCCAGAGTGAAGAGCCAGTTCTGGTCCTAGAACGGAAGCAAATAACGAGGGGAGAGATTCGCTTGCGGGGCTGCATATGATGGTATCTCCAGAGTTAGCCCCGATTCGCGCCGATTCATATCAGGCGGCGGTCTCGAGGTAGTCTCGAGGACCTCCTGATATGCAGTATTCTCACCCAGATGGCTCACATGGGACGTGGGGACTATGGTCCTTCAGCTGAATGCTGTGCAGATAACCACGTGGAACGACACACAAAAGACCTCTGAAGTCCCCGAACCCGCACATCATACCGGATCCGTTGCAGGATCATCCGAAATGGAATCCTTGACATCGACAATACGCATTGCTGAACGATTCGGGGAGTTTCAAGAAGAAGCGTATTCTTGTCGGACGGGACATAATGAAAGATCGCTGCTCCGACCATTCGCGATGGAGTCAGTTCATGTTGTTCTCGTCTGACCAATGTGAGGGCCTATCCTCCAAGGGCCGAAGCGTATGCTCTTGATAAAAGGACGGGAAACACATTAGTGAGCTATGATAGGTAGGCCCACGCGATCGAGGAGGATAATTGTTCGAATCTATACTCACAAAGTGTCAAATGAAGCTTGCGTTGCTGTGCAGGATGAGTTGATAAGAGTTGTTTCCGCCCGAAATGGTCAATTCATGAATCCTCGTAGCTGTGCAATTTGACGTTCGAGAGAATTGTCCTCCCCCATCTATTATTCTTCGAGATGGAAGACGTCACGATCACTCAGAAAGCATAACTAGCTACATAATGAAAGAAACAAGTAGTCGGTTGTTTAAACGTGAAGAACGACCGAACTAATGGGAACAGGAGGCCTTTGCTCCGAAGATGGCGGTCTAGCGCCCATAGATATCAGTGGAATGAGTCTTTCGGATTACTGAGAAGGTGTACAAGAATATCGTTTCGACTGTCACCTTGAATAGGGCATAAACTCGAACATAGAAGACTACGAAGGAGTGCTGAGAAGCGTATCCCGAAGTGCCCGACCCAAGCGATGCACGCCTTCTCAGCATTATGCTGAAACACGAAGGACAATAGGGTTCTGCTTGCCTCATAGCACGAGCCCTCGAGTGTAATGCAATGACTTCAAGCTAGGATCCTCGGCACAGTGACTTCACGACCATAAATCCATATTGTTCGGACCAAGCACTGAAGTTTGATTCGGCTTCCAGCTGTAAAAGAGGGTTCCCCAGAGTGGAGTCTTTCAAGGGATCTGGCTATCCAAATCGAGCCTGTGGAGGCAGGCTTGGGTTCTCGCTAGAGCCATGTGGGTGATTATGGTTAAAAACGTGGATGACGGACGGCGCGGTTCCGTGACGGGCGGGAGCATGAAGATACTCAATTAGGGTCGTCGATATTCCAATACAAAACATCCCTTATTTGCTATGCTGGATGGATAGGCCAGTTTGACCAGTGCTGGCGCAGCAAGGACCACTCCTGGACCGGGCATGGAAGGACTCTGGCTTGCATGTTCCGAGTAGCGGTATCGGGTACTGGTCGTCCGTGACGTCCATCCTCACGGAGGAATTTTGCTGGACAACAAACGATTGGAGATACGAGGGGCCTATGCACAGGACCTGCTGTCACCTGTCAACGCGATTGACACCATCACGGGTGGGAATCTGCACTGATGGAAGGCCAAAACAGAACCACACAGATCCGATCGACCCGAACTTGTCGCTTACCGCCTCGAACTCTTCGGACAGATTTTACTTCAAAAGCCAAGGGACAAGGGACCAAACACTCCGCCCCTACTGCTCCCCTCAAACCTTCCAATACCTTCCCAACGATGTCTCCCGCTGCGACCATCGCAACATGTTTCTGGCAGTCGTTGCCCACTGAAATGAAATATGCCGTCGTAGAGCAATTGGATATCAACGACACACTATCACTCTCAAGAGTGGACAGACAGACTTACCGAGTCTGCGTACCTGCTACCTTCAAGGTTTGTGGGGAAATATATTCTCAAGTTATCACGTAAACTTACGGTATGGCAGACCGTCAAGTTGTGCAACTTTGACCAGATTGAACGGTTCCTCGAGAATGTGCCCCGCGCATATTGCCAGCATATTCGTGATTTGGATGTTTGCACCACAACAGTCGAGGATCACTTTGATGTGCTTGGAATTCAGCCTCCTACCCCTCGAGTTCAAGCAGATGCTCTTATTGCTCTCCTCCTCGCCGCACCTCACCTTACGAAGCTCAGCCTTCGCATGGCTGGTTCATTGGACAAGAGCGCCATTGTGCCTTTCTCCTATCTGAACGACCTTAGGAATCTTACAATTGCAAATTGTGCCTCGGACGACGTCTTGCCATTGTAAGTATTATCCCTACAAATCAGGTTTAACAGGAGCTGACGACAAATTCCTATAGGAGCGAAAGACTAGTCGTGTCCGTCGCTGCAAGCATCCCAAAACTCGAGCAGCTCTCTCTTGACCGCATCTCACGATCAAGGATCCACGCTGCAGAACTTGAAGGCACTAATCCCTTCTGCCCTCTGGTCATTGGCGACGATGATATCCCCGAGCATCCAAGGCTCGGTTCGGAGCTCTCCCTCCCCTCACTTCTCACCATCCCTACTCTCCGTAAGCTCCAGATCCGCGACACACACCTTGGCGACCCTCGATGGTCGACGACGCCCGTACGCTGCCATCTCGAGATGGTCGACTTGGGTAGCTGCTATCACGAAAACGACGAATTCAACCGTATCTGCATAGAACGCATAATGTCCGCCGTTGGGCGCTCTGTTGACGAGTTCTCCCTTGCAACCTCCGTATCCGATTCCGCTTTCGCTAAGCCGACCATTACCCCACTCCCCCGCCTTCGCAAGCTCCATGTTACGCCATTCTTCCCTATCGAAAGCGTCGTCGACACTATGTCCAACCTTGCTGGCTCACCTATCGAGTCTCTTTCCATGCAATGCTTTGAGGATGACGTCGTTGACGTTTGCTCAGCATTGGAGGAATTCCTCAGTCTGAAGGTGGAGCGTGGACCGGAGTTCTACACCAACCTCAAGAGCATTGACGTTTCTGTGGCGGCGACGGAATTCTCATGCTACGACGAGGACGAGGAACGCGAACGCCTGGCAGCGACCCAACGCCTCCAGGAATTCTGCCGAGATCTGCAGTTGTCCAGCGTCGTGCAGAAGGCTAACTGCGAGTCGGAAGGGGCTGCATCCGTTTCGGCTACAGGAGGCAATCGCAACAATGGTGGCTCAGCTGATGACAAACTTCTTGCGACCGCCATGCAGAATCGTGCTAACCTTTTGGGTTAAACGATTCATCCTCTGGAACCTTTTTTTTTTTTTTCATTTGGGGTCTTTTTTTCTCCCTCGATAGGGTTGGGTCGATCAGACCGTCCCTGCGTTTTCTGGTACTTTACGTTCCTTGCATTTGGTAGACATTACACTCGCATATAACTTATATCACCTCATTCGCATTATTTCTGTACGAAACTGTATGATTATGTAGTATTTACGTGTAGCTTAGGGTTAATTGGATCGTTTGGAAGTCCATCTTTCTACACACGTGTGTCAACGTGAGGCTGCGATTGGGAGAGTTCAGAGTTTCCTGGTCATCATCATGTTCGAGAAACTTGAAGAAACTTCTTTCCTGACGTTCATCCAAATAACAAATACGTCAGAGGGGTCCCCGTAAATTGGATGGTCGGGAGAGCGGGCCAACGTCATAGGGTTGTCGAGCCGACTACATCCACAGGCTGTCATCACCCGACGCGCAGTCACCTTGGCCAAGGCTTCCATCCATGCACATGTAAATCATGGAGATCTCGGGATGTTTGTCATATTCAGAAATAGACCGGCCCACCATCGTATTTTCACTCGAAATTGACTGCTTAATGCCGAGAGGCTCGGGATCCAGCTGAGTTCCGGCCTTCATAGAAATAGATAGATGGTATGTATCTTGGTTTGATGGACTTCTATCACGTAGATGAGATGCAACCACGGATATCTGACTAGGAGATCAGAGCTGTACATATTGATATTTCTGTGCAATGATACCGGTATGTTGTCGGTATGTTCGATAGTGAAAGCATGCTCGATTGCTTGACAGCGATGGGAAGCGTCTTGGGATCCAATCATAGATGCTCGGGGACGAGTTTCGGGCACGCTTTTGCAGTGAATAAAGTCGTCATAGATAGGGCTAGACGGCCTGAGGCTTCCCTATGTCATAGCTAGCTATTGACGTGGCGCAGAACCCGAGTGCAGGTTATTATGGAGTATGACGATATACATCGCTCGGAATACTGAACGCGAGTCACCTCAGGAGTTGAGATGGTACCTATCATCGGACTCTGGCTAACCATGCTGCTCTGGGTGGCAGTAATCTAGCCTGGAGTCTGGTCCACCTCTGGAGTTCAACCGAACATATTTCAAACAAGCTGGGCTCCGCTCTCGGCGGGCTAGGGGATGGACCACTTGATAATGGTCCTGGTTTGCCGAAGTATCGTCTACTAACCTGTGGACCACTGTCAGTGAATCGTGATGAGAGAAGGTCTACACTGAAGCGTACAATGAACTATTTGGCTCCTTTCAGCTATCCTGGTGCGTAAAAAATCTACGAAACCCGATGTTCAAACAATCTATCTGCAAGTATAAGTTTGAATCGCTCTTTCCCTTCTCTGGTTCCCCAAATCTTAAGGTTTGACAGGCTGGAACCATCAACAAAATCGTCATCATAATCTTCGTACGTCCATCCTTCTTCGCCTGTCCCTTTCATATATCTGAGAAGACCTTGCATGAAGTGATCCTTGAACAGCTCGTCGAGGGGACGAAGGGTTGGGTCTTGAATATGGTCGAGCTGGAGATATTGATCATTGATGTCATTGCCGTTGACAAATGAGGTTATACGGTAGTTGTTCTACACAAAGAGTAAGCTCGGAGGAACAATACGTATCCAGGGATAGAACATACGTTGGGGTCTACTCCAAACTCGTAAACGTTCCAGGAAGCATGTAAATCCCTGCGTATTGTGATTACATTCTGCACTGAGTCGAGCTTTGACTTGCCACCCATAACAGCTTCATCTGCTGTATCGGTAACCTTGCTAGGGTAACCTTTGCGTGTCCACTTTGGCAGGGTTGGTGAAAGCGGAATCTAATAGATACAAAGGGCGCACCTCAAGCTCGTGTGCTCGTGGAAAAATATGTGCAACGCCGAGACGACTGTTATAGGGGTCTGTTTCCAGGCCCATTATGAGACATTTACCGTCTCTGAGAAGTCCACGGGTGCGATAATGAGGTTCCTAAAAGAGATAGGAAAATTCAGCGAACAATGCTTCTAAGAAGGTTTGAACATTCACTGACGCCTGCAGGGGTATGGGAATAGGAGAGACTGCGAGTGCGAGGGGAAGTTGGCACGAGCCCAACACGAATAGACCCACCGGCTAGTGAGTAAGTTAGAGTCTTGAAGCCTGGGTGAGTCAATGTCTTACGCACTCTCGGAGAGTAATATATAATGCCCAGGTTGCACGATCTGTGCTCTAGGCGGACATGGATAACCGTGCTGCTGTTGCGCCGCATCGTACTCGAAAATCGTCCAAGCGGTCGTAGTCACGGTAAATGCCTTTATGTATCTGTAAAATTCGTCCCATTGGAGAGTGCCATACTGCCAGAATCCCGACCCCGATCTCAACGATGCGGATAAAGTTATAAAGTGGAAGGATTTACCTACAATAACGCTTCCATCAGAATCAAACACTTCCACTTTGCGTTTTGGTAGTCGGGGAGGTCTAGGGTTCATGTTTGAATTTTGAGAAGCGCAAAGTGTCGAAAAATCAAGTTGGAGGATCTCCAAGTTTGCGCACGTGATAGCTCTTTGAGCAGCCACCCTCAAAACGGGTAGCATATACGAGAGTCTTAGCACGAGAAGAGCTTCAGCTAGGCATTAGGCGACCGCAGAACGATAACTATCTGCCGAAGAAAGAGGAGAAAAACTCCCATCGCGAACCATTACATGAAAGCAAGCGAGAGAATGAGTGCAGTGTCGGAACTCGGATGCTAAAGCGGATAGGACCAAACAGGGCAGTGCCAAACAACAACTTCTGCTGGACGCGTCCACGAGCTTGGAGCGACATGGACGACGAAACTAGGTCACCATACACATCCTTTGAGCTTCCGCCTTTCTGATAATTGTTTTTTGAATATCCTGCTGGTTCTCAAGGTAAACTCACGTCTTCTTGGAAGCTTCCCCCCCACCCAATAGACCTCAAATGATGTGAACTTCACGCTACTACGTAGAGGAAAACCCCTCGATGACCCATAGACCTTACATTACTCTCCCGGTAGACGCGTCCCAGACGAAAGGAACCGTTGCAATGGTGTGGGGTCGAGAACGGAGAACTGATTCTATTTTTCTTTCAATCTTGTTCTGCCACCGAGTAATATGCTAATTGCAGTGCGAATTCTACAGATGTTCACACCAGGAACCTCCGGTGGTATTAATCTACGGATATCCTGAAGATAACGTACCGACACTGGTCTAGACTATCTTACCAGTGAGCGCCTTTATTCTTCTGCGCTTTTCTTCCGCCCAGGCCTCAGCACCTTTCCTTCTTGCGTTCTCCGCCGCTCCTGCTCTCAGGACCTCCACTTCCTCTTCGCCGTACAAGCAATACGTGAAGGGTTCTCCTTCGTTGAGAAGTCGTTCAACCCGCTCCCAGCCTTTGCGATCATTTTGCCTTGGAGCTCGGAAGGTACCTGCTACCGGCGTGCCTGCCAGAGAGCATCCAGGGCAAGAGGTTCGCATTGGTCCACCCCACAACTCGGGATTCGGGATCGCTAGTGTCCTTAATGCCTCTCGCTCTTCCTTCGTGATGGTTTCTCCGTTATTATACCTGTCCCATAACTTATATTCCAACTCCTTCAACCTATCAACTTCCGCCCTTCTCTCCGGATCTTTCTTTCTTTCGACCAAGGCGATCCATGCTCTTCAGATTTCCGGTATCTCATCTCGTTTGGGCGATACCCACCATCCCTGCCAACCAGAAGTATCGTAGTCATTCCTGTCCAAGATGGCGGGTTTGAAGACCTTCCGACAGGCGGTGCAGACGTATTTGGGACGATATGGGTTAAGGCAGGGATGAAGGCCGTTATTGGCCTGGTGAGGTGGACAATAGGCAGAGTACTTGTTGTTTGGTTTATAGTTGTCTTCATTCCGAGATGTAGCGAGGTTGAGATAATTCAAGCGCTTATTTCGTTCGATGTCATCAGGGGTTTCGCCATATGGACAACAGCCTCGTTCGCAGCCGCGGATGCAAGCCGCGCCGACGTGGCAGCCTATGAAGCGTGCTCTATCACTTCTGTTGCAAGAAATGAGAATAATTTCGTTATGTGAAGTCTAAGTATCCGCACCGACGACAAGCCATATTCTTGGAAGAACAGGGTAGGGTCACTTGGCGGTTGCGGAACGGTGATGATTCGGTGAAACCAAGGGATCTAATCTTATCTGATAGCGCGCCCTGTACGGCAGCCCCGCACCGAGCTAATGATGCATGTGGGTTGATTTCACATGATAGAACAAGCCATACATACTTGAGAGGTTGTCAAACTCGGATAGTTTCCGTTTCAATCCTTCGTCAAGCAGCAGGATATGGCTGCGTTCTCAAAACCAATCTTGGACGCGTTGGGGCATCCGAAGTCGAGGACACCGTTGTTGATGTTCTTTATGACGCTGCTGATACTCCGATCAAGAGTTGCGTCAATACCAACGATCGTGAAGAGCAAGGTGCTGCATGGAGAGAGGCTGAGCCAGGAGCAGCTGAATGAGGTGTTGCAACAAGTGTATGAAAAGGAGGAGGACGGAAGTAAGACCATCCTTGTTCCCCACCGGAATCGTGTTTCAAGGGTAAGTAATTCCGCCTCTGCCGCTGAAGGTTCCGCTCACAGAAATCTAGGTCAACGTGCAACCAACGCCCAAGGAGAAGTTTACCTCTGATGCACCGTTCTTCCCTCCATTACATGGCGATACCAAATCAAAACCGAACATCAACAAGGCATTCCTCAAACAGCTAAACGCTATCCTTTTCCGGGTGGCCTTTCCGTCACTCAGGACGAAGGAGGCCGGCATTGTTGTGCTTCACTCTTTCTTCCTAGTGCTACGGACTGTTTTGAGTGTTTTGGTCTCAAAACTTGATGGACGAATAGCAAGGGACTTGGTATGTCGACTTCCGAGACTATGATTTCTACGACAGGTCTGATGGTTGACAATAGGTCAGTGCTAATGGCAAAGGCTTCCTGAAAGGTCTAGCGCTATGGTTTCTCCTAGCCATCCCGAGTACCATCACCAATTCATTTGTATGTGATACTAATCTTCAACCTTGCGTTCGTGGCTAATCTTCATGCGCAGATCCGGCACCTACAATCGAAACTCTCGCTAAATCTCCGAACGCGCTTGACGCGGTACATCCACGACCTTTATCTGTCCTCTTCACCAGACCTACGGTACTACCGATCGGGGCTTGAAGGTGCTGACCATTACATTACCTCCGACGTCGATGCATGGTGTGAAGCGCTCTCCGTTCTCTAGTAAGTTTCTTCCGTCCATGTGCCCTTAAACCTCCTTAATTTACCCCTCCCCTTCCGAAGTGGAAATGTCCTCAAACCGTCGCTTGACCTGTTCATATTCACCGGCCAACTGTCCCGCTCGCTCGGCTTCCGGGGAACGGTACTACTATTCGCGAATTATTATGCGACTGTCAGTATTTTGAAGGCTGTGACGCCGGCGTTTGGGAAGTTGGCGGCTGTGGAGGCGAAGTTGGAGAGTGAGTATAGGAGTGGAATGGGTAGGGTCGGTAGGGAGAGCGAGGAGGTTGCGTGAGTGCTTTATCCACTTTCCACCGATTGATCAGTTGGAGCTAATTGGTGTGCAGCTTCTATGATGGTGGATTGAGGGAGAAGGACATCTTGTCTAAAGCCTACCTCCGACTCATCAAGCATGTCAACTCGATATACAAGGTTCGTAGCAATACCTCGCCACCATCATCCGTTCATTATCCTATCAGCCCTCCTATCCGCTGCGAATGCTGACGGATCATCATCTTCACAGATTCGCATAGCTTATGAATGGACCGAAGACTACGTCATCAAGTACCTCTGGTCCGCAGCTGGTTATGGGCTCATTGCTGTGCCGCTCCTGTACACACGGACCAAACGCGCCCTCGGGGCAGACGGAGAGGATGGAAAAGCGGCGAAGGTCGCTAAGCCGAGGCAAGACGATGCCGTTGCTGGAAGGACGGAGAGTAAGTTTTCTAGCTCCATTTTTGGGGAATGCAGGCTGACATGAAATGTGAACAGCATATGTCTCCAATCGTCGGCTACTCCTCAATTTGGCCGATGCGGGTGGAAGGTTGATGTACGCGTACAAGGACCTCCTGGAGCTTGCTGGTTTGACAACGAGGTTGTACACCCTCCTTTCGACGCTGCATAATCTGGAGCCGGTACAGGTGAACACCATACCCCCCGGAGAGACAGACGCGATCAGCTTCAAGGATGTTGACGTTTGCATACCTTCCTCCGGTAACAGCAGCACCAATGCATCCGAAGGGGAGAAAGACGAGAAGTCTTCTCAAGGACTTGCACCGCCCCTCGTCAAGGACCTGTCCCTCGAGCTGAAAGAAGGCATGCACCTCATGATCACAGGCTCAAACGGAGTAGGCAAAACTGCCGTCGCCCGCGTCCTTGCAGGTCTCTGGGCCCCTTCCGGTCCGAACGCGCATCTCCTTCGACCCTCCGCCGGTGAACAAGATTGCCCTACCGCACCTGGCGGAAAGAGGGAACGTCAAGCCGTGTACGTAGTCCCGCAGAGAGCGTACATGGTGACGGGGAGCTTGCTGGATCAAGTCATCTACCCGCATTCGTATGCTGATTTTGTGGAGAGTGGAAGAACGCTTGAGGAGGTAATGGAGATTTTGGAGAAGGTGTTTTTGGCGTATCTGCCGGAGAGAGAGGGTGGGTGGAGTACGAGGAAGGAGTGGAGAGATGTGTTGAGTGGTGGGGAGAAGCAGAGAATGGGGATGGCGAGGGTGTTTTATCATAGACCGAAGTTTGCGGTTTTGGATGGTATGTTGGGTCGAGTGTTTCTTGAGATGGTGGATTGCTGATAATTTTTCTTTTCTAGAATGTACAAGTGCCGTGTCTACGGATGTAGAAGGCCATATGTATGAGCATGCAAAGACGCTTGGGATTACACTCATTACTATCACTCTCCGGTCAGTCTCCCTTTCCATTTTCTCCTCGGCGGATCACCCAGCTAACTTTGTATTATACAGACCTTCTCTCATGAAATATCATACCCATCTCTTGACTCTCTCTGGCGAAGGTCAAGGCGAATGGAACCTGATGCAAGTCGGAACTGAAGAGGAAAGACTGACGATTGACAGGGAGATCGCCAGCTTGGAGGCTAAGTTGGCGGATGTGGAGAAGTGGGAGAAGAGGCGGGATGAGTTGGAGCGGCTTCTGGGTCCTGAAGGCGGGGAGGTCGATGACTCGGCGGATGGGGTCGATTTTGAGCCCGTTCACGGTGTTGACGAGGGAGTCAGCTTCGGGAAGGTGGAGGTAGAAGGAGAGGTTGAGCAGGCGAAGGAGATTTAGAGAATGATTATTGCTTTTTAATGATACCTACATGTTGTTTGATTTCGCAATTTCATATAATTCCACGCCTTTTGGTTCCTAATGATGGTCTTGAACTCGCTGTCCCGAATTTTCTCTTGTGCTTCTCTCTTCGTTATACATCGGCTCGGAGACCCGGTGTCCATGACTTCAGGTTCATTATGTTCATGGAGTCTCGTCAACCTCAAGTGTCCCGACAAAGTAGGGATTCACATAGAGGTCATAATTTTCAGTGTGGAGACCCTATTTGCAGATTCATCGTAAAAAGTCGTAAATGTGATGCGTATCTACATAGATGGGGTATAATGTCCGATGTCCGTACAATGACACAAGGGCGGCGGGGGTCATGAATATGGTGGAGTCTCCGCTCGTAGCTCCATCTCCTCGTCTCGCATCCGCCTCAGCACCTCCCATCCCGGTAAACCAAACATCTCAGGTAGAGACTCCCAAAGCCTGCGTCGCGCAGCATCATACTTTATTCTGCCTTCTTCGTAGCAAGCTGAACAGACGTGTTGCTTGTAGTATTCCCACACGGGCTTGAACACCGCATCCAGGGGATTGATTCCCTTTCGGCACTCGTTCAGGAGGTGCAGGATGTTGAGTCGCGTGGCGTTGCAGGAAGCGTCTGTTGAGCCCGGCTTCTTGCATTGGGGAGAATCGGTGCTCCTGGTAAGGAACTCGAGTGTTTCCTTGTGTTCGATGTTCGACAGGGGAACAATTGCCTTGAGACAGGCGGAACGGTTGATAGGGTGGAGTTGATGGGTGGTGGTTTTGTTCCAGAGGAAGCCATCTGCGATGTTCCCTACTGGGCAGCTGCAAACGCAGAGTAGGCAGGAGGGAAGAACCCATAGAAGGTCAAGTTCGCGGGCGATGTTGCAAGCGAAGAACGCAGTGTTGTCTGTCCATGGAGTTGTACGGTCTTCTTGACGTTGATCGAATGCTTCGAGGGTTGTAGGGTAGAGCAATTCGAGGTGCCGTAGAGCCCGGCGGCGGAGATATGGCACGTCGTATTTGGTACTCAGGCGTAAGATACCAGCGACAATGGAGACGTGGGTTGGGGTTGGTGGTGGTTCAAAGAAGCTATTGCAGTCATGGAGTCAGCGAATCGGAGAGCATTGGGAAGGCGCG
Organism: Clitopilus passeckerianus; assembly: GCA_944990035.1. NCBI lineage: Eukaryota > Fungi > Basidiomycota > Agaricomycetes > Agaricales > Entolomataceae > Clitopilus > Clitopilus passeckerianus. The sequence continues at coordinate 305,064 of CALYLX010000145.1, forward strand.
TAATATACCTCGAGTCATATATGGCTTTGAGAAACCAACCCATATCTTGTGGAGGGTCGTGAACTTGAACAATGGGACACCCATCTAGCGATTCCTCCTCCCCGGGATTGATTTGAGGTAGAGATAGCATGCTTTCGAAAACACCTGATCTCTGGGCCAAGATCCCTCGCGAAACGCGAAATTGCGCATTTTCCGCCACAATAATCAAGTTCCCATCTTCGAACCAGACCGTGGGTACCGCTGAGGGAGAGAAATTTGCGTATGGATGTTCCGTCAGGTGCATGCTTTCCAGTGTTTTGGCTGTAGCGCTTTAGATGCCCCAGTCAATGATGAAAGCGGAATCGTGCCCTTTTAGCCAGAGGGTTTGAAGCTCTAGCAAAAGCTGTAAGAGTGGCCTGAGGACAAACAGGTGTGGGCGAAATTTGTTCAGACAACGTACCAATGCCTCTTATAAGCCTTGATCTGCCTTTCTGATCAGAGTTCTTTGCGGATGCCGTAATACGAGCTCATATGTTGAGATATACAATTGCCAAGTGATAGGCATCCAAAGCGGAACTACTTCAGCGAAGTGGCCGACAATTATTTATTCAGATGACGGGTTCCTGGAGGGCGCAGGGCTCGTGATAGTACGGAAGTTGGGTTCGAGAGGCCGGCGCTGTACTAGTTCCTGACAAAGACTCCCAGCTAAAGCATGTTTGGAAATGTTTGATTTCAAGGAACTCGACAGAAGTTTCCAACAGATGTGGCACCCTCCAATCTCTGAGTGCCAGTGAAAATGAATATCGGGGAATACAACATCCAGGTGGGAATCATGGCGTAGCATCGCACTCGCCACCAGGCCATATTCCACACTATGGTGGTCCTGTACAGTAGATGCCGTTACTGGTGTTACCCGATGACACCGAAGCCAAAGTGAGATCTTGACACGAGGAAAGATGGGAGGCAGGTCAAATGATCGCCAACTGTCAAGCCAGAGATTAGATTAGTCCACTGTATTGCAGTCTACGCCAGGTTCATTAATGAAGGACCTTCACTTTAGCGCTCATCGCATTCCACCATTGTCGACCTTCCCAGAGGCAACGGAGCTCACCTTCTGACGCGTTATGCGTGGGAGGCCACGTGTTTGGCGCGTCTAACAAACAGGGATGGCCCAGGGCCGTGGGAATATTCGTCGCGTCAAAACGACCTCTTAATTGTGGCCCAAGAGACGCGCTCTCTCTGATTGTTACAACTACCACAGCACCTTTCAATCGTGCGTTCATGGAGTCCCAGATTCCTAAAGAGCTCATCGAGCTCGCGAAACACACTCTAGGTTTATCTCCTGTAGCTCCTGTCCGTGTTAAGCCCTTTTTCACTGAGACCCAACAAGTAGCACACCGTTGAGGATTTAGAGGCCGTTGGAGTCTTTCTTCTTTCTTTCATGAATTTTCTTCGCGGATCTCAATTAACCGCCTCTATATAGGACTCTGGAATATCCGCAGCATATATAGAGGAACTAAAGAGCCATAAGCAAATTTACCAGCATGACTTTAATGTGAGTCGACAGCGAAAGACGAGCACAGAACGCGCGGTAACCATCCTGCAACTACACAGTTTCGACTTTTTCCTGAACGTGGTACCGGGTGTAAGCAATCTCTATATCATTTACGAAGAACCCCTAATTAATTCGACGCGCATTGGTAGTCGGCAAAGTGAAATGCTTAGAGAAAGGATGCGAAGATCAAGTCATAGCCCTCGAGAGAAGGGCAAAGACTACGGATGGCGGAAAGAGCGAAGGCATTGGTTCCTTGGCCGCATATCGTGTAAGTGCTGTGTGATGCTTCTCCCGACAGCTGTACTGACGAGACACCACATGATCAGTATCATATTGCAGAACATCCCACACACAGCAAGAATCGCTATGCTCGGATCAAAGCTGAACATGCTGCAAAGACTAATAGGCCCATAGGCGCCGTAAGTTTCAATTAGACTGCCCGTTCAGGAAACATACCTAATCAATCTTTCATACGATATAGACGCTTCCGTCTACAACTGGATCAAAGCTTACGCAAATTGGGAGGCAACCACGCAGCTTGTTGACTGCACTTGATGCTATGTCTCCAGCTTCCCATGGGTCCTCCAGGTCGGGAAGTGTCAGCGCCTCACCTGCAAGCGCCAACAAAACTTCCTCGCTGGTTCGTATAAAACCTGAGCAGAACGAACCAACCTTGGGCATGGCATCTCACTATACACCAACCCCTCCCCCAAGCGTCAAGCCACGCGTATCCACCGTCCAGAGAATCAACGCTGACGCTCCCAGCCAAGACTTACCTCTTAAACGCTTGTCTGATTCCTTCTTCGAGCATCGTCTTCCCTCTGGCCTGGCTGACAGCGATCTACCGGCGGCAAAGAGAATCAAGTCGGACACGTTTGCAGTCACTGCTCAGAAGACACCTCTTACAGAGCTCAACCGTCTTCCAGCGCCACCCTCATCGGCACTCGTTCACGCACCTGCAGCCCCCCAAGCGGCTGGTGCTGATATAGACGATGTCCGCGCACGAATGGTCGATCTTCAACGCACAATCTCGCACGTTGAGCCCGCATATATGAGGCTTTGCGCCAAGAACAATCCCACCAAAGCCGATAAAACGCGTATGGTGAATTTATTGCACCAATTGACCAACCTTCGTCGAGAGAAGGAAGATCTTAATAAGCAGATTCCTGTTGCCCTCCCATATCGACCTCCGAGCTTCACAGCCTCCACGCCCACGTTTGCGCCACTGGCGCCTACACCTTATCAGGGACCCGTAATGCCTGGTGCATTCCCCCTCGTGACCCCCACGTTGCAGCGATACAATGATCCTGCTTTCCCAGCCATCCCGAAGGTCGAAGCCAATCAGACGACTTTGGATGCCCATCTTAGACCTGGGTACAATCCTTTGTTCAACAAAGCCGCGGAACCCGACCAGCCCCTTGCTTCGGGTTCTGGTGAGCCACAGGTGCTTGCGAGAGGCAAACTGCCCGAGTTGGATGATAGTCGCCATGAGGACGATTATGCAGCCCCTAATCCTTATGCTTACATGGATCACATCATCCCCAACATACCTATTATAGCGCCCCTTGGTAACGCGGAGAACTTTGACGACAATGGGGACTGGTATGGTCGTGGTCGTGACACGTTCAGGGGACCTGTTGCAAAAGCTGACGAGTAAGTGTTGTCACATAACGCTTAATTTGCTGGATCTTGACATATCTTCCCCCCTCAGTATCGACAAGTTTTTGAAGGAGGCTGGCAATTCAGAGTCCTTTGATGGAAATGAGAAAGTCGAGACTGCACTCGCGAAGCTTGACTTGGCTTATTTGACTGATCTTATCCCCGGCATGGAAATCGCACTCATGCCTCACCAAGCCATTGGTGTCGCTTGGATGGTTGCCAAAGAGAACTCTCGTCAGAAGGGAGGCTGCCTGGGTGACGATATGGGTCTTGGAAAGGTATGCGTCTGAAATTTAACCTTGCCAACCAACTAACGTATTTTTTCAGACTGTTCAAATGTATGATATCGCCGTCTGCTGCTTTGGAGCAATTGTTCATGTTTGTTCTCTAGGATTGCCACTATGATCAAGAACCGCTCCGACGACCCTGCTTGCAAGACTAACCTCATCCTATGCCCGACAGCTCTGCTCGACCAATGGGCGATGGAAATCGAGATGAAGACTAACTGTGACATGAAGGTTCTTATCTATCATGGTGCGCTCAATACAAGTTAGGGGAATTTACGGCATTGATCATAATTTTTGCACGCCAGGTTCTTCAAAGCCACGCCGAAAGAACGAGCTATTGAAGTACGATGTCATTCTGACAACCTATGCCGTAAGTCGTGATTCGCTTACCTGTAATGACTGAAGCTGAATGTGAACTAGACTATGGCTTTAGAATGGCCCGACTTTGAGAATGAGCAGAAGAAAAAGGAGAAGGCTAGGCAGAAGAAGAAGAAACAGCTCAACGGTTTCATCGAACACGATTCAGAGGATTCGGAAGACTATAAGCCTAAGAAAAAGAAGGAAAATGGTTTACTCTTCCAGGTTGATGTAAGTTATTTGAATGGTCTGCGACCTCCTTTTGCTGACATGTTATCCAGTTCTACAGGATCATCTTGGATGAAGCTCAGGCTATCCGCAATCGGCGAACCAGTAAGCTTTTGAAAACTGGACATCCTCACCCATATTTATCGCTATTTCAGGGGCATCTAGAGCTGTGACTGAGCTTCGGGCCCAATATCGCTGGTGTCTCACTGGGTACGAAGTTTTGTATTGCAGTGTACTAATGGCCTCTGACGACTCTTCGATAGAACGCCTATTATCAACCAGCTGGCAGATTGTTATGGTTACTTCAGGTTCCTTAGGATTCGGCCTTGGTACGATTTTACGGAGTTCCAAGCTCACATCGGAATTATCGAAAAGAAGAACCGTACGTTGAATACTTAATCACAAATTCAACATATTGACACCTCCTTAGCCTCTCTCGCCATCTCTCGTCTTCAAGCAGTTCTTGCGACAGTTCTGTTGCGACGCATGAAAAATTCCCAACTCGATGGGAAGCCATTGATTGACTTGCCTAGCAAGACTGTCAATCTGGTCAAGCTCGAATTTTCGGAGGAAGAACGAGAGATTTACGATATGGTATACACTTTGGCTCGCTTCTATGCAAGGCACCACTGATGAACTCTTGACCAGGTGGAGCGAGGCGCTCAGGCCAACTTCAATCGATTCCTCAAAGCTGGCACCGTGTTAAAGTGATCCCCTTCTAAACGCATCGTTTACGTCAGTTCTAATTCATGAACAGGAACTACTCCCAAGTTTTGGTCCTCCTTTTACGACTCCGCCAGATCTGTTCCCACCCTTCGCTGATCCAGGAGAATGCGGCAGCTTTCATATCACCGGAGGAGGTCTACGAAGAAACGAGCCCTCAATTGACCACAGAGGTCATTCGCGCTCGAAGGCTTGTCGGCCCTGATTTTGTCCAGAAGATGAGGCAGAAATTCAAAGAAGCTGTCCTTCAGCGCATGGAAGCGGAAAAAGCTGTTCGTATATCTCTGGATACTCGTGCTCTGGTGCTGATTGTTCCCTTAGTCTGCTGATGCGGTTGCAGAAGACGAAGAATGTGCCATCTGCTTCGACCCTCCCACCGACGCCGTGATAACGTCATGTGGTCATAGTTTCTGTCGCGAGTGCATCAGTATGTACATTTCTCGGTTACTCACCTTTATCGTACTGATCTTGTGTAGTGGACGTGATCAACGGGCCAGCCCCTGCTAATGTAGACGAAGGGTCAGTCGTCAAAGAAAAGGAGCGTCCTTGTAAGTTGCATGTTGTGTATAAACTTTACTTTGTTCTCATGCTTCCAAGGTCCCACTTGCCGTGGAGCAATCACCGCTGAGAAGCTATTCCAGCGGGAAGCTTTCATGCCTTCAGAAGATGACCTCAAACCCAAAACCGAGACCAGCGACATCGAGATGGAAGACGTTTCAGACCCTTTGAAAGGTGTTCGAAATTCCAAACGTAAAGGGAAAGGTGTTGCCAAGCGGACCCGCCGTGCTGCAGGAGATTCGTTGGATGTCATAATGTCTGAAGCCGAATCCGACGATGAATCCGACGACGACGATCTTAGCGACTTCATTGTTGAGGACGGGGAGGGCGAAGAAGAAAAAGATGCTCGTCGTGCCTTGAAGAAACGCCTCGGAAAGAAGAAGGCTAACGTGATCCTGGACTCCGATGACGAGGTTGAGGAGACCCCGGAAGAGAAAGAGATATATTTCGGAAAGAAGACCTTCGAATCACCAGAGGACATCAAGATCCTTCCCAGATTCCTTCCATCCACCAAGATGAAGGTATTTGTGCTATCCTTCTACTCTGAGGCTCGAAGGCTGACGGACCTCGCTAGTACATGATGCAGCAACTCGAGAAGATGATGCATGAACGCCCCGACGAGAAGGTTCGTTTGACTTCACCTAGATGCCTCTCATGAACCCGCTGACTGAGCTCAAGGTTCTGGTGATCTCTCAATGGACCAGCTGCTTGGGCTTGGTCTCCGATTATCTCACCGAATCTGGTGTAATCCATGTGAAGTAGGTTTCTTGCGACGCGATCAACTTCTCCTATCACTAAGCAAACGCAGGTACCAAGGAGACATGACACGCCCTAAACGTGACCAAGCTATTCGTGCTTTCATGTCGAAGGGCAAAGCCAAAGTCATGTTGATGTCCATGAAATGTGGAGGTAGGGTAGAATTTTCTTGGCGTTGACCTTTACTGACGTATTTTAGGTGTCGGCCTGAACTTGACTCGTGCCAATAACGTACTTTCCCTCGATTTGGGCTGGTCGCAAGCCATCGAGAACCAATCATTTGACAGGTGGCTCAGTCTTGCTCATTTATGTTCTTCACGCTGACTCATTTTCTTAGGGTTCACCGATTGGGTCAGAATAAGTCTGTTCTGGTCGAACGCCTCGTAATTTCTGGGACCGTCGAAGACCGTGTTCTAGCTATGCAGGAGCGAAAGGTGGGATTTTCCTCTTCACTCTGAAATCTCCAAACTCATCAATGTGACGAATAGAAACTCCTATCAGATGGAAGTCTTGGAGAAGGTTCGGCCAAGAAGATGGGCCGTACGTGCTATTCTTAACACTTTGTACGTTCCTTGCTAATCAATCTTCCAGGACTTTCTGTCAGGGAGCTTGGTATGTCATATGTATCGAACCTTTTCTTCCATAAGCTAATTGTTGGGTGTAGCTGGTCTCTTTGGTCTTGACCATCTCGGGCGCCGCCTTGAAGGGAAATAGCTTGCTGCATGATGACCGCCTCATAGTTGTCACTTAGAACCTCAATTTGTTGCCGCCCCCCGCCATATTTCAACTCACATCAAATCTGGAAGAGACTTACTATACCATTACCTTGCAATTCTGAAAACCTACATTATTGCTTTTCTTTATTTTGCCATACATCTTACACTCCACACGTCATGGAGAACGCTTTATTTTCGAAAGTGTAGATTCTTGCTATTCATGATATGATATAGCCCTGACCTATTGTATTTTACAATCTTTTTGCTGAGATTCTTCGCCTGTTTTTACCATTACAAAGCCTTCACTTTATCTAAAAAGTTTCATTCGTCAATCAATCAACAATATTTCAATCAATCATTCCGTTTTGCCTCACTCTCTCAGAAAACCGTACCGCACCTCGTTCATACGAAGTCCCAGTCCGTCCTCCTCCATCACCCTGGGCAGCTCCTCGTGCATCCTTTGTTGGAGTTGTACACCTGTACTACCAGCCTAGACAGATCAAACCTTGCAAGTCGCTGAAGGCTCTTGACCTCTGTTAACTACGGGCCAAGAACTTTTAAGGGCGACATTGAGGCCGGTCGCCTCACTCTAAAACTAGCTCATACGAGCGGAGAGAGCCCGAGGTTCTCTTCGAGGTGGCTCGACAGACGCTTCAAGCCGCGGCCAGTGAGTTCGTCAAACCTACCTATCATGTGCATTTGACTCTGGGACGACTCGGAAATCTCGACTTTCAGTGAAACTTTCAGCTGAAAGTTCTCAACGCACCCTCCCCGAATATTTCGCTTGAGTATTCGGGCGATTGCTGATGCATCAAGTTGTATTCGGCTCCTAGAATAGCACTGTAATCAAGTGGACGTCAACCCTTCATTTTGCTTTTCATTTTGGATATGGATTGGTACCAGTTTGATGCCAAGTGTATAAACTTTGGCGACGTCCTCTCTATCTTGGAGGAAACTACGTTGCATAACCCGCTCGCCCAGGCTCCGAATCAGCATGACATTCTACTCTGAGATCACACATTCATCTCTCTTTTCTTCCTGTCGGTTTGCAGTAGGTTTGCAGGAAGTACTCGTTAAAATCGGTCCAGAAGCAACTTCCGTAAGATGCTTCCCCAATCATAAACGCCACTCTCTGACAGTCAACTGGCAACTCTCCTGCAACCAAGCCATTTATAGTAGGCTTCAAACCCCAGCAAATCTATCGTCTAAGGGAAAGCATGACCGAGATCCGTCTCAAAATCCTATTTAGAGAGGTGAACTCGACTACGAGAATTATCAATTGCCCAACAACAATTCATCCATTTCGTACTGAATTACCATGAAACTCCTACTCCAACACTCAATTCTTACAACTCTTGCGCTGGCTCTGCTTGGTGCTGCTGTGCCCACATCTCAGCAGGTAATTCAGAACATCGTAATATTTCTTCAGAGTATTAGCTCTAATTTCATTCCGTTCCGTTCAGAAACTCTGCTGTCCCGAGGGTTTTGAATATGAAGGATATCATGAAGGTACGAAGACCTTTTATTGCGGGTAAGTGCAACTGTCTTTCGTCCAGTACAAGGTACCTGACGACGAATAGACGACCACCCAAGGACGGAGAAGAGTATATAATTTGCGAATACGTGAGTTAGATCAATCACAACGTCGTCCCGGTATCGACATGAACCCTAACCATTCTGGAACTATTCACAGGATAGTAAAGGAACCGTTGTTTCCTCCTTCCCTCCCCATTCCAAGTTATGCAACGGAGTGAGAGATCTGGCTCAGTGCCCTAACTAGATACGAGTGGTATTGAAAGGGACAAATTGTGAGGGCATGGCTGGGCCACTGCTTGGACCACCGCCGTGACTTAGTAGCTGCTTGGTAGCGTACTCGTTTCCCGAACAATGATCATCCCACGACTGTCATTTTATACTTGTTCATTAGTGTAGTCAACCCCATGCAACATATGGTCTCTACTTCTCCAGGTCTAAGCATCGAAAAAAATTGTGAACATCAATCTCCACAGGACTTGGGGCCGTACTTGCGTCGGGTTCCCTGTCGACCATTCGCATTGGTGACTGCTGGACGTCAGCAATCTCAGGGTCTCCATTTTCCACTACCACCATGGGAGAAGTCTCGAGGACGGGGACAATATCATTAGAAATGGCTATCGGACCGCCGCCCTCGTGTTCATCTGCGTCCCCGTCGTCTCCTTGAAGAGTGGCTCTTAAATAGCCGTATTTATCTTCTCGCTCCTGCAATCTCAATTGGAGGATTTTTAGCTCTGCAGAAAGCTCTTCGGGCCCCGAAGTTGTTGGCTGTGCTTCTCGTGCTTGATGAATGGCAGAGGTCTTCTTGAGGTCCGCCCTAAGAGTCTCTTCAGGTTCGCACGACTCTCAGCTCTTTGCGTGTTGTCCGCTTATCCCAGTAGTAAAACTTGTTGGTCCCATCCTAGAAATTGCATTTCGATGAGTCAAACCGTAGAAAAGTTGGAAAGCATAAACGAGTTACCCTGTGCTTTGGGTGGGAGCGACTCAGCGAGGGAGTATCTGAAGGTATTCTCTTAGAGTTCTTGGAGTCCGACGTTTCAAAACCAGGAAGGATAATGGTAGCAGAACCCTGCTTGGTAGGAGTGTTGCGACTAGTGGGCGGCGTTGCGTCTGGATAGTAAGCCCCTGAAGGTACAGCTCAGGTGGGAAGTGAGAAGAGGGAGAGGCTAGCTTCAGATTGATCGTCAAGAACTACAATTATAGGAGCCATGGGGTTGCCTTGGGCAACCATTGGGAGTTCCTAGATGCAGCTGAGGAACGCAGCCCTCGCAGTCCAACACACTCGTTCTTGCTTGAGTGGGTGCTGCGCTACTGTTTCGCAGCTTCCTCTCGGTTGGAGGTGAAGGGCTTAGTTTGAGGTATTACCCCAAGAGGACGGGGAGGTAAGGTTTTCAGGTGACCTTGGTTCATGGTGGAAGTGTTCATTCGTGAAGATACTGGGAGGAGTTGCCATTCCTGTGCTGCACCAAGCATGGGTATATGGAGATGACCGCCTGGGCTCCAGAGGCGCCTGTTGGGCGCTTACAAACCTTCGACCAGCGAGGCGTTGCATTAGATTTTCTCTCTGATGACACGAAATCATAAATTGCGAAAGATACTTTACGAATACCATGTCTCAACGAGTCGGAAAAAGGGGGTAGGAAGGTCAACTAATTTGATGCATTAGCAGAGACTAGAGGCTATTATACTCCAACTACATGAATTAAGATGATACATCGTCTCATTATTTCGACCCAGTAGCTTTCTTGAGACCAGCAAGAATGTTGTCCACCTCGGAGACATATCGATCATTCAGCTTCTGGAACTATGCAGGAAAAGTCAGCACTCCCGTATGAACCTGTCACCCCCGAGTTCGTACCTCTTCCAGTTCAACAGAGAATTTCTCATATTTTCCTTTCTTGACGCTGGTTGCATGCTGTTTGCGTACCTGCACACGAATTTCTTCTGCTTTCTTCTGTGCTTGGGTGAACAGGGCTGTTCGCGCTTCTACTGTCGGTCTAAAGCCATTCTCAGTACCAGATGCATAAGATTGTTAAAATATCACCTTACTTAGGGATAGGAATCTTGATTGTTCGAGAATCTGCCTTTTGAGGGACGATTCCTGGTAACTTAGCGTCGTAGAGGGCTTGTTCAATCGGTTTGAGGTTCTACTACGCAGGGCGAGGTTAGATGCATAAATTGTGGCCAGAACAGAGACACATCTCACAGCTTCGTCCATCACAGTTACTACGAGCGTGGTGCCTTCCCTAACGCCGACAACTGCGACCTTTTCAAGAGGGAGTTCAGACCCTGAGACCTTGACCTTCACAGAAGACAAAAGACTGGGAGTGACACGACCAGTAGCTCGTTGTTCTAGCAGAGCACATTCCTTTCGGTACCATTCCACTGCAGTCTGCATGCCCTTCTCTGACTTCTCGTATTCTTGGGCGGCGGCAGCATCTTGAATTTTGAACTTGGAACCTGGACGCAAGTCGGCAGTGGATTTACCACCCTTGCTTTTGCCCTTTGACGCGTACGTCCGTACAGTCATGCAGGGTGTGGCCGGCTGGAGTAGTGTCTGCCGTGATAGAGCTCGAGTGCAAACAGCAAGGCGGTAAAAAGACATTTCGACTGGCGTCCAAAATTTCGAGGCTGGACACGTCAAGGTGAAGGAAGACTTGGTCAAGCTACAGCAGTCCCGATTTGGACACACATTGTTTGGGCAGACGGCCGATGGCAAACAATGCCTCGAGATCACAAGCTTACAGCTTGCACATCAGACGGATCCGTTGTTGAGGGGTCTGGCCTTTCACAAATCAATGAGGTCCATTCTTACTTTCACCCAGGCCAAGCCGAGTGGTTATGGGTTTGGTTTGGCTCATCAGGAGGTCACGCTTACGCCAACAATTTTCTACTCAATCTACGTGTTCCAAGTGGTCCGGAAAGAGCACAGCGTATTCTCCGAAGCATAGTGTAGACGATGTCACCGCGATGTCGTACTTTGCACTTTGGGCGTATCAAAATAAACCATGCTCATCCTTTCGACAAGTACTCGGTAGTCATCCCTTACAAGTGTAGCTCTTTGGACCTTTGGTTCGGGGTACACCAACCTCATGGAGTATTCTCAGGGTCATGTCAGATTCTGGTCGTCTCTAGGGTATGTATGTGGTTTATCACCGCCGACCGCAATAGCTTACATGCCTCGGTACTCTCCCCAGTCTTGGAAGGCCTTGAACTCAGATTTCATGAAGGTCACGAGAGACCGTTACTGGCATGTCGAATGGCGTTTAATGAATGGGTTCAATGGGGTTCTCACCACGAGTCAACTACCAGCCAATCACAGAAGAGGTTGCTGCTGACAGGCTTTATTGAAGATGTCAAGCATCATCGACAGGTTCCACTTTCCTCAATAGCGGCTGTCAGAGACACCTACTCTTAGTGGCTAGGCAACGGCATCGACCCACCAAGACCTTCGTAACCCCACCCAGACGTCCTGCTGACCGCCTCCCAAGCAGGAAGGGTGTCATTCAACTCCAACTCGCTTAGTTCCAAACACTATAAAAGCGCGACCATTCTTCATCCAAGAGAGCAAATAAGTAAGGGCTTCTACTCATTCACCATTCTTTCCTATACAATATCTGACTCTTCTGAGCTTCCGGCCTTGAACCATCTTGGTTATGGCATCGATATAACCACAGGCACGCCGTTGACCATAGACTCGGTATGTGGCTGATACTCGAGCACCCGTGTACGTAGCTGACGGCAGAACACAACAAGGTCACCGCTTCAATCAAGAGAGGTTTCCGGGTCTTCATCTTCGATGAAGGTGCCCACGAAGTCCAAGCAGATAAAATTTTGAATCGCGACGATATCTCTAGGCTACCTCTAATGTTGCTGGGCTAGGTGGTGTCAAATACACAGTTCCGAGCCTGTAACCGTAGGTGAAGATACCAAGTCTTCTGAAGGCGAGCTGCAAACGTACGAGAGTGGCTCTAAAGCTTCTGAAGCGTTCAACGTCTATGCCAGCTTGTCCGTCACATACGGCGCGATCTCGGGTTCCGCCAGTGCCTCCTATGCGTACAGCAAATCTTTCAGTCAGGAATCAATGTTCGCTCTCTTCAGTAACAGTTACAACGTCTACTACGCTGCCTTGGAGAACTTCGGTGATAGTTTGAACGAAAAGCCCCATGCGAAGAGATTGAAGAAGCTACCTATTCCATTTGACGGCAGCGAGCCTAAATGTGTCTCAAGCTGAAGTCTTTCTTCCACACTTGGGGTTCACACATCGTTTTGAGCTGTTATACGGCTCCCGCTTCCAGATGGTACGTTATAATCCAACCCTCTGATTAAATACAGTTCTGAAGTCCAACCCTGTTTTAGACTGTGCAGCAGAGTCGAAGCGACTCCGAAACCAGTACAGACTGGTCAGCTAACGTCAAAGCGGCATACAATGGCGTTGTAGCCGTAGATGCTGACGTCTCTGTCAAGTCCAGCGACTCGTATAAGGCTTTCGACAAGTCTAAGGTCTTACATTCAGTTCTCCGTGGGGGAGACATTTCATACGGTCCCAGCTTGGAGAAGGATCCCCCTGAGCCTGAGGCGTTTAAGTCGTGGACTAGCACCGCAATGACCAACCCGGATATCACCAACTTCTCGACTATTGAGATCTGGTCACTTAATGGAGGGTGCTGAATCCGACGTCATCAACAACTACTCTAAGGAGATCGAAAATCCGTACAACTGGTGTCTCCAGAACCCACAGAGGTACACGACCGAGATCTCGTTCAACATCGAATCAGATTGGGCGGAGTTCGGGCTTCTCACTCCTAGCGCTACCATCTCCAACCCGAAGGCTTTGGATGACGACAACACGGTTGCCGGCGACCTCAAGATTACATGGGGTAGAGAGCACAGTCACGACGAGAAGAGGAAGACCATCGAGTAGGTGCTTTGTGCGTTTGTTGCTATATCCTCGTACCTGACCACAGTTCTCATCTCTAGATTTGCGATCGTCAATGACGGGTCCCCTCTCGACTTCTACATCTCTCACGGAAGCGATGGCAGTACTGGGGGTACCGGAAACGCACGCGTGATCATCCAAGGAGTAAGTGTTGGCAGTAATCTCAACTCTTGTTTGTTTAACCTTGCCAACAGAAAGAGTATGCCAACGAGGGGGTGTCGGACAACAATTGGAACACCAAGCGGTTTTACCAAGCTCCGGTGTCCGGTACTCCTGTCACTGATGATGAAAAGTAATCAACTTTGCCTTCATCGATTCACGATTCACAAATGGTAGATGAATATTGATGAACATTGGCTTTTCTTTCTCTACATACTTAAAACCAAAACATTCTGCATATACCTATGGAACGATTCTTTCTCTACGATTTACTCTAAACAAATTGTCTGCTTATGCCTATGGAATGACCTTTGTGCTCACTCTGTATGAAACATCATGACGTTACTCAGGTTTAGCGGATGGGAAAGTGAACGTGACTTCGCGGATCGATCACCCCCACCCCGCGCTGCACTGAGCCACCTTCGGGTTCTCGGGACTCGGACCTTTACCGTTCTTTCTGTCTACACCCTCTTTCATATCGAGCTCACTGCTTTGCAGAGCGAACGGTGTGAACGGCGCCAACAAAACCTATAAAGCACCAGAGCACCTGGGGTGCATATAATGTTCTGGGACTGAACTAGAAGACCTCGTATTTTTTCCGAAGGCATTCATGGAAGCTGCTCCCGATGCCTTCAATAGAGACTCTGTCGCTATTCGGGCGGCCAAGGATATCACGTTTGGGAGTGTAGGTGGCGTCAACTGCTATTTTTGAGAATAATGTAACGTGTTTGACGTGTCTAGATTGCTGGCATGGTATCCAAAGTGTTCGAACATCCATTCGACTTGACCAAAGTACGGCTGCAAGCCCAAGTACTGGATTCTAAAGCCAGATTCACCGGACCGCTAGATTGCCTGACCAAGACATGGAAGAATGAAGGAATCAAGGGTCTTTATCGTGTATGTTCTAATTACTCCTCCGTACTCATTGATTCTTACATTCTATGGAAGGGTCTACCTGCCCCTGTCGTAGGTGCAATGGCAGAGAATGCCACTCTATTTCTGGCATACAGCGAGTTCCAAAACATAATACGCCATGTCACTGGAAGGCCGTTATCTGAAGAACCTACGCTCCCACAATTGGCTCTGGCGGCGGCTGGTGCTGGGTTTGTCACTAGCTATGTGCTGTACGTAACGAAGCCCGTCATTGCAAAGCGGCAACTAATCCTCGGCCTCATTCAGGACTCCCATTGAGCTTGTCAAATGCAAGATGCAGGTGCAAATGCTGGTCACACATTCTACACCAGGCGTGGCGCAGTCACTACCCGGTCCCATCGGTGTCCTTAAATCTGTGATCAAGAGCACAGGATTTCGCGGCCTCTGGCTCGGCCAGACAGGGACACTCATTCGAGAAACCGGAGGTGGTGCTGCATGGTTCACTACGAAAGAATTTGTCGCTCGCCAACTCGTGGCTAGGCGGAAAGACTCTTCAGAGGATAAGTGCCTCAAGCCCTGGGAGTCAGCCCTTTCTGGAGCATGCGCTGGAGCGATGTTCAACTTCGTCCTGTTTCCGGCAGACACCGTAAAGAGCGCTATACAGACAGAGGAGGAGCTTCGACCCAGGATACCTGGAGCCGATGGAAAGCTTCCGCCCAGGCCGACCTTTGCTGGGACAGCGGCGGCGATGTACAAGGCTCAAGGCATCAGGGGCCTCTATGCTGGATGTGGGATAACCGTTGTGCGGTCGATACCCAGTAGTGCGATAATCTTCTTGATTTACGACGGACTTGCGAAAAGATTTGGATAATAGACGTGGATGTATATCTTGGAGAATAGTAATACCGCATGACATTGTATATTGACTTTTTTTGGACAATTATATAGAAATATCGGCAAGTGTTTGTAACTGCCAATAAGCTCTTGCTACCATTTTTTTCCCGTGAACTCAATTTATTCCTCTTAGAATGGCTATCCCTTTCCCAACGGACAGAGAGAAATTGAGCTACCAAACTATACCCCAAATTCACTGCACTGTAAACCCTTCATATCCATTCTCAGCACTGGTTTTGCACAATTTCGTGTACATGGGCAGCCTCCCAGTAAAGTTCAGCGCCTCTCTTCGCTTACCAGGTACGTTGGTGCCGTTCCACTCTGAATCTACATCCCTCCAGAACCCCACGTTGAATGTATCGTTGACAAGCTTGGTGTACCCACCATCTGCCTCCTTCACCGCCTCAATACGGGTCTGTTTCTTTTCACGCATGTGATTCAGGCATTCGACAACCCAGTCGCCCTGTACCTCCTAATCCAATAAGATAATTAGAGACGGTACCTGGTAGACGATCTAACTACGTACCGCACAAGTGGGTTCTGTACAGAAAGCTGTAGGGCCTTGAGGTCCATAGACGAGAAAGAGGTTTGGATAACCTTGAGATGCCAATCCGAGATAGGTCGAAAGACCTTTGTTCTTCCATTTATCGGCGAGCGGTTCTTGGGCTGGGCCTTGAATGTCAATGGAGGTGAGGCTTCCTGTGACGGCGTCGAACCCAGTTGCAAAGATTAGAAAATCGAGTTCGTGCTCGACCCCATCCTGCGTCTTGAGACCTTTCTCTGTCACCTCCGCAATAGGGTTCGACTTGATATCAACCAAGTCCACGTGCGGAAGATTGTAAACCTCGTAATATGTCTGTTCGAGGCTGGGCCGCTTTGCGGAGGTAGGGTACGGAGGAACCTCGGGAGCTAGCTTCTTGTGAAGTTTCGGGTCATGGATTCTTCGCAGAACCTTCTGGCGCCAAAACTCGTAGACAACATCGTTCGCCTTCTGGTCCACGACAATGCTAATGAAGTCGCCTAGCCCAAAGTGGAAGCCGCCTTGGCTCCACAATTCCTCCAGCCTGAGCAGAACTTCCTCTGGTGACAGGTTGGACATGTTTTCCGCAATGAGATCAACGTCGGTACCAACGAGGGTTTGGTGGCGGCGGCGGCGGAAGATGGTGGGATAGAGGTCTTTCTTCATTCTATCCTGCGACGCCTTATCAAGGGGGTATTGAGCCATGGGGAGAGCAGTGTTGAGGGTTCGTTGGAATACCGTCAAGTGGCCGGCTCGAGGTCCACATTCCTGTATGATCTGGACACCGCTGGCGCCTGTCCCAACGACCTCAACCCCTTTTCCCTCGATTTCGATGCCTTCTCGAGGCCAACGAGAGGTATGCACAGAAATTCCCTTGAATTTCCCAAGGCCGTTAAGGTCGGGGTAGAGAGGTTTGACGCCATCTCCTGTGCACATAATCAAGAAACGAGGGCGGGCGGTGATACTAGTATCGGTGGAAACAATCCATCGATCAGAAAATGTGTCGAATTTTGCCGCAGTGACTGAGGTATGGGAGGGGATGTCGCAACTGAGATCTAATTTTCCGTCAACATACTTGAAATAGTTGACAAGTTCCTGCTGAGAAGCGAAGCCCTCCTTCCATGGCAGTCCTTCCAAAGCTCTTCCAAGGAGTATTGGTAGATAGCGATTCCAATGCCAAACTCCACCAAGATTGGAGCCAGCTTCGTAAAGCTTCACAGAGGAGCTTGCCTTGCGGGCAACATGGAGAAAATATATTCCCGAGAAGCCAGCTCCCACAACGAGCACATCTAAGTCCATATTGAGCACATCTAAGCCCATATTAAGAGGTTTGTATGTTTAGTTTGGAGATGGAGGATAAATGGGGTCGAGTTCGAGGACAGGATGATGGACATGCCGGCCATTCGTATGATAGGCAATATCCCAGGTCTATTCACACGCTTTTCGACGACAATACTTGATGGCTTGTATGATATGGGCCCATGTGAACAAGCCCAGATGCAAAACCCCACAAAGCGGCGTGAACAGGGGAGGGGTTGAAAGCTGACGATCCGATTTCTTGTTGTTATCGTACCGGCCATGAGCTGAACCTTTGGATTGATATTGTGGCATGTGCACGTACCGAGCATCAAGGTCGATATACTAACATGTGTAGCTGGGTGAGAGCCTGCTGCTCAGAGCAGCAAAGGTTTCGCGCCTTATCAGTGCTTTGTCGAACATGTTGGTGGCAATCAAAGTCAACACTTGGTATTCCGCTGCAAATGACAATGTATATTAATTCCCACGACGGCAGGCGATCTTAGGCAAATTGTTGCAATTGGCGGGAAAGACCCCATTGGAAGTGAAATCCAAGGCCAAATTAAGGGCAAACTCGAAACAATTTGCATGGAATTTCGACGTTTCGCCGTTCGGTTTCTATTTACCCTATGTCATCACCAATTTGACCAAAAGTCAGTATGTCTGTGTATGGTAAGTATGATCCGGTCTTCTTTAAATTGAAATGGATTCACTCCTAAAGTACACCCAAAGTTGACAGGCCCCATCCATAATTGTACAGATCCCAGGATAAGAATGGATTGATCCGATTATCTTTCTCCGAGAATTTAGCAATTTGGGAACTTTCGTGCATCTTAGTATTCAAATGTAAACTTCCGACGATATTCGGGGCGACTATCGAAATCTATGTATAGTTATGAGAATACGAAAGAGCTCCCACTTAGTCCTGTACCTTCTAGAGTGTCAAACAGACTCAGGATCCAGCGAACCAGACGGTGGCGACCCTACTACGCTTTCGGCCTCGGTGAGAAGTAAGGTAAGAAATAAGTGTGAAGTCATTTCAAAGGTCGATTGGTATGTTCAGTCTCCTCACTAAATCCTCAATCCCACATGATTCTCCACCTAAGTTACAATGCCAATATTATCATATTTCATGAGCAAAAATGATAAAGAAAGCACCTCATCAACTGGGTGAACCAAGGACCGAACTTGCACTGGCGGAGCGGACTTGAATCTTTGAAAGCTGAGGATGGTCTGTGCGTTCGGCAGTATCCGATCACCTGATCCAACGCGTCAATTTCGACTTGACGCGTTTCCGCTGGCCCCATTTCTCTTCTTCCCCTACCACCACCATCTCTCCAACAACGGCCCTTCGCCTGCGCTCTCTTAGAATCAAGAGCAGATATCTGAGCCAAAGTCAAGAAACAATGACCGCAGCATCCTAGGTGAGCACCTTCAGCACACTTTTGTACCTGGCAGTTGCTGATCATGTCCTCGTCGTTTGGCGAAGGTGACTATATGCGCGTTTCTATGAACCGACTGCGTCTCCTGTTTCATTATGGCTGCGATGTTGGCCGCGTGGACATTCTTGGCCCATGCTGCGTATGGAAGCCGCTCACGACCACTCAGCAAGTTTGGTAAGCTGCACTTTTTAGGGCGCATATAGCTGCTGATCGTGCTTCCACAGCGCCCCAACGTCACTCTATCACTCTCCGAGAGGAGACCAGGACGCCGTCAGCTTCCTAACCACTGGGCACGACTTCGCCTCGCGGTCCTTGGATCCGGCGTTGCATAGGTAGGTACTTCCCCCTCCGATCTTTCTCCCCTTTACTGGCTTCAAGTTGGCTTTTATTTAAGGATCATATGAGCCTGCTTTGGAGAGAGGACTGGGAAGCTAAAGTGACGGGGATGGCGGAATTGCGGTATATGAATTGTGTAAAGCTGTTCTAATGTAGTTAACCAAATATAATTGATTTCCACTCAAATTTTGTTGGATATGAGAAAGCCGTCAAGCCCGGTTCATTCACGGCCTCGTTCCAGGCAAGTTTCCATGCAAATACATAGTTGTGAAACTTCACATACTTGAGTGAAGCTTACTTAGTTGATCCAACTACACATATTTGGCACGAAGTATCCAAAGTGACTCGATAATGGTTTTCAATGTATACTCTGCCGGTAAATATGGATGATATGTGACCTATGTGGGCTATGTATGGGCATGTATTCGTATGGAAACTTGTGGACGTTTTGGTGATGGTATTGGAGAACGAATCACAATACATCATACTTAGCACAGGATGATTAAACACTCAGGCTCGATACAGCTACGTGACGAATTTAGTGAATTAAGCCAGGCCAATACCGCTCGTTAGTAATTGTATCTTCACCACGTAAAATCAATACCCCTTTGCGTTGCAATGAGCTTCGCCTCTTGATCATATGTAATTGTCTTATATTGATCCATTGGTTATTTGCAGGCCAGAGAAATGTGGCTCCATTCACCAGATTTCCGTGCCTCCACAATTCCTCCCGTTACAACCAATGAGGGCCCCTTGACGATTAGCGTATGCCTTTGTTGTCGGGGCTCTACTTTCCTTTTCTTTTGAGCAATGCACTCGACGCTGATGCAATCGGTGTTGTCGTCGTCCTCCTTTGAGAAGGTGGAGTCTGAGACTTGGAGGAATCTCAGTGTCTTGCGATTATGGTTCTGTGCGAAATAGAGGTCCTTGTTAGTCAGACCAGAATCTTTCTCAGTACGACTTGTGTTAGTCGGGGTACTTGACTCTCAAAAAATCGTGGAATATGAGTGCCGTTCACTTGTCCGCTAACGGAGCGTATGTCGAGCTGATTAAGACTGCATGGCAATGGGCGAACGTCAACGTTGTCGTTGGCACATATTCTAGGATGTTCGCTAGGCGTGAGGATTCAGTTCAGGTTCTAAGAAATGTCTGGTTTGACGTACTTGTCAAGAGTCAAATCCAAGCTAGAACGACGAGGCCACTTCTGAAGTAGTTGTAGAATATCTTCAACGTCAATCCCGCGAATGGGATGTGGATCGTCCCTGTCTGAGTCTAGATCTAGAGTGAGATCACCATGGATGAGTAACCTATTGAGCTTTGAGAGCGCTGAGAAGTAACCACCACAAAGGGTAGAAGGAACGGGGTAGGTCAAGCTGTACGAGGGATGTGGCGACTGCAAGAATGTCATTCGCAGCCTTCAACGCTTCAAACTTCTCTTCACTGGAAAGGTGTGTCCAATGTGAAAGCTGGGAGTAGAACATTAAGTATCGAACCTAGCATGCATCCGGAAGAGCAAATCCAGGACAGGCGTCCAGGCGCGACTGATTGTTTCCAGCCGAAAGATATCGCGTCCGAGTCGATAGCCGCAGCTGTGGGATTGGATAACTTCTTTGGCAATGCGGATAGGGGTGTCGGTGGGGGGGGGGGGGGGGCAGTCGCTTTGCGCTGGGGTCGGTGCGTGGAGGATTGAAAATGAAAGGAGTGGACAATGGCGCCAGGGTATCCCCTGCACCTGGTCGTACGGCGCGTCGGAAGGTTGTTAAGATCGGCTACAACCTTAGTAGTGCATTCGAGTGTGATGAGTATGCTGCCCGTAGAACTATTTACAGGGTGCACTTGGTCGTAAAGGATGGGAAATTGCCTTCCCGAGATGCCGTTGCTGGAGGGGCATGGTTGCAATTGTGCATATTTCCAGGTTGCACCAATTTTTGCAAGACTGAGTGCAAGGGTAGAAGTATCACCCTCTGTATTTATTTTCTTAGAGCAAGTTTCGTGTGTCGAATATCAAGAGAATTTTTTCTTGAGAAATTCTGAATGCTCGGAGCATCTCCGACTTCAGAGTCCTCTTCATCAGACACACACTTCTCAAAGTCGACGTTATGGCAAACCGACCGGGTCGGAATCGTCATACGTTGGGTTTTCACCGACGATGACGAGACTAACAGTCGACCATCCCGGTTGATTTTCCAGGCTTGGCATAAACGTTACCAAAATTTGAAAGACATGACATCCATGGCTCTCAATGGGGCCCTCGTATCTGTGAAAGCTAAACCAGCATATCGGTTTCATAGAGGTCGGGAAAGACGGGGAACCAGGCTGTAAGAGTGAACTTGACTGCATCGTGATCCAAAAGCAAAAGCCTGGTACTTCGGACAGTTTGACTCGGACAAGGAACTGTCGGAGTGAAGCCCAAAAACAGCACCGCCGCCGGCTGTCCGAGACGATCATTGTTTGCGTTGTTCAAGTTGGCCACGTGCCTGATCAATGGAATACGAATCTGACATGGAGTGCAACTTTCACTCCCACAACCCAGACCACATACCACGTACCAGGTGGACGTTGATTTCGCGGACGATCCTACATACGTTGTTGCTGGCTTTACGCCGAGCATGGCTGGTAGCTCCCGAGTACCTACCCGACGCCGTCAAGGCCCTAGCAAAGCCCGGAATATAGATCGCAGTGAGAGCGCCGCTACCCCAACCCCAGGCGAATACATGGTTCGGTTACCCCCAAGAATTCCTGTCAAGAGGGAGCCAGTGGATTCTAAGGCGATGGAAGAGAAGGAGAAAGTAGCTGAAAAGACCCCTGTTTTACGAACTTCGGTACGTGGATTATTTGTTTCTGAATGACGTCTAAAAGTTTATATTTCGCTCAGGACCCGCAACTAATGGCAGCATTACAAGAGGCCGTACCGGAGAAGCCTCCTGCTGTGCAGGAACCGCCAAGTAGCCTGAACGTTTCTGAGGTCAGTCGATCAAGCAGGCTCTTGTACCAAAACATTGTCTTGGGCTACACATTTCCCAACATACCGTGGACGCTGTTTTTGGTGTTTTGGAGGCATTGCAGTCCTTTCTGATGCATAAGAGCTTTATGCTGATACTCTTGCCCTAGTCATCACTGCCGCAAAGCAGTCCTCAGCGTCCGCCCTTCCTGGCATTCGGTCGACCAGTGAGTACATCAAACTGAGCTCTACTGCACCCGTTTAGAAGCCGAACTCTGCTTCACAGGCATATCCAACGACTGCAAGATACGACGACGACTGCCTGCGCTTCAAACATGGTACCTGCCCATTTGGTCGTAACTGTTACAGAGTTCACCCCAAAAAAGTAACCTCTGCGGCAACGGCTCCTCCGGAGCCTATGGCAGCAGCATCCACCGTTGTAAAAGATGAAAAAGCGATGCCGACAGGAGAACAAACAATCCAGACTATTACGGTCGGTCAGAATCTCGACATGTTAAGCATTTATTGACAACTATATGTCTCAGGACGGCCTCGGAGCCGATACCGATAATCGAGACGGGTTCGATGAGTCGTCACCCTCGGTTGACTTGATTTATTCTCCTTCAACTCCGAAGCACTTTGACCAGTTCAGCCAAGCGAGCTCTGACCATCCTTCTGAAGGGACCTTGACTGAATCTCCGGTATGGTCTATGCCTATGTTTGTACGCATCCAGACCATTGAAATTAGTCCCGCTATAGGCTTCTTCCCTCTCCACGTTTGAAAGCCATCCGACCACGAGGACCTCTACAGACAGCACGTCCCCCTCCTCTGTGATGGAGTCAGGACCATCAACTCCCGTACAAACCGACGGCCCACCTTTGATCACCCTCAGGAGGCCGTACTGCCGGAGGTGGATGATGAACAAATGCATACGTGGGGCTCGATGCCATTTCTATCATGCAGATGTTCGTTACACTCCGCCAATCAAAGGTGTTCATCCCAGACCACGATTTTCTGCCATCTGCCCCAAATGGGAAGCAGGTCGTTGCATGAGAAACTGGGTCTGTGATTTTGTTCACGGGGACCTAAAATACGAGGATATTGTTCGTACTTCAACCTGCATCCTCAAAAGCACCGTATTCAAACCATTTAATAGGACTGGATTGAACCCCGTGATAGCCGCCCTATAGCAGGATCTCTCCCCCCTGGCTCTAATGGGGAGCTCATGCGATTGGATCCATCGGAAAGAGAAAACAAACCACCCCAACCCTCTTGTGCTCCTATCATATGCAGGAGGTGGCTTATAAACGAATGCGGCCACGTGTGGACCTGTAAATATGTTCACGAAGACATCGAGTACGACCCGCCTGTCACAGAAAAAAGGTTTCCCCTACCTCGATTCAAGGAGCTATGCCAAGATCCGCAATGTGCCAAGGGTTATGGCTGCGAGTTCACTCACAAGGATCTTGATTACACTGTTAGCACCTCTTTCTCTGTACACATCCGCGCGTGTTGACCTTCCTAATAGGATTGCTTATCTACGGGTCAGCTTTCCCAGAAAGTGGAATCTGTTGCGGAAGAAGCTGGACCTTCCGTTCCCAGTTACAATGACCCGCCCCCAGGGCAACGCCCAAGGCCGCCTTCCCAAAATCCTTGCCTTCTCCACTCCTTGGGACAGTGTCATCAACGGTACCGATGCAAATATGTTCATGACGATCTGGACTATGATGCTTCTGTATGTATTTCAATTGCAACACCTTCCGTGCTGGCTTACGAGATTGCTACTCTAGGCACCCGACCTATCAAAACCGAAAGAGGACCCACCCATTGGGCGGCGACCATTGCCTGCGATTGCAGAAACATGTGTAAAATGGCTCCGGGATGAATGTCATCTTCGCTATGAGTGCAAGTATCGCCATGGCGACTTAGATTACGATCCACTTGTGAGCGTCCACTTTTGGGGTTAAAGAATTTATGATTCATTTATTTCGTAGTTTCCTCCCGGTTTGAAACCGCCTCCGCATTTGGTGCAGAATGTATGGCATCGAATTAACCGTCCTCTACAAGTTTTATAGTTGACATTATCCTCTCAGATGGCCACCCAAAAAACGTCGCGACCGCCATGGACTCTTCGCATTCGTGATCACGCCAGGGTCAAGATTGGTTCTGGCTTTGATGTCCAGGAAATCACCACAGGATTCGAGACTCCTTGGGTCTACATCAGTAATATACCTAAAGACGTGGGCACCGACGACATTAGCAAATTAGCGGGCAAGCATGGCGAAATCCTTGATGTGGAAATAGACTGTCAAAACCGCATACCGATCGCCAAAGTTCGTTTTTCAACATCATCCGAGGCACTAGAGGCCAGCGCACAGCTGAATGGCATCCGGGCGTTTGGAAGCACCATCGCGGCGAGGCTACCAGTCTCAAGTGCCCTCAAGAGCAACGCCGAATTCCAGGATACTGCAGTTAGAATCCGTTGGGAGGCTCCAAGCCGAACTGCGTACTGTGGCTTTGGCACACTGGAACAAGCCGAAAAGGGTATTTCACTTGCGAGGATTCCCTTTAACAACAACTGCGTCCAAGGCAACATCCATTCTGGCATTCCCGTTGTAGGCATGGTCACCGTCCGCCTTCGAGGAGTTCCCCTTGAGGCCAGGGATAGGGATATGGAACGTTACAACCACCCAGACGACATAGTTTGGACCCAGCCCAATTACAAAGATCTTCCGGGAGCCGTGAGCGGTCTACGTCGAGCCTTATCCGGCGACCTTGAACCCCTCGACTTCACTGTCCTACCCCCACCATACAGATACGGGGCAATCGTCCAGGCTTGGGCGCATTTCGCCACTCCAGCAGAAGCCGAGCTAGCCTGCAAAAAGCTTCATGGGTGGAAACCGATGTTCACCGGGAAGACGCGAATCACCGCACAACACGTCAAATCCCTGACATTCACCCTTTCACCGCTGGTGTATACGAATCTCGAGAACGACATTCGTGCCCTCAGAAGGACGGTGGAAAGGACACGCCGCACTGCACTGTCAGTGTTCCAGCGCAATCCACAGGCTCCGTTCATCGTCAGGCTCGCCGGAGACGATTCGAAAGAGCTCGGTCAATTGAAAAGGGAATTCGAGAGCATCCTAAATTGGGAGACCCTCAAGTCAGGTGCTCGAGACGCATACGACTCGTTCTTTGCCCACGACGCAGGCCAAGGATACCTGAACGCATTAAGATCCAAGTATCCAGAGGTTCGCATTCGAAACGACATCTCACGTCGTACGATACAGCTTCGAGGCTGCTCCTATCCCCGCCGCCGCGTCAAGGAACAGATATTATCCAAGCTCGCCGAGCTACGAAGCCGGAAAGTGCGATCCATTACACTTGACGGCCCTTTGCTGGGGATCTTCCTATGCAAATTCCTGGATGCTCTTTGCAACGAAGTTGGTCGGGACAACGTTGTCATGCAGCTATCGGACAAAACACTACGAGTACGAGGGGATAACTCGATCTTCACGGTCGCCGTTGACACCGTTCGGAGGGCGAAGCAGTCGCTGAAAGGAACAGAACAGCGTCGCTACGTTACCCAATGCCCAGTTTGCCTGGACGAAGTCAACCAGCCTGTACTGCTTCCTTGCGGACATGCGTGGTGCCACGATTGCCTTGTACGATACCTCGTCGCCGCCATCGAAACAAAATCCTTCCCCCTTGCCTGTTTAGGTAAGGAAGGAAAATGCAATGAACCTATCCCTCTGGTTCTTGCTCGAACTCACCTGTCGCAGAGTGATTTCGATGCTCTCGTTGACACAGCGTTCGAGAATTACGTCCATTGCCATTCGGAGGAGTTCCGCTACTGCCCTACTCCCGACTGTTCCCAAATCTACCGACCAGGCGCTCCCGAAACTGTGTTGCAATGCCCATCCTGCTTGCTGCGCATCTGCCCCAATTGCCATATCGAGGCACACGACGGGTTTGACTGTCCTGAAAAGGATGGCGGCCATAATCTGTTCAAGGAATGGATGAAGAACCACGACGCGAAGGCATGTCCAGGTTGCAACGTTCCAATCGAACGTACGGAAGGTTGCAACCATATGACATGCACGGTGTGCAAGACACATATTTGTTGGGTGTGCATGCAGACTTTCCCCGGAGGAAAGGGCATTTACGACCACATGCGGACGAATCATGGTGGCATTGGATTACCAGATCCTCTTCAAGAATATATGGGGATGTTTTAATGAATGTGTATTGGTGGGTCCATTCTTTTCGTTCTCAATAAACAATGGTTTCTTCTTCATTGGTCTCTATATTTATTATTTTAATTTATCATGTACGATTCCTTGGTTGTATTCTATGATCCTCTGGCTTATTAACTCCCCGACTACTCGCCTCTCCACCAAAATAGTTACGATTGGATGTACCACTAATCACAAATGTATCCTATGTACGCTTCGTATACCCTGGAACTCCGACTTGAATATATACCCTTTCAGGCAAATATTTTCTTGGGATCGCACGTTTCCTAAAGCCTCCTCCATACAACAAGTTTCTCCTTTCCTTGATGACCTTCTGCACTCTCCTCCGGTGTCTTCTCGAGCACCTTGAAAAAGTTCCCTCCAAGCACCTTCTCATAGTGTTCCACACGAACGAAGAAAGGCGGGCCAACATCAGTTTCTGGGTTGATCGGATACACCAGGGTGATCAGATATCCTCCAGAATTGAGTAGCTTAGACATTTGAGCTCCCCATTCGCCTCTCCGAGAGGGAGGGATTGCAACGAAGAACCTGTAGAACAAAGCGGTGAAGAGGCAACGCACTTTAGCGTGAGCTGTGGCACTGGAATATGAATGAGGAGCGTACGTGTAATCGTATATTAGGTTGAACTTGTCTTCGGACCGTGGGTCAAGCTCGAAGAAGTTTCCGAGCTTGAAGCGAGCATTCTCAGCCAGGACTTCTCTGGACGACAGAAGCCTGATGTTTGTATTATCAGCATAGCATTCGGATGCCATCGCTGCGCAACTGCGCTGGTTAACTAGGCTCACTTTTCGGCTCTTAGCACTGCAGTCTCTGATATGTCCAGCCCCGTAGTTTCTAGTCCAAGAGTAGATGCAATGAATGCAACGTCGTAGCCCTAGGTCAGGAAATTAAAAATTTTAGATCGAGTCATATTAGTGTATGTGATGAGTGGCGCAGCTGTCGAGACGACGAGAATTGACTCGGAATATATCGGGTCGGACGGAAGCGCCAATTTTGAGTGACATCTAGGTGTTTGACCTGCCAATCTCACAATCTGGACACTCACAGAACCACAGCCTGGAACCAAAGCTCGACCAGAACGGGGAAAGTCGACTTCATTCGATCTCAACAGATTGTATAGGGGAGGCTGGACATCTCCCAGCTTTTCCCAAGGTGTTACCTCCGCCTTCCTATATGTGGCAAAGGCAGAGGGTTACAAACTCACAAGGGCTGTTTTCTGACTCATTGTGGGTGTACTCACCAAGCATCGTCCCAGGTTTTTGGATCATCCTGCTTCACAATTGTACGGAGACGTTCTTGAAGGGTCAACGTATTTGCACTTGTAACGGCCGCCGTAACATGAGCAGACTCTGGAACCGATATGGAGGACATTGACAAAGATATCGGAGAGTTTCAAGCTTGTTTTCTGTGCTGCGAGCTCTCTGGCGGCTGTGATGACGCAGATCGGCGCAGCTCGAACGTGACCGGCCCGAGCACTTAACCGGAAATTGCCATTGTCGTTTGTCCAAAAAGGTAATTCCTCGAGGCGGTTCTCCTGAACATGTGGACTGCTTGGGTGACAGCACAATCAGTTCTCAGCTGCCTGCAGGCAAACTGATGGAGCATTGATTGGTATGTTCATCGAAGTGGAATGATACAACATCGATCGTTTGTTCAATCTTCAACGTACTGAACGGGTGTCTTTTTTCTTCTGTTGTTGGTTTTGGTGAGCTCTTATTTTTTACATTGCCGATCAAAAGGCAACAACCTCTTTTAGTTACAATACGGGACTGACGGTGACATTTGAACAGTCCAGAAAAGCTGTGCTCGTTTTCGTTGAGCCCGGGTTGTCACACATATAAGAGCTTGCGGTCAGCGCGGCGTACAGGACTCTTACGGACCAGTCGATGACCGCAGTACCACGGCGCGACAGTGTGCCAGTATGGCCAGGACCGTGCGTCAATCATGGCCCACCACCCTTTCAGGGTGCACCACCTCCGATGCCTGCAGGATATGGCTATAATCAGCAGCAATGGGCTCAAGGTGTATGGGTACAGAACCCGCAGTGGAACCCCCGCCAGTATCCTGCACATAGCAATCAGTGGATGCCTGGAGCTTCATGGGGACCACACCCAGCATTTCCTCAACCAGGCTATCCCGGTGGACCACCACCCGCTGCACAACAACAGGCAAACTTCAATCCATATAAACGCCAAGTGAAGGCCCCAAGTATGGAATACCTTTCACAACCAATATCAGACAATGGTCTCCAGCTGGAATCATTGGTTGAAGCGTACGTTCCTACCATGAGTCTAGATTGACGCGCTCTGATTGATTTGATATCCCAGACCTGACCGTTATGGCGATGCTGCTCAACTCGGTGGTGCAAAGACCCCATGGATATGGAATCCCCTTACTCTTTCAAACGACGGAGAATCTCCCGCGCGGCCCAGTCGCCAAAACTCTACCGAGGATAACGTTTCAGTCACAGATTCTGGGGCGTCTGTCTCTTCTTCAGACTATGATTCATCCTCTACCGAGAGAGGCACCCGTCGAAATTATTCGCCCCCGTCTCGACATGCGTCAGAACCTGTCGTCAGTAACTCTCGAGCGCCTGCTCCTCCGATCGCTGCACCCCTAGCCCGACACGCAACCGAGCCTATAGTGGGAGAGTCATTCACTACCAAGATGGAGCTACGCCCAACCTTCAGCCCCAGCGTTGTGGTTACTCCAGAACACTACAAATCCCCTCGTGCTGGTCGATTAGGCTCCTCGGCCTCTTTACATTCGGCTTACAACCAAGGAGACCATGGTACAGGCTCAGGCTCGGTAGATGCGTTGTCAGACCAACTGCACAGGACTCGATTTGACTCATTTTCCTCCGCTTCATCCGGGGCCAGCTCTGGCATGTTCTCATCCCCTGCCACAGCCAGTTCTTTTTCGTCCTATGGGTCAGGATCTGGATCCTTTGGCAATGGGGTATCCCCTTCAAAAAGCACATACCCAACTCATGGCGAATCTCGATCAATAGCAGGATTGGCCGCGCTCTCCGACGAACCCGAGTCTTATCCTGAACCTCCCGCCGAAATTCTCAGCCCCATCCGCTTGCAACCTATGCTCCCACCACCCACGGGGTCGGGCCGACGAAAGCAACGATACTTCGAGCAGAAACATGAGCCGAGCCCCTTGAGGCGGGAAGCGACAGAGCCTGTTCTTGACTCACCGTCACCGTTGGCCACTATTCCTGAACAATACGGAGGTTATGATGGTCATAGAAGGCGTCAGTCAAGTCGTCAAGGCTCGATGGAGCCCGAGGATAATTACCTTAGTAGTGGCTATAGACAAGGCTCATCTGGTCGTATCATGACTCCGCCTTCTCCTCAGGTGACTCCCCGGCCGGCAGAGGATCATGCATACCCCAGTTCTTATCATCAGTCTCATTCACGAACGCCATCTCGTCAAGGTTCAGCTTCATCCTATTACGAGACGCCATCGCGAAAAGGGTCCTCGTCCTCTCGTTATAGCCCACCAGACTCCGCGTCACGTCGACCGTCTTCTCGTCAGAATTCTGTCGAGCCTGAAAGACACCACCCGTTAACGCCACCTGAACCTCAGAGCAGGAATCAGTTTGAGCCTGCTGACCAGGCGGCGCATCTACGCCCATATAATCCGTTACCTAATCCTCCTCGTTTTCATGAGAAACGGGACAGAACCCCCCCGCTGTCGCAGCCTAACTACGAGGAGAACTTTGTCCTTCACGCAGCGCCAAACACGCGTTCGGGATCCTACTCCTCGCACATTTATGCGAGCGGTACAGAGGATTCTGGTTCGCACATATACCCTACGCCGCATGACGGGGCCAATACCAGGGTGATGCCTCCCGTGACGCCAAAGCGTTCACCCCCCGGCTCATCTGTCTATGCGTCTTCCGCCACGAGCCCCCAAGTCCAGCAGCCCACCCCGCGACATACTCCGCAAACGTTCAACCCTCATGCCCATCTCCAACTTCCTATTTCCCCAAGAGTTTCTAGGACCCCGGTTCCCGTTGACCAGCCCCCTATTCCTCTGCCCGCATTGAAAAATGTTCCGATGCAAACGCCCCCAAACATACAGACGGTAGCTCGGAATGTTCGGGCGGGGTATTGGAACAAGCGTGGTGACCATTTGACTTCGACAGGATATGTCGTGTACGCTCCGAAGGGGATGCAATACCCGAACGACTTGAAGGATTATCCTGAAGTAGGAGATGGGTATAAGGACGAGCAAGGCATCACCGTATATCATGAAGATCGACCAGAACTCATCAATTCTGTATCGAGAAATGGCTTGCCTCCAGTGACACCATATTCAGAGGTACTTAAAATGTTTCATCCTCTATATAACCACAAACTGACGATCCCTTCTCCTAGTTCATATCATATAGGACACGCCATATACCAGTTACAAGACCCCATGAAATTCCTTCTTAACTCATACATAGTAATTATTGATTCCTTATCCCTGCTGTAATGTTTTTATTAACCGCTCTCAAATCGCTAACCTATCAACCGCCTGGTATAATGCTTGTATACCCCGATTCACCACTCGCATGCATACCCATTTGCCACACGTCTCCATGTAGTAAATTGATTCGACACGATACTGTTGCAATGCCCTTCATAGATCTTTCATATTGGTACTTTCATCGTTGTTTTTGAAATTCAATGTAGCGAATATTATTTTCCAGCTCCAGGGCTCATTTCTAGCTGATACCATTAGTACGTACAGGTACGCGCTTCGGGCTCCAAGCTTCAAGCTTCAAGAGCCACCGAGTCACGATCTGTTTCATGGAAGACTTGCGTGCTGATCACGGGCTCAGGTCACAGCCTCCAGTTAAACGCGCCTCATGCCCGAGGTCGGCGCTCTAGAAGCCTTCATAATGATTGCCAACATGCTACCAAAAATTTCGCCTTCAAAATCCCTGTTCTGGTTCGACACTCGGCGCCTTTGTCACCTGCAGCGGGCGTAGCTGTTGTCCTAATCTCCGTTCAAGATATCGATAACAAAGATTAGCTGGCGGAACATAGGGATTAGGCTGTGCCTCCAGAGAATTTTTTTGTTCCAGAACAAGTCAAGATGTATGTGGAGCTGTCCTATCGTTCCTGGTTTAGCGATCTGACAGGTTAGACAGCCTATCCCGTACTTAAGGAAAGCAGCAGGACTTTGTGGCCTTCCTCGGTCTTTCGTGTCGACCAAGGTCACATTCCTTCGTTGAGACGCTTGCGCCACATATCTTCTGGAGGGAATCGGTGGCCGTAGACTCAAATCATGTTCTTCGCTTCCCCTTCCCCTCGCCCACTGATCTTTGTGGTGGTCTTGCTCCTGCTCATCCGATGCTTCACCTGTGGTTATGAGCTCGTTCAAGACCATTCAGGCACTACATTCTACGATGGTTGGGACTTCTATGGTAGCTGGGACAATCTGACGCTCGGTAAGCTGAAGGAACTATCGCCCTCCGTAACATAGCTAACTCTTTATGCAGGGGACGTCGTGTGGCTCGACGAAGAGACGGCTTTTGGACAGGGCTTAGCGTATGTGAATACCGCCGGGAATGCTGTCTTTAAAGTGGACAACGAGCATGCAGTCCCCTTCAATGAAAAAAGAAGCTCAGTGAGTGGGACAGCCCGTCATTTTCCAGGTCAATCCTGATTATCATGCCGATGGCTTGCAGGTCAGGATCACCTCGAAAACTGCGTACGCGGTTGGAAGCCTCTGGATCGCTGATATTGTTCACATACCCTTTGGTTGCTCTGTCAGTCCAGTCTACTTCCTTCGCTCGCTATCATTCTGACCAGTATTCACAGGTATGGCCAGCGTTCTGGACTAAAGGACCAACCTGGCCGAATGATGGTGAAATCGAGTAAGTGCACGGTTTGACCTGTGGCCACCCTAACTAAGGCTTGCCTTATAGTATCATGGAGGGAATCAACCTCATGGGTTACAACCAGATGGCATTACACACGCTACCTGGGTGCCTACACACCACACCTCCTAATCAGATGGGTATTTCGAAAGAAGTCGACTGCTCTCAGCCGCCAGGGTGTGTAGTCAACGAAGTGGCTCCCAACAGCTTTGGGGCCGGGTTCAATGCGGCAGGAGGAGGCGCTTTTGCAACACAATTTGATGTTGCTGGGTAAGCTTTCTATCTTCTGTCAAGCCTCTGATTGTCCTTACCTTTGCATCGTAGTATTTTGTGAGGAAATCCCGTCTTTTAAAACCCTAAGATCCCGAGCTCACTCTTCTGAACATTGTAGCATGTGGTTCTGGAGTGTAAGTTAATAAAGCAAGCGAGGCAAGCCATGCACTCATTCATCTCGCTTTAGCGCCCGAACATTCCAATATCCGTTCTACAAGCAACCTCAAATTCTCCCATCGACGTCTCGCAGTGGGGTCCACCATCAGCAAGCTACCCAGCGACAACTTGCAATATCACCCAATTCTTCTCGCCACAGAATCTGGTGTTCGATATCACACTGTGTGGAGCCTGGTACGTTCTACTATGTCCCGAGAAAAGAAGTAAATGTCACTTAGAATGTCACAGGGCTGGACTACCGGAGAACTATCTTCCTTCATGTAGTAATCAAGGCCCTACGGGAACTTGTGTGAGTGTGTTCTGAATCTTCGGATGACCTTGTCGTTGCTCACTTTTTATCACCAGTATCGAGACAGCGTTGTCGGTCCAGGTGACCGTTTCAACGAGGCTTACTTTGAGGTCAAATACGTCCGGGCCTATACGACCGGCGGCGTTGCTCCGACGCCTACCGCTCCCGCCGTTGCCTATGCAGACGTGACACCACAAGTAACGTCTGCTGCCGCTGCCAAAGCGCCGGTCGGTACTGTGTTGATACCCAGCCCATTGTTTTTCAACGGCGCCACTTCCCGGATATCATGTCATGACTCTCTTATGCTAATGGTTGTTTGTGCTATTGGATTCCTTTCTCTATAGTTTATGAATTAGACCTTAGGCCTTATACATAGGACTTTGTTTTTTAGAGGATTGACGACTATCATGACGACACTTATAGATCATACACGAGCTTTTTATTTCTAGAATTTTACGGATGGGATGAGGCATATAGTCTCATTGATAGATTATGAGCCTTAAAATTACGTCGAAATGGCTCTTTCAGGCCTCCACGAAGCATTGCCGTCTTACATAGATATTTCGAATACCTGATGAGGGAATAAAGATTGTTGAGAACAGATCCCAAACCCCACTTATATTATCAAATCATCGCATTGCATCGCGACTTGGAGGCAATCCACCATAAGATGCCAGCTGCTTGGTCTCTCGCTCCCGAACTTCACGACTGCATCGTCTCTGAACTAATCGACGATGCCAGTACGCTGAGAAGCTGCTCATTAGTTTCCAAGTCTTGGCATGATATTGCCATATATATCCTTTGGTCACTGCGACCTCTCAATATCCAGTTTGCCAAATCCACTCGCCTTCAAAAGCTCCGCGAAATACTAGAAGGGCCGCAATGCTACTTTGCTCCTCATGTGCGAACTCTAAGACTGGACGCCATAGAGACTTTACATTTATCCCCGCGCGAACAACTTGCTATCTACAACAGGGTCAACCTAGTCCTAGAGCTCCTCCTAAGGTTTTCTCTAGAGTTGAAAGGTCTTTCAGCCATTGGCCCCGATCTCAATAAACTCAGCAACGTTGTCCGTCAGGGCCTTTGGTCATTCAGGAGCATGTCGTCGCTCGAGCTTTATGGCGTTAGTTTCCCAGATAGTGGGTCCTAATCCGATGGATATCCAACTTCAAGGGCCTCCAGAGGTTGGACATGGGGAGTTCTAGCATTCGAACATCGGAGGCTAGTAATGAAGACCCGAGCAGGATAGACCTACAATCTTTGCAAGAGCTCAGGTTGGGCATGCGGCCCGGTCTCGACCTCATTTTACGACAATTTCTGGCGAGACCATGCCGCCTACACACGCTGACCCTAATCTGGCGGACACCTTTCGAATTCGGCCTAGTCGCCCAGTTACTCGACCATGTCGGATCCTACTTCAAGACTCTTACACTCAATATCGGAATTGCGGTATTTTCTCCCAGAGCACCTGGGGATTTCGACAGTAGGTTTACTGGTTCGAACTTGCTTCGCTTGGCTGACACCCCCTACCAGATTTTTCCCTCAGTCTCGCCCGTAACGTGAACCCGGCAAGTCTGGACATAATTTCAATATGCATTCCATGGGATGAAGTTTACCCTTGCGACTGACTGCAAAGGGTACTGCAATCGATCAACGCCCCCGTAATCCAGACGATAGGGATTGCATTTATCCCGGACTATAGTGTTGCTGGGCAAGGCGAACAGGAGTATTTCTTTGGAGGGTGCTGGACGATGTTCTTTCGTCGAATCAACATTTTGACTCTTGGGAAAGGTGGTGGTGCACGTTGGTGAAGCCGAAGGATCCAGAATCAGAGTTCAGGTCACGCCTACCGAAGTTGGGGACAAGCGGTAAGTTGTTGGTAGAGAAAGACCCCTAGGAAGGCTGCATGCTGTGCTTTTATGCAGACCATTATGAATTTCTTTGTTGGAGTAGTTTGTCCAATGCGATTACAGTAGACTCGCTCATAATGTATAGTGCAGGTACCTGGGTCATTCCTATGCATTATCACGTCCGTCAGGTAGAATGAGTGTTTCCTAGGCCTTTGATATGCGTATCTCTCACAAAAATCGTGCGAAAAGAGACAAACGCAAAAGCCGGAAGTCATCCCAAGCATCTGGATAAACTATGGATTGTGGAGTTCCGGAGCAAAATCCTACGCATCATGAGGATTACGCATTGTTGGAGTACGCATTATGAGCGAGTCTACTGTGTCCCCGGAACTATGAGCAAAATAGGCTTTGATAGGTTGTGGATCAGAGTAGTGAAGGAGGAAATCTATGGGAGACATCATAAAAATAGGAAATAACTCTTCTGAATGTTTTTATGGTGCTGTTAGGTGTCATTATGCCTTGCAGAATTTCGTTTCTTAGGTGCGGAAAAAGAACTGAGCGTTATGATCAAGCACTGTTTGATCAAGCCAAGTTACTTGCATTACCAAATTTAGAGCGCGTCTCCAAACGGAAACACCCGAATACAGACTGAACCGTTCCCGTCGAACCAAAGTTTCCAGAACTCACTCACTCCGCATTCTACACAATGACCTAGTAAGCTCTTGATTCGCGTTTCTATCGTAACTTTGCACTCATTACTGGTGTGCTTTTCTCAGCACCATCCTCGGCCGTGCCATCAAGAACGAGCACCTTGCTCTCGGAGTTCTCGCATCAACCTTCGGCGGTGCATGGCTCGCAACAAGGGGAGGAAGTCAGCCCAAAGCAAGGCCGGGATCAGTCCAAGCAGCAAAGGCTACCGTTCCTATTAATGCTAGCTCGAGGTACGTCGTATGAGATTGTTTTCATTGGTCCTTACTGACATGTCATTGGACTATAGCGATGAAGAGGCGTTGTACGTTTCAAACCCTCCCTTCAAATAATATCAAGGAAGTACTAACACGAATTCTTTAGCATCAAGAACTTCATTGCGGAGGCTGAGAAGGAGGATACAGGAAAGCACTAGGTTGGGATGCTTGTCAATGACGCCAAAAGTTATCAGCCTTGGTCCTTGCTGAATGTACAAGAGTCCACCCCATTTTAGAGTTTAAATGAACATTTACATCGGACATTTCGTACCCTGGCGCAGTACGGCCCACTTTTTAGTTTTCTACGGTCGGACGGCCTTTCTAAGTGCGTGATGCCGAAAGTTGTTAGGGTGTTACTCCGTTAGCCTGCATAGTAACTTGAATTTGACCGTCAAAGTCACCGTCTGTCCTTACTCTCTAAGCAACGATGAGCCGGTCTTCAACGTCTGAATCATCGTCAACGACTATGATGACACCCTCAAAACGACATTCCTTATTCATTTCAAGTGGTCCGCGACCATTACGGCTCGTTGATGGAAGCAATTCTCCTTCCTCGCAAGGTCCTTCAACGGCACCTCTTTCGTCTGGCTTCGATATCTCGTCACCATGTACACCTTCCAGCTCTAACAGCCCACCCCCAATAAGCACCAGGCCGCTGTCCAGGAGACAGTCTTCGATATCCTATATCTCTGTGGAGCATGGCGCACATACACCATTGTCGCCAAGCTCCCGACATTCTTTGCTCTTCTCGCCGAAGTCAGGAATTGGTAATACATCACCTAAGGAATGGAAGAGCCCGCCTCCCGTATCTGCTGCGCCGGAAAGGTCTCCAGTTACGATCGTCGACCAGTCAGTTGCAGTCTTTATTCTTGAGGATATATAGTCTAATGTTTAAAATGCGACAGACACTCGGAGTTACTCAGAAGTATCGCACAGAAGGAAGAGATGTGTCTCGAACTAC
The DNA here is from genome assembly GCA_944990035.1 of Clitopilus passeckerianus. Taxonomy (NCBI): domain Eukaryota; kingdom Fungi; phylum Basidiomycota; class Agaricomycetes; order Agaricales; family Entolomataceae; genus Clitopilus; species Clitopilus passeckerianus. The sequence goes on from CALYLX010000145.1 coordinate 341,468, forward strand.
GCTCACAACTTGCCACCCATGAAGCAGAGCTCTCGCAACGTGAGTATCACTCATATTCTTCCTGTCTTCTCTGAGCTCTTTCTGACATCTCACCATCCAACCAGTGAAGAGAAAGTGGGAGCGTATCATGAACCGAGGCGGCTTTGAGAACACATCATCCCCTATCGTCAACCCTCAAGGAACTGTGCTAGACGGCATCAAGGAAGGTGTCCAGGGCGTCAGCAGGCTTGTTGCAGGCTTTGCACTCGGAGACGCTTCACCGCCTCCGCATTTGAACGCTGTTCCTCTACAAACTCTACGATCCTCCCCTAGGCCGACGCACTCCAGCTCCAACTCCTCAATTTCGACCTATGCAACCAAGTCTACTCGATTCTCGCAGTCATCACAATCTTCTATCGGTGAAGACATACCTGATACTGCCCCTCCCGCCTCCATGTCTGCATCGCACATCTCTTCGAACGGGAGCATTGGGAGTAGCTCAGACGAGAACGTCCTAATTGTCTATGATACCGGCGCTACACCTGTCATGAGCCCCAACCCTGCCTTCATCGCCAAGCAACACCGGAGGGACGAGCGGCGCCAACGAGCCCAGGATTCACAGATAAGATTTGGCGCAGACCTTCACTGCAGGAAGTCCAGGGATGGCAGTAAATCTCCGTCACCACTGATCATGACACCTGAGAGTGAGGTTGGCTGTGTTTCTCCCCGAATAGTGGATGAAGAGATTGAAGACGAGAAGAAGAAGAGGAGGACAAGTGCTGTTACTGGCACTTTCCCGCCGATTGCGTCCATGCCTGGACTTACGTCGTTAATGACTGGTACAAATGCGCAACCTGTGAGTTCGTGGGTGGGGAAGAAGTTCGAGGAGCTTCAGAAAGGCTCGACGTACGTTGGCTCAGAGCTGTATATCTTTCCTCTCAAAACTCATAGCTTTTATTCAGCTTCACAAAGAGCCAGAAACGAGCTTCCTTGCTGTTTTCCGACGTGTCTCAATCCATCGCCTCCGTCTTGTCGCCTTCGCCGCTATCTGCGACTAGTTCCCCCTCTGGAAAGTCGCCAGCACCGTCCTACTTCAGTCCGCTTTCTACACCTCCTTTGACCACTTGCACCACGTCAAGTTCTTCTCTCCTTGATGAAGATCCGGATGACCTCATGGGCGGTAGCCTTACGAAAGCTTCGCCTATAATGACGCCGGAAATTAGACCGAGCTTAACAAGGAAGGATTTTCCGGTTCCGCAACCAAAGAAATCATTCACAATCAAGGATGGGAAGAAGGAGGACGAGGATGAGTGGAATTGGTAGAACCGTCATTTGGGCGTGTCATTGGTAGCCTTACGAACATCCCCCCTGCTCCATTTCTGCGAAGCAATCTCGTTCATGTGTACGGGTGGGTTCCCAGCTCGAGTCGAGGCTATTCTCTTTGTTTTGGGATCATTATTCACTCTTGGTCTTTTGTTGCATTTTGTCGAGTATACAGGCTTTTCCGACTTCCATTCCTTATTACTATAATCGTTTCAGCTTTGGTCTAGCATGTATTATAACATTGCAGCATTCCATAATGCATTTGTTTGAGCAAACCGTTCGGGCGCAATGAAATGGCCTGGTGTATGGAAAGTAGTTGGGGTATAAATCAGCCAGTATGCAGTAGTCTTTGTGGTATTCTTGAGACGCGAGTCCTCTTCGGACGTGCATAGGTATGTGTAGGTCCGGAGAGTGGACTAGAGCAAGTCAACTGGTATGGGCCATCTTCAGACTTGATGTGAGGTGCTCTTACTCTAAACGAAGATGAGGGGAATAGTTACCTCCCGATCAAACTATCTCACTTACTGATGCGAGTATGAGGGCAGAAGGTAAGGTAGCTGACACCCCCAAGAAAGGCAAAAGACCAAGAGAGCCTACAACGACATTAGTGCCGACTTGAATTCCGGAATTACCAGGTACTCTACTATGGTTGATGACGCAAACGTCCGAGCTAACCAAAGAAGAGAGCAGGCAAAAATTCGAAATGCAGCATGGTCCCAAACATGCTTCGCGGAGGCAGCATCCACTGAAGTAAGGATAGTGAGTGTAGGCCGAGATCCCTTAGAAAGCGCTAACCCTTGAAGAGGTAGAGCAGGCTCCATTCGAGAACCAGTGGAAGCAAAGAACGACTGGAGCCGTGAAGAGCACGTTCGATCATCGTAGACGACGCGTTCGCGAACTTCTCCTGCTCCTCACGGGCCGTGGCTGACAGATTAGAGATGATACTGCCGAGATGGAACAGCTCGGAGTGCAAGGCTTCTTGATCGTCTCTTAGTACACCAGTCTCTTGAGTTGCCAGGTCCATTAAACTCAACATATCGGCCGTAGATGACGTTGTCTGATAGACAAGCTGAGCGAAGACACGTAGTAGTCTCGCAATACGTGGAGACAGTTGCTCGTACCTCTGTTAGATTTTCCAGCTCTTCGCCTTGCCTGAGAATAGTTTGATCGATCGAATTCTGAACAGATGATCTGTGGTCAGGGACACAGCCTTTGCGCCACACCTGCTCTGTTGGTTGGACGGACCAGATTGATCGCTAACCGATCCACATGGAAATGCAGGCTCGATAGTGCAGAGCTCAGACCATCACCGAGAGTCGACTGGACGGTGAGTAGGAGAGACTGCAGCTCATTTGAATGCTGAAAACCATAGGTTAGTAGATCGCAGTCAAGTGAAACGGTTGGAACCGATTGGAAACCTTTTGCGCAGTTATTTCCAGAGTAGCTCCGGCCTAGCAATGCTCGGGAATTAGCGTCCACTCCTCGTAGATGGGCCTTACTTGATTCAAAACAGAAAGCTCTCGGGTTTCGTGCGCTTTTGCCAAAGCAGCCATTTGTTTTCCGAATAGCTTCAAGATCTGTTCAATTAAAGTGTATCAGTCCCATCAGACCGCGCCGATCTAAGCTGTGCAGTAACCTCGTCACGACTCTGATCCACCAAAAGCCGAAACCTGTCAGGCATTGCGTTCATGCCCTCGGCGGCGTCGTCAATGCGTGATGTGCATGTCTGCAGGTCCTGGCAGATCCTGGATTAGGAACGTTGGGCCCAGCGCTGGGATAATCGTCTTACCTCCAAGCGCTGATGGAATGCGAGTAATATCTCGTCGAACTCGGATTCATGGGAAAACATCTGACGCAGCAAACTGGAAGATTCCAGGGTGATATTCCGATAGATTTCTCGAGCCGCATCTGCGAATGAATCTCATCAGCGGTGTAACGAAAGGGGTTATGGGAGGAAGTAAACCAATATCGTTCCATCGGCGAAATGCAAAGCATAGTTGGGCTTTCATGGGTCGTATAAGCGAACGATCAAAGGCTAGAGATTATTTGATACTCACGAACTTCTCTGAGATAGCCTGAATAACTAGACCAGAACTGGGCACTGCGGGCGAATGCACTAGAAGAAAAGGTACCATTTGTTATTTGCGACCTGCCACGAGACAGATCTATAACTCACTCGACACAGCTACCCCTCGAGTTTTCAGCGGAAGGATTGTCTACTACTAGTTGCGCCCGAGCAGTGAACGGCACGCATTCCATAGGCACAGAGGGGTGGCTTGCAGTGGATAGCTCGCATAATGTCATCCTGATCGCAGCTATATGCGCCATGAGCATGCCCTATTCGACGAAGAGTCAATTGCTGACCGTCGACCCTCTCTGCCTCATTCATCTCCAAGTCTCCGCACCGGCTGCGAATGGTATTGGCTGCCTGCAGGAAGCAATCCGATCGGTGGGCGTATTTCTCCAGAGACTCTGAAAACCTCAGTCAGTTCCGTTGTACGCAGCCAACATCCGTTTTCCAGTTGGTAATACCGTGACTTCGAAGGAGGGATGAGATATCTTGCAACTCTGCGTTATTTCCTGAAGCACCTAGTAGCCAGGATAATTGGTGCTAAGCTTGGCTTTGGCCTTGTAGGTACTAACCACTAGTTCCAGACCATCTTCTTCCAATGTCGACAGGTCGCGTTCTCTTGTCTAGCCATAATGAAGCAAGAGAGCCAGTTATAACACACTGAAGGATTAGGAATCTACCAAACATCGTAGTCGCGCAGAAGGAAGGCTTGAGATGAGGGCAGGAGCGAAAGTGTGTATATATGCGCATCGAAACTGTCCTGACAGGCCCGTCACTTCCTTTGGCTTCTTCAACAAACAAGGAATGCTCTAGCTTCAGATCGTAATATTTTGTTTGCTCGACAACAATGCAAGTAGCTACAGGAGAGCAGGGATACAAGTCTAAGCATGCCAGTATGTATGGGTACAAATGCTGGGAAGACAACGTTGATACAGTGCAAAAACGGGAAAATGCAAATAAATAAGTTATAATAATTTAAGAGCCGTGCAATGAAGATGGTGATGTGAATGCAGGAAAACGAAATATGTAGCAACCTATATCGTAGTAAGAATGCGAAGGGAATGTGTCGTCGTAATCTCATATATATGATGAGTCCGTCACGTAACGAGGTCCGTCAAAAACCAAGCGTAAAAGGTCATTATATCCGTGAGCAATCCAGAGGGAGAATTAATGTTCAGTGCGTTTTGGGCGGGATCCGCTGTGAGCTTGTTGTTCCCAGTGTGAGTGTCCTTCGCCTGCGACCCATTCTCCTGTGGTGGCATCTCGCTCGAAGTCGCCATCTCGGTAGCCATAACGCGTCTGGAGTAGTTTGAGGAGAGGGTTACGCAAGGCTGGGTCCATGCGAACATTTTCTCCGGGATGGTAGCTGCCAACACCATGTCGGGCTAAACTCTCTTCGAAGAGGGCTTCTTCATGGGTGCAACCACAGTTGAGGTATCCAGCGGGTGCGTTCCGAGGCGGATAAGCCCGGCGCTCTCGGCGAGAGTCATGCCATGCGCATAAAGCATTGCCGGCCCTGTTCAGGGAACAAAAGATCCGTTTACGTGCATCGGTTCTTGCCTTCCAGGAGGCTCGGAAGTTGGAGGACTGTGGTGGTGATGGAGTCCCGGTGGCGGCACCTGTGCCAGATTTGCGCAGCGTTTTGCACTCAGCCTCTAGTTCACGAACTCGCCGCCGCAAGGAATGCAGCTCAGCCTCAAGGTGCCTTGGGTCGGAAGACGATGGCATGTTGTAGCTCATAGAGGAGTGGCTGCGATGACCGCCAGCGTAGGCCATGTTAAGATGAGATGATGAAGAGCCATTGGATTCGGGGGAAGGGTTGCGCTGATCGAACAAGATTTGTTGATCGTGGAAGACATTGTTCATGCCTGCAACACCAGGATAGGCCGCGGATTGCGCTGGGAAGGGTGCTTGAGAGTTCATTGGCATGCTTGAGCCTGAGTCCCAAGGGTACATGTTTTCAGGCGAGCGACTGGTCCGTGAGTGTGGAGCTAATGACGTTTGGCTGCCCATGGCATTGCTCAACGAACTTGAAGTTGTAGGGCGAATGGATGGCATTGGACTATAGGCTTCCTGTTTGCAAGATGAGGAGGATGTATTTCGTTATAAACTATGGTACGCACCGGCATGCCAGAATACATTTGATAAGAGGATTCCTCGGCAGAATTACGTTGGATTGATTGTGGGCGGGTATGGGTTGCTCGAGGTGAGGCAACGGACCAGGAATGGGTGCTTGACATTATAGATGAACGCGATGGTCTTTCTTGAGGAAGCGGGTAGGGGCGTACTCGTTTAGAGTTCGGGGTGGAGTCGGTCACAGTATGTCGCCGACGGACGAGTGTGGGCGTTGGGGAAGACTCCGTTTTAGGGGGAGATGTCGATGGTTTTGAGGGGTCGGAGGACTCCATTTTATGTTGGTGGTTCAAGTCCAGGAGAAAAGCTAAGCGTGCTTATTTCTTGCTTTGCGAGGTTGGTGATTAACCAATGGCAGTGCAGACGATTTCCGTATGAACTTGTGTAGCTGGGGTAATGGATCCGGTCAAATGGTCGCGTAAAGATGCATCAGAGTAAGTTGCGAAGGGGTAAGTGTTCCATTGCATGGCGACTATTAAGGATATGCAGCGTGAGGAGACAACAGGCTGTGAGTGATGGAACTGAAATGATGCCGACTTCCTTAGCGAGTTGCGGAAACGATTTGATAGTCCTGAGGCGGCCCGCTCGAGTCCTGAGAGAAACTTGCCGAATTGGAATTCCTTTTCAAAAAGGAGTAGAACTTTGCTTAGAGAGAAGTTCTGTGTGTTCTTGGAGAGGCTTTGAAAGCTACAAGCTTCAGAGCTTTACGCTTGTTGCTTCCATTCGGCCACGAAGACGCCCAGTCGTTGGACCCAATAGAGTTGGCATGTTTCAGAAGCTGTTGGCAAACAGAAGCAAACAATAGCAACAAACGCAGTCCCTCCGATGCAAACCTGTAGTTGGATGATTCACTGATTGTTTTCGAGAATCAATGGCCTGAGGATCGAATTGCAGACTAACCGCCAGGGCCCTGATCTCCTGGCGATAGATTCTGTCACCGAGATCTTTCTCTCTGTTTTAGCATTTGTTCGCTTGATAGGAAACATGGTCCAAATTGATTCGTCAAAATCATAGGTATCACTACTAGGTCCTGGGCATTCTCCGAGTGTCCAGAATAAACTGGTCTGGATCAAACCAGAAATCATTGTACGTGGTGAATGAGAACCACAAGTAAGCAAGTCACCACTCCAACTCCAGGAAAGGTTCCGATTGAATGTGCCTTGTTTCAACGCCTGAGTATGATCGGCCAAAGTACGCCACAGATACTCGAGTCCCTCCCATGTCGGTAACCTATGTGTGCATGGTGCACAATTACCTGCGCATAATCCATGAGAGTCTGTGTTTAGGTGGGGTTTAAGGAAGTTGTGAGAAAGAGAGGCGAGGCGGCAAGAAAGCCGAACTACACTCAGGACTTTCTACGGCTCCTGGCCCGGGATCAAGATTAACCACCTCCATGAATTGTGTTTTACTCTGCGGACGAGTCTGGATCGATCACAGTCGGCTTGTTTCGCCACGGTTTGGCGTTTATTTGGCGAGCGATCTCCCTGAACAAGTAGAGTAAATCAGAAATTGTTGGTGGAAAGAAATGTGAGTGTCCAGACCCTTCCGTTGGGACGTGAATTTCTCCCGTCCCCATATTAATGTCAACGAATCTAGTTATTTCGATGGAAGGCTTCCCTTCACACCTGCAAGAAGGCGCAGAAGCAGTTCAAGCTGTGGACCAATTATGAGGCTACTTGAAAATTTACTGACATACGGAAAAGGCGGGGAATTGGAAAACATCGAGTCTGACGTTTGTAGTCTGAAGTTGTAGCGTCGTCGCAGGTGAATTGGAGGATCTCGGCTATGTAACAGCCTCTCTTCTGAGCCTGTGGCTGCAATAGTTTTTCGCCTTTTTGTTGTATAGAAGCCATAAACTTCTGGCTCGCTTGACGGCTCTTGTAATACCAATGAGTACCCCCTCCGAGTTCCACCAAACATGTCACCGATCATTCGACCCCAGACGCGGATCACGTGCGCGAGGAACAAAAACGCCTGATAAAAATTTGAAGTCGCCTCATATTAAACCACCACATTCAACGACCTATTATCGACAATAAAATGGTTTTCAAGGTTGCTGGTACGTGCTTATCATCGACTAGTTCCGATGTAGCTAATCGTACTTCAAATCAGATATTTCTCTCGCTGCCTTCGGTCGCAAGGAGATCGAAATCGCTGAGGTTTGCTCACGTCGCGTTGATCTTTTGGCTGATTGCTCATATCCTTGATCAGAATGAGATGCCTGGTCTCATGTATCTTCGCAAGAAGGTAATCATACTCTCAAACTTCTTGTTGTCGATCGATGAGCTGATGGTAACTGACACAGTACTCTGCTGCCAAACCTCTTGCTGGCGCTCGAATTGCGGGATGCCTGCACATGTACGCGCCCCCATCAGCATTGTTATCACGATCAGATGGTTGATCTCTTACTTTTTCTAGGACAATCCAAACTGCAGTTCTTATCGAGACTTTGACTGCTCTTGGAGCTGAGGTCACTTGGTCGTCTTGTGTATGTTTTGACAATGTTTTGATCTGACGGAAAGCTGACACGCTAGACGAATAGAACATCTTTTCCACCCAGGACCACGCTGCTGCTGCGTAAGCTCCATTGTACGAAAAATTTTGAATTTACTAACTCCGTGCTCAGCATCGCTGCCACTGGCGTCCCCGTCTTCGCATGGAAGGGAGAGACCGACGAAGAGTACGAATGGTGTGTTGACCAAACCATCAATGGTTTCGCCGGCGGCAAGGGCCTCAACATGATCCTCGATGACGGAGGTGACCTCACTACGATGGTCCACGACAAGTACCCTCAACTCCTCAAAGGTGCGATCTAATTAATTGATCCCGTTGTTCTCGTATGAACCGATAGCGACAGACATCCGGGGTCTTTCTGAGGAGACTACAACTGGTGTCCACCATCTGTACAAGCGATTCCGTGAAGGCACCCTCAAGGTCCCTGCCATCAATGTCAATGACTCCGTTACCAAGTCCAAATTCGACAACTACTACGGCTGCCGCGAATCCTTGGTCGATGGCATCAAGCGGGCTACTGATGTCATGCTTGCTGGCAAGGTCGCAGTCGTTGCTGGTTATGGAGATGTCGGGAAGGGGGTAAGTATTTTCCATACACCACCTGATCTGAGTTCTTACTTTTCTCTTAGTGTGCTGAGTCCCTCCGCTCTTATGGCGCTCGTGTCCTGATCACCGAGATCGACCCTATCAATGCTCTTCAAGCAGCCATGGCCGGTTATGAAGTGACCACCATGGAGGATGCTGCACCCAGGTCCAACGTCTTTGTGACCACCACAGGAAACAGGGATATCATCACTGCTAAGCACTTCCTGGAGATGCCCGAGGATGCCATCGTCTGCAAGTATGTATTGTTGTTCAGGATTGCTACATATCACCTGACATCGTTTGGATAGCATTGGTCACTTCGACGTCGAGATTGACGTTGCCTGGTTGAAGCAAAATGCTAAATCAGTTTCCAATGTCAAGCCTCAAGTCGACCGATTCACAATGCCATCAGGCCGTCACATCATTCTGCTCGCCGAGGGTCGTCTTGTTAACCTTGGGTCAGTGCCGATGGTTCGCTTTCTGATCCTTCTTTGCTGAGACGATTGATGTCTAGCTGCGCCACCGGACATCCTTCCTTCGTCATGTCCTGCTCATTCGCCAACCAGGTTCTCGCTCAGATTGCTCTCTGGACCACCCCTGAGAAGTTCCCCCTTGGCGTTCACATGCTTCCTAAGGAACTTGATGAGGAAGTTGCCCGTGCCCATCTGACCCAACTCAATGTCAAGCTCACTACTTTGACTGATTCGCAATCGAGCTACCTCGACATCCCTGTCAGCGGTCCCTACAAGCCCGTAAGTAGTATGACAATCCATTTTGGCCCGAGAACTAACCGATGCCATAGTCTCACTACCGCTACTAATTTCTTCTATCATCTACCCTGATTATCTATCGATGGCCTCAACGAGCCCTCGCCAAGCTGTCGGGAGAATGGGATCTTCAACGTCCTTGATTTTTTGCGGATGTTCGTGACTCATTCAACAGAGTCTTTATTTAATGCTCTTTGGCTGCTGGGTAGTTGACTGAGCGCTGGGCAGAGGAGGAACACGCGCTGTGGATATAACGGTGGGATTAGTTAGTTTGAAAAAGGAGGGCCTCAACGAGCCCAGTAACGTGGTATGATGTACAATCGTCTAAATGGAACTTTTTGGACACGACTCTTTCGGATCGGGCGTGAAGCGGGCAGTAAATGGAGATAGCTCAGGATATCCCGACGGGATCGTGAATTCCTGAGATGAGTCTCAGGTTTGGTCATGAGGCAGTGCAGCTCTCTGGTTTCTCGGGTACCATCATAAGCATCCTAAACACAATGGCTACATCCTCGCCCCTTCATCATGATACTGGGGAGCAGGAAATAGAAGCGGCTTGGATTGTGAGGAAGTTAGCAGGGGTGAGTATTTCCCCCAAATCCCGCTTCTCATGACTTGTGCTTTTGCCGGAATTGGGGAATGTCTATTAAGCTTTTACCTGTCAATCGAATCTCCTTGAACAATTCTGAGGTGTTCATCTCCTAGTCAATGACGGGAAGAATTGTAATGTCTTCCTATGAGTCCTTGCGAGCGACAGGAAATACCGTCATCTGTCTTTCTCCCGTAAGCCTTTTCCCTCATCTGTGATCTCGCTTGGATATTCGCTTGTTGCTTCCTGAATGCGGACGAACGGGGCCTGGGTCATGTTTGAAGATTTCTTCTGTTTTCTGTTCTGATGAACTTGTCTGAAGTTCTCTACGTGTTCTAGTGGGGTGACTCGTCTCCGTTATCCCTACCTTGCATTCGCTTCCGTGACGTAGCCGTACACACCATTGTGGTCGCCACCGTGAGCTTATCCCGCCCTCTTCGTATATCGGTCTCTCATCGCCGATGATGATCATTGTACTTGTTCCTTCAATCAGGGAGGAGTGGCTGCTGTTGCTGCACCTGCGTAAGTCCCATTTACTCTTTGCTGTTTCAGGTTAGAGTGCACGCAGCACGGTGGTTTGATCACGTTCTCAGCAATGAGAAAGTTGTCTCCACTTTTTCGTCCCAGATCTCTGATGAAGTGCTCATACTTGTTCCGTATACAGGATGGGCCCTGTGGCAGACGCTGTAACGTCCGCCATAGGCGACAGCATTGTAGTTGAGGCGGGGGTCAACAAAGGTTTCGAATTTGCCTTCAAAGAAGGGACGAAGAAGACGTTGAACCATATCATTCCGATCCACTCCCAGCGACTTGAAACAACTGGCACCAAGGAACTTTTGATAACACTGATGTTCAAACATGTTCACGAAGACGCCGCATTGGGATTCTATCGCAGTTCGGTGCATCCGTGAGTGATTGAAAGGCTCTCAACTCTATGACTACAGTTTTACAAGTCGATGTAATTAGAGATACAACTCTGTTCAGCAATGTCAAAGAGTACCTTGCCGTCGAAAAAGGATGGTTCTCCCCTTATCTTTATGCAAGTGCGCGACGACCGGTCATACCGAGAAACATGAAGGCGGATATAATCTTTTGTCATGGACCTTTTCTACAAGGTAAGTTCATGCCTATCAGTAGTATTACCTCGATACCTGTACCCTTACGGGAGGCTGATTTGGTGGCTCGGAAAATATTTCCCATCATTATCTTACTCTTCTTTCTGACGCTGATATTACCTATGTATAGGTGACTACAGAATCGGGGAAACATTGTTAGCAGAATCCGCTCTAGTGATCAGCCTTTGTGGCCCACCGGGGCCTGTACCGACCACAGAACAGCCAACCACACCCAGGGGGCATGAACAATCCCCAGCCCGGGAGCATCGTTTCCATAGGCTCTCTGGATTCCTCGATCGATCCCGTAGTCCTTCCCCGTCAGAGGGATCTACAGCTTCATCACCGCCTAGCGGGAAGAGGGGCGATCATCGAATATCGTCTTTATTCAACCGAGCGCCTACCGCCGAGTCAAACTCATATAGTGCTGGGGCTGCGCCCAGTCATGAAACACCGATTCCAGATGCTACCAAGGCCGAAGTTGTTCGTCGAAGGATGGTAATCGTTTTAGCGGGTCTGAAACCGCATAGAAAGCTCTGGACAACCAGCGCAAGACCACACGAAAGTGTTATGAAATATGTTCTCTGCAATGGGTGCCCAGCCATAGTGGTCCCGGTAAAAACCGGTGCTCCATTGGTCGCATGGGACTGCCTCACACTGGAGAAGCTCTGGGAATTGGAGCTCCCTGCGACTGGTGATCTGTCTGGAGAGCGGATAATCGAAGTGGGCGAGAGACCTGGCTCCAAGTTTGAGGGCGTTGTTAACGTCATCTTCGAGTTTTTGGATCTTTGCGTCGATTGGGACAGGGTTGAACTTGGTACTGGAGGAACTTCTGGCGGAGATGGGGAGCAGGATGCTCTTGGAGGTATGGCCAAAGACCCAAAAACGGCACTCAAGGCGGCGCTGGGTTTGCTACTAGCAGCAGCAGTCAGAACAAAGGAAAGCAAGGAGGTCGGAGAGGAAATTGATGAACATAGAGCTGGTATTGCAATGTGGAGAATCCCTTAGCACCTGCTCTCATCAAATTCACTGCCTGTCTGTTATGCTTGAACAAAATATCTCTCCTATTCTTGTAGTTATTGGTAGGGCATCTGGAATGAAGTTGATTGTCAAACCCTGATTTGTTGTGGTTGAGCACGAGTTTCAGAGCGAATTGTATTGTCGTGGGAAGCTGCAGACTGCCACTCTACACACCTGGCCATCGGTCAGCACTGCGGTTAACGCCGACCTGCTTGCTGCCCCTTCAGCGTCGCCACCGTAATTCGATTGGTAGTTCTTAAGCTTGACTACCACCTTAGGCACCTGTATCCGTGTAATCAACCGTGTAGAAGCTCCTTGCACGCACTTGTTGCCACTGCAGACCATAACCTGCGTGCATCTCGACCTACGCTCAAATGGTCGTTTCTTCTACTGCTCCTTCTCGTAGTCACAAGTCAAATGGTTTATCATACGCAGAGAAGGCCAAGAAAGCCAATGAGGGAAGATCTCTTGCTGCACGAACCGCCACCACCCTCATTTCTCACCCAAAGTCGGATGAACCACCAGACAGGGAACCCTTTCCATTAGTCTCTCAATCGGTCAAGCCTTCCACGGCCTCTGCTTCCAACCACCGCAAGAACGCAATATCATACGCGCAAGCATCTTCTCATAACCTGCCGAAAAAGCACGCTTCCGCCAATTCCTCTGCCAGTGCATCCTTGCAACAACAGCACTCCTCATCTTCGAATGCCAGACCGACAACTACCAAGCAGCAGCGTACTTCCTATCGGAGTACATTTGATACCGCTACAACATCCTCTATAGGCCCCTCACGGTTGGAGAAAGTACCCTCAGCGTCCAGATCCGGCCTTATACCAGGTGCTGGCCAGGGATTGAAGATGACCGAGGAGGATGATTTTGCAATAAATATAGTTGAGTTGCAGAAATGTCTACACTTCTTCTTGTGCTTATGCACCAACAGAAGCCCGAACCTTCTTCTCCTCATACCACGCAGGGGCAGAATCACGACCGATTAGATTCACTCCCCAGTCCCTCGATGGAGGATCTGTCCTCTCCAAGTAAAGAACAAAGTTACCTAGGCCAGGACCAGTTGACCTCCTTGGGAGGCTCACCGCTGTTTGTTCGGCCAGATTTGGCACCAGCTCACCAAGCTCTGGCGGTACAACATGACGCTGCAGCTCCGTCAACTTCTCCGTATGAAAATGGTTACGCAGGATATGGCGCACCTAATGGATATGTCAATTCATATCTCGCCCCAGTACAACCCCACCAGCAACACTACTATTCACAACCGTCCAGCTACTCTTCTAGTCCTGGCCACACACCTCCGATCGTATCCCCTCCATATCCGTATCCACCAGGCATGCCCATACCTTATCCGGTGTACATGGTGCCAGTTTTCATTCCAGCTCCGGGTTATTGGCATGGTCCTCATAGTCGGCCTGGCTCTGGACATCATACTCCAATATACCCCCAGTACTCGTCTACCACTTCGCAGCCAACGCCTCCAGTTGCGGGGAATTTGGCAAGCGAGGCATCAGCATCACAGGCGTATAGTCACTATAATGCACCTCAATTGACGGAACCTCAACCTGACACGCCTCCAAGGCGAGGCTTTACACGACCCACACGACCTGAAGACTCTGAGCCGGTCGCTGGCTTTGGAGTGTTCGATAGCGAGCGAGGCTATTCTGCCGCCGGCGAGTCCGTTGTTTTTGGCTCAGTCGGTACAGTGAGCGAGTGTGGATGCCACAGCCCTTCTCTGAGCAAGGCTGAATATGCCCACGCAGACAATGTAGAACCTATGGAGAATGAATTCTCCTCATTGTCAATAGGAATCACACCAGACGATGAAGAGTACCCTCGTTTACGGTCACGTTCACGCACTCTATCGAGTGTTAGGAGTCGTACGGCCACTGTCTCTGACGATGGCCTTCTGGAGGTCAAGGAGGAGAGGCTGACTGGAGAAGAGGTAGTCCTCCAGACGGTTGATCTCTCAAACCCTGACAAGTCGCATTTGGAATTCGGGACAATCGCTTCATCGAATGACCAGAAAGGAGAAGCGCTGACAAGACCAGCTTCAGCTCCCCCTCACAAGAACGTTGTCGAGGATCCCAGTTCCAATCCATTGTTTCGATCGTATAACGCCCTCCCCTCATCATCTCGTGCTCATTCTGGCCGCGAGTCTCCTGTTGTCAACCCATTCCCCAGTTCGTCATCGCAAGAGTTGCATTTGAGACTCGAGGAGTTATCAACGGCTCCACGTCCTGCGGCGGTATCCGAAGATGGAAACGGGGATGTATTCACTGTCAAGGATTTTGGATATGGATTTGGGTCAGGGTCTCATTCTCCATCCGAGGTCCCCGACAGCCACGACCGTTGGGACCGAGAATTAGCAAGAGGCGAGGAGTACAGTGGTCTCCGCGGAGGCAGGGGCGGTGAATTTCATATACGGCCTAGGCGGGGATATCAAGGTCACGATAGAGGCTACTACAATGGGCGAAGAGGGCGGGGGAACGGGTATGGGAGAGGGAACTCTCGTCGGGGAGGGGGGTTGCAACCCAACAATCATCATCGCCAGCCTTCCTTCAACACCTCTCCAGGCGGGTTTCGACCAACTCCACCACATCATGGGAACTCCGCAATTCAAGGTGGCACGTCCCATGCACCACCGTTCCTCAACCCCAATGGTTACTCATCTCAAACATCAAGCCATTCCTCTAACCCAGAGCGAGTGAAAACATTGCCAGAAGAAACAGCAGCCTACACTAATTCCCCTGCACCAATCACGACCGTTCCTTTCCCGCTTGACCCAGTTCGGTTGAGACTTCTGGGACTGCTGGAGCATTATCTCAGTCCACAAGGCATGGCTTCTGATGATTTTCTGCGACAACAGGTACGAGATACTCTGCATTATCATATTATCTATATATAATGAACCCTGTTAAATTAGATGAGTTCCGAAGGATGGATACCCTTGCTAGTGTTCTCTACATATGGCGACATTTCAAGATATAAGGCGGATGTATCGTTGATTCGTGATGTGCTCACACTCTCCAGCATCGTCGAACTCAACGGCGATTCAGTTCGGATGGACGAGTGGGAACACTTTATCCCGTCCAACAAGACACAACCTGAAGAACTATCAAATGATGACGTCCCAAATCTACAACCTAACGCCTCTGACTCAGAAAGCGACTTTCATGAAGCGGACTCAGACGACGAAATCGAATATGAAACCGACGACGACGACGACGACGTTGTTATTGTCATAAACCAAGAACCTCTCTAGAGCGATTTGCTCGGACGTTGTCCCAACTATCACGTCTACTCAATGTTTTCTACTTTCTCCATTTTTCTCCAGGGATAAGCCATATCATACTTGGTCGCACGACACTGCATTAATTCATCCGCTTTCACATCTTGCTCATGTACATACTCAACTCGCATTCTTTCGATATCTTAATGTGTACTCATACCGGTCCAATTTTTTTTTACCCGCACACCGTAATTTTCCGTTATCGTTCGTTAATCATCCCGGGCTCTTGTCTTATCATACATGAGTACAGGCATATCTTCATGATTTATCATCAAGTTTCCCTCGTCCTTACCGAGGCCGTTCGGGTTCTCGCTCTCCCCCACCCAGGGAACTCCTCTCGCTAACAGGAACTTCGGGAGTGCTGTAGTTGTTGAATTTGTCGACCTCATGTATTCCTCAACTTTCAGACCCTCGCGCCAAATCCTGCCTGTGAAACTGATTGGCTGGCTAAGACCCTCGGCGTAATTATCTTTACCTCTCCACCACTCTGCAAGGAACATGCCGAATCAAATTACCCCTGTCGCTGCGCTCAAGCGCCACCTAAACTCGAGTCCTGACTTCAAAACCCGATTTTCTCGAGCTTACCTTTGAATCGGTGTAAAAATGCGAATCTAATCTTAGCGTTTTCTTTCAGAAAGTGCCACTAAACGGAAGAGGAGAATTAGGGTTACAGGGGCTGGACTATCGTAATAGCCAAGATTGTGGTATTCGATCACCGGCAACCACATTTGTGTTTTGGAACGCCGCACTGTTGGGTGCAATATATCACATCGCTGAACCCTGCAGATTTTCATTTTCGTATAACTAGCATGGGCTGAGCTGACCTTCCCTGTTTCTTTCCCTCCACCCTCCTGTATACGCTATGCCCCGGATGAAGTCTCTCGAATGTCATTGGCCACCGCCGCAACCTCCCGATGAGAATGAAGAAGCTCTTTTGTCTCGATTGGCTCAAGAGGCAGAGGCGAAGAGAGTTAGTGATGCAATTGACCAAAGTCTTGTCGCAGAGAGAGAACGGAGGTCGAAAACTCCTGCTATGAAAATCTTGTTGCTCGGTACGTCGGTTCTATGAGGATTTACAACGGGGCTCAACTGAGACGTGTACCAGGGCAAGCTGAGTCCGGCAAATCCACCGTCCTGAAAAACTTTCAGCTTCATTTTGCACCAAACGCATTCACAGCTGAGGTTCGTAGTCGTTGATTTTAATGGAAATCCTTATGCCGAGATAACCATCTCCTCAAGGCCGATACATGGCGTCCCATCGTTCACCTAAACCTCGTTCGCTCGGTCAACTTCATCCTTCACTTCCTCGAACACAGATTCAACCCGAGGGACTCAAATGCCCATCTCCTGACTGAGAGGATCCGCCACTTATGCATCCGGTTAAAACCACTGCGTGAGGTCGAAAATAGCTTGATGCGAAGGTTCGCAGGAACGTCGCTTCCAGATTTGGATCCTCATGCACCTCGATACGATCCTGCTCGAGCATCCGAAATCCAGGTTATGTCAAATGCTAGCTGGAAGATGATACTGCAGCCTAGACGACAGTCCAGCGATATGTCTATGAGGCACATTGAGCGACAGAACGAGACGGATCGACGGATAATGTCAGCATGTGCAGAGGATATGATGACGCTTTGGAAAGACGAGTTTGTGCAGGCTGAGCTGAAGAAGAATCTGGGGATTCATCTACAGGACCAGTCCGGGTTGTAAGTGCTATCTGCTTTACGGCACTCTTGGGTCATCGTCGATGATTAACGTCGGTTCCTTACCCTTAGCTTCCTTAACGATATAGCGCGCCTCGCTCGTCCTGATTATAGGCCAACTCCAGGTGAATATTTTCTGGGCCAACCATCTCCCGTGGATTAATGGTCGGGATAGATGATATCCTTCGTGCTCGGCTCCACACCATAGCCCCAGAGGAGCACAAGATCGTTACGGAAACAAGTCGGTCTTCGACCACCTTTCACGCTTCGGCTCGGCTCACATTTTTGCAGAACGGGAAGGAGCGAAGGACTGGGTGATCTATGATGTTGGGGGTAGTCGAAGTCAAAGAGGTGTGTGGCAGATATTGGCCTCAACGTGGTGCCGAGAGCCTGATCCTTGCAAATTTAGCTACTTGGGCTCAGTTTTTCGATGATGGTCTGTAATTGCTCAGCTTAATGCAATGTTTGATGCTGAGAAGGAATCTTCGTAGCCAACGTCATCATATTTCTTGCAGCGA
Source organism: Clitopilus passeckerianus (assembly GCA_944990035.1). Classification (NCBI taxonomy): domain Eukaryota; kingdom Fungi; phylum Basidiomycota; class Agaricomycetes; order Agaricales; family Entolomataceae; genus Clitopilus; species Clitopilus passeckerianus. The sequence goes on from CALYLX010000145.1 coordinate 359,080, forward strand.
TGTCTGGCTTCAATCAAACTCTTGATGAGGACAGCAAGACCAACAGACTTGTCAGCAGCATTTCTCGTTCATTTGTCACTAGGTTGACTAACGCGATGTTTGTAGATCGATACACTCGCACTTTGGAAGCAGGTCGTAAGCAATAAGATCCTCTGCAAGGTGGAGGTAATCCTTTTCATGAACAAATACGACATCCTGGACGCGAAGCTACGTTCTGGAGAAATGTTCTCGTATTATATCACGAACTATACGGGGAAGGAGAATAAAGCCGACGCTGTCACGAAATGTAAGCCTGAACTTGCTTGATGTATTTACGCAATTCAGGCTAACCAATAATATGGAAGACCTTGCCGACGTTTTTACCGACATCCACACAAAATATAGCCCAAAGAAACGAAAGCTGTACGCCCACATTACTACCGCCGTTGTGAGTACCGTCTTCATGAAACAATTCATGTACGCTGACGAATATGCAGAATCCAAAATCTACGGCCAAAGTAATCGACTGCAGTAAGTACCTTGGCCGCCTTCAAATCAACACGCGTTGCTGACGTCCTGCTAGTTCATGACGCCGTCATCCGCAAAATGCTCATAAGCAGCCACATCATCTAAATTCAACTAATTTCTTGCTACATCAGCCAATGTACTACTATATACACTAGCTCCACTATCTACTGCATCTGTATATGTGTATTTCTGCTTAATATTGAATGAGTTGGCCTGAAGGCGGGTTGAAGCAAAGAAAGACGCGTTCAAATTTTGGCATCTCGTGACTTGGCAGATGCATCACCTGACTGTGCATCGCCACCTTCGAATGCGATGACATAGAGCTTGCCTCGCAGCTTGCGCAGTCTCCACAACTCTAACTCGAGCAACCACCTTCATTCGCTATCATGGTCAAGTCCTCAGACGTTATCCTCATTCTTGTACGTGGAGGCCAACTCTCCTTATGTGAGGGTACTCATTGCGCTTGTCCCGGATAGGTTGCTATTCTCTTTCCCCCAGCAGCCGCTGGGATCCTCACCGGCTGCAGTTGTGATCTCCTCATCAACATCTGCTTGACCATGTACGTGCCCCTATCGACTGGTATTCTTTAACCGAGTGCTAAACGGGCCCGATATCGTAGTCTCGGTTACATCCCTGGCCACATTCACGCTTTCTGGCTTATCTATAAGAAGATGCAGGCCGAAGAGCGCTACGGACAGGGCGGCTTCCAATGTATGTGCTTCATGCATTCCATATGCTCTCATTGCTTACGTTGCTCGACAGACGCTGGAAACGGGTCTTATGAGCCCCTTTATCAAGGATTACCTCAAGGTCCTGGACAACAGTATCCTCAGCAGCCTTATCCCCAGCAACCGTACTACGGTTCCACTGGACGTTGATTGACACTTTTACACGTTTCTGGTGCAGAATGTACCCGTTAAATATATAGGGATTTACCACATTTTAATATATATACCGTTTCTTGGCCGAATAACGCTATGGTTCTAATGAGGACATCGTCCGCGATCCGTTTCTCTTCAGAAGGACAGAAGAGCTGAATCCAAAGGCTTGAAGGCCTAACGAGCCAGCTCAGTGAAGCTAGCCGCTGAAGTTGCAGCCTGCAGCAGTGATCAGAGCGCCGGCGAAACCAGGCTATCGCGCTCACGTGATCGGAGTTGAGATTAATGAGTAGTGTAGTCTGCACATGTTCAGGGTTCAATTTCAACAACAACAATGGCGGAAAACACTCGTCCGTCGTCTTCGCTACCACCAGCGATGAGCTCGAAACAAAGGAGAACGTCAAGACAGCCCATGGCCAACCTAGAAGACTCAACAAATCGAACCCAACTCATAAGTCCTCCCCCAGAAGAGACTCTGAATCATTTACGACGCGTATCTGTGAGTGGCAAGCAGACTGGGCTCTCTTGACGACGAACCTAAATTTCTCTCTCGTATAGCGCACTGGACCATCTACACCCCAAATATCTAATTCTAAACGAAAGCGCAATCTATCACAAGGAACTTCGCAACCAACGGAAGGAAATCAAATTGAAACAACGCCCAACCCCAAGCCCCGCAAGCAACTGAAGAACCGGCTCTCTTTTCTTGAATCCCCTACCAAAGCCTCTCGCAACACTCCTGGGCGATCAATGTCCGTGAACCCCAAATCCCCTCATGCCGAGAATCCAGATGCGGACTGGCTCCCACCTATTCCAAGCAGCGCTTCAAGGCGCGAAACTATCTCGGCTCGAGCTCGGAAAACAACACCCATTCCTGCATATGAACCACCTACAGACGTCTTTACACCTCCTAAGGAGGTTATGCTGGTCCCGACCATCTCCAAGTCTTCAAAGCGCAAGACGCCCGCGAACCGAGGACGTACTTCGGTCACTCCCTGTTTGACCATTGCCATCAAGAAGGAACTACCCCCAATTGACTTGACTGTACCCATGCCTCCTCCCAGCCCCTCCGATGACCCTCTTCTCCTCTCTGGCCCTCCTGAGATCTCGACGCCAATCAGGCCTCGTCGAAATCTACCTAGCTTCGCGGAGTCCCCACCACAGTCTCCCCTCCCACCGTCATCTGAACCAGATGACGATGACGAGATGGAGCAGGTTACTGAGCGGTTTGATTGGACGAAACACACTGTACCGGAAGGCTCTACCGACGACATGAGCATGGAGATTGACGAGCAGGACAGAGACGTTCCCCCCATCCCCTTATTCGACCTCAATTACGCAGGTCCTGCGGATAATTCTACTGGCTGGGATAGCAGCGACGAGGAAGACGACGAGCTGCCTGTTCACAATGGTGGCTTCTTTGAAGAGGGCGAAGGGGAGTTCACTGGTCGTTGGCGACAGACTAGGATTCCAACAAAGGCGGACCCTCCCAGTAGTGCAACGAGGGATAGGATGGAGGAGTGGGGTCGTCCTATTACCCCATTCCCGAGGGAGAAGATCAAGCGTTTGAGCTTGGTAAAGGAGGCTGCTGCTGAGGAGGACCGTGAGCCTGAGCCTGTTGCTCAGGATGGGCGGGGTCTCCAATCGCCCTCGCACGGGGAAGACGAGGACGAAGAAATGGAGGAAGAGGAGGAACGTGAAGTTCGGGAGATGTCGATACCGTTGAACGATGAAGATGAACAGATAGAAGAAGCACGAACGGGGACTTTCTTCAAAGCCACTTCGCCTCCCCGCGTCGTTGACGCACGATTCGACTTCGACCAGTCTCTTGACGATGAAGAACCGGAACCCGCACAATTCGAGCCGCAGGCGCCTCTGGTTGTACCTGCTGTCGATTCTCGTTTCAATTTCGACCAGTCCTTTGAGGACTCTCTCGAGGCAGAAGTGCCTGACATGATTCATGATGAGCTTTCCCTGCCTCACGACGACGTTGCTCCTGCTGAGGATGCCACCTTTTCCACGAGACTTGCTATGGATGATCAGAACTCCTTACCCAAACTACCGGAGAAACAACGAGAAGCTGCTCCTCCAGAGGAGGACGAAGACGAGGAAGAAGAGCGTGAGGTCCGCGACTTGTCTGTGGACTTCCGGGGCGAGGAGGAGGATGAGGATGAGGCACCCGGAACAGGGGCTCACTCCATACTAGACGGCCTTGAGGCCCCCAGACAACATTCCTCCCCAGGCCAACTTCCCAGTCTCCGACATTCGCTTTCCCCTGATCCTCGCCACCAGTCTCCTGCTGTTGTTCGACTACAGGTGCAGTCACAATCTCCTTCATATGAGCAGGAGCCACTGTCCCAAGGAGGACGGTTCCCCCAAGAGACATTTGCCCAACCAAAACTGGTCCCTACACCGTACAACATTCCTTCCAATTCAGCACCTGCTGCTGAGCCTCGTCGTCGGGATGAGCTCGCCATTGCGTCTGATATGGAAGAAGGCGGTTCTGATTCAGAGGACGACAGCTACAACTTGGGCATCGTCAAGATCACTAGCGCGGATCCTCGTGCCGCTGCACGAGCTGCAGCTATTCTTAAGCAGGTGAGTACAGCGAGCGCATGTTATTTCGTGTAAGACTAACTTGTCGATCTTTCCAGCATGACTATGACTGCTTCACGAAGATCATGATGAAGCAACGTAAACGGTCGTTCACCCCCGGGAAGGCTCCTTCTCGGAGGAACAGCATTATTGGAGGCGGGATCGTTAAGCAAAGCAACATCTCTGAGATCGAGAAACTCAAGAAGCGCCGAGCCACTATGGGCGTTATTGGCGAAACCGCGTACATCCCTGGCAGCCCTGCGAAGACACTTCCTGAGCTACTCAAAGAGGCTGAAGCCGAAGTTTCCATGATGCATTCCCCGCGTAATGCTCCATCCTCTTTGTTGGAAGAGAGGAATCCCTTTGAAACCCCATTCCCCGCTCGGCAATCATCGTCCTCATTTATGGACACCACGCCTACACAGATTCAAGCCCGCTTCACTGGAACGGGCAAACGAGAGTGGTCAAAGGAGGAGTGGAAACTGTTAGATGCTTGTTTCACCGACGAGCGTTTAGAAGTTGGTGGAGGAGACGTGCTGGCCTCTGTGGACGAAGTCCAACTCATAGACGTCGTTGCCAGGTTTGTAGGCTTGATGGGAGGAGACCAGGTGATTCTCGCCTATGGCGCGGATTGGAACAGGTACACCCTTGGCTCCAACTGCTCAGCCATGACATCTAACCGTGTTTGCAGAGAAAGCCTGTTACATCGTGCCGCTACATTACAGGCGAAACAACGCTCAGGCAAAATTGCTCCACCTACAACGCCTATTGCTACCCCTGCGTCGCCCAGCATTCATCGCGAGAGGCAGTCGACACCAGAACCTGCAACCACACCTCTCACCCGCCGGGGCTTACCACCACCGAAGTCTCAATCAAATGGTGGCCTCAACTTCCCCGTAGCCCCGACAGATAGTGGTCTATTTGCAAACCTCGCTTCTGAGCCCAAAGAAGAGTCACGCAGGAAGATGCCATGGTCATTGCTCGCACCTCGCTATTCCCACCTGCTGCAAGAAGCTATTGAGATCAGTCAGCCAAGTGCAGCTCCGTCGAACACGGGACCCAATCCAGTTGACCAGCTTGAGGAGAACAATGGCATGGACCATGTGGTGGATGATGTGGACGACGATACCCACCTTGACGATATCAACGACGCCGTCACAGCTGCACCGGGATCTACGAATATCGGGAAACGTGTCAAGGGCTTTATTACCTCTTATCTCCCGACACTGAAGAACTCGAGCCGTTCGTCCAAGCAACGGTCGACGATTCCTCATCAACCTGGGCTGCCGTTGCCTCCAAAGGACCTTCAAGGCAAATCTAGGGGCCCTATCGCAACTCCAGCACGGCCGGCACCTCAGCGGCCGAAGCATCCCAAGGATATTGTACACCTCCAACCTGCGCCGCTGCTCGAGAAGAACGTGGTACCTCGGATGACAAAACCAAAGCGTCTGGTGGACCTACATCCTGTGCCTCCTCTCGAGGTACCGAAGCCTGTCACGGAGGCACCCCGACCAAGAAGAAGTAGCGGTGCAAGTGTCAAAGATCTTGTGAAGGGCTTTGAGGAGAAGGAGGAGGAGGCCCGCGGAGTGAATGGTAAAGGGGCTGCACTGAAGCGTGTACGCAGTATTGACGGATGGAGGAATAAACTACCGACAGCCAGCCAACCAGGAAAGCCTACTTGGCGGCCATAATATGATTTTACCACCGTTGGGATGGACCAATGGAGACATACATGTATTTATACACAGCCAGTCGAAAAACATGTGCCGAGTACGTTTCACCAATCCCATGATGGGTATGACCCAACATTAGTACTTGGAGAACGTAGATCAGTATAAATAACGTCAATAATAGGGTTGGGGAAGAAACCTCGCCGACCTATCTTACCAGTAAGTTACCCGGGTCGGGTCCAGAGGCGAGGTTTCTTAAGGTAGGCGTCATCTAGGCACGTGACCTTGAAGTGTGACAATCAGCTCGAAAAGTGCTCAGCTTTTTTTTTTTTATGATCATCCACGTAGGGTATATTTTAGACGTACTCAAAATATACAAAAAACTGGGTGTGCGATAACAGTCCTGTGAGGGCAGGCTACACCTAAATCATCCCTCTCATCAACCTGGACAGCTTCAGACTGTCCTGTGCTCCTACTAGCGACTGACATCCGGATTTCAGAGGAGTCCCACCCCATTCTCCGGGTGGATGCGCCTAAGATAAGCCCCAAACCACCAGCATGGGCGCCGCAGCTTCCAACTGTCAGTGACCTGCATAGCTGGTGTACCAGCAGTAGGGGGTTGACATGATGACCCTTACAGGTTGGAAAAAGAATGTTAATGAGAGACCCTGCCTTCCACTATGCACATCGGATCCTGAACCCACCACCTAAACCTATACCCCCCTCCATGCACCACTCGAACACCCCGCTACCCACTCCAGAGGTAGAATACCCGTTCCAGCTGCCAAGATCGTGAGTAGTAGCCCCCCATCCCAAAGCAGTTGATCCTTCTCGGTTGCGCCCCTTTCGGGTCTGCGCGAAGCAGAGCATATTCCTAAACTTGTGAGGACGCAATGACGCTAACATAGAGAGTAGGGTTCGCCCAGGTATGTGTCGAGATAGTAGGCATAAACAGATCCTAATTGCCTCCAGCAGAGTGGAGGGGAGACGAACCGCGCGATTGTCGCGATCTGCCCCGATAAGCAAAAATGAGTGTGAGATTGAACGGATTTGTTAAAAGGAAAGGCGAGGAGGCTGTGGCGGGGCCTGATGTGATTAATGAGAGGTGTTTGGTAGAATAAGGCCAACCATTTGTGTGAGAGTGACGAGTTCCCACGGTTGGATGGTGGTGGTTTAAGATCAAGAAGTGTCGCGCGAAAAGTGCTCAGCAGGTGGACTCCTCATTAAACCAAGAAATTAAAATAAACTATATTATCAGTCAATGAAAGATCACATTTTCAATTGCTGGACAATTGCGATTATTTCAGAACAGAGTTGTAACATTGTTATAGAACTATCAGTAGATTTACAATGGGGATAAGATAAATTCGACACTCCGCTCAGGGTGCCTGGTGCACATTGTAGTGTGCCGACAATTCAAACAGACAGAGATTTCTTACCATGTCATCTCTCAGCAAGCATGGTCGGGTTGGCTTCCAAAATCTGTGGGTAGGGAGACAGAAGAAAAAGCTTGAAGAACTTGCAGAGAAAGAGAATTTTGACGTGAGTAGGATGATCAAGAATCACAGTTGGAGAAATCTAATCACCCGGGATCCAGCGGGTCAAAGCAACGACCAAAAGGGTGCGGAAAGAGGAGCGGTCTCGCAGATTACTATTGTCAATTATCAGACCTACATTGATGAATTCAAAAAATGCAAACACATCAGCAAAAAAAAGTCACATCTTATATGCCTTACAGTGCTTACATCTGCCTTGGTGGTGCCTATAAGGCTATACAATGCATTGTAAGGCATGCAAGGCAGTCTTAAGGTGTGGCTTTTTTTGCTGATGCATACCCGAAGATCCCCAGCGATCACAAGCAGTATCAGCCACTCCTCTACGAGCACCAAATCTGTTTGCTGACTTGGATCTCCAAGTCAAAATAGCTACAGTGATACACGAATGCCTTGTCTGGAAGGCAATCACTTCAGATCAAGAAGCTCAGGCTGCTGAGCAACTGGCAGAAGTTGCTCGACATGCAGCCAGCTCTTCACCACTCCCTGCTTATTGCGATGCAGCCGATCAAGCATGTAATAAGGCTACAGATGCCAGAGCAGCTGCTCGTAGAGTTGCTGAACACGAGATCAAAGCACAAGCAAGTGTCAATGCACTGCTGCAGTTGCGTGCCGCTCTTCAACCTCAGCCTATTCAATCAAACACGAGCACAACACCCACAGGTTCAGACGATCCCGTTGAGCCACCCAACACAGACCTTTTTGGTAGTATTCACAATGACTCAGAAAATCCAGTGGTCATTGAGGATCCAGCAATACATGATGGGGCCCTTGATGAAGAAGAGATCGACGATGATGATGAACAGCTGGAACACGCTCCTACACCTACACCGTGCAAGTCAGCACGAGCTGGGGATTGCTTTTCTCCAAATAAAACAGCTGCCCAAGCGGCTTTCCTTTAGATTCTCCAGATCCTGAAACCACCGAAGACAAAAAAGGAGACAGATTCTGTCCTAGATGCTCTCACACGACACCGTTTAGAGGATATGAAGGTCACACTAGCATCATATACAAATCCGGTTAAGACACTCTTCTGGAAGCTCTCATCTTTAAGAGCTGCCTATTGTGAAAACTGTGGAGAGTGGTACACAAAACACTTGTGAGAATGGTGCCGGACATTCATCACAGATGGTTCCATCCCATCAAATACATATGGAACCTGGAATATGTTCCTGCTCACGCATGAAGACCTTGTCACTGAGCTCACAATACATCTCCAATCCATTGGTCAGCATGTCCGAGCTCAGGACATTGTTGATCTTCTATCAATCCCAGAGGTTCAAGCATGATGGAAGCTGAAGTGAGTGCCGTCACTTAAGACAGCTCAGTGATGGATGCATTTGATGGGATACTGGTGGGAGAAGAGGCCAACAGGGATGTACATCCCAGGCTGCCCTGTTAGAAATCTGCAGAACGACTTCTCATTACAAATACACCTGTCTGCAGAATGACTTGTAGTACATTTGGTAGTCAGAAAGACAGGCAATTCTGCAGAATCTTGACTGATTCTGCAGAATGGCTATATGCTGAGTAGCTATAACAAATGCGTACAATTTTCTGGAAACCAATCATAAGCCCATTCTGCAGAATTATGTGGAGTAATTCTGCAGAACTCTCTATGCAGCCAATGACAATTCTGCAGAATAGTGCATGTGTCATTTGACAGTGGTCAGCACTAGGGCGGGGAAACAACTATTATGACTAAACCAAGGTAAAATTAAACGGAAATTCCATCAGCACCGTCGAGGGCGTTTGCCAAGTATACTCTGGGTAGAAAACTCCTCGCCATTCAGATTGACAGTCGGCTTAGACCTTCTTTTCTTTGGTAATGCCTCATCTATCGCAGTACTTCCGTCGCCCATCTGCTCAGCGTCGCCCTCGCCCTCTGTACCCACGGCTGGCATTCTGCGTTCTTGCCCAACATTTTTCTTGGCGACAGGGCCCATTTTCTTCTTGGCGACAGGACCTGCTTTCTTCTTAGCAATAGGGCCTGACTTCTTGCTCGACTGCTTCGCCTTTAGAGGATGGGCCTCTATAACCAGCGCTTCTGATACGTAAGCGCCTGGCACCTGGTAATCGTCACTGGCAGTCGGGGACCCTGCTCGGTCGGCTGTGATTGGACCTTGAACTGTGGGCATCTGCAATTGATCCGGAATGCTTGAGAAAGGCGCCGAAGTAATGCCTGAAACAGAGGTCCCATCGGTGGCAGGGGGTAGATTAGAGAGCGACCCAGGCTGAAGAAAAGGGCTACCAGCAGAAAACAAGGGTTGATCACCCCCACTGGTGCTTAGCGCAGCAGCTGGAGCTACAGGAACTGACGATGCGATGCTATTCAAGAGCGAAGAAGGCGCAGTGCTCGAATGGGTGGGGGAAGGTGGTGCATCACCAACTGGAAGCAAGGGGCCGGGAGTCACAGGCACCGGAGGAGATGCTGAAGTTTGAAAGTGGTGCAGCCCGAACAAGAAGCGGCGAGAGCCTAGGAGCCGCAGAGGGCGACTGAGTAGAAACTGGAGGAGGTGAAGGGGCTGGTGGGAGCAACAAAGCCAATTCAGCATCACCATTGGTAGTCTGAATCATCTATGGGTGTACATTAGCCACGCTTCAGGTCTTCAAATGAGAGAACAAACTGTGCTCCTGGCGAAGTGCTCGGCAAACCTGGCATCCCCAAACTCGGTTCCATCACGACGATCTCCATGAGCCAAGCTGCTAGAAGTCCAATCCGCTGAGGCTTCTCCGCTTTGCGCGCTTGACGGGGTTGGCTCGAGCTGATTGACTATGACCTCATCATTATCAAATGTTGCATTGACCGGTGGCTTTCCATGTTCATTGGGGAGCGCCCTGGATCGGCGTACATCTGGTGCTGCAGTCCATAAGTTGAATGCTTCCATAGCAGCTGGGGGTGGACTCACGAAAGCAGTTGCGTGCATGTTTGGCAAAAGGCTTCTGGTACAGCTCCTTAAAGTCGTCATAGCTAGCAGCAAAGTCAAGGCCTTTGTGCTTTTGGCCGAAATAATAGCTTCACCAACGTAAGCACAAGTTTATCACAGCCAACAAATGCTCACTCACTGCTCCATGTATATGAACCCATCATCACTGGGGTTAGGTCCTGCACCAGTGACGAAGAATACCCATCCGGTTGCTTCTGCCAGGGCATTGAACACAAGACTAAGTACTGACAGCGCTGCCTTAATTGCCCTGTAGAGTGAAAATAAGCAGCAGGATCTATTTGAGCTGCACGCAAACTTACTCATCGTATTCCTGAGCCGTACGCGGACCTGGGGGTTTTCCACATTTCTTCTTTTTGGCGTCCTTCATGGCCTCCGTCTCCTCCTCAATCCGAAGCTGAACTTCTGGGTCCTCATCCTCTCACAACTGTGCGACAACCTCCCTTCGGATCTTCATATATAAAGACTTGTCTGTATGTGCATTTGCTTCTGATACCCGGGCGTCCACTGCAGAGGCAATCTTCTCGGCGAATGTCTTCTGATATACCTCTAGAACTTGCAAAGCTCGTCCGTTGTCAACAATCACCCCTTCCATCCACTTTTTGACTGCCTTGGCACATGCTCGTTGGCTGGAATCTCTTGTGACCCAGTAGAACCACTTTTGGACAGCCTGCCGTGTGCTGTTCAACAATATTATCCAAACAACCATCAAAAAAGGCTTACTCTTTGTTTTTTAAGCTCTGCTTTCGCGAGCTCGCCTTCCTCCGGCTTGGTTAGGGCTTGTTGGGCGCCTGCAGGTGCGGAGAGGGCTCCAATACGCGCCATAAACACCTCCCTTTCTGGCCAGCGCTTGCACCACTCTTTCCATACGTCGCCAAAGAACCAGGACACAGTGCTCTTGCATCGCGCTTCGAGGAACTCTTGGATATGTTGCTCAAGAAACGTCTGCTGATCTTGCGTTGTCCAGCGTTTACCCATAGTCAAAACAATGTAGAATTTGTCAAGAGAGGCTAATAGTTCACAGGATGTGGTTGCCAAAAACAATTTTCTTCTCAGAATATTATGTTTAGAAACAAATACATGATTTGAAACCAAGTGAAAATAAATTTAACAGGTAACACTGTCATGAAAAACAAGGTGAACCATAAGCAGAAAGTGGAAGATTCTCTAAACGTTTCTAGCCTTCCTCCAGCGGGCTGAACTTCACATTGGGATGCTGTCACCTCAATCTCTTGTTCTTTTGACAACGTGGCTTCTGGGCTCTCAGGATGAGCTGAATTGTAGATTGACAAATACACATGTGGTGAAATTTGCGAAATTTATTGAACTCATGTCCTGTCAGATGAATGCTTAGCGCTTTTCGCTCCTCTGAGGCTACGGAACACAGATCTGGGCGCCTGATGTGAAGCATAAACTAGGCACCCCTCCAGATTTCCTTTCAATCTCCAGACCAATAACCCCGCAGAGCAACCGGGAAGTCTGTGACAAGCTGTCAATGTTGAAAGCATGTTTACGCGGGTTCACACACCTTTTTTCTGGCAGGCGGCAACCTGTTTATGCACCCTTTGATTCTCACACTTCTGGGTCCAAAAGATAATGATCATGGTCAGCTGCAATAAGTCCTTACCTGGACAATACTCAATCTTGGGCTGGAATCAGGCATGTCCAACTTTCCTAGAAAAGGCTACGCAAAGTTGACATGCGTTACTGCTCAAACATGACTGCAAGCAACGGGTGGTCCCACTACAACAACAACAACAACGTCTGCCCTGCACCTAGTCCTCCTGTTACCCCTCGTGAAGATGCCTTGTTTAAGATGATCCACCGCCTCAAATTGACGATTGAGAGTAAGTCACTGCCCTACAATCACGAACACAAGCTGACCAATCCCAGATGCACAGAACCATGAGAAATTCCCAATTCCTCTAAGCGGACCAAAAGATTGGTAGCTTGGCCGAAAGATTATGCATCACTGAATACTTCTCTTCTATTCTCTAGTGCCTAGACTTCCAGTTCTTTTCGATGACACCATCGAACTTTTCTCTGAGTTTCTAGAGTTTGAGTGGCTCTGTAACACGCTTGGATTGCATCTCCAGGACATTCGCGGTAAGACTTCACACTACATTAGCTTCTGGGAATTATCTTATGGGCCTTCTAGAGCCAGGACTTTTTCGTCGACCAAAGTTAACAGCCAACCACGGTGTTCAGGCCAACGAATTCCTCCAGCCCCTGTACCATGCAGAAGCTCGCCTTTGTCTCGACGTGTTACGCGGAATGCCCCATTCCATTCTTGCAGAAGTTACCTCAACTTCACCAACCTCCCCTTCGTCCTCTGTTCATGTAGAGCCTGACAGCCCTGACTCTTTTGCCTGATCTCCATTCATCTTGCCCGATACCAGCTTCTGCTTCAGTAGCGATTCAGAGGTAGAAACAAGAAATGTCAAGATCCAGACCGACGATAGTCCTACTTCTCAAGAATCCGGTTCTGCTGTGCAGTATGGCTTTGGCAGAAATCTTCCGGCCCAGTTGCCTGCGAGTGGCGAACAAGAAGACAAGCCGGCCAGTCGGGGAAGTAGCCCGGAAACCGATTGGGGACTGGAGTATGGCTACGAAAGTGATCGTTCATGCACCATTTCCAATTTGCCCAGCCAAGCTAGGCTGCCTGGTTTGTTTTTATCCTATATTCTTGACAAGTCAGCGTTGCTAAAATAGGTCTTAGTTATCCACACAACTGTGCAAGATGGTCTCCGCATAATGTACCTTGAACAAGAATGGTATACCATCATAGTTGGTCGATATCCTGGCTACTACCACGGCATGTAAGTTCAGAATAGTCTACTCTAACTTCAGGCTCTGACCATCTACGTCAGCTCCTCTGTTCTAGATGCCATAATTGGCTGCCCTATCAGTTCTGTTCAACGCCACCCAGACTTGTATGCTGCTCAATTGGCATACGATACTGCCAAGAAGGAAGGGAGAGTCATGAAGGTGTCTGTTCTAACTTAGACCTTGTTTACAACTGCCCACGTATGCCTCAATATCCTCAAATACTGCCTTACTATGTCTTCAAATAGTCCCAATTAATAAAATGTGCTTTCTATAATTAAAAAGATCTTGAAATAAGCGATATTAGAGAATATCAGAGGAGAGTATGGTACAAATATCTACAGCTTAAGAGAATGAGCCCTCTTTTGATCAGATCCATCCATGCTAGGGCCATCATCGTCCAAGCTGTGCAGTCCAGATTCCTGCTCACATCGCGATCCAGCTTCAGCTTTATCGCCGTCCATCTCAGATTGCCCAGAGTCGGTGTCGGAAGGGGGTTCTCCTGGAACTGGTGGATATTGCGTGTTGTAACGAGCAGCAGCTGCGTCAGGGATGATGGAGCAGCGGGCCTGAATAAGGGTGATTCCAGTTATGAGCTTCTCTGCTAGGTCGAACTGTGTGCCCCACACTTCGCCTATCTGGTAGAGTTCTTGGGGAAGTGTTAGGTCTCTGACGTCTTTGAGCTGAGAAAGTAACCGGCGGCCAATGCATGCCCGGTCTGCCATTCGTTCTTTCCATTCGGGAACACCATTTGATTCGAACGCCTCAGCATACGTGCGTTCCAACCACCATGGCCAGTTGGAAAGGCCGCCCCAGGCTGATGTCCAGTCCAGTATTGGCCCTCAAAGCTAGCAGAGGGAGAGAACGGCGTCGCTGAACAGTAGATTGGGGTTCAAAGTGGTTACAGAGGCACTGGCAGTCCGATGTAGAGAACCCTTGAACTCGGAACCAGCAGTACTCTTGACGTGGCGAGTAACAGTACAATTGTGTGAGGAGGAGGCCTGAGCTGGAGGTGGTGTTAAGGCAGAGCCTAACAACTTAGGTAATACTGTTTACGCTCGATGTCTTTGATAAACAAAGACAGAGATTTGTCAGCAGCTGCGGCTGTACTGACGACCTGGTGAGATTGACGAAGCAAGGGACTTAAAGGCGAAGTAGAGAACTAAGCAGTTAGGTAGATTGCCTAGGTCAAGCTGAGGAGCCTTAACCAAATGGTACAGGTTTATATACCTATCTAGTAGTTCTAAATATAGCGCATGCGCAGCATGATGAGTAAGTACATGAGTCAGTATGACTCGATGCGAGTCAGAAAGAGTCAGATAAGGTATAAGTCTCTCACGATCGTGAGAGATGCGGAGTAAGCATGGAAAAAGATGAAAAATGCGCAGTGATGCGCAGCATATGTGAGTAATCGTGCATAGGTAAGCGGGCCGGGGTATGTAAGGAGAAACATGTAAGCAAAATCATAACATTACCCTCTCGCTATCGTTGAAGTCTCCTGACTTCAATTCCTTCCTTTACCCCAGAAGTGACGGTCTATGCCCTTGTGGTAGCGTTGTGGGCAGCTAACCGGGTAATGGCCTGGGCCACGATGATGGCACAGACGACACACAAAACGAAAGCAATGACACTGTCGGTGTCTGCCTCCACAAATGTAGCATCTGAACCATCTGGGTGGTGGTGGTCTGTTGGCAAGGTATCCGGTGCGCGGCGCCTTCTGGGACGATACTGTCGAGGGGGAAGGTTCACCAGCGTTGGTGAGTCGGACTCTGGTGGGTTTTCGAATGCGGAGAGGTATGGCGTTGGAGGGTTTGCCATTGGGGTTGATGTTTTCCTTGTTGTCGTTCTGTTCTTCTTTGACGAAGGGGTTATGTTTTATTTTTGCGGCGGTGTGTAAATTGGTGACGGGAGGAAATGCTCGTAGGGTTCCACAAACTTGACGTGCAGTGAGGATTTTGACTTCCTCTTCTTGACTCTCCTCAGGCCCCCAGGGATTGGAGGCAAGAGTTTCGAAGTCTGTCTCCTCCGGGTTGTTGAACCAGTTTTGTCGTTCGGGGAAGAATTCGTCGAGGAAAGCTGTTCCTCCAATAGCAAAGAAGAGGTCTGTGAGGGTCTCCTCCGTTTCTCGATCAACTTTGTCCAAAAGTTGATCAAGATCGTCGGTGGTTTTCGCAAATTGGTGGCGCAGACGAGCCACTTCGTTGCGAGTTTCGGTTCGTCGGTTTTGGTAGAGGGTTCCTTGTTCTCCCACAGCGGTGAGAGGGTTGTCGTCGCTGCTCCAGGCAGTATGCGTACGGAGCGCCGTAATAGCGGTATCGGATTTGAAGGTGTTGCGGATGATGGTGCGGTCGTAGGAAGAGGCATTTTGAGACATTGTTATATAGTGGATGTGAGTGGGTTTGCTATGTGGTGTCAGGTGAGTTTCTTCCTCTTTTTATACTCGGTGAGTATTTCCTTGGCGTTCCGCAGTTCTGACTCGGGCATCCATTCGTTGTCCGCTGATGGCCATCCCTTCCATTTTACGAGGTATCTGTGTCGCCCTTTGCCTTGTTTCTGATGGGCCACAATTGCTTCTATTTCGTATTCTTCTATTCCGTCAATTTCGTCAGGTGGCGGTTTAGAGAAGCTGGGTCCATGCGCTTTGGTGGAGATGTAACGGGTGAGAAGTGATGCGTGAATCACCGGGTGGATCTTCCATCGTCTTAGCAGGTCGAGTTTATAGGTCAGGTGTCCTTTTACCTCAAGTATCTTGAAGGGTCCTTCTCGTTTGGGTGCTAGTTTCTTGGAGATGTTTCCTTGATTGAGATTTGTGGTTTCTAACCACACCTTTTCTCCGACTTTGAATGGGGTGAACTGTCGTGTGATCTTCTCTGCCATGCGTTGCGCAGCAAGTGCATGTGCAGCATTTGCTTCATCGCGTGCTAGCAGAAGTTCCTTGATCCGTTTGTCAACTGCGGGAATTTTGCTAGTGGGAGCAACTGATGGGAGTGCAGGTGGTTCGTATCCCATCATTAGGTAGAATGGGGTTCGTTTGGTGACAGAGTGTGTTCGGCTGTTGTAGGAGAATTCTAGAGTGGTAATCCATTTGGACCAGGATTCGGGGTTCTGTGCACAGAAGATGCGGAGATAGGCATCAATCTCCTGATTGATCCTTTCTGTCGCACCATCGGTTTGTGGGTGGTAGGCGGTACTCATGTTGAGCTTGATTCCAAGGAGTCGTCCCATTTCTTGGAAAACTTTAGAGGCGAATTGAGGTCCTCTGTCTGAAATTCCTTTGTCGGGGAGTCCAAAGCGACGGTAGACGTTGTCAATGTAGGCATTTGCAGTTCCTGTGGCGTCGATTTTCTTTGTGCAAGGGATGAAAATTGCCCCCTTCGTAGCTCCATGGTCGACCACGGCCATAATGCTATCGAAACTATTACTCTCTGGGAGATCCGTGTGAAAATCGTACGTCACTAGCGAAAATGGCCTAGTGGTTTCGGATTTGATGGGCATTAATGGTGGAGCAGTGGGGTGGCGATTGATCTTCATTTGTTGGCACATTGCACAGCCCTGCACAAAGTTCTTGATGAACACTGACATCCCTGGCCACCAGTAGTCCTTCCGGACTTTCTCCAGTGTCCCAAATTGTCCAGGGTGTCCTGCGCTGGGTAGATCGTGATAACGTTGGACTATCTTCCTTCGGAGGTCTTCGTCATCTGGTACCACGCACTTGTCTTTGTAGTACAAGATGCCATCGTCAAATTTCCAGTCTTCCAGGTTTGATCGGATTGGTGGGGGTCCGTCTTCTTTGGCGGTGCGAATAGCGTCAACAATCAGTTTGTCATTGACCATCTTGTGTACAATTTCGTCCTTTAGTTCAATGTCAATTGAGCGAAGGAAGAGCTTGTCGGGGAGGAGAATGATGTCTTCGTTGTCGGTATCTTCACCTGGGATGTGGTCTGGTCGTCGAGATAGTGCGTCGGATTGTATCATCTTTGCACCAGGGGTGTGTACAAGTTTGATGTTAAACTGGGATAGCATCAGATTCCATCTTGCTTGTCGTCAGTTCAACTTCCGGGCTTCTCGGAAGTATGTGAGGTTTTTGTGATCGGATAGAATCACGACTGAATGTTGGGATCCATGGAAGTAGTGTCGCCAGGTTTCTAATGCGCGGATAATGCCTAGAAGTTCTCGGTCGTAGATTTCATAGTTCCGTTCTGTTTCCGAGAACGATTTAGATATGAAACCACATGGGTGCCATGATCCGTTGGCGTCACGTTGTTGTAGGACTGCTCCTGTTGCATGTTTTGAGGCGTCGCTTTCCACCACAAATGGCTTCGTGGGGTCAGGCATCAGCAACACAGGCGCTTCCAGGAATTTGTCTTTCAGGGTAGTGAAAGCTTTGTGACATTCATTGGTCCATTCCCACTTCTTGTCTTTCTTGGTGAGTTCGTTCAGCGGTTTGGCAATTTCCGCATATTTTCCGATGAACCTGCGGTAAAAGTTTCCGAATCCTAGGAATGATCGGACTTCCTTTACTGTAGTTGGCGTAGGCCAGTCGCGCATCCCTGCAAGTTTGACAGGGTCCATGGAGATCTTGTTTGGTTCAATGATGAACCCGAGGTACTCCACTCTTGTGGTGTCAAATTGGCATTTCTCTGCTTTGAGGTAGAGATCGTTGTCTTGTAGTCTTTGTAAGACTCTGCGTGTGCGTTCTCGGTGTTTTTCTGGATCGTTGGAGAAGATGAGGATGTCGTCCATGTAGATGATGACCCATCCTTCATCTATCATGTCTCGGAAAAGGTGGTTCATCATTGCTTGGAAGGTACCGGGTGAGTTCATTAGTCCAAAGAACATCACCATTGGTTCAAATAACCCTCGGTTGGTCTTGAACGCTGCTTTCCATTGGTCACCATCTTTGATGCGGATGTTGTGATATCCCCATCGAATGTCGAGTTTGGTGAAGACAGTTGCTCCTTTGAGTTTATCGATGAGTTCGCTAGCCAGCGGTAAGGGGTAAGTGTTAGGTATTGTTCCTTCGTTGAGTCGTCGGTAGTCCTGACATGGTCTTAGGGCTTCCGAGTCTTTCTTTGCAACGAAGAAAACCGGAGATGCTTGTGGGGAGTTGGATTCCCGGATGTATCCTTTGGCTAGATTTTCCTTGAGAAACTCGTCGAGTTTTTCTTGCTCTAAGGGGCTGAGCGGATAGACCTTGCAGTCTTTTGGCACGAAATCTGTCTTCAGATCTATGGCATGATCCCAGGGTCGGCTTGGTGGGAATCGTTCAGATGCTGCTTTCTCAAAGACTTTTCTGTAGTCTTGAAGATAGTCGGGGATGATTTCGTCAAGGGATTTCTTTGGCTCCTTATCTTCTCGTTTATGCTCCAGAGCTTGCGAAATTGATGTTTTCGCACGTATCCACACCTGCTGTGTGTGATGTCTGGTTGCTGGATGGTGTGTTATCACCGTCTGTCGTATCGTGGTAGTTGGCCTGATTGGCCCGTACACAAGGTAATTCTTTGTGTGTTCCTGCGTAAGTGGGGGTTCCTCCTTGGTGAATATTCCGACTGCTGGTTCGTTCTGGCAGTATGCGATGAGAAAGTCTTCATTGATCTCTTCTCCGTCTTCGACTATTCGGAAATAGTCGCTAAGTCCTTCTGATTTTCCGGGATTCTCTTCGGAACAATCAGGTGCTGGGGTAGGTGGCGTGTTTTCCTCTAGTAGTTGTTCTCGGATGGCTCTCATCCGCTTGATGTCTACTGCTTGCATCAATGTTTGCGACAGTCGTTGGGTAATGCGTGATTCGTCGATTTCGAACGATATGATTGGATCTACCCGTTTTAGCCAGGGTAATCCAAAAATCAGGTGGTCTTTCCCGAGTCCAGTGACAAAACATCTTTCCTTGATGATGGCTGTCCCTATCTTGGCAATAACCCAGGTAAAGTGGGTAATAGTTCCTTGTTTGTTCAGGGTGCCATCAACGTTTCGTGCTGTAATCGGTTGTCGGAGTGGGAGTAGTGGGAGGTGATGTGTCTTGGCAAAGACGGAGTCGATGAATGACCCTTGCGCTCCAGAGTCAATGAGAGCTTTTGTGCCGGCGATTGTTGTATTTCCATCTAGAGGGTCTTGTAGAGAGATCGGGATACGCATAGATTCAGCATAAAAATCAGTAGCTACAAGTACACTGGAAATATCAATCGGGCGAGGAAGTACTGACGTCGGCTTTGCAGTCTTCCTCTTTAAAAACCCTCAGCCTCTGCTTCGGTGTAGAATTCAGCGGCTTCTTCTTGGGGCATGTCAGCTAGGACTGCTCTGACATATTTGATCAACTCGGCTCCCTTCTCAGGTTTCTTGTGGAATCGGCTGTCGTTGTTGCTAGGGTAGGTTCTTCCAAAATTCTTCCTTTGAAGACATTGTTGGATCGTGTGACCTTTCTTGGAGCAATAGTAGCACAAGTTGTTCTTCTTGTGATGTTCTCTTTCCTCCTGGGTGAGGCGGCGTTTGGGTGGATCAGTGGTGAAACGATCAACATCCATAGCCATTGGGTCTCGGGCTCCAGTAGGTGTTTTGTAAGCACCTTTGACCATATCAGATGTCTTGATGATACGGGTATGTCCCATGATTGTCTTGGCACGTCGCCAGTTGTTGTCAAACTGGACGGCTTTCTTGACCCAATCGTCGAATGTGGTAGGAGGGGAATCAGAAAAGAGAATTTTCTCTCGGAGTTTGGGGGTAAGTCCTTCCATGAAGATCTCGATCTTTGCAGTGTCACCGCTGAGATCAGTTCGTGCAAGAATATTCTTGAAGACGGTGACAAATTCGTCAGCTGTCCCATTCTGTCGTAAGGCTTTGAGTTGGAGAAGTGCGGCAGCTTTGTCGTCGGTAGGGGAAAAGGCTTCTTTGAATTGGCTGATAAATTCAGCGTAGGTGGCTTTCCTTTCAGCTGCTGAATATTTATCGTGAAATTCTAATCCCCATGCTGCTGCAGTTCCTTCTTTGAGGAAGGATAGGGCAATGCGAATCTTCTTGTCATCTTCGAGTTGGTTGAGGTTGTTTAGGATGAGGTAGTCTTCAAGTTCCTGAATGAACTTTCTGGTCTTGGATCGGTCTCCAGAGAATGTTTGGGGTTTGGCTCCAATGTCCTTCTTGTTGTTGTTGTCTTGTGACATTTCGTAGTCGAAATCGAAATCGGTTTCTGGTTCAATTGTTTCTGCACTGGGGCGCTCCTCTGGCTCAGCTGTGGGGCTCTCCTCTAGCTGTTGTTGTACTTGGTGTTCTTCTTCTTCCTCTTCGGGCAAGACAGAAGCGCTGGTAGACGGGACTAGTGATGGGTTCCTGGATATTGCTGTGGGTAATGGTGCGAAGCGTCGCTGTTCCTCCTCGTCTACTTCAATGTCGTGTTCTCGTTGGGCTCGGACAATAGCAGGGGTCTTATGAGGTCGTTCAGGGGTAGGGAAGTCTAGAGCGTGGAAGTGTCTGTTTTCAACGGCAACGGTGGTGAATGTGAATTTGCCAAGGGAGAGAGAGGCGTAGCACCAGCGGTTATTGTTGTGATTAAAACCGCAGTAGCTTCCGTTGGTGAACTTGTAGACGTTGTTGGTTCCTTCTACTAGAGTGGTATTTCGTGGCGGGTGGTCTGCCCTGTGTATGACCGTGGTGACTGAGTGGTAGCCGCAACGGCAATCGGCCTGTTGCGTGCTTCTGCTGTGTTGTCGTGGGGTGGGCCTGCGCTAACAATGAGCGGGCCTTCTGAACAGCTTGACCTTTTGTTAAGGCAGAGCCTAACAACTTAGGTAATACTGTTTACGCTCGATGTCTTTGATAAACAAAGACAGAGATTTGTCAGCAGCTGCGGCTGTACTGACGACCTGGTGAGATTGACGAAGCAAGGGACTTAAAGGCGAAGTAGAGAACTAAGCAGTTAGGTAGATTGCCTAGGTCAAGCTGAGGAGCCTTAACCAAATGGTACAGGTTTATATACCTATCTAGTAGTTCTAAATATAGCGCATGCGCAGCATGCTGAGTAAGTAATGAGTCATGCGCAGCATGATGAGTAAGTACATGAGTCAGTATGACTCGATGCGAGTCAGAAAGAGTCAGATAAGGTATAAGTCTCTCACGATCGTGAGAGATGCGGAGTAAGCATGGAAAAAGATGAAAAATGCGCAGTGATGCGCAGCATATGTGAGTAATCGTGCATAGGTAAGCGGGCCGGGGTATGTAAGGAGAAACATGTAAGCAAAATCATAACAGGTGGTTGGGGCGATGAAGATAGGCCTCTGCCCGACCCTTCGAGCTTCCTATAGCGGTAATCAATTGGTCGTTAGTTACATACATAAGCTTTGCCACTAACAATTTCTGTCGATGGTCATGCTATCTCAGGCGGTTCTTCTCTTTCAGATCTGGGTGGCTAGAGGAAATGGCATTGAGGCGCCAGCACTGGCAGGTAGAATGATCGGATGCCTTACCTCCGGTAGTAGCGCTGCGCTCGAGTAAGCCCATCTTTACCAATCTTGTCTCGAGTCTTCCGAGGAGCAATTGAGGGCGCAGAAGTAGGATCCATAGTTGATAGAGGGCCAGATGTCGGCAATACTGACAGAATGGCGGTATTGAAAAAACGGGGCAGGGCCCAGCCACACTATTTGGCAGCAGCATCAGGGCCAAACAGAGGCGTGCAAGTCAGCGTTATGTACCATTTGTGACGCTGACCCTTGTAGCAAACGAAAAGGTGGAAACAACGAAGGGTAAACACTCAAGTATCCATCTGCTCTATAAAGGCTTTCCTATGGATTTGAGCAGCAGATTGAGGCATTCCTGCCCCTGAACGCCCTTGAACATGGTTGAGAAGCGCCACATGAGTCCAGCTCTGGTTCAGCTCGCTGCTGGTGTGATTGACTGTAAGACAAATCTGTGTTTATTCCGACTTGGGGACATTCATCAAGCACCATGCAGTAGCTGGGTAATTTCAAGGAACTCGAGGAGCAATCGATTTTATGTATACAAGATATTTTCTGAGGTTCGCCGACCCGTTTAGCACTGCCTGCAATTAGCTACTGGCAGATTAAACTCTTGTGGCTAGAGGATCACACCCAATTCTATGGCCTCTCACATTTAGATCATTTCTGAATGGCCAACATTTGCTGCAATGTATTAGATTTCACTCGGCGTAATCTACTATTTAGCGTATATCGAGAGTATTTCTGATTGATACATACCATTTCGCTAAACTTCAGTGTTAAGAGTGCCTTCTACTACAAGCATACAGTGGGCAACAAAACCCTTCCAATGTTTGCTACTTTTTCAAAGATGTGTTAATAGCTGATGGAATAAATTATGTAAAATCTTGAAAATAATATATATCATAGTTCAATGTCTTGGCTTGATGCTGACATAACACTGAGGCTGTACTTCCACTTTTAGCAGGTGTTTCACACAGTACAAGGTGGTGACCCATTGGAAGGGTTTTGTTGCTAGTTGTTCTGAATCCAGTAATCATGTGACTTATCACATGATACTTGAGTTTGTTGATTGTAGTCAACAAAGTCATGTGACTAGAGTGTCAGTACATTATATATACAGCTGACCCAAGTGCTACTTTGCCCCCAACCCATTATGCGCACTCTCACTAAGGCTCAAACTACTCGTGTCATTGAACTGCTTCATACTGGCCTCTCTGCCACTCATATCCATAAAGAGACTGGAATTGGCCTTGCTTCTATCAGCAGAATACGTGACAAGCACTGTTCTCACCTTCCCAAGTCATCTGGTGGCCGTCTTCCCAAGCTTACACCTGCCAACATTGAATATACAAAACTCAACATGCGCATGGGCAAGATTTTTACAGCTGTTCAGGCTGCTAGAGTTCTTCAAGATATTACCAACACAACTGTCACACCACAGACAGTACGCAGAAACCTCAAAAACACTGGTTGGAAGTCCTTCAGAAAGGTGAAACGACCTGCACTTGACCAGAAGCATATTCAAGCACGGAAGGAGTTTGCAAAGAGGCATAAAGAGTGGACTGTAGATGATTGGAAGAAGGTCTATTGGTCTGATGAGACTAAAATCAACCGGTTTGGGGCAGATGGGAATGAGAGAGTATGGGCAGGGAAGGAGGAGGGGCTTAACAAGCGACGTGTCAAAGAAACCCGGAAATTTGGAGGAGGAAATATTATGATGTGGGGCTGTATGGGGTGGGATGGGGTTGGATATGCTACAAGAATTGAAGGTACTATGGACAAGGTCCTTTACACTTCAATTCTGGAGGAGGAACTTCAGGATAGCCTGAAGTACTATAAGGTAAAAGTGAAGGATATGATTTTCCAGCAGGATAACGACCCCAAGCACACCAGCAACATGGCCAAGGAATGGTTTGAAGACCACAGGATGAAGGTTCTAATCTGGCCAGCAAACTCTCCTGATATGAACCCTATTGAACATCTTTGGGTTCATGTCAAAAAAGAGCTTAGCAAGTACAATTCTCCACCTAGTGGAGTATTAGAACTTTGGGCAAGGGTGGAGAAGGTTTGGAATGCTATTCCAGCAGAGGTGTGCCAGAACTTAATAGAGTCAATGCCTAGGAGGATTCAGGCAGTAGTTGAGGCCAAGGGAAAGTGGACTAAGTACTAAAATCCATGTATTTCTGCTTTCAAAATCAGTAGCAACAAAACCCTTCCAATGGGTCACCACCTTGTACTGTGTGAAACACCTGCTAAAAGTGGAAGTACAGCCTCAGTGTTATGTCAGCATCAAGCCAAGACATTGAACTATGATATATATTATTTTCAAGATTTTACATAATTTATTCCATCAGCTATTAACACATCTTTGAAAAAGTAGCAAACATTGGAAGGGTTTTGTTGCCCACTGTATGTCACAACCTAAAGGCTTTGCTGTCAAAGGCCAAGAACACAAAGTCTTGCGTCTCAAAAGAGCTTTGTATAGGCTTAAGCAATTATCACTCTTGTGGTAGCAAGAGATGTCAAAGTCAATGGAAGCACTTGGCGTTAAACGCACTATCTCTGATGCCGGTGTGTTTGTTTACAGAACCAAAGATAGCAAGATAGTCATTGCTGTTGTCTATGCTAATGATGCCCTGTTTTTTTGGATCAGATTGGAACCTTGTTCTAAAGAAAAAATCCGAATTTATGAAGAAGTGGGAGTGTCGTGACCTTGCTCCACCCTGCGACCACACTGTGTGAAGTCCCCGTAGTACGGCCCACAGGAAGGAGGAATAAGTCGACGACTGATGGCCTAAGGCTGCCAGCATGTGGGAAGTGAGTAGGAGTGCATTCTGGTAGAATGCTAACCTCCAAACCCAAGTCAAGTGCAACATCACATAGTTCGGTCGCAACATGATTTGTAGAGTCATAGTCTGGATCCTAGACTGACGACTTGCAGTTGAAGTCCCCTGCCATGCAAAGCATGCTAGAGAGACGTGGGACATTGTCACACAGCCAGTGAATGGCAGTACCATCACCTGGGCTAGAGTAAACATTAGCAAAGTGTATTTGAGCGCCTGTGCTCCCATACAGAGTTGTGACCAACACATCATTGTGGTTGGCGAGGTCAGTGTGAAATGCAGGCCGCATGCCTGCGAGACGCCTATGCACAAATGTCATAATGTGTGGGCGGTCAGTATTAGATGCTGGACGTCTAAACATAACAAGCCAGTCTGGATGAGTGGGAGCACCAATCACTGCCCCCCCTTCTGGGTTAGTAGTAGATACAGTGTGGTGTATTAGCCTCCAGGGAGGCTCTTGTAGCAGGAGGACATTAAAATCATTCTTACGCTCCTCCAAGAGTGATGACACAAGATCATAATTTCTATTCACATTCTGTGAGTAGAAGCAAAGCATACAGTAGATACATGTTTGTGACACAGCAGTGGGAGAGCTTGTGATGGTTCTGCGTGTCATGGCCATAACCATAATGTGTGCAGAAGTTGTACTGCTGCCTACAAGACGCAGTTGGGTGCCCCCAAGCCCAACAGCGCTGACACTGAGGGATGCCAGCATGCACCCTAGCAGGGGAGATGTTGCAGAGGCCACCACCAATAGACACCTTCTTGTTGGTGATAGACTTAAGGGTGGTGCCAGACCTAGTATCCCAGAAGTTGAAAAAGACCACACACATGTCATGTGATGGGGTAGCGAAATGAATATGCGGCTTACCAGCGAGCTGGAGCGACGACATAGTGATATTTTGACGCAGGAGTGTCTCCATTGCATCAGGAGTGACTGATGTACTCCCTACTGCACCAAAGGTGTAGTAGGGAGCACCAGTGATGCGGGCATAGGAACGCGATGCAGAAACCTCTATATTCACATTCACAATAGGCTGGCCACCCTCAAGTCGGCAGTGTTGGGGACCTGAGTGGTGTGCACCCATACCAAAGGAGGCAGTTTCAATGCAGAGTTTTGACCTCTTGGTGAGGCCACGATTGACTGTCGCCACAATAGTCTCAAGAGAGACCGAAGCATTGACAGTCGCAGTGGGAATGGCAATGATCCTCTTGCGAGAAGGACCATGTGTAGTGGACTGCACCTTAACCTGTATAGGTTTGGGTGCAGGGGAAGGATGGCCAGAGGCCTTCAATTTTTTTTTTCTTTTTGGTCAATGGCCTACAGTGGCTCAAACAATTGTCCCAATGTTTCGCACTTTTTGACTGTTTGGACAATAACTCTAGACCAAGTACAAACAAGACCAAAGTATAGGTACATTTCTAAAAGCATTTAATCTCAGCTTTCAGAATATATAAAAATATTAAAACTCCGAATGGAATTGATGGAGATATAGTGCAAACAAGACAGACCAACATTGGGACAATTATTTGGTCTTGACCCTCAAAATAAAGAAACCACACATTTAAATGCTTCAGATACTTTTTTAAGCCAGTATACTGGTATAGGTAGTTTTCAAAAGACTATACTAGTATATGCACAATAGCTCTAGAGGTATCTTCCTGCAGAATTCCCTTCCATGTGATTGGATTGATAAAAATACAAATAAAATTAGCAAGCTTGATTGAAAGAGGTGTTAAGACTTTTTGATAGATCAGATACCTTTAAAATGCAAAATATAATCCATATATATAGTTCCAATGCTCTAGGAATTTTTTCTTCCCTTGTAAAAAGTATCTGTTATGCTTTTATATTTTCAGAAAATAAATACTTTTTTTAAATAGCCAGATTTATGACCTAAATGCAGTAATATTTATAGGAAACTATTATATTTCACTTGGCATTAGGCTTCATATGAGGATCTATAGAAGTTACTTGACTTTAGTAGCTGCTTTATGCCTCTAACATAGTCTTTGATTGAGATGAAATAAACCTATTTTAATATCCCCTCTGTGATTACCCATTTTTTATCCAATAATCACTTTTCTAATCATGTAGATGCTCTGAAATAGCTGGCAGGACAGCCTATTGATTTAATGGTGTAGTTGAATTCTTGGTAGATTCAATTTCCATAGCTCCAATCAATATTTTATTGCTTTATACTAATTATACAAATGTACAATGAATATAATGGCAATTACAACTACCTCAAGCAACTATTTTTGATACAATCTAGGTGTACAATGTAAGCCAATTAGACTAATAGTTGTGGATATAATGTACTTTTGAACAGAAATAGCATTAGTAGTTCTGCAGATACCAATATCTGATTAAATACTAATAAATTTAAATAAATAGCTTAGCAGAATGCCTAGAAAAAGTTTCTCTATCATTTAAAATACTAGCCAAAGGCTTTGTTCAAGTAATATAACCTAGCACAAAGGATTCTGACCAATTTTTCCTAAATAAATAGCAGCAAAAAGTTCAGATAAGCATGTGACATTATAAAAAGTAAATATACCAATGGAGGATGAGTACTACATTTCTGAGAGCATTGGTGTTGTCTATACTACTTCTATATTATTGTGTTTAGCTATTTAAAAGATATACCTGAGTTATATTATGGTTTCTAATGGTGTATAGCAAGCTATACCACTGATGAGCCATTTTTAGGGTCAAGACCAAATAATTGTCCCAATGTTGGTCTGTCTTGTTTGCACTATATCTCCATCAATTCCATTCGGAGTTTGAATATTTTTATATATTCTAAAAGCTGAGATTAAATGCTTTTAGAAATGTACCTATACTTTGGTCTTGTTTGTACTTGGTCTAGAGTTATTGTCCAAACAGTCAAAAAGTGCGAAACATTGGGACAATTGTTTGAGCCACTGTATGCCATCTGACAATTTATATTCCGGTGCCCGATCACAGTCTGGTCACAAGTATCTAAGTACATGCATTGTATACTAACATAAGTAGAACCATGTTCGTCGAGTGAACTACACTGAATACAAGGTGCACCAAAGAGCAAGCTAGAGTGGCCCCTAAGGATAAATCTATCAATGAGTATGGTGGCGTGCTGCTCCCGCAGAAGTAGCAAGAACCCTGGAGATCAGGCTCGCTGCTATATGTAGAACGCACCACTGACACTTATGCATGGAAGACCATGCCAGACGCTTTAGCCTGTTCTCTTCGAACAAACTGGTGTGCACCAGGCACCCAGACAAGATTGTCTGGGTGCGGTGGAGCAGAGGAGCCTGTTATAGGCATTTGACAGCAGTGCCCTCCAGCAGCGGGAGGGGCACCACATACACGTGTGGGGGACTTGTCAGGCGGGCCATGACACTGTGTCTTTCTGGCTTTGGGAAACAGCGGTGAAGGCTGTTGCGATGGAAATGCAAAGGCGGCAGGATTGTTCTCAAGGAAGAACAAGAAGGACGACAGCTCCCTGCGCAAGCGCTGGTTAGGCTGTTGTTGAAAGTGTGCACACTGGTGGAGGATGTGTCCTCTCGTTTCCAGTATGCGCCAATCGCATGCACACACTGTCCCCCCATCCAGGTTGAAGCGTGCACAGAACTCGCCAATGGGCGCATGACCCAAGACTGCGTGTGTAAGCCACACGGTGTGTGCGTTGGAGGAACCAACATGACGTAGCCAAGGTCTGCCTTTGAGGTGTGTAGGCCTTAGAAAAGCGCCTTTGTGCGCATGGCGCAAGAAGTTGTTGCCAGAGTAGGAAGGCTGCTGAAGTAGACAAGTCCACTCATGCAGCATTCTGTCAAGGGCATGCTTCCGGGCATACCCAAGGGATGTTCGGGGTTTGTTACCAGCACCCACACACAGGCCGGTGGCCACCAAGTCAGCATGGTGATGGATGTCCCAGCTGAGTTTTGAAGGGCCATGAACAAAGTGGACACACCTGCCAGCATCGCCCAAGAACCAAGCACGTAGTTTGGCGCAGATGGACAGCAAGTGTCCCTGCTCACAGTGAAGAGACGGGTCCAAAGCCAAACAGATGGCTTTAGTTGAGTCCGAGAGCACAACTATCTTGACACAGTTGTTGCGCAGAACAGTCTTGCTTATGGACAAGTCAATGGCCACGAGTTCGGCATCATCAGAGAGGACCCTGCCTGATGCCATAGTGTATTCCTCTGGCCCAAAAGCACCATGAAGGAGAGAGCAGGCAGCAACTGCTTGGTGCTTCCTGCTTTTGGGGACAGATGCATCAGCTGCCACCAACACTGTGGTGTCAGACAGATTTGCATCCAAGCGAATCACATCCAAATGGGTGCAACGAGAGTCAAGAGCATCCTTGGATGCAGCAATGATGGTATCAATTATAATCCTGCTAGAGAGCGTGTCCAACAAGCAAAGACCTGGGATTGCCTCTGCATGTACAGGATTGAGAGGTTCAGAAATGCATACAGTGTGCGCATCAGAATCCACAACTGTGGAGAGCAAGTTGCCACGCATTCAACGCTACAGGTTGGAGAGAGACGAAGAAAGGCGCATTGTTCCTTTATACAGCTGGTGCTTGTCACCAATGAGCGACAGCCTGGGGTGGTTGCCAATGAGGGTGCCAATACGTGTCCTGCCACGCTCAACCAGTTTCCTGATGTGCAAATGAATGGGAGGGAGCCCAGCAATAGACTCAGTCCCTCCTCCCAGCGATGTGCAAAAGGCGCCGGTTATCCACCTGGCAGCATTGTGTTGCATAGTGCGCAAGTGCGACATGGCAGTCTTGCACCTTGCACCTTTGTAGAACCAGAGGCCCACACCATATGTAGCGACTGGGAAGATGCATGCATGGTAAAGCGGCCACTTCTGAAGTGGGGTGATCCTCCTCAACGAGTTACCAAGCATGACCATCACCTTGATAGTGGTTAATGCCTTGGTGGAATAGTATTTGACGTGGTGGCTGAATAACAGCGACCGGTCAAAGTAGAAGCCCAAGTAGTGCTACTATCCTTCTGGGCATACTTTCTATTAAGTTCTGAATATATAAAAGTTATGTAATTCGGATCAAAGCCCGTTGAGATATAGTAGAAACAAGTCAGAGATACATCCAGACAATTATTTGACTATGTACATTAGATATATAAAATTCAGCCATTAGTACTTGGTATTGCCTCCCTTTGCCTTAAGGACTGCTTCTATCCTTCTGGGAATACTTTCTATTAAGTTCTGACACACCTCTGGTGGTATATTCTCCCATGCCTCTGCAACTCTCTCCCAAACTTCAAAAACCCCCTTAGCGTGAGTCGGATATTCTTTAAGCTTCCTTTTGATATGGTCCCAGAGGTGTTCTATAGGGTTGAGGTCAGGAGACTGTGCTGGCCAGTCTAGAAGATCAATATCATTGTCTTCCATCCACACCCGGACCACATTAGAGGTGTGCTTGGGGTCGTTGTCCTGCTGGAAAATTCTTTCGTCCTCGGGAATGTCCAAATTCTCCATGCTGACCAGCAGCTGCTGGTCCAAAATGTCCCGATATTGGAAGCGGTCCACAATGCCCTCAATCTCTGCAAGTTGCCCCACTTCATTCCACCCCATACCATGATGCTTCCTCCTCCGTGTTTAACCATTTTTTTTTCTCTCCCTAGGAATAAGGCCCTGGCCCTTCTGTTTCCATGTCCATTTCCTTCCATCTGACCCAATTCTATTGATCTTGGTCTCATCTGACCATACCACCCTCTTCCAGTCCTCTACAGTGCGTTCCTTGTGCTTGTGGCACCATGCTACGCGTGCCTTCTTTTGAGCAGAAGTAAGCAAGGGCTTTGGCTTCAACACAACAGCATAGAAATCATTTTTCTTGAGTACATTTCTGACTTTTTGTGGGGAGACAGTGTTGGAAATGATGGTGTTAATGTGTTTGGTGACCTGCACAGCATTAGTGCATCTGTCATGGTTGAATTGTGCCAGAACAGCTCATTTATCAGTAGGGGTGAGCTTAGAAGGGTGGCCAGAAGAAGGTTTAGAGTGGTTGGGACAGATTTCTTGAAGCACTGTAGCCACAGTAGACTTGTCTACATTGAGTTTGGAGGCAATAGACCAGACAGAGTAATTGTTAGAAGCCAGAGAAATAATGTTTTCTTTCTGAGCAGATGAAATAAGCCACATGGTAAATTGTGGGGATCTGATAGCATTTCAGCTGCTTATATGTATTGCAAACACAGCCATATGGCTGTAGTGCATAGCCTCTAAGGCTGTGCTGCACTGCCAAGGGCTATGCACACTGCAATTGGGCTGTGTCTGTGTTTCTGGAAGCACAGTCAAATAATTGTCTGGATGTATCTCTGACTTGTTTCTACTATATCTAAACGGACCTTGATCCGAATTACGTAACTTTTATATATTCTTGTAGCAGAGATCAAATGCTTTGTTTTATGTACCAACACTATAATTCAAACTTTGGTATAGCAAAAGCTATTAATCAAATAATCAAACAGTGCGAAACATCCGGACAATTGTTTGAGTCACTGTATGTTGAACTGTGAGCAGCCCAGAGCGACTCAAGAGAGTTGCATGGTTCATCATTGTGGCAAATTGCTTCATGTGTAGGGAGCTGGCGCTGCTTGGCTCAGTGCATGAGATCCCATGGGCGCTTGTTGGTAGGAGAGATTGTCTGAATCCTGCTATCAAAGAACTTGCGCTTGGTGGTCCTGTGGAACGCCTTGAAATTAGTGACCACCTTGGAAGCGTGATACACTCTGACAGCCTCAGAGCACTCAGGATTCCACCAGGACTTCGACTTGGTGGAGATACGAGCAGTGTTTGAGTTGTTATCCCAAGACTGCTTGATAGCAGTTGCAGCAGCATCAGTGCAGCATTCGATTGCGTCTGCTGTTGTGAGACTGGTAGTGTTCAGACCTCACAAAGAAGAGGACAGTTCCTTAAAGAACTCTTCCTCTTGCTCACTGCTCTTCGGCAGAGTGATGCGTTTAGCTGCCAGCTGCACAGGCTGGATAGGGAGCGTGATGGTCAAGGGAGTTTGGCCAGAAGGTCCTTTCCACTCTGTGACCACACTGTGAGGTCCCTGCAGTGCGACCCACAGGGAGAAAGAAGAGATCAATGATGGACGGCCTAAGGCTGCCAGCATGTGGAAAGTGAGTAGGAGTGCGTTCGGTCGGACACTAACCTCCAAACCCAGGTCAAGTGCAACATCACATAGTTCAGTTGGAATATGATTTGCAGAGTCATAGTCTGGATCCTAGACTGATGACTTGCAGTTGAAGTCCCCTGCCATGCAAAGCATGCCTGGGAGACGTGGGGCATTGTCACACAACCAGCAAATGGCAGTGCCATCCCCCGGGCTGGAATAGACATTGGCGAAGTGTGTCTGGGTGCCTGCGCTCCCATACAGTATTGTGACCACCACATCATTGTGGTCGGCGAGATCAGTGCGGAATGCAGGCCGCATGCCTGCAAGACGCCTATGCACAAATGTCATAACACATGGGCGGTCAGTATCCAATGGTCATTCTTACGTTCCTCTAGTAGCACAGCAACCAGATCATAGTTTCTATTCACATTCTGTGAAAAGAAGCGGAGAGTATTTACATGATTGTATCGCATAAAGTAAAGTTATGTGCGGGCAGTGCGTTCACCCTGACCAATCTGAATCGGTCTCCTCTTGGGTAGTAGTACGTTAGTATAACTCTGCAGTGCTTTAACAGAAAAGCCTACCGCATCGTTGACAGCATATCAGCACTGGATCCATCCAGCATCAAACCAATGTCTTGCAAAAGGGCACTTAGGTGAATCAGCCTCGTGCTCCTTGCCATAGTTGATGCACCTAGGTGCATGTGGGCATGGCGCGCCATCAGGAGTGGCAGGCACCGGAGGATTGGCATCAGCATTGCCCCAGCAGCAGTGGGCGAGCTTGCGATGGTTACGCGAATCATGGCCATAGCCACAATGTGCGCAGGAGTTGAACTGCTGCCTGCAGGTGGCAGTGGGGTGACCCCAAGCCCAGCAGTGTTGACACTGCGGAACGCCCACATGGACGCTTGCAGGGGAGATGAAACACAAGTGTCCCCCGATGGAGATCTTCTTGTGTGTAATGGCCTTGAGGGAGGTACCAGACCTGGTGTCCCAAAAGTTGAAGAACACGACACACATGTCATGCGTGCGTGAGTTGCAGTGCACACGAGGCATTCCAGCAAGCTGGAGCGCACTAGTAGCAGGATCTTGACACAGCAGTGCTAGGACTGCATTAGCAGTGATAGGAGTGCTGCCCACCGCACTAAAGGTGAAGTAGGGCACTCCTGTGATGCGCACATATGAACGCGACGTAGGAACCTCCACAGCGGCGTGGATGGTGGGAGATGGGTTGGCACCTTCAGTGACAGGGTACCAAACACGTTCGACAGTGACCCGGATGATGCCCAGGTCACTGTGGGT
This sequence comes from Clitopilus passeckerianus, assembly GCA_944990035.1. NCBI lineage: Eukaryota > Fungi > Basidiomycota > Agaricomycetes > Agaricales > Entolomataceae > Clitopilus > Clitopilus passeckerianus. Next base: position 391,778 of record CALYLX010000145.1, read on the forward strand.
GGGTGTCTTGTCAAGGTAGACAATGATAGTGTTACCCCTGCCGAGTTCAGCATGGATAGCGCGGTTCTTAGACCCACCAGCGCCAAAGCAAAGGTTGAGGGTGGAAACTGCCTGTTCAGGTGAGATGGGGAGAGGAATAGAGACAGCATTATCTCCATTGCCCCTGGTGGCATAGACAAAGCACTGCTTGTATGAGGGGCCTCACGTCGTTGATTTAAGCTTCTGCTTCTTCTTCGAGGGAGAGGGAGCAGTAGGGGGTGGGGAGGACACTGCCTTGCGCTTATTGGCATTGGAGTTTTCCTTGAGTTGCGCTACTTCATCCCAGGACAGTCCAGGGAGATGACACGCGAGTTCAGCAAGTTCTGCGCATTGCTGAGCAGACATGCCAACAGTGATCTCTGCAAAAGAGCGAGGGGTGGCGTTTGCAAGCCTCCTAGGCGGCTGCGAAGCGACAGAAGTGTAGGACGGCTTGGGAGCGTGCTGACGCTGTTGTGAAGGCTGCTGCTGCTGTTAAGACGCATTAGCAGGGTTGGGTGCATGCACAGCATGCAGATTGGGTGCCCTGCATGTTGCGGGAGCCTGTGGGGCAGGCCTAGCAAACTGGTGCTGCCATTGCATCCAGTTTCCGGGGTTTACCTGCCCTGGTTGCAATGTGGGAGATGTACAGTAAGCAGCAAAAGTGTTCCAATGTTTGCTACTTTTCTAAAGATGCTTTAATAGCTTAGGAAATAAAATTGATAAAATCATTGAAATATTACCCAATATAGTTTAGGATCATGGCTTGAGGCTGACATAAGCATGAGGCTGTGCAATTAATTTTGATGGATGATATAAGCAAAACAAAACAGCGACTTATTGGAACAGTTATGTAACTGCTTGATGGAAAACTGTGAATTATCTAATATGTCATGTGACACTCTACTTTGTTGATTGCAATCAACAAGGTCATGTGACTAGAGTGTGATATTAGTATATATGTAGCTGTCCAGTTCATCCTAGACCCCCAACTCTGCTATGAAGTCCCTCACCAAGCCTCAAATTATCCGTGTCGTTGAACTGCTTCAATCTGGTGCCTCTGTCCGCCAGATCAACAGAGACACTGGTGTTGGCCTTGCTTCTATCTCTAGAATCCGTAATCAACATCTTCCAAACCTTGATAAGTCTTCTGGTGGCCGGCCAGCCAAGCTTACCTCTGCCAACATCAACTACACCAAATGTGCAATGCGCATGGGCAAGCTTTCTACAGCTACTGAGGCTACGCAGGCCTTACATAACATCACCAACCAACCTCTCTCAGCTCAGACTGTGTGCTGTGACTTGCGTAACACTGGTTGGAAAGCTGTGAAGAAGAGGAAAAGGCCTGCACTCAAAAAATAGCATAAGCGCCTTCGGAAGAAATTTGCAGAACAACATCTGCACTGGACTGTGGAGGACTGGAAGCGTGTTATACAGTGGGCAACAAAACCCTTCCAATGTTTGCTACTTTTTCAAAAATGTGTTAATAGCTGATGAAATAAATTATGCAAAATCTTGAAAATAATATATATCATAGTTCAATCTCTTGGCTTGATGCTAACATGACCCTGAGGCTGTGCTTCCACTTTTAGCAGGTGTTTCACACAGTACAAGGTGGTGACCCATTGGAAGGGTTTTGTTGCTACTGATTTTAAAAACAGAAATACATGGATTTTAGTTCACACCTCAGACAGTATGCAGGGGCCTCAAAATCACTGGTTGGAAGTCCTTTAGAAAGGTGAAACGACCTGCACTTGACCAGAAGCATATTCATGCACGGAAGGAGTTTGGAGAAAGGCATAAGGAGTGGACTGTAGATGATTGAAAAAAGGTCTATTGGTCTGATGAGACTAAAATCAACCAGTTTGGGGCAGATGGGAATGAGAGTGTGGGCAGGGAAGGAGGAGGGGCTTAACAAGCGACATGTCAAAGAAACCCGGAAATTTGGAGGAGGAAATATTATGATATGGGGCTGTATGGGATGGGATGGGGTTGGATATGCTACCAGAATTGAAGGTACCATGGACAAGGTCCTTTACACTTCAATCCTGGAGGAGGAACTTCAGGCTAGCCTAAAGTACTATAAGGTAAAAGTGAAGGATATGATTTTTCAGCAGGACAATGACCCCAAGCACACCAGCAACATGGCCAAGGAATGGTTTAAACACCACAAAATGAAGGTTCTAATCTGGCCAGCAAACCCTCCTGATATGAATCCTATTGAACATCTTTGGGTTCATGTCAAAAAAGAGCTTAGCAAGTATAATTCTCCATCTAATGGAGTATTAGAGCTTTGGTCAAGGGTAGAGAAGGTTTGGAATGAGATTCCAGCAGAGGTGTGCCAGAACTTAATAGAGTCAATGCCTAGAAGGATTCAGGCAGTAGTTGATGCCAAGGGAAAGTAGACTAAGTACTAAAATCCATGTATTTCTGTTTTTAAAATCAGTAGCAACAAAACCCTTCCAATGGGTCACCACCTTGTACTGTGTGAAACACCTGCTAAAAGTGGAAGCACAGCCTCAGGGTCATGTTAGCATCAAGCCAAGAGATTGAACTATGATATATATTATTTTCAAGATTTTGCATAATTTATTTCATCAGCTGTTAACACATTTTTGAAAAAGTAGCAAACATTGGAAGGGTTTTGTTGCCCACTGTATACCTATGTATCTAGTAGTTCTAAATATAGCGCATGCGCAGCATGCTGAGTAAGTAGTGAGTCATGCGCAGCATGATGAGTAAGTACATGAGTCAGTATGACTCGATGTGAGTTAGAAAGAGTCAGATAAGGTATAAGTCTCTCACAATCGTGAGAGATGCGGAGTAAGCATGGAAAAAGATGAGAAATGCGCAGTAACACGCGGCATATGTGAGTAATCGTGCATAGGTAAGCGGGCCGAGATATGTAAAGAGAAACATGTAAGCAAAATCATAACATGCACAAGCGTGTCTGCAAGAGTGCGAGAGTGTTCCTTGTTGCTGGCAGCAGAAGGGGCGCGGTTAAGCCACTCCTTGAAGGTGACAAGAGAGTCAGTGATCACGTCTATGTCTTCCTCAACCGCGTCATCTGTGGCCTGCACCTGCAAACCAGTGGAGTTGTACTCTAAATGTCCTACGAATGCAGGAGAGAACCCCTGCATTGGGGAAGTCGCCCTAGAGGCGGTTTTGGACTTGGGCTGCACAACAGCAGCACCAGAGGCGTCCTTCCTGTGCTTGTGCTCAGAGGAGGAAGGTGCGGAGGGAGCAGGGCTCTCGTCTGCTTCAAAACCATCGTCCTTATCCATTGCTGGAGTAGAACGCTTGTTTTGGGCGCCAGAAGGGCCTTGGGGAGTTTCTTTGCCATCAAACACGCCATAGCTGCTGCCATGGCCCTTCTGAGGCGTGGAGGGCGTCGGAGGTGGGTCCGGCAGCCAGGTATTCTTCTTGGTGCCTCCTGCACTACTCATAGTGCAGACAGGCGCGAAAGCTGGAGGGTTGAGTGGTGTGCAAGTGCTTGAGGGCGAATTTGCGTCGCTGTTGTGGCTGTGATAGTGGTGGTAACAGATCAAAGAGGATGACCTCTGTCTTATCATGAGTGGAATGGGGAGAGGCGCAGGGATGGCATCGCTGCCAGTGCCTCTGCACACGTAGATGAAGCACTGTCTACGCAATGGGCCACGCATGGTGGATTGGAGCTTCTGCTTCTTCTTCAAAGGTGAAAAAGCAGAGGGGAGGGGGGAGGACGCTGCTTTGCATTTGTTTGCATTGGAATTGTCCTTGAGTTGCACTACTTCATCCCAGGACAGTCCAGGGAGATGACGCACAAGTTCCACAAGTTCTGCGCAGTCATGCCAACGGTAACCGCTGCGAAGGAGCGAGAGGTGGCATTTGCAGGCCTCCTAGGTGGCTGCAAGGCAACAGAAGCATAGGACGCCTTGAGAGGGCGCTGACGCTGTTTTGGTTGCTGCTGCTGCTGCTGGGACGCATTAGGAGGCTTTGGCGCATGTACTACATGCAGATTAGGTGTTCTGTGCAGTGCAGCAAGTGCCTGGGGAGGGGGACGGGCAAACCGGTGCTGGAATTGCATCCAGTTACCCAACTGGATCCGCTTTGATTGTGGTTGTGAAGGGGCAGCAGCTGTGGCAACACCTGGGGCAGGTCCAGGGACCTGGCTGCCAGATTGTTGAGATGTTGCTGTGGACTCCAGTCCCTCCATGGGAGCCGGAGATTTGTGACTAGTGGCAGTGTGTTTTGTGGGTCAGGGAGGGGTAACCTGGGTCCTGGGGCCTTGGGAGATGCTGGAGGAGGTGGGGGCAACTGTTCTTTGACCTCTTGGTGAGGCCGCGATTGACTGTTGCCACAATAGTCTCAAGAGAGACTGAGGCGTTGACAGTAGTGGTGGGAATGGCAATGATCCTCTTGCGAGAAGGACCACGTGTGGTGGACTGCACCTTAACCTGGGCAGGTTTGGGTGCAGGGGAAGGATGGCCAGAGGCCTTCAAGTAAATGCGAGCAAGTTGCTCAGCATCCAGATTGGGATAGGCCCTGGCTGATGCCATAGGGTATTCCTCTGGCCCAAAAGCGCCATGAAGGAAGGAGCAGGCAGCAACCGCTTGGTGCTTCCTGCTTTTGGGAACAGACGTGTCAGCTGCCACCAACACTGTAATGTCGGACAGATCTGCATCAGCACGAATCACATTCAAATGGGTGTGACGAGAATCAAGGGCATCCTTAGATGCTGCAATGATGATGTCAAATGTAACTCTGCCAGAGTGCATATCCAACAGGCGCCGGCCTGGGACAGCCTGTGCATGGACAGGATTGAGAAGCTCAGAAACACGCACAGCATGTGCATCAGAGTCCACAACCGTAGAGAGCAAGTTGCCGCGCATGCGTCGCGACAAGTTGGAGAGAGACGAAGGAAGACACATTGTTCCTTCATACGGCTGGTGTTTGTCACTAATGAGCGACAGCGTGGGATGGTTGCCAATCAGGGTGCCAATATGCGCCTGGCCATGTTCAACCAGTTTTCTGATGTGCAAATGAATGGGAGAGAGACCAGCAATAGACTTGGTCCCCCCACCTGGCGATGTGCGAAAGGCGCCGGTTATCCACCTAGCAGCCTTGTGTTGCATAGTGCGCAAGTGCAACATGGCAGTCTTGCACCTTGCACCTTTCTAGAACCAAAGGCCCACACCATAAGTAGCGACCGGGAGAACGCATGCATGGTAGAGCAGCCTCTTCTGAAGTGGGGTGATCCCCCTTGACGAGTTACCAAGCATGACCATTGCCTTGATAGTGGTTAATGCCTTGGTGGAGTAGTATTTGACGTGGTGGCTGAATGACAGTGACCGGTCAAAGTAGAAGCCCAAGTGGCGCCAAACGCTTTTGGGTTGAAGGGGTGAGTTGCCAGTGTGTGGAGCAAAGCCCAGGTCAATGGCAGGGTTGACATCGTTGTGCTTGCAAGAAAAGTGGAAGACCTCTGTCTTATCATGTTCCAAGACAAGGCTCAGTGCAGTGACAAGCTCTGTGATGACAGCGTACACTTGTTGAAGTAGGGTGATTTCTCCCCAAAAAATGCCGACTGGACAATGAGCGAACCATCATCCACATACGACATGAGTGTAGTAACAGCAGGAGGGATCCTGCGCTGAAAGAGTCTCATTACTGGCACCAAATAGAGTGCAGAAAGGAGAGGAGAAAAAGCAGATCCCTGGCCAACGCCAACATCTGCGGAGTACTTGCTGGACTTTTCGCCATTCCAGCCGTAAGATGTGCGTCTCCCCACAAGGTAGGACGCAAAGAAGTTGCAGACCTCTGGCGCGAAGCCTAGTCTGCGCAATGTGCGCAGCAGCATGTCATGGTTAAGAGAAGGGAAGAACTGAGCAAGGTCAAATGCAACCACACTTGTCTTCAACCCTCTGGCCCAACCGGCCTTGACAATGTGAGTGAGGTAAACACCCACATCCTCAGTAGAGTGTTGGCGCACACCTTCAAACTGGTTGGGGTGAAATACGCCGAACTTCTGTGCTTCAAACTGCATTCTGTTCGCAAGCATCTTCTCAAAGAGTTTTCCTAGTGTGTTGAGCAGCACAATAGGGCAGAACATCTTAGGAGTTGAGTAGTGCGGTTTGCCAGGCTTGGGAACAATGGCAGAGCATGACTCTTTGAAGTGAGAAGGCCAGTGACCAACCCGAAAGCAGGCATTAGCAATCTCAACGAATTTGGTTGCAATGACAGTGTCAGCCACCAAGGATTTGAGCTGATACCATGTGAGGTGATCAGGCCCTGGAGCAGAAGTGTTTAAACACTTTGCTAGTTCTTCTCTGAGTTCGTTAATGCCAAAGTCCCACCACTCACGCGGAGGAGACTGAGGCACATTGTCAAGCACAGAGAGATCAACAGGGCGGTCAGATGCCGAGTTGTATGTTGAACAGTGCGACCCACAGGGAGAAAAAATAGATCAATGACTGACGGCCTCAGGCTGCCAGCATGTGGAAAGTGAGTAGGAGTGCGTTCCGGTCGGACGCTAGCCTTCAAACCCAGGTCAAGCGCAACATCACATAGTTTAGTTGCGACATGATTTGTAGAGTCATAGTCTGGATCCCAGACTGACGACTTGCAGTTAAAGTCCCCTGCCATGCAAAGCATGCTTGGGTGACGAGGGGCATTGTCATACAACCAGCGAATGGCAGTACCATCCCCTGGGCTAGAGTAGACATTGGTAAAGTGTATTTGAGCACCAGTGCTCCCATACAGTTTTGTAACCACCACATCATTGTGGTTGGCGAGGTCAGTGCGAAATGCAGGCCACATGCCTGCAAGATGCCTGTGCACAAATGTCATAACGTGTAGGCGGTCAGTCTCAGATGCTGGACGTCTAAACATGACTAGCCAGTCTGGGTGAGTGGGGGCACCAATCACCGCCTCCCCTTCCGGGTTGGTAGTGGACACAGTGCGGCATATAAGCCTCCAGGGAGGTTCTTGCAGCAGAAGCAAGTCAAAGTCGTTCTTACACTCTTCCAGGAGAGATGACACAAGATCATGATTTCTATGCACATTTTGTGAATAGAGGGGCAAAGAATGTACATGTTTGTAACGCATAAAATCAATTATAAACGTGGGCAGGACGATCACCCAGAGCCATCTGAATCGGTCACCTCCTGGGTGGTTGGATGTTAGCATAACTTTGCGGTGCTCTAACAGAAAAGTGTACCCCATCGTTGATTTCATACCGGCGCTGGATCCAGCCAGCGTCAAATTGGTGACGAGAGAAGGCGCACTTGGACGAATCCGCTGTGTGCGCTTTGCCGCAGTTGATGCACCTGGGTGCATGGGCAAACCGGCGCTGGAATTGCATCCAGTTACCTGAATGGATCCGCTCTAGTTGCAGTTGGGAAGGGGCAGCACCTGTGGCAACACCTGAGTCTGGTCCAGGGACCGGGTTGTCAGGTTGCTGAGATGTCGCTGTGGACTCTAATCCCTCCACGGGGGCCGGAGATTTGTGACCTGTGGCAGTGTGTTCCATGGGTTGGGGAGAGGTAACCTGGGTCCTGGGGCCTTGGGAGGCGCTGGTGGAGGTGGGGGGAACTGCTGGGGCAGAGGAGGCCGGTGCTACACCATGCCCACCTGCAGCAGCAGTGGAGGAAGCAGATGCCGCCTTTGCAGCACCTTTGGGAGCAGCAGTGCGCATAGGGCGCTGCTAGAAGGGAGGGGACGGCAGGACGGCGTTCAAAGCGTCCCTAGCGTGTCGCACTTGGGCTAGAGACCCCTCATCCGCACTGAGGTAGTCTGTGATATGAACAGCTGCTGCACGTGCAACTGTTGCAACAAGGGTGTCTGCAATGTACAGTGACTCAAACAATTGTCCGGATGTTTCGCACTGTCGTGTGCACTGCAACTCATGCACGCATGACATGTGTGTCGTGTTCTTCAACTTTTGGGACACCAGGTCTGGTACCTCCCTCAAGGCCATTACACACAAGAAGATCTCCATCGGGGGACACTTGTGTTTCATCTCCCCTGCAAGCGTCCATGTGGGCGTTCCGCAGTGTCAACACTGCTGGGCTTGGGGTCACCCCACTGCCACCTGCAGGCAGCAGTTCAACTCCTGCGCACATTGTGGCTATGGCCATGATTCGCGTAACCATCGCAAGCTCGCCCACTGCTGCTGGGGCAATGCTGATGCCAATCCTCCGGTGCCTGCCACTCCTGATGGCGCGCCATGCCCACATGCACCTAGGTGCATCAACTATGGCAAGGAGCACGAGGCTGATTCACCTAAGTGCCCTTTTGCAAGACATTGGTTTGATGCTGGATGGATCCAGTGCTGATATGCTGTCAACGATGCGGTAGGCTTTTCTGTTAAAGCACTGCAGAGTTATACTAACGTACTACTACCCAAGAGGAGACCGATTCAGATTGGTCAGGGTGAACGCACTGCCCGCACATAACTTTACTTTATGCGATACAATCATGTAAATACTCTCCGCTTCTTTTCACAGAATGTGAATAGAAACTATGATCTGGTTGCTGTGCTACTAGAGGAACGTAAGAATGACCATTGGATACTGACCGCCCATGTGTTATGACATTTGTGCATAGGCGTCTTGCAGGCATGCGGCCTGCATTCCGCACTGATCTCGCCGACCACAATGATGTGGTGGTCACAATACTGTATGGGAGCGCAGGCACCCAGACACACTTCGCCAATGTCTATTCCAGCCCGGGGGATGGCACTGCCATTTGCTGGTTGTGTGACAATGCCCCACGTCTCCCAGGCATGCTTTGCATGGCAGGGGACTTCAACTGCAAGTCATCAGTCTAGGATCCAGACTATGACTCTGCAAATCATATTCCAACTGAACTATGTGATGTTGCACTTGACCTGGGTTTGGAGGTTAGTGTCCGACCGGAACGCACTCCTACTCACTTTCCACATGCTGGCAGCCTTAGGCCGTCCATCATTGATCTCTTCTTTCTCCCTGTGGGTCGCACTGCAGGGACCTCACAGTGTGGTCACAGAGTGGAAAGGACCTTCTGGCCAAACTCCCTTGACCATCACGCTCCCTATCCAGCCTGTGCAGCTGGCAGCTAAACGCATCACTCTGCCGAAGAGCAGTGAGCAAGAGGAAGAGTTCTTTAAGGAACTGTCCTCTTCTTTGTGAGGTCTGAACACTACCAGTCTCACAACAGCAGACGCAATCGAATGCTGCACTGATGCTGCTGCAACTGCTATCAAGCAGTCTTGGGATAACAACTCAAACACTGCTCGTATCTCCACCAAGTCGAAGTCCTGGTGGAATCCTGAGTGCTCTGAGGCTGTCAGAGTGTATCACGCTTCCAAGGTGGTCACTAATTTCAAGGCGTTCCACAGGACCACCAAGCGCAAGTTCTTTGATAGCAGGATTCAGACAATCTCTCCTACCAACAAGCGCCCATGGGATCTCATGCACTGAGCCAAGCAGCGCCAGCTCCCTACACATGAAGCAATTTGCCACAATGATGAACCATGCAACTCTCTTGAGTCGCTCTGGGCTGCTCACAGTTCAACATACAGTGACTCAAACAATTGTCCGGATGTTTCGCACTGTTTGATTATTTGATTAATAGCTTTTGCTATACCAAAGTTTGAATTATAGTGTTGGTACATAAAACAAAGCATTTGATCTCTGCTACAAGAATATATAAAAGTTACGTAATTCGGATCAAGGTCCGTTTAGATATAGTAGAAACAAGTCAGAGATACATCCAGACAATTATTTGACTGTGCTTCCAGAAACACAGACACAGCCCAATTGCAGTGTGCATAGCCCTTGGCAGTGCAGCACAGCCTTAGAGGCTATGCACTACAGCCATATGGCTGTGTTTGCAATACATATAAGCAGCTGAAATGCTATCAGATCCCCACAATTTACCATGTGGCTTATTTCATCTGCTCAGAAAGAAAACATTATTTCTCTGGCTTCTAACAATTACTCTGTCTGGTCTATTGCCTCCAAACTCAATGTAGACAAGTCTACTGTGGCTACAGTGCTTCAAGAAATCTGTCCCAACCACTCTAAACCTTCTTCTGGCCACCCTTCTAAGCTCACCCCTACTGATAAATGAGCTGTTCTGGCACAATTCAACCATGACAGATGCACTAATGCTGTGCAGGTCACCAAACACATTAACACCATCATTTCCAACACTGTCTCCCCACAAAAAGTCAGAAATGTACTCAAGAAAAATGATTTCTATGCTGTTGTGTTGAAGCCAAAGCCCTTGCTTACTTCTGCTCAAAAGAAGGCACGCGTAGCATGGTGCCACAAGCACAAGGAACGCACTGTAGAGGACTGGAAGAGGGTGGTATGGTCAGATGAGACCAAGATCAATAGAATTGGGTCAGATGGAAGGAAATGGACATGGAAACAGAAGGGCCAGGGCCTTATTCCTAGGGAGAAAAAATGGTTAAACACGGAGGAGGAAGCATCATGGTATGGGGTGGAATGAAGTGGGGCAACTTGCAGAGATTGAGGGCATTGTGGACCGCTTCCAATATCGGGACATTTTGGACCAGCAGCTGCTGGTCAGCATGGAGAATTTGGACATTCCCGAGGACGAAAGAATTTTCCAGCAGGACAACGACCCCAAGCACACCTCTAATGTGGTCCGGGTGTGGATGGAAGACAATGATATTGATCTTCTAGACTGGCCAGCACAGTCTCCTGACCTCAACCCTATAGAACACCTCTGGGACCATATCAAAAGGAAGCTTAAAGAATATCCGACTCACGCTAAGGGGGTTTTTGAAGTTTGGGAGAGAGTTGCAGAGGCATGGGAGAATATACCACCAGAGGTGTGTCAGAACTTAATAGAAAGTATTCCCAGAAGGATAGAAGCAGTCCTTAAGGCAAAGGGAGGCAATACCAAGTACTAATGGCTGAATTTTATATATCTAATGTACATAGTCAAATAATTGTCTGGATGTATCTCTGACTTGTTTCTACTATATCTCAACGGGCTTTGATCCGAATTACGTAACTTTTATATATTCTTGTAGCGGAGATCAAATGCTTCGTTTTGTGTACCAACACCATAATTCAAACTTTAGTATAGCAAAGGTTATTAAGCAAATACTCAAAAGGTGCGAAACATCCGGACAATTGTTTGAGTCACTGTATGCTTTGCTTCTACTCACAGAATGTGAATAGAAATTATGATTTAGTGTCATCTCTCCTGGAAGAGCGTAAAAACAATTTTGATGTGCTTCTGCTGCAAGAGCCTCCCTGGAGGCTTATACGTCGCACTGTGTCCACTACCAACCTGGAAGGGGAGGCGGTGATTGGTGCTCCCACTCACCCAAACTGGCTAGTCATGTTTAGACGTCCAGCATCTGAGACTGACCGCCCACGCGTTATGACATTTCATATAGCGGTGAGCCTGGTTTTCAGGGTTCTTGCTGCTTCTGCGGGGTGCTGCACGCTACCATACTCCTTGATGAATTTATCCTTGGGGGCCATCCTAACTTGCTCTTTGGTGCACCTTGTATACAGTATAGTTCACTCGACAAACACAGTCTCACTTACGTTAGTATACAATGCATGTATTTAGGTACTTGTGACTGGACTGTGATCAGGCGCCAGAATATAAATTATTAGACAGCCCCAGAGGGGGCATAGGGCTTTAACCAAAAAAAAAGAAAAAAAAAAGAACATAAGCGCAGGAAGGATGCTTTTGGTGCTGCCATTGCGCAGCCCAAGTCCAGAACTGCCTCCAGGGCAGCTTCACCAATGCAGGAATTCTCTCCTGCGCTCTCAGGACATGTTGAGTTTGAGTCCATTAGTTTGCAGGTGCTGGCCACAGACGACGGGAACAAGGATGATGTAGACGTGATTACAGACTCACTGATCACCTTCAAAGAGTGGCTCAGCAGTGCTCCCTCTTCCGCCAGCAATGAAGAACACTCTCACAGTCTTGCAGACATTTTTTTTTTTTTTTGATCAAATCCAACACCCCCGTAAGGGGTGTCAGAAAATTTATATTCCGGTGCGCGACAGTGGTTCAGCAAGTTTATCTAATACAAAGAGTAAAGACATTGACAGTAAGGTCTGTACGCTAAGTACAGCAGCAATTAAGAGTGCAAATCTGAAATGAATATGTAGCTGCAAGCAGCGACTAGTATCCAGCGGGGCCCGGTGGAGGTAAGAGAAGCATAGTAGATCGGCACTTGCATGGAGTATGGCATCGTGTAAAGACAAGCGCTGGATGCTCAGTCAGGCGTTGGCATGGTGGCCAAGTCCAATTAGACCCGATCACAGTGGTATCGACTGAAGATCAAGTTGATATTGAAGCGATTCTTCCAGAACACGCATTTGCGGTCATCGGAAAAGTGATGCTTGCCACAGTTGATGCACTTGGCAGAGTGAAAGCAAGGGGTCCCATCTGGGGTAGGAGCCACTGGGGGGGGGGGTAGCATTGGCATTGCCCTTGCAGCAAGACACTAGACGATGATGGAGAGCCACATGGTGAGGCCCGCCACAATAAGAGCAGACATCGCCCTTGACAGCGCATTGGTCTGCAGTATGGCCAAAGTGCCAGCAGCGCCGACACTGAGGAACTCCAGGCCTTTTCTTTGCATCGCAACGTAGGCAGGAACGACCATAGACAAGGACGCGTGTCGCGTCTAGGGCACGGAGGCGAGTACCCCGACGAATGTCCCAGACCTCAAAGAAGACAGTGCAAGAGTCAGCCGTCTTTGAGTTGCAAACAACTCGCGGAGGGGCAGCTAACTGTGCACTGTGGAGGGTGTCACCTGCCGTGAGTATAGACTCAATGGCAGGGCAAGATAGGGTGATCTCTGTTGAACAGGCACACCCCCCAGGGAGGGAAGGTGCAGTAAGGCTACTAACCTTGGGTAGAGTAGAGTGAGGCTGTGAGAGCGAACTAGAGAGAAAAGAAGTGTAACTCTTTGTTGTATTGAGGTAAACTACTGCTAGTATTTATACAAAAGGAGAGAGTGCACAGACCATGTATATGTAAGCATATCTAGAATGTTCTGTGCTAAATATAGTACAGAAGACACAAGGAATGACGAAGAATGAGTCATATGTGAGTCATAATAATGTCATCCCTTTTGATCTGTTACCACCAACATCACAGCCACAACAGCGACGCAAATTTGCCCTCCAGCAGCTTGCACACTGCTTCATTCTCCAGTATATCCGCCTGTCTGCGCTATGAGTAGTGCAGGAGGCAGCAAGAAGACTTCCCGGCCGCCGGATCCAACTCCAACGCCATCCACACCTCAGAAGGGCCATGGTCATGACTATGGCACATTTGATGGTAAAGAAACACCCCAGGGCCCCTCTGGCGCTCGGAACAAGCGTCCCACTCCAGCAATGGAGGAAGACAATGATTTTGAGGCAGATGAGGGCCCTGCTCCTTCAGCCCCTTCCTCCCCAGAGCACAAGCGCAGGAAGAACGCCTCTGGTGCTGCTGTAGCACACAGCCCAAGTCCAAAACTGCCTCGAGGGCAGGCTCTCCCACCCAAACAGAGTTCAAAACTCTGTTTCCAAGACATAAAGAGAAGGACTCTTATACCCTGTCTTTACAGGCTACAGAGGCGGCCGTCAGGGATGATGTAGAGGCCCTTACCGATGCTCTTGTCACTATACAAGGTTGGATGGACCACTGTCCTCCTAGTGCTGTAGATGAGCTTCAGGCAAAGCTCATTGCAGACTGCCTTGTCTCAACAGTTGCTCGTGCGGCATCTGTTCATATCACAGACTACCTCAGTGTGAACGAGGAGTGTCTCCCCCAAATTCGACGGGTTAGGGACGCATTGGATGCTCTCCTGCCGTCTCCTTCCCCCCAGCAGCGCCCTGCACGCAATGCTGCTCCCAAGGGTGCTGCAAGCGCAGCATCCGCTCTCTCCACTGCTGCTGCAAGTGGGCATGGTGTAGCACTGGCCTCCCCTGCTCCTGCAGTCGCCCCCACCTCCTCCAGCACCTCCCAAGGCGCCAGGACCCAGGTTACCCCTCCCCGACCCACAGAACACACTGCCACTGGTCACAAATCTCCGGCTCCCATGGAGGGACTGGAGTCCACAGCAACATCTCAACAATCTGGCAGCCGGGTCCCTGGACCTGCCCCAGGTGTTGCCACAAGTGCTGCCCCTTCGCAACCACAGCCTGAGCAGATCCATTCGGGTAACTGGATGCAATTCCAGCGCCGGTTTGACCGCCCTCCTCCCCAAGCGCCTGCTGCACCACGCAGGGCGCCTAACCCGCATGCTGTGCATACGCCCAAGCCTGCTAATGCGCCCCAGCAGCAGCAGCAGCAACCACAACAGTGTCAGCGCGCTCCCAAGGCGTCCTACGCTTCTGTTGCTTCGCAGCCACCTAGGAGGCCTGCTTTTTTTTTTTTTTTTAATCAAAGCCCTACGCCCCCGGAGGGGGCGTCTGACAATTTATATTCCAGCGCCCGATCACAGTCCGGTCGCAAGTACCTAAATATATGCACTGTATACTAACGTAAGCAAAACCGTGTTCGTCGAGTGAACTACACTGAATACGAGGTGCACCAAAGAGCAAGCTAGGGTGGCCCCCGAGGATAAATCTCTTAACGAGTATGGTAGCGCGCAACACCCTGCAGAAGCAGCAAAAACCCTGGAGGCCAGGCTCGCTGCTATATAAAAGATAGAGCACTGACGCCTATGCATGGAAAACCATGCCAGATGCTTCGGCCTGTTCTCTGCGAACAAATTGATGTGCACCCGGCACCCAGACAAGGTCATCTGGGCGCGGAGGTGCAGTGGAGCCTGTGACAGGCATTCATCGGCAGTGGCCCCCCACCGCGGGGAGGGCATTGCGGGGCCGTGTGGGGGCCTTATCAGGCGGCCCACGTCGCCGCGTCTTCTTGGCTTTGGGAAACAGCGGTGGAGACTGTTGCGAAGGGAACGCAAAAGTGGCAGGGTTGTTCTCAAGGAAGAACAAGAAAGACCACAGCTCCCGGCTCAAGCGCTGGTTGGGCCGTCGTTGGAAGTGCGCGCACTGGTGAAGGATGTGTCCCCTCGTTTCCAGTATGCG
The DNA here is from genome assembly GCA_944990035.1 of Clitopilus passeckerianus. NCBI lineage: Eukaryota > Fungi > Basidiomycota > Agaricomycetes > Agaricales > Entolomataceae > Clitopilus > Clitopilus passeckerianus. The sequence goes on from CALYLX010000145.1 coordinate 406,843, forward strand.
CCAGTTGCATGCACATGCTGTCTCCCCATCCAGGTTGAAGCGTGCATGGAATTCACCAATGGGTGCATGACCCAAGACTGCGCGTGCAAGGCGCGCAGTGTGCGTATTGGAAGAACCAACACGACGTAGCCAAGGCCCACCTTTGAGGTGAGTGGGCCTCAGGGAGGCACCTTTGTGCGTAAGGCGCAAGAAGTTGTTGCCAGAGTAAGAAGGCTGCTGCAGTAGACAAGTCCACTCATGCAGCATTTTATCCACAGCGCGTTTCCGGGCATACCCAAGGGATGTCCGGGGTTTGTTACCAGCACCCACCCGCAAGCCAGTGGCCACCAAGTGAGCACGGTGGTGAATGTCCCAATTGAGTCTTGAAGGGACATGGACAAAGTGGACGCGTCTGTCAGCGTCGCCCGAGAACCAAGCACGTAGTTTGGAGCAGATGGACAGCGAGTGTCCTTGCCCAGAGTGGAGAGACGGGTCCAAAGCCAGACGGATGGCTTTAGTCGAGTCTGAGAGCACAACTATCTTGAGGCAGTTGTTGCGCAGGACAGCCTTGCTTATAGACAAGTCAATGGCTGCGAGTTCGGCATCATCAGAAAGGACTCTGCCTGATGCCATAGTGTACTCTTCTGGCCCAAAGGTGCCATGAAGAAGGGAGCAAGCAGCAACTGCTTGGTGCTTCCTGCTTTTAGGAACAGACGCGTCAGCCGCCACCAACACTGTGATGTCAGACAGATCTGCGTCAGCGCGAATCACATCCAAGTGGATGCGACGAGAATCAAGGGCATCCTTAGATGCTGCAATGACAGTGTCAAGTGTGACCCTACCAGGGTGCGTATCTAACAGGCGAAGGCCTGGGACCGCTTCTCCATGGACAGGGTTGAGAGGCTCAGAGACGCGCACAGCATGTGCGTCAGAATCCACGATCGTAGAGAGCAAGTTGCCACGTGCGCGTGGCGACAAGTTGAAGAGAGACGAAGGGAGACGCATTGTCCCTTCATACAGCTGGTGCTTGTCACTAATGAGCGACAGCGTAGGGTGGTTACCAATCAGGGTGCCGATGCGCGCCTGGCCGCGTTCGACCAGTTTCCTGATGTGCAGATGAATGGGAGGGAGGCCAGCAATAGACTCGGTCCCCCCACCTGGCGATGTGCGAAAGGCACCGGTGATCCACCTGGCAGCCTTGTGTTGCATGGCGCGCAAGTGCGACATAGCAGTCTTGCACCTGGCACCTTTGTAGAACCAAAGGCCCACACCATACATAGCGACCGGAAGGACGCATGCACGGTAGAGCAGCCGCTTCTGCATAAGGGTGATACCCCTTGATGAGTTACCAAGCATGGCCATCGCCTTGGTAGAGTAATACTTGACATGGTAGCTAAAGGATAGCGACCGGTCAAAGTAGAAGCCCAAGTAGCGCCAAACGCTCTTGGGCTGGAGTGGCGAATTGCCAGTGTGTGGAGCAAAGCCCAAGTCGATGGCAGGATTGACATCGCTGTGCTTGCGAGAGAAGTGAAAGACCTCTGTCTTATCATGTTCCAAGACAAGGCCGAGGGCAGTAACAAGGTCCGTAATGACGGCGTACGCTTGCTGGAGTAAGGTGATGTTCTCCCCAAAGGATGCCGACTGGACGATGAGCAAACCATCGTCCACATATGACATGAGTGTAGTAGCAGCAGGTGGAATCCTACGCTCAAAGAGTCTCATCACTGGCACCAAATAGAGCGCAGAGAGAAGAGGGGATAAAGCAGATCCCTGACCAATGCCAACATCTGCAGAGTACTTGCTGGACTCTTCGCCGTTCCAGCTGTAGGATGTGTGTCGCCCAACAAGGTACGACGCAAAGAAGTTGCAGACTTCTGGCGCAAAGCCCAGTCTGTGCAATATGCGTAGCAGCATGTCATGGTTGAGAGAGGGGAAGAACTGAGCAAAGTCAAAAGCGACCACACTTGTCTTCAACCCTCTAGCCCAGCCGGCTTTGACAATGTGAGTGAGATAAACACCCGCATCCTCAGTGGAGTGTTGGCGCACACCTCCAAACTGATTGGGGTGGAACACGCCGAATTTCTGCGCCTCAAACTGCATCCTGTTTGCAAGCATCTTCTCAAAGAGTTTCCCCAGCGTGTTGAGCAACACAATGGGGCGGAACATCTTGGGAGTTGAATAGTGCGGTTTGCCAGGCTTTGGAACAATGGCAGACCGTGACTCCTTGAAGTGAGAGGGCCAGTGACCAACCCGAAGGCAGGCATTGGCAATCTCGACGAATTTGGTTGCAATGACAGTGTCAACAACCAGGGACTTGAGCTGATACCATGTGAGGTGATCAGGACCTGGAGCGGAAGTGTTTGAGCACTTTGCCAGTTCTTCTCTGAGCTCGCTGACACCAAAGTCCCACCACTCGCGCAGAGGAGACTGAGGCACGTCGTCAAGCACAGAGGGGTCAACAGGGCGGTCAGATGCCGAGTTGTATGTTGAGTCAAGAGCAGCCCACAGCGACTCAAGGGAGTTGCAAGGTTCACCATTGTGGCGAATTGCTTCGTGTGTAGGGAGCTCGCGCTGTTTCGCCCAGCGCATAAGATCCCATGGACGCTTGTTGGTAGTAGCAATCGTCTGGATCCTACTATCAAAGAACTTGCGCTTGGCCACCTTTGTGGTCCTGCGGAACGCCTTGTAATAAGCGACCGCCTTGGAAGCGCGATACACTCTGACAGCCTCAGAGCACTCAGGATTCCACCAGGACTTTGACCTGGTGGAGATGCGGGCAGTCTTTGAGTTGTTATCCCAAGACTGCTTAATAGCAGTTGCAATGGCGCCCGTGCAACGTTCGATTGCTTCTGCTGTTGTGAGACCAGATGTGTCCAGTGCTCGCAAAGAAGAGGATAGCTCCTTTAGAAACTCTTCCTCTTGCTCGCTGCCCCTTGGCAGAGTGACGCGCTCAGCAGGCAGCTGCACAGGCTGGATGGGGAGCGTGACGGTCAGAGGAGCGTGGTCAGAGGGTCCTTTCCACTCTGTGACCACGCTGTGTGAAGTCCCTGCAGCACGACCCACAGGGAGAAAGAATAGATCAATGACTGACGGCCTAAGGCTGACAGCATGCGGGAAGTGAGTAGGAGTGCGCACTGGTAGTACGCTAGCCTCCAAACCCAGGTCAAGCGCAACATCGCATAGTTCAGTTGCAACATGATTTGTAGAGTTGTAGTCTGGGTCCCAGACTGACGACTTGCAGTTGAAGTCCCCTGCCATGCAGAGCATGCTTGGGAGACGTGGGGCATTGTCACACAACCAGCGAATGGCAGTACCATCCCCTGGGTCAGAGTAGACATTAGCGATGTGTATTTGAGCACCAGCGCTCGCATACAGTGTTGTGACCACCACATCATTGTGGTTGGCGAGGTCAGTGCGAAATGCGGGCCGCATGCCTGCAAGACGCCTATGCACAAACGTCATAACGCGTGGGCGGTCAGTCTCAGATGCCGGACGTCTAAACATCACTAGCCAGTCTGGGTGAGTGGGAGCACCAATCACTGCCTCCCCTTCCGGGTTGGTAGTGGACACAGTGCGGCGTATGAGCCTCCAGGGAGGCTCTTGTAGCAGGAGAACGTCGAAATCGTTTTTACGTTCTTCTAGGAGCGATGCAACAAAGTCATAATTTCTATTCACATTCTGTAAATAGAGGCGTAGTAGAGATACATGTTTGTAGCGCATAAGATATATATCAAATGTGGGCAGCACGATCACCCAGACCAGTCCGTATCGGACGCCTCCTGGGTGGTTGAACGTTAGCATAACTTTGCGGTGCTCTAACAGAAAAGCGTACCGCATCGTTGACATCATACCGGCGCTGGATCCAGCCAGAATCGAACCAGTGTCGGGAGAAGGCACACTTGGACGAGTCAGCCCTGTGGTCCTTGCCGCAGTTGATGCACCTGGGTGCATGGGGACAGGGTGCACCTGCTGGAGTAGCAGGCACCGGAGGATTCGCGTCAGGCTTCTCCCAACAGCAGTGGGAGAGCTTGCGATGGTTCTGCGTGTCATGGCCATAGCCACAATGCGCGCAGGAGTTGTACTGCTGCCTGCAAGAGGCAGTGGGATGACCCCAACCCCAGCAGCGCTGGCACTGGGGAACGCCAGCGTGCACACTGGCAGGGGAGATGTTGCAGAGGCGTCCACCAATGGACACCTTCTTGTTTGCGATGGACTTGAGGGTGGTACCTGACCTAGAGTCCCAGAAGTCGAAGAAAACCACGCACATGTCATGCGACAGGCTGGCTCGACGGATGCGCGGCTTCCCAGCAAGCTGTAGCGACGCTGTAGTTGGGTTTTGACGCAGGAGTGCCTCCATTGCGTCAGGAGTGACCGGGGTGCTCTCTGCTGCACCAAGGGTGTAGTAGGGCACGCCAGTGATGCGGGCGTAAGAACGCGATGCAGGGACCTCTACATTCACGTTGACGATGGGTTGGCCGCCCTCAGTGAGAGGGTACCAAACGCGCTGCACAGCGAGCCTGATGATAGCCAAGTCGCCGTGGGTGGGGGTGTCACTGAAGTGAACAATGATTGCGTCACCTCTGCCCACTTCGGCATGGATGGCGTTGTTGCGGGAACCTCCATTAGACAAACGAAGGTTGAGGGTGGAGACCGCCTGTTCAGGCGCGATGGGGAGGGGGGCAGGGATAGCATCATCCCCAGTACCTCTGCGCACGTAGATGAAGCACTGCCTGCGTGAGGGACCGCGTGTGGTGGATTTGAGCTTCTGCTTCTTCTTCAAAGGAGAGGGAGCAGAAGGGAGGGTGCAAGTCGTCAGTCTGGGACCCAGACTACAACTCTACAAATCATGTTGCAACTGAACTATGCGATGTTGCGCTTGACCTGGGTTTGGAGGCTAGTGTACTACCAGTGCGCACTCCTACTCATTTCCCGCATGCTGTCAGCCTTAGGCCGTCAGTCATTGATCTATTCTTTCTCCCTGTGGGTCGTGCTGCAGGGACTTCACACAGCGTGGTCACAGAGTGGAAAGGACCCTCTGACCACGCTCCTCTGACCGTCACGCTCCCCATCCAGCCTGTGCAGCTGCCTGCTGAGCGCGTCACTCTGCCAAGGGGCAGCGAGCAAGAGGAAGAGTTTCTAAAGGAGCTATCCTCTTCTTTGCGAGCACTGGACATATCTGGTCTCACAACAGCAGAAGCAATCGAACGTTGCACGGGCGCCATTGCAACTGCTATTAAGCAGTCTTGGGATAACAACTCAAACACTGCCCGCATCTCCACCAGGTCAAAGTCCTGATGGAATCCTGAGTGCTCTGAGGCTGTCAGAGTGTATCGCGCTTTCAAGGCGGTCGCTTATTACAAGGCGTTCCGCAGGACCACAAAGGTGGCCAAGCGCAAGTTCTTTGATAGTAGGATCCAGACGATTGCTACTACCAACAAGCGTCCATGGGATCTTATGCGCTGGGCGAAACAGCGCGAGCTCCCTACACACGAAGCAATTCGCCACAATGGTGAACCTTGCAACTCTCTTGAGTCGCTTTGGGCTGCTCTTGATTCAACATACAACTCGGCGTCTGACTGCTCTGTTGACCCCTCTGTGCCCGACGACGTGCCTCAGTCTCCTCTGCGCGAGTGGTGGGACTTTGGTGTTAATGAGCTTAGAGAAGAACTTGCAAAGTGCTCAAACACTTCCGCTCCAGGTCCTGATCACCTCACATGGTATCAGCTCAAGTCCCTGGTTGTTGACACTGTCATTGCAACCAAATTCGTCGAGATTGCCAATGCCTGCCTTCGGGTTGGTCACTGGCCCTCTCACTTCAAGGAGTCGCGGTCTGCCATTGTTCCAAAGCCTGGCAAACCGCACTATTCAACTCCCAAGATGTTCCGCCCCATTGTGTTGCTCAACACGCTGGGGAAATTCTTTGAGAAGATGCTTGCAAACAGGATGCAGTTTGAGGCGCAGAAATTCGGCGTGTTCCACCCCAATCAGTTTGGAGGTGTGCGCCAACACTCCACTGAGGATGCGGGTGTTTATCTCACTCACATTGTCAAAGCCGGCTGGGCTAGAGGGTTGAAGACAAGTGTGGTCGCTTTTGACTTTGCTCAGTTCTTCCCCTCTCTCAACCATGACATGCTGCTACGCATATTGCACAGACTGGGCTTTGCGCCAGAAGTCTGCAACTTCTTTGCGTCGTACCTTGTTGGGCGACACACATCCTACAGCTGGAACGGCGAAGAGTCCAGCAAGTACTCTGCAGATGTTGGCATTGGTCAGGGATCTGCTTTATCCCCTCTTCTCTCTGCGCTCTATTTGGTGCCAGTGATGAGACTCTTTGAGCGTAGGATTCCACCTGCTGCTACTACACTCATGTCATATGTGGACGATGGTTTGCTCATCGTCCAGTCGGCATCCTTTGGGGAGAACATCACCTTACTCCAGCAAGCGTACGCCGTCATTACAGACCTTGTTACTGCCCTCGGCCTTGTCTTGGAACATGATAAGACAGAGGTCTTCCACTTCTCTCGCAAGCACAACGATGTCAACCCTGCCATTGACTTGGGCTTTGCTCTCCACACTGGCAATTCGCCACTTCAACCCAAGAGCGTTTGGCGCTACTTGGGCTTCTACTTTGACCGGTCACTATCTTTTAGCCACCATGTCAAGGCTCTGACCACTGTCAAGGCGATGGTCATACTTGGTAACTCATCAAGGGGCATCACCCCTATGCAGAAGCGGCTGCTCTACCGTGCATGCGTCCTTCCGGTCGCTACATATGGTGTGGGCCTCTGGTTCTACAAAGGTGCAAGGTGTAAGACTGTTATGTCGCACCTGCGCACTATGCAACACAAGGCTGCTAGGTGGATAACTGGCGCCTTTCGCACATCGCCAGGTGGGGGGACCGAGTCTATTGCTGGCCTCCCTCCCATTCATCTGCACATCAGGAAACTGGTTGAACGCGGCCAGGCGCGCATTGGCACCCTGACTGGCAACCACCCTACGCTGTCGCTTATTAGTGACAAGCACCAGCTGTACAAAGGAACAATGCGTCTTCCTTCGTCTCTCTCCAACTTGTCGCAACGTGTGCGCGGCAACTTGCTCTCTACGATCGTGGATTCTGACCCACATGCTGTGCGCGTCTCTGAGCCTCTCAACCCTGTCCATGGAGAAGCGGTCCCAGGCCTTTCACCACCGTGCTCACTTGGCGGCCACTGGCTTGCGGGTGAGTGCTGGTAACAAACCCCGGACATCCCTTGGGTATGCCCGGAAACGCGCTGTGGATAGAATGCTGCATGAGTGGACTTGTCTACTGCAACAGCCTTCTTACTCTGGCAACAACTTCTTGCGCCTTAAGCACAAAGGTGCTTCCCTGAGGCCCACTCACCTCAAAGGTGGGCCTTGGCTACGTCGTGTTGGTTCTTCCAATACGCACACTGCGCGCCTTGCACGCGCAGTCTTGGGTCACGCACCCATTGGTGAATTCCGTGCACGCTTCAACCTGGATGGGGAGACAGCGTGTGCATGCGACTGGCGCATACTGGAAACGAGGGGACACATCCTTCACCAGTGCGCGCACTTTCAACGACGGCCCAACCAGCGCTTGCGCCGGGAGCTGTCGTCTTTCTTGTTCTTTCTTGCGAACAATCCTACCACTTTTGCGTTCCCATTGCAACAGCCCCCACCGCCGTTTCCCAAAGCCAGGAAGACACGGCGACGTGGTCCGCCTGATAAGGCCTCCACGCGCGTTCGCGGTGCCCCTCCCGCTGTCGGAGGCCACTGCAGACGAATGCCTGTAACAGGCTCCACTGCACCGCCGCGCCCAGACGACCTTGTCTGGGTGCCGGGTGCACACCAATTTGTTCGCAGAGAACAGGCCGAAGCGTCTGGCATGGCTTTCCATGCGTAGGCGTCAGTGCTCCATCCTTCATATAGCGGCAAGCCTGGCCCCCAGGGTTCTTGCTGCTTCTGCGGGGTGTTGCGCGCTACCATACTCGTTGGGAGATTTATCCTCGGGGGCCACCCTAGCTTGCTCTTTGGTGCACCTCGTATTCAGTGTAGTTCACTCGACGAACACGGTTTTACTTACGTTAGTATACAATGCATGTATTTAGGTACTTGCGACCGGACTGCGATCGGGCGCCGGAATATAAATTGCCAGACGCCCCCTTCGGGGGCGTAGGGCTTTGACCAAAAAAAAAAAAAAAAAAAAACCTCGTATTCAGTGTAGTTCACTCGACGAACACGGTTTTTACCTACGTTAGTATACAATGCATGTATTTAGTTACTTGCGACCGGACTGCTATCGGGCGCCGGAATATAAATTGTCAGACGCCCCCTTTGGGGGCGTAGGGCTTTGATCAAAAAAAAAAAAAAAAACTGACGACTTGCAGTTGAAGTCCCCTGCCATGCATAGCATGCTTGGGAGACGTGGGGCATTGTCACACAACCAGCGAATGGCAGTACCATCCCCTGGGTCAGAGTAGACATTAGCGAAGTGTATTTGGGCACCAGCGCTCCCATACAGTGTTGTGACCACCACATCATTGTGGTTGGCGAGGTCGGTGCGAAATGCAGGCCGCATGCCTGCAAGACGCCTATGCACAAACGTCATAACGCGTGGGCGGTCAGTCTCAGATGCCGGACGTCTAAACATGACTAGCCAGTCTGGGTGAGTGGGAGCACCAATCACTGCCTCCCCTCCCGGGTTGGTAGTAGACACAGTGTGGCGTATGAGCCTCCAGGGAGGCTCTTGCAGCAGAAGCACGTCAAAATCGTTCTTACGCTCTTCCAGGAGAGATGACACTAGATCATGATTTCTATTCACATTCTGTGAGTAGAAGCGAAGCATAGATACATGTTTGTGATGCATAAAGTAATTTATACGTGAGCAGTACGATCACCCAGAGCCGTCAGAATTGGTCTCCTCCTGGGTGGTTGGACGTTAGCATAACTTTGCGGCGCTCTAACAGAAAAGCGTACCGCATCGTTGACATCATACCGGCGCTGGATCCAGCCAGCATCAAATTGGTGACGAGAGAAGGCGCACTTGGATGAATCCGCTGTGTGCGTCTTGCCGCAGTTGATGCACCTGGTTGCGTGGGGGCACGGTTCACCATCAGGAGTGGCAGCTACCGGGGGATTCGCATCAGGCTTCTCCCAACAGCAGTGGGAGAGCTTGCAATGATTCTGCGTGTCATGGCCATAGCCACAGTGTGCGCAGGAGTTGTACTGCTGTCTACAGGACGCAGTTGGGTGTCCCCAAGCCCAACAGCGTTGACACTGAGGGACGCCGGTGTGTACACTGGCAGGGGAGATGTTGCACAGGCGTCCACCAATGGACACCTTCTTATTGGTGATGGACTTGAGGGCGGTACCAGACCTAGAATCCCAGAAGTCGAAAAAGACCACACACATATCATGTGATGGGCTGGCGTGATGAATGCGTGGCTTTCCAGCAAGCTGGAGCGACGACGTAGTGGTGTTTTGATGCAGGAGTGCTTCCATAATGTCAGGAGTGACTGGAGTGCTGCCCACTGCACCAGAGGAGTAGTAGGGCATGCCAGTGATGCGGGCGTAGGAACACGATGCAGGGACCTCTACATTCACGTTGACAATTGGCTGGCCACCCTCTGTAAGAGGATACCAAACACGCTGCACAGCGAGCTGGATAATGCCCAGGTCGCTGTGGGTGGGTGTGTCGCTGAAGTGCACAATGATAGCGTCACCCCTGCCTACTTCGGCATGAATGGCGTTGTTGCGAGAACCTCCAGCAGACAGCCGGAGGTTGAGAGTAGAAACAGCCTGTTCAGGCGGAATGGGGAGAGGCGCAGGGATGGCATCACTGCCAGTGCCTCTGTGCACATAAATGAAGCATTGTCTGCGCGATGGCCTGCGTGTAGTGGATTTGAGCTTCTGCTTCTTCTTCAAAGGAGAGGGAGCAGAGGGGAGGGGAGAGGACGCTGCCTTGCGCTTGTTGGCGTTAGAGTTGTCCTTGAGTTGCATTACTTCATCTCACGATAGTCCAGGGAGATGACGCGCGAGTTCAGCAAGTTCTGCGCATTGGTGCGCAGACATGCCATTCCTTTTGATCGGTTACCACCAACATCACAGCCACAACAGCGACGCAAATTAGCCCTCCAGCAGCTTGCACACTGCTTTATTCTCCAGTATATCCGCCTGTCTGCGCTATGAGTAGTGCAGGAGGCAGCAAGAAGACTCCCTGGCCGCCGGATCCAACTCCAATGCCATCCACACCCCAGAAGGGCCATGGTCGTGACTATGGCGCATTTGATGGTGAAGAAACACCCCAGGGCCCCTCTGGCGCTCGGAACAAGCGTCCCACTCCAGCAATGGAGGAGGACGATGATTTCGATGCAGATGAGGGCCCTGCTCCTTCAGCTCCTTCCTCCCCAGAGCACAAGCGCAGGAAGAACACCTCTGGTGCGGCTGTAGCGCAACCGGCCTCCCCTGCTCCAGCACTTCCCCCCACCTCCTCCAGCGCCTCCCAAGGATCCAGGACCCAGGTTACCCCTCCCCGACCCACGGAAGGCACTGCCACGGGTCACAAATCTCCGGCTCCCATGGAGGGACTGGAGTCCACAGTGACATCTCAGCAACCTGACAACCCGGTCCCTGGACCGACCTCAGGTGCTACTCCAGCCAAATCGCAACCAGGGCGGGTAAACCCTGGAAACTGGATGCAATGGCAGCGCCAGTTCGCTAGGCCCGCCCCACAAGCCCCTGCAACGCGCAGGACACCTCATCCGCATGCTGTGCGTGCTCCCAACCCTGCTAATGCGTCTCAGCAGCAGCAGCAACCTCTACAACCGCGCCAGCGCGCTCCCAGAGCGTCCTACGCGTCTGTCGCTTCGCAGCCGCCTCTCGCTCCTTTGCAGAGGTATCAGCTGGCATGAGTGCGCAGCAATGCGCAGAACTTGCTGAACTCGCGCGCCATCTCCCTGGACTGTCCTGGGATGAGGTAGCGCAACTCAAGGACAACTCCAACGCTAATAAGCGCAAGGCAGCGTCCTCCCCTCCCCCTAGTGCTCCATCTCCTTCAAAGAAGAAGCAGAAGCTCAAATCCACGACGCGCGGCCCCTCACGCAAGCAGTGCTTCGTTTATGCCACCAGAGGCAGTGGAGACAATCTTGTCTCTGTTCCTCTTCCCATTTCGCCTGAACAGGCTGTCTCCACCCTCAACCTTCGCTTTGGCGCTGGTGGGTCTAAGAACCGCGCTATCCATGCTGACCTTTGGAACAGTGGGCAGCACTCCTATCACTCCTGACGCCGTCTTAGCACTCATGCGTCAAGATCCTGCTACTAGTGCGCTCCAGCTTGCTGGAATGCCTCATGTGCACCGCAGATCACGAGGGCAAGATATGTGCGTCGTGTTTTTCGACTTCTGGGATACCAGGTCTGGCACCTCCCTCAAGGCCATCACACACAAGAAGATCTCGATTGGAGGTCGTCTGTGTCTCATCTCCCCTGCAAGCATCCATGCTGGCGTTCCGCAGTGTCAATGCTGCTGGGCATGGGGTCATCCCACTGCCACCTGTAGGCAGCAGTTCAGCTCCTGTGCGCATTGCGGCTATGGCCATGATTCGCGCAACCATCGCAAGCTTGCCCACTGCTGTTGGGGCAAGCCTGACGCCAATCCTCCGGTGCCTGCCACTCCTGATGGCGCACCATGCCCGCATGCACCCAGGTGCATCAACTGTGGCAAGGAGCACGAGGCAGATTCGCCCAAGTGCCCTTTTGCAAGACATCGGTTTGATGCTGGCTGGATCCAGCGCCGATATGCTGTCAACGATGCGGTAGGCTTTTCCGTTAAAGCACCGCAGAGTTATACTGACGTACTACCACCCAGGAGGAGACCGATTCAGATTGGTCGGGGTGAATGCGCTGCCCGCACTTAGTTCTACTTTATGCGATACAACAATGTACATACTCTCCACTTTTTTTCACAGAACGTGAATAGAAATTATGATCTGGTTGCTGCGCTACTAGAGGAACATAAGAATGACTTTGATGTGATTCTGCTGCAAGAGCCTTCATGGCGGCTCATTCGACGCACCGTGTCCACTACCAACCCTGAGGGAGAGGCAGTGATTGGTGCACCCACTCACCCAGACTGGCTGGTCATGTTTAGGCGTCCAGCATCTGAGACAGACCGTCCGCGCGTTATGACATTATCCTCTTTGATCTGTTACCACCACCATCACAGCCACAACAGCGACGCAAATTCACCCTCAAGCACTTGCACACTGTTCAATCCTCCAGTTTTCGCGCCTGTCTGCACTATGAGTAGTGCAGGAGGCACCAAGAAGAATACCCGGCCGCCGGATCCGCCTCCGACGCCCTCCACGCCACAGAGAGGCCATGGCAGCAGCTATGGCGCTTTTGATGGCGAAGAAACTCCCCAGGGACCCTCTGGCGCTCGAAACAAGCGTCCTCCTCCATTGCTGGAGGAGAACGAAGGTCTTGAGTATGCTGAGAGCCCTGCTCCATCCGCCCCTTCCTCCCCTGAGCATAAGCGCAGGAAGGACGCCTCTGGTGCTGCTGTTGCGCAGCCCAAGTCTAGGACTGCCTCCAGGGCGACCTCCCCAACGCAGGAGTTCTCTTCTGCGTTCCCAGGACACTCAGAGTTTGACTCTGTTGGCTTGCAGGTGCAGGCCACAGAGGACGCGGTCAAGGAAGACATAGACGTGATCACAGACTCCCTTGTCACCTTCAAGGAGTGGCTCAACCGGGCCCCCTCTGCTGCCGGCGATGAGGAACACTCCCGCTCTCTTGCAGACGTGCTAGTGCACGTCTGCTCTCAAGCGACCTCTGTAGGTCTCCTCAAGTATCTCACTCCAAGTGCGGACTTCCTGCCTCAAATCCGACGTGTTAGGGACGCCTTGGACGCCTATATTCCCTCTCCCACTCCCCAGCAGCGCCCTGTGCGCACTGCTGCTCCCAAAGGTGCTGCAAGCGCGGCACCTGCTTCTTCCACTGCTGCTGCAGGTGGGCATGGTGTAGCACTGGCCTCCCATGCTCCAGCAGTTCCCCCCACCTCCTCCAGCGCCTCCCAAGGCCCCAGGACCCAGGTTACCCCTCCCCGACCCACGGAACGCACTGCCACGGGTCACAAATCTCCGGCTCCCATGGAGGGACAGGAGTCCACAGCAACATCTCAGCAACCTAACAACCCGGTCCCTGGACTGGACTCAGGTGTTGCTACAGGTGCTGCCCCTTCCCAACCGCAACCAGAGCGGATCCATTCGGGTAACTGGATGCAATTCCAGCACCGGTTCGCCCGCCCCCCTCCCCAGGCGCCTGCTACACCACGTAGAGCGCCTAATCCGCATGCTGTGCGTGCACCAAAGCCTGCCAATGCGTCCCAGCAGCAGCAGCAGCAACCACAACAGCGTCAGCGCGCTCCTAAGGCGTCCTACACTTCCGTCGCTTCGCAGCCGCCTAGGAGGCCTGCACACGCCGCCCCTCGCTCTTTTGCAGAGGTTACTGCTGGCATGACGGCGCACCAATGCGCTGAACTTGCTGAACTTGCGCGCCATCTCCCTGGACTATCCTGGGATGAAGTAGCGCAACTCAAGGACAATTCTAATGCCAACAAGCGCAAGGCAGCGTCCTCTCCCCTCCCCTCTGCTCCCTCTCCTTTGAAGAAGAAGCAGAAGCTCAAATCCACTACACTCGGTCCCTCACGCAGGCAGTGCTTCATCTACGTGCACAGAGGTACTGGGGATGATGCTATCCCTGCTCCCCTCCCCATTGCGCCTGAACAGGCGGTTTCCATCCTCAACCTTCGTTTGTCTAATGGAGGTTCTCGCAACAACGCCATCCATGCCAAAGTGGGCAGAGGTGACGCAATCATTGTTCACTTTAGTGACACCCCCACCCACGGCGACTTGGCTATCATTAGGCTCGCTGTGCAGCACGTTTGGTACCCTCTCACTGAGAGCGGCCAACCCATCGTCAACGTGAATGTAGAGGTCCCTGCATCGCGTTCTTACGCCCGCATCACTGGCGTGCCCTACTACACCTTTGGTGCAGCAGAGAGCACTCCAGTCACTCCTGACGCGATGAAGGCACTCCTGCGTCAAGACCCCACTACAGCGTCGCTCCAGCTTGCTGGGAAGCCGCGCATCCGTCGAGCCAGCCTGTCGCATGACATGTGCGTGGTTTTCTTCGAATGTGCGTGGTTTTCTTCGACTTCTGGGACTCTAGGTCTGGTACCACCCTCAAGTCCATCACCAACAAGAAGGTGTCCATTGGTGGACGCCTCTGCAACATCTCCCCTGCTAGTGTGCATGCTTGCGTTCCCTAGTGCCAGCGCTGCTGGGGTTGGGGTCATCCCACTGCCTCTTGCAGGCAGCAGTACAACTCCTGCGCGCATTGTGGCTATGGCCATGACACACAGAACCATCGCAAGCTCTCCCACTGCTGCTGGGAGAAGCCTGACGCGAACCCTCCGGTGCCTGCTACTCCAGCAGGTGCACCCTGTCCCCATGCACCCAGGTGCATCAACTGCGGCAAGGACCACAGGGCTGACTCGTCCAAGTGTGCCTTCTCCCGACACCGGTTCGATTCTGGCTGGATCCAGCGCCGGTATGATGTCAACGATGCGGTACGCTTTTCTGTTAGAGCACCGCAGAGTTATGCTAACGTTCAACCACCCAGGAGGCGTCCGATACGGACTGGTCTGGGTGATCGTGCTGCCCACATTTGATATATATCTTATGCGCTACAAACATGTATCTCTACTACGCCTCTATTTACAGAATGTGAATAGAAATTATGACTTTGTTGCATCGCTCCTAGAAGAACGTAAAAACGATTTCGACGTTCTCCTGCTACAAGAGCCTCCCTGGAGGCTCATACGCCGCACTGTGTCCACTACCAACCCGGAAGGGGAGGCAGTGGTTGGTGCTCCCACTCACCCAGACTGGCTGGTCATGTTTAAACGTCCAGTATCTGAGACTGACCGCCCACACGTTATGACGTTTGTGCATAGCCGTCTTGCAGGCATGCGGCCTGCATTTCGCACCGACCTCGCCAACCACGACGATGTGGTGGTTACGACATTGTATGGGAGCGCTGGTGCTCAAATACACTTCGCCAATGTCTACTCTGACCCAAGGGATGGTACTGCCATTCGCTGGTTGTGTGACAATGCCCCACGTCTCCCAAGCATGCTATGCATGGCAGGGGACTTCAACTGCAAGTCGTCAGTCTGGGACCCAGACTACAACTCTACAAATCATGTTGCAACTGAACTATGCGATGTTGCGCTTGACCTGGGTTTGGAGGCTAGCGTACTACCAGTACGCACTCCTACTCACTTCCCACATGCTGTCAGCCTTCGGCCGTCAGTCATTGATCTATTCTTTCTCCCTGTGGGTCGCACTGCAGGGACTTCACATAGCGTGGTCACAGAGTGGAAAGGACCCTCTGACCATGCTCCTCTGACCGTCACGCTCCCTATCCAGCCGGTGCAGCTGGCCGCTGAGCGCGTCACTCTGCCAAGGGGCAGCGAGCAAGAGGAAGAGTTTCTAAAGGAGCTGTCCTCTTCTTTGCAAGCACTGGACACATCTGGTCTCACTACAGCAGAGGCAATTGAACGCTGCACTGGCGCCGTTGCAACTGCTATCAAGCGGTCTTGGGATAACAACTCAAAGACTGCCCGCATCTCCGCCAAGTCAAAGTCCTGGTGGAATCCTGAGTGCTCTGAGGCTGTCAGAGTGTATCGCGCTTCTAGGGCGGTCGCCGATTACAAGGCGTTCCGCAGGACCACGAAAGTGGCCAAGCGCAAGTTCTTTGATAGTAGGATCCAGACGATTGCTACTACCAACAAGCGTCCATGGGATCTTATGCGCTGGGCGAAACAGCGCGAGCTCCCTACACACGAAGCAATTCGCCACAATGGTGAACCTTGCAACTCTCTTGAGTCGCTTTGGGCTGCTCTTGATTCAACATACAACTCGGCGTCTGACTGCTCTGTTGACCCCTCTGTTGGCAACCACCCTACGCTGTCGCTCATTAGTGACAAGCACCAGCTGTATGAAGGGACAATGCGTCTCCCTTCGTCTCTCTCCAACTTTTCGCGACGCGCACGTGGCAACTTGCTCTCTACGGTTGTGGATTCTGATGCACATGCTGTGCGCGTCTCTGAGCCTCTCAACCCTGTGCATGGAGAGGCGGTCCCAGGCCTTCGCCTGTTGGATACGCACTCTGGCAGGGTTACATTTGACGCCGTCATTGCAGCATCTAAGGATGCCCTTGATTCTCGTCGCATCCACTTGGATGTGATTCGCGCTGATGCAGATCTGTCTGCCACTACAGTGTTGGTGGCAGCTGATGCGTCTGTTCCCAAAAGCAGGAAGCACCAAGCTGCTGCCTGCTCCCTCCTTCATGGCGCCTTTGGCCCAGAAGAATACACTATGGCATCAGGCAGAGTCCTCTCTGATGATGCCGAACTCGCAGCCATTGACTTGTCTATAAGCAAGGCTGTTCTGCACAACAACTGTGTCAAAATAGTTGTGCTTTCAGACTCAACTAGAGCCATCCGGTTGGCTTTGGACCCGTCTCTCCATTCTGGGCAAGGACACTCGCTGTCCATCTGCTCCAAACTACGTGCTTGGTTCTCGGGTGACGCTGACAGACATGTCCACTTTGTCCATGTCCCTTCAAGACTCAATTGGGACATTCACCACCGTGCTCACTTGGTGGCCACTGGCCTGCGGGTGGGTGCTGGCAACCAACCCCGGACATCCCTTGGGTATGCCCGGAAACGCGCTGTGGATAGAATGCTGCATGAGTGGACTTGTCTACTGCAGCAGCCTTCTTACTCTGGCAACAGCTTCTTGCGCCTTACACACAAGGGTGCCTCCCTAAGGCCCACACACATTAGAGGTGGACCTTGGCTACGTCGTGTTGGTTCTTCCAATGTGCATACCGCGCGCCTTACACGCGCAGTTCTGGGTCATGCACCCATTGGCGAATTCCGCGCGCGCTTCAACCTGGGTAGGGAGACAGCGTGTGCATGCAACTGGCGCATTCTGGAAACGAGGGGACACATCCTTCACCAGTGCGCGCACTTCCAGCGACGGCCCAACCAGCGCTTGCGCCGGGAGCTGTCGTCCTTCTTGTTCTTCCTTGAGGACAACCCTGCCACTTTTGCGTTTCCTTCGCAACAGCCTCCACCGCCGTTTCCCAAAGCCAGGAAGACACGGCGACGTGGGCCACCTGACAAGGCCCCCACACGCTTCTGCGATGCCCTCCCCGCTGCGGGGGGCCATCGCCGGCAAATGCCTGTAACAGGCTCCACTGCACCCCCACGCCCAGACGATCTTGTCTGGGTACCGGGTGCACACCAATTTGTCCGCAGAGAACAAGCCGAAGCGTCTGGCATGGTTTTCCATGCATAGGCGTCAGTGCTCCATCCTTCATATAGCGGCGAGCCTGGCCTCCAGGGTTCTTGCCGCTTCTACGGGGCGTTGCGCGCTACCATACTCGTTGAGAGATTTATCCTCGGGGGCCACCCTAGCTTGCTCTTTGGTGCACCTCGTATTTAGTGTAGTTCACTCGACGAACATGGTTCTTTACTTACGTTAGTATACAATGCATGTATTTAGGTACTTGCGACCGGACTGCGATCGGGCGCCGGAATATAAATTGTCAGACGCCCCCGGAGGGGCGTAGGGCTTTGACCAAAAAAAAAAAAAAAACTGCTGTAGCGCAGCCCAAGTCTAGAACTGCCTCCAGGGCAGGCTCTCCCACTCAAACAGAGTTCAAAACTCTGTTTCCAGGACATAAAGAGAAGGACTCTTATACCCTGTCTTTACAGGCTACAAAGGCGGCCGTCAGGGATGATGTAGAGGCCCTTACCGATGCTCTTGTCACCATGCAAGGTTGGATGGACCACTGTCCTCCTAGTGCTGTAGATGAGCTTCAGGCAAAGCTCATTGCAGACTGCCTTGTCTCAACAGTTGCTCGTGCGGCATCTGTTCATATCACAGACTACCTCAGTGTGGATGAGGAGTGTCTCCCTCAAATTCGACGTGTTAGGGACGCATTGGATGCTCTCCTGCCGTCTCCTTCCCCCCAGCAGCGCCCTGCATGCACTGCTGCTCCTAAGGGTGCTGCAAGCGCAGCATCCACTCCCTCCAATGCTGCCGCAGGTGGGCATGGTATAGCACCGGCCTTCCCTGCTCCTGCAGTCGCCCCCACCTCCTCCAGCGCCTCCCAAGGCGCCAGGACCCAGGTTACCCCTCCCCGACCCACAGAACACACTGCCACTGGTCACAAATCTCCGGCTCCCATGGAGGGACTGGAGTCCACAGCAAAATCTCAACAATCTGGCAGCCGGGTCCGTTGACCTGCCCCAGGTGTTGCCACAAGTGCTGCCCCTTCGCAACCGCAGCCTGAGCGGATCCATTCGGGTAACTGGATGCAATTCCAGCACCGGTTTGCCCACCCTCCTCCCCAAGCGCCTGCTGCACCACGCAGGGCGCCTAACCCGCATGCTGTGCGTGCGCCCAAGCCTGCTAATGCGCCCCAGCAGCAGCAGCAGCAACCACAACAGCGTCAGCGTGCTCCCAAGGCGTCTTACGCTTCTGTTGCTTCACAGCCGCCTAGGAGGCCTGCAAACGCCGCCCCTCGCTCTTTTGCAGAGGTCACTGTGGGCGTGACTGCGCAGCAATGCGCAGAACTTGCTGAACTCGCGCGTCATCTGCCTGGACTATCCTGGGATGAAGTAGCGCAACTCAAGGACAACTCTAACGCCAACAAGCGCAAGGCAGCGTCCTCTCCCCTCCCCTCTGCTCCCTCTCCTTTGAAGAAGAAGCAGAAGCTCAAATCCACTACACGCAGGCCATCGCGCAGACAATGCTTCATTTATGTGCACAGAGGCACTGGCAGTGATGCCATCCCTGCGCCTCTCCCCATTCCGCCTGAACAGGCTGTTTCTACTCTCAACCTCCGGCTGTCTGCTGGAGGTTCTCGCAACAACGCCATTCATGCCGAAGTAGGCAGGGGTGACGCTATCATTGTGCACTTCAGCGACACACCCACCCACAGCGACCTGGGCATTATCCAGCTCGCTGTGCAGCGTGTTTGGTATCCTCTTACAGAGGGTGGCCAGCCAATTGTCAACGTGAATGTAGAGGTCCCTGCATCGTGTTCCTACGCCCGCATCACTGGCATGCCCTACTACTCCTCTGGTGCAGTGGGCAGCACTCCAGTCACTCCTGACATTATGGAAGCACTCCTGCATCAAAACACCACTACGTCGTCGCTCCAGCTTGCTGGAAAGCCACGCATTCATCACGCCAGCCCATCACATGATATGTGTGTGGTCTTTTTCGACTTCTGGGATTCTAGGTCTGGTACCGCCCTCAAGTCCATCACCAATAAGAAGGTGTCCATTGGTGGACACCTGTGCAACATCTCCCCTGCCAGTGTACACACCGGCGTCCCTCAGTGTCAACACTGTTGGGCTTGGGGACACCCAACTGCGTCCTGTAGACAGCAGTACAACTCCTGCACGCACTGTGGCTATGGCCATGACACGCAGTTGTCAAAGCCGGTTGGGCTAGAGGGTTGAAGACAAGCGTGGTCGCTTTTGACCTTGCTTAGTTCTTCCCCTCTCTCAACCATGACATGCTGCTATGCATATTGCGCAGACTGGGCTTTGCGCTAGAAGTCTGCAACTTCTTTGCATTGTATCTCGTGGGGAGACACACATCCTACAGCTGGAACAGCGAAGAGTCCAGCAAGTACTCTGCAGATGTTGGCATTGGTCAGGGATCTGCTTTATCCCCTCTTCTCTCTGCGCTCTATTTGGTGCCAGTGATGAGACTCTTTGAGCGCAGGATTCTGCCTGCTACTACTACACTCATGTTGTATGTGGACGATGGTTCGCTCATTGTCCAGTTGCCATCCTTTGGGGAGAACATCACTCTACTCCAACAAGCGTACACTGTCATCATGGAGCTTGTTACTGCACTCGGCCTTGTCTTGGAACATGATAAGACAGAGGTCTTCCACTTCTCTCGCAAGCACAGTGATGTCAATCCTGCCATTGACTTGGGCTTTGCTCCACACACTGGCAACTCTTTGGTGCACCTCGTATTTAGTGTAGTTCACTCGACGAACACAGTTTTACTTACGTTAGTACACAATGCATGTATTTAGCTACTTGCGACCAGACTGCGATCGGGCGCCGGAATATAAATTGTCAAACACCCCCTCTGGGGGCGTAGGGCTTTGATTTTTCTTAAAAAAAAAAAAAAACAGTCATAATGATGTCATTGTGGAGCGGAATGTGCTAGGTAGAACTGTGACTGCGGTACCTCACAGGTGAAAGTGGGGGTGCCAGCTAGGAAGGCCTTGACCAGCCTCTTGGAAACAATCCCAAGGTCGGCAGTGTTGGAGACCTGAGTAGTGTGCATGAAGTAGCCTCCTATACCAAGGGAGGCAGTTTCAATGCGGAGTTTTGACCTCTTGGTGAGGCCATGATTGACTGTTGCCACTATGGTCTCAAGAGAGATGGAAGCATTGACAGTAGTGGTGGGAATGGCAATAATCCTCTTGCGAGAAGGACCACATGTGGTGGAGTGCACCTTGACCTGGGTAGGTTTAGGTGGAGAGAACGGATGGCCAGAGGCCTTCAAGTAAATGCGAGCAAGTTGCTTGGCATCCAAATTGGGATAGGCCCTAGCCAGAGTGGCCAAAGCAGTGATGTCAGCACCCACTTTAGTGCCAGAGTGCTTAATGGTAAGGGTGGAGGGAACAGGTGCAACAATGCGTGCAAAGGTGCCCTTGGGCAAGACCTTTACACGGCCACCAGATGAAGCAGCACCTGCCACGTTGACAGGGCGCCCATAGGGACGAGCCAGGTTCCGGGGAGGGACGGGAGGAGGCGCAGTCTTCCGACCCGGGTTAGACCGGGAAGAAGCAGGAATGGGAGCGGGCGGAGCAGGAGCGCCACCCGGGGTAGAGTTGGGGGTTGAGGAGGGTTGAGGGTCAAATTTGAGGAGCATGCCCCCCAAATTGCTGAACCCTGCCTGAATGTTGAGATTGGTGTTAACTGCCAGGCAAAGAAGACTGCTAGAACCTGCTACCCGGACAAGCTAAATGAGCACAGCACCAACGTTGGCAGAAGCAGGGACCTCTAGAGAGAGGCCCTGCTCACAAATAGATTTAACTTGTGCAGAAACAAGTTGAATGGTTTCCTCCACATGCTTCAAGGCATCACCCACAAAGGGGGCAGAGGGAGTGGGAGGCAATGAAACTGAAGAACCAGGGACTGGTTCCTCAGTAGGAGGAGGGGCCTGCTGTTCAACAGAGGCCGGGGTAATAGTACCAGCCCACTGTCTCTTTTCCGGAGAGGCAGCGCACTCAATGGGAGAGGAGGAGTCTCTGTTCTTCTTGGGCTTGGGCTTGGCCGCGGCACGAGAAGCAATCAGTGCTTCACCTTCAGCAATGCCCAGAGGCGCTCTAATGCGCGGGGGGGGCAGGAGCAGAACAAGTGGAAACCTGTTGCCAGGCTGCTCCTTCAGAAATCCGGGCGAGTCCTCTTTCATAAGCAGGAGATTCAGGTTAGCAGTTGACGAGGCTAACGAGACGATACATATCCATCATTCTAAATGTGCGTCGTTGGATAAGCTGCACGAGCTGCCAACATCTCCTAGCTGGACCATCATTCGCACGATATGTTTAAAGCCTTTAGTACACTCTTTGGCGGTGATGGGAAAATGATACTTTGGGATATAGACAATGGCGAACACATCCGAACGTTTGAAGGGCATAATTGAGTTCATCCTTCTCAGAGGACATCTCGACATCCCAAGTGGGATCTGATATGATTGGTCCAGATCGGGGTTAGAGGCATAGCGACAAGCTCCAGAGGAACTCCCAGAGATAGTTTGGTGTCAATCAGACAAGAATTGAGCGAGATATTGAGTGAATAGTGCAAGATCACCACTTTGATGGTGGTGGTAAGAGATCAACAAGCAGGAGCTGCAGTCTTGCAGACACCCTGGTGATTGTCTCCTCTTAAGCAGCCTCACTGGGCCTCCTCAAGTATTTAACTTCAGATGTGAAGTTCCTCCCACAAATCCGGTGTGTTAGGGACGCTCTGGAAGCATATATTTTCTGTCCTCCCCCCCAGCAGCGCTCTGTGCACACTGCTGCTTTTACAGGTGCTGCAAGCGTAGCATCTGCCTCTTCCGCTGCTGCGGCAGGCAAGCATGGTATAGCACTGGCCTCTGCTGCTCCAGCAGTTTGCACCCTCCTCTTCCAGCGCCTCCCAAGCTGCCAGAACCCAGGTTACCCCTCCCCGACCCGCAGAACACACTGCCACTGGTCACAAATCTCCAGCTCCCATGGAGGGACTGGAGTCCACAGCAACATCTCAACAATCTGATAGCCAAGCCTTTGGACCTGCCCCAGGTGTTGCTGCAGATGCTGCCCCTTCACAACTACAGCCAGAGGGGATTCATTTAGGTAACTGGATTCAATTCCAGCACCGGTTTGCCCATCCCCCTCCCCAGGTGCCTGCTGCACTATGCAGAGCGCCTAATCTGCATGCTGTGCATGCGCCAAAACCTGCTAATGTGTCCCAGCGGCAGTAGCAGCAACCACAACAGCATCACCATGCCCCTAAGGCGTCCTATGCTTCTGTCACATTGCAGCCACCTAGGAGGCCTGCAAACCCCGCCTCTCGCAGTTTTGCAGAGGTTACTGTTGGCATGACTGCACAGCAATGTGCAGAATTTGCAGAACTTGCGCGCCATCTCTCTGGACTGTCCTGGGGTGAAGTTGTGTAGCTAAAGAATAATTCTAATGCTAACAAGCCCAAGGCAGTGTCCTCTCCCCCTCTCTCTGCTCCTTCACCCTCAAAGAAGAAGCAAAAGCTCAAATCCACTACGCACGGCCCATCCGGCAGAGAGTGCTTCGTTGATGTGTGCAGAGGCACTAGGAATGATGCCATTCCTGCGCCTCTCCCCATTCCACCTGAACAGGCCGTCTCCACCCTCAACCTCCGGCTGTCTGCTAGAGGTTCTCGCAACAGCACCATCTATGCCGAAGTTGGCAGGGATGACACCATCATTGTCCACTTCAGTGACACACCCACCCACAGTGATCTGGGCATTATCCAGCTCGCTATGCAGCACGTCTGGTACCCTCTCACTAAGGGTGGCCAGCCCATTGGAAACCAGTAGGCTTTTCTGCTAGAGCACCGCAAAGGTATGCTAATGTTCAACCACCTAGGGGACCAATTCAGATGGCTCTAGGTAATCGTACTGCTCATGTCTAAATTACTTTATGCGTCACAAACAGAAATGATCTTGACATTCTCCTGCTACAGGAGCCTCCCTGGAGGCTAATACGTCGCGCTGTGTCTACTACAAACCCAGAAGAGGAGGCAGTGATCGGTGCTCCCACTCATCCAGACTGGCTTGTCATGTTTAGATGTCCAGCATCTGATACTGACCGCCCACACATATGATGTTTGTGCATAGGCATCTTGCAGGCATGCAGCCTGCATTTCGCACTGACCTCGCCAACCACCATGATGTGTTGGTCACAACTCTGTATAGGAGCGCAGGCACTCAAATACACTTTGCCAATGTCTACTCTAGTCCAGGTGATGGTACTGCCATTTGCTGGCTGTGTGACAATGTCCCACGTCTTCCTAGCATACTTTGCATGGCAGGGGACTTTAACTGCAAGTCATCAGTCTGGGATCCAGACTATAACTCTACAAACCATATTGCAACTTTTTTTTTTGGATCAAAGCCCTACGCCCTAAAAGGGGGCGTCTGACAATTTATATTCCAGCGCCCAATCACAGTCTGGTCGCAAGTACCTAAATACATGCATTGTACACTAACATAAGTAAACTGTGTTCGTCAAGTGAACTATACTGTATACAAGGTGCACCAAAGAGCAAGCTAGGGTGGCCCTCGAGGATACATAGATCTATCAATGAATATAGTAGCATGCTGCACCTCGCAGAAGCAGTGAGAACCCTGGAGGCCAGGCCCGCTGCTATATGGAGGGTGGAGCACTAACATTTATGCATGGAAAGTCATGCCAGATGCTTCTGCTTGTTCTCTACAAACAACTTAATGTGCACCCAGCACCCAGACAAGATCGTCTGGGCGCAGCAGTGCAGTGGAGCCCATTACAGGCATTCATCAGCGGTGTCCTCTGGCAGCAGGGGAAACAGCACGAGTATGTGTGGGGGCCTTGTCAGGCAGGCCACATCACTGTGTCTTCCTGCCCTTGGGAAACGGTGGTGGAGGCAGTTGCGATGGGAACACAAACAAGGCAGGGTTGTTCTCAAGAAAGAACAAGAAAGACGACAGCTCCTGGCACAAGTGCTTGTTGGACCGTTGTTGGAAGTGCGCACACTGGTGGATGTCGAACAGGCACACCCCCAGTGAGGGAAGGTGCAGTAAGGCCTTAGGAAGCCCAAGGGATGTCCGGGATTTGTTACCAGCGCCCACACGCAGGCCAGTGGCCACCAAGTAAGCACGGTGATGGATATCCTAGCTGAGTTTTGAAAGGACATGAACAAAGTGGACGTGGCTGCCAGCGTCACCCGAGAACCAAGCACATAGTTTGGAGCAGATGGACAGCGAGTGCCCCTGCCCAGAGTGAAGAGACGGGTCCAAGGCCAACCAAATGGCTGTAGTCAAGTCTGAGAGCACAACTATCTTGACACAGTTGTTGCGCAGAACAGCTTTGCTTATGGACAAGTCAATAGCTGCGAGTTCCGCATCGTCAGAGAGGACCCTGCCTGATACCATAGTGTAGTCCTCTGGCCCAAAAGTGCCATGAAGGAGGGAGCAAGCAGCAACTACTTGGTGCTTCCTGCTTTTGGGGACAAACACATCAGCTGCCATCAACACTGTGGTGTCAGACAGATCTGCATCCACACGAATCACATCCAAATGGATGCGATGAGAGTCAAGGGCATCCTTGAATGCAGCAATGATGGTATCAAATATAATCCTGCTTAAGTGCATGTCCAACAAGCAAAGGCCTGGGATTGCCTCTGCATGTACAGGATTGAGAGGTTCAGAAATGCATACAGCGTGTGCATCAGAATCCACAACTGTGGAGAGCAAGTTGCCGCACACTTGATGCGACAGGTTGGAAAGAGACGAAAGAAGGCGCATTGTCCCTTTATACCACTGGTGCTTGTCACTAATAGGCAATAGCGTGGGGTGGTTGCCAATCAGGGTGCCAATTCAACCAGTTTCCTGATGTGTAAATGAAGACATGGCAATGTGGACAACTGATAAGCCTTCCAGCAGCTTGCACACTGCTTTACTCTCCAGTATAACTGCCTGTCTGTGCTATGAGTAGTGCAGGAGGCAGCAAGAAGACTCTCTGGCCGCCGGATCCAACTCCAACGCCATCCACACCTCAGAAAGGCCATGGTAACGACTATGGCACATTCAATGGTGAAGAAACACCCCAGGGCCCCTCTAGTGCTTGGAATAAGTGTCCTACTCCTGCAGTGGATGAGGACAATGGTTTTGATACATATGAGAGCTCTGCTCTCTCTGTCCCTTCCTCCTCAGAGCACAAGCGCAAAAAGTACACCTCTGGTGCTGCTGTAGCACAGCCCAAGTCCAAAACTGCCTCGAGGGCAGCCTCCCCCACCCAAACAGAGTCCAAGGCTCTGTTTCCTGGTCATGATGAGAAGGACTCTTACACCCTGTCTTTACAGGCTACAGAGGTGGCCGTCAGAGATGATGTTGAGGCTATTACCGACGCTCTAGTGACTATGCAAGGATGGATGGACCATTGTCCTCCTAGTGCTATAGATGAACTCCAAGCGAAGTACATTGCAGACACCCTTGTAGCAACAGTTGCATGTGCAGCAGCTGTTTATATCACAGACTACCTCAGCACAGATGAGGGGTCTCTTGCACAAGTGCGACGCTCTAGGGACGCATTGAACGCTGTCCTGCCGTCCCCTCCTTCCCAGCAGTGCCCTATGCACCCTGCTGCTGCAGTCGCCCCCACCTTCTCCAGCGCGTCCCAAGGCGCCAGGATCTAGATTACCCCTCCCCAACTTGCACAACACACTGCCACTGGTCACAAATCTCTAGCTCCCATAGATGGACTGGAGTCCACAGCAACATCTTAACAATCTGGCCGCCAGGTCCCTAGACCTGCCCCAGGTGTTGCCACAGCTGCCGCCCCTTCACAACCGCAGCCAGAGTGGATCCATTTGGGTAACTGGATGCAATTCCAGCGCCAGTTTGCCCATTTCCCCCCCTTCCCCCCCAGGTGCCTGCTGCACTGCGCAGAGTGCCCAATCTGCATGCTGTGCGTGCCTCAAAGCCTGCTAATGCGTCCCAGCAGCAGCAGCAGCAACCACAACAGCATCAGCGCGCCCCCAAGATGTCCTACGCTTCAGTCACATTGCAGCTGCCTTGGAGGCCTGCAAACGCCGCCTCTCGCTCATTTGCAGAGGTCACTGCTAGCATGTCTGCGCACCAATGTGCAGAACTTGCTGAACTCGCGCATCATCTCCCTAGGCTTTCCTGGGATGAAGTAGTGCAACTAAAGGACAATTCCAACACAAACAAACGCAAGGTAGCGTCCTCCCCTCCCCCCTCTGCTCCTTCACCTTTGAAGAGGAAGCAGAAGCTCAAATCCACTATGCGCGGTCTGTCACGCAGACAGTGCTTCATTTACATGCGCAGAGGCACTAAGAATGATGCCATTCCTGTGCCTCTCCCCATTCTGCCTGAACAGGCGGTCTCCACCCTCAACCTCCGGCTGTTTGCTAGGGGTTCACACAACAATGCCATCCATGCTGAAGTAGGCAGGGGTGACGTGATCATTGTTCACTTCAGTGACACACCCACCCACAGTGATCTAGGCATTATCTGGCTCGCTGTGCAGCGCATTTGGTACCGTCTCACTGAGGGTGGCCAGCCCATCGTCAACGTGAATATAGAGGTTCCTGCATCGCGTTCTTATGCCCGCATCACTGGTGTTCCCTACTACACCTTCGGGGCAGCAGGGAGCACTCCAGCCACTCCCAATGCAATAGAGACACTCCTGCGTCAAAATGCCACTACGTTGTCACTCCAGCTTGCTGGTAAGCCGCGTATTTATTGT
This sequence comes from Clitopilus passeckerianus, assembly GCA_944990035.1. Lineage (NCBI taxonomy): Eukaryota > Fungi > Basidiomycota > Agaricomycetes > Agaricales > Entolomataceae > Clitopilus > Clitopilus passeckerianus. Next base: position 433,972 of record CALYLX010000145.1, read on the forward strand.
GCCTCTCCATTGCATGACATGTGCGTGGTTGTCTTCGACTTCTGGGATACAAGGTCTGGTACCACCCTCAAGTCCATCACCAACAAGAAAGTGTCCATTGGTGGTTGCCTTTGCAACATCTCCCCTGCTAGCATTCACACTGGCATGCCACAGTGCTAGCACTGCTGGGCTTGGGGCTATCCCACTGTGTCTTGCAGATAGCAGTATAACTCTTGCGCGCACTGCGGCTATGGCCACAACATGCAGAGCCATCGCAAGCTTTCTCACTGCTGTTGGGAGAAGCCGGATGCAAACCCCTTGGTGTCTGCCACTCCTGATGGCGAGCCATGCATGTCTCCAAGCACCCAGCCGGTGCATCAATTGCGGCAAGGCACACACGGCAGATTTGTCCAAGCAGGAGGAGACCGATTCAGACGGCTCTGGGTGATCGTCCTGCCTGCGTTTAATATATTTTATGCATCACAAACATGTATCCTCTTTTTTTTTTTTTTTGATCAAAGCCCTACGCCCCCAGAGGGGGCGTCTGACAATTTATATTCCGGCGCCCGATCGCAGTCCGGTCGCAAGTACCTAAATACATGCATTGTATACTAACGTAAGTAAAACCGTGTTCGTCGAGTAAACCACACTGAATACGAGGTGCACCAAAGAGCAAGCTAGGGTGGCCCCCGAGGATAAATCTATCAACGAGTATGGTAGCGCGCAACACCCCGCAGAAGCAGCGAAAACACTGGAGGCCAGGCTCGCCGCTATATGAGGGATGGAGCACTGACGCCTATGCATGGAAAACCATGCCAGACGCTTCGGCTTGTTCTTTGTGAACAAATTGATGTGCACCTGGCACCCAGACAAGGTCATCCGGGCGCGGCAGTGCAGTGGAGCCTGTTACAGGCATTCGTTGGCGATGGCCCCCCACAGCGGGGAGGGCATCGGGGAGGTGTGTGGAGGCCTTATCAGGTGGCCCACCTCACCGCGTCTTCCTGGCTTTGGGAAACGGCGGTGGAGACTGTTGCAAAGGAAACGCAAAAGTGGCAGGGTTGTTCTCGAGGAAGAACAAGAAAGACGACAGCTCCCGGCGCAAGCGCTGGTTGGGCCGTCGCTGGAAGTGCGCGCACTGGTGAAGGATGTGTCCCCTCGTTTCCAGTATGCACCAGTTGCATGCACATGCTGTCTCCCCATCCACGTTGAAGCGTGCACGGAATTCGCCAATGGGTGCATGACCCAGAACTGTGCGTGTAAGGCACGCGGTATGCACATTGGAAGAACCAACGCGATGTAGCCAAGGTCCACCTTTGATGTGTGTGGGCCAACCAACCAGCGCTTGCGCCAAGAGCTGTCATCTTTCTTGTTCTTCCTCGAGAACAACCCTGCCACTTTTGCGTTTCCTTCGCAACAGTCTCCACCGCCGTTTCCCAAAGCCAGGAAGACGTGGTGAGGTGGGCCACCTGATAAGGCCCCCACACAGCTCCGCGATGCCCTCCCCACTGTGGGGGGCCATCGCCGACAAATGCCTGTAATAGGCTCCACTGCACCTCCACGCCCAGACGACCTTGTCTGGGTGCCGGGTGCAAACCAATTTGTTTCCAGAGAACAGGCCGAAGCGTCTGGCATGGTTTTATATGCATAGGCGTCAGCGCTCCATCCTTCATATAGTGGCAAGCCTGGCCCCCAGGGTTCTTGCTGCTTCTGTAGGGTGCTGTGCGCTACCATACTCGTTGAGAGAATTATCCTTGGGGGCCACCCTAGCTTGCTCTCTGGTGCACCTCGTATTTAGTGTAGTTCACTCGACGAACATGTACGACATGAGTGTTGTAACGCCAGGAGCAATCCTGCGTTCAAACAGCCTCATCTCCGGCACCAAAATAGAGCGCAGAGAGAAGAGGGGATAAAGCAGATCCCTGACCAACGCCAACATCTGCAGAATACTTGCTAGATTCTTTGCTGTTCCAGCTGTAGGATGTGTGTCTCCCAACAAGATAAGATGCAAAGAAGTTCCAGACTTCTGGCGCAAAGCCCAGTCTGTGCAATATGCGTAGCAGCATGTCATGGTTGAGAGAGGGGAAGAACTGAGCAAGGTCAAAAGTGACCACGCTTGTCTTCAACCCTCTAGCCCAACCGGCTTTGACGATGTGAGTGAGATAAACACCCGCATTCTCAGTGGAGTGTTGGCGCACACCTCCAAACTGGTTGGGGTGAAACACGCCAAATTTCTGCACTTCAAACTGCATCCGGTTTGCAAGCATCTTCTCAAAGAGTTTTCCTAGTGTATTGAGCAACACAATGGGGCGGAACATCTTGGGAGTTGAATAGTGCGGTTTGCCAGGCTTTGGAACAATGGCAGAACGCAACTCTTTGAAGTGAGAAGGCCAGTGACCAACCCGAAGGCAGGCATTAGCAATCTCGACGAATTTAGTTGCAATGACAGTGTCAACAACCAGGGATTTGAGCTGATACCATGTGAGGTGATCAGGACCCGGAGCAGAAGTGTTTGAGCACTTTGCAAGTTCTTCTCTAAGCTCATTAACACCAAAGTCCCACCACTCGCGCGGAGGAGACTGAGGCACGTCGTCGGGCACAGAGGGGTCAACAGAGCAGTCAGACGCCGAGTTGTATGTTGAATCAAGAGCAGCCCAAAGCGACTCAAGAGAGTTGCAAGGTTCACCATTGTGGCGAATTGCTTCGTGTGTAGGGAGCTCGTGCTGCTTGGCCCAGCGCATAAGATCCCATGGATGCGTATTGGTAGTAGCAATCGTCTGGATTCTACTATCAAAGAACTTGCGCTTGGCCACCTTGGTGGTCCGGCGGAACGCCTTATAATTAGCGACTGCCCTAGAAGCGCGATACACTCTGACAGCCTCAGAGCACTCAGGATTCTACCAGGACTTTGACTTGGTAGAGATGCGAGCAGTCTTTGAGTTGTTATCCCAAGACTGCTTAATAGCAGTTGCAATGGTGCCAGTGCAGCGTTCAATTGCTTCTGCTGTTGCGAGAGCAGTTGTATCCAATGCTCGCAACAAAGAGGACAGTTCCTCAAGGAACTCTTCCTCTTGCTCACTGCCCTTGGGCAGAGGATGCACTCAGCAGCCAGCTGCACAGGCTGGATGGAGAGCGTGACAGTCAGAGGAGCATGGTCAGAAGGCCCTTTCCACTCTGTGACCACGCTGTGTAAAGTCCCTGCAGTGCGACCCACAGGGAGAAAGAATAAGTTGATGGCTGAAGGCCTGAGGCTACCAGCATGTGGGAAGTGAGTAGGAGTGCGTTCTGGTAGAATGCTAACCTCCAAACCCAGGTCAAGTGCAACATCACATAGTTCAGTTGCAACATGATTTATAGAGTCATAGTCCAGATCCCAGACTGACGACTTGCAGTTAAAGTCCCTTGCCATGCAAAGCATGCTTGGGTGACGAGGGGCATTGTCATACAGCCAGCGAATGGCAGTACCATCCCCTGGGCTAGAGTAGACATTGGCAAAGTGTATTTGAGCACCAGCACTCCCATACAGTGTTGTGACCAACACATCATTGTGGTTGGCGAGGTCAGTGCAAAATGCAGGCCGCATGCCTGCAAGACGCCTATGCACAAATGTCATATCGCGTGGGTGGTCAGTCTCAGATGCTGGACGTCTAAACATGACTAGCCAGTCTGGGTGAGTGGGAGCACCAATCACCGCCTCCCCTTCTAGGTTGGTAGTAGACACAGTGCGACGTATAAGCCTCTAGGGAGGCTCTTGCAGCAAAAGCACGTCAAAATCGTTCTTACACTCTTCCAGGAGAGATGTCACTAAATCATAATTTCTATTCACATTCTGTGAGTAGAAGTGAAGCATACAGTGACTCAAACAATTGTCCGGATGTTTCGCACTTTTTGAGTATTTGCTTAATAACCTTTGCTATACTAAAGTTTGAATTATGGTGTTGGTACACGAAACAAAGCATTTGATCTCTGCTACAAGAATATATAAAAGCTATGTAATTCGGATCAAAGCCCGTTGGGATATAGTAGAAACAAGTCAGAGATACATCCAGACAATTATTTGACTATGTACATTAGATATATAAAATTCAGCCATTAGTACCTGGTATTGCCTCTCTTTGCCTTAAGGACTGCTTCTATCCTTCTGGGCATACTTTCTATTAAGTTCTGACATACCTCTGGTGGTATATTCTCCCATGCCTCTGCAACTCTCTCCCAAACTTCAAAAACCCCCTTAGCGTGAGTCGGATATTCTTTAAGCTTCCTTTTGATATGGTCCCAGAGGTGTTCTATAGGGTTGAGGTCAGGAGACTGTGCTGGCCAGTCTAGAAGATCAATATCATTGTCTTCCATCCACACCCGGACCACATTAGAGGTGTGCTTGGGGTCGTTGTCCTGCTGGAAAATTCTTTCGTCCTCGGGAATGTCCAAATTCTCCATGCTGACCAGCAGCTGCTGGTCCAAAATGTCCCGATATTGGAAGCGGTCCACAATGCCCTCAATCTCTGCAAGTTGCCCCACTTCATTCCACCCCATACCATGATGCTTCCTCCTCCGTGTTTAACCATTTTTTTTTCTCTCCCTAGGAATAAGGCCCTGGCCCTTCTGTTTCCATGTCCATTTCCTTCCATCTGACCCAATTCTATTGATCTTGGTCTCATCTGACCATACCACCCTCTTCCAGTCCTCTACAGTGCGTTCCTTGTGCTTGTGGCACCATGCTAGCGTGCCTTCTTTTGAGCAGAAGTAAGCAAGGGCTTTGGCTTCAACACAACAGCATAGAAATCATTTTTCTTGAGTACATTTCTGACTTTTTGTGGGGAGACAGTGTTGGAAATGATGGTGTTAATGTGTTTGGTGACCTGCACAGCATTAGTGCATCTGCCATGGTTGAATTGTGCCAGAACAGCTCGTTTATCAGTAGGGGTGAGCTTAGAAGGGTGGCCAGAAGAAGGTTTAGAGTGGTTGGGACAAATTTCTTGAAGCACTGTAGCCACAGTAGACTTGCCTACATTGAGTTTGGAGGCAATAGACCAGACAGAGTAATTGTTAGAAGCCAGAGAAATAATGTTTTCTTTCTGAGCAGATGAAATAAGCCACATGGTAAATTGTGGGGATCTGATAGCATTTCAGCTGCTTATATGTATTGCAAACACAGCCATATGGCTGTAGTGCATAGCCTCTAAGGCTGTGCTGCACTGCCAAGGGCTATGCACACTGCAATTGGGCTGTGTCTGTGTTTCTGGAAGCACAGTCAAATAATTGTCTGGATGTATCTCTGACTTGTTTCTACTATATCTAAACAGACTTTGATCCGAATTACGTAACTTTTATATATTCTTGTAGCAGAGATCAAATGCTTTGTTTTATGTACCAACACTATAATTCAAACTTTGGTATAGCAAAAGCTATTAAGCAAATACTCAAACAGTGCGAAACATCCGGACAATTGTTTGAGTCACTGTATGGGCTGATATTTTCTAATTGTTATTTTTCAGCCCATACATATGTTAGTGTATGTTACTTTATGTATGGGCCAATTACTGACAAATATAGTCTATGACTAATCATATAATATTTTGATCAAATGATGTCTTGTATCAAAGTCCAATTCCTTCATTCAAAAGTGTTTCCCACTATTTCATGTGGCCTCAAATCTGTTCATTTGTAAATATATGATGTATGCCAGATGAAGAGTTAGTGCACTGGTAGTAATAGCTTGACTTGTAGTGGTGGACTACAAGACTTATCAATATTTGATGCATCACATCAAAATGATCAAAGTCCTTTTTAGGATAGTATTGATGACACTCAAGTATGCATTAGCTGATACATAATATACACTAGAATGGGCTGACTCATGTCTGAGTGTACATTGGGGGATGTATCAGCCAACATTTTCTAATGAAAAATAATGGGCTGATACATACTTGAGCATATATTGATGTACGCGTTGGCCGATAATTTACTAGCTGACATGTATAATAGTCCTAGCTAACACTGTAGGTATATGTATGTATCAGCCCATAACTTTATGCTTAGGTACGTATCAGCTGAGAATTATCAGCCCACACATACCTAAACGTAAATTAGCCGGCATTGGCTGACACGTATTTGAACGCCCTATTTTCATCAGCTGGCATATACCTCAATATAGGGTTGACTGAAGGGTCTGGTGGTACAGAGGAGCCCATTATAGGCATTTGTTGGCGGTGGCCTCCAGCAGTGGGAGGGGCACCACGTACGTGTGTGGGGGCCTTCTCAGGCGGGCCACGTTGCTGTGTTTTTCTAGCTTTGGGAAACAGCAGTAGAGGCTGTTGCAATGGGAACGCAAAAGTGGCAGGGTTGTTCTCTAGGAAGAATAAGAAAGACGACAGCTCCTGGCCCAAGCGCTGGTTGGGCCGTTGTTGAAGGTAGGCGCACTAGTGGAGGATGTGTTCCCTCATTTCCAGTGTGCGCCAATTGCATATGCAGGCTGTCTCCCCATCCAGGTTGAAGCGTGCGCAGAATTCACCAATGGGTGCATGACCCAAGACTGCATGCACAAGGCGTGCAGTGTGTGCATTAGAGAAACCAACACAATATAGCCAAGGCCCACCTTTGAGGTGTGTGGGCCTTAGGGAGGCACCTTTGTTTGTAAGGCACAAGAAGTTGTTGCCAGAGTAAGAAGGCTGCTGGAGTAGACAAGTCCACTCATGCAGCATTCTATCCACAGTGCGTTTCCGGGCATACCCAAGGGATGCCGGGGTCTGTTACCAGGACCCACTCGCAGACCAGTGGCCACCAAGTGGGCGCAGTGATGGATGTCCCATTTGAGTCTTGAAGAAAAATGAACAAAGTGGACACACCTGGCAGCATCACCCGCAAACCAAGTACGTAGTTTAGAGCTTTTTTTTTTTTGAGATCAAATCCAACACCCTCGCAGGGGGTGTTGGAAAATTTATATCCCGGTTGTTAAGCTAATATCGCTACTCGCTTAAACAAGTATCAAGAGTTCAGCTGTTTAGTCTTCTACCAGCCTTTGTAGAGACGAGCAAGAGTAATCGAGCAAGTCGAAGTTAAAGCAAATAGCGATGTATAGGCTTTTAGGTCAAGCTGGGGAAGCAAGACCAAAAGCGTAAAAGTATTTATACAAGACTAATAGGGCTAAGGGTTGGGCATTGCGCAGCAATGCTGTGTAAGTAAAAATAAGTATGACTCAGAGCGAGTCGGGGTAAGAGTCACTATAAGTCATGATGAGTAAATATAGTACAAGTATCTCACGATCGTGAGAATACTGAATAATCAATGTAAGAGGGATGAGTAATGCGCAGCACTGTAGAGTAATCAAGTAAATGTAAGCGGGCCGAAGCAGTAACAGTGAATTAGTAAGAAGGGAAAAAGAGTCTGGATGCGTATCCAAGGTAACTGTAACATTACCCTTTCGTTAGCATTGAAGTCACCCGACTTCAATTCTTCCTTTTGCCCCAGAAATGGCGGTCTATGTTCTTCCAGTAGCGTTGTGGGCATTTAACCGGGTAATGGCCTGGGCCGCGACGATGACACAGACGACAAACAAAATGAAAGCAATGACATTGTCGATGTCTGCCTCCACAGATGTAACATCTGAACCATCGCAGTGGAATTGGTTGGTTGGCAAGGTATCCGGTACGTGGCGCCTTCTGGGACGAGATTGTCGAGGAAAAGGGTTCACCAGAGTCGGCGAATCTGACTCGGGTGGGCTTTCGAATACGGAGAGGTAGGGTGTTGCTGGTTGTGACATTGGGGTCGATATTCTCCTTGTTGTTATCTTGTTCTTCAGAGTTAGTCTTGACAAATGGGTTATGTTTGATTTTTGCAGCGGTTTCTAAGTCGACGGTTGGGGGGAATTCTCGAAGGGTTCCTCGAACCTGACGTGGTGTGAGAATTGTTGGTTCTTTGGTGGTTTGATTTTCCTCAGACCCCTAGGGATTGGCGGTAAGGGTTTCGAAATCTGTCTCCTTCGGGTTGGGGAACCGACTTCGTCACTCAGGATAGTGCTGATCGAGGAAGGCTGTACCTCCGGCAGCAAAGAAGAGGTCGGTGAGGGTTTCCTCCATGTGTTGGTCAGAGCTGTCAAGAGCTCGATCAAGTTCTTCAAGGGTTTTCGAATATAGGTGGCGTAGACGAGCCACTTCATTGCGGAATTCGGTTCTTCGGTCGTGGTAGGCTGAGCCTCGCTCTGCCACTTTGGTGAGAGGGTTGTCGTCGCTGCTCCAGGCAGTGTTTGTACGGAGCGCCGTAACAGCGGAATCGGTTTTGAAGGTGTTAAGGATGATGGTACGGTCATAGGAGGAGACATTGGAAGGCATTATAAGAGAAGTTTGTTTGTTCGGTGGATTACTGTAGTGCAGTTGATGGGGTTTTACTGAATGTTCTTCCTCTTCTTATATGCTTCAAGGGTTTTCTTGGTGTTTTTGAGATTTCCCATAGGTTCCCAAGAGTTCTCCGATGTCGGATATTCTTTCCATTTGATCTTGTAAAGGATTCTCCCACGATGTCGTTTGTGTGCGACAATTTCTTCAACTTCCCATTCTTCTTCTTGATTGATGAGGTCAGGTGGTGGTTCTAGGAAGTTGGGTGCAGGTGTCTCGGTTTCCTTGTATGGTGTGAGGAGGGTGGCGTGGAATACAGAGTGAATTTTCCATGCTCGGGGTAGTTCTAATTTGTAGGTCAGCGGACCTAGCACTTCTTTGATCGTAAAGGGGCCTTCTCGTCGTGGCGTGAACTTCTTTGAGTAGTATGCCAGTTTCAGGTTGGTTGCTTCCAGCCACACCTTTTGTCCTTGCTCAAATGGTTTGAAGTTGCTTCGGATGCGTTCGGCCATCTTTCGTCTCGCGAGTTCATGAGCGGCTGCAGCTTCGTCTCGTGCCTGTTGGAGTTCTTTCATTTGGGTTTCCGCAGCCGGAACATTGGTTTTCTGATATGGAAGGGGAATGGCACGTGGTTCTGCTCCATTCATTAAATAGAATGGAGTTCGTGCGGTGACAGTGTGAACTCGTTTGTTGTGGGCAAATTCCATCAGGGGAATTAGTTCTAGCCATTTCTCGGGGTTGTTGGTGCAGAATAGTCGGAGATAAGCACCAATATCTTGGTTGACACATTCAGTTTCTCCGTCAGCTTGGGGGTGGTATGCGGTTGTTAGGGAAAGCTTGATTCCCAGGAGCCGTCCTAGTTCTTGAAATACTTTGGATGCGAATTGTGGACCTCTGTCGGATATCAGTTTGTTGGGAAGTCCAAATCTTCTGTAGACAGCGTCCAAGTAGTTATTGGCAGTGCCTAGGGCATCGATGGTCTTTTTGCAAGGGATTAAAATTACCCCCTTACTAAGGCCATAGTCTACCATGACCATGAGTGAGTCGTACCCATTAACCTCAGGGAGATCCGTAATGAAATCTGTAGAGGCAAGTTCAAAGGGTCGTGTGGCGGTAAATTTGATTGGGTTCAGGGGAGGTGCCGTGGGATGTGTATTGACTTTCATCTGTTGGCAAAGGGCACATCCATCAACGTAGGATTTGACAGTTCCAAACATTCTGGGCCACCAATAATGTTCGGAAATTAACTCCATCATTTTGAATGCTCCGGGGTGTCCAGCCATAGGTGCATCATGATACTTCTGTATGAGGCTTTGTCGTAGGGTAGCGTCATTAGGGATGTAGCATCGCCCCCTGAAGAAGAGGAGAGAGTCCTCTACCTTCCAGTCGGCTAAAGCTGATTTGATCGGAGTAGAGTGGTTCTTCAGATGTCGTATTGCTTCAGTGAAGAATTCATCTTTCATCATGCATTCGGCAAACTCCACCTTAAGTTTGGTGTCAATTGCTCGGATGAAGAGTTTATCAGGTAGCATAGTGATATCCTCGTTGTCGGTGTCGTGGTCTAGAATGTGATCTGCTCGTCGGGATGGTTCGTCAGATTGGATCATCTGAGTTCCTGGTACATGAACTAGGTTCAGGTCATATTGGGAGAGGAGTAAACTTCATCGTGCTTGTCGTCGGCTAAGCTTCTGTGGCGTTCGGTAGGAGGTCAGGTTCTTATGGTCGGAGAATACCGTGACAGGGTGGGCTGATCCTTGTAGATAGTGTCGCCAAGTTTCCAGTGCTCTGACTATAGCGAGTAGTTCCCTGTCGTAGATTTCGTAGTTCCGTTCGGTTGGGGTGAAGGAGTGGGAAATGTATCCACAAGGGTGCCAGTCGTTATTTTTGTCTCGTTGGCGTAGCACTGCTCCTGTTGCCCACTTGGATGCATCACATTCAATGGTGAATGGTTTCGTTGGATCAGGCATCGTGAGTACGGGCGTCTCTGCGAACCTTTTCTTCAGAGCTTCGAATGCTTCTTCTTGTTCCTTTCCCCATGTAAAGGGCCAATCTTTCTTGGTGAGATCATTCAGGGGTCGGGCTAGTTCCGCATATTTCCCTATGAACCTTTGATAGAAGTTACCAAATCCCAAAAAGGACCGAACTTCTTTTACGGTGGTCGGGGTTGGCCATTTCTTTATCCCATCGAGTTTGGTCAGGTTCATGTGGATCTTGTTTGGCAATATGATCATCCCAAGGAATTCAACTTCTGTCACATTGAATTTGCATTTCTCAGCCTTAAGGAACAGGTTGTGTTCCATCAGCCTTTGGAGTACCTGTTTGGTGCGTTTCTCGTGTTCTCTTGGGTCCTTGAAGAAGAGTAACATGTCATCCATGTAAAGGGTGATGCTTGGGGTGATTTCGAAGATCGGATGTATTCTTTCCGTAAGTTTTCTTTGAGAAATTTGTCTATTCAACTTGCTCCTTTGGGTTGAGGGGATAGACCTTGCAGTCTTTTGGGACAAAATCTGGTTTGAGATCAATGGCATGATCCCAGGGTCGTGATGGAGGGAATCGTTCTGATGCTTCTTTCTTGAAGACTTTCTTGAATTCGTGGTATTCAGGGGGAATCAGGTCTTCAAGTCTTTTCTCAATTTCTTTGGTCTTCTGATGTTCTAAAGCCTGGGAGATGGATGTCTTTGCACGGATCCAGACGTTCTGGGTTGGTATGAATCGTAGTGATCCTCTGTTGCAGGTAATTCAGGAGATGTTGGCAGCCCAGATCCTTCTGGTCTCAGGTTCTCGATGTTCGTTTGTTAATGGGGAATAGGCTCATTCAAATATCCCCATTACTGGTTCTCCTTTCACATAGACAATAACCAGGTCTTCTTCTATATTGGGTTTGTTCAGTGGTGTTTCAAGGGGTTCGGGTTCATCGGGTATATTGGAAATGTCTGGATGTGATTCTTCTGTTGCTGCTAGTCGTCTGATCTGGACTCGGGCGAGGGCTGTGCATAGCGGGGATGTCTTGACGCGTTTGGGATTAATGAATAGTGTCCCTTTTTGCCAGTTGATTTCTGGATTCGTTCGCTTCAGCCATGGGAGTCCAAGGATCAGGTGTTCATTCCCTAATCCGGTGACCAGGCATCGTTCTGACGCCTTGTGTTTCCCTATCCCTATATCGACCCAAGTGTAATGAGTGATTTGCCCTGTTTTGTTGATAGTGCCATCAACATTCTTGGCAGTGAGAGGTTGTCGGAGGGGATGTGTTTTGATTCGATGGCGGGCAATGAATTCTTTGTCGATGAATAGTCCTTGAGCACCTGAGTTTACTAGTGCTTTGGTTTCAACGGTTCTTTCTTCATTTGGGGCAGAGACCTTTATGGGTAGATGCATAGATTTATCAAAAGGTTCTGCATACGACATAGAAGAAATCAGTGTTATGGCGGGTTCAGACGTTGATACTGGCTGCCGTTCTAAAAATCCTCATCGAGCTCCTCCCAGAACTTGTCTAGTTCTTCTGCTTCCAATGCTCTGATGGTCCGGACAAGATCTTTGATGTTTTTCTTGCTGTAAGAGTTGGTGCTAGTGGATTGCTTTCCTCCTCTGCGTTCCGGGCATTCTCGAGAGTGATGTCCTTTCTTGAAGCAACGGAAGCATTTCCCTTCCTTCATTAACTCCTTTCTTTTTTCAAAGAATAAGGCGTCAATGTCCATAGCGTTTGGGTCTGCCGTGGTATGGGTGTTGCAGGAGTTTGCATGGGCAATAGGGGGAAGTCCTCTGTTGCGGCGGATGACATTCTGTCCTTGACGCCATTGTGCATCAAATCGGGCAGCATGGTCATACCATCCATCAATTGTTGTGGGAAGAGTGGGGAGGTTATAGATCTTCTCAATGATCTTGGAGTTGAGTCCTTTCTGAAAGAAATTCAATTTTTGCCTTTTCATCGGAAATTCCCGAGGCGGCGATAAGGACTTTAAATTGAGAGATGTAATCATCAATTTGTCCTTTCTGGGTGAGAGCGTCTAAAGACGCAAATGCTTGTCCTTCTCCATCTACTGGGAAAAGGTGTTAACGAATTCTTTTTCGAACTGTTTGAAGTCAGGAAAGATAATGTCGTTATCTTTGTCACTGTAGTTCTGGCAGAAAGATCATTTTCATGCCAAGGCGGTTTCCTTTTTCAAAAAGAAAAGTGCAAAGGCAATCTGTTTGTTGTTGTCGTCATAGATGTGTTGATTCAGGGTCAGGTACATCTTGACTTCCAACAACCAAACTTCGGTGTTTCTTCGGTCACCATCATATTTGAATGGTTGTCCGATTTGGAGTTCGGCAAGTTTCTTTGTTTCAGAGTCATTGTGAGCCATTGTTTGCTGTTCTTGTCTCGGAGTTTGCGTGGGTGTCGGAATGTAGATTGGTCTGTGGGGTTCTGATTCTGATTCCAATTCAGGGTCTGTCTGTGGTTCGGGTTCAGGGGTAGTTACTTCGGTGAAGTAAGAGTTGTTGAGGTTAGCGCCAAATTGGAATTTGTGCGGGTCTTCTTCTTTCGGTACCAAGTGTCTCCACCTGTTTGTGTTGTGATCGAACTCCGCGTAAGTACTGTCGTCGAGTTGTACTACGTTGGCTGTTCCTGTGGGAGTTGAAGCATTCGGTGGTCTTGAGAGAGATGTGGTTTCAGTGAGTTCCTGCAAGAGTGGTGTACCTCTTGCAGTCGGGTGGTTGGTGGTTGTGGCCTACGCTTGCGATGAGTGGGCTATCAGATCAGCTTGACCTTTTGTTAAGCTAGTATCGCTACTCGCTTAAACAAGTATCAAGAGTTCAGCTGTTTAGTCTTCTACCAGCCTTTGTAGAGACGAGCAAGAGTAATCGAGCAAGTCGAAGTTAAAGCAAATAGCGATGTATAGGCTTTTAGGTCAAGCTGGGGAAGCAAGACCAAAAGCGTGAAAGTATTTATACAAGACTAATAGGGCTAAGGGTTGGGCATTGCGCAGCAATGCTGTGTAAGTAAAAATAAGTATGACTCAGAGCGAGTCGGGGTAAGAGTCACTATGAGTCATGATGAGTAAATATAGTACAAGTATCTCACGATCGTGAGAATACTGAATAATTAATGTAAGAGGGATGAGTAATGAGCAGCACTGTAGAGTAATCAAATAAATGTAAGCAGGCCGAAGTAGTAACAGTGAATTAGTAAGAAGGGAAAAAAAGTCCGGATGCGTATCCAAGGTAACTGTAACACCGGTGCGTGAAAGCAGTCCGGCGGGTGTATCTAATACAAAAGTAAAAACATTGACAATAAGGTCCATACACTAAGTACAGTAGCAAATCGAGAGTGCAAATCTGAAATGAACACGTGGCTGCAAGCAGCGACTAGCATCCAATGGCCCCGGTGGGGGTAAAAGGAGCATAGTGGATCAGCACCTGCATGGATTATGGTGGCATGTGAAGACAAGCGCTGGCATTGGCGTCGTGGCCGAGTCTAATTAGACCCAATCACGGTGGTATTGACTGAAAATCAAGTTGATATTGAAGTGATTCTTCCAGAACACATATTTGCAGTCATCAGAAGGGTGATGCTAGTCGCAGTAGAAATGGCTGACGCAGGGACCTCTAGAGAGAGGCCCTGCTCACAAATAGATTCAACTTGTGCAGAAACAAGTTGAATGGTTTCCTCCACATGCTTCAAGGCATCACCCACAGAGGGGGCGGAGGGAGTGGGAGGCAATGAAACTAAAGAACCAGGGACTGGTTCCTCAGTAGGAGGAGGGGCCTGCTGTTCAACAGAGGCTGGGGTAATAGTACCAGCCTGCTGTCTCTTTTCTGGAGAGTGTAAGGACCCGACTAGTCCTGGATAGACAAGACCTTCTGAGAGATCCCACTAGGCAGGTATGCAGGAAGTGACCGGAGTTTTGGGGGGTTTTGGGGTTGTAGAACCTTCTAGGGGGTCTGGGAAGCGGTGGAATACAAAGGGAAATGGTCTGACACCAGATCCGGGGGTCTATTGGGTGTTCTAGATAGTATACAGTGTGCCAAAGCAAAGGTAGAAGACCTCCGATGCTGTGGCTGTGCAGAAAAGCGAGAGGAGAGAAAAGAGACAAGAACAAGACAGGTGGGTTTACTAGTATATCAAGGGTAAGGAAATATGATGTCTAGAGATGGTATATATACTGTAGAATACTCTACTAGAGGCCATATGAGTCAGTAAGAGTCAGGGAGGTAAGTGAGTCAGGTAGAGTCATGGGGGGACAGTTGGGGGACAACCAAGAACTGTGCATGACTGTGCATCGCTAGGGGGTAACCAGGGAGTCCATGAAACATGGATACATAGTTCTAGGCAAAATGCGGGGGTTCTAGAGCGATGGGGATCGATGTAGGAACCCCCTAAAGGGTGGGTCATGACAGAGAGCCAGCGCGCTCAGTGGGAGGGAAGGAGTTGCTGTTCTTCTTGCACTTGGCCTTGGCCATGGCGCGAGAAGCAATCAGTGCTTCACCTTTAGCAATGCCCAGAGGTGCTCTAATGTGTGGGGGGGCAGGAGCAGAACGAGCAGGAACCTGTTGCCAGGCTGCTCCTTCAGAAATATTGAGTTCATCCTCCTCAAAGGACATCTCGACGTCCCGAGTGGGATCTGATATGATCAGTCCAGATCGGGGGTTGAAGGCATAGCAGCGAGCTCCAGAGGAACTCCCAGATATAGTTTGGTGTCAATCTGACAAGAATTGAGCAAGATATTGAGTGAATAGTGCAAGATCACCACTTTGATGGTGGTGGTAAAAGATCAAGAAGCGCAAGAGGGGAGAGGGGGGGGGGCAGCGCTTGTGGCAACACTTGGGGCAGGTCCCTGAACCTGAGTGCCAGATTGTTGAGATGCTGAGATGGTCTCCAGTCCCTCCATGGGAGCCAGAGATTTGTGACCTGTGGTAGTGTATTCTGCCGGTTGAAGAGGGGTAATCTGGGTCCTGGCACCTTGGGAGGCACTGGAGGAGGAGGGGGCAACTACTGAAGCAGGGGAGGCTGGTGCTACACCATGCCCACCTGCAGCAGCAGTGGAGGAAGTAGATGCTGTCTTTGCAGCACCTTTGGGAGCAGCAGTGCGCACAAGGCACTGCTGAGGGGGAGGAGATGGCAGGACGGTGTTCAATGTGTCCCTAGCATGTTGCACTTGTGCTAGAGACTCTTCATCTATGCTGAAGTAGTCTGTGATATGAACAGATGCTGCATGCGCAACTGTTGCTACAAGGGCATCTGCAATGTACCTCGCTTGAAGGGGTTTCTTTGACATATCACTTGTTAAGCCCCTCCTCCTTCCCTGCCCATACTCTCTCATTCCCATCAGACCAATAGACCTTCTTCCAATCATCTATAGTCGACTCCTTATACCTTTCTGCAAACTCCTTCCGTGCCCAAATATGCTTCCAGTCAAGTGCAGGTCGTTTCACCTTTCTAAAGGACTTCCAACCAGTGTTTTTGAGGTTTCTGTGTACTTTCTGAGGTGTGACAGTTGTGTTGGTAATATCTTGAAGGGTCCTAGCAGCTTGGACAGCTGTAGAAATCTTGCCCATGTGCATGTTGAGTTTAGTATACAGTGGGCAACAAAACCCTTCCAATGTTTGCTACTTTTCCAAAGATGTGTTAATAGCTAATGAAATAAATTATGCAAAATCTTGAAAATAATATATATCATAGTTCAATGTCTTGGCTTGATGCTGACATAACCCTGAGGCTGTGCTTCCACTTTTAGCAGGTGTTTCACACAGTACAAGGTGGTGACCTATTGGAAGAGTTTTGTTGCTAGGTGTTTTGAATCTAGTAATCATGTGATAAGTCACATGATACTCGAGTTTGTTGATAGTAGTCAACAAGGTCATGTGACTAGAGTGTCAGTACACTATATATACAGCTGACCCAAGTGCTGCTTTGCCCCCAACCCATCATGCATGCTCTCACCAAGGCTCAGACTACCCATGTCATTGAACTGCTTCATACTGGCCTCTCTGCCACTTATATTCATAAAAAGACTGGTATTGGCCTTGCTTCTATTAGCAGGATACGTGGTAAGCACTGTTCTCACCTTCCCAAGTCATCTGGTGGCCGTCCTCCCAAGCTTACGCCTGCCAACATCAAATACACAAAACTCAATATGTGCATGGGCAAGATTTCTACAGCTGTCCAAGCTGCTAGAGTTCTTCAAGATATTACCAACACAACTGTCACACCTCAGACAGTATGCAGGGGCCTCAAAATCACTGGTTGGAAGTCCTTTAGAAAGGTGAAACGACCTGCACTTGACCAGAAGCATATTCGTGCACGGAAGGAGTTTGGAGAAAGGCATAAGGAGTGGACTGTAGATGATTGAAAAAAGGTCTATTGGTCTGATGAGACTAAAATCAACCAGTTTGGGGCAGATGGGAATGAGAGTATGGGCAGGGAAGGAGGAGGGGCTTAACAAGCGACACGTCAAAGAAACCCGGAAATTTGAAGGAGGAAATATTATGATGTGGGGCTGTATGGGATGGGATGGGGTTGGATATGCTACCAAAATTGAAGGTACCATGGACAAGGTCCTTTACACTTCAATCCTGGAGGAGGAACTTCAGGCTAGCCTAAAGTACTATAAGGTAAAAGTGAAGGATATGATTTTTCAGCAGGACAATGACCCCAAGCACACCATCAACATGGCCAAGGAATAATTTAAACACCACAAAATGAAGGTTCTAATCTGGCCAGCAAACCCTCCTAATATGAACCCTATTGAACATCTTTGGGTTCATATCAAAAAAGAGCTTAGCAAGTATAAT
The DNA here is from genome assembly GCA_944990035.1 of Clitopilus passeckerianus. Lineage (NCBI taxonomy): Eukaryota > Fungi > Basidiomycota > Agaricomycetes > Agaricales > Entolomataceae > Clitopilus > Clitopilus passeckerianus. The sequence continues at coordinate 451,050 of CALYLX010000145.1, forward strand.
TCTTCACCTAATAGAGTATTAGAGCTTTGGGCAAGGGTAGAGAAGGTTTGGAATGAGATTCCAGCAGAGGTGTGCCAGAACTTAATAGAGTCAATGCCTAGAAGGATTCAGGCAGTAGTTGATGCTAAGGGAAAGTGGACTAAGTACTAAAATTAATGTATTTCTGTTTTTAAAATCAGTAGCAACAAAACCCTTCCAATAGGTCACCACCTTGTACTGTGTGAAACACCTGCTAAAAGTGGAAGCACAGCCTTAGGGTCATGTCAGCATCAAGCCAAGACATTGAACTATGATATATATTATTTTCAAGATTTTACATAATTTATTCCATCAGCTATTAACACATCTTTGAAAAGGTAGCAAACATTAGAAGGGCTTTGTTGCCCACTGTACTAGAGAATAAAGTGGTGTGCAAGCTGCTGGAGGGCAAATCTGTGTCGCTGTTGCGGCTGTGATATTGGTGGTAACAGATCAAAAGGGATGGCTGCGCCTATGTTCAGAGGAGAAAAGAGCGGAGGGAGCAGGGCTCTCATCATGCTCAAACCTGTTGTCCTTATCCATTACTGAAGTAGGACACTTGTTTCAAGTGCCAGAGGGGCCCTGGGGAGTTTTTTCACCATCGAGTGCGCCATAGCTACTGCCATGGCCCTTCTGAGGTGTGGAGGGCATCAGAGGCGGGTCTGGCAGCTGGGTGTTCTTCTTGTTGCCTCCTGCACTACTCATAGTGCAGACAGGTGCGAAAACTGGTGAATTGAGCAGTGTGCAACTGCTTGAAGATGAATTTGCATTGCTGTTGTGGCTGTGATGGTGTTGGTAACAGATCAAAAAAGATACTTGTGCGCCATCTTTCTGGACTGTCCTGGGATGAAGTAGTGCAACTAAAGGACAATTCTAATGCCAACAAGCTCATGGCAGCATCCTCCCCTCTCCCCTCTGCTCCTCTGCTTTTGAAGAAGAAGCAGAAGCTCAAATCCACTACGTGTGGCCCATCCCACAGACAGTGCTGGCTGTCAGCTGAAGGTTCTTGCAACAACACCATCCGTGCCAAAGTTGTTAGAAGTGATGATCAAACACTTCTGACTAATCACTACATCAACTATACCAATCTGGAGAAATTCCCAAATTTGGAAATCACGTGATCAGCTTACCTAATGCACCCATCTGATGCGCTAAATTATTACCATCATGATGGTATCAACTTTATCCTGATCGGATCAGCAGTTGAGAAGTTATAGACATTTTTCTGACAAAACATCAACTCTTTTATATACAAAATGGACTCTTATATAGTTTACTTATCTTTTACTTACATTTTACTAGTACACGATATAATGGACACATAAACTCACGCCTTATGCACATCTGGGCATTGGCAGACCTACCATGTAGCTATTCCTACTATGTACCAGTAGTGGTACACTTGTGTTAGTTATTGCAATTCAAAGTCTTATTATCAAATCTTTGTTGTGCTCTCAGTGAATTGCAAACTTGTGTATACTTGACTAAGATCGAGCCTTAGCTCTCTAGTAAAGTTACTAAGCTAATCAAGTTGAGATATCCCCTTTATTGAAATACAGCAAACAAGTTTTAATAGAAGTTGGCAAGGGTGACACTATCATTGTCCACTTCAATGACACACCCACCCACGGCAATCTGGGCATTATCTGGCTTGCTGTGCAGTGCGTCTGGTACCCTCTCACTGAGGATGGCCAGCCCATTGTCAACGTGAATGTAGATGTTCCTGCATCGTGTTCTTATGCCCACATCACTGGTGTTCCCTACTACACCTTTGGTGCAGTGGGGAGCACACCAGTCACTCCTGATGCAATGGAGACACTCCTGTGTCAAAATGCTACTACATTGTCACTCCAGCTTGCTGGTAAGCCGCGTATTCATTGTGCCACACCATCGCATGACATGTGTGTGGTCTTCTTTGACTGATGGGATACTAGGTCTTGCACTGCCCTTAGGTCCATTGCCAACAAGAAGGTGTCTATTGGTGGTCGCCTCTGCAACATCTCTCTTGCCAGTGTTTACGCTGGCTTCCCTCAGTGCCAGCATTGCTGGGCCTGGGGTCATCCTACTGCGTCTTGCAGACAGCAATACAACTCCTGCGCGCATTGTGGGTATGGCCATGACACGCGGAACCATCGCAAGCTCTCCCACTACTGCTGGGAGAAGCCTGACACAAATCCCCTGGTGCCCGCCACACCTGATGGCAAACCGTGTCCCCATGCACTCAAGTTCATCAATTTTTTTTTTTTCTTTTTTTGATCAAAGCCCTATGCCCCAGAGGGGGGCGTCTGACAATGTATATTCCTGTGCCCGTTCACAGTCCAGTCGCAAGTACCTAAATACATGCAAACCTGTTCAAGTTGCTTATATGAACAATCAACTACACTAATCAGAAGTTGAGTAATACAGAGACGAGAATACAGAAATGTGCAAGGACCTCACAACGAGTAGATACCTCAAATATGATATTATAATTCATATTGGCCTGAGGCCACAAGACAGCAAAGCCGCAGGTCTTGTATTATAAATCCCAATGGTGGTTTAGCACACAAACACACTAGTAACAGCAGCAAATAGCCGACCACTACCAGCACCACTGAGGGTTCACCAGGTAGGGCCGACAACTTTGAATTGCGGAATAGAACGGCAGGTTGGGCTAAAACCCTAAAAGATGATGAGCCTTTGGAGCTGAACAATGAGAGAGTGATGTGAAGATGTGAGAAGGCCATTCAATGTGTCTGCAGATGGAGGAGAGCATGTATGAGGACAGGGTTCTTGCGCACGTAGATTTGCCAAGTGTCAGACAACCAGTGGCCAATGGCTTGGATGAGATGTGGGAGTGTGTTGTTTTCAGCAAGTAGAGTAGCTCCTCCTGCTCTCATTGAGTGGCCACTGATGTCGGAGCTGAAGAATTGTCGCAGATGAGAGATGAAGAAATTGCGAGTAGAAATTTGGCTGTTGTTGGTGATCCACAGTGCAGAGTGGTAAGGAAACCGTTGGTCACATATCTTAATGTAGGTAGGCTTTAAAAATGCTATGGGGGTTGACCGTTGCTGTGGATGCTCAGATGATCACCCTGTTTTCTTCATAAAAGCGGTTGGCTTTGTGGAACGGCAGAAGAAACGAGAATTGGTTTGCTTCTATATTGACGGAAGCTCGACGAATAAGCTTCTATATTGACGGAAGCTTAACGAATAAGCTTCTATATTGACGGAAGCTCGACGAATAAGCTTCTGCAGGTCACGGTGATGCTTGTTGTCTGGATTTGTCAGCTTGCCTAGTTGCATGAGGCCAAAGAATCCTGTTGTTATTAGGGCCATGAAAAGGGAATCATTGAACGATGGAGAGGGGTATGTGGAGATGATTTTTGAGAGGTCAGCTGCTGTAAAGGCGAGTTTGCATGAGATCTGAGTTCCTTTGAGCTTCTTGTATCCCTTGAGCATGTGAGATACGAGGTGGGAAGTCCTCCATTACTGGATATTTGGGAAATGGGCTAGCAGTTCATGGCACAGACCAGTAAAGTAGGTGCCGACCGACTGCGGCTTGACCCCATTCTCGCACATGAAAGCAATATACAAGCTGAGGGTATTAGGATTGGGTTCGGTGTCGATGTCATATGACTTGATGAAGGAGAGGAAGGAATTAAGTGCGGATGCATAATTTCTAGATGTGGAGGTCTCAATGGCAGCTCCTACAGCTCAAGATCATAGTTGGCATAGCCGCTTGAGAGGGATTACCAGGTGTTTTGGCTGTCGACTGGTAATCCGGCTTGAAGAAGTCATTGTCTACTGCCCCCAGCAGTTGTCGTTGGCATGGGGGTAATAGTAGGTTGGTGTCTAGTGCCAGCTTGGTGGACTGCATTAGTAGGGATAGAGTAATCTTGTATGATATGGAGGCCAGGGGAGAAAGCTTCTGCTCTCTTGAAATCCCTCGGAGAGATCGCGTCAGCTACCGTGTTCTGTTCTCCAGGTAGCCAGAGCACCTGGAGTTGGTGGTCGAGCGGGATGAGGATATCGACTGCATGGCAGAGGAGACGGTTGTTGTATGGGGGTCCTCGAAGTGAGTGGAAGGAATTGACTGTGTTGGTGTTGTCACAGTACACAATGAGGTGTCGTTTGTTTGTTTGGTCCTTGAAGGCTATGTCGACAGCGCACGTTACCGCAAGGGCTTCCTGGTAGAAGATCCATTCAGAAGGTACGTTCTCTGGTATTGTTGAGTAGAACCCCAGATTGAACTTGGGGAAGAAGATTCTGATACCTTCAAGGCAGGCATCGGTGAAGGCTACGGCGTCCGCTGTCGAGCCATCCCAGGATTTGGTGTTGATTCATTGAGGGCCTGGGTTAGTTTTCAGGTGATCACAGAGCCAGGTAAGGTCCTCCTTGATGTCGCTGTTGGTCCACAGCCTCTGACCTTTCACTTTCTTCCCAGATATTTTTGCATACAAGCCATTCAGGCAGGGTTTCAGGTAAGGGTACGCATTGAATGTCCAATTGATCCAGCCCGCTACTTATTGAAACTCCCGAAGGGAGAATCTAGCATTCCTTTTCTGCCCGTCTCAAATCCATTGGTCAAGTTCCTCGAGGAGGCGGAGGTGAGATTGGTCCGAGAGAGTGAGGGTAAGTTTGTCTATGTTCACATGGATTCCGATGATGGTCAACTGCTGACCCAAAAGCTGTTTAGGTTTGTCGTGGGGGATGCCAAGCTCGTCAAAGAGGAGTAGGAGGCGTGTTTGGGCAGAGGGCATGTATTTCTCGTAACCTGGGTACCACAGTACATTTCCCTTTCATTCAATTCCAAACGAGTCATCGATGAAACCCAGTAGAAAAGGTACTGTATTTGCTTTATTTCATGTGCAATCCAGAGTACGAGGGACATGAACACAATAAAGATGTCGATATTGCGAGTGCTGCCAAATGTCAGGAACCAGTCCACGTTCCTTTCCTTTCTCCCTTCTATCTCAACCGTGTTCACTTGTTTGATTTGCCAGAAGGGATGAACCAGCAGGATTCAGTAGGCACCTTTGATGTCAGTCTTGTGCAAAGTCTATTTGCTCTCTGGATTTTTGGTGTGCTTGTTTATAATAAACTGGCATAGGTGTTGGATGCCATCCATAGGGTAGGCTGTCTCGTGAGGTTTGCACATGGAGTTTGGCGAGAAATCCCCAAAGCTCTGGTCAGACACCAGCTTGAACTTGTCTGAGCCAGGCTTGGGTACAGCGTGAATAACGGTGTACATTCTGAGAAGCAGGTCTGGACCAAATGTAGGGGAGAAACATCTGTTCACCAGTTCTTCATTACGCTGATCTCGAGGAGCAGGGAGTGAGACATCCCAGGTGTTGGGGTAACCTGCACGACAAGTAGAGGCCCATGGCCAGAATCCTTCGCTAAGGCCTGTATACACTGAATCGACAAAGGCATGGTTAGGTTTAGTGGCCAGAAGTTGCCTGAACTTGTCAACTTTAATTGGTGTTGAGACTTTGAACAGGTGAGGGTACTCTGCTATTGTCTTAGTCACGACCTCATTTGCTAGCTCTTCAGATGGAGGCTGAGGTAGAGGTAGAGATTGGCAAGGGTTGGCCAAACCCTGGGGGTTTCAGCAAGGGTTTGCGAGGGGTAAGGGTAGGGGTTGAAATCTCTGGACCCCTGGCTAACCCCTGCCCTTCTGAGGGGTATAAGGGTCTTGGCTTGAGTAAAAATATTTATGTTTTGACAGCTAATTAGACAGATTCATGCTTTTAAACTGCTAATTATACAGAAATAAACATTAATACAAGAGTGTAAAACTATGTTAAGAGCTATTCACAAGTATTCTGACTTGTTGATGGCCAACCCTTAAGCCATACCCCCCAACCCCTCAACCCTTGGCTGACCCCTACACCAAAGCAAGGGGTACCCCTGACCCCTGACCAGGGGTAGGGGTTTTGGGGGATAGGGGTAGGGGTTGGCCTCTGAAAACCCTGGGGTTACCCTTGCAATTCCCTAGGTAGAGGCCTGGCCATCAAGGTCTAATCGGCAGTATGTAGGGGGAGGCTGGACTAGCTCTCAGCATCCCCAAACTGATACCTCAGGTACTTAGGATGATGTGCTATTTGCAACAGCTGGTTTGAAGGATCGACAGGTAGATTCGCTGTGGCCAGGGTGTTTGCATGTGAGGCAGGCATGGAGGTACTAGTAGCAACATTGCCTATACTTGCACCCATTAGGCGATTCATTGAACTTCCAGCAGATTTGCAGGGGATTAGAATGGGGAGTTCGGCAGCTAGGGACCGAGGGAGGTTTCCCTAAGACTCCCCCGGGTAGCATATGGGCGTCAAATAGATATGAGAACCTGTCACACTCAGTAAGGAGGACTGATCTTCCTCCCCCAACCAAGCTTCTGACTGATTCATTGTATCGCAGGATGTGCTCATGGTACTCTGGGATGCGGGCAGTAAAGAGGGAACAGATGTATTGGCTATAGGCACTAAGTTCTTGTTCACGGTGTGGGAAGGCCACCTTGTAGGCTTGGGCAGCAACACTCCATGCCGATACCCAGTCGAGGCCAGTTTGGATGCGCTTGGACAGTTCAGATCGGGGAATAGAAATTTCATACTCTCCCAGGCGTCCAACATTCTCTTGAGAAGGTTTGACAGAGTGGAGTCAAGGTCAATGGCTCGACCCTGGAGGATGTGGTCCTATCTGCTATCAGGGAACCCCAAGGGTGCATAGGGAGCGCTCTGGATCCAGTCTTTGATGCGCTTGAGGTTTTTCCCGTATACATCAAGGAGTTGGCACGTCTCCTCGCATTTGGGCTGGACTGCTCTCTTTTCATTCCACCACGGCATCTCAGACTCAAAGAGCCGCCGTAACTTTTTGTTGCTTCAACCTTTGGTTTCTTCATTCTTGGCTCCTGAAGATCCACTAGACTTGTCGTCATGGTCGTCGTCAAAGACTTGTCGAGTCTGTTTGTTAAGAGTCTTCTCTTTTGTGGGGCAGATGACATTCTGCATAGTAGAATATAAATTGAACAGGATAAATTCTTCACTACAATAATACATATCTTTTATACTGTACTTCTGTAGCTAAGGTAAATGATAAGAATATAAGCGAAATATCATAGACAATAAGAGAGAATATTCGTTGCTATATGTAAAGCATGTAAAGGTACTGAAAGTACCGGGAATATGATATACGAGAGTGCGAATGCATGGACGAAGGGTAAACAAAAAAGCATATCCAGAAAAGGAAATAGATAAGATAAGAAAAGACCAACAATTGTACGGTCAAAGTACATATGAAATTCAACACTTCCCCTCAATTGGAGGTCGGTTGAAGGCCTAGAGAGGCCGCAAAATGCTTTGCCTTGACGGAGGGAAGCGCCTTCGTGAAGGTATCAGCAGTCATGTCTTCAGTAGGGCAGTACACGAGCTTGAGTACTCCCTTCTCAATGACGAAACGGATAAAATGATAATGAATGTCGATATGTTTGGTGCAAGCGTTGAACAAGTCGGATTTGGCAATGTGGATCGCGCTCTGGTTGTCGCAGTGAAGTGTCGTAGGGGTATTGAGAGGTGTAAACACCTCGGAAATGAAATTTTGAAGCCAAGAGGCTTCCTTTGCTGCGTGAATTGCTGTGATGTATTCGGCCTCGGCAGTCGAAAGGGTGATGAGTTCTTGCTTCTTGGATGCCTAGGAGACGGCCCTGCCATCAATGAGGAATGCATATCCAGAGATAGCGTGTCGGTGAGGTTGAGATGCGCCGTCAGCGTCAGTGTAGCCAACGAGATCGTGCTTGCCAGCGCCGTAAGTGATTCCCCAGTCTTCGTGCCCTTCAGGTAGCGGAAAACATGTTTCACTGCCTCCCAGTGATTGTGTGCAGGGTTGTCGAGGAATTGGGAGAGTGTGGATACCGCGAAAGCGATATCCGGCTGTGTACCAATGGCAGCATACATGAGAGAGCCGATGGCTTCTCTGTACGGGATCCGGCACATGCAAGCGATATCTTCTTGTGCCATGGGGCACTGGGCCTTCGAGAATGTCGCGCCGGGGTCCATGGGTACGTTGGTGGGCTTCAGGTCGTTAAAATTGAAGCGGTCGATGATAGAGTTGATGTACGACTCCTGGGAGAGGGTGATGGTCTTGCTAGCGCGATTTCGAGTGACCTTGATACCTAGGAGCCAGTTGATTGGCCCTAGGTCGGTGAGAGCGTACTTAGCATTCAAAGAATGCTTTGTAGAATTGAGGAGAGGCTGCTGGGAGCCAGTGATGGTGCAGTCGTCGACATGAATTGCCAGGATGACGATTCCCAATGGTTTCTTGAGGTAGAAGACGCCATGGTTGTAATTAGTGCGAACAAAGCCCAGATCTTTGAGAGCAGCCTTGAGGGCGAGGTACCAGGCTTGTCCTCCCTGCTTGAGACCGTAGAGAGCCTTCTGAAGGCGAGCAACAAGATCCTCAGCTGAGGATCCCCGGAAACCAGGTGGAAGCTCCATGAAGATCTCTTCATCGAGCTTAGAGTTGAGGGATGCCGAATTGAAGTTGAAAACTTCAATTGGCCAGTCATGACAAGTTGCCAGAGCTAGGATGGTGCGTAGAGAGGATAACTTTGCAACTGGCACAAAGGTTTCAGTGTAGTTGGTGCCGTAGACCTGGGCAAAGCCTCTTGCAATGAGTCGAGCCTTGTACTTCTCGATCTTGCCGTTAGCATCACGCTTGATGTGGAAGACCCATTTGCTGTCGACCACATTCTTGCCAGGCGGCCTAGGGACCACGTCCCAGGTGCTGTTGTCGCCCAGAGACCCCAACTCCTTCCTCATAGCTTCCTCCCACTTCGGCCAATCTGTCCTTGCCATAGCCTCCTTCAACGTCCTCAGATCCAGCCCTTCTGCCTCCTGAGTTGCCGCTCTCATGCTAAACTCCACCGCTGAATAAACCTCGAGCTCCTCGAGTTCATCCTCGACCATTCCGACTGCATCTCCTGCGTCACTCCTCAACCCCCTCGGCAACTTCTCTCCAACCTCCCTTCCATTCCTGTACGTCCCTTCCGTTGTTTCTTTGCCATCTTGAAGCCTTTGTACGTATGCTGAAGGTTTTATGACGCGTTTGGAGCATCCGGTGTCACTGGATGTCGAAGACGGAGGTGCTGGAGGTGCTGCTGGTGGAAGTGATGGGTCCGGTGGCTGTGTCGTCAAGCGCTTGACGCTTGTGACCTGAGTCGTGTCTTGAGTCGTGTCGCGTAATTGAGGCTCTTGAGTGTTGGTGGGCTTGCTAGAGTCAGTTTTGTCACCAGGTGAGTTGCCTTGACCGTTTTTAAGGTTTGAATCTTCATCATTCTCCCCCTCAAGCCCGCCAGCACTCCCTTCTCCCCCTGAAATCCCAACTTCTCCCCCACCAAACCTCACATCCTCCTCGACCGATACACTCCTCTTCTCCAGCCAATAAATCCGATGAGCATGGGTGGATTGATGATCAAATCTGACCCATCTCCCCTCCTTCGCCCTTCCTCCCAGCTTGGAGTTGGTCGCGTCATGAACCCAGACCTTCATTCCCCATAAGGGAAGTCCGGCTAAATTAGGCCATTTACCGGTGCACGCTTGATAGGGTGTCTTCTCCTTGAGCGCTCAGGTTGATGTGCAGTTCTTGAGCCAGATCGCATGGAAGAAAGCTTCTCCCCAGAGAAACTTGGGAAGACCGCTATGGTGGAGCATAGCCTGGATGTGTTCGAGAAGTCGACGGTTGAGGGACTCAGCCACACCATTGTGCTGAAGGGTGTCATGGGTGGTAAGACGGCGCTCCGTGCCTTTTTCGCGTAGATACTGGTTGAATTCCTTGCTAAGGAACTCACTTCCTCGATCACAATGTAATCGTTTGACCTTGACGCTGTGTTGAGTTTCCACTCACTTATGAAAATCCTTGTAGATTTGAAGAGTCTCGTCCTTTGAGCGTAAGAGGTCGCCTTCAGTCCAGGAAGTTGTGTCGTCCGTGTAGGTGACATAGTATTCGCAATGTCCGAGAGTTTCGGTGGCCGAAGGTCCCCAGAGGTCCATATGAACTTCTTTCCCAAAATGCTCAGCCCAAAGTTCCTCCCTAACCTTCCCAATCCGCTTTCTCGTCATCTTCGCATACACACACAACTCACTGACCTTGTCTGCATTGCCACCGGGCTCCAGCCTCACGCCCTCCACCATCCCTGCCTTCACCAACCTCCCTGCTGCCTTCATTGAAATATGTCCCATTCTCGCGTGTAATTCCTCCAAGGTGAGGGATTCTTCCTTCTTGGCGCCAAGCACTGCCGTTGATGCCGAAATCTCCATGTCAACCCAGTATAACCCATTCGGGAATACGAAGACTTGGCCAATCAATTTCTGTTTCCCATCGAAAATCTTGCAGAAATTGGCGCAAAAAAGAGCTGCACAGCCAGCAGCAGTGAGTCGGGATATGGAGATGATAGTGAGACCCATGGATGGGGAGTAGAGTACGTCCTTGAGTAGGATAGTAGTCGAGGTTTTGCCGTTGGGAATGATAATGCACATGTCTCCCATACCAATTGCATGGAAGACCCTTTTGTTGGCAGCGGTGATTGGGCGCAATTCGATCACCTTGAAATTGATGAGCTTCTCCTGGAAAGGTGTCATATGCTAAGATGCTCCAGAGTCATAGAGTTGACTCTCGCTGTGTCGAGTAATGGTATTGCCAATGAGTACAGCACCAGCATAGCTGGAATACTCTGATGGGATTTCGAATGAGTAGGTAAGGTCTTCATTGTCGACAGAACTCTGGGAGGATGACCAGACAGAGCTAAAGGACCGGAATGAGTCTAGATCTGGCATGGACCCTGGGCCATCAGAAAACTCGGCAAGAGTTTTCTTTTCGAGAACGAGTGAGTGAAGGAAGGCGGCATCCTTGGGAATAGCGTTGGGAATGGTGGAATGTTCATCGTCAATGTGAATATCCTCCTTCCCCCTGCCCAACAGCAGAGTGTCCAACTCTGGGTTGTCATCCTCACAGAAATCCTCCCATACCACATCCTTATCCCCAACCGCCCATACCTCATCTGCCTCTGCAACATTTGCCCCTGTCCCTGTCCCTGATCCTCCACTTCCTTTTCCGTCGCCCTTCTTTCCACCCTTCCCAGATGGACCCTGACCTTCTTTTCCCCTGCCCTTTCCCCAACAATCCTTCTGGATATGTCCCAATTTCCCACAGTTGAAACATTTTCTCTTTGATCCGCCAGATCGGAATCTCCCTGCATCCTCTCCACTATAGTAGGCCGCATCTCCAGCATCCTTCTTGGGCTTGATGCAATTCTTGATAACTTGAGCGTCGTATTCATCGATGACCAATGCAATTAATGTGTCGGGGTCGGCTTCAGTTTTATTGAGGTTGGTGGCAGCCATGACAGAGCCAACTATGGTGTCATAAGTGGAAGGAAGTGATCCGGCGATGGTGGAGATATATTCGGAATCGCGTATTTCGGTGCCAAGGGCAGTAATCTTCTCGTAATGGTCAGAAAGCTTGTCAAAGTGCTCGCGAATGTCGTCGTTGTCCCCACAGGTAAGTGAATTCATCTTCCTCTTCAATGTGTTAACCAGCATGAATGACCTCTGCTGGTGTAGCGCCACCACCACATCCCAAACCTCCTTCGCTGTCTTCTTCCCTCTGACTTTGTTGAACACCAAGTCCGGCAGCGTGCTGGCAATGGCTTGCTTGGCAACAGCCTCATTCGACCTCCACTTCTCCAAATGGAGCTGAAACTCGCGCGCTTCCTCCTTTGATGCGCCATCAACTGGAGGCCTGGACTCATCCCTGACAGATGTCCTCTCCTCCACCATTCCCGATAACTCCGCCTCCACTGCTGCCTCCTCCTCCGCCGCTGCCCCACTAGACGCCTCCACACCTGTCGACTCCTTCTTTGCCGAAAACCATTCCGGCGTCAGTTCCGGTACCACCAATTTGATGTGGTCTAGAACCCCACGGGCGTCGAGAGCCCAGATAAGTCGATCACGGTAAGTCACCCAGTTGCTGCCGTCTTTAAGCAACTTGGGTACCCTGAGAATGTCTTTGTCAGAAGACATGTTGGTAGAGTAGAGATGTTGAGTAGCGTAGAGACAATATTATTTTTTGTGCTTAGTTGTGAGCAAGTGCAGGGCCCATAACCTAGTGAAATATAAATTGAACAGGATAAATTCTTCACTACAATAATACATATCTTTTATACTGTACTTCTGTAGCTAAGGTAAATGATAAGAATATAAGTGAAATATCATAGACAATAAGAGAGAATATTCGTTGCTATATGTAAAGCATGTAAAGGTACTGAAAGTACCGTGAATATGATATATGAGAGTGCGAACGCATGGACGAAGGGTAAACGAAAAAGCATGTCCAGAAAAGGAAATAGATAAGATAAGAAAGACCGACAATTGTACGGTCAAAGTACATACGAAATTCAACACTGCAGAGAAGGTCCGGCTTGGGAGGTAGCTCGTGGATCAATGGGCGCACTACCTGAGCCACGCTGGTAGCGGAGGACAGTTGGGAGTCCATATCGCAGAGCTCTTGTAAGAAGGCGAAGAAAGCGGCTTTTCGTACATCTCCCGAGCCGTCGTTCTTGGATTTACCGAGCCACTTATTAGCGGACTCGATAACCTCGATAAGAGTGAGATCTCCCTTTTGGAACGACTGGAAGAGAGCGTCGAAGGGGGTTTCACATACGGACACAAACTCCGATTCCGAGCCTGCAGGTACCAAGGGTGACCTTTGACGAGGAGGTTGCCCCGGCGGAGGGGGAGTGACGTCGCGCGAGGCGTTGGGACCGGTTTGAAGGGTAGCTGAGCGCTGACTCTGGTCTCCACCTCGTGCACTCATAGGCTCAAGTTCTTGGGATGCTCGGGATTCATGATTTCGGTGTTCGGTCATAAAGACACAAGTTGATGGTAGAGATTACTTGTGAAAGAGGCCGCGAAAAATTTGACTGGAGAAGAGGACGAAAGAAAGTAACTAAGTACCAATAATAAGCCTGAAAACCCGAACAACAACATACCTGGAGAAGAGGACGAAAGAAAGGGTGACCACCCCAATGTCCTCTCCTCCAACTAAATACGAGTACATGCCATAGAGTAAGTACAGTGTCATGAAATATGTAACTACATTCTAGTTCGTCAGATATTACAAGAATTTCCTCGGCTACCTGCCATGAGGACTGCACGAGGAAAAGCGCGATGCAGTAGAGCCCGGCGGCTCCCGAAACAATAGCTGCTGGTGCTTCCTTCCATTGGTCTCGTGTAAACTTCGTTCAAACCCAAAATATCATTAGTAGTCGTGAGTATCATGAAAGCCGTGTAAGTCGTAACAATAATAACAAAATACAGAATGTGAACACGCAGGAGATAAATAAGCAACATAAGCCAGGATAGCATGCCAGCACCAAAAACCTGGTTCAGTTGAAAGTCTACGACGGACGACGCAAGGATTCACTCTGCCCTCGAAGTCGCACCTCAGGCGGGTTGGATGAGGCTTTTGTTGGAATCGCGGTATCATCCCGAGCCCGGCCAAAACATTCCTCATCTGCCTCATATGGCGAAGAGGACGCATTGATCTAGGAAGATATTCTCGGATTAGCAAAAGATCTAAAAGGTCCCAAAAACCAAGTCAAGCCCCGGGCCTTCAAGCAGCTAAGCGCATTGACCTAAGAAAACTCACCCATTGTCCCAACTCATCTCCAACGCGTAGAGCCTCTTCCTGACTGAACGTGACATCTGTCCCCTTTTCCGCATGAAGCTTGAGCAGCTCGCTGAGCGTCCGTTTCTCGTTGTTCCGCATTGACCGCCGTTGTTGGGGCTTGTGGTCATCTTCTTGCCCGGCTGGAAATACTATGGAGTTTTGAAGTGATGCAGCATCTTCAAGAAGAGTCGACGAGGGCTTAGAATATGAAGCCGAGGGATCTTCGAGTATCAGCGAGCGATCCCAATCTTCGTTGAAGGAAGCCTCGGAGATTGTTGGTGTGGGTGGCACGAGGTCATTAGACATGTTTCCTGAGGGATAAAAGGTCGAAAGGTCCTAGAAGATGTTGGTTCTATTGACGAGGAATCTGCCGCCTGCGGATCTAGTGCTGTTGAGCAAAGCGGGGGACCAGGATGCCGACGACAGTGAGGGGAAGGAAGAGGAATGCAGTGTGAGAACTTTCAACAAGGCGACATCAGTTCAGTAAACAAAGTGCTGTGACTCGACGCGTCGCGTTGGTCACAAGGCTGATTATGTGCACACGAAATTTGGGCAAAATGCATGGCAGTCAAAAGCCCAAGGATTGAAATTGCAAGAGATGTCTACTGATATGCAGCTTATTTATACGTGGAGGGAAAGATTAGGATCGTGTATGAACAGGATCGACAGTAGTCCTTGATCGAAGTAATATAGAACGAAACCAAATGTGTAGGTTGAACAGAATAACGAAAGCCTTAAGTCCGTGCGGGTCGAAAATACTGTACTCTCAAAGCCAGTCTATAAGATCGATGCAACCAAACCGCCCAAGAGGCCGAACACAACACTCCACCCCGTAACATGTGACAAAGCAATGGTGCCGTTTGACCCATTCTGAGCCGCCCCGGTGCCAGTGGCTGAAGCGCCCTTTGAAGTGCCCGTAGCAGCGCCAGAGCCTTTAGTGGAAGATCCTCCGCTTGCAGAGTTCGCAGTGCCGTCATTGGAAGCTGCAGAAGGAAGTTTGGCAATCTTGGACCAGACTGCACCGGAGTTTGCTGAGGAAGTCCCAGCGTTGTATGAGAGGTAATTGACATCGCCAGACGACGTGAGCTGGACGAGAGAGTCGGTGGAAGCAAAGTACGTTGCAGATGGATCCTTGACAATGGGACCCTTCAATGTTTGAGTGCTGTTTGTCTGCGAAGCAATTCAGATCGACAAAAGAAACCGGTAGGGCATGAGACCGGACATACCGCGACGTTGATGACATATGTAGCTGAGCCATCGTCGGGAACGTATGCAAATTCTTGCTGAACCTACATAAAATCAAGCATCAGATCAGCAGAGGATAATTCAGATGGAATTCTCGTACTCCTTCATCCTTGAAGAATGACGTAACTTGCCCATGTTGAGCAGGGAAGTCACCATAGTGCTGAGGTTCAGGTTGCATGTAGGAGACTGGATGACCGTCAGTAATGTGTCGTCAGGAGATTCTTGATAGGTAAACCTACAGTGGATAACAAAGATGACCGCACTACCGGCGGGAACATTGGGCACATTGAGGAAGTGGACATGGTTTTGGGCCAGCGCCATCACTGGCTGGTAATCATCGGTCGACCAGGAAGGCTTCTGAACATCATTCCATGGAATCGCATCGGATTTTGCAGCCTTGAGGTCAGCCATGTCCAGAGAGTAAAGCTCTCCCTTCGAGTATGCGTCTACATTATGTTGTGAGATCCGTCAGATCCCCCAGAGGGATTTGATGCTTACAAAAAACGTTTGTGTCGTGGTCCAAGACGGCAGAAAAGGAGGTGGGGTCAAAGCCTTGAGCGGTGACGGACTGCGTTGTCCACGAATCATCTTCTGCATTGAAGATGTAGACGGCGGAAGGATTTAACTTGTCCGCTCCCAAGACATAAACTGCATTGGAGAACTAGCCGAGTGTTCAGTTACGGAATAGGCGGAGTGGTTGTCAAGATACTCACCTGGGATAGGTAGCAGCTGGTGTTGCTTCCATCGAATGGCCTGTACGAATATTTAAGCTCAGTGCAGTGAATAGCAATGGAAGGGACTCACGGCCGGCCAGATTTAGTGATGTCAGTGGCAGTTCCTGTTGAGGAATGTAGTCAGCAGCGGTGAGCGCCTATGAAAAGTAATTAAAATACCTGAGGCCCATGTATCCTTGGTCCCTGCATTATAGTCCTTTCCATTGAAACCAAAGGCCAAGAGGTTCCAATGAATGTCAAATGCAACACACGAGCTGCCAGCTTGAGCAACGCCAGCCGCCAATGAAAGGGCGAGCAGGGAAGCGAACCTGGCTACTAAGGGACGCATGTTCCGATGAGTATGGAGAGGTGAAGGGTGTAAGGAGTGGCTAGGTTAAATGAGTGGAAGTTGGTGGAGAGTGGTGGTGGAAAGTACGAGAAACGTGTCAAACGTTCGTTGTCGAGGTTCGTTGTTGAGGAAGAGTTTGTCGATTGGAAAATGTTTTTACGCAACTGCAAGCGGACGCTCAGACGAGGAGACCGTATATTTGGATCTTCTCACGCTTGATCGCCGCCATGGCGTAACCTGTCAAACCCGTTCTCACCATTACGCACTCAGCGTAGTTGAAACTCGTTCATCAGCAATGCCAGCAACTAAAGATGAGAAATCTGATTCCTATTGATGAAGAACTTCAACAAACTTTCACCATGCCTTGGTGAAACTGACTGTCCCGTCTAGAAGACAGTAAGGTCCACACGATCGGCGGCCTTCCCTGATATAGCTGCTCCACAAGTTGAGGTCCTACTATCATCCAGTATCCGTAGCATGCACGGAGTCGAGTGATGCCGGGCGAGCCATATTCAAAAGTTCAAACCTCGATATCAACCGTACAAGTGTTTGCTTGTTCGGATTCCCAAAACCTGCCACGTCCGATCTTCAAATCCCGTCCTTTGGCTTTCTCATCCAGAGTCCTCGGAAGTCCAAGGCAGTTCTTGGAGCCTGAGGTAGCCCATCCTACAGTACGGCGCAGACTTGTATACTAATTCCCCTTTCATACTAGATCTATAGGTCCCTCCCTGTGGTGCAGCAGCCACCAATCAACCTGTACATCGCCACGCCTTCAAACATGTCATAACAGGTCGGCATTGGTACGTCTATCGACCTCTGTATTGATACACCATCCCTAATCCAGCGCCTCACCATCTCTCAGCATTCCACTACTCCAGTTGTTCAATATCAAATGATGTCCCCAAGCATCCCAACCAATAATATCCGCCGAAGAGGAGAAGACTCGCCCACATCAACACAAATAACACTATGAACTAACCGGTTCCTGCTGCACATCGGGATAGAATGCACCGAGATAGTGGCGCTTCAGCGCTCCTTATTCTGACAGCCTGCCTTATAACGGCTTCTACCTCTGGAACGCCTCCCAATCGTGTCTTCATTCCAGTAACATGTTCCTTTCTGACAAGTGGAATAGTCCAGAGTACGAAGCAAGGTAGCCCTTTCACCATCTAACATCTCCAAAACCATGTTCATCTTCACGAAGGCTTCGAAAGCCCTTTTCTCCCCCCGCCGTTACCCTCAAGGAAGTCCACGATGCAGTCCCGAAGCATCTCCTTAAACGTAAGGAACCTTCGATCCTCCAGCGATTCCCATTCCCTGACGAGCGTTCGCAGCCAATCCGATCATATCAACGTACTACGTTCTACGGGACATCGCACTAAGTGTGAGCCTGTTACTCTTCGCAACAAGGCTCGCGCCGTGGGCGCAATCCGACTTCGGTGGCTTTGTTACTTCGAGTTGGATCAAATCCCTGTTGAAATCTTCTCTCTGGCTCGTCTACTGGTGGTTCCAAGGGTTAGTGTGGTCAGGCATTTTCTGTTTGGGTATACGATCTTCTTTTTCTCGATCGTGCGCTTGTTGATTATCTTTTGAAAGGTCATGATGCAGGGCATGGTACTTTATACGAGAACGGCAAGGTTAACAACACAGTTGGATTTGTATTGCACACTGTAAGCTACGTCTTTATAAGTCGAGTCCACAGCTGAACTCGCTTCCAGTTTCTTCTTGCACCATACTTTGCATGGAGATCAACCCATCATGCCCATCATGTACGGACTTCCGAAGTCTAATAATCATCATCACAAGCCCATCTGATAGTTATGATCAACAGAAAGCGACTGGATCCATGGAACGAGATGAAAACTATGTCCCATATCTCCGCCAAGAGTACAATCTACCTGAAGAACCCGTCGCCACACAATTTGATTATGCGGAAATTTTCGAAGAGACGCCAATATTCACCTTTTCCCGCATGTTCGTGATGCAGGGATTGTATGTTTTCAACCCGATCTTATTTGATCTTGAGCTGACTCGCCTTGGGCTCTTGCTAGTGGTTGGTGGATATACCTTGGGAAGAACACGATGGGATCCAAGATGTATCCGCCTGGAACGAATCACTTCGATCCCGCTTCACCTCTCTTCAAACCAGAACAACGTGCGTCCCTTTTTCTATCTCAATACACAACGGTACTAACCACAGCGTGCATCCCTAGGACCATTCATTATGCTCTCAAATGCTGGCCTAGTTGCTATGCTGACCGTATTGTGCTATGCAGGCCCATCGCTAGTCTTGCGATATTACCTTATCCCTTATCTGGTGAGTTACCCTCTGGATCGTGGCCAGACTGCTGGGATTCATTAATTCCTGCAGCTCACTAATCATTGGTAAATTGATTCTGCGTGCACACCCTTCATTGTCGCTTACTCGCTTACGTTTGTGCGGCTTCTTTCAGGATCGGTACGTTTGCGGACTGATACTTTTCAAATGAAGCGCCTAACCCGACATTCAGTTATGTTCACCTACCTTCACCACTCTGACCCCACAATTCCCCATTACCGGAAGGGTGAATGGACCTTCCTCCGAGGTGCCGCCGCCACGGTTGATAGACCCCTCCTTGGCTGGATGGGCCGCTTTTTCTTCCACAACATTAGCCATGATCATGTGGCACATCGTAAGTCTGCGCCACTATCCCGTCGGACCCATAGACTGACGTTTCCGCAGATTTCTTTGCCAAGGCGCCTTTCTGTCAGTCTACACATTCATCCGATCCGATCCCTGGTCCAGAGCTAATAAGCCGCGTGCCTAGATAATGGACCGCAGATTACAGCTGCCATTAGATCGGTGCTCAAGGAAGATTACAATTTTGACTCCACGGTATGTTTGCTACTTCAAGATCGTAGACTTTGTCTGAACAACACTTTAGAACACGTTCTACGCCCTCTATCGCTCATTCACACAGTGCCAATTTGTCGAGGCCGATGGGGAGATTGTTTTCTACAAGAATGGTCAGGGCATTGCTGCGCGTGAAGTTGATCCTGCTGTCTTGCAACGTTCTGATACAGGTGGCACCTGATATAACCACAACAGCGTTCCCAAAGATAATATATTTACCTAGCTTTTCGTATGTAGCAGTATCCAAGCGTTCCCACCATCGTTGTATATGTAGTCGTCGCAACCGAAATTCTGTTGTAATAATGCAGGGGCAAAAACGGCAACACGGGTGATAAAGTATCAAGTATCTCTTGTAAGAGGGCTAGTAGGTAATTGCGACTTCCTCCTGTCCGTACCAATTCGAGGTTGGCCTTGTAGGATGGCAAAAATAGACTTCCTTCTCTCGTTTGGGCTGAACGCGGTCTCATATCCTTCTTCGCCTTCCATGACAATCCTCATAGAATGTGGATCAATCCTGAACTTCTTGTTTCTTAGGATGTCTTCCATCTCCTTCTCATCCTGCCGCCCCGCAAGTAATTCTCCCATTCCTGTCTGGGCCCCGATTGAAACAGCAGACGCGATTGTCCCAGGTTCATGCCGAAGTTTGAGCTCTTCTCGGTCTGCAATATGTAACAGCTGAACAATGGTTCCGAACACAGAGAGTATGAGGAGGCCTGCAGCCAACAAGTGTACTGCAGTATTGCTGTGCTCCGGATATCAGTCATGATGCTCGTCATTGACAAAACTTCGGGAAGACAAACCTGAGCCAAACTCGTTTTACTACTGCATTCACGTGAAGAGTTAAAAGTTCTTGTGTTGGCAAGAAGTAAACCGAACGAGCAATCAAGGATAAATATATTTGCTGCGCTCTCGATTAGAACTGGGCCTGGCGATGACTGGGAGAATGACTCTTACGTAGACTTTGGCCGATAAATCGACAAATTTACCAGCGTCGAAACTACCGATGAGACCTTCTGGGCTGTGAACCGCGCTCTGGTAAACAGCTGCAGGCAACTGCAACAAGGTGGCATTGAGGCGTTGAAGTGCAAAGCGATCGGGGTTCGTCAGGTTGAACTTCACTCCATTGTAGGCTCTGCCCAGAAGTGGCGGCCCCGTAACATTTGCGGAAGTGGACGAGAAGTTGGACGCAGACGAGAAGGGTCTCAGTTCCGTGACCCTCGTAATATTTCTGGACGCAATGTCGATGTTGATGTTAACGTCCCATAATGTGAAGGACGGGCGGCAAACTGTGGCGGAAGCTCGAGCAGATGGTTGATAGCTGGAACACTTTCAGAAGGGAAACTTCGCGTGCAATGAGCAGACACACGTGAAAAACCAGAGGAAGGCTGGGCTAAACTGTGCAGGCGTCGACCCGTCGCAATCGAACGTTTCGGTGCCGAACAAGGTGGTCGCATTCCTGTCAACGATGAATGTTTTGTTACACCCGTTGAACAAAACGGAATTCGTCCATCCACTTCCGTCGAGGTTCTGAACCATGTTCACCTTACCGATGGCGAGTTAAGATAACATGAATCAAACCAACTGTACAAGGCTACTTACAGGAAGAGAGGTACATCCCGTTTCTGTCTTCATCGCCGTTGTGTTAGCTGAGAGGGTTCCATTCGTCACTTTGTTCGAAGGAATCTGGAAGGAGTGTAGTGTGCCCCTTTAGAATCCTGTTCGAGCATCTGGGAGACTCATTCCAAACGGACCTGTATCTCAGCGAAAGTGTATTGGTTCTTCACGAAGGGCGGGTCCCCAAGGCCATATAACACCGCAGCCGATGCATAACTGGCTGCCGTAAGAAAAGCTATCAAAGTGTTTAGCCGCAGTTTCTTCTAATTCGTCTACCACGAATGAAAACCTTACCTGTGAGATCATCGAACTCGGGATTTTGATTGAGACCCAAAGCGGTGAGGGTGGTTGTCGTTACTTCTAAATATTTAAGTTCCTCCGTTAGTAAAAGTTCTGATAGGACAGTCCGGCGCGCTAACCTGGCTGCGGCAAATAAGTATCTTTAACAACAAGAAGAGCAGCCGCTAGAGGTGAGAACGATAACGCCATGATTCCCATTAAGGTGGCCAATGCAACCAAGTAGTGCTTGTTCATGGCAGCACGGGTCCATACGATGAAATTACTTAAAGGTATTAGCATGCCAAGCTATTTGGAACTTCTGCCCAGTCCGCAACCTACTTCGTTCTAGTGTAATCCAAGAGCAAGCTTCGATGTGGTGGGGAGTCTCCGTGGACAAGATCAACATAAGGCTACAAGTCGGGTGATCGTCAGGGGGTTTATCAACGAGACCCGCGAACGACCAACCTGCATCTTTTTGATTTCTATGTCGGTCCAAGTCCATAATGCAACAATCTACTAGGTTGTCAGTTCCCCTTGAACCACGGAGTATTATGGTCTTTCAAAGTTGAAAAGTTTCGTCCCATTAATGGGTATTCCGCTACCTCGCTTATTCGTCCCTTGCTTTAAACGGAGAGTTTGGCATGTATACTTTTCACCATTCTCAGTTTCAGACCGAAAAAGGGTCGGGAATGGTGAATAATGGAACCAAACTTTTCAACTTTGAAACCCCCTATTGTCAGCACACATACAAAAGTCGCAGCTGCAACAGGAGGCAAAGTCTGATGTTGAATTGAGAGAGAATTCGCAGCGATCGAAAAATCTTTGCGTACATAGACATAGTGAAGAACATTTGTTTCATCTCCTGCTCCCGAGCTTGTAGGCCAACCTAAGCAGGTTTGCATTAGCAGAGATAAGATGATACGGAGATACATTGAAAGCCCTCACCTTGGTACTTCTCACTAAAGTGTAATGCAACCTCCAATCCAACCGCGGCTACCGCCAGAAGAACTACGAACGGTATCCAAAACCACCGACGAAGCGGGGCAGGTATCCAGCCTTCTTCTAACAACCCTCCGCCTTTTTCATGGAAATGGCGTTCTGAAGACGAAACGCTATCAATAAACCTTGAACGAAGAGCGGTATGATAGAGCCTACCGTGAGTCAATGGCGCTGGGTCTTTGTATCTGGCATATTGAGTGTGCGTCTCAAAGGGTTCTGGCTCAGATTCTTGCTGGAGTGAAGTCAGAGTTGACGGGGAGGCAGAGGTCTGGTGAATATCGGAAGCATTAAGGTTTTGCATGTGTTCAAGGCCGTGGTACTGAGATGCTGTAAGGAAAGGAGACACTCGTGTATATGGGCCGACGTACAGAATCACTTCTAGCGACAGAAGTCACACCACCCGGTTGAAGTACATGAGGAAAATCACGACCCTTCTGCCATGCGATAAACCTGTAACATCACAATCAGTTCATCCATGTCGGTCAAGATGTCAAGCATGCTTCACTGGTTTGATGGAAGCTCTTCCAAATCAGTTTGCGAAGTCAAAGGTTGGTACGAGAGGTTATAATGCGGCGTTTTGGATGATGATGACATTCCAGTTCGCCTTCTTGAAAGAGCGGGAAAGAGAAGTCTGCTTTAACTGTGACAGCCAAGCTCAGAGGAGTCTCGCATAGCCTCCGCTAGCCATAAATGAAACTCGTTATCGCCACTGCCTGGGGTTGGCGTCATGAGGCCGCAAGCAACGCCAACTGGAGTCTGCAAATCTTGAACATGAGCGTGTGATCGCCTGGCTGCGGAAACGTGCCCCGCAGGAATTAACGTGGGCTACATCCTTTTAGGTCTCAAGCTGTTTGTATGATGAAACTTGGCCGTGCAACCCGCCGTGGATTGACTGGTCTGGTAGAGAGGCTAAGAGAGCGTAGTAGCTTTCGATTGGCGAACGTGATGCTTACACAGCCCCATTCAGGCTTGCCTGAAATTGAACAGTAAACACAGAAACATGACCCCATCTTTCAATCGCCACCGTTGGTCAAAACGTACTGTATACCGACGCTGGCAAGCCCTATATCTACGTGAAACAACACGTATATTTGATAGGCCAACGCCTATGCCTTTATACCCCCTCACAGTAGATCACTTTCAGCTATCACTTCCATCGTGGGGTCCTCCTCGCCTTGTGCAGGTGTGGCAGAAGCAGATGGAGCCGCTTTCTGAGTTTCCTTTCCAACAGAGGTGATATCCTCACCAAAAACACGAAGACTCAAAGCACTGCGCAGAGTCAGTCAGTATCAAGCCAGCGAAAATGGAATTGTTGATTTACCTCTTGGCTTTTTTATCCATCATAAGTGTGAGCGACACAGGTGACTTCCATATTGGCAGAACAACGTCATGAGTGAGGCTTAGGGAATCGGAGGTTAATCACAGTATTTCATCCCAAGATCAAACCACCTACACCCCGCCGTTCGATTCGCTTGCAGCAAACTTTACGACATGGCTACCAACGGCTATTTTGGAAATGAGAACCACTCCAGAGGTTTCTTTTGATAGATTTGACTCACTTCGTGAATTTATGACACTTCTGAACCTCTCTCCGAAATTCTCGATTAGCGGGTAGTAGGATTGAGTTAGTATTTTCAGGGCTGGAATGTCGCCACTGATGACCGTGTTGGGGTCGACGAAGGGCAGAACCACCGGTAGGCCTTCTCCCAAGACTCTAAATTGAGCTTCGGCACCCCTACTCCCTTCCTGTTTGGTAAAAACCTTTGTACCAGCCGAGGTGAGCCGAATGCGAGCATAGTCATTGTTTTGAATGACAGCCTTCACAAGGTCGTTGACGAGATACATGGAACGGACGGCCTCGCCTGTGGCATTCCTGACCAGCATATTGTTGGCGGGGAACTCTGTGCTCAGCGAGAGTCGCTCACTGTAGTAAAGCGATCAATAAGATCGCGTCGAGGGGAAAACGACGAATCAAACAAACATGCAAGACTGTAAAACTGCATCGTCGGAGGAAAGGAACGTGTACGGAGCTTCTTTGAAACCACCACCTCCTGCCCCATCCTTGACCCTCTTTTCCCGTTTTTGGGGTTTAGGCTCCTCCTCCACCTTTGGCTGTTCTTCTGGGGTTGGCTGGGAATCCGCGGGGCTGCCGAGAGCGTCTTCCATGTCGCTAGCTTCTTCTAGGCGTGGTTTCTTCGGTTCTGGTGGAGCAAGGTCCGCGATTTCTTCGGCTTCTCGCTTTCTGGAATGACTTGTGAGCGGCAGTGTAGAGTACCCTAGGCATTGCGGACCTTACTTCTTAGCGACTCCGTCAGAAGGCAGAGGTCTCCTTTCCAAAACCGCGACGAAAAACCCTCCTGAATCTTGGAGGTGAGGATATATCCGCATGCTGGAGGGTTGTAAGGCAAAGGTGTATTTGGTGTATTTCTTTTCTTTCTTACCATTTCGTAAGAGCATACTCTTCCACGTTCGATGGAGGCCAATGCCCTTCAGACAATTTGTTTGGCGTGTTCGAGTGTTCCGAGTTTAAGAAATCCTGATAGGAAGCATAGGATGTATTGACCCCACGATCGACGCTCGGTCGCCAGGTGGTAACGCCTGGTGCGCGTTTGAGCTCAGATAACATCGAGGAGACATCGACAAGTTGGAACTCTGAGAAGCGATGAGTTGCAAAGTCGCTTAGAAAAGATTAGGTCGAACCTGGATTGGTTTTCAGCGCCTCCGCAATTACAGCCTCGTTCTCGACAGGGTTCAGCGAGCACGTCGAGTACACAATTCTCCCGCTATCTGCAAGCATCTTCATTGCTCTTTGGAGTATGCGCACCTGCAATCTGCCATCTTCGTCAATATTAGACCATCATACCTCTGATTAAAGACATACCCATGTAGACCGTTTCCGTCGTTGGCCTGCCAAGATTTCCAGATACCCAGGTTTTTGCGCAGAGTGCCGTCACCACTGCAAGGGACGTCGCACAATATCCGATCGAACAGCAGTTGCTGTGTTTTCCTGCCAGTGGTAGAGCTTCCTGACGAATCAGAAGCCGGGATTTTCATTATAGGGTAGATGGATGCGTCAAGGTTGGTCACCATGAACGCAGGGCTGGGCAAACGCGCTGATTGGTGAATGAGGAGATGAGTGCGTTTGTTATCGCTATCGTTTGCCATCACAAGGCCCGAGGGAATAGAGGTGGAGGTGACAGAATCGTTCGCATGGAGAGCTTCAAGTAGTTGGGCAGTCTATCGACTATGAGCATGAGCACACTTGGCAATTTGTAAGGGGTACCTTTGAGCCGGGGGCAGCACACAAATCAACGACCTTGTGGTGGGGTTCTACCTCAAGGAAGAGCGGTGGGAGCATGCTAACCGCTTCTTGACGAGATATGTTTCCCTGAGCAGTAAATGCCGTCAGACAGGGGAGTAGGAGATGGTTGGTAGACACATACAACTTCAGTCTCGAACACCAGAAAAGAGTGGAATTTCTTGAACTCGGGCTGCTTTCTGAGAACCTTCTTGGGAACATTGAATTGCCAAGCCAGACCATCCGGATACCTAGATAGTTCAACATCTAGGGCAGTCTTCGGCCCACAAGAAACAGAGACTTACCAGGGGAGCTGTGTCGGTGGAGGGATTTTCTGGCCCTCAAAGGTAGCGTCATTGAGATGAGGAACATGCACGTTCTTGATTGTTTCGTTCAACGATTTGGCTATTCTAAGAGTGGTGAGGTGAAGCCCTTGTGAAACAATTCCTGTATACGCACTGTCTGCTACCAGCCACGCGAAATGTTGTGGGAAGGTGACGCCTCAATGCATCCATAAAGTCGTCCCATTCCTCCTTTGGAATGATGTTCTGGGCCTTATAGTATGCCTCGAATCGTTCGTTGACCATGTCAGCTTTGTCGAGCAAATCGGACCTATATTCATCATCTTTAACTTTGCGAGCTTGGCCGCCATTGCGTCCGCCTCGTCTCTAAAGGGCACATGTCAATGAGAGGCGGGTAAATAAATTGAAATCTGACCTTGTTTCTGCCCATTCCTGACGATGGTCCCAGTGTGAACGGCAAAGAAAAAGCTGGAAAACATTTGATCGAAGGATAGAGTGATGAGATGACCGAGGCGTGCTCTGGGCTGTCAGGTTTGAAAGGTTAGGGATTAATCACGGGTCGATGGCGTAGTTGGTTATCGCATCTGTCTAACACACAGAAGGTCCTCAGTTCGAGCCTGGGTCGACTCATTTTTTATTCCCCAGGGAATCCATCTTGGCAAGTTGCTTCCCTCACACCGTGATCAACGATGAGTTGGTCTATATTCACTCTACCAATCTCTTTCTCAGTTTCTGTGATGCTCCGAAATGAATATTTGTGACTTTCTACAATACACTTCGGATGCTGTAACAATTATGAGGTATCCATGGCTTCGCTGCCCAGAGGAATGATGTCTTCACTAACGATGAGGCTGCGTATGTTCTCCGATTTCCAAGCCGTGGTTCCTCGTCTAAACTTGTAGTCTCTTTCTTTCTGCACACGTTCGTTCGGCATCTCAACGTTTCGCAGCATTTCCGTATGCGTTGAAGTGATAATGCACGCATCAACGTTTGATCCTGACCCGAGATCGTTGAAGATACCCACTGAGATCGCGGCCTTGACTAAGTCAAGTGCTTCTTCCCGCTAACAAACTTTCTGATAAGTACACGTCTTTGGACGAATTGATTTGAAGTACTGACCTCCATGTTTGCTCTCCAGGACGATTCGAACACAGCCATCGCAGCAAGACTTCCAGAACCCATGGTTACATACGGGAGCTTGTCCGTAGAACCATGGGGGTGGATCGTGAAAAGATGAGCTCCCGTGCTATCAACACCTCCGAGAACAAGCGCAGCTCCTATATGACCTTGATACCTATGACAGAAATGTAAAATACCCTGATAGATACTCCGGGAAAAAGTCTACCTGAAGAGCATCTGTTTGAGCATAGTCATCGCTGTCACGACGCGTGGCTTTCTCCCCGTTGATAACCCGTGCAGCTCCATATTGGATGAAATAAGTGCGGTGGTAAATTCTGTATCGGCAGCAGTACCAGCACCACAGCATCGGATAGATTCAGTGATATAATGGATCTGGCAAGACAATCAGTAGAGCTTTCATTGCAGACCAGACGATCAAGGCATACCTTTTCACAGTTCTTGTCCGCCACAATATCTCCTTCAGTTGCTCGTGTGTCCGCACCCAGAACTATCCCATCTTTGAATAGGCACCCGACGATAGTCGTTCCTGTACTTGTGGCCTTTGGGAGAGGCAGGCCCTTCTGTGCCATGAAGTTGTTCCTACGGAAGAATTCAATAAACTTCAGTCTATCAAAGACATGCTTTGAGCGTACCGGATCTCATTGGAAAAATCGAATCCAGGTTTAGAATACATGTTCGAACGACGAAGAGAGTGGTTTGTTCAAGGCCGCGTACGTACGAGATGAGATGCACGCACACGCGTCTTCACGTGATGCAAGGCTACAGATTAGATTTCCACTACTTCGTTTCCTCAACTATCATGGCAGGATTCCAAACTACTATAACTCCTCATAATCAACAGCCTTACGTCTCGAGGGCCTACCCCTCTCAGGCTGAACTTGATCAGACAATCAAACATGCCGAGCAAGCATTTAAATCATGGCGCGCGGTCCCCCTCCAGGATCGGATAGCTATCGGTCGCAAGTTCATTGTAGGTGGACAAATGCACTCTGTCATATTCTCAGCCCTAATTAAAATATCTAGGAAGAGTTCAAGAAAATGGCCGATGAGATACCCTTGGAATTGACATTGCAGATGGGCAGGCACGACTTGCTTTACATCCGACTACAGAAACCCTGATCTCATGCTCGTTCTCGATAGACCAGTTTCTCAATGCCCGGGTGAAGTTAGGGGATTTCTTGATCGAGCAGACTACATGCTCTCTATTGCGGCCTCTGCGCTAGCGGATGTTCCTCTCACTGACACCGATAAGCCTGGGTTCAAACGGTATATCAAGCGTGAACCCCTCGGCGTTGTACTGGTCATCGCACCCTGGAAGTACGTTTTATATTGTACCCTGCTGCCAAAGTAACTGCCTTATCTATGTCGTGCCAGCTTCCCCTACCTGGTCTCTATCAATTCGGTCTTGCCCGCCATCATCGCAGGCAACGCAGTGCTGTTCAAGCCTTCACCCCAGACACCAGTCACCGCCGAACGATTTGCCAAAGCGCTAACAAATGCAGGCGTCCCGCAGGACGTCGTCCAAGTTATCCATCTTTCGCCTTCCCTTACGACCTACGCCATCCAACATCCATCCCTCAACTTTGTTTCCTTCACTGGAAGCGTAGTCGGTGGCAAGTCGGTGGCCAAGTCAGCAGCGGAGGCCCAGGGCTTTACGGGTGTCGCATTAGAAGTGAGCTCCACTCTCATGGTTTATGAATAAACCATTCATGAGAATACTCGTAGCTCGGTGGAAAGGATCCCGCGTACGTGAGGGCAGACGCTGACCTCGACTATACGGTGGCTGAACTTGTTGACGGTGCGTTGAGGAATCTCACTTCATAACATTAGATTCATGGTCCATCAAGGTGCATTTTTCAATTCTGGACAAAGTTGTTGCGCTGTCGAGGTGAGCTAGGTACCCTTTCATTCTATTATCACTGCTGATAAGGCCCTGCAAGCGTATCTATGTCCACGAGAGTCTCTTTGATAAGTTCGTGGACCGCTATGCTGAATTAACGAAGGTACGAGATCGGAATGAAGCTATCAATATGAAGACTAAGGGTGAGGCACCCTAGAAATACAATCTTGGAGATCCCACCTCACCAAATACCAACCTCGGGCCTGTTGTTAGCCTTGCAAGCGCTCAGAGGATCCGCAAGCAAGTCGCCGACGCGGGTATGGTTTTTACCGCCAACACTCATTCCTACACAACTCATGGGGCTTCAACAGTTTCCGCTGGCGCTAAGCCCCTCATTCCTGAAGGCTTATTCCCTGCTGCCAAACCGTGAGTAGTGGTTCAGCTTTTTTGCTATTCCGTTAACCAACAACACCCTTGAATAGTGGTACAACCTATGTTGCTCCGCAAGTACTGATCAACGTGAACCATTGTCAGTCACGTCTCCAACCAAATTCAAATTCAAATGGCTGAAGCAAATTCATTGAAATAGCAATGGATGTTATGACGGAAGAGACCTTTGGCCCTGTTGTAGGCATACAAAAGGTAAGGTCTATGCCACGCCCATGTGCTCTCCACTCAAGCCCTTGTTTTCGTAGGTCTCCACTGATGAGGAAGCTATAAAACTCATGAATGATTCGCCCTACGGCCTCACCGCTTCTGTTTGGACAAATGCAGAAGCGAACAAAGATTCAGAAGAGGCCTTTTTGGAGATTACTAATCAACTAGAGACTGGCACGGTCTTCTTGAACAGATGCGATTATCTTGATCCCGCTCTGGCATGGACTGGTGTCAAGAACAGCGGAAGAGGCGTCAGTCTCAGTAAATTTGGTGAGTGGGCTGCAATTTTGACTGTTTTACGTCACTCAACCCCCTTCCCCCAGGTTATGACCAACTCACCAGGCCAAAATCAGTCCACATGAAGATTAAGACAACTTGAACATGGCTCTCTATTACTTGATAATGTTACAGACGATTACAATGTAAGTAGGGGTGAAGAGCGAATGTATAATCATTGGATAAATTAGAGTACTTTTCTGCTGTCTTTTTACTCCCGCACACGACCAAACTTGAGGCTTGAGTAGGCCCCATTGATAATATCCCGGTCAGGGATATTCTCCAACCGCACAAGCTCTCTCCTGACATAGGTAACCAGGTCAAGCATAAGCTGAGGGTATTCCAGGTACAGGTCCGCGTCCTCGGGCGAGAAATCATGGACACCAGACCCGTCGTCCTTGGTTTCTTCCGTCTCGACATTGACTTTGGAAACGTTTACCACCTCTCCTCCTACAAGGTTGACTGTCCTCCTGAATCTCCGCTCTGCTCCAGCGGTGTTGTCCTCCGGGAACGCAATGCCTTGAGCACCTCGCGCACCAAGGAAGTTACGCCAGACTGCTCCCGCCATCTCCATATCACCCTGAACTAGCCCAAGATCGAACGCCATGCCCATCCCAGCCCACTGCTCCTTGAAAATCTTTAGCTGCTGGGTGACGAGCCTTTCGGGTGCCTTTCCCCTGGGTTTGACTTTTCCGTCGGGCATTCGGGCTTCAGCTTCTGTCGCGCCAGGTGCATTCGGGTTGACGTAGAACGATGTCTGGAATGTGTACGGGTCCCGAGGTTTATCAAGGGGCTGAAGTACGGCACGGACGCGATCTTCAACATCTAGAAAGAAATGGTCCACAAGGCCGGCAACATAGTGTTTCCCATATGGTTCGGGGAGGGCGCGTAGTCGAACAGTCATCATCCACACATGTAAGTTGGTGATGGTGAACCATGACTGAAAAGTAGGCGGAAGGCGACAGTCTGTTCTTTCCTGTTAGTAGGTATAGATGCGATTCTAGAAAGCGCGCACCACCCTGCCAAAATTCTCTATGTTCATCTGGAGGTAGGGCACAAATGTCTCGATAGAAATGGAAGGTTCGGAATGTTGCGCCCTGCCTCGGAGTGTCATAACCGAAAAGACCAACGAGGCTCAGAAAAGCCCTCTTTGCAGCGGGCGAGGACTCCAAGTATTTGGCTAACCGTGTTGTTTCTCGCTGCGGTAATTTGGGACTTTCAGAGTTTGTATTTCCTGAAGGTACCACCGTTCGAGAGTGCGATTTTTCTAGCTGTGACGTTGTGCTGGAAGAGTAACGGACTGCAGTGCGAGTGTAGGAGGTTATTCTAGTACTCCCCAGAGACCTAGAGGCCGGGCGCAGGTAAGCAGACATGGGGTTCATCGCAGAAGGAGACAGCGAGCTGTCCTGCGTCCACTGCACCAAGTCTCGGGTTTCGGTCACTCTCAATTTAGCGCATGACCACGTGACCTAAATGCGTCGACGGTCGTGCTCGCGCTCCATCTTTGAGTTCCACGTTCACTGACTTGAACGTCCTGTTACGCCCATCATTTCAACTTCTCAGGGAATGGCTACCACAGAAAACCTCTTTTATGCTCTCCCCTTAAGGCTTCAACGTATAATTGATGATGCATTCTACGCTGAAGCAGATGTTCTCAGTACTCCATCACAAACAATAGATTCGGGAGGTGGCTTCCTTGTCGACGAGCATCCGAAGCCCAGTGGCGGAGGCTTCATTATTGATGACGAGGATAAATTTCAAGAATCTCAAGCATCTCACATCAAGCTTTCTGCGATACCTAGGGCACTTAAGCTGCTCAATCTGCCATCCAACGATGACGAAGTGTTGTCTGTTTTTCGAAATGCCGCCTCAGGGTGGTCGACCTCACAATCTGACAAGGTGGAAGAGCAGAACGTGGGTGAAGGGACCGTTAGCAGGGAAGATTGGCGCTCAGTCTGTGCTGTCCTCATGGAAAACGAGGTAGAGGATGGAATGGATGAGGCCATGAACGGGAGTGACGAGTATATGGAGGATAGCCCACAGCACTCTGAGGCTTCTGATTCTGGAAGTGATTATAGCGATGAAGACTTCTCTGGTCGTGCCAAAGTAGGTACACGGAGAAAAACCTGCCACAGTTCTTTCAGCGAGTCCGACGCCGCACCCAGTCCCGAACGGAAGGCATCCTCGGGAAAGCTCAACCAGCAACAACGACAGGCGGCCATGGATGCATTCGCTCTATTCTTCTCTTCAGCTCTGCCATTGGACGTGGCCAACCAAAAGATCCTTCTCAAGGACATTCAAAGGGTGGCAAAGCTTCTTGGGGAGAAGATAAAAGCTGAAGAGGTCTGTTGCCTCTGGTTCTCTTCTAAGCAAATCCTAAAGACTTGACTTTCCTCAGATGGTTGACATGATCGAAGCCTTTTCAAGCTCCCCAGATAAATCCATCAGCTTTGAGGATTTTGGATGTATCATGGTGGCAGCGAATCTCATCTAAGCAGCTCTCCATAGAACAGTCGCCGGTTGACCTTTGAAAGCTCACTTCAATCCCTCTGACTTTGACAACGACATTTTGATTTCTTCTACCTTATGCCCCGTTAAATGCTCTTGAATTGATCCCAACACCCGAACACTCTTTCGCGGATTCATTCAATGATATGTATGCACCTAACAGATGTTCTTCATGTACTCAGTACGTTTCTGATAAGTACTCCACGACGGCAATTTAATCTGAAGCCAATTTTGCACTCTGCATCAGACAATCAGATGGAAACTCCTTTAGCCGCTCAGCCCTCCTGTAACAACGGTTTCACCCCATCAAGGAACACAGCCATCACCGCCCTGGTTTCATGAGCTGATGCAGGCTGTATAAATACGCCCTTGCATCTTCGATGATACCTCAGCCGTGCTCACCCCAACTCACATCTCTTTGGCGCAGGTTGCCTTAGAACTCGTCCATCTTCTCTCCTTTGGAATATTTTCTCAAGTAGATCTTGATTAATATTACCTTCTCTCCTTTTCCGTGTTGCAACTTCATCATCACTCAATTCACAATGATTTTTGCATCAACCCTCGTTTTGGCTTTGGCTTTCAGCAGCGTTCCCGCTGCTACGGCTGCGCCAATTGGAAGAAGGTCAGTATCTCTCCCACTACCGGGGCCAGAATCATCTAACGGCCACAACAGGAACATTGACGTGAGAGCTATGAGGCGCAGCATGGAGGCAGCCCCAGTTGCGGTTGAAGCGCGTTCAACCGTGCATCACTCGGCTCGCTCCTACGTTCCAGGTGGCGGCAATGACCCTCGTGCAGCCAATGCCAGCACGAGCAATGTCAACAAGCGTGAGGATGATGCAGAGACCGCCTCAACCTGGCGTAGAGAACGTCCCAAGGACTCCATGCCTCGTCATGTCCGAGACGCTATTTCACGGAAACGTGACGCTTCGAAGGACTCTAGGCCTGTGGCAGCTCGCAACCCCGACCCAGCACCCAAGGGTGGCAGCCCACCCCACACGGAGCCTCCCAAAGCAAGGTCAGAGCCTGGTGACAGCAAGGTTGAGACACGAAACCACCAAGGTGAGATAGAAACCTGAAACTTCACGGAAAGGCTCTAACACAGTATTATCCTAGGAACACCGCAGGATGAGAACAAGCCTCGCGGCGTGGATCCCACTGACTCTGAGGTGGAAGCCCGAAAAGACAACCAACCGCGAAATGATAAGCCGTCGGAGGACCTTAGCGCAAGGAAGGTGAAAGAACGGTCAGATTCCAGCAGCCCGGCGGTAGACGCACGTCACGAAGGGCATGGTAACGGACGTGAGAACACTCCACGAGGTCCCATCCGCCCCATTGCTGTGTTCAAGTAAGTTGATCCAACCCGAGGAGTTTGTGTTCTTTGCTAATTTATCACTCCTATTAGGCGCACTCTTGCGAGTCTGGATTAGGACGTGACACTTACAAGTGTGAAAGACTAGGAACTGTGTTT
Organism: Clitopilus passeckerianus; assembly: GCA_944990035.1. Lineage (NCBI taxonomy): Eukaryota > Fungi > Basidiomycota > Agaricomycetes > Agaricales > Entolomataceae > Clitopilus > Clitopilus passeckerianus. Next base: position 484,349 of record CALYLX010000145.1, read on the forward strand.
TTAGTTTGAGAGCACGAATATACATAGTTTGCTTTGCCGCACTACAATTGAGAAGGCATCACAAGACATGTCCCTGATGCAGCCGTGGTATCACAAAGACACCCCATCCCATTCTGTGTCAATTCTGCCAGACCTGATGAATTCCATGCTCTTCCTCTCAAAGGTATCGAAGATTGCCACCGCCTCGGCGACTTTCCTGGCAATGTCTGGCTGCTCGAGGAAAACGTTGCGTAGGCCGTCGCTACAATTTGCGACGTAATCTACCAGACCTCCCGAAACTTCAGAAAACATGCTTCAATATACGAACTAGGCTACTCCTTCTGCAAAGAACGCACCGAATGTATCCTCTTTTGGCGTTAGTTGCTCCGCTGGTAACTCTGGGAGGGCGGCCAAAGCGTCAAGCAGGTGTCCAGGGATTGTGATGCAACCTGGTCGAAAAGAGACCAGTGCGATAATCTTGGAGAAGCAGCTAATTAGGTACCGTTATCTAGCGAGCTGCTTGATACATGCCTCTTGGACAGAGATTATACTGCAAGAAAGCATTAGGACTTTCCATAAGCGTCGACAATGTCTATGTTGGCAACATACCTGGCGGGCATGACGGAAGTTCCAGAGCCTTTTAGGGCTGCAATCCCTCTGCGCACGCCTGGAGAGGAAGGGTGCTCCCTGGCGGGATCTGCATACTCCTTTCTGAGCCCAGCGTCAAAGTGGACGCGCAACTCTAGGGGAGATTAGTTAGAAGAATACGTAATTCCGCACATGTACGAGAGCCACCATTGAAGTAAGGAGCGGCGTAGATACAATTAGCTTGCATTGCTGCAACGCATTGCTCCCAAGATGACACAGCTGTTGCAAGCGTATTAATCCCTAGCTCTTGAAGCTCCTTGCAGGCAGTAATCCCTTCCGGAGTGGCGGGGATCTTGATGCAGGAGCGGGATCTATACAGAACGAATCTCAAATTCACGGGTTAATTGATATCCGGTTAGGACCCCATACCTTTCAATACCATGAGCCTCAAACAGAGAGGTAAGCTTGATAGCATGTGCCTTCGTTTTTTCCACGTCGTTTGCGGTAGACGGAGAGGTTTGTGCATGAACCTTTCCTGTAATGTGAGGATAAACTTGCTTTGCAAGCAGAACCGTCTTGACGGATATGAGAAGGGGCCATATGAAGGAAAGCACGTATACTCACAAGCACATCGATGGCGTTTAAAAGGTATGCCTTAGGGTCGGATTCTGAAGAATTTGTTTGTTCTTGAAGATATGCTTTCGCTTCTTTCACCAGAGAAGCACTTTCAGGCTTCGTGGCCTGAAGATATACAAGCGCTTGGTTTGAAGTCATGTCACAGCAAAGGTGGTGTCGCAAAGCAAACTGCGGATCCATGGAGTCGACATGGACGACTACCAACGAGCGAATTTGGTCTAACAGAGTGGAAGGCATCACTCCGGGGTGTGATGGGTGTTCCCCGAGGAAAAATGGGTGAGGAAAAGTTACTCGTCTTTCTTGGGCACATTTTTACGTAGGAAAGATTATAGATGTATCTAGGAGAAAAGTTATGAAAAATTCTGAAATGTTTCTTACGGTATTCGCTCAAGAAACTTGTATCGTTTTTCTTGTGGAAACCCTTCAGAGAAATTTTGAGTGTTTCTAGTCAACAAAAGGTTAAGTTTCCTGTCGAATGATTTCAATGGAAACATACATAGTCGGACATTTCTAGGCAAAAGACTTATAATTTAGCCAATTTCTTGCATGTTTCCGGAGTAAACATGGTAAATTTCGAAAACATGTTTTGTTTTTACTATGGAAATACCCTAAGATGAATGTTTCTGATGAGATGATTAGACGAAAAACTTAACCTCTTTTGGATAGAATCATCCAAAACTTCCCCAAAGAGTTTCCGAGAGAAAGACAATGCACCTTTCTTGGGCGTCGTACCGTAGGAAACATTTCAAAAGTTTTCATCATTTTCCTCCTCAATAAGCCTATAATCTTTTCTATGTAAGAATGCACCCAAGATAAACAAATAACTTTTCCTAGCCCGTTTCTCCTCAGGAAACATGAATCATACCCTGGAGTGCATGATTCCAGAGATAAGGGCGAGATGAAAAGTGATAGCCCGCTTTTAATGATTTCCCTCCAGCTCGGGCCATGTTTTCCTCGAGGCCGTTCTTATAAATGGGCCACCACGCTTCAAGGTCAGCAGTTCAGGTCCAGGAGAACTGCTCGCTGTCAGTGGGATCTCTAATTCAATGAAGGCTTTCAACTCCTGTGGAGCGGGCCGTTCGCCGCGCTCACGTGCCATTCACAGTAGCGGTGGTGGTCAAGGTGTGCTCTTGGTAGCCAGAGGATTACGACGGAGACGCATCCATTCTTCAAAGGATGTCCCTAATAAGTGACACAGAGTGGGTAGCTTCTTGGATTTCCCACATACAGGACGAACTAATCCATTCTTCCAGTTACCTGATACATAGTTTGCGGTTGTCCTACCTGCGAGATGTAGAAGATCGCTATGGACCTCGCATAATCACCCTAGACCCCTCATATAGTTCGAATCCATTCATCGCTGCAAGCGGCTTGGCAGACTCTGAGCGATGGCCTGAGCTTTCTATGTCATCTAGCCCACCCCCATCCGACGATGAATCAGAGAAACCGTCAGGCTTTCAAGGCGCTCGTTTGAAGTATACACAGACTATCATGGGCAACAAGTCCGGCGGCTTGGGCTTGCGGGTCTACGGGAAGAGGGAATCAACGTCGAAACGACTCTCTCAAACTCCTCGTCAAGCAGATGTTCAGAATTTCGTGTCGGGGCATGCCCCAGTGCAGGAAGCGCTCTCGACTTCAGTCCCAGTCACTTCAAATGCATTCACATCGAAATCTCCTCCTATCGTGAAACCACCGGAACCCTCGTCATTTCAGCCCAAGGTTCAGATACAGGGACCATCAGCTGTCGTGGACGCGCCTGTCCAGAAGGTTGTCCAATTCGTGCCCAAATTCAGAGGGGCAAAAGAAATGGAAGCTAAGCGGAAAGCTCGCATTGCTGCTCGACGGGCTCGAGGGGGCGCTCCACCACCATCTTCCAGATCTCTGAATCCTGAAATCTCTTCTTCCGATGAAGAGGCCAACATGCCTGAAGAGTTATCAAGTGACAGCGAGTTCGGAAAGGTAGTTTCAGGAGATGCAGGCAGCATTTCTGACGGAGATTCGTTTGACCTGTATGTTGGTGACTTTACCCGGCATATACAAGTACCTGATCCTCCTTTCAGTGACTTTCCCTCAGGGCAACCCGATGCTTCAGCTAGTGATGTATTGTCATTTTCCCCCAATGGCATCGCCGTATCATCTTCCGCAAACCCCGTCAGTGACATTTCTGGAGACCTCAGCCCCGTTGACTTGAACCGGAAGATTCAAAGCAAACCCGGAACGAAGTCGTCAGTTCTCTCTCCCGGGGTGGACTCGCTCGCAGGGATGTCTTTTCAAATGCTTACACCGGCACCTGGCGTTCAGCAAGATTCTCGAAAGGCTGGGGTTCCCACTGGTCCTCGCGCTCGAGCCCCTTCCAAAGGTACTACACCCTCCACACCGTCGAATCCACCCACGCAGCAGAAAGAAACATTGTTTCCACGTAAGAAAGTACAACCCATCAAACCCCAGAAATCAGCTCTATCAGCAATGCTCGCATCCGAAGATACTTCATCTAATCCATTCTCGGAACTGTATGCTGCTATCTCTGGACGTGGTGAAAACGCGTCAGAGGATGTTATTGTATACTTTCCTCATGTAGTCGAGCCTCGGGACAAGCCCATGTCGCTCAACGTCAGGAAGGATGCTACAGTGGAGGAAGTTATTGGATTTGCCCTGTGGACGTATTGGAAGGAGGGCTGGCTCCCAAAAATCGACGAGGGGCTGAAGGGTGAGGATGATCCACAATGGGCCACGAAGGTGTCTGCGGTAGGATGGATCTTGCGAATCGCTGAGGAAGACGGCGAAGTCGACGACGATTTCCCCCGTGAGTGGGTGTCTCTCTGGCAAGTTTAATGAATAACATTGCTCCTAGCTCCTGACCGTTTGGGGAAGGTCTCGAAATTCAACGGAGATGCATATGCTGTTCTTCCAGCTTCGTCTGTACAGAGTGGGTATCTCATTATCCACAGCTCGAGACCGAATTGATTCATCGCTATTCCAGTGCAACAGAATCAGTTAATTGAATCCAAGATTCAAAGGCACCCTTCAAGGATGACGAAGAAAGCAGAGAGGCTGGCACCACCAGGACCTGTCCCCACACTTCCTGGTCCGAGTACCTCAGCACTGGGAACCATGCTTGGCTCTGTGCCTCTTTCGACATCACTTGGCCCATCCTCAAGTCATGGCCCACAAATGTTTCTGCGAGTTCGTTCTGCCGACGTTGCAGATGCGGTTCCGGCTCACATATCGACAACCATTCCTGTGTAAGTCTTTTTACCTTACCGAACCTTTTAAAAGTCTCACTTGACTTACAGGTCTGCTGGCATGTATATGCAAGAGGCACTGGAAGCTGTGTGCCGGAAACGTAAGATTCCAAATCCGAACGAATATGCCCTCCTTGTGCAGGGCCTGAATATTTTGATTCCCCTGGATCGTACGGTGGCGAGTTTATCGGGAAAGTGGGAATTACTACTCGTCAAACGAAGTATGCTCCCGCAAGTCGCACCAAATTTGCTTAAAGTCACCGGAAAAACCACGGATCCCAATGGTAATCATTTTAATATGTTTCTCCCGTCAGCAAATTTCAATAATCTGTGTACAGCCTCCATCTTCAAGCGAATGTCAGATACTCCAGAAACGCAATTTCAGCCTACGGATCTCACCGCCGGTTACAAAGTACGTCCTCGCATTGACGACGAAATTTGCAATCGGCTCACTCGGCATACCCCAGAAATACACCATCTATCGAAAAGCGGCGCCCATGCTACTTTCCCGTCAGGAACGCAGGCTTGCCATTGATGGGGCTTATATTCATGTTCGTGTTAAGGCTAAACCCTTCGGTTGTGTATTCTCATCCACGTTTCAGATAATGCCCTCTTCCAACAAAGCCATGAAAGCCGCTGTGTTTGAGACAGGCCGGACAACCTCCTATCATATCAAGAGCATTGCGGACGTCCAGCAATCCTCGAAGTACTCGTCCGTCTTCAAGCTCGTTTTGAATCGTGGCGGCCACAACAAACGATATGACTTCGAGGCGGAAAGCCCTGCCCTAGCGGGTACGTTATCTTTTTGCAAGCTGCCCTCCTCAGTTGACAAAGCCTCTCGCAGCTGAAATTGTGCAGACCATTAAAAGTCTGAAGTCTCTTGATCGAACCGGAACGGTGAATAAATCCCGGCGGAGCAGACAAGTTGTATAACATTTCATTGTATTGGTAGCATCTGTCTGTGATCTACTTATATTATGGTTCGTCCAAGACTTCTTCGAGCGCCACAAGAACCTTCTCATAGCGACTTTCAATCGAAGAAAGATACTCGTCTGTATTCTGGTCTTGCATGTTGCCCGCCGCAACGTCCAGCTATTATCATGCCAGTCAGATTTATTCAATGAGCCCTAGAATTAACCCACTCACTGCAAACGAAGGTGCATACAAGGGGAACGCATTATGATCAGGGATGCCACTATCCAGGCTGAGGGGACGGTTCAGCTTTTTCGTTTAACTCAGCTAAGGTGAACAGGCCCAAGTGATATTTGAGAAACTCACCGTAATTGATGTTAGGTATGTCCAAGCCCTAGCTGTATTGGCCGAGTGATATCCACCTCCACCAAGGAGTATCTTCTTTCCACCCCAGGAATTCTTCATCAGTCTGGAAACACAGTACCCCATGTCCTCTAGTGAATAGTTGAAAATTGCGCACGGATCCCCAGAAAGACCGTCTGTTCCGCATTGAAGTATCGTAAAGTCTGGCAGAAATTTGTCCTTGATGGCTTCGACCAGGTCCCACATGCGAAGCAATGTCGCGGAGGAAGCACCAGATTTGAGGGGAATGGATAGGTTGAAAGGATCCTTCAGAGGGATCGATGGCATATCAGCTAAGGGATGAGAGGGAAAGAACCCAGGTGCGGCATGGTGGATGCTTAAAGTCTGTTAATGTCCATTTTAGATTTTTGTTTACGCAAGGGAAGTGCTTGCGATACCAAGATCTGAGAAGCCTTTGATGGGGCGATTGTGGTGGAAAAGGCTTCAGCGATTGCATCGCAAAAGTGAAGATCTATATCGATGTACATTATTCTTGGCCTACGGGGGTGCACAACCCCATGGATAAGGGGAGCCCTTTTCAAGCAGAGGATGGCCAGAATCACGTCTGCAACATAACAGAATCCAGCAGCCTGCGATTTTCGAGCGTGATGTCTGTCAGAAATTACTGAGCGACGTCCAATCAAAGAAAGCAGTCGGCTTCTAACCTGCCGCCATCCCAGCAGATGGAAATATCGGCAGTGTCGTTCATCAACGCTCTGGCAGCGGTTAAGGATGCTCCCGCAACTAAATACATGTAGTCGGGTAGTCCAGAGAATGGAGGACAATCCTATTGGACGTCAGTGAGGGAAGTATTGCACGTTATTACTTACATCCTCTAAGCCAAACTCGCTATTACTCTTCTCAGAGTTATCTATATCGAGAACATAGTCCAGATAATCGGGGCCATGGTAGGCACCTAGTTCTTTCCGAGTTGCTCTCTGAGGTCGAAGGACGACCACAGGCGGGGTTGCCCTAAGTAATCCATAAGCAGAGACGAGAGAGTGAACTAATAATGATCGATTTTTATTGGCTGGCAGGAGAGAGGATACTTTGGCGAGTTCTTGAGAGGCAATGTATGCCACCTTTGGCGAAGCTGTTGCTCCGTGTTCTGCAGACCCCTCCATTCAAGCCTGGTCTTGTTGCCTCAGACAACAAATCAGTTGCAAGCACCCTGTAGTTGCGTCAAGTGTTCAGGGAGTTGAAGAATAATTCGCTGTCCAAGTGGTTCACCTTCAAGTGTTAACCGTGGCCTCCAAGTGGGTTGCACATGACGTGACTTCACGCGTTTGAATTCATGTGGCAAGGCAACGCGTCAAGTCTCTGGGGCATTTGTGGATTGTGCCAAGATAAGCCACTTGAGATCATCTTCTGAAAAGTCTAGTAAGCATTCCTCTACCTGTTGCGTGAGGCCGACTGCGGAAACGGCAAACACGCCAATTTCGGCAGTGCAAACATTAGGGGGTTTCAAAGTTGAAAAGTTTGGTTCCATTATTCACCATTCCCGACCCTTTTTCGGTCTGAAATTGAGAATGGTGAAAAGTATACATGCCAAACTCTCTGTTTAAAGCAAGGGACGAATAAGGGAGGTAGCGGAATACCCATTAATGGGACGAAACTTTTCAACTTTGAAAGACCCTATTGCTAAGTAGTACTTGAGTTGTACAGCAATATTGCGAGGTTGCCGACACCTCGAAAAAGGAAGAAAAGGACGGAGAGCAGGCTCCGAAGCCGATGAGAGAAAGTCACAGCAATCATATTCACGTAAAAACTTCCCAAAGACTAACTCAAAGAGAAAGGGATGCCATTAGTTATTATAGTCTAAAGAAAATCTAACCCGACTCCGACTTGAATCCCTCTTCCGGACCCGTCGCTCTTGCTTGCCACCAGAGGCACGCCAAAGTTGACCTCCACCCGTACCGGATCGAAGCGATAGATCAAGCCCACACCCGCCGATATAGATGGTTGACTGAGAGTACTTTTGATGTTCTCGATGAGGGGACGTGCTGTTGAAGGGTGTCAGTGCCGCCCTGTCACCTATCTGAGAAGAAGACTCACATTTGTCTATTCCGTCTAACCGCCCTGCGTTCAACCACACATGCGTTTTTACCGGCCAGTGAGGCTTGATAGGGAGGTTTGAAATAACGCTCAATCCTGCAGACCAATAAAGGTCTCCACCAAGTGAATCATCTGGGAGAGTCAGTCGGGATAATACAGGGTGAAGAGGCTAAGCACCTACTTCCATCTCGTGGCCCTAAGGTGTTGCTCTTGAAGCTCCGAACGGATGTCGGGCCGCCAAGTTGGAAACGATCCGAGAATAGACTAGGTTTTGAATCGCCCCATAAAAGCCCCGATTTTGCGGCAAATGATAGTGACTAGAGGGACCGAGATCACCATAAATCCAATTATAGAAGATTCTACCTACCACTCCGTTTGTGAGAGGGCGTGAAATTTGAGTCTCTCCTTCTGCCTTGTAAAAGGAGGCATCTCCACCAAGGCCTGCAAATTCGGTGAAGACTTTCGCGTAATGTCCTTTTGTTGCCGCAATTCTATCATTGCGAGTGTCAACAACGTAGCTGTAGGAGACTGAGGATTTGGATGATTGGCCTGCAGCTTCTCTCATGCTAATAATGGATGGGTACAAGTCAATTACGGAGGCAATAGCGGACAAACACACCTGAGCGAGGCCGTTGGTGTCAAGTTGCCAACATGACGCAGTACGGCTTCATATGCAAGTTCATGGGCTCCAGTATACGGTGTTCCGTTCTGAATCAGAGATAAGCTTGGGCACTGCAAATTCAAGAGGTATTCTGACCTAGCTCACCCTTATGATAGCTTTGAGTCCTCTCAATGCCTCCGTGCTACTAGCGAAGGTAGTGTTGTCTCTCTCAATCCCAAAGGCCGTGACTTCTCCGTGTGTTTCAAGGTCAGAAGTCAGAGGTGCTGTGAGGCAGCCACGGAATGACCGTTTGGTCTGCGTGCCGAAGGATACATTGGCTTCGAATACTTCGGCACCTCCAAAGACGTTTCGTATTCTTCCTGTAGCAGACTGGGTAAAGATGGCACAGAGTGAGAGAAGGATAGGCGGCCACAGGAAAGAAACGTACTGCCGACCCTTCGTTGTTCCCAAGTTCCGTTGAGGTATTCAGGAAATAGCGACCCTTCTCTCGGGTTTTAAAAACTATGTCAATGTCCTCTGGACCACTCATTACGTCCCTCGAACGTTCCAGGGTAGCCTCTACTGAGCTGAAAATATCGGTCTTTTTAAGGAGATGCGCCAGGTGCCTCGTGGTGTGTAGGGCAGATTCAAGGTTGCCATTCTCAGCAGTTTCGGAGGACTTTGCTAATACTGGGTTGATGATGAAGCCAAGGAAGGATTTGCGAGTGTTTTTGGCGCCATCCACTCGCACTGAGGAGATATTCATTGTTGTGGAAAGGTTGGATTGGATCTGTCAGGTAATTAGCGAATTCTAGCGAACATTTGACCAGACAACATACCACTTCTGACAGATGCAAGACTGCAGACTCGTACTCTCCTCTGAGCCTTCGAGCGATACGCTCTTCCTGCCATTGCAATACCTTCTTGATTTCCGGCGGTTCTTTGTCCCGTGGAGAAGAAGTATTCTGCAGCGGCGGACTCAGTGAAGGAGCAGTCATGTCTAGACAGAGGGTTAAGTTCGTGTACGAGACGAGATGTCGAGGACTTACTATGACTGCGAGGGCCCTGGTAGCCTGTGGACGCGTTTTCGACCTTCGAGCTGGCTGGTCGAATTCCTGTTAGCCCCGATGTTACAAATGGAGATGTCGGCACGTGATGATCCTCATGTCATTCTCCGAGCACAAACGGCAATTTAGTCTCACGGCAGACAAGATTGAGCAAGTCTGACTGACGAACTTTTGGGACAAGTTCAATTCGCGCTTTCTTTGTGATAGAGGCTGCGACGAAAGCAAATGAAAGGTGGCCCAACCACCAGCTGTTATCGCCCCTGCCAATCTGTAGTCAGGCAGTGCCGGAGAGTGGATTGATATCAAGGATACTCACACTACGCTCAGGTGGCCCTAATATGCTGAAAGGGTTGAGGGAACTTGGCAGGACACTGCTCTAGCTTCAGGAATGGATGTAGGTCCTAGTCTATACTCAGATTATTAATCGTAGACGATTTCTTTCAGTCTTCTGTTTCTCTTGGAACGCCAATCAAGTCCACACATCTCTTGGTTTGCCCATGTGGAATGCAGCAACCGACCTCAACCCTGCTCCCACAAGATTTTCTCCTCCAGGGCCGCTCGGTCAACCTTGCTCGTCCGCAATCCCATTGGGCCATCAAGGTCAGATCTTTGCCACATCAGGGCACTTCATCATGAACGTCCCCATTCGGACCGGAAAAATAGCTGGTTGTGATGGTTAGCATACAGACCTGGGAGACTCGCCACTGGCTCGGGAACAGATGGTTGGGACCGGGTTGTGCCTTTCTTGAGTGGCGCCAGGTTTTTCCACCGAACCTGTCTGCAGGAAGTATCTTAACGTCGAGGAACAGTGGTTTCCATCCTTTCGGTCTTCCCCACATATGCCAGTGAACTATGTCTGCTGCAGATGTTTGCAACATACCTCATGATATCGCACTCTTGTACGTTCTTTGTCAATATCCTAAAGGTAATCAACTGATGGGATGATCTTCTCAAATAGAACTGGCCCCATGGTGTGTTCACAGGTCAATCTCTTCGACAAGGCTTCTCACTTCTGACGGCTGCAGCTCTTGGGCAACTTCTTTGGCTACTTATTTTATGGCATTCTCATCGTGCAGATCTGTGAGCGCATCACACCTCTTTTGAAGTTCAACCAGCTGAAGCAGGACTCTAGTCTTGTATTATCATAGATTCCCCAATGACCCGTACCGGTTACAGGCACTTGGTTCGTGCTCACGCATGCTTCTCGCCATTTGACCGCATGTCCTCACCAAAATTCAGTCTGGTTCACCTTTTTTATAGATACCCTCGGAAATATATTCCACACCATTGCCGCTTGGAACTTCCTCGCGGATGGCTGGGGTCACGTCGAACGGCTGGGACCGGTAGATTGGCCGTTTGGGCCTGCGCCACTTTTGACGCAGCTGGGTGCGTCTGTTATTGTGATAGGGAGATTTACTTCTGATCTTATTCTATTACCAGTTGCGTTCTGCGTCCAAACTTTCTTCAGTTGGAGAATACACAAGCTGAAAGGCCTCATCATACTTCCCGTGGTCATTGAGCTTGCAAGTCTTCCCTCCACAGTGACTACAAACACCCACTGAGTACAGTTCTAGGTTGCTTTACTCTCGCTTGCTATGGCTGCATACAGTGGGATCAATGTAAATCTCGATATCACATTGACATTAAAATTTCGGACTCAATATTCCGCAGGGTTTACAATTAGGTCTTGTCGGATTACACACCGAAAAACCCTTTGTCATCGTGAGTTAGCATGTCTTCGGATCCCGAGCCAAGCCTAAGGTCATGCTTCCAGACTTGGCTTTTGGGCAGCACTCTGGTGGACTTCGTGATCGCAGCCTCCATGGTTATAATTGTGCGTAGTCGGCTGTTCTTGTAACGGAACGAGTGCTGACATTGTCACTTCCCCAGCTACTACAAGCCCAACAAAAAACTGTTTATGCTTCCACTCGTTCGATGCTCCGCAAGCTCATCACGCTAACGGTTGAGACTGGGGTTGTTACGGGGCTAGGCGCTTTGGCAGAATTGATACTCTATCTCATCTTCCCTGACAATAATATGCACTTCCTACCGTACGTTCTGATTTGCCGCCATCAGACCAAAGATCCAGAGCTGACTTCATCAATTAGATTCCTCATGCTAGCAAAACTGTACGATCCCTCTTCGGTGCAATTTCAATTCGCTAACTATGACGCTCAGGTACTCCAATACATTACTTGCTGCGCTTAACGCACGGTCCAATTTGGCTCAAGAAAGCGTCCTTGCACCAGCCCTGTGGAACCATTCCTCTCTGTCGAATGGACATGATATGTCGACCGGGTTTTCTTCTAGAATACCGCAAGATTTCACCACCGAATCAGCATTCCTTTCTACCCGTGATATCGAGTCACATTCCGAATCGGTGAGCAATCCGAGCTCGAACGCTTCATCGCAAGTGATTAACGTCCACCATGGCAGCTATCCCGATCGAATTCCGTGTTCCAAACTCCATCATCCGTTAAACGTGTATCTAGAGCCGTCGGACCATGATAATACAAAGACCTATACACAAGACATAGTAGATCGCCAGAGTTGACAGCATTTGAGAGGCCCGTCCCAACCGCCCGAATGTCAGCGTTGACCTCCTTTTCTGTTTGGCTTCTCGCTTTTGAACCCCACTCCGGGACGTGCGAACTATGACGTGTTACGTAATGGGCACCCTTCGGCATTGAGGTCCGCCCGCCTATTGAGCTCTGAAATTTAAAATATGCTCGGGTTAAAATCTTTCCTTGGTTCGTCTTCTTCACCCCGGCCACCATCTTGAATAGTGCGAGCAATGTCAACCAGCGCGCATTATCAAGGACCTGCCTCATTACCGTCAGATTACGCCCTACTCTCACGGTTTGTTGGACGTTACTCTGATGGTGACCGAACCGAACAACATTCGGGGTCAGAGGATGAAGAATTAGAGGCGTCAGACGATGAACATCTATCACCAAACTGGGTGGCTCGAAGAGCTAGCTTACCCTCATCCCAACACCGGCCAACGCGGCCAACAATCTACGCTAATGGCCAACCCAACCACAGGACTAGTATTCTCATGCCTACCCCTGTTGCTACTGAGAACACACCACTTCTCAACCCACCAGTCCCGCGACTGGACGAACCCTACGATTCCGAACTTGTACATGAAGATGCCAGCAAGACAAAAATGTTTTGGGAGGAACTTCGAGTCCTCACCAGATATGCACTTCCAGTATTTGGGTTGGTCGTGTGCCACTTTTTGCTTTATCATTCCAAGCTGATTTGCAACCCTTAACAGGACTCATCTGCTCGAGTTCAGTCTCATCATGGCTTCTACAGTATCGATTGGGCATATTTCGACCACTGCTCTGGCTGCTATCACCCTGGGATCCATGACCGCGAACGTTACAGGCCTGAGCATCGTCCAGGGTTTCACCAGCGCCCTTGATACAATGCTTCCTGCGGCATGGACATCTGCGCACCCTGAGCTCGTCGGGCTCTGGGCACAGCGAATGGGTCAGTACTAGCTGCCAATTCAAGAACTCGGATTAATTGTCTATCACAGTTGTCGTCATGTTCGCGCTACAAGTGGTATGATTCCGCTGTCCACCCTTTGAGTCGCAGATTTGCTGACTATGTCGTCACTCCGTTATTCAGCCTATACTCCTCATCTGGTTCAATGCTGAGGTCATTCTTCTCGCCCTTGGACAAGATCCCGAAGTTGCCAGATTGGCAGCCCTTTATCTTCGTTGGGTTTCTCTGGGCTTACCAGGTATGTGTATTTGTGTTCACTCCGATCAATTTCCAAAAGCTTATCGGTTATCTAAAGCCTACACCTTCAATCTTGTTAGCCGGTAAGCCGATAATTTTCCGAGGTCACAAACTCATGCTCACACGTTCCGTTGCAGACGATACTTCCAATCTCAAGGTAGCTAACAAATTTACCTTCCAGTACTGGCGCTCAACCGTCTGCCAACAGGCTTGTTTGCTGTTCCTACTCAGATTATCTTCGTGGTTGCCCCTCTAAATGTGGTGTTCAATTACCTGCTAGGTACTGAGCGCTTTCTATATTCCTTTTCACCTTATTCATCACATTCACAGTCTGGGGACCGGAACGGATACGCCTCGGGTTCATTGGTGCTCCAATAGCCACCGCCATATCCTTCAACCTAGTGTCCATCATGTCCATAATTTATGGCGTGCTGTATGTTCCAAGGAAGGCCTGGCACCCTCTGTCGAGAAGAATGTTCACCAGCCTTGGAGTTCTTGTGCATCTGGGACTGGCTGGAGTTGGTAAGTGCTTGTGTAAATGGGCAGCGCACCAGTAACTAACTATGTCACTCTAGGGCAAACCGCCTCCGAGTGGTGGGCTTGGGAACTCGTCGCTCTCGCTGCCTCCTGGTAAGGCTCTCGTTGTCCGATTGTCATACACATTAGTTCTCATTCACTCTCAGGCTTGGGCCCGTGGCACTTGCAACACAATCAGTACTCCTAGTATCCGCGTCAACCACCTTCCAAGCTCCTTTCGCTCTGGGTGTAGCTACATCCGTTCGGTAATTCTTTCTGACATTCTCAATCCTTTACCAGTCTAACTTTCCTTCTAGCATCGGTAATCTACTTGGTGAAGGGAATGCCATTCGAGCGGGTGTTGCATCAAATACCTCAATCTTAATGGCTTTAGCGCTTTCAGCGATTCCAAGGTTTGCTTCCACCTTTGAATAACCTTCCGGATACTGAACGTAGTTACCAGCACAATGTTCATCATATTCCGTGATTCCTGGGCATACCTATTCAATAATGATCCTGGTTAGTTCTTCGCGCAAGACTCCGCCCTTTTTAACTACTAAGACCACTTATAGATGTTGTGAACTTGGTCGCTTCCATTCTTCCTCTCGTTGCACTTTTCCAGGTGTTTGACGGAAACGCTGCTGTCACGTCAGGTATTCTGCGTGCAAGAGGCAAACAGGTACGTTAAAAACGACGTTGAATGCATAACCCCCGAATTTATGTGCCCTTTCAGGTGACTGGCGCTCTACTGAATCTGAGGTATGTTATCAAGATTGCCTCCCATATGAAAGAGGACACTGACGCTCTCCTTACTCTGTCAGTGCTTACTATGTCATCGGTGAATTTTTTTCGACCCCTCGTCTCGCAGGACATCTTCTGATCGTTTCCCGGCAGGTGTTCCATTCGGCGTTTGGCTCGCATTCAGTGGACATATGGGCATTCACGGACTCTGGATCGGTTTAACAGTATCCTTGGTCTACTGCTCGTTCTTCGGGACATGGCTTTGCCTCCGTACCGATTGGAACCGTGAAGTTTCGAAGGCTTTGCAACGATTGCAAGGAAAGGACAAGCAGCAGGCTGGCGATGAAGAACGTCACCTGAACCACTAAGTTGGTTTCTTATTTTGTAAATTTGGAAGGCATTTGGTGCCTTGTTTTGTTCAGTGTCGCACGTAGTTCACGATTCATATCACGGTCATGGATTATTACGATGGGAATAACCTAATATATATGCTTTTACCCAATCTCAATGATACAGGGTGTTCCTTCGGTACCCACTCTTCTTACAACTCATGTCTGGGTGTCAATGTTCACGAAATGGATTTGGGTCTCAGACAAACTATTAGCATGAGGTTGGTATTTGCACTTGCAGCCACAAAGTCATGAAATGGGGCATTCCATGAAGTTGAGAACCTCAAGCGGGTGGCCTGGTTTGGGCCTAGCAACTTCTTATAGAGATCTTGGCAAGTACCCTTGTCGTCGGATGCTTGAAGAGTAAATGGTCTGGTCCATCCGATTTCGCCTGAGGAAATACCCTCCATCATGGTGAGTCGGGGTGAAGTCCGACTACCGCCAACTTTGAGGCCGAGAGATTGTCAATATTCCAGTGTGCGGGGAAGACTCCTTTTTGGCCAGGTCCTGAGTACTGGAAGAAAACGTCCATCCTAACTGACGAAGCGTCGGGACGACAAAGGTAATCATCCCGAAAAACGCGGCTTGGGTTTCCCATCTTTAGTTGGGAAGAGCCGAAGAGCCCAATGGAAACCGGAGCGAGCAGTTGCCCATGTACCGACTCATTTTCAACGCGCCTCGCACGAGTATGCACGATGGAATGTTTTTAATGTGCAGAGGTTGACATGTTGACGTCAATCCCGTCATAGTCCACTGAATGCACCGAATGTAGCATGGATTGAAGCATGGGGTTTTATTTCCATTAACGTAGAGCAATTAGATATAACTAGTGGAATTCTGTCAATAAATGTGAGCAGAGTCGAAAAAAGACAACTCACAGGCAACAATTATACAGGTTTCTACCTTGCTCGGCAAACGACTTCCCCAGACAACTTGAGTTGCAAGGCCTCTCTCGCCTCTAACCACTCGTGCTCCTTGTCTTTCGTCCGTACAACCGCAATTTCACCCATTCCAAGTGGTTTGATGGTTTGGGCTCGACGACCGGAGCAGATCAAACGCAGCTCGGTCAGGTCCATGTGTATTCTTTTGCTGGGCTTGCTTATGAGCTCCATATGGTTGAGAACAGGCCGTTCGTCGCGGTACTTGAGGTCAGCCCATATCCGCCGCTGAGCCTCTCCTGCTGTTGCAAATTCGTCTGGTGACGGGCCATTGACAGTTCCTCGTGTCAAATTCGAGACGAAGCCCGCGCGTAGGAGAATGGAGAGGATGCCAAGGTTCTGTGTGTTGTGGCTGACCGCTAGTTTGTGGTGACGCGCTCGAAAGGCATTTTGAACGCGAGCACAGAGGTCGTGCGGGAGAGGCATTCTTTGAGGCGTTGGCAATGACAGCGACCTCTCAAAAGTTCTGGTTTATTTGCTCATATTTGACTTGAACGCCTTAGCATCCCCATCAATGACCAAATTCAACTTCAGAGATTGTCCGAGCGGCACTTTAACTATGGCTGGGGGCCCGCGAGACTTAATTTATTAATTTAAGTCTACTTACTCTTTTGAGTAACTTTAAGTCCTCGTGTTCCGGCTAACTATTAATGTTCCGGCTAACTACTAATTTAGGCAATGAGGAGGCGGCCATCTGTCAACGACGACCAGCTCACGACAACCAACAATCAGCACGTCCTCTTATGGAGCAAGACGCGACTGAAAGGACCAAACGCGGTCCAGGACGCCCGAAAGGGACCAAGAATAGGAAAGGCGCCCCTTCCGCGACCGGAAGGCCCGTTGGCCGACCTGCAAAGGCCAGGGTGGCAGCATCGAGCACGGCTCCAGGTGAGTGTTGGCAACCTTATTCAGTCCACGCAGCGCTGACAGCTGCTTCCATCAATCAGACGCCCATAACAAGGCTGTCGAGGCCTCTTGCCAGCCAATCACGGCTCCTGGTACGTTCACGCACGTGTAAGAGCAACCAAACGAGATTCTGATCCATCCCACCTACAGACAACGAGCCTGGCACAACTCCCTTGGCTCAGCATGCCCCAGCAGCCTCGCCACCTGTTGTAGTGGCCGAACCTTTGCCAAATGCACCAAGCGCGGCCGTTGACAAGCGCCCTGACAAGCGCTTGTCTCGTGCTCAGACTGGATCAGGCAGCGAGTCTCGCGACTCATCTCCTGCTATTTATCCGCCTCGAAATACAAGGCAGATATCGCTCGAAGGTATGTGATCACTCAACATATGTTCGAAGGCCTCCTGACTAACAAACCTAGGGTTTTTCTCTTCTCATTCGCGTGCTACCAGCGTCGCCGCAAGTGAACGCCATGGCACACCTACTGAACTACCATGTATGTTCTCTGGTAAAATTGACACTCTTACATTCTAATAATATATCTTAGTAACAAACCAAGCAAATACCACGACTGGAGAGAAAGGAAAGAGGCCGGCAACTGCCAATAAGAGCACGATGGAAGGGAGAGATCTCACAGAAGAGCCGGCCAATCCAGGTATGTTCATTTCACTTTATCGAAGATATATAAGCATGCTAACACCTATTTCCTACCCAGAACTCAATGTAGTCGACCCCAGGCTACGTGACAAAGACGTACGGCACGAGCATCGCGCTTTCGGCACCAGTGAGTTGCATTTCACTATTTGCTTGGATTTTGACGCTAACCGTTGCTCAGCAGGAACACCAGCAGCTCCAACAAACCAGAGGAAGTTACATCCGCTGCCGGATGTAACTTCAGAGCTCCACCGGAGCCGGTGGAGCTCACTTGCGATTTCTACGATTTCGATGATTTCGACGGTGGGTTGGACCAGGATTTGGGAGTGGGTGGCACGGATGCCTTTCAGGGCGAAGGAGAGGACAGAGAGGACGAAGCAGACAACTTCGGGACCCTCCCAGACGACGACGAGATGTCTCCCGCAACGAGCAAACAACCGAACTCGACGCTACCCCACTGGCTCAAATCCAAATACAAGGAAATCTGCACCCACCTCCGTGAGGAGGCCGACAGGAACCGCTCCAAGCAGCCATCCTGCTATGAGAACGGATCGTTCTTCATTCGGCCAAAAATCCGCTCTTCAAGGCCGCACGCATCTTTCAAATTGAACCCGAGATCTTCTATGAACCTACCTGGTTCGTATGGCTTCCGCATTTCTTTGTCGACAACCAGAGCATCCCGTGCCCAGAGTGTCGCAAAGCTGGGCGAACAGCTGG
Organism: Clitopilus passeckerianus; assembly: GCA_944990035.1. Taxonomy (NCBI): domain Eukaryota; kingdom Fungi; phylum Basidiomycota; class Agaricomycetes; order Agaricales; family Entolomataceae; genus Clitopilus; species Clitopilus passeckerianus. Next base: position 502,441 of record CALYLX010000145.1, read on the forward strand.
GAATCACATACCTGTCGCATTGCAGCTCAACGGCTGGACGGATTCGCCTCGAAGAATTGTTGACATTGACCAGAACATCTATATCATCGGGTACCGATATAAGTGCGGACGCTCGGAATGCAAGAAGACTTATCAAAGCTGGTCACCCGCCCTCCTCGATGCCCTTCCCCTGCTGTTGCCTCACAATTCACATTCTACCTCACTCATCGTTGCGGTGTTACCGACCGCCTGATTGCTCTCCTTCGATCCAGCTTTCAACGCGGTCATGGGCCATCTCCCTTTGCGGCCATGATTCGTACATTCTACATTCGTCGCCATGAAAAACTCCAGCTGCTGTACTACGAGCTCGTGAAAAGTCGGATGGAAACTGAGTCCATAAGAGGACTGCTAGTGCAGCATCCCCGGTTTGGGCTGTGGAATGACCGTGCTAAGTATGCAGGTTACGTCCTCAGGGCGCTACTTTGGAGATCTCTACAATGCATTTATGGAAAGACATGCATGCGAGATCGACCAACATATGGCAATGCTGTCTTGCCGGATACTGACGATAGACCACAGTTTCAAGGTATGAACCTTTCTCCAACACATCATATGGGTGCTTATCAAGGTGCTCGTTGTTTTCCAGGTTCCGAAGCACATCGGGAAGGTGAACGGCGAGCCCGTTTTTGGTGCTCTACATACCGGCATCAATGAGTACAACGAGGTTCGAACCATGACCCTCACTCCCACAAAGGCCCACAACCAGTTCATGCCGGCATTGGCAACCATTCCTCACTCTCTTCGAGAGTATGGCCATGATGATATTGAACTGGTCTTCACAGATAATGTTCGGGTGACAAGGCAGAGCTCGAGAAAGTGTTTCCGTCTCTTCGTCGTGATGTCAAGCCTATACCGTCATCGACTACACTGGATGCCCTTGTCATACCTTTGGACTGGACAATCGTTATTCTGGAGTCATCATTCCAGATCACCTTCCAGATGAATCTCGTAATGGAGCAGGTTAGTCGGCTTGGAGATGGAGAATACTTTGATGTGGGGATGGACATGGAATGGCCGGTCGATGAAGGAATCCAGGGTTACGTTGCCGTTGTTACACTTGTTGTGGATAAGAAGATTTATCTTATTTGTGTAAGCTGCATTGACTGCAACTATGTTCATCAATTAAATACTTTATAGCTTTCAAAACTTCCTCTTACAGCCACTGGATACCTCAACCCTCCTCAGCCTTGCTGGCCTTGCTTCGAAGCCCTCGGATCCGAAAATACGGTGTCCATATTAAAGCTGACTTCACCCGGCTTTTCAAAAACTGTGGGTTTGACACAAAACGTGACATCCCTCCATTTTCTGGAGCCATTGAGCTTGGCGCTATGGCCCATGAACGCAACCTGACTCAAAGATCCAACACCTCTCTGCAGGATCTTGTTGGCGTTCTGTTGAAGCGATACATTTCCAAGAATGAAACTGTTCGCATTAGTACAGCCTGGGTTGAGGATGAACTATCCAGTGATGCAATTCGGTATGCAAGCCTTGACGGATATGCAACCTGGACCCTCCAAGAGCACATCACCAGTGTGGCCTCACAGCGTCCCATATCCCTTGACACCCCTCCTGGCACTCAGGTGAAGTTGCTCTCACGGGATGGCTCTTCTGTTGTGGCCATTGGCTACGTTGCACCAGATCGTGCAAGCGTCAAGAAGCACAATGGTGTGAACGTCACCCGCACCCGCACTCTCATCAATATTACGGCCATTATCCAACCTGCATACCTGGTCCGAGGTGCCCTATTACCCTCGAAAGCGGACACAGCTATCTCTGAAGTGGCTCAGCCTCTTCCTTACCGGATGCTCTGTGATATGCGGGATGTTCAAATAGCACTTGGTATTGCACCTGTTCGTGATTTACCCCGCTGCCCCCTTCCACCCCACCCTTACACTCCCAACCATGATCCCTACTCTGATCCTATTGAAGGTATTGAGCCCCATCCTGATCCCTCCTTATTATCTGAGGAGGAGAGTATGGATGATATTGAGCGGCTTCAATGGCCAGCATTGATCAGCCACGATGCGGAGACCGAGCAGTTGACAGCATCATCAGCTGCTGATCCTGCAGCAATGTCTCTGGCAGACAAATACATCCCGGCTGCCCTTGCCACTACTGCAGCTACCGTCTCTGGTCTCTACTCAGACCCAGAGTTACGCTCACGAGTGCTCGGGGACATTTGGCATCTTATGGATCAGTTCAAGATTTCACGAACTCATGGTCTGCGTCATGCCTTTGCCCAGGCTCTTTGTGATGCTATTTTCATTCCGGACCCAGAGGATAAGGCTGCAGTAGAGCGGTTCTTAGCTACTCAAGGTATCACCTGGGATCAGATGGTTCTCTGGAAGTTTGCAGCCAACCTCCTTCGTGATTACTGCAGTCATCACAACCTTGTAGTAAGTACTGTTATCCTTACAAGCTTAGTACAGTGGCATTCTAAACTACTTAGGTTGGGACTCTAAACCGCACAGGAAAGCCGTTTCAAGGATCATTTGATATCTGGACTCGGAACCACCTTGCAGACCTTATCGATGTTACTCGAGACATGTTTGACCCAACTACCCTGGAACCTTCTCTTGTTGGGTGGGTCAACGGTACTAACTACCGACCATCCCGGGAGACCTTTGGTATTCTTCCTCTGTCTCCTGCTTCCAAACAAACCCTTTGTTATGATTTTGCTTACATGTTTCTCCTTACATACCCCGGCCCGCTTACCTATGCACGATTACTCACATATGCTGCGCATCACTGCGCATTTTTTCATCTTTTTCCATGCTTACTCCGCATCTCTCACGATCGTGAGAGACTTATACCTTATCTGACTCTTTCTGACTCATGTACTTACTCATCATGCTGCGCATGACTCATTACTTACTCAGCATGCTGCGCATGTGCTATATTTAGAACTACTAGATAGGTATATAAACCTGTACCATTTGGTCAAGGCTCCTCAGCTTGACCTAGGCAATCTACCTAACTGCTTAGTTCTCTATTTCGCCTTTAAGTCCCTTGCTTCGTCAATCTCACCAGGTCGTCAGTACAGCCGCAGCTGCTGACAAATCTCTGTCTTTGTTTATCAAAGACATCGAGCGTAAACAGTATTACCTAAGTTGTTAGGCTCTGCCTTAACAAAAGGTCAAGCTGTTCAGAAGGCCCGCTCATTGTTAGCGCAGGCCCACCCCACGACAACACAGCAGAAGCACGCAACAGGCCGATTGCCGTTGCGGCTACCACTCAGTCACCACGGTCGTACACAGGGCAGACCACCCGCCACGAAATACCACTCTAGTAGAAGGAACCAACAACGTCTACAAGTTCACCAACGGAAGCTACTGCGGTTTTAATCACAACAATAACCGCTGGTGCTACGCCTCTCTCCTTGGCAAATTCACATTCACCACCGTTGCCGTTGAAAACAGACACTTCCACGCTCTAGACTTCCCTACCCCTGAACGACCTCATAAGACCCCTGCTATTGTCCGAGCTCAACGAGAACACGACATTGAAGTAGACGAGGAGGAACAGCGACGCTTCGCACCATTACCCACAGCAATATCCAGGAACCCATCACTAGTCCCGTCTACCAGCGCTTCTGTCTTGCCCGAAGAGGAAGAAGAAGAACACCAAGTACAACAACAGCTAGAGGAGAGCCCCACAGCTGAGCCAGAGGAGCGCCCCAGTGCAGAAACAATTGAACCAGAGACCGACTTCGATTTCGACTACGAAATGTCACAAGACAACAACAACAAGAAGGACATTGGAGCCAAACCCCAAACGTTCTCCGGAGACCGATCCAAGACCAGAAAGTTCATTCAGGAACTTGAAGACTACCTCATCCTAAACAACCTCAACCAACTCGAAGATGACAAGAAGATTCGCATCGCCCTATCCTTCCTCAAAGAAGGAACTGCAGCAGCATGGGGATTAGAATTTCACGATAAATATTCAGCAGCTGAAAGGAAAGCCACCTACGCTGAATTTATCAACCAATTCAAAGAAGCCTTTTCCCTACCGACGACAAAGCTGCCGCACTCCTCCAACTCAAAGCCTTACGACAGGATGGGACAGCTGACGAATTTGTCACCGTCTTCAAGAATATTCTTGCACGAACTGATCTCAGCGGTGACACTGCAAAGATTGAGATCTTCATGGAAGGACTTACCCCCAAACTCCGAGAGAAAATTCTCTTTTCCGATTCCCTCCTACCACATTCGACGATTGGGTCAAGAAAGCCGTCCAGTTTGACAACAACTGGCGACGTGCCAAGACAATCATGGGACATACCCGTATCATCAAGACATCTGATATGGTCAAAGGTGCTTACAAAACACCTACTGGAGCCCGAGACCCAATGGCTATGGATGTTGATCGTTTCACCACTGATCCACCCAAACGCCGCCTCACCCAGGAGGAAAGAGAACATCACAAGAAGAACAACTTGTGCTACTATTGCTCCAAGAAAGGTCACACGATCCAACAATGTCTTCAAAGGAAGAATTTTGGAAGAACCTACCCTAGCAACAACGACAGCCGATTCCACAAGAAACCTGAGAAGGAGCCGAGTTGATCAAATATGTCAGAGCAGTCCTAGCTGACATGCCCCAAGAAGAAGCCGCTGAATTCTACACTGAAGCAGAGGCTGAGGGTTTTAAAGAGGAAGACTGCAAAGCCGACGTCAGTACTTCCTCGCCCGATTGATATTTCCAGTGTACTTGTAGCTACTGATTTTTATGCTGAATCTATGCGTATCCCAATCTCTCTACAAGACCCCTAGATGGAAATACAACAATCGCCGGCACAAAAGCTCTCATTGACTCTGGAGCGCAAGGGTCATTTATCGACTCCGTCTTCGCCAAGACACATCACCTCCCACTACTCCCACTCCGACAACCGATTACAGCACGAAACGTTGATGGCACCCTGAACAAACAAGGAACTATTACCCACTTTACCTGGGTTATTGCCAAGATAGGGACAGCCATCATCAAGGAAAGATGTTTTGTCACTGGACTCGAAAGACCACCTGATTTTTGGATTACCCTGGCTAAAACGGGTAGATCCAATCATATCGTGGAGCGACGGCACACTCGAAATCGACGAATCACGCATTACCCAACGACTGTCGCAAACATTGATGCGAGCAGTAGACATCAAGCGGATGAGAGCCATCCGAGAACAACTACTAGAGGAAAACACGCCACCTACCCAGCACCTGATTGTTCCGAAGAGAATCCCGGAAAATCAGAAGGACTTAGCGACTATTTCCGAATAGTCGAAGACGGAGAAGAGATCAATGAAGATTTTCTCATCGCATACTGCCAGAACGAACCGGCAGTCGGAATATTCACCAAGGAGGAACCCCCACTTACGCAGGAACACACAAAGGATTACCTTGTGTACGGGCCAATCAGGCCAACTACCACAATACGACAGACGGTGGTAACACACCATCCAGCAACCAGACACCACACACAGCAGGTGTGGATACGTGCGAAAACATCAATTTCGCAAGCTCTGGAACATAAACGAGAAGATAAGGAACCAAAGAAATCCCTTGACGAAATCATCCCCGACTATCTTCAAGACTACAGAAAAGTCTTTGAGAAAGCAGCATCTGAACGATTCCCACCAAGCCGACCCTGGGATCACGCCATAGATCTGAAGACAGATTTCGTGCCAAAAGACTGCAAGGTCTATCCGCTCAGCCCCTTAGAGCAAGAAAAACTCGACGAGTTTCTCAAGGAAAATCTAGCCAAAGGATACATCCGAGAATCCAACTCCCCACAAGCATCTCCGTTCTTCTTTGTTGCAAAGAAAGACTCGGAAGCCCTGAGACCATGTCAGGATTACCGACGACTCAACGAAGGAACAATACCTAACGCTTACCCCTTACCGCTGGCTAGCGAACTCATCGATAAACTCAAAGGAGCAACTGTCTTCACCAAACTCGACATTCGATGGGGATATCACAACATCCGCATCAAAGATGGTGACCAATGGAAAGCAGCGTTCAAGACCAACCGAGGGTTATTTGAACCAATGGTGATGTTCTTTGGACTAATGAACTCACCCGGTACCTTCCAAGCAATGATGAACCACCTTTTCCGAGACATGATAGACGAAGGATGGGTCATCATCTACATGGACGACATCCTCATCTTCTCCAACGATCCAGAAAAACACCGAGAACGCACACGCAGAGTCTTACAAAGACTACAAAACAACGATCTCTACCTCAAAGCAGAGAAATGCCAATTTGACACCACAAGAGTGGAATACCTTGGGTTCATCATTGAACCAAACAAGATCTCCATGGACCCTGTCAAACTTGCAGGGATGCGCGACTGGCCTACGCCAACTACAGTAAAGGAAGTCCGATCATTCCTAGGATTCGGAAACTTTTACCGCAGGTTCATCGGAAAATATGCGGAAATTGCCAAACCGCTGAACGAACTCACCAAGAAAGACAAGAAATGGGAATGGACCAATGAATGTCACAAAGCTTTCACTACCCTGAAAGACAAATTCCTGGAAGCGCCTGTGTTGCTGATGCCTGATCCCACGAAGCCATTTGTGGTGGAAAGCGACGCCTCAAAACATGCAACAGGAGCAGTCCTACAACAACGTGACGCCAACGGATCATGGCACCCATGTGGTTTCATATCTAAATCGTTCTCGAAACAGAACGGAACTATGAAATCTACGACCGAGAACTTCTAGGCATTATCCGCGCATTAGAAACCTGGCGACACTACTTCCATGGATCCCAACATTCAGTTGTGATTCTATCCGATCACAAAACCTCACATACTTCCGAGAAGCCCGGAAGTTGAACCGACGACAAGCAAGATGGAATTTGATGCTATCCCAGTTTAACATCAAACTTGTACACACCCCTGGTGCAAAGATGATACAATCTGACGCACTATCTCGACGACCAGACCACATCCCAGGTGAAGACACCGACAACGAAGACATCATTCTCCTCCCCGACAAGCTCTTCCTTCGCTCAATTGACATTGAACTAAAGGACGAAATTGTACACAAGATGGTCAATGACAAACTGATTGTTGACGCCATTCGCACCGCCAAAGAAGACGGACCCCCACCAATCCGATCAAACCTGGAAGACTGGAAATTTGACGATGGCATCTTGTACTACAAGGACAAGTGTGTGGTACCAGATGACGAAGACCTCCGAAGGAAGATAGTCCAACGTTATCACGATCTACCCAGCGCAGGACACCCTGGACAATTTGGGACACTGGAAAAAGTCCGGAAGGACTACTGGTGGCCAGGGATGTCAGTGTTCATCAAGAACTTTGTGCAGGGCTGTGCAATGTGCCAGCAAATGAAAATCAATCGCCACCCCACCGCTCCACCATTAATGCCCATCAAATCCGAAACCACTAGGCCATTTTCGCTAGTGACGTACGATTTTCACACGGATCTCCCAGAGAGTGATGGTTTCGATAGCATTATGGCCGTGGTCGACCATGGAGCTACGAAGGGGGCAATTTTCATCCCTTGCACAAAGAAAATCGACGCCACAGGAACTGCAAACGCCTACATTGACAACGTTTACCGTCGCTTTGGACTTCCCGACAAAGGAATTTCAGACAGAGGACCTCAATTCGCCTCTAAAGTTTTCCAAGAAATGGGACGACTCTTGGAATCAAGCTCAACATGAGCACCGCCTACCACCCACAAACCGATGGTGCGACAGAAAGGATCAATCAGGAGATTGATGCCTATCTCCGCATCTTCTGTGCACAGAACCCCGAATCCTGGTCCAAATGGATTACCACTCTAGAATTCTCCTACAACAGCCGAACACACTCTGTCACCAAACGAACCCCATTCTACCTAATGATGGGATACGAACCACCTGCACTCCCATCAGTTGCTCCCACTAGCAAAATTCCCGCAGTTGACAAACGGATCAAGGAACTTCTGCTAGCACGCGATGAAGCAAATGCTGCACATGCACTTGCTGCGCAACGCATGGCAGAGAAGATCACACGACAGTTCACCCCATTCAAAGTCGGAGAAAAGGTGTGGTTAGAAGCCACAAATCTCAATCAAGGAAACATCTCCAAGAAACTAGCACCCAAACGAGAAGGACCCTTCAAGATACTTGAGGTAAAAGGACACCTGACCTATAAACTCGACCTGCCAAGACGATGGAAGATCCACCCGGTGATTCACGCGTCACTTCTCACCCGTTACATCTCCACCAAAGCGCATGGACCCAGCTTCTCTAAACCGCCACCTGACGAAATCGACGGAATAGAAGAATACGAAATAGAAGCAATTGTGGCCCATCAGAAACAAGGCAAAGGGCGACACAGATACCTCGTAAAATGGAAGGGATGGCCATCAGCGGACAACGAATGGATGCCCGAGTCGGAACTGCGGAACGCCAAGAAAATACTCACCGAGTATAAAAAGAGGAAGAAACTCACCTGACACCACATAGCAAACCCACTCACATCCACTATATAACAATGTCTCAAAATGCCTCTTCCTACGACCGCACCATCATCCGCAACACCTTCAAATCCGATACCGCTATTACGGCGCTCCGTACGCATACTGCCTGGAGCAGCAACGACAACCCTCTCACCGCTGTGGGAGAACAAGGAACCTCTACCAAAACCGACGAACCGAAACTCGCAACGAAGTGGCTCGCCTGCGCCACCAATTTGCGAAAACCACTGACGATCTTGATCAACTTTTGGACAAAGTTGATCGAGAAACGGAGGAGACCCTCACAGACCTCTTCTTTGCTATTGGAGGAACAGCTTTCCTCGACGAATTCTTCCCGAACGACAAAACTGGTTCAACAACCCAGAGGAGACAGACTTCAAACCCTTGCCTCCAATCCCTGGGGCCTGAGGAAAGTCAAGAAGAGGAAGTCACAATCCTCACTGCACGTCAAGTTTGCGGAACCCTACGAGCATTTCCTCCCGTCACCAATTTACACACCGCCGCAAAATAAAACATAACCCCTTCGTCAAAAAGAACAGAACGACAACAAGGAAAACATCAATCCCAATGGCAAACCCTCCAACGCCATACCTCTCCGCATTCGAAAGCCCACCAGAGTCCGACTCACCAACGCTGGTGAACCTTCCTCGACAGTATCGTCCCAGAAGGCGCCGCGCACCGGATACCTTGCCAACAGACCACCACCACCCAGATGGTTCAGATGCTACATTTGTGGAGGCAGACACCGACAGTGTCATTGCTTTCTTTTGTGTGTCGTCTGTGCCATCATCGTGGCCCAGGCCATTACCCGGTTAGCTGCCCACAACGCTACCACAAGGGCATAGACCGTCACTTCTGGGGTAAAGGAAGGAATTGAAGTCAGGAGACTTCAACGATAGCGAGAGGGTAATGTTATGATTTTGCTTACATGTTTCTCCTTACATACCCCGGCCCGCTTACCTATGCACGATTACTCACATATGCTGCGCATCACTGCGCATTTTTCATCTTTTTCCATGCTTACTCCGCATCTCTCACGATCGTGAGAGACTTATACCTTATCTGACTCTTTCTGACTCATGTACTTACTCATCATGCTGCGCATGACTCATTACTTACTCAGCATGCTGCGCATGTGCTATATTTAGAACTACTAGATAGGTATATAAACCTGTACCATTTGGTCAAGGCTCCTCAGCTTGACCTAGGCAATCTACCTAACTGCTTAGTTCTCTATTTCGCCTTTAAGTCCCTTGCTTCGTCAATCTCACCAGGTCGTCAGTACAGCCGCAGCTGCTGACAAATCTCTGTCTTTGTTTATCAAAGACATCGAGCGTAAACAGTATTACCTAAGTTGTTAGGCTCTGCCTTAACACCCTTGGTATGGACAGCTTTTTCGTTCAGCATGCCAAAGACAACAAAATCCGCCACTATAACCTTGCTATACAACAAGAAACTCGGTTTGCTGTTCTCCCCGTCCACACCCAAGAGGAACGTGCTTTGTTCAGAGAGTTCCTCAGGCCGGATGGTCCCTTTACACATGGTTTAAAGCCAAATTGGATAACATTGACCGCTCAATGGTCTGCAAAATCTGACGGAGTAAAAGTGTTCTACAAGGTATGTCTATGTAGTACTTGAACATACGTTGATAGTACTAACTAAGTGCTCCATATTTGTTCCATTAGCTTCCTGAACACTTGAAGAACTTCTATAAATCATGGTTGGAAACAAGAAATGAGAAGAACAGCTTCGAACCCTATCGTGCTACATTCCAGCAAGTTGCCTCTAATCTTACTCCAGACCGCTCTGCTATCCCACCTATCCCAATTGCTGAGCGTACTCTGGTTGCTGCTCAAATCACGGCTCTCCCGCTACCACGTCCAGCTATACCCGCTGACTGCCAGTGGACAATGATCAATACATCCAACCCACCGGCAGAGCAGAGTGGACCTAGAAGCAGCACTGGTAGTCAGGCTCCGACTGCACTTGTGTTCAAGAATTCTTCAGCGCACCGTTTCCAACAAACCCTGCCAGTGGCTGCAGGGTCAGCATCCTCAGGCTCTCATGACAAGGGGAAGAAACGGGCTCAACCAAGTGATTTTCATCCAGGTCCAAACTTGGGCCTATCACGGGTGATGTACCGCAAGCCCCGAACTTGTCTTTGCTGTGGCGGAGACAAATGTAAGGGGAGAGGCGGAGAACACTACTGTCCAAACTTTGCTGGCTCCAGTGCAAGCGGTTCATGAAGGTATGTTTGATATTTCTGTCTGTGTAGGTGTTCAAGTGCTAATTCTGACTCGGAAAACATTTTGCAGTCTACGAAACGCATTCCGATACTCAATTGCAATATAATCAATACTTTTCTTTGGTAAGGCTACCCGTTCACTGATTTCCTGCCGATTTCTTTGGTCTCGTCGGGCTGGTGGTTGCTACGATACGGTAGTACATGTACCTCATCAATTAATTTCCGTTCTCCCTCGCTCCATCGGCAATTAATTAATTAATTTTTTCGAAACGCTTCGCGAACCCCCAACTATAGTTAAAGTGCCGTCCGAGCATGTGGCCGTCTTTTTCCACCGAGAATAATACCGGCTACCTGGTGCGTGTATTTTCTGATGAATTAAGTCACCTTCCTGTTGATTACTGACACAACCAATAGGATTCATAGCCTTGCCAAGCCACACGAGCGCGATTTCTCGGAGACTCGGTCTGTCAACTGACGGCTTCTGCAATACACTTTGAATTCAATATATGTTGGAATGTGACCAGCTGACGTACCCTTTCAGGTTGATCCCAAAGACTCCTGTGTAGATTTGTACCAAATATGGATCCCTGAACGCTTTGATCGGGCTCGCCCCAGGTACACATGAGTCGGCCTAAGTGTCACAGGGTACAAGCATCTCCCTCTGTCGCGCAACGAGTATCCTACACGAAGGAGCGGGAGCGCGACGGGGGTCATTTGATGCACCGCTTTCAAACGTAATAAATAGCTCTTCTATTTAGGTTCAATTCTGTTTAGTCGACGCTGACCTAAACCCTCATCATGCCCAGCTCTACCGAGAAGTTGGAGAAAAGTGAAGCTGAAGATGTATACAACGACACCGACATAGACCTCTATTCCTTCCATGAACAAAGGGCAGGACGTTTGATTATAGATCCAGCGTAAGCCTCGTCATTCTGGCACGGGCGCCTCCAGTAGCTCAGTACTCTTTGCGTTCAGGGAGGCCAAAGTCGAGCTTGGTGACGCTGTAGCATCAAGGTTGAAGCTCTCCAAAGACGGGACTAAAGTACTCTGGCCACAACCAACGGATTCAGAGCTTGACCCGCAGAACTGGAGCGATGCCAGAAAGAACTTGCAGCTGTTGGTTGTCACATTGGCGGCCATTGTCCCCGATTTTGACTCAGGAATAGGTGCGCATTTCATAAAACCCGATGTTCCCGCAGGGAGATCCTGAACGTTGCCTAAGGTATTGCTGCCATCTTTGCCTTGGCCAAAGAATACCACACGACTCCTGGGGTCATAAACAACCTTACCTCCAAGTTAGTCCGTTCATTCGTGGTTGGGCTAATATGCTGAATAGGGGTTTAGCTGGAGCATATTTCTCCTGGGTATAGCTCAAACCCATATGTAAACGTGCAGGAGCTGAACCCCGTTTTAGGTTGGGGAGGGTGCATTGCTGTCGTCTTTGTGAAACGTTATGGTCGTCTACCAGTCTTGTGGTGGTCACAGGTAAGGCAACCTCTGCTCGCCTCACCGGTACCCAGTTTTTGATGTAGCCTCTAGGTTCTTGCTTTGGCGTTTCTGATCGGGGCGACCTTCGCACCAACTTTAAAGACGTTCACCGGTGAGGCCAAATTCCTATGCAGTTTGTAAACAACTCACCCTTGGTTCAAGCTTTCCGATGCTTAACAGCTTTCTTTGGGTATGCCATTGCTCATTCTCTACTGCCAAGTCAAGCGCTGACGCTACAGCTCAGAACTGCACCACAAGTCACTGTCAGTTTTCGTTCTAAAACCTGCCGAAGCCAAACTCAGGTTGGGTGTTCTAGGGGCTCTACATTGTTACGGACCTATATCCCTTTCACCTTCAAGCTAGAAAGGTATTGTCCACTCACAAACAGCCCCCTTCTAGCCTAACCTTCCTTCCTTAATAGTTAAACATCTGGACCATGGGTATCATAGGCTCTCCCTTCATTTCACCCTTTGCTCTAGGCTTCTTAGTCGCTCGGCAAAGCTGGAGGTGGGCATATGGGACGGGTTGTTTCTATGGTCTTCTGGTTGTCCTATTGATAACCTTTTTCATGGAAGAAACGTACGCTACCAGAGGGCTCCACTCCCGGGACAAGGCTGAGGCATTTCATTCACAGAAAATACGACCGAACTTTGAAGCCGATCCCATCTCGACCAACCACTGGGTTGAGGTATAGGATAGAAACCCTGGTCGGAGTGACCGGAATCAAGATGGCGAAGTACAGGGATTCCTGGGTCGATGCAACGGCGTCTCAATTTCATGTCCTATGGCGACCTCATGTCCTCAGCGTTCTCGTCTTTGAAGGACTTCTGTTTGGCTTTGGTATCGGAATCAATGTGCGTACTTGCGTTGCCAGCTTCTCGCAGATATCCAACGAGCTTAACGGTCAAAGGTCACAAACGCGGTCTTCCTCGGGGAAGAGCCTCCTGTCGGATACGGTTTCAAAGCGGATACCATCTCCGCTCTCTATGCAACACCGATTGTATGTGATTCGCCGGAGCTAACTCTTTCAGGTAGTGTTTCTAACCACTATCTGGATCTAGGTTTCGGTCATCATCGGAGAGCTGATTGGTCGATATACAAATGATTACATCCAAAGAGTTTGCATCCGAAGAAACAAAGGTGTTCATGAAGCAGAAAGTCGCCTTTGGTAAGTACATGCTCATACTGAACCTGTTCGCCTGACCCCCCACCATTATAGGGCGTGCTACATCGCGGTCCCACTTTACATTTGCGGCTTCCTAGTCTTGGGCGCCTCCTTTCAAAAACACCTCAGTGTTGGTGCACTCATAATGGGATGGGGAATTGCAGAGCTGGCCATCATGATTAACACCGTGGCGATTTACGCCTATCTGAATGACTGCTTCCCCAAGCACCAAGGCGAAGTTAGTGCGCTGGTTAATCTGGCCCGAACTCTCGGAGGTATGTGCCTGCAAAGAGCTCGATCATAGTCTATTCTTAGTAAGAGTAATGACAGGCTTCAGCGTCGCGTATTTCCAAGTTCCTTGGGCGGCGAAGCACGGGGCGCTGCAAACATTTGGGGTTGAAGCAGCGTAAGTGTTCACATTTCGCATCATTCATTTGTCTCGGCGCTGAAAGGCTATGATAGAATCGTAAGCGGACTGTTCTTGCTCGTTGTCCCGACGCTGCAGATTAAGGGGCGCAGCTTGCGTGTAAGTCCATCTCGGGAATTCTTGGGGGCTCCTCACTTACGAGAAACTCCAGGCCAAGTATTCAATGCTTTAAGACACCCTGAATGATGATTGTACGACTGTACATTATGCTTATTGCGTTGGTGGTATGCTGGATCCATGTAAATTCAAAGTTTATTTGGGACATGCTTTCAACTTGTCAGAACAAGTGAAGGCGAGCTGAAATCTCCGATCCTAGCGGCTACATGTCAACTTCAACCGGTTCAACCACCTCTCCTCTGTTCATTATTCGTCGTGCGACGAGTCTAAGAGGAAAACAGCATCAGAATATATTACCCAATGATCAATACTGAACCTTTTCACCTTTGGAAGATATCTAGAGGTGGCTCAGCCTCGGCGTGACTCGTCTTCCCGTCTTGGGCATCAAAGTTCGTCACAGGTATCCAGCTACTGAGCGGACTCGTTCCTGCCTCATAGCTTGCCTCTTTGACGTACAGCAACAGCCCATCAGATGCGATGAGAGCCTGACGCATTTCCATCAAGGAAGACGGCAGTCCCGTTAAGCCTCGAGAAGCTGAATCAACGTCCATACCGCCTTCCTCCTGGTCACCTTGAGTTGAGCTTGTCGTAGGAGGGGCAGTGGGGATGGTAATAGGTATAGAGCGTGAGGAACGTGCGGCTGGTATTATACGGTTGTGTAGTGTTCCGAGCCCAGTTTCCGTGGTATATGGTACTGGAATGAAGGTATTTGGGTATGAGAACCGGTAATGATGTCCAAGAGAGGTCACTGCTTGGCTCGGTGTATTCTGGGGAACATTTGAGGGAAAAGATATGGCAGCTGGTGCGCCTTGAGAGAGCTCGGTGAGCCGTGTGTCACGCCACCAGAATCTGTTTGCCTGGGAGTGAGCAGCGGCAACATGGAATTAGGCAGGATCTCACCTGAAAGATGCTTCACAGTCGCTGATATCCTGACCTTTCCATTTGATCACGTCTAGGATGTGCAATATGCCATTATCTCGCCAATTGGTATCAAGTATGCAGTCCAAGATCGTCATCGGGGGTAGTACAGACGGGAACTTCTGAATGAGAACCTTTCCCAGTAGCCTCGACCTCAGAGTGGTATTAGGAACTTGAAGAGTAGAATGAGGGGAAAATGTGAAGCTTAATGGTTCGTGCATGCTCACCGACGCCAGCAACCCCACTGGACTGGTGCGTCACAGCTAGACATCGCTTTCCGATGGGAACAGGTCCAACCGCTACCCAGCCAATTTCGAGGTCAGAGGGAAGACAATCTTGACCGTCTGTGCAGGAGTTATCAGACCACGGATGGTCGGATGTCATCTCCAAGAGTTCCGCATACATGCACTTGTCGGCCCATTTGCTCGGTTTATTCTTGTTCTTCCGCTTCTTCCTATTCTTCTTCCCAGCTTTAGGAGCCTCAGCTTGCTGGCTTCCTGTCGCTGATGATTGAGCAGAGGACGAAGAGGGTAAGCTCTCGGGCTGGCTGAGAAGCCCAGCGAATTGAGCTACCCCCAAAGGTGGAGGCTTTTGGAAGACTTCTTCTTGATCGTCATCCGAGTCGCCTCCAAGAGTCAAATCGGCGAACTGATCCAAGTTCCTAGTAGAGCCTACTCTTTCGGCGCGTCTCTGTGCCAGATCCTGAGAATTTGCGTCTTCATAACGGACGATGTACTGACGCGTTTCTGGTCTTCTAGCGCCTTTCCAGGGATGCTTCAATGAGTTCCTCGATCAGAGAACCAGAGATAACGGGACGCACCTTCGCTCTTCTAGCCTCCTGAGATACAAGCCTGTCAGTGATTGTCGTCGGTGGTAGCTTGTAAGTTGATTTCCTTTCAGCGAACATCACGCCCATTGTTGACGTTCACGGTGAGTGCAAGATTGTTGTGGTTTGATGTGTGCATGGCCCCTTCGGCTGACCTGATAATCTCTCTTTATCCGGCCATGACACTCACGATCGACCCTCCTCGCAAAATCGACCTGGTCGCCGAGCTTCCAGGTAATCTCTCGAAAAAGCGAGTTTTGGCAGTTGGCTGAACATTGGTATCAGGTCATGAAGACCGTGCTTGGGCTGTAGCATGGAATCCGACCAAACCCCTCTTAGCATCCTGCTCCGCCGATAAAACAGTCCGAATTTACGCCTACACAAATTCGCAAGACTCCAGCACTACCAAGTTTTCTCATTTGACGACAATACCGACGGGCCACACCAAGGCAGTGAGATCGATTGCTTGGTCACCTGCAGGCGAAGTTTTGGCCACCGCTTCGTTCGACTCAAATATTGGGATTTGGGAGCCGGAGAACCGAGGTGGTGAAGAAGGGGCCGATGGTGATGGAATAGGGTGGGGTTCCGGAGAATGGGAATGTGCTAGCTTGCTGGAAGGCCATGAGACAGAATGCAAAAGCGTGGCATACTCCAGCACCGGTACTTTGTTGGCGAGTTGCAGTAGAGATAAGACTGTATGGATCTGGGAAGGCGAGTCCCACTATCAAACTATTGAAACAGGCCTCACCTCCATGTAGTTCATCCTGACAGCGATTTCGAATGTATGGGTGTCTTAATGGAGCACACTCAAGATGTTAAATCTGTGGCCTGGCATCCATCTGAGGAGGTGAGATATTTTTATGCACGGGGTCAAAATAGCTTTGAACGTAGCCTTTTTCAGATTCTTGCTTCAGCATCATACGACGACACAATAAGACTCTACATAGACGACCCTATGGATGACTGGTTTTGCTTTGACACACTTGCCGGGCACTCTTCAACAGTCTGGTCACTGGCCTGGTCCCCGAATGGCAACTATCTTGCTTCCGCTTCCGACGATAAAACTGTTAGGATATGGAAACGCGTAGAGCAGCACAAATGGGAATGTGTCCTTGTGCTCGGTGGGCATGAGCGTACTGTCTATTCGGTAGCTTGGGGAGCTGGAAAGCCAGATTCCAAATCGTCAGCAACTAACTTGGGATGGCTTGCAAGTACCGGTAGCGACGGCGGCATACGTGTATGGGAGCTTTGCGTAAGTTGCGATATCATTATTGAACGCAACAGAACCTGATACTTCTGTAGGAATCCTCCATGAACGGCGCCAGCGACGAGGGAAGCATTACTCCTCCCACCCATAAATTGATTGCATATCTACCGGAAGCACACGGCGTCCATGATGTGAATTGTGTCTCTTGGTGTCCAAGGGACGGTTGTGAGGACTTGCTGGCCACAACCGGTGACGATGGGGTGACTCGCGTATGGAAAATTAGCGATGCGCAGACGTAGACTTGTAATCTAAATCTAAGCGATGCAACATCTAATCTTATCTCTCATCAAAATTTCTTGAATGACTCCGTCGTTCAAGCTTGGCCGAAACCAATCATTCATATAGCAACTTGTATCGTTATACCCTCTAGACTCTTAGAACGTTGTGTACCATGCCCCTCAAAGGACTCGCACCCTCCAACATTCCGGTGAAGCCCTCTCATTTCGACATAGAGAAAGTCATCCGACCTAACATCCTCGCGCTTCATCCCTACCGATGCGCTCGGGACGACTACCAATCTGGCATCCTGCTCGATGCCAATGAAAACGCATTGGGGCACTCCATTACAACCGCAGACCTTCCCTCCTCCGACCTCAACTCCACTCTGGACTTAGATTTACACCGATACCCTGACCCATCTCATGTTGAAATTAAGCAACGCATCGCCGACCTTCGAAGCGTTCCTGGGCCAGACCATGTTTTCCTGGGCGTTGGCTCAGATGAGGTTATCGACCTCCTTATGAGGGTGTGCGTCGCCCCTGAAAGGGAAAAAATCCTAATCACGCCGCCGACGTATGGAATGTACGCCGTATGCGCAAACGTCAATGATGTTGGGATCGTCAAAATACCCCTGGAATTGAGCGGAGATCATGGTGAGGGGGGAGATAAGGGGAGATTCAGTTTGAGAGTCGATGAGGTATGGATCTCCGCCGCTGACCGTCATCTGGTGGTACACATCTGACTTTCAACTCTACCTCCTGGTTGCTCTGCTCTGCCACCACCATGTTTCCGTTCTTAATTGAAGGTCAAGAAAGCAATCGACGTAGATCCATCAATCAAACTGATTTTCCTGTGCTCCCCTGGCAATCCGACTGGAACGCTATTGTCCCTTTCCTCCATCCGAGCCCTCTTGGACTACGAGAAATTCCAGGGTATTGTAGTGGTGGATGAGGCGTACGTCGACTTTGCCGGAGCTGACGGAAGCGCCGTTTCTCTGGTCAAGGATTATGCAAATCTGGTGGTCATGCAAACACTTAGCAAAGGATTCGGACTGGCAGCGATCAGGTATGGGCCAAACGACAGACGGTATATTCTGCGTGGCTGACATAGGAATCTTTGAACAGGCTTGGTATAGCAATCGCCCAGCCTCCATTAATCCAGGTTCTCACAAACACGAAAGCACCCTACAACATTTCGACGCCATCAGCCGCATTAGCCTTATCGGCCCTCTCTGGCTCCTCTCTGTCCTCTATGCGTTCAA
This sequence comes from Clitopilus passeckerianus, assembly GCA_944990035.1. Lineage (NCBI taxonomy): Eukaryota > Fungi > Basidiomycota > Agaricomycetes > Agaricales > Entolomataceae > Clitopilus > Clitopilus passeckerianus. The sequence continues at coordinate 520,903 of CALYLX010000145.1, forward strand.
AGGTCTCTTCTTTGATTGCCTCTCGCGCCTCACTGAAGTCCGCTCTTGCTTCTCTCGCCTCGCTTGGCGTGGGGCCCTCAATTGGATCAGAAAACGCCAATTTCTTAGTAATCCCGATTTTGGAAAAGGGGAGATCCTCGGGCAAACCAGATAACACACGAGCACAGAAAGTGTATAAAGCTTTAGCAGAGGAAAATGGTGTCGTGGTGAGGTACAGAGGGAGCGAGCCGGGTTGCGAAGGTTGTCTAAGGGTTACGATAGGCAGCGAGGACGAGAACAAGACTTTGGTAGAGAGATTGAAAGGTGTACTAGACCAAGTTTAGAGCCTTTGGCTATGTAATCCGTGGAATTCCATTGGAAAACCGATTTACGGGCCTCTCGTTTTCACAGCGTCATCGTTGGTGTTTCCGAGTCATACTATTCCATGAGATTCCACACTTCGGCCATGGCGAGGGACTGTCAATCAAATACATCAACCGACGACAGGAAACCTGGTACCCATTCAGAATACAAGAATCAGATAACGACTGATACTAATCCTAATCCTTCAGAGCTCTTGTCGCGGGTAGCCATCTAAGAAGCTCAAATCACATCACACACACACGTTGGCAGAACCCAAGTATCGGAAGACAAACGTCAAGACGGTACAACACCTTTCGGCACCAGTTTCGCTAGCTTAGATCCCATGGAGCGCGCCGAGGTTCGTATACCCAAGTCCTTCGTAGATATCGCGGCCCATCCCGAACTCACAATTCCTGTTGTCCATGATGTAGTGATGCCGTTTCTATTCGGCATATCACCTCAGACGAAGGTACCAAGATGTTCAGGTCACTTGTAAAGATCGTTGCTCAGAGTAATTGAGCCACTTCTTCGGTTTGATGGCGCTAGTCAAAGTGGATGCTCAAGTGAAAAGAGTGGAGAAGAGAGTGATCAAAAGTACAGAAACCTGACGCTGCCGCCGCCCCGGAGGGACAGACAGCAGTCATCCATTCTTGACCGTGACAGACTCCAGGGTGCTTTGGGACTGGGTACCGCACCGCTGTTGCCGGCGGCCAACGACGGTTCGGAGACGTTGTCAGCGACACGAGCTCCTCGACGCACCCTTCGAAGTCCTATCCTTCAGAGTAGTCAAAGTCAACGCTGACTACGGTGGCTTCTTCTCCTTCGTTTGCGACCAGTTCCAAAGAGCCAGGATCAGGTTTCATTCCCAGAGCGGAATTGCCGTTGTTCATGCTGTATGGGTCATGAAGGGTGCCAGCGAACTGATATCAAATTTGGGTGATAGCAAGGAACTTTTGGAGTTTCGAAGAGCTACATTGCTGTAAAGCTGGAGCAACCGAACCCGTACCCGTCCTGGGGTTCTGATATGAACGGGATTTCCGGGAGGCGGGAGGGATATGGACTTTTCTTCGCATCTGAAACGATCTTCATTCGGTATCAGGATTGGAGTTTATTCGTGATCGCCATACGACGGGATGCCCGAATATTTGCCCTCCTAACATTTAACATGTGCCAGATGCTCCGACCTTGGGCGAGGTGCATGATGGTAGTAGAAAGTTAGTGTGTACATCTGGCTGGCCTTGCCGACCAGGCAATCAATAGGACTCCCGGACAAATACCCCGAGCCGAGTGGTTGCTTCAAAGTTCGAATACGTCGACAAAATACGCAGCTAACTAGAAGATTGGCTTGAGCCTGTGACGGCCAGGCAGGACCGGCAGCCCCGACATAATAATTCCTGGTCTAATTATATCCATCGCTGTACTCAACCTCTGGCCATCCACTACCGTGTTCCAACGAGAAAATATGTAACGTCCGTTCAAGCTCCCCTCTCTCACAGGTACGAGAGGTCGGCTTTACCTCGAGGCTGCGTATTGGTTATTTTTATCTCGAAAGGGCTTTCGAATGCCCCGAGGACAACCTCTGCAACAAATGAGCTGAGCAGAACGGATGTCAAACTGGGTCGAACAAGCTCGTATTCTGACAACCCCTCGCACCAAGCCTTGCCTCTAAGCAATCTTATCCCCCTACCAAAAGAGCTATTGAAAATTCGACAGGTTACGCCACTTTTCCCGACACGATCTCAACTATCGCTTGCGGAACGAAATATGGTATCCCTTCTGGCTTCTCAATGGGCCTGAACTGACCAACCATTTCTTCGTTGGTGTAATAGCTAACCGCACCCACCTTCTCTAAGAATTGCGTTGGCAGAGATCTTGAGACATGCGTTTGAGAGTGGAAGTGTAAACGCCCAAGGCACGTCTTGCCGATTGAATTGCCTGTCTGACACTCAATTGCGGGATCACAAGACGGTGCTACAGGTGACCATCCATATCCTCATGGGATATTCTGCGCTGTCAAGCAACTCAACAAAATTATCCGTTACGGATTTTCAGCTCTCTTCATAGAAAATTGCAGACATAAGTCCTTTGACTACCAGTCACATGATCGGTCCAACTCAACTCTTTAAAGGACATGTCGTAAATACCAACAGTGGACAAGGCAGTGGACTCTTCGTTGGGAAGTCCAAATTTAGCCCAACTGTCCTAGGCTTCTTGGCACCACTTTGGACAGACGCCCACACGCTACATGTCACCCTCGGGGCACCAAGAGAGGTCCGAGACTTACATTGTATTGATTAACGTCCTGGCTGCTGCTTCCAGACACGAATGAAAGGATTTCCACGCTGGGAAAGTGTTCCCAATAGAGTTATCCCGGAACGGATTGGGCCATTTGCACACATCTGCAGTTAAAAATTGTCTTACTTGATAGAAGGAAACTTGAAGCTGGACCGTCTACAAGTCTCGGCTGAGCATTTTGTATTTAGAAACCCTAGGCAGTACAGAATGTATGCTGTCTTCCCTTCCTTGCTCAAGGCCGGTAGAATACGGATAAGATAGTGGTTTCTATGCTGCAGCCCCAATATACGTTGGTACCTCAGTGTCCCAGCCACTGATAACTGACTTCAGAGTGGAGATTATCTGGATAGGGTCATGGAGCTTACTCTAAATCATGAATCTATATCCCCTTCCGTACAGGTGACAGACCGTAGGAATTTAATCAAGTGAAGTCAGAAGCCAACATTGCGGGGAGGATCCAGGCGAAGTGAGATGGCACGATATTCCTTCCGAACATGGATAATCATAATCTACAACGGTTGCCGAAGATGCCGCCTCGTTGTCTCCCAGTTTCGATCTCCGATATGCCGACTCGGCTCTCAACTTCCCAACAAGTTCTCGTCACTCTTCTCGCCAGGACAAGCGCACCAGTTGGGGCTCACGCATGCATGCCTTATTTTCACCGAAACCGGACCGGTGAGATATATCGCCATATCTGAAGATGTTGATTGGATTCAAATTCAAGGCGGGAGGGAGTGGACAGGACTTACCATCTACGGAGCAAAGGATCACGTTGTGAGGATTAACCCTCGTTTGAAAGTGGCCTCGGAGTTGCTCTCTACAGGCAACATTCTTCGTCACCATAACTCTCGAAACTCAATCATCGTTGCAGCTGGTTGTAGTTGCAACAGCACGTCCTCCACTTCATGTGGAAGTATAGCGGTTCTGTTACCTTAACAGGGTCGACGAAACCTTCCTTGGTGGTGATGTAACACAAGACCTACGATGGTACCTTCGGAGTTGGTATCTTCTACAGCGTCGATCCACGTTGCATATACAAACGATATTGGGCTTGAATTGGATGCATCCTCAGGTGTTCGAGGCTGTTGAGGTTCGCCGACTAGCAGAACGTCGAGCACAAGTTCATAATCACCGTACCCGCGATACGTCTCTTATCCATATGACCTCCACCTGCAGACGGCGGCTGATCTTCAGATTTCCAGCCAAATGGTATCTGTTGCGGATAGGCTATGATCGGTCAAGATATGGCAAATGGGGTACTAAAGTTTCTATTGATCCAAATGGATCGGTGCAGCGGTTTACTCCGGCCAGCGCTCACATTGCCACCAAGTACGTGAGGTAGTTTTCCCGGGGTGTCCGGAGTGCAGGTATCTTGGATTGCCGAAACGATCTTTCAATCGGTCATCAAGTTCTTTCCTGGTGTAGCAAAACTATATAGACTCCCTTCTTAGGTGGGCGATAGTACCTCTCTTCTGCAGGATCCTAGATGTCTCATATCTTCTCTCTTGAAGACCTTGCTCGGTCAAAAGTGCATCTCCAATTCCTCAGCCCGGACCAACCTCCGAACATTCAATGGAGGTCACTGTCTAGACCAATCTCTGTTGCGGCCTTCGCGAAGTCACTGTCGATTAGAGTAAATCTGTCAACAGTTGACGGCCGCCCTTCTCTGTCTATGTTCCTAATTGAGGATCCCGATGCCAAAGAGGATTTCTGCTTTGGCTCGAACTATCAGGTTGGTATATGCTATAGTTTAAATAGAAACACCAAAGCTAATCGATACATTCCAGGAGGAAGAACGTGAGTGAAGCCCTCCATTTCAGTTCGTGTTGCTCCTGAACTCGGTCAGTAGCGAGTCAGGTTGATCTTACTGGGTCGACGAATGCGATGGGGCTCTACCACCCATCGCCAGTTGGCGTCTTCGGTACCAACTTCCTCCCACCATATCGAGGGTCTTCTGTTGGAAGTCTAACAGATAGTCAAGATGGAAGGATCTTGTCTACACCAGGTAGAGTGAAGCTGTCGACTACGATACGCTTGACTTACCACATTGGATTTGAAGAACTAGAATCTTCTTCAAGATTATCGAGTCCCTCTTCGTCAATCTTTTCAACCCCACCGCTATCCAACAACTGCGACTCCAACCTATATAGCACCGAATTTATGAGCAGTAATCCGCATACGCCTAGCTCTGAAAGTAAGCATTAATCTATCCATCGCAACGAAAACGTTCTGACTTGTGCACCTAGTCCGACCGTCTCTAGAATCACCTGGGGAAGAGTCATCTGCCTCATTTCTGATGGGGTTTGACCTTCTCTTTCAAAACGGAGCGCAGATAAAAGGGCCGAATCCGGAGCTCGCCAGATCGGAATTTTCAAACATGGCGGGGTCAATGATGCATCGACCTGTGGCTGGTGCCAAGGGGCAAATCGGGTCTCAAACCTCGGATTTTTCAACGGTTGATGCGCCATGCGACGATGATTGGCCCAAAAGAGTAAGGAGGATCAACGGTACTCGTCGAGCTGGAAGGGGACGATCTGACACCCCTCAGGCGAGAGGGGTGAGGAAGCGCGTCAAATGCTCTATCTGCGACGAGACCTTCTCCCGACGTCATGATATGATGAGACACGAGGTAAATACATTTCATTATACAACCCTCGACCAAATTTGAACGCTTTTTCAGTCTGCCCAGCATGGAAAAATCCAAGAATGGACATGTCAAGCCTGTGGCAAATTCTTCGCCAACGAATCGATGCTAGCCATCCACGACTGCCGAAAATGTCCTCGATAAAGACTGTACAATAGTTAATGTAGCCATAGTCATTATATTGTATTTCTACTATTTATCTACGTATCTATAGCATAACTAGACAGGCGCTAGCCATGTCGCTGGAGCGACAAGGACTTCAAGTATAATTAATTTACGACTTTACGAACCTCTGCCACCACAATACACAATATTCACCCACTCATATCCTTGTCGCCGAGTGTAATACAATTATGTCCGCGAAGCCTGTGTCCGCCCAGAAATACTATCGTTTGATTTCTTCTGCCGGAGTGAACTGAGACAACCAAGCCCATCGTTGACCTCGTGGCGACGATCTTTCTTCAGCCACTGACACACTAACAGGTCGCTGTGCAAATGGATGCTTGGCTCATCCCCGACACGACTAAGTCGTTAGAGACGGAGGGCCCCACTCACCGATCCGACTTTATCAACTATAGCTCATTCATGGACAGAATGCGCTATGGATACTGTTCCAAGTTCCTTGCAATACTGCCACATTTCAACGTTACGGGAGTCATAACATTACGAATTGGTATACTAGTACTACATGGCACTAACAAGTTTACATATGTGGGATGATCTAACAAAACGCGAGGAGATCAAGGGAAATGGTGGCCAAGGACTCGAAAATCTTCTATCTAAAGGCCAATCCGTTCCACCTCCAATTCGACGATCGTGGGGGCTTCAGGGAAGCGAGGGGTGATTTTACAATCAAAGTGAGCAGGACGCCTGTAAAAATGCAAGTGAGCAAACAGATCAAACCTCCATGCAAGGAGCACGTACACAACAAGTCCATCTTCGAAGCAGTTCTCGACATCAGCAGGGGTGTCGCCTGGCGCGATGTTGGTTGCCCACAACATCGTTGCCATGTTCATGAAGAGAGCCTGATCAGCGACATGACGGCCAACACAAACCCTTCTGCCAAAGCCGTACGTGGCGTGTCCCTCCTCCTGAGTAACTTTGCCATCTTTATCAATGAAGCGTGCAGGGTCGAAGTCCATGTTGTTATCTCCATGAACAGCAGGATTGTGGTTGAGATCCCAGACGTTGCCGATGATGATGCTATTCTTGGGGATGAACATGCCTTTGTACCAGTCATCCTCAACGGTATGGTGGGGGAGTCCGAAAGGATCAACTGGGCGCCAGCGAAGAGCTTCCTTGACCATCGCTTGAATATAAGGAAGGTGCGGTACATCTGCGAAGGTGGGTAGGCGGTCCCGGCCAACTACGGCGTCGAGCTCAGCTTGAGCAATCTTTTGAACCTCGGGGTGAGTAACCATAGCCAACATCCACCAGGACATCACTCCCGCAGTCGTTTCGGAGCCAGCAACACTGAGGGTACGGTTAATGAGGGCAAAGCCACCCAGGAAGGTCCACTTTCACTTACTACATAGATGCAGACACCCAAGACTTTTCGTAATCAGAAAGGCCATGGCGACCACCATCCTTGACCAAGCTTGCAGTAAAGCTGCGGTCATCACCCTGTGCCTATAATACCCGTCATGTTGTGCAACCTTACAAGTGGAAGAATCACTTACAACACGTTCACGGACGTCATCGTAGAGACCCAGGAACATCTCAGAGTCCTTCTTGTGCCAGTCTTCAGCGTCACGCCTCCATTTTGCGAATCTGCGAGGGATGTAGAGCATCCATGGGAAGAACTCGACCAGATGTGCTCCAGGGCGACCAGCACATGCCAAACGTGCAGCAAACTCGTTGACCTTCTGGACGGCAGGGTCTGACTCAGACTTGATCGGGGGCGTGTCGTAAACCACGGACATGACAGAAGAGGCACCAGTACGGCGGAGATGATTGAACCACTCCTTAGGTTCCGTCAAGACTCCATGCGCGAGCAGTGTGGCTTCGTTCGACTGAATTGGCTGGTATCGATGCGCGACCGACTTGTTGAGACCTTCGTGAGCCGCCTTCCTCATGCGGCGCCAACTATAATAGGGATTATGAGATGATTTATTCGAAAGATAACAACGAAAACTAACGTGTTATTGTAGCGAGTGAATACGAAAAGAAGGCCTCCCGTCAAAAGCTCAGAAACCATGATGTTGCGAGGACGGTCGGTATTCTTAATAGCACGGCGTTCAAGGAGTTCATCGGCAGCCTCCTGAGAGTTGACGACGACGAAGTGCTGGCCAGCAATGTTTAGATAGAGAACTTCTGTATCTACAACAAATTATCTTAGTTGTTGCATCACATTCTCGGTTGGCGATAACTTACTGAATTCTTTCCTCCATGCTGACAGGCGTAACCAAAGCTTATTACCGCCAAGCTGAAGAAGGTTGCCGAGAACGGGGAGCCCTCGAGGGCCAGGTGGTAGGTGCCTCAGGGGGCTCCGTAAATAACGAGCGATGGATATGCTAGCAAGCGCGGACAATAGGAGGAGACAAAGTGTAGGTCGATCCTTAAGAGCGCTGAATACTGGGGATCGTGAACCTGGTATCGTTGTCAAGAATTCGGAAGTAGCATCGACTATGCTCTCATTGCCATATGAGAGTCGATGCCATGAGCCCTTCAGGAGGTCTAGCAATTGAGAGCCGGTGGAGGACATTGGTGAGTCTAGTTCAAGGGCAGCGGGAGTATTCCTTGAGCAAATGACAGGTCAAACAGTGTAGATAAGGGCCTCACTGCTTCCAATTGAATCCACTCGAAACCTCGGTGGAACATTGCGGGCACACTCGGGTACTGGAAGAAAAGGTGACGGAAGCTTAAACTCAACAGGAGTTAGGTAAGAGCCATCTATCTAGCACCGCGTAGGACTAGAAATGGTTGAGAGACTCCGAAACGGTGATGAAAGAACCCAAAGGACCCAGGAACTTGAAGTCATAGGATCTGGCAGTGGTGGTTGAGGTCAACGCGCACCTCTCGGATCAGGCTTTGGGCCCTTGGGATCAACCCAACCTGTTGTGGTCGGGCACCGCTTTCGATTGCAACGTTCTACTTATTAGCATGTCCATGGATACTGAGACGGCCGTGGAACTCGTTCTTCCGTGTGGGGCTTGATTCATCGGAAACTTGTTCCCCCGCAGACTTAGTACTTTGCTCTAGCAACCTGACCAGAAGCATCGAACCTCTGGCCTTAAAATGTGAGGGCTATCGCCTTTAAACCATGCGCGGTTTCTTACTTGGGTAGGAGTGGGTTAGTAAAATTCTACAATACAGCGGCTTTTGTCCTTGACTTGCAGGGGTGCCCGTGGCATAGTAGAGGTGCCGGAATATGTACTGTGATTCAGCTTAAGCAGCCCGAAATCTGCTGTGGTACAGTACTAGGTTCAGACTGCCGAGCGTATTTACGGAAATGGGCCGAAAGGCGGCCAAAGAACGTACCAAGAGGCGTTTGGATCCGCGGTAGAACACTTTGTTTTTGAAAGATCATCGAACTGGGTAGCCCTCAAAACCTCCCTCAATTGACTAAGATGACGCCAATGCATAGTACGTACTGTATCACTTGACCCATCTTTAAAGCTCTCTGGGGGTGAAACTTCGTAATAATATCTATGAACATCCTAGAGTACGCTGCAACTTTCTATGGAACTTCGAGCTTCTATCACAGTCTGACTTCGAACAGGTCATAGAACACGAAGAAAACAATCGCGGCTCACACCATGTTCCGGAGCGATGCGATAGGTATCTGAGCACGACCGTAGCTTCTGACAGAGACCGAGTCTCCAAGGGATAAATTATCGAGATTATCGAGGTTCGTCGAAGGTCCTATCGATGTCTACCACCATTCGCCTTGTCGTTTTCACCGTAGGAGTCGACTCACGTGGAGATAGCTTAATGAACCAGAGTGATATGCGCAGCCCGCCGAGAACTCGGTGCCTATCAAGAAAGTCAATCTGGGAAAGCACATAGATGTAATCGAACGTATCCCATGATGATCTCGTTATCCGACACGGCATTTCGTCAGCGGTAGGCACCTCACCAACGTGATGAAGGAAAAGAAGGAAAAGAATCAGGGATTTTCTAAGTCATGTCTTTCATCATCGGTTGCCGAGGCTGACTGGACCCGATCCGAGTTCATAGGAGGAATAATTTTATCATGATTGCTAGTGAGAATAATACATATGATGGATCAAGTGATGGAGACGTGGTTAAAATAAGAAAATTATGCAGAATGTGAGTAAATATGTGAAATCCTCTAAGATGGGCCCCCAAGAATTGCTCGCTAGCGCTAGTCAAGCATCGTTCTCGTCGACCTTCTCCTCTTGTTGGATGAGGAATGGGGTGAAAGGATCAGCAGACACGGTGCATTCGACGATGCGAGATTTCTGGACCTCCAAGCCCTCATCACCGAAGTATCTGAAAGGGTTCATGAGCTAAGGAGCCTCTGACCGAAGTTTCCGATACTCACCTGCCGGAGCCGAAGTTCCACTCATCATGGCCACGGATCCAGAGACCCAAACCTTCAACATAAGCCTCGACCTCGCGATCGATCCTGGCACCCCAAGAAGGGAAGCCGTTCTGCTTGAGGCGGACATCCTCCCTGAGCCTCAAGAAGTGCTCAACAATAGTGTCATGGTAGTCGGAGATCCACTGGATACCACCATCGACGTTGGTGTTGTGGTTGTGCATGACGACTGTGACTGCGTTATAGTTAGCATCGTCGGCGATGATCTCCTTCTTGTACGAGCACATGTCCTATAACCCCAGCTATTAGCAACCGAGAACATAGCAAATGAGAGGGCCATACGTTAGCAAGGACAATCATGTCGGTGGTATCCCGAGCGAGAGCAACAATGGTGGGGTGCTCCATAACCTCATGAGGAAGATCGACTTCAAGAGTGATCTCGAGGAGGGCGAAGGAAGGGTCGGAGCCGATGTTGTCGCGGCGAGCACTCAAGTACTCCTCCATGGTGCAGATGTAATTGGCATCCCTACGTTCCGCCTGTTGGATGACGGAGTCTAGGTAGGTGCGCCAGGACTTGACGAAACGTTCTTCACAAGCCTGGGTGGCGTTCTTACGAGCGCGTGCCCAGAATCTTCAATCTCGTTAATTCACTTGTCCTCAGCACTGGCAGACATTGACTTACTGTCTAGCGACCTCACCAATGAAGTGCTCGCCCTCAGGGCGGGGCTTCTCCGGGTTTCGGATGGCATCCATAGTAGCCTCGCACAGAGTCTTCACACCCTCGAGATCGAGATAGTCGGTGTACTCATCCAAAGTGAAGAAGGTGTGCATGAGATCGCAAACACTGCGAAGGTTGTAAGGGCTACCCTTAGGGAAGCACAAAGCGGAAACAAGACCTAAGAGGTGTTAGCGGAGCAGCTCAAAGACAAACCGATGATGAACTCACTGAAGTCGCATTTGTTGAAAGCAACTTGAGCCTTGGGAGAGAAGGGCCTGAAGCTCTCGAGCCAAGCGACAGACTCGGCCTGGCATTGACGGTAGTAGGGACTGATCTCACGCTTCCAGGGCCAGTTGCGGAGAGTATCAGGGAGAGTGTAGAACTTAGGGATAGCGGCAGGCATCGTGTACTAGGGTAGGACTCGAGTAGAGTGGCTTTAAAAGGGCAGGCGGATTTAGAAGTGTAGAGAGAGGAGTAGAAGGAAGTAGACGAGTTTGCTGATTTCTGGATGACATCTAGACTCAGTATTTAACTAGTCCAGCCAAAGCCTTGAAACATATGCACCGACCATACACTGTACGAGTCGGACATGGATGCTGTTATCGTCCACCGGAGGAAACTGTACACGCCCGCATAGCTAGCATGAAAAGTCCGAAGCCTCAAAGATCGGTCGGTTATGCCCCATCCCAGTCGTTGCTCCATGCTGCTGAACAAGCCCGAGTAATTTCATAGGATTTGTCTGTGTTTTAGCCCATATAGCAAAGGCGGATAATATCATAAGACTGGCGAAGCCAATTAGCCGGTGCCAGAGAGGTGGCTTGCATCCGCATCAGCTGCGTTTGGGAAGCTGAGCCACTTGAGAACAACCCCCGTTGAGGACGATTTACTGCCAAACTCGTCAGTTTTAGGCCCAAGGTGCGAACGCCAATCAGTGTTACCTTTCTTGTCGAGAAAACTACTAATTGATAGAGGGATCTTCGTATGCCAGCTGGTGTTCAGATGTCACGTAGCCCACTGTCGAGGTAGCACTTCCTTATTGGGCGGCCGCAGATCCAGGCTGAGACGAAAGTTGCCCACAGCTAACAACAGTCAACACGAAGCACTCGATATCTCAAAAAGGGAAATATCTCTTGAAACCGACCGATGGTATGCGCACCGACGCTTTTGGTCAATCCCGCTGCCCACACCTAAATGGCCGTGTTCAAATGGTCCGAAAACGGAGAGCTCCAATGGCCCGATTGCCCGCACCGATTGGATACAAGTGATATCCCTTCGAGAAGGGAATGAGCCTCTCCCGACCTATGTAAGCCAAATAGCATATTTTGCGGCAGCGTGCCTTGAGTGGTGAAGGAGGGAACCCGAACCGAGATCGTCTGGTGATTGTGGTCGGGGTCACTGAGCTTAACTCTTGAAATTGAATCACGATCATTCACCAAACGTCCAACGTCGACCCACTCACAGTTGTATTGACTGGCCCCGAGCACGCACATTACCCACACTGAATAAGGGGCATGATCCAGCAATCACTACTATATATCGGTGAATGATGCGTTCGAAAGACCTGAGCAAGGCTTGCCTACCTCCACTTACAACCACGAACATTGGAGGAATTTCAGAAACACGCGAATTGCTATGCCAAACTTCAACATCGAAACGACGGTGCAACAGGTCGCAGCGGCTTATCCTGGAAGAATTGCAGGTCGAACATTCCTGATCACAGGTGCGACCTCAGGCCTAGGTCTGGCCTTTGCGAAGTTCCTTGCAGGAGCTGAGGCCGGGACGGTGATTGTGACGGGAAGATCAGAGGAACGGTAGGTGTTCCCCTGATGTTGCCATGATGCTTAGTAGGGCTAACGCTGCAGATTCATTAGGCTGAAACGACCTCTGGCCGAGATACAATCAGCCGCTAGTCATGGAAAGACGGTGATCAAACATGTCCTCATGGACCTCGCAGATTATGATTCTGTGAGGAGAGCAGCGAGTGAAGTGAAGAACTTTGGGATCAAAGTGGACGTATTGGTTAACAACGCGGGTATCATGGCTGTTCCTTACAAGAAGGTCAATGGCTACGAGAGCCACTTCGTCGCGTGAGTATCAGCATCGATCATTGGGTTTCACTGAACGTCTCTGCAGGAACCACCTTGGGCCATTCTTGTTTACAAATCTCCTCTTGGAATCTATTCAAGACGGTGGCCGCATCATCATTGTGACGTCCTTTGGCCATTCCCACAGCGCGGTTCGATTCGACGACATCAACTTCGAAGATGGGAAAGCATATAACAAGTGGTATGGACCTTCCTCGTTCTCTCAAAAATCTCGCGGTCTAATAATGGGGTTTACTTTAGGCAAGGATACGGACAATCCAAAAGCGCAAACATCCTATTTTCAAAAGCTCTAACCAAGAGACTGAAAAGCAGGCGCATAGAGAGCTTCGCCGTCCATCCTGGCGCGTTCGTCAACACTTCCCGATCTCTTACTCCAGTTAACTAAACGAGGTTCTCTCAGAATCCCGGATACAAACCTTGGCACCCATCTCGACTTCGTCGCGGAAGGTCTTACCGATAAAGACGGAAAGTGGCAGATCCCTACCATCGTTCGTGACATAGTGCTTTGCATGCATCCATAGAATGCTCACTCCAGATTAGACCGTAGATAATGGCATTGCGAGCTATCTCTATGTCGCGATTTCGCCTGAGATCCATGGAAAAGGAGGGGCGTATATCACGGAGTCGCAAATACAGAATACTGCAATTCCACAACCAGACGAAGACGCCGACAGGCTTTGGGACCTGTCGAATAGCATACTGGGAGCGTCATTCGGACGAGAAAAGGCCCATCTTTAGCGTCATTCGTATGGCCAAAACGCTTTCAAGATTCTTGCAATGATAGTCTCTGTATACCCCTTTAGCAAGTTTGCTTTGAAGAAACATCGATCCAAACTTCCAGGTACAACCCAAGTTCGAGAGATCAGAAGAGAGCGAGTCCGATTGCTTGAGGAACAAGTACTGAGTATTGAATGGTTTTGAAAAGCCAAGGCCAGACTGTCGGAAGAGAAAGCCTGGCGTAAACTGTCTTTCCACCGCTTTTGCTCATTACTTGGCACGAACCGAGAGACCTTGGGTCGTTTCGGATCTTCGAGAAAAACATGCCACGCTTCGGCTCTGCAAGGACCTCAAGGACTGTCAATTCGGGTCACACATGATGTCACTTGTTGTGGCTGCAGATTCGCATCTGTCACTGGAGTGAGAGTTTTTGTAGCTCTTCGATGTTGTTTCTGTAAATATAACCTATTTTTGTAGCCACAAACTCATGGCAAGGCAGTCATTGGAGGAAACCAAAGGAAGGAGGAGGAGGATGAAGTGCTGACCAACCCGGCTCAAACTGTTTGCCGGAAGGTGCTGACTAAGGAGCTAACGACGCCGATGACCCACCTTCCGTTTCCGCCTGCAAACGGGAATTGAAAATCAATAAACATAAACAACAGTCCCCGGACAACCACGACGGCGTAAAGCCATCTTTCTTCACAGTAACTATGATCCCCAGGCTGGTTGGTAGGCGTTTGCCAGGTGCAGCGAGGTTCTCGAGGCCTATAGCCTCAATTCGATACCCTCATCGTCATCTGGCCACTGCCAGACCACCTACCAACAATGATTTGTTCGCCAACGGGACAAATGCTTATTACGCAGACGAAATGTATCGTCACTGGAAAAATGATCCCAAGTCCGTGCATGCGTCCTGGGACGCATATTTCTCTGCATTAGACAAGGGTGTTCCGGCTGGCCATGCGTATCAAGCCCCTCCAAGCGGCTACCTGCCACATCCCGCTGACGGCGCACCTGCTTTGCACCCGTCTGGAGGCTCGGAGCTTGATGTTCACTTGAAAGTACGTTTTTCCTCTTCTCGCAGTTGAAAGTTAACCTTAAACTCTTCTCAGGTTCAACTCCTTGTCCGTGCATACCAAGTGCGAGGCCACCACCTTGCTGAACTTGATCCACTCGGCATTTTGGATGCTGATTTGGCAGATGTCAACCCCCCTGAGTTGGAGCTCAGCAGATATGGCTTCACGGAACGTGATCTCGACAAGGAAATTACCCTCGGCCCCGGTATTCTCCCCCATTTTGCCACTGACGAACGCAAATCAATGAAGTTGAGGGAAGTCATCTCATTGTGCAAACGCATTTACTGTGAGTTTATCATGGCGAGCTAATTGAGCTTCGATACTAATAATTTGGAATTAGGCGGTGCTGTTGGTATCCAATATATCCACATTCCCGACAAGGAACAATGCGACTGGATTCGGGAGCGCGTTGAAGTCCCCAAGCCTTGGAACTATACCGTAGAAGAAAAGCGAATGATTTTGGATCGTCTCATCTGGTCGGAATCCTTCGAGAAATTCATGGCCAGCAAGTACCCGAACGAGAAGCGCTTCGGTCTTGAAGGCTGCGAGGCTCTCATTCCCGGAATGAAAGCACTCATCGACCGCTCTGTTGACCATGGCGTCAAGCATGTCACTATTGGCATGCCTCATCGTGGCCGCCTTAACGTTCTTGCCAACGTTATCCGTAAACCTATTGAAGCCATTCTCAATGAATTCGGCGGTAACGACCCTGATAACTGGCCAGCTGGAGACGTCAAGTACCATCTTGGCGCCAACTACGTGCGACCGACGCCTTCAGGAAAGAAGGTGTCGCTCTCCCTTGTCGCCAATCCCTCTCATTTGGAAGCCGAAGACCCCGTCGTTCTAGGGAAAACTCGTGCCATTCAACACTTCGAAAACGACGAAGCCAGCCATCAAACCGCCATGGGCGTGCTCCTCCACGGTGATGCTGCATTTGCTGGTCAAGGTGTTGTGTATGAGACCATGGGCTTCCACAATCTCCCCAGCTATGGCACTGGCGGAACCATTCACCTTATCGTAAACAACCAGATTGGTTTCACGACCGACCCTCGTTTCGCCCGTTCCACTCCTTACCCCTCCGATATCGCTAAGGCTATTGACGCACCCATCTTCCACGTTAACGGTGACAACGTCGAAGCCGTCAACTTCGTCTGCCAGCTTGCCGCAGACTACCGCGCCAAGTTCAAGAAGGACGTCGTCGTCGACATTGTTTGCTACCGCCGACATGGTCACAATGAGACCGATCAGCCCAGCTTCACGCAGCCCAGAATGTACGAGGCGATCAAGAAGCAACCCACACCATTGACCCAATACTCCAAGTTCCTGGTTGGACGAGGCACCTTTACCGAGAACGACATCGAGGAGCACAAGAAGTGGGTCTGGGGCATGCTTGAGAAAGCCGCCACAGCCGCCAAGGACTACGTTCCTACCAGCAAGGAATGGCTCTCCGCTTCCTGGCCTGGCTTCCCTTCGCCCAAGGAATTGGCAGAAAGGGCACTTCCTACCCGCGCCACCGGTACCGACGAAGCTATCCTCCAGAAAGTGGGCAAGGCCATTTCCTCCTACCCATCTGGTTTCAATCCCCACAAAAACTTGGCTCGTATCCTTGCTACCCGTGGCAAGTCTGTTGAGGAGGGCAAGAACATCGACTGGTCCACCGCCGAGGCCCTTGCCTTCGGTTCGTTGGCATTGGAGAAGATTCATGTCCGCCTGTCTGGCCAGGATGTGGAGCGCGGAACTTTCTCTCAGCGCCATGCCATGATCCATGACCAGAACAACGAACAGCAATACATTCCTTTAAATGACCTGGGTTCCAGCCAGGCACGCTTCGTCGTTTGCAACTCTTCTCTATCAGAATTCGGTACCCTCGGTTTCGAACTCGGATACTCCCTGGTGTCACCAGACTCTATTACGATCTGGGAGGCGCAGTTCGGTGATTTTGCCAACAATGCCCAATGCATTATTGATCAATTCATTGCTGCCGGTGAAAGGAAATGGCTGCAGAGGACCGGTCTAGTCATGTCCCTCCCTCACGGATATGACGGACAAGGACCTGAACATTCCAGCGGAAGAATTGAGAGGTTCTTGCAGCTTTGTGATGACCATCCACATATCTTCCCTACCCAGGAGAAGATTGAGAGGCAGCACCAGGATTGTAACATGCAGGTTGTGTACCCAACGTAAGTCAAGCATTTTCGTGCGGATCAGGGAAGCAGTGACTGACGCTTCCCTTCAGGACACCCGCGAACTATTTCCACGTCCTTCGTCGCCAGATTCATCGCGATTTCCGCAAACCAGTCAGTCCTTTCCGCTATTGACCTCGAATACCTTGACTCATAATAATATAGCTCATCCTCTTCTTCTCGAAATCTCTCCTTCGTCATCCTCGTGCTCGTTCAACTCTTGACGAGATGGTTGGCGATACTCACTTCCAGCGCTACATCCCTGAGACTCAGCAGGAGTCGTTGGTTGCTCCTGAAGAGATTAAGCGTCACATTCTTTGCACGGGTCAAGTCTACCATACTCTCCTTCAGGAACGTGAAGAGCGTGGCATCAAGGACATCGCTATTAGCAGGGTTGAACAACTCTCCCCTGTTCCTTATGATCTGGTACGTTTTATTATCTCCTCCCAAAACTCGCTCGGTACTGATCAATGGCCGACTACAGATCACCCCTCACCTCGACATGTATCCTAATGCTGACCTCCTGTGGTGCCAAGAAGAGCCAATGAACAACGGTGCTTGGACGTACATCGGCCCTCGCCTCTACACTGCTGCCAACCGCACTCAGCACCACAAGGGCAAGTACCCCTACTATGCCGGCCGCGGCCCCACCAGCTCTGTTGCCACCGGAAGCAAGGTACTTTTCATTCTTCCCTCCTTTGGAACACTTCGGCTGATTCTTTGCTCCAGTCTCAACACAAGAAGGAGGTCCAACAGTTCCTTGACACTTCATTCGACCTGTCAAAGGGTGAACACTAGACATTCTCCTACTTGGTTAATTCGTTGCTCTCGAAAATAATTATTAGAACTGCATTTAATACAACTATTTCCGTTTCGCTCTCCTTTCCTTTGTTCCATAATGCGCATAAAAACCTAGTAGCAGTAGCAACCAACCGTATCTACTCCACTAAATTATAATAAGACGCGTCAAGTCGCGTTACTTGTCACAGTCACGTCTGCTAAATCCTTTTGTCTCCGTTGCCTGCCCGTCCAAGTTCCCGCTACCCCGGAGGTACATAAGTAAGGACCACCGCCTTTGTGTGCTCCCCATTTCTCTCCAATGCGCGCCATTCACCTTGTACTGGCCGCTGCAGCCTTTGCATCCCCTGCCCTTTCCTGGGGAATCGCAGGTAAGTTCTCGCGCCAACGTGGACCACCATTCAAGTTACTCACATTATCTATAGGCCATGAGATAGTGGCTACGATAGCTCAAATACATCTGCACCCCAGCGTTTTCCCTGTTATATGCGATGTGCTGAACTACACCTCTCCCATTCCTGGCGAGCCACAATGTCATCTCGCACCTATCGCTGGCTGGGCGGACAAGATGAGGTACAAGATGCGGTGGTCTTCTTCGTTGCACTACGTCAACGGCCTGGACGACTATCCTTCTCAAACCTGTGCCTTCCCCGGACCTCGAGGCTGGGCTGGGCCGAAGGGACATAATGTTCTTGGTGGCCTCCGCAACGTATCGACAATCTTGGAAAACTATGTCGACGGCAGCAGCCAGGGAAGCCGTCCTTCGTTTGCATCGGAAGACGCTGCAAATGAGGCGTTGAAGTTCCTCGTACATTTCTTTGGTGATTTACATATGCCACTCCACCTTGTAGGTCGTGACCGAGGTGGGAATTCTGTGAAGGTTCGATTTGGACGCAGACTCACTAGTAAGGCACCTCCACTCCCATCCTCCTTCGTCACATTGACATCTATCTTAAGACCTTCACTCTACCTGGGACGGTCTCCTCATTGCTAAGGCCATCCGTGAGACGGCCCCGAAATACTCTCACCCCCTTCCCTCCCCACAAATTGAATGGTCACTTCGCGGAACGATCTACGACTCTTATGTACGACAAATCATGTGGGAGGGCATCCTTGACAAATGGGCCGACGAGGTTGACTCATGGTTAGACTGCCCCGCTGAACCTCAACCTGAGAATCGGTGGCAGCAAGTTATCTCGACGGTTCAGAAGTGGACGACGGGTGTGACGGACCCAGGCAGGGAAACCGACGATAACGTTTTGTGCCCTTATCATTGGGCCTCGGCTATTCACGGTCTGAACTGTGAATTGATCTGGCCCAAGGAACTTGACGAACCTCCCTACAAGCACAGTCTTCCCGGTCGACTCCACACTTCGACCTCCGAGCACGACCACGCTGGATGCCATGAAGCAGAGGAGTTGTCCGAGGAAGACGACTTGCAGCCTCATGATAACTACCTGCAATTGGATACACCAGAGTACGCTGGTGTTATCCGAAAGCGACAGATCATCGAGAAGCTTTTGGCTCAGGCCGGGATCCGCCTTGCGGCACACTTAAACTGGCTTTTTGCCACCCCGGACGAAGTTGGAATGGGCTTGTTATATCGTCGTCACTCTGTAGACATATCTGCTTAGAGATGTGAGAGCAGCCTGCTGTTTTCAGGACCACTTTACCCACTTTACCGCTCGTATGCCTTATATCCTGTAATATGTAGATACCTCCCGAACTTTTTGTGTAAGCCTTGATAGATCATCCAACATCAATACATTTATGAACCACTACCAGTACGTAGTCATAACTAAGAAAAAGGGCTCAATCGGGAATTAAACCCGAGACCACCTGCAGATATGTCCAAAGGACGGGAACAACCCCGAAGCAGGTATCATACTACTAGACCATTGAGCCGACGACGCCGTGATGCTTTCTTGACACTACGACGCTGGTCTCCTGCTACCCACTTTCTTGTTGAAAGTAGTACGCTCTCAGAGGGAGTATTCCCTTTCTCTAGGGTGTATGACCACCACTCTAGTCTCCGTGAATGCATCGATGTCAAACCGACCGTAGCCGGATCCTCCGCTGGACATTGGATGAGACGTTGTTGACTGAACTGAATTGAATAAAAATACCCACCCGAGTCCTCTCAAACCTGCGTTGGGCTCACCATGGACAGTAGCACCGTTGACGTTAATGGTACCTGGGAACAATAAGGCATTTGTGATGACCCACTAGCAAAGCAAAACTCACCGGCTCGCAATTTGGCAGTGACATGCTGCATAGAATAGATATTTTCGGTCCAGAGACCCGATGTCAATGTATAGTCGGAGTCATTCGCAAGGTCGATTGCCTCGTCAATCGTCTCCGCTCTCGCAAAGCTAATGACTGCCAACTTGGATAAGCATGACTGCAGGTAAAGTATCCACGAGGTGTTGACCCACCAGGTCCAAACGATTCCTGACTCCACAACCGCATCCCGGGCTTCACTCCGTTGACCAGGTGTGGCTGAACGACTGCACCTTGTCTCTGAAGGTCCCCCAGGATGAGCTCAGCTCCATCTTTGACGGCTTCCCCGACCAGAGAGATCACGTTTTGGGCAGATGCTTCCGTAAAGAGGGCCGAGAGTTTAGTATCGGCATCGTTTTCCCAGTCACCAGCTTTGAGATCCTTGCAGAGATCGGTTACGGCGGCCAACAAATTCTGGGAGATCGACTTCTGGACGATGACTCTTTCGGTGGACATGCAGACTTGCCCGGAGTTTACTAAAGCTCCGTAGACTATTGCCTTCGCTGCGCGTTGGAGGTTCGCATCTTCCAAAACCTAGTGATGCTCAACAAAGTGATGGTTCCCCGGAAGGGGAGAAAACGTACGATGGTTGGTGCTTTCCCACCGAGTTCTAGCACGCACGGCTTCAGATACTTGGCCGCCTCGACAGCAATGATTCGTCCAACGCGGTCACTTCCCGTGAACTATTTCTACTATCAGTTATGGAGGATCACACAAGCAACCCATCACCTGCATTGATATGCTTGACGGCAGGATGTCCGATCAGCAGAGAAGTGGTCTTGGGTGCATCCTCTTTGGATGTCACAACGAAGTTCAAAACACCTTTGGGTAGTCCAGCTTCATGGAAGAGATCAGCAAGTACAGCTTGGCTGGCGGGGCTGTTCTCAGATCCTTTGAGGACGACGGTGTTTCCACAGATGATAGGAATTGCAATGGCTCGGAGAGCAAGAACTGTCGGGGCATTCCAGGGCGAAATGGCAAGACTATGTTCACAGTCAGGACCCTGAACACGTTGTGAGAAGGCCACATACCATACACCCATTGCTCTTCGTTGCGTCTCTAATTTGGCCCCAGGGATTACCGACTGAAGGGTCTCTCCTTGGAGCTTGCTAGCCAAACCTGCCGTTTCACGAATAGAGTTGCTCAAATGGGTGTTGATGGTAGCCCAAAATTTAGTCGCTGAAGTTTCCTCGGTAATCGCCTGCACGATGCGGTTTTTATATTTGTCCGTTTCAGCAAGATCGGCAGCTCGAAGAAAGATATCTCGTTTCTGCACAGGGGTGTAAATTCCCAGGTTTTGAATGCTTCCGCAGCCGCATGAATAGCAGCCTTGCAATCCTCTTCAGATGCAGAAGCTGCTAAGCTCACTACCTTGTTGGAATATGCATTCCTAACTTCGAAAGTGGCATTCGCGCTGGCTGGCCGAGACTCGCCGTTGATGAAGAGGGAAGTGAAGGTGGTCATGAGTCAAGGGATGGAAATGAATTTGACCATCTGGCTGGCCATTTATATGCTCCGAATCGAAGCAGGCGAGGCGTCAAGCTGATTTTTATCGTCATACCTAAGCCGGGATCATGCACGAGATAACGATTGATCAAAGATCGATCAGGCTCAGGACAGATTCGGTCCTGTTGAGCAGATGATACATCGTAATGTTACACTATTCGGCCCTGCTTTGCTGCAAAACCATCGGAAGGATACCTAGCAAGCGGTGCATAAGACCACAGTTTAAGAGAAGGAGGGATCACAAGTACCTCCAGTTGGTAGATGATAGTCGGGCCAGCCAACCGTGGCGAGGAAAGACCTAAGTAGTCCAACATGAGCCGTAATATGGATGACTGTCATTTTGGGTGTGGTTAGACAAGTGAAGATCCACTATGAAAACATACGCTCACAAATTTCCTTGTCTTCTTCAAAAATTCTATCTAATTCCTGCCTAAAGCGAATCGCAGCTTTGGGTCTACCCTCGCGTCCAGTGGGATCCCAGAACAGATCTTCCTCAGTCAACTCAGGCTCGATATCGAATTCGGGGAACGTTTTCTCGACAAATGAGCGAGGCCGTCGCTTGTCACAGGTATGGAATCCACTTTCTTCACGGAATCCCTGTGGTTGGATGATGTAGATGATTCATATCATGGTCCAAAGCACGTACCTCAGCTACCACGGGACGCTTGTATCCATAAGGTAGAAGGCCATCCCAGGTAATCACCCACGTCTTCAAGGCACGAGTAAGAGGGCTGCAATACATCTTTTCGGGTAGAGGTATTCCATTGGAAAGCTCGGATTTCCACGCTTCATGAGCAAATTGTGCTTGTTCTTCTCCTAGCTTCGTTAATTCTGGGTCCGCTATTAACATATGAGTACCTTGCGGAAGCAGCTACAGATTTAGAGACTTACGCCCCCAAGTCAATTCGTCGTCTCCATCCCGTTGCGACCATCCTCTGAAAGTCATCGTATTGTGTCGGATAGTTCCTCAAACGGTGCTCGTAGTACGTGAGGAATGTGGGACTCACGCATACCATGCCACCCTCCCATACTTGTCCAAAGCCACGTTATCTAGGCAATGCACAAAGTCAGCTTCCGATTGACATACGTATGTGAGGTCAAACCTACGATGGCCTTGTCCGTGCCTGGCGAAGAAAACCAATTTATATCGCGTAGACGCGTCACTTGAGTCGTTCAAACGTTTGATCTGCTGCAGGAGATCGTCCCATCGAGAAGGAGACTCGTCGATTAAGCCAAATCGTGGTGGAATCTATAGTGGAATTCTTCAGCCTCATGCTTCGTCTGATATCTTGTGACCTACCGCAGGAAGCTCTAGGTCGTCGGTAGCTGGGGTCGCGCTCTGAATGAAGAAGCCTGGCATGATCTGAAAGTTGCATGGATCAGCACAATTTAGAGCTTGATGGGCTTTATAGTACGACTGCGTGTATTCACTTGATATTGGGACATTGTCAGCGGAATAGTACGGGAGGTTCCTCGAGATTGGATGTTTGCACGATTGGGTGATGGTGGTGGTAGAAGCTCAACCAGGTCGTCTGACAGTTTCCGACGTTCGCCCAACTCTCGGCTCGTTCTCCCGAACGCTCCAGTTGAACCAGCAACGACGACTATACAAGCTCATAACGAGACTACAACAGTGATATTCCAGTTAGCTCGATACACTAGGTGAGATAATCCTCTAAACATATAAAAAAGACACGAAGACAGCAGTGAAAACGTAGTACTATAGTGAGCATAATAAAGAATAATCAGGGCTATTGGCCAGTGGTGGCAGGGGTCGGGCTCGATGGTGGTGTCTTCATGTAGCTATCAACCCATTTCTGTCGAAGGGCAGTCCTCTTATCCAGGGCTTCCTTGACCCTCTTCGTCTCTTCCTTGCTAGCAGGTAGTTTCCATAGAATATCCTCCGACTTGGACACATAGAATAGACGATATGTTCGCACGCAGATCTTGATCTCGAGAGCGTCTTGTGTAATAACGTTCGGTGGTAAATCTCGAATGGCGGCAGGTAGATTTCTGGGTACGATTTCATCAGCACGGCTCAAACTGAAGATGCCAGGAGGTAACTTACCTGTGCAAGAACGGAGGTTTAACCATGGATTGGGGGATTCCCTCAGTGAGGTCATTCTAGAACCAAGTTCAGTACTAGATCGTCAACGTTACAACACTTGAGGTCTTACTGAAACGAATGAATCAATATAGGCTTGCCAGCGGCCAGTGACAACCTCGGAATCGTCGACACTGGAGTCATCCTTTCCAATGAGCTGAATTGTCATTGTCCTCGTGTCCGGCAACTAATCAGGGTTATTTAGTATCCAACAATCAACTTGCAAACAAGGAGGGAAACCAACCCAGTCAATTCTGAAAAGGTTCTCGTCAGGCCCCAGCACCTTTTCAGCATTCCTTCTATTATTGATCTGATCTTGTGTAGTAGGCGCAGCAAGAGCACGTTCCTTCTTCAGAAGCTCAAGGAGGTCCTGACTCTTCACGTCGGGCAAAATTGTCTGAACTTGCTTGATGATACCTCCAACAACCTTGTCAATAGTGAAGGCACGATACGCCTCCTGTTTGTATGAAGTGAGCTGTCTATGATTCATGATATGAAGGTGTAAAAGTTACCTGAACACCAAACATTACTCTTAACTGCTCCTCAAAGATGGGTTGCTCGATCTCCCCATCAAACAAACGCTCAAGGGTCTCTAGCAGGAGCTCGTAATAGTGCTCTGCATTGGGGGAGGCGGGAGTTTTTGGTTCACTTGAAACGCCGTTTGAGAGAGACCCACTCGACTGGGCTGGAGCACCTTCTTGAACCTGCATCTGGGGAAGATGGGTCTTCAGCGCAGCAGCAGCAGCCATCTTTGAAGATACGTGTTTGAATCGTGCCAGCCGCGAGTGAAGGATCTGAAGAAAAAAGGTTGAACCTCAAGCCGAACTAGTGATCAACATCAACCCACCTCTATCAACCTCAGCAGGCTGTAGAATGACGTATTCGTGAAGAATACGTTTCTTCTAGATGCCCCAGGGGCACCTCCCAATCTCCTGCCAAGTTCCTGAGCCTGAGCTAGCATCGCAGCGCCGATATCTTCATTGACATTTTGGGCAAAGATTGGTGCGGGAGATGCCAGTCTAGAAACTGCTGGTGACCTTGAAGTAGCCCTCGAGCCCGCTCTTGAATCGGATCTGGAAGGAGGTGTAGAGGTGGCGCCCTCAGGCTGTTGTTGCCCACCCCTGGTCCGCCTTTGGCTGGCCGATTTTGCTTGCTCCGCCTTCAGTAGCTTCTTTCTGAGGTCAGCACCACTGGCGTTGGCCAACCCATTGGTGCTTGCGTTACTTCCACTGGCTTTCTTGCCATTGACGCGCTTCGACCCAGCATTTGAGACAGAGGCGGTAGTCTCGAGGTCGCTCATTCCATCACCATCGCTACCCTCACTACCATCGGCTAGGATGAAGGCTTCGTTGAAGGACTTCACATCAAGGGAGAAGAAGAGGGGTATGAAGGACCTGAGGAAATTCTCTATCCTCCTTCGCTCTGCAAACGGAATTTGGCCTTGGGTCCGGTCCAGATATGACAGCGTCAACTTCATGGCATCTTGCAAGACCGTTACATAGCCGTCGTTGTCGTCTTTCTTGCGCTCGTCACCAGAGTCGAGCATAAACTCTAGCTGATGCTTGACTCCGGTCCTGCCAAAGCTTGCGTCCACTAAGCCTGCGCGTTTGTTGACTTGCTGTTCACGAACACTTTCGATCTGGCTGACCAAGCCCCGGACACTGAGGTTTTTCTTCTCATCTCCCCTCCACCAGACGCCTCGCCAGTCTAGAGCTTTCCAGAAGTTGGCCCTCTCGACTTCCCTCCACACCTTATTCCATTCTCTCTGCGCTCTCTTCCATTCCTCTTCCTTCGTCTTCAGCCTCGCCAGCACAACAGGTATTGCAACAGCTGGTGCATCCTGCATACATTGGATGACCTCCAGCCCAGGATCACGTCCGTATATCTTCTTCACGACTCGTGAATGAATAGCTTTCCATCCGCCACCCAGATTGGGCTTCAACTTGAAACCATTCCTTTCCTCTTGAGTCGAAAGGGATGCAATCTTATGAGCAATTGGGTCAAGAAGGGAGATAGTCCTGGTGATCGCATCGATGTGGAAGTCGTACTCGTGCCGTTCCTCCTCCGATCGGTGAAGTGCCTCTTCATAAATGTTTTTGCGATGAGAGATGAAGCCGGATTCCTCGCTCGACCATGAGGGGTGTGACACCCACTCGTCGTTCAGAACAGAACGGCACATATCATCCCTGCCCGAGCAAGGCACGTTCACTTCGTCGGATGAAAGCTTGCGATAGCTGCCGTATTTGGCGCTGAGCTGTGCCCGGGAAGGTTTCTCCAGGACACCTACGATGGCAGGTCGTGTCCAACCGAAAGGCATCCGCGATTCCTGCTCAAAGGCTTCCCGTTCTTTCCTCTCGTCCCAACCAAGTATGGTCTTAAATTGTTTCATGAGGTCTGTATCGCCGAGGAAGTTGCTGGCCTCTTTGATGAGTCGTGCTGTGTCAATGAAGTCTTGGGTGAAGAGGTTGACAATCTTGAGGAACTCGTTATAGGTGTCCCTGTTATCAAGCATTCGCCGGACATGATCAAAGAACAATATGTCGTCGTTCCTGGACGGAATATGTGGTACGGCAGCAGACATGACTTGTGGAGCGGGTGGGAGGACGTGGGGAGGGAGAGGAAGGGCCGTGGTCCGAAGGGAAGGTGGTGAAGGAGGTTGTGGATGCGGCTTAGAGTATGAGGCGGGCGTGAGGTCCTGGCCAATGGCGTGTTTAGATTTCTGCTACAAGAGTTCAGTAAAGAATCAAATATGCGCCTATTTATTTACCTTGGAACTCGGCTGGGGCTTGGTGATAGTAACAGGTTCTTTGTCAACTGGTTTTCTCTTCCTCTTGTTGGGAACATTAGGCACAGCAGCAGTTTCAAGCTTCCTCTTTCCTTTGCTTGCCTCTGCAAGAATGGTGGGGTCATCCAAGTTTTGCGAATGGGCGGGCATGAAGATACGGAAGTCGGAACGTAGGTCAGGCGCGTCTTTGAACAACCTTGCGATCTGGCGGGAAACTTCCTCCTGGAACATGAATTCATGTGATCAATGTGACAAGTGAAGAGCAAAAGTAGAAGAGCTACCTCATCAATCGACTCTGGATGATTGTGATATTGTGACAAGATTTCGAGGAATTGCCGGTACACCTCGGGATCACATCTCTGCTTGATCTTCTGAACGTATTGCACGGCAGGCTCAATGGCTTGACCATCGATAGGAAGTGTGCGAGGGTCCGGAGAGCTCAATGCAGCAGCTATTTGGGTGCGTATCAGAATTTGTGAACCGAGGAGACGAATTTAACCAACTTGGTTTGGGTGCAGAATGAGCCTCAGGCACGCGCGGGGCTTCGGGTTGAGATCTTGACCAGCCCACATCCTTTCGGTCCGGGAGAGGATCCGTGGTGGACTGTATCGTAGTCCCCGAAGGAGTCGTAACTGTGATGAAGGTATTGTTCACATCGTGGGCGTCCGAAGATATGTCAATTCTATAGCCAACAGGCAGAAAGGTGTTGAATCCTTGTATTAAAGACGGGTGGCCATTGAAAAGGTGGGAGACGCGGCGAATGACACCGGGTGTATCGATTCTAATGGCCGTGCTTCAGCATTCCGCGTCATAAATGGCAAAATTTGAAGGCTTACAGTTCGTTCTTGAACTCCTTCATGATGTCCAAGAATCTATTATAAACATCTGGCTGATTCTGAAATTGCACTTTGACTGCATCCAAATAGCTGAGGGCGTCGGTCACGTTCAACGGTCGATCCGGCGAGGCCTCTCGTTGAGGCTGGTTTTGTGTGGGTGATGTAGCGGGGGTTCCATTAACCGCTCCCGGTGTAGCAGTCGCTGAAGGAGGGGGTTCCAGGGGCCTTGGAGTGGAAACTGGAGGTGGTGCTGGCTGGTCTACCGCCATCAACGTCGACTCTTTAATGGGGGCCTCCGGTGGTAGGGAGCCTTGCTTGTATACAGAGGCAGGCGGCGCCTCAGGTTGTGTGACAGGTTTATCGACGACAACGTCAGAGGTGGATGGAGGTGTGGTCGAAGGTAGATTTTCTGTCTTCGCTTCCGTATTCGGCCCGTCAGGAACTAGTGAGAGATCAGTAAACGGTGAACTGAACAGCGTATTTTCATACAAACGGACCTGTCCTCATTTCACCATTATTAAGCGGATCAACGTCAGCCTTTGGAGTGGAAGATAAAGCAGCCTCCGGTTTATCGTCTATAGTAGAGTCGCCTGCAGGCTGACTTGCTGAAGAATCCGGTAGTATTGGCGAAGCAACACTGGTCAAAGCTGGTGCCTTGTCCGTGCTGAGTTCAGCTGAAGGTGCTACCGGCTGTCCGGTAGTGTCATCAGCAGACTTAGGAGCTTGCAAGTCGGATGAGACGGTGTCCACAGCCATTTGGTCGTCGTCCCTATTATCCATGACGAGCGGAAGAACTAAGGAGACGCTGTGTTCATGCCCATACGTCGTCGATCAATCCGAATTTTCCTCATCATGTGACCTTGAACGCGTGTCCAGTTTTGGACGACTTGGACGCGTCACTTTCACGATCAGCACTCCAACACAAAGAGGTAACAAGGCTGATAGCGAAGGTGTCTCGAGAGTTTCAGGGGTGACTATTATATTCAATCTATGTCTATGTGCTACCAATACTCACAATGCAGTCAAACCCCTTGTATTGAGACCAGATATCCACTATCGTTCTCGGATTGGTATTTTAATCTAGCAAAGGAACTTCAAACTTCAGGTCCTTCCCAGGTTCGTTTTCTTGAGGAACGACTATCCAAGCTTTATGTATAACCTTCAAATATCCCATATGACAACCAGCAGGGAGCGAAGCCTGGACTGCCAACATAGCATTAGGGTATTTATAGAATCGGGAAAGTATCTCCCGCATAAGCTCAGGAGTATTGATTCTGAATTTTAGGTTAGCTCTCAGGCAAAAGTATATATGTCGGTAATACACGTACTCCTTATTCTGGAACTGGAACAACAGACTCGCAAACTTTTGATAAAGCTCGGGGTCAGCGTCATTGAGCTCTTTCTTTGCCTCTATGGCGAGTCCGTACGCCTTGTGGTACTTTTCTTCCTGGTCCAGCCGTTTCTTAGTATTGGGAGAAGGCGAGCGAGAGAGATTGTTGTCGTTTGGGGACTCCTTGGCCATCGTCGCATGTTCAACATTTTCCCGAGCACCGTCAGGCATTATTCGAGGCAGTGAACTGGAAATGAGAGGTCGAAACGAAGCGTAAAGCCCTTTTATATTTATTCGTGTCTTTCATAGACAATGCATTGTGTTGACGGAGCCTCGAGGCCAGGATGGCCAGAATTTTCAGCAGGCGCCACTTGGGCCATCGGAAGTACATAGCAGCAAAATGCTTGCAAGCGCAGAAATTTACCGGAAAGTGTCGTGCGGTGGGCACAGGCCGGAGTGGTCCAGTTGTATCACTCACTAATATACATTCAAAAGGCAACACCTATACAGTTTGTCCTACAGGAAATTCGACAGTCTCCTTTGGCGTTACTAACCTTCCCAATTTCTTTGTTTGGCCTAAGATATTTTCCATATTATAACCTGGAATAAATTCGCTCATCCCTCGCACGATGTCCGGATATGCGTGGAAATTCTCCGTGAATTGCTTCAAGAACAATCGGGTATCCAACCTAGAAGCACAGGAAGCACTGTATTTGAACATGAATCTAAGTGTGAGCCTGGCGTAGAACTTACTCTTCGTTCCTGAACTTCTGGAATGCGCTGATCAGCTCGATGTAGAGTGGATGTTCAGTACCACCAAGCTCAGTCTCGACGTCCTTCAAGAAAGCTTGCGCCTTCTTTATCTTAGTCTCAGCGGTCGGAAACTTCTCGCGGAATTGGGCTTGCAGTTGTGCCAAGTCAACCTGAACGCCTGCCTCGTTCGACTGCAACCCCGTGAGTCCTGGAAATTGAGCCTATAGCTCCGTGATGTCCACGTTGGGCATGGTTACCGTCGATGTCGACGATGTCGACGATGACTGTGCCGCGGGGAAGTTTGTGTTATTCTCGACGGACATCCCAAGCTCTCAACAAGTGTGAAATTTGACCTCGTTCGAGCCTAGACGGTTCTTTATATACCTTCATGGGCGCCCGGATCTAATTTACAGATCTGTCATGAGTCAATGAACTCAGGTATTCGAATGGAATCCGGATACGAAATCCATCAAAACACGATCAAGAAGATGCTGTGATGTATGGGCATTCTCAGAGAAGGATACGGCGTTGCTTCACGATATTGGACATGTGCACGGACGTTAACTGGGAGAATGAGATGGGAGGTTGGAGGATGTAAGGGGCAGAGGGGTTTTAAAGCTGAATGACATTGAGCACTATGGACGACATGGATAGATGGCAGCTACATGTACAACTTCGTGGGGCACCTAAAACAGGGAGATGATTAGAATGAGGATCAAATGCAAAAAATGTGCAAAAGATAATGGATGAAGTCAGAAAAAGCCATGTTTTCATCCGCACCGTCCAGTCGAAACAACCTGGTCCGGTCCACCAACCTCAGAACGAAGAAGGCGAACACAGCTTCTCAAAGAAAAGGGACCAAAGTACGAGCCAACACGAGCGAGCGGTCAAAGAATGGATGAACTTTGGTTTCGTCTTGGGCAAGAACAAAGGGTACAAGAAAATGTATGCATAAAATTTACTTACCCTGTAGAGCTATGACCGGTACAGTCTCAGACTCAAAACACTTCTTGGCTAGAAAACAACACAGTAAAGGTCAGCAGATGTTTCAAAATTTGTAAAACGAGCGAATAAAGACGGGTCAGATAGAAATATTTTGGTAAGAGTTGTGTCCACAAGAGGTTGATTGCTCTCGTTCGGAAGCAGAACTGATTGTAACATCATGCAGCAGAATTGCAGCTAAAAGAAGTTAATTGACGAATTGTACCCACCTTTGGCCCTAGGAACGTCGGAGACCGACGCTGCTGCGTTCAACATTTGGCAGGGAAAGAACTTGAATAGCGACTGTACAGTTTTTGGGCGGAGACCGAATTCTGACCTTGGGTAAAGATGTGTTGCTCGAACACTCGCAACGACAAGACCGCTGAACCTGATGTCCGCCTGACGGTGCCCGTCCTGGGGGAAATGATCGTGTACTGAACGATATATGGTGAGCTTAAATTCAAGCATTCTATTCTTTGATGATACTTTTCCATCTTCGAGTCGGTGAACTCATACCATGATCCTTGCTCGCAACATGCATCACCAACTGAGCCTTTTTCTTTCCTATCTCCTTCGTAAATTTGTTTCGTCTTTATTTACCTTCTTCTCTACAGCGTCCTCTGATCAAACGTGAGTTTTGACCTTCAAGTTGAAGATCTTCCGCTTGGGAAGAAATTTCCTCCTGCGTTGGCGACTCGACACTCACAATGGCATGGGCCGTAACGCTTGCACCTACCACCCGCTGAAGCTCAATTTTATTGTCTACGCCCTACAACGATTTTGGTCTGACACGAACCTGCTTCAGGAGAGGTCACATTCGTATCAGGCCTCTTTGCCGTGTGTATCAGGTAAGGGTCTCTTTCACATTCAGTTTTTCTTCCCCGGAGATGATACCAAAATGAAAGTGACAAGCATATGTCCGATTATACGTATGAAGGACACCTTTATCCGTTGTCTGAGGGTCCCCTCATCTTCATTGCTCGGAATCCTTACTGACTTCGTTGACTCTAGGTCAATGCCGCGGATTCCACCTCTTTGTACCACAATGTAAAGAATGTATTCGAATCCCAATTGAATTCAATTTCGATCTATCCTGCGAATTTTCCGGTCACTTATGTGCCCTCGTGAACCCTTGTCTGTGAAGTCCCTCTCAATCCGTTGTGGCGTTACTCCAATCATCGACAGGTTTCAATGAAGTATATTCCCCATTTGCCACTGCACGGAAACCAACTCGTTGACGAGGAACATTTCCCAAACTGCCGTCAGTTCCGTTTACCCGCGAACCTGTATAATAACCCGACGGTACTCCTTCACACTGCTCAGTTGCTATCCGTAAGCTCTAGCTGCGGGCCGTGTACGACTCCGTTATGCTATCATCCTTATCTTTGCTCGGATTTCGAACCTTGTGAGTCCTGCCCATTCGACTTATCCAATGTCAGTAACAGAGGGTTGCGAACCTGGTAGGACATATATATACCGGACAGGGTTACAGCAAATCCCTGATGTGCGTCCACTTGGCCGATAGTCATCCTAGGCTCTATGTGCCTGAATCTGGAATACATATATAAGAATTTGCCCATTCTTGTGCATTTCATCCACTATGTCACTTCATCCTATCACCCCATTCCTTCCCAATGGTCACATCGAGACGCAGCAGCACATGTGAGTTGATAGTGCCTTTTGAATACAGACAGCTGAAAGAGTCAAATAGAGTTATCGGCAAATATTGCTTCATAGCATCCGCTGTTGTTTTCCTTTGGGACATAGGTGAATGGCATTGGACCTACATCTACGAGTTGATGACTGATCTTGATTGTTTCTAGCCCTCACATTCGGAAGGGAAGTCGAGCTCATTTGGATCCAGCGATGGAATTCGTTTACCCTCCTTTGGTTATTGGTGCGAAGCTTTCCTCTCCAAACAGCGTTACCTCTAATGGTCGCTTCAGATTCGATATGTGCCTCTAGCTATGGAAGTAGTGATTATGGATGGTATGTGCCCCCAAATCGGGTATGGAGGAACACTGACCATATATTTTATCGAACAGCTCTCCTATCGTCATCCCCAATGCTTGATGTGTGACCAACAGATATGATTGTCATCTCAGAAAACTAACTTCCAGACAGATGTAAGGCTTTGGGTACCGGTGCAAGGCTCCAGACTGACGATGTCGTGACACTTAGATGCACTCAATGGCTGGCCTTTGCACAATCATTTTCATCGATTTCTATCGTGCTCGTGCAGATCATGTTCACACTTCGAATGTATGCACTCTATGACAGGAGGAAGATTGTACTCTTCGCTTTCAGTTCCATCGTGATCGTTGAAATTGGGTTCCAGTCGGTACGCAGCACATATCCTTCCTCTTTCTTCCTCTCAACCTCTCTAGTTCATCATCCTGGACACAGCTATATTCTCCCGTCCTCGTGGCGTACCGAGTTGCGCGGCTGGCGCACAGCACCTGGGAAGGTGAAGCCATCCTCTCGCGAAACAACTCAGGCGTTTAACCTATACCTCCTGCGACCAGGCCACCTCGTACCGGAGCTGCCTTCTGGGCATTCTCCATGGTTTTTGATATGCTAGGATTCGCCCTCACAGTTCACAAAACACTGTCGCTGCTTCGCTTGGATAGGTCACTGAGCCTTTATCGAATCATTCTGAGGGATGGTGAGTATATAACGGCATCTATTCATCTTCTTGGCTAAAATGTATTCCCAGGTTCTCTTTATTTCGTGTAAGCCAATTTCGACACGGCTGCTCGAATTGGCTCAAAAGTCATAATTTTTAGCTGCATACTCACGTCTCACCTTGGAAATATGTTGTGCTTGTTGGTCGGTGACCTTTGACTCTGTCGTCGTCTACGCCGCTGAAAATTAGCACCTAGCTGGCGCCGCTAGACATGGGAACTATACTTGCAAAGTTCGTATCTTGATATCTAATGCAAATAGATAATTCAACGACTCCACCAGTCTGGCTACGGTCCTCCCTGTTGTCATCACAAATCGGCTCATTCTCAATCTTAAGGCCGCCGCACGATTGAATACTCCACAAACACCGCCGATCGTACTCGGATGAGCACCATGTTCCAAGATGCTGGCCCCAAAGAGGGAACAATGGACGACGTTGAAGGGAAATGTTGCGCCGTCCAAGGCTTGGTGGAGGTTCTTGGTGGCAGCCCGGACACATAAGGCTGAAGCTCAATTGTGGGATTCTGGGAGAAGGACGCATGGGGAGTATGCGATTGATTGCCACCACGTATGCTATTGCCAGCTGTGGCAAGCACTGGTGCCATGTTAGGACTAGCATTCTGAATTCACTCTACCTAACCCGAAGTAGGCAGCTCAGGGTTGCCGCATCTTGCCACTTCGTTGCAACGTGGCTTCAGTACTTTGTACTGATCCACTTCATCTACTAGGTTCGCGGTATGTAGCTGATTCGGAAATCAACTCAGAAGGTGTATTGTATCTTGTGCACTCATTTTTAGTCATCAACCTTAGATATGCCCCCAATGCCATTGACGCTCGTCGACAACTCCTCGGCCAAATGGGGACGTGGAACGGTTTCACCCACAAAAAGTCTTTGCACCTGCCTGAATGTGACCCTGCAGTTCACCATCGCGATTTGCAATCACTAAGCCGGTGCCTGTTGAGTTGTCCTTCAGCCGTCATATATAGGTGTTGCCCCGAGTCTCGTTGTTTATACCCAATGGTTCCTCCATGACAGCCTCGCCAGCGATCCTCTCTCCAGATGGTTTGTTGCTCTACGAACGGATGTAGGCCTCACAGTAGTTCCAGCATATGATTTACGACTCAATAGTGACCAACTCAGTGTGGCTCAAAACTATTATTTCGTGGCGTCTGGAATTGTGATGTACTTGGATGTCGGTGAGCGTGTACAACCAACCTATCATATACCGTGATCTAACGCAAAGACTAGTGTTGACGTTCGATAGGGAAGTCGAGTTGATCTGGACGCAGAAGTGGACACCGTTTACTCTACTTTGGGTGCTAGTGAGTCCATTATGATTTCCTCACTCCTCCTCGAAGCATTGTTGATGTTCCCACCGAAAGATTCGACATGTACCACTTGTGGGGCAGTTTTTTGTATTGGACGGTACATACTTTAGGTCGTAATGCCTGAAGTAAATCTGACGGGTCCCTTCCTTTCCTCGACAGTGTCTATGAATCGATCTCCCATACTTGACGTATGTCATAACCTGCTAAAATCATACTTGTGATTCAAGCACTGACGAGTTTTCACGTAGTTGTTTGTGTTCTCTCCGCTCTCCTGTAGGTATCAAGGCCAATCAAGCTTTTCCTAGATGCGGTAATTGGGTACAGTATATCGCAGCATATAGCGCATACTGTCTTCTCATGGTGCAGATCGTCTTTACCATGAGAGTCTATGCCTTGTACGGCGGGCGTCGCTGCATTCTTTACCTCTTTGCTGTTTTTGTGATGGTCGAGATTGGGTTCGTCGTAGTAAATCCTTTCAATTACTTGCCTTTCCTAGGGATCAAACTGACTATGCTTCCCGTCACTTAGTGGCTACTCAATGAACTAATCTCGACCAGGCACCTGCACAATTCTACGCCTACGGCCTGTGTTTATGGCGAGAAAAACATTGGCAGGTACGCAGCCCCTTGTTCTCCAATACCGTTCCTCAAACCGGTCACCCCTAGCCGCATCGGAGCGTCCTTCTACGCCCCATCAATTGGATTTGACATTGCTGTCTTTGGTGTAACCATATACAGGACAACCGCTATGCTTCGGTTCAATAGGTCTCCTGGTTTGTACACCATATTCCTTCGTGATGGTCAGTAGTCACATCTGCGAGCGCACCCGCCTTTCTCATAACCATTTTTCAGGGTTCCTGTATTTCTGGTGAGTGAAAATGGGATAACTCAACCGGCCGCCTGACGAAACATCCTCTGAAGTTGCGTCTTCGCCTGCCATGTCGTGAATATCTTCACCCTCCTTGTGAATAGCCATCTTGTCTATAACATCACAGTCCTCTCACAAGCACTTTTCAGTTCGCACCACAGGAGCTGAGCACTCTTCACACGAAGTAGGGAGCTCTTACTTTGATCCTTACTAGCCAAATGTTTATTTTCATCCTTAGTATGGCTTGCTCCGTCTCGATAGCCATCACAAATCGGCTCATTCTCAACCTCAAGGCTGCCGCCCGCTCGGAGACATCCCATTCAAACACTGCCAATACGTCCTCAGCCTTCCCAAATCTGGACCATTCGATGCATTGGATCATCGAGGATGTTGCAGAGGGCCTGTCGCAGCGTGAACACCCGACCAAGCATAGTATTGCACTTAACGATTCGGAGGAATCTGGGCCCAGTATCAGGTTGCGAACATTTACTTCCACCCCTACGGACCCCGAAACTGTATACACAGCGCGTAGTTTATCATTTTTGGAGCATGATAATAAAGAAGCTTAATTTCTGCTTTTTCTGGTCCCAATCGAATTAGTGGAGTATTTCGAACAGGCGCTATCCAGGAGATGAAGCAGGCCAACCCCTTATCCTCACAACCGGAAACGGGAATGGGATAAACGGATGATATTATAATTGGCCCACCGATAGTAACGAATACAACATGTTACCGCCGAATGGCTGGCAAACGAGTGCTGACCAACGAGCTGGAACCTCTTTCCAATCACCATTGAATAAGGGGAGAGTCATTCTCCCATGCGTTGCGCTCGTTTGGGATCAACAAAACGGGCCTTGTCGAGAAGGGCCTTCACGACTCAAGGGGAATCATTGCTGAATTGGTTTCTTTATCCCCATGAGAGGGCGAAGGGCAAGCATTCTGAGGTCCGGGGTGGCTGTTCGCAGCCAGCAAATTTTCAGTTTCCGGGTTCGTCGTGGCTATTCCTGGATTTGTCCCAGGCGCCATGGGGATTAGACTTTGCCTTCGTGTGATTGGCAAAGCCAGAGCCTCGTGCTCCACCAACATTAGGCCGCTGTATTGGTGATTGCCCACTAGAATATCCAGGCCCAGCCCCGGTGACGACTTTCAATGGCCGCCCGGGCTCAAAAGCGGGTGCTTTGCTCGACAGGGTGATAGATGGGGAGGTATTACTCTTAGTTGGTTGGGTAGGGGATGTATGGCTTCCTGATGTGCTTCCACTACTCGAGGATTTTAGGGACAATTGTCGATTCGGATTTTGCAATATGGTGATGTGACCCTGCGAGTTGAGAGATGTCGAGCGAGGATTGTGGCCTGTGGCTTGGGGTTGCCAGGATGGTGCGGTCCGGTGGGGAGATTGGGTATCGGTTGGTGTGGGTCTTTGGATAGGTGCTGGCCTTGCAATGGCTCCAGGAGAGCCTTGAGACCGCATCCGCTGCCCAGGGAAGTAAGGGAAAGTGGGGGAGTTTTCCGGTATAACTGGTGGGATCGACAAAGGGTGGTCTTCATATTCCTGGGGTTCCGTATAGACTTCATTATCCACCTGCTCAATCTCTCTCCCAATATCTTGAAGTTGCTCCTCAAGATCGACCAAGGTGGTGGACTCTAGCTTCTCCTTCTTTGCATTGAGTTTCTCCACCTTGTTCGTCAACGACGCAAGCTCTGCTTTCATCGACTCTATCCTCTTCTTTTCCTTCTCTATGATCCTATCCTTCTCCTTCCGTACTTTGTCCGCCTCTGCCTTCACTTTCGCATGTTCCGCTTCTTTTGCAGCCTTTTGCCTATTGATCTCCGGTAACTGGTCCTCGACTTCCTTGATGCTATCCTCCGTTTCCGCAACCGCATTTTGAGTCCGTTTAACGGCCTCCTGTAGAGAAAGTATTCTTTGCTTGGCTCTGTGTTCGGTAGCATTGTGCTTTTCGGTCGCCCGTTTAAGAATCTCGATTTCAGACCGCAGTGAGGCATCAGATTTCTGAGCATCGCGTCGGGCAGCTTTCAGAGAGGCCGTCAGATCGTCGCGCTCCGTATTTAGTAGTGTCAGGGTGTGCTGAAGCTGAGCGAGCCTTTCTTCTGGTGAGAGCTGGATAGTCATAGTTGGAGGTGTGTTGGGATTGGTTCGATTTGGAGAGGTGGAAGGAGTAGACGATTGTCTGTCCGAAGACGAATGTGCAAAGGATGGCGATTCTGGGTCCGTAGCTTCCTCCGCTGGTTCTGGTTCAATAACAGCATCTGGCAGTCCGTCAGAAATCGTCAGACGACCAGCTTTGAGTGACTCACCTTCTGTTATGACCTGTCTTCTTATGCTGGAATCTCCTTGGAAGAGTTCCAAGTCGACATCGTAGTGCCTGCCAGGCATCAATGAATAGATGATAATGACAGCTTCATCTGCGGTATCATCGATCCGAATGAAGACCCTCTGCCAGGGTGATCCATTTACTTTGACGGACATCCCTCTATCAAGTACCTCCTGTATTATGCTCTTGCTCTTCCCTCTGCTTTCTTCCGTTCTACTGCTTGACTCTGCTTGGGATTCCCCATCTTCTGTCAAGTCCAAGGATGATCCAAAATTGTCATTGAGATTCCCCAAGTTCGAAGACAGGATGAAAGTCACAGATACAGAGGTGACTTCTCGAACTGCAAGAGACAAAGGAGGCTGCCACGGTCGTATTGAATGCCACCCATTAGAGCTTGAGCTCGCGTCGGAGGCCATGATTGCAGGCAGAAAAGTGAGGGAAGGTCACGTGTGCAGCCCAATTTGGGTCTCGAGGTTGGGATGCTTGGCAAGTGTGGCGCACTGCCACTGGCGCGCAAGTTATCTGCCTCCGTTTCATGCCAGGTTTTTCAACGGAAAGGGATCTCAGAACCTTCGTATATACATTAAGATCCGAGTAAAGTACAGGTTATTACAGGCAGCGCTTGAAATGGTATATGCACACTAAGTTTGAGAGGCGGTATCGGAGCTGAGGACTTTAACTGGATCAACACCCATCTTTCTAACAACCTTCTCATTCGCCTTCGCAACGCCTCGTTGGGCCTTCCCTAAACCCCAGCCAAGACTGACGCCAGCGAGATCGGACCTTCTACCTGACCGTCCCACACCGCTCTCGTGCTCCACCCAGGTCTTGTAAAGACCTTCATACGTGGTCCATGCGCCCTTATATCCGAGTCCGCCTTTCTCTGCAGACAACCTCGCTCTTGAGTCGTCGAATATAAGGTGGACGGATGTGAGGGCGAAGAGGGCCGGTTGGAGGTTAATCAAGTCTCCATTAATCGGTGGGAGCCATTTTGCCAGGAAGCTTCCAATAGTGACCAGATAGTGGCGAGAGCGGTAGTATGCTTCAATCAACGTGGCTACAATAAGCATGAGGGTTGGTGGCATGTTCGGGAAATGAGTTTCTCCACCGCTCAACGTCTCCAAAAAGGTGTAGACGTCGCCATAGGTCTGGATAGGCCCGGGATCTGCGACGTTGAAAGCTTGGCCACCAATATCCGGGTTCTTGCTACCACCGAGCAACTCAATCAGGCGCTGCTCGTAGCAGAGATGCGCAAGAGCACAGTTCTCAACATAGCAGAAATTCTGTACAACAGTTGCTATCCATGTTGGATTGGTCTTGCGAACGAGGTAGGCACCACATAACATGTCCCCTCGAGGTCCGAAAATGCCGTTCCCAGGACGAATGCAGCCGGTCCTGAGAAGTCCACGTTGTGTTTTAGATTTGTCGGCCTGACGAACAATCTTGTCTGCCCGAATCTTTGTTGCAGCATAATTCGAGAAGAAATCGTCGTGCTTCTTGGGTAACCGTTCTTCATCATCATTAATCAATTGCGTGAAATGTTTCGGCTCCTTCTCCCATGGCCAGAGGAAGAAACGCGTCCGCCAAACTCCCACCGATCCGGAGGAGGTGTATACGAGTGCGCTGGTCCCGATGGCACGTGCGGCGTTGACAATGTTTTGAGTTCCCTGAACATTGACGCGTTCAGAAGGCGGCAGGAGAGCTTCAGTCCGTTCATAGAAGCGGATATTGGCAGCAGTATGGAAGACTGTGATTTCTGGATCTTCGGCGTCGCGACCATCCGCCCAAGACGCGGTAAATGCAGCATTCATTGACTTCTCATCTGAGATATCAGTCTGAATGAAAGTCGTGTCTTTGCCTTTGCCGGTCAACAGATCTTCGCGTGCAGGTGGGCGAATATCCAAGAGTCGGATTGATTTGGGATTTTCGCCTCGTTCAATAAGGGAAGAGACCATCCAACCTCCAAGAAAGCCGCCCTGCCGAGCAAGGATGAATGACTGAACCTTCAGGACTTTGATGAACCGTACTTACACCTCCGATGACAATATAACGTCTTCCAGTCTTAGGCGGCAGTTGTTCATGAATTGATATGGCCGGTTCTTTGGACAATTTATCCGCAAGTTTGCGGACTCCTTCTGGCGTAATTCGCGTCGGGGAAAACTGTAGAGCCTCGGGTGGTATTCTCGACAGGCGTTTATCGTTTACATGGATATAAAGCAAGGAAAGTACAGAGAAAAGAATGAACGAGCCAGCAGCAACGACCAAAAGGCCATTGTGGGCTATGCGAAGAGGCTATGCCCTTCGTGAGGTGCAAAGACGTGGAGAATGCTGCAGTGGACGAATGAACGTTTCCCGAAATGGCAATAGAGGAAACCGGGATTTCGGCGCGGAGTTCCCCGACAGACCTGCAAGACGCACACGAATCTTTTGACCAGCATGTCAGTTCACACTCAAATCACCTGGCATTGAATATCGAACGATTACCCAAAGGCAACTAGTCTACAAAGTCTTTCTGAACTCTCAATACTGCACAAAACGGAGAGATTTGTTTCTTGCGCACTGAAAGAACTTCAAGTCCACAATTTGGGTCGCCTCCATCTCGATCATCACATTCCAAGTCATTCTTTGCGACCTGGAGGCATGAGAACCCACCCTTTCGTCCAACGTGGGAACCAAGACAGGATGCTTATATGTCAAGTTCTGATTGGCCCATGCTCTGAAAACCCCCTCCTATTGAACTCACAAGATTCTTGGCGATCCATTTCTGGATCTACCTAGGAGAACTGTCTTGGTTTGGCGAGCAGAAAACATAGATTGTCTCCGAAATTTCGCTCAGATGAACCATTCGGAGGCGTTTCTCTGGTTCTATTTGGAGGGCCCCATATTTGCAAGCTCAGACTTGAGGTGTTTGAGCCACTATGGAGCACGCCATCTTCGTCGTCCTCAAACCCTCCTATAGATGAAGGATGCAAGATAAAGGCCCCGCAATTTCGTCCAAGCTATTCAACATCTCCGGCAATCCTAGCCTACCCTTCGCACTCAAACCAATCACTTTTTCATCATGCAATTCAAGGTTCTTTTCCTCGCTGCCCTCGCTGGCTTCGCCGCCGCTTCTCCCGTTGCCTCCACCAACGAGGCCGAACTTGAGGTATAACTCCCCTCCCCCCATTCCTATGTATATGCTAACCAGACTCACGAAGGCTCGCCAGTACGGTTATGGAGGACGTTATGGCGGAGGACGTTACGGAGGAGGTCGCTATGGAGGAGGACGCTATGGCGGTTATGGTGGCTACCGCGGCTACGGAGGAGGTTATCGCCACCATTACGGCCGTGACATCGAAGATCGCAACCACGACCACCACGATCACCACAGGCACCACGACAGCAATCGCCACCACGACAACCACTTGGCTGCTCGTCAATACGGTCGGGGAGGATACGGTTATAGGGATGGCTACCGTGGCGGATATGGATATCGTGGTGGCTTCGGCCGCTACGATGGTTATCGTGGCTATGGTGGCTATGATGGGTACCGTGATGGACGCTATAGAGGACGCTACTACAGTCGCGACGAAGCTGGCAGCTACGGCGGTGACGATGGCAAGGACATGATGACCAACTATGGTGGGAATGACACCAATAGTAAGGACGACTACGGCAGTGGCAAGAAGAAAGATGAGGGCATGAGGGGAGCTAAGAAGGACGATAAGAAGGATGACAAGATACAAGAAGGACAAGAAGGATGATAAGAAGGATAGCTCCTACAACTAGATTGTCGTTATCATAACGGCTTCGAAATTTGGAATACAATGGAAATTCTTTTGCCTCTGCACTTCTAGCTATGCTGCACTTTCAATCTCAAAATTTTGTATACTCTTCAACTCTTTAAATTGTTATGAATAGTTCTGGTTATTTCGTGCATCTCTCCGATTGATTTCCTCGAGACCTTATGACGAACTTTCACCAGCGTCAGCACTAAACCAGGTTCTTTTATTCAACTATTTGATACAATATCGTAATTGACTAACCCGACTCGCAGGTTGGCGTATATTCAGTACATGCAATGCAAGAGTCCATGATGAATGTATTCTGATGCAATGGTTGTCGATATTCACCCCAAATCAACGTCCCTTCAAGACGAGATCTGACCACCAGGAGATCCCAAGCCGGCATTTCCGCTGTTGCCATTTCCAATCAAGACAGCAGGAGCAGACGTAGTGACGAAAGTAAAAGGGGCAGAGGAAGTGGAAGAGGGCTCCTGGGACCTGGTGATAAATCCGATGACTCTGGCGCCGTTATTAGGAGATGTAGTCACGGCAGGGGAAGAGGTCGTAGTCACGGAGGGGTCGTGGACGAAGACGCAACTGTGGTTGGGGAAACGGAGGAGGATGCGGTATTGGTAGTCTTTGATGCAGAAGTTATCGCGGCAGAAGATGTAGTACAAGGTGCTGTAACCGTCACCGTAACTGTAATAGGTGAAGGCGTTGAGGATCCTGAGACGGTGGAGGTGATACTAGTCTTGGGAAGCCCAATCTCAGGGGCAGACGCGGTACTACCTGCGGCATCATCGTCGATCGGCCTGGTGGCAGCGGGGGAAGGGCAATGCTAGAAGCAGAAGAGGTCGGGACTGTGCCGGTTTGGATAGAGGATGAGGAGGTGATAGCGGTAGTGGACGAGGAAACGGTACCAGTAGTTTGGGAGGTCGTGTCTGTAGACCCAGGGGTGTCGGTGGTGGTAGTCGTCTGTGATGGGACTGTGACGTTGATCTGGCGCCTCAAAAGTCTGCGATAATAAGATCCAGAATTGGCAGACGAGGAGGTAGCGGCGGCGCGGCGGCGGCGGACGTGGTTTCCGGTTCATCATCTTCACAATCGTCTCCCGAATCATCATCTTCTTCAGCGGCGTCATCATCGTCGTCACAGTCATCACCATCGTCGTCGGATGAGTCACCAGCTGTGTTGGTGTTATTGGGGGTTGAGCCGGTTCCCTTGCCATCTAAGCCTCCTTCGACGCCTGCCGCAGCGAAGCGGGCTAAAGCGTCGGCCTGGGCATCACATGCTATGCTGGTACCTGCTTTGTTGACCAATGGAAGAGCGACACAGCTAGTGCCACTAGGGCATGCGGCGAGTGCCCACTTTCCGTCCACGCATTGTGCGAAAGAGTTGTTCACACAGCCTATCTCGCCAGCTTGATAGAAAGAATTAGTTACGCCATACCTACCAGCCTCATCTAGACATACCATTGCAAGGATCAGTATCCTTGAGTGCAGCAAACTTGGCGTTCAACTTTTGGGCGTCCTGGCCGTTTTGCTTCTGAGTGGGGGTGGCAGAGGCAGAAGCTTCATCATGCCGACGGTGGAACCAGGAAGCAAGGGTAGGGGCACCGTTGACAGAGGAGAGGGAAGACAAAATGGTCAAGGAGACCAGGACTGCGAATTTCTTGCAGATCATTGAGAGAATGCTCAAGTAAGCTGAGTTGATAAGGAGTGGTCGTGAAGTGTCGTTAATCTATGGGGAGCGCCTGGCTCAAGAGACGAGAAAGAGTGACAAGAGAAGGGGAAAACAGAAAGGGAGAAGACTGCATTTTTCC
Organism: Clitopilus passeckerianus; assembly: GCA_944990035.1. Lineage (NCBI taxonomy): Eukaryota > Fungi > Basidiomycota > Agaricomycetes > Agaricales > Entolomataceae > Clitopilus > Clitopilus passeckerianus. The sequence continues at coordinate 563,663 of CALYLX010000145.1, forward strand.
GTGCCAGAGTCGTCCTTTATATGAGAGATTCATGACAATAGCCTTGGAGTTCATTGTTCTATTTTGAAGGGTAGTGGCCAATTGTCAAGGTCTCTAAGCGACGGCCCGAGGTGGTCAAAGCTTTTGTCAAGCAGCACCAAATAATGCGAACGCGTCTGTCATTCCTCCTGCGTGACCGCGACTGGTTACAGCTCAGAACCTGGACCACCTGAACCTATTGACTCAACGCCGTAGACTATGCCCGCAGACAGAACAACTGGCAGTGCCTCGACTCAGAAAGAGAAGCTCACCCAGCTTACTTTGACTGGAAAACCAGCGCCTTCAGCTTCTTCCTCTTCGACTAAGAACAGTGGCAAGAAGACGAAATCTACGGCAGCTGGCGACCGTGTCTACACAGACGCACTCTTAACTATCAAACCTGAGTTCACAGACCTCATCGAGAAGCGTGAAAAGAACCACGAGTACAGGAAGTATCAACTACGTCCTACAACTTCCAGGATTTGGCTTTATACAACTGCGCCAACATCCGCCGTCACGTTAGTTATTTCTCTTATATTTCTTACTATTTCTTACTGTTTTCTAACTATGTCCGAAGTCATGTCATAGAAACAAGTGCCCCTAAGAGGCCAGGCGAAGTGAAAGACTCGTCGGGGATCGGGAACGACGACTTCGACAACGGGAAAAAGCAGTCAAAGTTTGGATACCCTGTCTTAGGACTCTACAAACTGCAGAAACCACTTGGCTCAAATGAATTGAAGGCGTATGGGGTAGCGCCTCCTCAAGGATACATGTACATGCCGAAAACAATAATTGAGGATCTTCCCCTCGAGAACATGACAAAATTATTCTGAAAACCTGGGCCCGCCCACCCACCCTATGTGCCCTAGGTTCAGTCGTTCGTCATTTCTCCGGTCATTCACGTCTCCGCATCGTTATCCTCCTTTCCGCGAGTCACCTCGTTCTCGAATACTCCATGCAAATAATCCACGGAATAGAACCTGAAAAGGCCCTTCGGATTCTTCACCCATTTCTCCACCTCTGCAAAAGTAGTCCAATATCCTTCCCCTGTTCCTTCATGTCGGCGTAGGACAAGAAGTACCCCATTCCATTCTCCCGCAAATATTGATATGCACCCTTCTTCACATACAAAGATTTGGATATCTTTGAGCCAGACCAGTCCAGGATCAATGGCGCGTAGGCGATGACAGGAGTGGTTAACGGCCCCAACCCCATTGTCTTGAGCTCGCGTGAGAGCAGGAAGAGTTGGCGCCAGAACAGGTTCTCCGAATACGACCCCGTATAGTCAGCTCCAGTTATGCGCATATGGATAGGAACTCGTCCAGCGCGCCAGAAGGAACGCCGGCCTGAATATTCTGCGAAACTTCAGCTCGATTCTCGCTGGTTTCGAGGCCATACGCCAATCCACGGAGGAGGTTCCGAAGCGGAGTGTTGAATTCGAGGGATTTGACTTCCTCCGCGTTGGATGTATGCACGGAATGGGTTCCATGCTCGAAGCAGAAGAAGTCCAGCCTGTAGGAACCATCTTCCAGGCGCTCGAACCGCGTCTTCCTCCCATGTTTCTCTGCAAATCCGCACCCTTCCGCTGGGCACGCTCTGCGCAATCCCAGGTCTCCAGACTTCGGTGAAATCTCCCATCCCAATGTTCCTCGCTTCTCCAGCATGATCTCGACGATCTTCGGCACATTCTTCATCCCCGTCAGCTTCGTCTGGTACTCTTTCCTCCATTGTATCCCCCCTCCTACAAATTCGGCTGCCTTTATCATCACCTCGTCATAATCTGGGATCAGCTTGTGGAATTCATTGGTGAAGCGCTGGCTGCGCTGATACTCCAATCCTTCGACAGTCTGGGACCGCTTCTTGTCCGGGGCAGTGTCGACAAGGTCAAGCTGGACAATGACCTCGAAGTTATCGAGCCATTCGACAGCAGCAGGGTTGGTGACCTTGTCGCGGAGATCAGCATAGTACTCCTTGATTTCTCTGGCAAGGAGGAATGCGAGCACGAACACCGTAACGGTGCCGGCGTGTGGGGAGTTGTTGGGCTGAGCGCCAATGTGTATGATCAGCGTTGTTGGAAGGAATCCGCCTCGTTCCCCGGTGTCGCCAATCTGGACCTGGTGCCTGATGCCCAGGATGCTCTGGAAAGTTCGTTTAGCCCATTGAATGAACTTCCACAAGCGCCCGTCCCAGCTGGCATCACTCACTGGGGATAGCGAATGACACAGGTTGTCTGCGGTGGGGAGCCCGAGGTTTCGGATGTGGGAAGAAATGTATTCTGTTCCGTAGAACTCGGCGCCCCGTCCAGGCGGGTCGAGTACGTTGTTGTCGTGTACTGCTACGAATTGACGAATATTATCACTAGTTGTCGCCTCGTTGTCTGCGCCGAAGACGGTTCGGTGTATGTATTCTACCGAGTACGGTCGAAACAGCTTGTACGGGCTCCTCATCCACCCCTCGACTGCTTCAAAGAGTCTATTCACGTCTTTTCCTTGCCTCTTCATCTCCGCGAAGGATAGGATATACCCTAAACCGTTCTCTTTGAAATACTCGTATTTCTTGTCTAGGGCAAGCGACGTGGAAAGTCTCGAACCAGACCAATCTTGTATGGTCGGTGCGTATGCAATCACAGGTGGGGCAATGCCTCCTACCCATGTCGACTTCTTGGCGAGCTCAAGAAGCTGCCTCCAGATGAGGTTCTCGTTGTACATCCCCGCCCATTCTGCTCCCGTCACGAAGAGGTGAACCGGAATATGGATGTTGTTAGAGCTGGGGGAATCATCGAGTCGTGCAGCTCGTGCTTGGGCTCGCGCGATGTTCGTTTCTAGTCCATATGCTAATGCACGGACTAGGTTGTCCAGAGGAGCGCCAAAGTCAATAGCCTTGACCTCCTCCGAGTCGTTGATGTGAATGGTATGGAGCCCGTGCTCAGGGCAGTAAAAGCCGATGCTCTCGTATTCATCGCCTCTCTTTGCCTTTTTATACACATTCTTCTTCCCGTCAATTTCGACGGTACCGCATCCATCAACCGGGCAGGGACGACGAATGGCCAAAGCTCCTGTCTTTGGGAATAACTCTTCCTCCAACCGCTTTTTATCGCTCAACAGGACGTGAATGACTTGGGAGATGATTTTTGGATCTATCCCCGCCATTGGGCCATTTCTGGCGCTCTCATTCGTCGTAGAGATTTTCCACTGGATCTTTTCTCCAGCGAAAACTGCCGCTTCGTGTATGAGCTCTTTGAGATCGCCAAGACTCTCCTCGATCGACTTATTCACCACGTTCTGCTGGTGATATTTTATTCCGTCGACCTCGAATCTACGAGTCTCGACCGCATTAACACCATTAATCTTGATGTTAACCTCGACCTCAAAGGTCTCTTTCGTGATTTCGTGGGTTTTATAGTAGCCCTTCAGGTCTTTGGCATGAAGGAACGCATACGCGATGAGTGCCGCAATGCCTACATGAGGCGAAGCCGACCCGCGGCCAACGCCGACATGCACATAGAGCGTCGTAGGTCCGGGAGGAGCCAGCTTTCTCCCGTCTTTCCCAGCATGGATCGTGGGGAGGCCCAGATAATCCAATTGGGCGGACGTAAAGTCCTTCTCGTACGCGTAAGCGCCTGCCCCAAGTGGGTCATGTACAACACAATCGTGCTTTACAGCATATTGCGTCGTGGTCCTCAGAGTCGTAACTTTGTTACATCCTCCGGGAGTGGAGAAGTGGTCTCCGGAATCCGCGTGAGCAGAAATGACGATAGATTCGTCGTTCGCAGAGCCTATGCCACCGTAGCGGTCAGGGAGGTCATCCGCATTGTCTGCTTTGGTAGCAGTGACGACTTTGTCGTCGATATTTATGTTCTTGATAATATTATCCTTCAACAACGTAACCCCCGTCGCACCGTCCCCTCGACCTCCTTCACCTCCCTTCGAGTCCGACAGCATTCCAGGCATTCCGTCTTCACCTCCAGAAGCAACCATCTTAACACTGTTTATACACTCCTCAACAAAACCATCCCTCAACTCACGAGTCATTGCCGTGGCCTCAGTGATAGCCTGCGTAGTAGTGTCCGAAAGAATTGCAGTAGCCATTCTCGCGAGTTATAGTCTTTGAACGTTTCGAAAATTTTAACCCTTTGCTTGTGACTTTCAGCTACTTGATGGTAGTTCGAGTCAAAGAAGCAATTTCGGAGAAGATGAGGGTTATATACCTTTTGCTGCGGCATTGGCCGGTGATTTTACCACGCACAGGCCTTGCCAAAGGAACAATAACAATGCCTGAAATGGTTTAGCGTGAATTGTGCAGAGATTGAAGGGAGAGCAGAGGAAAGATTCGAAGACAAGGAGGGACGAGGATGGGATGAGTTGAGATGACTCAGTCGATGATCTTATTGGATTTGGACATGATCAAGTCACCGGAATTCGCTTGTGACATGATCGAAGATCTCCCAAATACACCGGCGCCCACAAAGTGGAGTATGCGCTCAACGAAATTTGGAAAACGTACCCCAAAGCTTTGCATGGCTCTACGAACGTGAACATGTATATCGCGAAGAGAAGTGAGTTAACCATCAGCCCTTTTCGCTACAAATACAAGCAGTACATCGAGAATTACGATCACAAATTCCGTACCGTCTCGGGATCTCAAACCACGAAATTGACAAAAACGCAGCTCGAAATTCTATAAGACCCAACTAACCCAACTTCTCCCTCCAGTATTCATAAGAAACAGTGCGAATTTTCATACTCAACTAATATGTACCAAACCAAATCCTTACAAACTATAATCCATCGAAAATATGACATACATAAATAATCTCCACCTCACACCGGTCTACCATAACTTGTGACAGCGGAGAACTACTTATTACCAACCCCAAAAACACCCTTAACCCTCTCCCTCCTCTCTCTCTTCTCCTCAACCTCCCTCCGCACCTCCCTCTCCACCTCCTCATCCGTAACATTCCCACCAAACGAATACCACACAACCGTCGCGATACCCAGTAGAGCGGAGAGTATACACCTATCATGTCAACGTATCAGCATCGTATCCATATTCTTCAAGTTCTCGTTCTCCCCTCCTCGCCTCGAACAATCCGAAGAAGCGAGACGAGAGCAGAAGAGAACTTTATCGAAGTAGAAGATACTCACCCAACCAACGCCCCTACCCCCTTGGGTCTCCACCCAAGCACCTGCTGCCACGGTCCCCTGGGTAATCCAGTCAAATCACCAACCTCTGCACCCGTATGTCCAGCCGCGTTTCCTTCAGATTTAATCCCCAAGGCTTTACAGTGATCATACATCACCGACGGGACTGTGTTCCGCTTCTGCGCGAGGAGGGGCGCTTCGATGATTTGTAGTGCGAGCCCAGCTTCCAGGTGCCATTCGATGTGGCCTAGGAGGGAGCGTTAGCGACCTGTCTCAGCTCTCATTCTCTCGTTCTCTCGTTTCTATCCTTTACCACTCGAGCCGCGAGTCGAATCGAAAGGAAGAGCAGAGAGATAGAGAAGCTACGCGAACCAACTCACAATGCAAAAACCAAACCCCCGGGTTATCACCCCTAAACCTAATCCTCACACTCTCCCCACTCGGAATCTGCACTGTATCCCTCCTCACCGGGTTCTTCTGGTTCTCATCCAGTGGTGGATTCAATTCCGGGTCGTCTGAAGTGTAATCGGTGGCGCGGGAGATGATTTGGAATTTGTGGCCGTGGAGATGGCTGCGGTACGCAGTCAATAAGCCGGTTAGAAGAGAGAAGAGAGAGACTAACAAAGGATGTTTCCCAGCATCCCCATTCTTAATAACCACATCCACCACCTCCTCTCCCCCTCCATCCCCTCCATCCCCTCCCAACTCCGGACTAACAACCCAACTCAACTCCCCATAAACCCCCACACCCGCTCCATCATCCCCCCTCGTCGCATTCCCCCCCAAACTCAACGCCGAGAACACCGCAGGCACAACAGGTGTATTAAACGTCACCCCATTAAACATCGCCCTATTCGCCCCGTCGTCCATCGTGTCGAATGTGACTTCGACTTCTATCACTTTTACGGGTTTTGAGGTGTTGGTGGAGGGGTTGATGGAGGGGAGGTAGATGGGTTCCGGGAGGGAGGGGACGAGGGTGAGGTCCGGGGTGTCGTGGTAGGCGTCTATGAAGCCGAGGTCTGTGAGGGGGAGGGAGGCGTCACGGTTGTAGGTTATGGAGGAGGTAATATCTATTCCACCGCGTGTAAGTACCCACTCTCGTTCGAAGAAGGAAGGAAGAGGAAAGGAACGTACTCGGCTGCAACCCATCCGGCACCGTATCAAACATATCCGTATCCATATTCGCATGTATCGCCCAATTCTTCATCTCACTCCCCGTATCGTTTCGTGCAGTGACCAGAACACTGTACCGCTGCGCTACCGTGATGGACAACAAATCAATCGGGGATTCTTCCACGTCCGTCTGGCGTCAAAGCTCGATTAGCATCCATTCCAGTCTCTTCAAGTTATACTTCGGGTAATGGGAGCACACTCACACCATCAACCTCAACAATCCTCATCTCATGTCCATCAATCCAGAAGAAAAACGCACTGAACCCACTCGTGTTCACCACCCTCAGCCTATACGTCTTCCCCGGCTCGAAGGGCAGCGTAGCGTTCTCGTTGAAGCCTACTTTGTTCGTTGCTGCATGCGGCGAGGGCGAGGGGTTCAAAGAGTTGGGTATAGGTGGGAGGTATTGGCCGTTTGTGGCGTAGTACACCAGAGCCGAATCTGCAGTGGCGGTGAGTAACTGAATGACGAAGGGTAGGAAATAACTAACCAGGAACAGGCTCCGCCCCACCAGGATTCGAAATACTAATAAACTGCTTCAACAGATCCGGGTGTTCATCGTGGTACCAGTCGCCGAGGACGACGGTGAATTCTTGGTCGTAGGTGTGGACTTCTTTTTGTGGGTGGAGGAGGAGTGGGGCGCGGAGGCCGTCGACGTATTGGCCCTGTAGACGAACGAAGTGAGTGGGCGAGGGAAGAAGACAGGACAACGTAGATCGAAGAAAGAAGCACACACACCTTGGCATGTGAATGAACCCAATAAGTCCCCCATTGACCAGACGTATCGACGGGAATCACATAATCGAAGCTCCCGCCAGGTGGAATGCCACTATCGGTCTTCGTTAGCTTTGTTTCAATGAAGGAGTAGTGCAACTCACCACTCGGTAACACCAACGGCGCCGTCCATCCAACTGGTGGAATTAAAAAACATGCCGTGGTGATGCAACGACGTAGGCTGGTCGAGTCCATTCGTAGCATGTACCACGAGCGAGTCGGTCGTGTTCACATCCAATGGCGGAGGCCTACCATGTCTTTAGTCACATGTGATAGATAAGAAAAAAACTCGACACGTACGGCCAAGTTCCGTTGACGCCAATGACCCGCCTCTCAGCGAGTCCATCTGGGTTGACACCCTCGACGTAGGTGATGTTCCACCAGACTTCATGCACACCTGCGTTGACGACAGACGACAAAGCTCCCAAGCTAAGGAGAGAACGGAGTAGCATAGTCGATAGGGAAGCGAAAAGACAGCATGGCGAGAGTTATAAGGAGGTCGGGAAGACGGTTGAAAGATGTCAGGCCGTATTTGGATAATCAGATAACCCTGTGGTCTAGTCCCTTGTGCCGTGTGTAGATTTCCAACGAATTCCCAGCAACAGTCACCGGAATGAATAGAATTCGGATTAATTTGCAGGATAAATCTTATCAGATGACAGTTCGAGGGTGCAATCTGATAAAAACATGTCAGTCTATTTTTATCAGCCAATCAAAAATTGCAATGTGATCTGATAAGTGATTCGGGTCCATCTGAAGGCACGAGCATTCCCGAGGACACCCATTTCTCTAAAAGCACACCATGTCTTCTATCCACTACTCGGTTTCCCCCCTTGTCGTCCTTCAAAATGGGCAAAAACCTCTTCTCCGTCCCAATTTTCTTCATCGTTTTCCGTGAAACACTCGAAGCTGCAATCATCATCTCTGTCCTTCTCGGCCTAGCTGACCAAATTGTGCATGATGACTCTAAGAGTACTCGGTCTGGGTCTACCACTCAAGTGGCTACCACTGCCGACGATGACAACAAAGAGACCACGTCGGAAAGTGAAGGCAGCAGCACGGTCGACGATCAACCTCACCGACGTCGGTTACTCCGAAAGCTAAGGATTCAGGTATGTCCGTTTGATAGGCTTTCCAAGCTTTCTTGGCGCTGTGCTCATCATCTACTCACCACCCCCACAGATCCTCTTCGGCTCCCTCTCCGGCCTCCTAATCGCCCTCTCCATCGGCGCAGCCTTCATCGCCGTCTGGTTCACAAAGGCCTCCAACCTCTGGCAAAAATCCGAAGAGCTCTGGGAAGGCATATTCTCCCTCATCGCCTCCCTCATGATCTTCGTCATGGGCGTCGGCATGCTCAAGATGGATAAGGCAAAGGCCAAGTGGAGGGTTAAGCTTGAGAGGGCGTTTGATGGCAAGTGTATGTGCCCTCTTATATATATTTTTTTACCATGGAATGAATGGGACTGACGCCCTGCCACCCACGACAGCCCACCCAGACACCCAAACCCGCACCTCAAAATACGCCCTCTTCCTCCTCCCTTTCATCACCGTCCTCCGCGAAGGCCTCGAAGCAGTCGTATTCGTCGGCGGCGTCTCCCTCGGCCAACAAGCCACCGCTATCCCCATCGCCGCCATCGTCGGTATTATATGCGGTCTCCTCGTCGGGTTCCTTATCTACCAATTTGCTTCTCGTACAAGTAAGCCTCTCTCATCCCTTCTCTTCCCCTTCCTGTTTAATAACTCACCACCCCCGCCCACGCAGCCCTCCGCATGTTCCTCCTAACAACAACATCCCTCCTCCTCCTCCTCGGCTCCGGCCTCTTCTCCAAATCCATCCTCTTCCTCCAACGCAACTCCTTCAACCGCCTCGTCGGATCCGACGTCGACGACCTAGCCTCCGCCGGCGACGGGCCAGGCTCCTACGACGTGAGGGGGAGTGTGTGGCACCTCAACTGCTGTAACCCGGAGAATAAGTTGGATGGGGATGGGTGGGGTGTGTTTGGTGCGATTTTTGGGTGGACGAATAGTGCGACGTGTGAGTGTTCTCTCGTTCCCAGTCCCTCTGGTTTACATTAGATTAATATTAATGTTGTTGGGTGGGTAGTGGGTTCGGTGCTAGGCTACGTGTTCTACTGGCTCGCCGTCATTGGGACGCTCATCTATATGAAGTGGTCTGAGGGGCGGACTACTATCCTCGGGTTCGAATCTGCTACCAGGAAGAGGAGGTTGGCGGAGAGGAAGAGGAGGGAGGAGGAGAAGGACGGGGGGTTGAATGTCCAGACGTTGGAGAAGGATCAGCCTGCTCAGCAGGGTGGGGAGGTTAGAGAGGAGGGGAGGGAGGATAAGTAGATGGGTATTGGGGTGGTATTTAACTAGCTTGATTTTTGTTGTTCCCTTTTCGACTTTTTTCGACTTTGGATTTAGATTTGGATGCGAATGCAATATTGGGTGGTGGTTTACCCTAGATTAGATTTGTGCGACACATGAAGTGAGGAGCGATATGTGGTCCATTACAAGCCAATTTTAAGCCATACATCAAGCTCAAGTCCAATGAATGATACCACGAACAGGCTATTGGGTGCAGTGGACGTGCTACACCCAGACTGCCTGTCCATATCCATGTTGAAAGTCGAGAGAGCCACAGTTCTGAATCGCGTTCCCACCCAAAATATGGAATGTGAAGCTTTCGTAGAGAGCAGACCAAGGGTTATGTTTTTCACACAAGGGTTCACCTGGTCAACTGCTGGTCAACGCGGCCAATTGACCAGCTAATTGGCCGGCCATTGACCAATGTTGACCAGGTACCGGTCCCATCATTGGCCGTTGTTGACCAGACACTTGGCCGGATTGACCGTGATTGACCCGATACTTGACCAGACACTTGGCCGGCCATTGACCATTATTAATTAGTTGCTTGGCCCGTCATTGGCCGTTATTGTCCAGTTTCTTGACTATCCAATGACCAGGCTAACACTGACTCGTCCAGGACATATTTGTCATGAATGCACTCTCCGAGGGAGATCCTAGCGACATACGTGCAATCTGAATGAGTCATACAGAGCCACCATGGAGAGAGAAGGGGCATTAATGCAGGTAGCAAGGATCTCATTCATCTATATATGTACGAAAACGTGAAGTCGGAAGTCGTAAGGGGTATGTAAGATACATATGTCGGGGTATATCTACAGCACAAAAGTCTAATAGGTCGATACGAGTCCAAATGAGAGCATGCGTATGAGCCTCTCTCAGTCATAGGCAATGCAAGTCAATCCAGCCATCCAAGCCAGGCTAAATTCCCCTACCGCCACCTCTCCCAACCCATCTATTATCTAGCCCTCCTCGCCCACGCCAGCCGTCAGCTGCTCAAGGGTCGTATTCAAGAATACAAATGCAACCTAAACAAACAATACAACAAGGTCGGTGTCTGGCAGACAGGACATTCCGAGTGTTGAGCGACGTGGCGAGTTATGCATCTATCAATCACCACTCAGTTTCAGTTCTCAAAAGCAGAATAGAAGAACAAGACGGGGGTGGGGATAGAGTAAAGGAGACGCGACTTACCGATAACAAAACAAATGCCCACACATAGTCGCCGTCATCTCGATACACGGGTCGCTCTTGCATAGTCTACAATGCACTCTCGGAGAGGCGAACGTCTCAGCAGGGGTCATCCCCATACTATGTGCCCTGCTGATACCCCCCAGGTAACCTCCTGGGTACCGCTCGGATATTGCGGTCTGCGGCTCCTTCGGCTCGTACAACTGGATCTCTGGACGAGGTGGGGTTTGGGTAAGGGTCACTAGGGTGCTTGTTCTAGTCGGTGCAGGACGTTTATCTTGATCGTTCTCAGCCTCCTTGTCCTTATCGAGTTGTGCCTGGTCTTGAGCTTCTGTAAGTGATTGCGGTGGTTCTTCGCGATGCTCGACTCCTGATTCTCCCGGAACAACGGGAGGTGGAACAGGGGACGCCCGGACAGATCTAGCTTCAGGCGTATAAAACGCCCCGGCTGGAATGGGGGAGGGGGATGCTGGATCACGGTTCTTGCCCGTGTTCCCAACTCCGTTCCCTCCAGCTTCGGAAACAGAAGCTGAGAGCTGAGTCATAGCATCTTGCCTAGACATGTGCAATTCCCGATGAGGTTGGTCCTGCACCTTCTCCCGATCGTTTTCAGCCTCCCAAAGATCATCCGAATCCATAGCATCAAAACTCGTAGGCACGCTCTCTAACGAATCAAGCACTGAGGCAGGGCTCATTCGGGGTGAGGAGCTTGATACCGTCCTTGCGTGTGTTTGGGCTTGGGTCTGGACCTGTGCTTGTGGTTGGAGCTGGCTAGATATCGTCGCCTGGTTCTCGTTCTGGGTATGGGCTTGGATATGGGCATTCGTGCTGGTATTGACCCTGGTATAGGTGTCGGTATTGACAGGGGTATGGGTATTTGGGAAAATTTGGGTAGGTTGCAGCTGAGTAAGACTCTTTGCATCCCTGCCCATTCTCGGAGGGGACCACATCCGATCCAGAGGCTGAGGTTGAGTCGCTCCACTGGCTGTCGACCTCAGCCTCGGCGAAGGAGTTGTAGACTCCTTCAACAATACACTCGTTGTTGTGGCATCAACCGGTCGAGTGTTTCTTTCCTCCCTCGGGCTATCCTGAGCGAACGAATCGCCCTCAGGATATATAGGCGTCTGCAGCAATGGGGACATACCCAGCACTGACGGGGGCGGAGGTAGAGTAGGTAGGTCGAATGGCGAGAAAACTTCGGGGGATTGGATACATGAGGAGCCTGATCCAGATCTGGCTGAACCATGGCTGCTTGGCAATTGAACTTTCCATGGCATTGGTGGGTGGAATGTCGGCGGGGATGCGGGCTTTGAAAACCGAAATCAGCTGAGGTCAAAGAAAGAATGAGGGAGAAAGTTCTTACCAGCCTAATTTTCCAAGGATTCTCTCCTGCACCAATTGATGAACCAGACTCAGCCCTTGTCAGAAGACTAGGTGCTAATAGTCTATTCGTCATGGCATTGACATCCCTATTCCAACCACCACCATTTGTGCTAGGACCCTCGATTCCTTCTCTGGACGTCTTCTGCATAGCCATCCTCTCCCTCCATGTCGGCAACCCCGTTACCGTACTCGCAGGGGTGGTTGAGGCGGTCGTGTTTCCTTCCGTCGGTGCCGCCCAACTAGGACCAGGCCTTGCCATTGAAGCAGAAGCAGAATATCCACGACTCCTCGGCAGATCATTGGCAGCGCCCGGTGCCCACGATACTGGTGCAGGGCCAGGGAAGGAGCTGGTCGGAAGATTGACACTCCTAGACGCGACAGGAATGCCGCTGGATTGAAGGTATGCCGGTCTACTAGGACCAGCGAGCGAAGCTGCTTGCATAGCGCTTCTTTCGGACCAGACATTTCTTGGGGGGCTGGCCGGTGCAATCAAAGTTTGGTCATTAGAACGACCAATTTCGTTCGGCGTGACTGGTAGAGGTCGACGCCATGGAGAAGGCCCTGCCGACCCTCCTGTCGCATATAATTGTCTTGTTGGCTTGTAGGCAGCTCCGTTGTTCGACAGTCCCTGGATATTCTGTAACAAGAGTGAGTAATTTATTTATTGTTGTACGGAGCAAAAACCGGCTCACCTGCCAAACACCAAGAGGTACGCTCTCAGGAGGTGGGAGTGCGCTGAGAGGACTGAACAGGGGCGTCTGCTCGTCTTTAATCTGCGCAGCGTATTTCCTTGGGAGAATGAGAGCTGGAGACGGCGTATGTTGCCTCATGCTTGCAGCTACGTCGATATGTGCCTATTGATCTCGTCAACCTCATATCAAAGAATTCATTGAAATTCAACGCACCCTCAATGACGGAGGTATTGCTGCGGGGAAACTATGGTTTAGCCTCGGTGAGGTAGTAGCATCGGGCCGAGGTGGCATAGGGGGAGATGATATCGGGGTGGTGGTGGCCTGTATCATTGTTGGATTAGCACACACGAGGACGAAACATGCCGGGAAAACTCACATAGACCTGAGAAAGCTGAGGAGAAACAACCGCAGCATTCTGAATTGGGGATTCTGGGGTTCCCGGAGCACTTGCAGGTGGTGGTTGAGTCGGTGCGTCCAAAACAACGCTTTCTGACTCTGGTAGCGGTTCCGGAACGAAAGGGTGGTCCGTCGTAATGTGCTAGAGCAACATCCGTCAATAATCGCAATGACAGGCCATGATTCAGACAGATTCATACCTCCGAAAGCGTTGATTCATCCCTAAAGCCTTGCTCGCACTGCGGGCAAGTTGGGTGACTAGGTGACTGGGTGTAGTGTGTTTTTAGCGTGTCTTCGCAGAGCATGATTCCACAAAGGTCGCATGGTCTTTGGTGCTGTGGGAGTTTGAGTCAGTCATACGTCATTTCGAAAAACACGAGGGTGTTGGTAGCTACCTCATCTCTCTCAGCATGGTCCTTGAAACCACGCCCACATCGGGCGCAGTTAGGGTGTGAGGCATGACCTCGATAGTGACTTTGTAAAGCTGCAGGGCTTTTGAACGTTCTGTTGCAGCTTTCGCAATCAAAAGTAGGGGGGTGTTTGTTTGCCATATGCTGCCGAGATGAAGCAAGCGAAAGTCAGCAAGCGAGGAAGCGTGAAAGGGACCAGAGAAACCCTGTCTGGGGATGAACGTACCATATCGCGTGCAGATTGGCAGTTGAAACGTCGATCGCATATTGAGCAGAATGGATGTTCGAGGCTAGAGCTCTTCAGATGGGCCTGCAGTGCCTCCTTGTGAGCGAAGCTTCTATCGCAGGGATCACAGCGGTGAGGCATGTCCGTTGTGAGTTACTGGTACGGGAAAAGAAAAACGCTAGATGATGGCGGAATCCAACAAAGGCAGGTATAAGAGCACCAGGCGGAGCATATACACAGGGTTATGGGCTATACAGCGGGAGCTGACGATGAGTCAAATCAGAACATGAGGCAGCCTGTTAAAAGAACGTGAGGATGCGGCGTGTTGACTGCAGGGCGGCTATTCGACTTCGGGTGATTCGCAGCTTCCTTTGTAGTGACGGCCATGTCTGGGAAGATGACAAGAAAGTCTATTGTTTCTTTGAAATGATATTCAATCGATTGTTCGGTCTAAAAAGTAAATTACAGAGCAGCGCAAAGACTCCGTTGTGATGGCGAAAGCAATAGGGCAAACCCCGATTTGGATGTACCTTGATTGTCGTACCACGACCAAGCCCCATTTAGCATGAGCTTTGGGTTTCTCGACATGCGCACAAATGCCTTTTAAAGAATTGGGGGGACTATCCTGGGATTATCCTATTGAATCATAGTATCATTACATGGGAAAATCATTACTGCAGAACATCATAAATAACGTAGATGAACCGTGCGTGTGTAAGAATCGTTCGAGAGTAGGAGAAAAAGGGTGCGGCAACGCAAAGAGGGTATTTAGGAGAGGAAAGGCTTCAAACCCTTCTTCCAGGCGCCGGTGCCATCGGTCTCAATAACATTCTGATATGTTTTGTCAGATTGCGAAGGTAACAAGGAAAAAGTTTAATCTTACTCCGTGGCAAGGAATGATCTTGGAGATTTGCCATCCAGCGACGGTGCTGGCATCGCGGCGCATAGCCCTGGGGATAAAGCTTGAGCAGGACTAAATTAGGGGTGGCGGAGGAACTCACTCTTTGTCGACACCAAGGCCACCAACGGACTTTTGTTGCAGCCAGGAAGATGGGCTAATGCTACCAAGGATGGGGAATTTGCCGGACATCTTAGTCTTAGAATACTGTGAACAATAGTCAGTACGAAGAGGATCTTTATAGGTCTAGAGAATAGCTTACTTGTTCGGTGGCGGGGAGATTGAAGATGAGGTCGGCCTCAAGCAAGACCCCAGACTCTACGTGGTAGTAGACAACATCCTTGTTCTTGTAACCAGTGAAGTGGACGGCCTTGATCTCATCTTCGAAGGGATACACAGTGCCAACGGGATCCTTGCCCCAAGCTGAATACGCCACTGCTCAGCAACTCCGCGGCTCTAAGGAAGAGAAGAAGACTTACCGCCATCGAAAGTCAGGCCCTGGGTTTCAGGGACTTGAGTAGCCTCTACGGGTGCGTAGAGTTTAGCATTGGGGTATGCCTTCTTGAAGTCGCCGAGATAGAGGTAGTGGACAGCGTTGATACCGCAAATGTACTGGACAGGGCCGAGCTCGTCAATCTTGGCCTTGGTCTCGGCGTCAAGGATGGTTGACGCCATTATCCATACGCCACCATCCTTGAGCTTGATGGCGGTCGACCTGCCACCGAAGGGGATGAAGCCTGAGCGGGTGAAAGGCCTGGAGAAGGTCCAGACGTTCTTAGTAACCTATAAGCGAGAGTCAGTTGAAGATGCGATTGAAACTTTGTGGGTGACCCTGAACTGAACGCCACTGACCTCACGGATAACGGTCTCCGACATTCTAGATGGTGGTTACTTTTGTTGAGAGAAGGGTTGAGTGCGAGCGTGGTCTACTCATTCCAGTAACGCGGCTGGAGGCTTTTATAAGTGAGAGTCCCCACTGTGTGTCCGAACCGGGTAACTGTGACCAATGTGGACAGGCTGCCCCGAGCGGAGGTTTGGCTGGGCTACTGGGCCTAACCGCTCTTCACCGTTCCGCCACCTCAATCTGACAGGCGTCCATCGTTTGTGATTCATATGTAGTAGAACCACATCATGTTTCCCTGTAGAGGCGCAAGACATGCGCGCTGCAGCAGCTTATCCTGTTCAAGTATCTTCCCAGGCATGTGCAATTCGAAGTATAGATACCCTTGCTATCTCTCACACATACGACGTCGTGGCTTGCCCGGGGCTCAGTACCTAAGGGGTTGCAAGGCTGCCGACGAAACATTAACACCTTATCACCCTCAATGACGGCTCGTTGTCGCCACTATCTGGTACTATCGCACAACAGATCTCCGAGTAGGAATCCATTCAAGTGAAGTAGCAGCCCACTAACAGTCACCGTCGGCGGATCCCAAAGGCGGTGTTGGAACGGGAAAATGTACCTGTAGGTATGTTAGAATGAATTTGCTTCCTCCAGAGCGAGCCGAGAGCTCTCCTCATGTGTCCGATCTGCAAGATCGAGACCTTCTCCCCCTCTTCCAAGTCCTCGACCAACGTGTTCACCAAAATAGGACCCAGGTTTGGCGTTGATTGTCGCATATGGGCTACAATACGAACTCATCAGAGTCCCAACAAGCTTCGGCACAAAATTCCGATACTAGTGCTACACAAGCTGGTAAAATACATAAATTATAACAGAAACAGCTGGAAGAAACACACGGCCGCGGGTCCTTGGTACTCGGGTTCCAAACACGACAACAAAAGTCCGTCATCATTCAATCATCGTTGGTCGCCCTTTTGAGTGTATCTTGCCAGTCGATTGCCAACTTTGTAAGAGTCTTACTCCGAGCTAGTAGGATATGAGAGAATGCAACCATCAAAAGATGACGACCCCGTACCGAATATGGACAGAACATCCTTGAGCAAATCGCGTTTTGAAAGCCCAACAACTGTTGAGGACCACGCTTCTTCTCTCCCAGGTCGGCTGCAACCAAATGATGAACAAATACTCGACAAATTAATAGCCAAGACACGCAAACTCACCAGAACACAGGCCCAAATAATTCTTTAATCAGTTCTTCGGCCTTGGCTCTGAATCCTTCCTCTGCGATCTTCTTCGCATATACCAACAAGGCCTGCTTATACTCCTGAGGACTGTCCAGCAACCTAGCTGAATGCAGCCTTGTCTCCAAATGACCAAGCGTCAGAGCTGTATTCCACCAGCCCGGCCTCTGCTTTTCCATCACGCTTTCATCCGGGGTAGTGCTGATGCTTCCTTCGATGGAGGCGATGATGCCGCGATTTGCATTCGAGATATTTGCCCGTTGGCGCCCTTGCCATGCGTCCGAGCCATCCATCCACCACTTTTCCGTAACCTTCACCCAGGTCGAGAGACAAGGGTCATATGAATACACAACATCATTCGAGCAAGTGATGATCGGCGTTCCATTCGGCCGTACAGACGCTGCAGTCATCTCCTGGTTCGGCGAGCTCAACAGGCCTGATACTGATACTGGAGGGAAGAATGTTGTTTTATCTTTCACGTTCCTGCAGAAGATGAGTGATTAGGACACAGAAGGTTGACAACGAAGATCCTTACCAGGAATAAAGCATCCCGCTCGAGGTAACGACTAACAGTGCATTCTTGTTGACTTCCATGAATGAGCAGGTTACACCAAGTGCCAGTGGTGGCATAAGCCTGATGGACATGTTAGCCAAAGATTTGGTATAAACCAATAGCAACGTGTCACTGACCTTCTCCCCGTAGGAGAGTAGACATTCACGGTACCGTCCAATGTAGCGGCAGCGCAGAATGTGGGCGTAGCCTTTAGAGCTGTAACTGGCGATGGTAGATAATCAAGCCACTGTGTATGCTTGCCGCTAACAAAGAAGACTTCCGTTGGTTCTGGAGGATAAATGAGTATCAGAAACTCTGCAAAAACGAGAGTGCTCACCAGAAGCCTCAGAGTTACGGCCTTCGAAGGTATCATCACCATCTCCGACTTCCGCAGTCAATGAGTTCAGGAGCGATGGCACGGAGAGTATGGGGCCCGTGTGCGATGCCTGCCAGGTTGTTGGTATCTGCGAGCTAGCACCCTGTGGCTCGATGGTCTTCACTGGTACGACGTCTCGTTTGCGATCACCGCCCAACGTCCGCGCCTTGGTCGCCGGCCGAGAGTCATCTGCAAAGTCCATCATGCTGGATGCTTTACGTTTGGCACCGGTATCGATGGTATCTATGGGTACATCCAAATCCATCCCCATATCGGCATGTCTCGACCAACTCTCTGGCGCAGCAAATGGTTGTTCGGAGGGGGAAGGGAATCTGTTGCTGTGGGTGAGTTGAGAAGGACGCCTGGTTGATATCGAAGAATCATCTGCGTGGTACTGCGAAGCGTTCCGTGGAGGCAAAGGTGCTGAAGCAGAGGGAATGCCGTTTGTCGAAGCACTTGGGATGCTGTTAAGGTTAGCGCGTTTCTTACCACGCTTCGCCACCAACACGTTTACGCGCTCGCCGTTCCCATTCGCCTTTCCGTTGGGTGGTCCAAAGCCAACAGGTTGAGATTGTCCGGCCGGTGCAGGTTCAGCTGCAGCGATGTGGGAGTAGCCTGTAGGGAGTTCTGGCATCTGGAATCCAAACTTCCTCAGGTATTCCTCCTGTGCTGACTGGGGAGCGATTCCTTCCAATTCTTCAGGTTCGAAGTGAAAAACAGCGATGGTCCCGTCAGATGACGCGGCATATAAAGTCATCCCGTCAGATGACCTGAGAATAAGAAGACGGTCAACTCGAGTAATTTACGTCAAAAAGGTTGGCACTTACCAACTTAAATCCATAATTTGCCGCTCGAAGACTTCCTTGGCCACGATGAGAGGCCTTGGTGCCTTGGTTTGCCACACCGATACAGATCGATCATCAGCTCCGAGAGCCACGACGGAACATATATTGTTCGTATGCACGCCGTCTTCCGGGTTTCTGAGGAAGATATGGGGGTTATAGGACTAAAAGAAGTCAATTTCATACCCGGCGATCAATGACACAGAACTTACTGCGACTTCCACCGTATTTTCATGGCCGACCAGGCTAATCTCGGATGACCATGTATTGCGTGTAATCACAGCAGCTATGAAAACGAAGCCCTTGTTGTTGGTCGCGTTTGAAGCCGTGATGTGTGCGCCATCGGGAGACCAGCTGTTGAAAATAAGGATGAGAGGGGGGACACATGCAACATAATCGGTATACCTGCCTTAACCGCCTGAAGAATGTGCTTCCGGGAGATTCGGCAAATGGCTTGGTTACTTCTGCTCGTAAAGACCAATCTGTGGTATTCCAGATTTTGACCGTCCTGTCGTCTGATTGAGTGGCAAGAAATTCTCCGACTGGGTCCCAGCATACGCCCTTCACGAAACCCTGATGTTCATCCAATTTTCTGAGCCTTTCTGAATGATGGGTCAATACTTTTTGGGAGAACGTAAAGCATTGATGTCACTTGCCTAAGGTGAACCCACACCATATCATGACCTTCGAATCCAGTCCCACAGAAGCAAGGTAGCGATCACCGGGTGACCATGCAACATCGACAACGTCTAAACCAAGTGTTAGCACAGGTAGAAAATTCGGCGATAATACCCTGCATACCACTCTCGTGTCCTGGTAACCGCTTCATTGGTTTCCATCCCTCTACGTTCACTTCGTCAGAACCCCAAACTCTCCCTTTCGCGTGCCTGTGGATTGAAATTTGAGGATCAAGGACTCTACAACTTCGGGAGAGAGAACTCACGGGTCTAAGTCCCAAATCATCACAATCTCATCGTCACTTCCACTTGCAAGCCATCGACCTGAATGTGCCCAGCGTACCACAAGGACAGGCCCGGTGTGCATGGTTAGGGTGCATAGAGACTTGGGTGGTTTATTGGAGAGTTCGGAAGCGGGGTTCAAGATCGGTTTTGTGCTCCAAATGCGTATTTTCGCGTCCAAACCACCAGTAGCAATCCTTGAGCCGTCGGGGTGAACATGTATCGAGAATATCGAGAGCCTCTTCGCGTTTTGGTCGTTCTTTGACGAATCCTTGTGCATCACCCATGCTGGCTTCGTGAAGTGCATCTCTGCTTAACTGGGATGCAGTTGAGGGTCTGGTGCCGTGAAGATTCAAACCGAGCCCGTGGGTTCCAGAGACAGTGTGAATAACAGAGGCCTCGGGTAGTGTTGCTCACCGTCGTTGACAGTGGACTCGAGAAGGCAGATCTGCCAATGCATCACGTGATGGGTAAACAGCCTTCGCGTGCGTCTGCACCGTGACTCTGCAGTGCTTTCTTTCAGGAGTCTTTGCTTTTTGCAAGATGTCTGCCCACACTCGCCATGGTCCCTGCTTACAACATTGACAATCACAAATAGCCATTGTTTAACGGCTATAATTTAAAGCCGCGTTACCCTGAAGGTTCAAGATAAGCGTAATAACCAAGTTCTGCCTGGAATTGCGCAACATCTGCTGGCTATGAGGACATTGATGAAGAACGCTAACTCCTCACCCGGCAGGGCTTCGATCAGACTCTCAGCCATTCAGCCAGCCGCACGTTGCTCTTCTCTGTCAACTTAACAATTCTCCTCACACCTTTGATCAAGCTTCAAATACATCGCTACCTGACAGTCCTCACCGCCATCATGCATTGGATAAACAGGGACCAGGACGCTTGCTGTATAAACATCAAGGAAATTATGAACGTTATGGCATCATCGAACGTCTCAAAGAGATAATTCTCCACGGAAACATAACGTTTGCCCTTGTGACTTCGGCCGACTCCCCACAAACCGCCATCTAATCTTGCCGCATACGCCAGGTAGCCGCTGAATGGTGTGCTTCTTAGACTTCAGAGGCGCATGGAACCTGGTGCCTAATTATGTTGGAAATATTTAAGCAGAGAAGTTTCTTATCTATGGAGATGAGCCAACGCCCTCCAGTTCCTTGCTTTTCGTCATGGTCACCACGGAGAAGCTAGAGAAGGATACCACTCCTCGCGACAGCCCCGGCTCTTCAATCTACGAGAAGAAAGAAGTAGATGCCAAGGCCTTCTCTGTCGCAAGTGACGACCTCGTTGACGCAGAGCCAGAGCCTTTCAAGTTCACCCAGTGGCTGCTGGGTAGGACCAAGAAAGACGACTCGGCAGCCACTGCGACCAGGCGCTCGGTATACGATGACCCCGATCTTGCTGAACATTATTGGCCGAAGGCTAATTATGAGAACATCCACCGTTTCGACCCTAAGGCTCGCTGGACTTACAAAGAAGAAAGGGTATGTACTTCGTGTTGCTCTGAAGGGCTCCTGGATTGACGACTTCTAGGCTTTGGTCAGAAAAATCGACTGGAAGGTCATGTTATGGGGTCAGTGCCTATCTGCTCTGACGTCGCTTTTCTAACGCACTTGTCTGTTCTCATTAGCTGCCATAAGCTTCTCTGCCCTCAACCTTGACCGCAACAACTTGTCGCAAGCCAACACGGACAATTTTCTCCCCGATCTCGGCTTGACGACTAATGGTGAGCAGTAATACCTACTCTTGCCGATGATCCAGCCTTCTGATCTCTCGTTAGACTTCAATCTGGGCAACACTGTCTTCCGTGTTTCATTCTTGTGTGCCGAGTTACCCTCTCAGCTAGTGTCCAAAAGAGTCAGTCAACGCAGCACTAATCTCGTTGACACGAAGCTTATGACAGGCATTCTCCAGCTCGGACCTGATCGTTGGATTCCGATACAGATGTGTCTGTGGTCAATTGTGACGCTCGCTCAATTCTGGCTCTCAGGGCGAAGCTCTTTCCTGGCCTGCCGCGCCCTACTTGGATTCATCCAAGGCGGGTTCATCCCTGACCTTATCCTCTACTTATCATGTACGTCGGTTTCCATTCTCTCAACCAAGCATGCGATGGCATTAACACGGCCACCCAAATATAGACTTTTACACTAAGAACGAGCTACCTTTCCGTCTTGCGTTGTTCTGGATATCCTCAAACGTCTGCACAATCGTCGGCAGCTTCATTGCATTTGGCGTTCTTCGACTCAGAGGCCACCTCGGTAGAGCTGGGTGGCGATGGTTGTTCCTCGTGGAGTACGCCTGCCCCTTTCATCTGCCCTCTTTACTCCGCATCTGACATTCTCTACTTGCAGGGGCCTCCTAACGTTCACCATCGGCGTGGCTACATTCTTTAGAATGCCGCCATCCCCTACTCAGACCAAAAGATGGTATCGCCCTAAAGGATGGTTTACTGAGCGAGAGGAAGTCATCGCGGTTTCTCGTATTTTGCGCGACGATCCCACTAAAGGAGACATGCACAACCGCGAGGGGCTCACGATTAAAAGGCTCTGGACTGCTGTCTGCGATTATGATCTTTGGCCTTTATATATCGCGTAAGCACCCGTTACCTCTTCATTGCGTGCAGATGCTAACAATGCTTTCTAGCGGACTCATGTTTGGCATCCCTGTTAGCACCCCACAGACGTACTTGACACTATCCCTTCGCAACATTGGGTAGGTTCCCCGTAATCATAAACACTTGGTCAGGCGCTAATGCACGAATAGGTTCAATACATTCCAGACCAATTTACTTGCAATTCCATCCAACGTCGCCGGAATGATCACCATGTTCCTTATTACACTCTTATCAGAGACGGTAAATGACCGAACTTGGGTGGCCAGTCTGGAGAACCTTTGGGCTCTTCCATTCCTGATTTCACTTCGTGCCCTGGATAACCCGAGTCCATGGGTCTACTTCGTAAGTTCGACACTCGTACATCAGGTACTTGCGCTGATACTCCAATCTGCTCAGGGCATAGCATCGGGTCTCCTGTCATATCCATACACGCACCCTATACAAGTTGCATGGTGCTCTCGTAACTCTGGAGCCGTCGCAAGTCGCACGGTCAATGCTTCATTGTACAACATGTTTGTGCAAGCCTCCGCCGTTGTCGCAGCCCAGATCTACCGCAAAGACGACGCCCCGCAATGTAAGTGATAGCGCTGAGTCCAATACCACTGCTATTTTTCTTATCAGCCTACCCTCAGATCGCCGTGGAAATGCCGTCCTTATTGGCATAACCTTGTTCAACATCCTCATCATGTATCCTGGCATCAAAGCTTACTACGTCTGGAAGAATAAGCAAAGGGATAAGAAATGGAATGCCATGACTTCGCAGGTAAATCTGATTGATCAAGTTAGCTCTTCACAAGTTCTAACACTCGTCACAACAGGAAAAGGCCCACTATCTCAGCACTACGAAGGACATTGGAAATAGACGACTAGACTTCCGCTTCGCTCATTAAATACGGCGTCCACAAAGGTTTCCCGTGTAGATTAAGGAGTTTGATTATCCTGTGTACCATTCATTCTAAGCTAAATATGAATTCAGAAATTCTTGAGCCTTGCTGATTGCTCCCTTGCAAGGCGCTCGCAATAAGCGCCAAGAGTTGGGTACCAGTACTTGAGCCCCCAAATCAAACAAAGACAAAGCTACAACGGGCCGAGACGCCTGAAAGTAAACTCGCGATTATCTCGTTCAGGCGCCTCAGGACCATACCCGCCTCCGACGGCAATCCATAAGTAGAAAGTGTCATATGTTCACCCCCAAGTGCAAGGAGGATCAGTGGTAGCCGTCAAGGTTGCTACTCTCCCTCGAACTACCATGTCAGATAACAAGAAGCAGGTGGTCGTCCTCGGTGCTGGTGAGTCTGGAAGTGGAATGGACAAACGGGACGAGCTAATCTTTTCTAGGCGTCGTCGGTCTTACGACCGCTTTAAAGATCCAGGAGGCCGGAGGATATGATGTTACCATCGTCGCCGAGGTCATCCCCTCCGATCCGAAGACAATCAGATACACCAGTCCATGGGCAGTGAGTGCAAGAACTGGCCAAGCAAGAATCGGCCTTAGAATATTGACAGGGTGCACATCACGTTCTCAATTGGACTGAGGACGATAGACAGCAGCGTGAGTGTCTTCACGATCAATACCAGACTTCTGCTGAACCATTGTCTCCAGAAATGGACATGGATACCTTCAAGATTATGTGGGAGATGTCCAAGCCTGGCTCTGATACGGAACATCTCTTCCTTCGCCTAGATCAGACGGAATACTTCAAAGCGAAAGAGTTCGTCCCACCACTGGAATGCATGCCCGATGTTGGTAGACTTGCCCCATCCACAGACATCGCCTGCTCACTATGCTCCGTAGTTCAAAATCATTGAGGCTGATCAGCTCCCACCCGGCGTCGTTTATGGCCTGAACTTCAAGACAGTCACAATTGATACACCTGTATACCTTCAATACCTTGCCGACCGTTTCCCTAACAGCGGTGGCAAGATTGTCAAAGCCTCCGTCCAACACATTCAGCAGATAGTTGATGGTGGTGCCAACATCTTCTCAAAAGACGGAGCGGCAGCCCCTCCCGATGCCGTTGTGGTTTGTACTGGTCTGGGAACGCGTTTCCTCGGAGGTGTGGAAGACAAGACAATGTTCCCTATCCGAGGGCAAACCGTCATTATTCGTGCACCTTGGGTGAGGTTCGGAAGAACCCTCGGCGAGCCGGATGGTACTTGGACATATGTTATCCCTAGGAGGAGTGGAGACGTGATTTTAGGCGGCAGTAAAGGTGTCAACGACTGGTATGCTACCCACAGTCCAGTGTCAGGATTCTCCTAACATCGTTTTCCTCCTCAGGTTCCCTCGTCCTCGCCCCGAAACAACACGGGATATCCTCGAGCGTAACCTTGCAATGTGCCCAGAACTTGCTCCTCCAGAGATTCGGGAGAAGCGAACTCCTACGGTCGATGATCTTCTCCCCCTCATCGTCGAAGAAGGCTGTGGGCTGCGACCAGCTAGGAAGGACGGTATTCGACTCAAGGTTGAATGGCTCCAAGCAGGCCAGAGCGACAAGAAAGTTGCCATCGTTCATAGTTATGGGTAAGTGCAGAAATATCTCGCAGCCAGTACTTTCGGGCTGAATCTGAATCTTCCTCAGTCATGGTGGCTATGGATATCAATCGTCGTGGGGTTCAGCGGAGATTGCACTCACTCTGCTACATGATGCGCTGAAATCTGCATGAATTCCACAAGTACCGCATTAAATATTGTATCAAGATATCATTACGCAATTATATATTTGAGTGGGGTTTATTGTAATAGGTTGGCGGTCTTGTTTATTCGCAAAGCCAGTCGTGTTTCAGCAGTTGTGCAGCAGTAGGTCGATCTTGCGGACGCAGCTGGATCATGCTGTCAAGGAAATCTGCCAGCAAAGGCAGCGACGTTTCGTGCGCGAGAGAAGGCCTATACCAGCCTAGGACCGTTAACATTGGTTCTCCTCCCGGAACAAGGTTCGGATTCTTCAGTTTTCCTGAGAGAAAGATGATTAGCTCATTGTCCATTTCCTATCCTCTGCTTTCACTTACCGGTCTTCATGTCAAACAGCTTTTCGTTGTCCTCCCCACTCTCCAGCAAGTCCGGCGGGAAATGGTCTTTCTGAGCGAAGCACATCATTTGCGTAAGGATATCTTCCACTGGTGTCCAACGGTCGGTCTTTTCCGGTAAAAACATCGGACCTCTGATTATTAGTTCGAAGGCCTGGAGAATGACGATGCGATATCAGCGTTTATTACCAAGTCGATTCTTTGAGCGCTTACGATGACGCCTACATTCCAGACGTCCACCGCAGTGGTAAATGGGGCACGAAGGAATACCTCAGGAGCTCGAAGACCGAAAGGCTGGATGAGGCCATTGAAAGGTTGATCCGCCCAGATTGCTGTAATCTAATCATGAGGTCCAACATACGCAAGGAAATGTCATGGCCAAAGACATACCTGACCCAAGGTCACTCAACACCACAGAAGAAGGGCCAATTTGAAGACCTGACAGGTCGAAAGGAACCTCATCAACTGGCAGTTCTTTAACGTTTTCTGGCCTCAGAAGGATGTTATCGTTCTTGATATCTGCGGTTATTGCCCGTGAACATAGACAATTCGACAACGGAAATCAAGGTACCTGTGTGAATGATGCCGCAATCGTTATGCAAGAAATCCACTGCACACAATATTTGCCGTATGATTTCTCTGCAAGCAGCCATAGGCCACATCTGGCGCTCTGGCAAAGGTCATGAAAGGTTTTGTAGATTTTGCAGAGATGATCCAAGCACATCGAGAACTGCACAGACATGAGCGCCATGCTCACTCATAAATGCTTTATGATCGTATAACCGCATAATATTCGGATGAGAGCCTCGGTGGGCAACCCTTTCCAGAAATTGGACCTCGCGCTGGGCATGTTTTCCGATCGGGGTCGCCTCAGAAGCAATGATTTTCAGTACACATTCGTGGCCGGTCTGCATATCTTCAGAAAGCCATACAGTTGACCGAGTTCCATATTCAGCCCCAAGTCGCGTTTTAAGGCGGTACCGCTCTGCAAGCAAGTCCCCGTTGTTCGCAGGATAATGAAGGATATCTCGATTCGGAGACGTAGCCCGTGAAGCTGCTCGGACCGAGCCTGGTGGCTTGGAGATCGACAGCTTCTGTTTCGAAGGGAAGAGTGACTTGCGAAAGCCTGAGAACATCTGATGCTAGTCGGCGCAGACAGGGAACCGCATGCTCTCAGATGATGGTCTTATAACCCAAATGGTTTGTCGGCGCAAAGGCAGGGCTATCTCGTTTCGAGGACAACATTCTGTCCCGAAAGCCAATCCTACCGGGGCCTAATGCACAATGACGCAGTAATGACACGGCGTATTTCTGAACAACTCCGCGCTAGGTAATTGCGTATCCTTCACGAGGGGTACGACTGCATCCTACGGTCACCTACTGCCACGCTAAAGAGTGGGTACTATCGACTCCGGGCCTCCAAAATACAGTTCCTGAGAGTGTTTATGATATTTCTCAAGGGCAGCCAAGGCAGTGTCATGATGGGAGCGAGCGCCAGGCTGCGCTGGTGGTCCATGCGTAGTCTTGGTTGACACGAGCGGACTTTCAATGCAAACAGGCCAGGTTCCAACAAAGAGTGCTGTTCATTCCCTGTAAATCCCGTTCCTCCCTCCCTTATTCCGCTCCCTCCTCCCTTGAACCCGCTTTACCATGTCCGATAAACCCACTGGATATCGCGTGGAATATTCCGCCAACAACAGAGCCAAGTGCAAAGGTATGTAAATCAGTTACTGGGTGTTTGTTGACGGCAGTTCGAATAATTGTGGTCACGCACCCTTTACTTGATCTCGTCGCGGTTGAACCACTCACTGACGCACTGCATGCATAGGTCCCAAACCATGCCAAGGTTAGCTCAGCGCTACTAGCTACTCAAAACCGCGCTCACAGACGCGTAACTATGCTTCAGGAACTACTCTGACTAAAGGCACCCTTCGTTTCGGAAGTCTGGTCGACTTCCAAGGCCACACGAGCTTGTGCGTCAATCTCTACGCGTCTTCTCCGTCGTTGTGTATCCTAAACCACAACCACAAGTGCATGGCGCCACTGGGGCTGCGTCACTAAGAAAATCATCGAGAATGCGAAGAAGTCTCTTGAATCCGCTAACGAACTTGACGGCTATGATGAACTAAATGACGAGGATAAGGCGAAGCTCGATACAGCATGGGAGGCTGGTGAGGTCGCTGATGAGGATATTCCTGAAACTGCTAGGAAGCCAGAGGCGGAGGGGGATGAGGAGGAAAAGCCCAAGAAGAAGGCCACCAAGAAAGCTCCTGCTAAGAAGAAAGTCGAGGAAGCTGACGGTGAAGAGGCTGAAGAGAAGCCTAAGAAGTCGGGGGCTAAGAAGGCCAAGGTATGATAGCCTCATAGCCTACTCTCTTTGAGATGATAGCTGACTTCATATACAGAAGGATGAAGAGGAGGCTGCTGAAGATGGCGAGGATGCTGAAGAAAAGCCTAAGAAGGCTCCCAGAAAGGCCCGCGCAAAGGTTCTACCATTTGCGCTTCCAATAGAACCCTCTACTGATACCTTCCCTCGACTTCACAGAAAGCCGAGGTGGAGGCTGAAGATGATGATGAGGCTCCTGCACCTAAGAAGCGTGCCGCTCCTAAGAAGGCTGCTGCAGAGCCCAAGGCGAAAGCAGCTCCCAAGAAACGCGCAACAAAGAAGAAGGTTTGACCCGTCTTTTTCAACAAGGGTATTCGCAAACTGACTTCAACCTGTCATTTAGCCTGCAGAAGATGAAGGCTCTGGTGAAGACTTCAGCGCAGAGCTAGATGCAGTTCCTGCCCAGGCCGACGATGACGAGGAAGAAGTCGAGGAAGAGAAGCCCAAGAAGAAGGCACCTGTTTCCAAGAAAGCAGCAGCTAAAAAAGATACCGCTGAAGAGAAGGCGCCAGCGAAGAAGCCCAGGTCAACGAAGAAGGTTGCTCCTAAGAAGGTATGAACATCCCTGACGACCTCGACCCATGTGTTTATTGCGATTACACACCAGGATGCCGATGGCGATGAGGAGATGGCCCCCGTCGAGGAGAAGGAAGAGGAAGAGAAGGAAGAGACTGGCAAGAAGCGCAAGGTAATATCAGCATCCATTGATCATTCGTTGGGGCAGCTGCTGAGGTACTTTCCCACTCAACAGAAGCCCTCAAGTTCTGCTGCCACCAAGCCGGCCTCCAAGAAGGCTAAGCCCGCTTCCAGAGCCAAGAAGAGCAAGGAAACTGTTGAAGAGGATGAAGAGTGATCTAATTGCTCTTCCTTTACTTACGAGGATACCATCCTTGCCTGTTCGTAGTTATTTCTTTCATATTCGCTGTCGTACGCTTTCCTACCTATCGCATGTATTTATTGCCCAAAAATGTCTGAAATCGTGCCAATCGCGACTCCGTTCACGATCATAATCTTCTCCTGATTGTCGAGATAAGATCGCGAAAATCTTCGTCTTGTGTCGGAATTACCAAATAAGGGTCGCACATGTATCTTTTGACTCAACTTTTGACTCGAAAAATCGAGTCAGAAATTTTGATTGCATGCAAAGGCTCTTTCGCCCTCTCATCGCCTTATCTCGACCACGATCATCACCATCCCCCCGATATCTCGTAGCACGACCACATCGACGCGTATTTGCAGCAAGAACAATGTCTTCCGAGGCGCCAGCGGATAACAAGCATAAGGACCCCGTCACCGGGGAACTGATCTCCAAGCAGTAAGTACCATCCATATGGTGGCTCGAGGTCAACAAGGAATAAACGCAAGTTTTTAGAGAACTCAAGAGGAGAGAGAAGCAAAGAGCGAAGGACGCAGCCAAGGCTAAGAAGGCCGCCGAAGCACCTGCTCCTCAGCAGGGCAGCGGAAAGGCCAAGGAGGAAGAGCTGAACCCTAATGTACGTCCCATATGACTCTTGAATAGGCGAGTCAGCATGCTAACATTCCTTCAGCAATACTATGAGCTACGCTCAAGACAGATCCTTGCTCTCAAGGAGTCCCAGCAACCGAACCCCTACCCTCACAAGTTCCATGTCACTTCCTCGCTTAAGCGTTATATCGAAGTTTACGGCGAGGAGGGCAAGATTCAGCCTGGAAACAAACTCGATGGTGCAACCGAAAGCTTGGCTGGACGAGTGCATACCATCCGAGCCAGCAGTTCCAAGCTCATCTTCTACGACCTCCATGGCGAAGGCTTAAAGGTCCAAGTTATGGCCAGCCAAAAGTGAGTATATGCCCTTCAACTTCCTAGATATGCTTGACATACGTTTTTCAGTGAGGCTGCCAATCCCGAAAAGTTTGCTTCCGTTCACGAACACATCAAGCGAGGCGATATCGTTGGTGTCACTGGTACACCCTCCCGCACCAAGACCGGTGAACTCAGTATCACCATCTCCCAAATTACCCTTCTCTCCCCTAACCTCCACCAACTCCCCTCCACCCACTTCGGTCTCAAGGACCAAGAAACCCGCTATCGCAAGCGCTACCTCGACCTCATCCTCAATGAGCAAACGCGCAAGATTTTCGTCACCCGTAGTAAGATCATCAACTACATTCGTAGATACCTCGACTCCTTCGGATTCATGGAAGTTGAGACTCCCATTACTTCTCTCCTTGCAGGAGGAGCAACTGCTAAGCCCTTTGTGACCCATCACAACGACCTCAATCTCGACCTCTACCTCCGAGTCGCCCCTGAGCTTTACCTCAAGGAGCTTGTGGTCGGCGGCCTCGACCGTGTCTACGAAATTGGCCGAGTGTTCCGTAACGAACAGATTGACCTTACGCATAACCCCGAATTCACGATTTGTGAATTCTATATGGCTTATGCTGATATGGAGGATCTTATGGAGATGACGGAGGCGCTGGTTGAGGGTATGGTCAAGTACCTGACCGGCGGCGAGACTAAGCTTGTATTCCATCCTGACGGCAACAAGGGAGTTGAAGGCGCGAGGACGTACGAGCTTGAGTTCCAGAGGCCGTGGAAGAGGTATGACATGATTGGTACCCTAGAGGAGAAGTTAAACGTCAAGTTCCCACCTGGAGAGACCCTGCATACCGAAGAGGCCAACAAGTTCTTGAGGGAATTGTGCACTAAGGTAAAATCTACTTTGACTACGTCATCTCCATTGATACTCACCTTAATTTATTAGCACAACGTTGACTGCTCTGAGCCTCGCACAAATGCTCGCCTTCTAGACAAGGTAAACATATAAGTTTCCTTACCAAAAAAACAACGGCTAATCTTGCGGATAGCTCGTAGGAGAGTTTATTGAACCTCTCTGCATATCGCCCGCATTCATTGGTACGCCTTTTCTCTTACCTTCTGCCTCTACCAATCCCGTGCTAACGTCCAATTCATAGTTGGCCACCCACAAGTCATGTCTCCTCTCGCCAAGTGGCATCGTTCCCGACCTGGTCTCTGCGAGCGCTTCGAGGGCTTCATGTGTGGCAAGGAGTTCTGTAATGCCTACACTGAGTTGAACGATCCGTTCGAGCAGAGGCTTAGGTTCGAGGAGCAGGTCAGGCAGAAGGAGCAAGGTGATGAAGAGGCTCAAGGTATTGATGAGACTTTCATTGACGCGTACGTGCCTGCTTCCAGAGATACAAGGGAACGAACTAACAGGCTTATAGACTTGAACACGGCCTTCCTCCTACTGGAGGGTGGGGCCTTGGTATTGACCGTTTGGTTATGTTCTTGACTGATTCAACGAGTATGTTTCTTCCCGTACCGCCTCCAAGAGTTTGCGCTAATGGTTGTACAAAGACATCAAGGAGGTCCTGCTTTTCCCCGCCATGAAGCCCCAAGAAACCGCACCACCTCCAGCGCCAGGGATGCATTCGCTTGGTCCCTCTGGACAAATTTAAAATACTTGTAGACGTGGTGGAACGGGTTGTAATCAATCGGATAACTCAAAATACTAGATTAAGCCTTGATATTCTCTCCAAGGATCAAGCACGCTGTTCATGCTGGTCTGCGCTATACTGTATCACGAGTTGATCCCTGCGCGTGGTATCCTGCGCTGGGCTGAGGCGTCCTTGTAGACGAGAGAGGCGGTACAATCATCAAATGTCCGAATGGTCTTTATGAAGCTGAGTTGGTGTTTCTTGCCTCGAACGATGACTTGACGTACTCGGAGTTGTTTGGACCAACGACTATCATAAAAGGCTCAATATGTCAGGTGAATTGTGCAGGGAGAATCGGCATGGTGTGGGCGTGTCCCGTTGCTAGCGTAGATCGAAATATACAAGCTTATTCAAAGTTTATTGAAAACTTGAACATTGGGCACGGAGTTCTGAGAAAAGTATCGTATACATACTCCCAATTTTAACCTCGCTTAGTATCTAACAAAGCAGTCCAAATCAAAGAGAAGGAAAGAACATCCCAGCTTGTAACCGTCCGAAACCTCCGCCTCAATATGACTCCACTCAATCCTTCATCACGACTTCCGCTTCGTTTCAAACCTCGAAGGGACTTCATTTCATGTAACCTCGAGTTTGTACTCGTAAGCAACCGTCGGTCAGATCTTCAAGCTTCAGAGCACAACCTTGAAGTCAATGAAAGCAAGGAAGCCATACGTTCCGAGGAATTTGATACCAGCTTCCGAAGACCAATACCTCCACTCAGGCTGCTTAACAACCTCCCCTTAACCCTCCAATCCAGCTTCGTCCCCTATTACTGGTCCCGCTGAGTTCCCTACTTCAACTTCACGGGAGGTAGGCACTCCTGAAGCTGCAGCCTCAAACGTAGAAGTTGTAAGCAGGAGACTCGAGAAATTCGTACCCTTTTGCAAAATCTTTCCACCAGACAACACTACCTCAGGGTGGCCATGGTAGCTCGAAGGTTGCGCTTTGGAGTTAGGAAACGCTGCCATGTTGCATCTACGTCGAGGGTGGAGGGAGAAAGCCCAGTTAATTTGGACGCTTCGGTTGGGTATGTGTGTTTAATTCATTCAGTACTTCCTACCACCAATGTTCAAATTCTGATTGATTAGCTGAAGTCGCCTTGCGTCTCCACTGTCCAGCGTCTAAATGAAAACGTGATCTTGTGACAGCGTCAATTATCATCGGGCCTGTGGATGGGTTGACCTAGCACCATCGAACGTCAAGTTGACTGATCCCAAAACCATCTCTAACGATGCCCAACCTCCTTCGCCGTGTCTTCAAAGGCAAGCGAAAGAATGCCCCAACCAGTGGGATCTCCGTTTCGGGGCCCAGTACACCCCTCTCGAGTATGCGACACTCTCCAGCCACGTCTTCCTTACCATCGTTGCCTATTGGAACTCCGAGCCATGATTCTATCCAGCACAATACTTCAACCCATGGCTCTCCCAAGCCCCACGAAACGACGACTGTTCAGTCGTCGGACATCCAACGCACAGATGCGCTAGCGCCACGATCAGTCGTTGAACCCGACCTGATATCCCAGCAGCCCTCCCATGATAACTACACACGAGCAAGTGGTGAATATTCAGAAGCTCGGACTACGAATAATCTCTATGAAGGCAAAGCTCGAGCTGAGCCAAGGGGCCCTGGGAGGGAAGAAATCGGGAGGCATTGCAACAGCTCAGCCAACGAGCCTGCTCAACACAAGGCGGCAGAGTGCGTTTCTCCCGAGAACCTCGAGACGAAACCTCTCCAGTCACCCAATATCCAACTCGCAGATACGCATTCACTTACCCAAGCCACCCCGTCTGAATCCACGCCACAGCAGACTCTCGATGATCACCCACCTGCATTGGAAGCAAATACTCCATCCCCTGACGCCCATGCAACCATGACGTCCGACGAAATAGCCCTTCAAGCTGTGCCCATGATCTCTGAGCGAGAGGGGCCTAGCTCTACATTCGGAGGCAGCAACACTGGGCCCATACAGTCTCCAGGTTCACCCGTAAACAAGCTAGCCTCGCGTCTGACATCTGCCGCTCCAGCAAACGTAATTATCGCGAATAGCCAGCTGCATGCCGGGCGAGATCAAATTATCACCATCAATAACTTGAAGGATACACCGATATTGGTGAGCATTCACGCTCACTTCCTACAACTATTCAACTCACTAATAAGGAACAGCGTCAATTACGAACGGATCTCAACCCAATCCTGGGGGCAGCCCACGATTCTTGGGAAGCTGACCAGCGTTCCAAGTGCTTCGAGAACACCCGCGTACAGGTGTTGAACGACATCGAAAAATGGATCAAAGGCGATGGTAATCAGGCACCTATATACGTGCTAGATGGCATAGCTGGCATAGGAAAATCAACGATCGCACAAACGGTGGCCGAGCGAGCTGCCGAGGCTGGGATCCTCGGAGGAACCTTCTTCTACACGAGGAACGAAGCACAAAGAATGACCGCAAAACATTTCTTCCCTACCATTGCATTTCAGCTTGCTCGCTGCAACGAGTCGTTCGCCTGCCAAGTTTCGATGACCCTGGAGCAGCACCCAGATGCAGCACAGAAGACTATCAACCAGCAGCTGTCCCTTCTCATTCTCGAACCCCTCCAGCACTCATCGATTCCAAATGAACCACCTATCCTAGTTGTCATTGATGCACTAGACGAATGCAAAGAAGATGAAGCAGAAATCCTCTTGACCCTTCTCGCACAGAACATTCGTCGCGTGCCCCAACTCAAGATCTTTATTACTACTCGTCCCGAGTGGCATCTTCGAAGTGTTCTGGACAGTGATGCCTCCAATCATGAGCTATTCAGGCTACATGAAATCGACAAATCCATCGTTCATTCTGACATTCGGCTATATCTCAATCATTCTCTATCCATAGAACGTGTCGAGAAGCTATTCCCAAAGCGTCAACCCCCGTGGCAGCCTAGTGCACAACAAATGGAAATGTTATGTGGTGTTTGCGGGACACTCTTCATTATCGCATCCACCGCCGAAAAGTTCATCTTCGATACTAAACTCATGAACCCCGGAAAGCAACTCACGCGCCTCCTTGAAGGTGTTTCATCCACCGACTTTTCTGGCTCGAAGCACGCAAATGCAATGGATAGGTTTTATATCCAGATCGTTCGTTCCGCCGCTCCAGATGATTTTGACGAAGAGGGCCATTATTGGACAGATCGCTATCAGGCTGTCGTCGGGACAATAATTGTTCTCCAAACACCTCTACCTTGCTCAGCAGTTGCGACACTCCTCAACTTGGAGAGTGCTGACATTGAGGATGCTCTCATCCACCTTCATTCTCTCGTCGCACCAACCGGCACCGATTTGGTTTTTCGGGTGCATCACAAATCATTCCCCGACTTCATCACAAACAAGGATCGAATCCAGCGCGCTTTGGGAGCGGACGCCGTGGATCTAACTTCAAAGTTCTTGATTAATACGAAAGCACAACATCGGCAGATTGCCACTGCTTGCCTGCGCATCATGAAGAAGCAACTGAAAGAAAATGTAGCGGACCTGACTTGTCAGGACTGGTACAAGGATAAAAGCGAGATCCAGAAGCTCAAGGATTGGCGGGTTTCGGAGGAACTGGCTTACGCCGTCAGATATTGGGCCTCACACCTGCACGCGGCAGAGGAACTGGACGATGAACTCAAGCAAGAGCTCAGCCTGTGGGCGTCGAAATACATCGTGGCATGGCTGGAAGCGATGTGCATACTAGACCTAATCAGTCATGCACATGGAATATTAGAGAAGGCGCTAAACAATTTAGTGAGTGTCTCTGTATGGGAGCATAAATACCATATTCAGGGTTTTATTGATAAATGTATTCCAGGAGGGACACAAGGGAGAGTGGACCGACGGAGCAGCAATCAATGTGTTAGTCTACGGTGCAATGCGACTTGTGTTACAGAGTGGTGAGGTCTTGAAGCTGTCACCAATGCATGTTTATTGGTCAGGGCTTCCATTCGCTCCCAAGACTTCTTCCCTTTCTGGCATTTACACAACCTTGAAAGGTTTAAAGGCTCTATCCGGGGTAGAGGAGAGGTGGAACCCTATGCTTGCCACACTCAGTGGCCACTCAACCTCTGTCAAAGCTGTTGCATTCTCTCCCGATGGCACAAGACTTGCATCGGCATCCTGGGACAACACAGTGCGGCTCTGGGAAGGAAAGACAGGTGGACACATAGCCACTCTCAGTGGCCACTCAAGTTGGGTCAATGCTGTCGCATTCTCTCCCGATGGCACAAGACTTGCATCGGCATCCTATGACAACACAGTCCAGCTCTGGGAAGGAAAGACAGGTGGACACATAGCCACTCTCAGTGGCCACTCAGAATGGGTCAATGCTGTTGCATTCTCTCCCGATGGCACAAGACTTGCATCGGCATCCTCTGACAACACAGTGCGGCTCTGGGAAGGAAAGACAGGTGCACACATAGCCACTCTCAGTGGCCACTCAGAATGGGTCAATGCTGTTGCATTCTCTCCCGATGGCACAAGACTTGCATCGGCATCCTCTGACAACGCAGTGCGGCTCTGGGAAGGAAAGACAGGTGCACACATAGCCACTCTCAGTGGCCACTCAGAATGGGTCAATGCTGTCGCATTCTCTCCCGATGGCACAAGACTTGCATCGGCATCCGGGGACAACACAGTGCGGCTCTGGGAAGGAAAGACAGGTGCACACATAGCCACTCTCAGTGGCCACTCAAGTTGGGTCAAAGCTGTTGCATTCTCTCCCGATGGCACAAGACTTGCATCGGCATCCGGGGACAAGACAGTGCGGCTCTGGGAAGGAAAGACAGGTGCACACATAGCCACTCTCAGTGGCCACTCAGAATGGGTCAATGCTGTCGCATTCTCTCCCGATGGCACAAGACTGGCATCGGCATCCCATGACAAGACAGTGTGGCTCTGGGAAGGAAAGACAGGTGCACACATAGCCACTCTCAGTGGCCACTCATCCTCTGTCAATGCTGTCGCATTCTCTTCCGATGGCACAAGGCTTGCATCGGCATCCCATGACAAGACAGTGCGGCTCTGGGAAGGAAAGACAGGTGCACACATAGCCACTCTCAGTGGCCACTCAAGTTGGGTCAATACCGTTGCATTCTCTCCCGATGGCACAAGACTTGCATCGGCATCCCATGACAAGACAGTGTGGCTCTGGGAAGGAAAGACAGGTGGACACATAGCCACTCTCAGTGGCCACTCATCCTCTGTCAATGCTGTCGCATTCTCTCCCGATGGCACAAGACTTGCATCGGCATCCCATGACAACACAGTGCGGCTCTGGGAAGGAAAGACAGGTGGACACATAGCCACTCTCAGTGGCCACTCAAGTTGGGTCAATACCGTTGCATTCTCTCCCGATGGCACAAGACTTGCATCGGCATCCGGGGACAACACAGTGCGGCTCTGGGAAGGAAAGACAGGTGCACACATAGCCACTCTCAGTGGCCACTCACACTATGTCTTTGCCGTAGCATTCTCTCCCGATGGCACAAGACTTGCATCGGCATCCTCTGACAACACAGTGCGGCTCTGGGAAGGAAAGACAGGTGGACACATAGCCACTCTCAGGGGCCACTCATCCTCTGTCAATGCCATCGCATTCTCTCCCGATGGCACAAGACTTGCATCGGCATCCCGTGGCAACACAGTGCGGCTCTGGGAAGGAAAGACAGGTGCACACATAGCCACTCTCAGTGGCCACTCATCCTCTGTCACAGCCGTCGCATTCTCTCCCGATGGCACAAGACTTGCATCGGCATCCCGTGACAACACAGTGCGGCTCTGGGAAGGAAAGACAGGTGCACACATAGCCACTCTCAGTGGCCACTCAGAATGGGTCAAAGCCATCGCAATCTCTCCCGATGGCACAAGACTTGCATCGGCATCCCATGATAACACAGTGCAGCTCTGGGACAGACGACACAATAGTTCCACTGTCTTCTTTGACACTGGCACTCAATTTACGTCCATTCTCTCTGTCGCATTCTTTCCCGACCATTCTCAATCTCATGCCAAACACGATATTTCTGTCACCGATCCCACTCAACCAGACATATCCGTTGCCCCCCTGTGTGCCGTGATAGCCGTACGACGAAGGGACCCACCTCTATCCGGTCTCATTGCCATCAAACTATTCCCTGACAATCACTATGTTACTGCTCCGATTTGCTGGTTTCCTCCACATCTGGATGTCACCACCGTTTCGCTTGACCATACAGGCTCGTTAGTAGCCGTTGGCTGTCGGGGTGGAGCCGTCCTTCTTCTTGATATATCCTCGGTTTCTTTTTCCTTCTGATTCTATTACTTACTGTAAAACTCTCATTTGACATAAATATGTATAATTTTCCTCAGCCATACCATTTCCGATTTACCATCCGCTATTTACACGCCGATTTTGGTCTTACAATACCGAACAGCTTTTGATCTTCCATATCCAATTACTATATGGCAATGAAATAACAGCTGAAGTTCTAAACATACCACACCACATGAAAGAGGACAGAAAAAGAGCTACATCAACCATACCGACTCAGTTCCTCTTTGGAAATACGTTCAAGTTGTCGCTTTTGGATCTGTCCGCCCCGCATCTTTCTACCCCGTTCGCTCCATCCCCCTCGTCGTCTCATCTCACAGGCAAATGGAGCACGGGTGCATACTGCCCGAGGCGAACGCCCGTATATGAATCTCTACCATGCGGGTGTGGTGCTACAGTAGTCACTGCGTACAGTAATCGCCTCGTCCTACAAGAACTAGGTGAGCGTGTATCCCATCGACTGCAGAAAATTCGACGAACCGTATTCGATAGGAGACTACGACTGTTCAAGGGCGAGGAGTACCATGCAGAGCAAGCAAAACAAATCGAGCCTCCGGATTCTTGAACCACTCAGAAGGTGGGTAGAGCTGCCGAGTTCCCGTCGACGAGTTTTCAGCATCGAGAATTATCCTAACTGATATAAAACCATCAGGCTGTATGAACAGGCCGATAGCAAAATAACTTACACAGATTCGCGAAATCATAGGTTCATTGATATCATGCATTGTTGATGGTAAGAAGCTGGCCGAGCTAAAGCGATGAGATGGTTGAGGGCAGAAAGGGCCTGACTGCAAGGTTAGCAAGTCAAACCCGAAACCCAAGGGCAGAAGAACACGTACAACAGGGAGATCGATCCAGCAAGCCGATAATCATCTGTTTGTGACAACGGGATCGCAAATCGTCCATGCTCTTAGGTGAAGTCATGCTACGAGGTATCCTTCCCTGGAAAAGTGGCCAAGACCAATCTTGACGCCTTCCAAAATCGCGAACATCTCCGATCGAGCAGCCAGCGAATACAGCAAACTATAGGATTGATTCTGCATCAGTAATGACAATGTGAGCCAGAAGATTCATGAAAGATTTACCTCAACGCCGGCTTCGTATTTCCTGAGGTTGAGAAGAGTAGCTGGTGTTTCGAGCTGGCAATAGCATATTCCGTACAGATTGCGCCCTGTACACCCACGACAAAGTCTGCGAGAGGTTTTGTTCGTCATTCCAAAGGCGTCGTCCTTTAGCAACATCTAGTATTTGTGGGGGAGGATATACGTTCGTTGCAACAAAAGGGAAACGTAACGTCAGAATTCGGGATCAAGTAGTCAGAACACGAATGATCAACAACCCACCTAATACTTGCCGACCGTCATGAAGTTGTCATCACTGCAACGCCATATCGTCCATGTCGCTGTCCGTCTGTGAGCGATCCAACCTCAGTATACATAGAGCTGAGGTACAACCAGGAATGTACGTACACAGGTGACGGCCGGCCTTGTAGATAATCCGAGCTTCTTAATTCGTTGGAGTTGGGGACTCTGGGTGTTGAACATTTGCATGCCAGATATCGGGAGTTTGCAGAGCCAAGCAGCGACTCCCGCGCACGCTCCTCCAGGGAATTCTACATCAAGAGATAGTCAGCTCTTGAA
Organism: Clitopilus passeckerianus; assembly: GCA_944990035.1. Taxonomy (NCBI): domain Eukaryota; kingdom Fungi; phylum Basidiomycota; class Agaricomycetes; order Agaricales; family Entolomataceae; genus Clitopilus; species Clitopilus passeckerianus. The sequence continues at coordinate 602,650 of CALYLX010000145.1, forward strand.
CCTTCGAGCAGAAGAAGCAGCAGACCCTTTCAGCCAGGCCGCCCTGCTCCGAGTCAGCCCCTTCATCCCCAAGCTCTCTGCCTTTTATAGACTGTAACCGTTTGCGCCCACGCCCCCAAAGCCCATCAGGAAATGCGTGCTCAAGGAATTCGTCCTCAGAGGGATATGGGTCTCCTTAAACGTATGATCATGAAGTCGGACTGGTAAGAATGGCATCGACCTTAAGGAACAATATACGGTCATGTTTAATCCGGCGCTAGAATAACATCGTACGAACCTCGGGGATCTCACTGCGAGAACATCTCGGCTTTCCTTCCACGCGCATCTTGTGCCTGTCCTTGATTTCGTGAATTGAAACCTTGCGTGGTGGGGTCCCCGTAGACATGCCGCGTTGGTTAAAGTATGATTGAGGAGAGGCAGCCTAGCAATTCAATTTAGATTAGCAGGGTGCGTATGACATAAGTGCCGAAAACACGAACTGGGCAGCTTCTGAAACCATTGTATATACCCTTAAAACTCAACTTCCTTCCCGATGTTGATTGCTCCTCAATCCGCCTGAAAACTTGAGGCCACTTGGTAGGTATGCCAGGACGAACGACAGGACTCGAGGGAGAGAGACATACAAGGTCGGACTAGGTGACAGCAGAGTTCCGGAGAGTGTCGAATGGAGAGCGACTTGTTGAATGTAATAGGTGGATGTTGTGGGATAGTTCGACGGGCTTGTGTATAAACCTGCCAGGAAACAAGCTCAGCACATCGGTCAAGAAGGAGTAATAAAGAGGAAAGGATAAAAGAGGCGGAGAAATCAAAAGACACGAACCATGAAATATCCTCTGCTGTATGAGGATGTGCTCGAAGCTAGAAGGCATCACATGCTGCCTCGCTGAAGACGCCCACTCTTCAAATCACCAGAAAACTTGAGGAGACGAGGGAAGCATATCCAAACGGGCGGTGCGACTCAGGAGAAGAGAATATGAGCGGATAGGTATGTGGTGCAGCAAATTAGACTCGAGCATTTGAGAGCGGATGGTCATAGCGGAGTGGCGAGAATGTCACTGGGTAGATTTATGATTGATAGGCAAGAGACTGTGCTTCCGCGTAGTCATCTGTTCCTCACTCCCGACGTCATCAAGTTGGCAGAGAAGGCTTCAACGAATTCTCGACTCGGGATCATATCGAATGTGTCCAACCCTCCGAGCTGAACAGCGAGGTCGAGGCCGTGCCACTTGACTGGGCCGCGTTGGAAGGTTCTAGGGGGTCGACAGAGGCGTCAGAGCGGCAGGCTAGTAGGTCTAAAATGAACTCACGCGAAGAATACCTTGAATTACGAGGATGGAAAGAACGCCTTGCTCTGGCTTAGTCATCCTCCGTCATTTCGTCCACAGGCCCTGGAGGAGTCGAACCCCTACCCTCACAAGTCCTATGTCCCTTCATCCAGATTCACGGCAAGGGCGGGAAGAATTAACCTGGAAACAATCTCCATGGCGTAACTGAAACCTTGGCTGGACGGGACATACTATCCAAGCCAGCAGTTCCAAGCTCATAGTTTACGACCTTCATGGCGAAGGCTTGAAGGTCCAAGTTATGGCCAGCCAAAAGTGAGTATATGCCCGTTTATCTCCGTCCTATATGCTTGACATATGTTCTTCAGTGAGGCTGCCGATCCTGAAAAGTTTGCTTCCGTTCATGAGCACACCAAGCGAGGCGACATCGTCGCCATTTCCTAAATAACCCTCCTCTACCGGACCTCCACCCACTTTGGTCTCAAGGACCAAGGAACCAGTCACCACAAGCGCTACCTTGGACTCATCCTCAATGAGCAAACCCGCAAGATTTTCGTCACCCGTAGCAAGATCATCAACGACATTCGTCAATGCTTCGACACCCTCGGATTCATCGCACTCGAGACTCCCATTACTTCTCTCCTCGCAGGAGGGGCAACTGCTAACCCCTTCGTCACCCACCACACCGACCTCAATCTCGACCTCTACCTCCGAATTGTACCTCAAGCAGCTCGTGGTTGGTAGTCTTGACCTTGCGAAATTGGCCACGTATTCCGTAACGAGCAGGTCGGCCTCACGCATAACCCTGAACTATATGGCTCTACGCGGATATGGAAGATCTCATGGACATGACGGAGGCGCTGGTTGAGGGTATGGTCAAGTACCTGACTGGCGGTGAGACTAAGCTTGTATTCCATCCTGATGCAACAAGGGAGTTGAAGGCGCGAGGACGTACGAGCTCGAGTTCCAGAGGCCGTGGAAGAGGTATGATATGATTGGTAGCTGAAGGAGAAGTTAAACGTCAAGTTCCCTCCTGGCGAAACCCTGCATACCGAAGAGGCCAACAAGTTCTTGAGGGAATTTTGCACTAAGGTACAGTCTCCTATATCTACGTTACGTCCCTTTATGCTCACGTCAATTTATTAGCACGACTTTGACTGCTCTGAGCCTCGCACAAATGCTCGCCTTCTAGACAAGGTAAGCATATAAGTTTTCCTACCAAAAAACAACGGCTAATCTTGTGGATAGCTCGTAGGAGAGTTTATTGAACCCCTCTGCATATCGCCCGCATTTATTGGTATGCCTTTTTTCTTATCTTCTGCCTCTACCGTTCCAGTGCTAACATCCAATTCACAGTCGGCCACCCACAGGTCATGTCCCCTCTCGCCAAGTGGCATCGTTCCCGACCTGGTCTTTGCGAGCGCTTCGAGCGCTTCATGTGTGGCAAGGAGTTTTGCAATGCCTACACTGAGTTGAACGATCCATTCGAGCAGAGGCTTAGGTTCGAGGAGCGGGTCAGGCAGAAGGAGCAAGGTGATGAAGAGGTTCAAGGTATTGATGAGACTTTCATTCACGTGTGTGTATCTGCCTACGCGAGATACAAGGGAACGAACTAATTATGTTATAGGTGGGGCGGGGTTCCCGTAGTTATGACGCGTTGGCCAAAGCATGATTGAAGAGAGGGAGCCTAGCAATCCAATCTAGATGAGCAGGTGTGTACGATATGGCTACCGGAAACATAAACTAGATAACTTCTTGAAACCATTGTCTACCCTTAAAATTCAACTTCCTTCGCGACTTTGGTTGTTCCCAAATCTGCTGGAGAAACTTGAGGCAACTTGGTAGGCATGCCAAAACGGGCCTCAAGGCTCGAGAGAGGAAGATATACATGGGTACAGATAGGTGACAGCTGGGTCCCGGAGGTGTTGAACTGAGAGCGACTGTTTTGTACTTGATATAAGTTGTTGAGGGATAGTTTGACAGATATTGAGGAGAGATCTTCAAGAGACAAGTTCAGCTCAGCGGCTAAGAAAGAGAGGCTGAGAGGAAAGGAGAGAAGAGGGCGAGAAATCAAAAACACGAACCAGAAAAGTATTCCCTACTGTACGAGGATGTGCTTGAAGGTTGAAGGCATTGTACTCTGCCTCTCTGAAGGCAGCCACTCTATAAATCACCCGAAAACTTGAGGTTACAAGGTAGGCATCTCTGAACGGCTGGAGAAAATGTATGTGGTATAGCAGTGCCAGAAGCTAGCATTTAATATTTAAAATATTTAGGAGGGGAAGATCAACATGGCTGAGCAACGAGAACTTCAGTTCCTGGACATAGAAGTTGGCCCTATAGATGAAAGGTAAATTCCTTGGTTTGAAGGGAGGAGTGGTCTTCAATTGGGTGAAAATGATGAAAGCGGACACAGAGCTAGACGTAGTCCTTGTTTGGTACACACCGGTAACGGTCTTTGATGTGCTACATTTTCGTCCTCGTGCACTGGGCGTCAATTCAATCGATGGATCCTACCCACCACTACTAAGGTCTGATTCGATTAATCCCAGACCTAGCTGCTTGTATTCTATATGCCATGTCAAAGTTCCCTGACCGTCCTGAAGGCAAGCAGAACCATACCCTTGCACAAACCAGTGAATCCCCTGCATCTCGCCCCGATACACCCCTTGCGCGTTGGCCAAACCCAAGTAGACTCTCGCTACCGTCACTACTTGCCAACCCGAATCACGACTTTGCCCAAGAAAAGACTGAAGCTTCTCGGTCTCGCGCGCACGCTGAAGCAGCGCCTCAGACATCCCAATCCGACTCGACCCAACTCGTAGATGGGCTGGCGCCGAGAGCGCCTGTTACATCTGAATCCATCTTGCAGGAGGGCACCGATGGTCACGGTCAGGCGAATGGTACGTAGTCTGAAGCTCGGACTATAAGTATCTCTAAAGCAGTCGTAGATCAAGTCGAACCAAGGAGAGAGAAGAGGCGACTTTCCAACAGCACAACCAGTGACTTTATCCAACACAAGAGGGCAAAGTTTCCTGCCTCAGAAGATGTCGAGATGTCCCCTCTCCAGAACTCCCATATCCAACCCAAAGATACGCTAGCCCCTGCAACAGCGACACCGTCCGATGGCCCATTAGGAGCAGATGGGTCATCCCCTAAAGCACCATTCGTGCACCCAGCTATGCTTGTCACGTCTCGCCAGGAGGGACGTAGCTCTTCACTCCCGAGCAACGATAGCAGAGTCGTAGGCTATTCCACGGGTTCATCCTCCAAGGAGCCGGCGGTGCATATCAACTCTTCTGCTCAAGCAAACTTGACTATTACGAATAGCCACTTGCACGCTGGGAGGGACTTGACCCAAATTGTTCTCACAAGCAATAAGGATTCACCGATACTGGTGAGGATTCACGCCTAATTCTTACGACCATTCATGTTACTGACAAGGAGCAGCGCCAGCTACGAAGAGATCTCAACCCGGTCGATGGCGCAGCCCACGATTCTTTCGAAGCTGATCAACGATCCAAGTGCTTCAAGAACACCCGGGTACGGGTGTTGAACGACATCGAAAATTGGATCGACGGCGACGGTAATCAGGCGCCAATATACGTGCTCGATGGCATAGCCGGTATAGGGAAATCGACGATCGCACAAACCGTGGCCGAACGAGCTGCCAAGGCTGGCATTCTCGGAGCAACATTTTTCTACACGAGGAATGAAGCACAAAGAATGACCGCGAAATACTTCTTCCCCACAATTGCATTTCAGCTTGCTCGCTACGACGATTCGTTTGCTCGCCAATTAACGAAGGCCCTGGAGCACCATCCGGATGCGGCACAGAAGACTATCAACCAGCAGCTGTCCCTTCTCATTCTCGAACCCCTCCAGCGCTCATCGATTCCAAACGAACCATCCATCCTAGTGGTCATTGACGCACTAGACGAATGCCGGAATGACGAAGCCCAAACACTACTATCCCTTCTAGCCCAGAACATCCGTCGTATGCCTCAGCTCAAGTTCTTCATTGCCGCTCGTCCCGAGTGGCATCTTCGAACTGTTCTAGACAACGATTTCAATCACGAGCTATTCCGATTACATGAAATCAAAGAAACAATTGTTCAATCTGACATTCAATTGTTTCTCAAAGCTGCCCTGTCCGTCGAACGTGTTAGGAGCTTTTTACCAAACCGTCGACCTCCATGGCAGCCTAGTGCAAAGCAAATGGAAATGTTATATGATGTTTGCGGAACACTCTTCATTGTTGCATCCACAGCCGAAAAGTTCATTTTCGACACTAAACGCATGAACCCTGGCAAACAACTGACACGCCTCCTTGAGGGTGTTTCATCCACAGACTTCTCCGGCTCGAAATACACAAATGCAATGGATAGGTTCTACATCCAGATCATTCGTGCGGCCGCCCCAGACGATCTTGACGAAGGTGACGATTGGACGGATCGCTATCAGACTGTTGTTGGAGCAATTATTGTTCTCCAGACACCTCTACCTTGCTCAGCGCTCGCAACACTACTCGACAAGGATAGCGCTGAAATTGAGGAAGCTCTCCTTCACCTTCATTCTCTCGTCGCACCGACCGGCAGAGATTTGGTATTTCGGGTGCATCACAAATCATTCCCCGACTTCATCACAAACGAAGAACGAATCCGGCGCGCTTTGGGAACGGAGGTAGATCCAGGTCGGAAATTCCTGATCAACACAAAGGCACGACATCGGCAGGTTGCCACAGCTTGCCTTCGCATCATGAACGAGAATTTGAAAGAGAATGTAGCCGACCTTACTTGTCATGACTGGTACAAGGATAAAAGCGAGATCCAGAAGCTCAAGGGTTGGCGGGTTTTGGCGGAACTCGCCTACGCCGTCAGATATTGGGCCTCGCACCTGCACGCGGCAGAAGAACTGGACGAGAAGCTCAAGCAAGAGCTCAACCTATGGACATCAAAATATATCTTGGCATGGCTGGAGGTAATGTGCACGCTGGACCTAATTGGTCATGCACATGAAATATTAGAGCAAGCAGTAAACACTTTAGTGAGTGTCTCTGCCAAAGCATTTAGTTACATTGTTACTGATAAATGTGATCCAGGAGAGATACACGGAAGAATGGAAAGAGCGAACTACAGTCAATGTGATGCTCTATGATGCAATGCGACTTGTGTTACAGAGTGGCGAGGTCTTGAAGCTGTCACCAATGCATGTTTATTGGTCAGGCGTGCCATTTTCTCCCAAGAAAACGGCCATGTCCAGCATTTACACAACGACGAGAAGTTTAAAGGCTCTATCCGGGGTAGAGGAGAAGTGGAACCCCATGCTTGCCACTCTCAGTGGCCACTCATCCGAAGTCAAAGCCGTCACATTCTCTCCCGATGGCACAAGACTTGCATCGGCATCCTTTGACAAGACAGTGCGGCTCTGGGAAGGAAAGACAGGTGGACACATAGCCACTCTCAGTGGCCACTCAGAATGGGTCAATGCTGTCGCATTCTCTCCCGATGGCACAAGACTGGCATCGGCATCCCATGACAAGACAGTGTGGCTCTGGGAAGGAAAGACAGGTGGACACATAGCCACTCTCAGTGGCCACTCATCCTCTGTCAATGCTGTCGCATTCTCTTCCGATGGCACAAGACTTGCATCGGCATCCTTTGACAAGACAGTGCGGCTCTGGGAAGGAAAGACAGGTGGACACATAGCCACTCTCAGTGGCCACTCATCCTCTGTCAAAGCCGTTGCATTCTCTCCCGATGGCACAAGACTTGCATCGGCATCCTTTGGCAAGACAGTGCGGCTCTGGGAAGGAAAGACAGGTGCACACATAGCCACTCTCAGTGGCCACTCATCCTTTGTCAATGCTGTCACATTCTCTCCCGATGGCACAAGACTTGCATCAGCATCCGATGACAGCACAGTGCGGCTCTGGGAAGGAAAGACAGGTGGACACATAGCCACTCTCAGTGGCCACTCAGATCGGGTCAATGCCGTCGCATTCTCTCCCGATGGCACAAGACTTGCATCGGCATCCTTTGACAAGACAGTGCGGCTCTGGGAAGGAAAGACAGGTGCACACATAGCCACTCTCAGTGGCCACTCAGATCGGGTCAATGCCGTCGCATTCTCTCCCGATGGCACAAGACTTGCATCGGCATCCTTTGACAAGACAGTGCGGCTCTGGGAAGGAAAGACAGGTGCACACATAGCCACTCTCAGTGGCCACTCAGATCGGGTCAATGCCGTCGCATTCTCTCCCGATGGCACAAGACTTGCATCGGCATCCTTTGACAAGACAGTGCGGCTCTGGGAAGGAAAGACAGGTGGACACATAGCCACTCTCAGTGGCCACTCATCCTCTGTCAAAGCCGTTGCATTCTCTCCCGATGGCACAAGACTTGCATCGGCATCCGATGACAACACTGTTAAGGCAGAGCCTAACAACTTAGGTAATACTGTTTACGCTCGATGTCTTTGATAAACAAAGACAGAGATTTGTCAGCAGCTGCGGCTGTACTGACGACCTGGTGAGATTGACGAAGCAAGGGACTTAAAGGCAAAGTAGAGAACTAAGCAGTTAGGTAGATTGCCTAGGTCAAGCTGAGGAGCCTTGACCAAATGGTACAGGTTTATATACCTATCTAATAGTTCTAAATATAGCACATGCGCAGCATGCTGAGTAAGTAATGAGTCATGCGCAGCATGATGAGTAAGTACATGAGTCAGAAAGAGTCAGATAAGGTATAAGTCTCTCACGATCGTGAGAGATGCGGAGTAAGCATGGAAAAAGATGAAAAATGCGCAGTGATGCGCAGCATATGTGAGTAATCGTGCATAGGTAAGCGGGCCGGGGTATGTAAGGAGAAACATGTAAGCAAAATCATAACATTACCCTCTCGCTATCGTTGAAGTCTCCTGACTTCAATTCCTTCCTTTACCCCAGAAGTGACGGTCTATGCCCTTGTGGTAGCGTTGTGGGCAGCTAACCGGGTAATGGCCTGGGCCACGATGATGGCACAGACGACACACAAAACGAAAGCAATGACACTGTCGGTGTCTGCCTCCACAAATGTAGCATCTGAACCATCTGGGTGGTGGTGGTCTGTTGGCAAGGTATCCGGTGCGCGGCGCCTTCTGGGACGATACTGTCGAGGGAAGGTTCACCAGCGTTGGTGAGTCGGACTCTGGTGGGCTTTCGAATGCGGAGAGGTATGGCGTTGGAGGGTTTGCCATTGGGATTGATGTTTTCCTTGTTGTCGTTCTGTTCTTTTTGACGAAGGGGTTATGTTTTATTTTGCGGCGGTGTGTAAATTGGTGACGGGAGGAAATGCTCGTAGGGTTCCGCAAACTTGACGTGCAGTGAGGATTGTGACTTCCTCTTCTTGACTTTCCTCAGGCCCCCAGGGATTGGAGGCAAGGGTTTCAAGTCTGTCTCCTCTGGGTTGTTGAACCAGTTTTGTCGTTCGGGAAGAATTCGTCGAGGAAAGCTGTTCCTCCAATAGCAAAGAAGAGGTCTGTGAGGGTCTCCTCCGTTTCTCGATCAACTTTGTCCAAAAGTTGATCAAGATCGTCAGTGGTTTTCGCAAATTGGTGGCGCAGACGAGCCACTTCGTTGCGAGTTTCGGTTCGTCGGTTTTGGTAGAGGGTTCCTTGTTCTCCCACAGCGGTGAGAGGGTTGTCGTTGCTGCTCCAGGCAGTATGCGTACGGAGCGCCGTAATAGCGGTATCGGATTTGAAGGTGTTGCGGATGATGGTGCGGTCGTAGGAAGAGGCATTTTGAGACATTGTTATATAGTGGATGTGAGTGGGTTTGCTATGTGGTGTCAGGTGAGTTTCTTCCTCTTTTTATACTCGGTGAGTATTTTCTTGGCGTTCCGCAGTTCCGACTCGGGCATCCATTCGTTGTCCGCTGATGGCCATCCCTTCCATTTTACGAGGTATCTGTGTCGCCCTTTGCCTTGTTTCTGATGGGCCACAATTGCTTCTATTTCGTATTCTTCTATTCCGTCGATTTCGTCAGGTGGCGGTTTAGAGAAGCTGGGTCCATGCGCTTTGGTGGAGATGTAACGGGTGAGAAGTGACGCGTGAATCACCGGGTGGATCTTCCATCGTCTTGGCAGGTCGAGTTTATAGGTCAGGTGTCCTTTTACCTCAAGTATCTTGAAGGGTCCTTCTCGTTTGGGTGCTAGTTTCTTGGAGATGTTTCCTGATTGAGATTTGTGGCTTCTAACCACACCTTTTCTCCGACTTTGAATGGGGTGAACTGTCGTGTGATCTTCTCTGCCATGCGTTGCGCAGCAAGTGCATGTGCAGCATTTGCTTCATCGCGTGCTAGCAGAAGTTCCTTGATCCGTTTGTCAACTGCGGGAATTTTGCTAGTGGGAGCAACTGATGGGAGTGCAGGTGGTTCGTATCCCATCATTAGGTAGAATGGGGTTCGTTTGGTGACAGAGTGTGTTCGGCTGTTGTAGGAGAATTCTAGAGTGGTAATCCATTTGGACCAGGATTCGGGGTTCTGTGCACAGAAGATGCGGAGATAGGCATCAATCTCCTGATTGATCCTTTCTGTCGCACCATCGGTTTGTGGGTGGTAGGCGGTGCTCATGTTGAGCTTGATTCCAAGGAGTCGTCCCATTTCTTGGAAAACTTTAGAGGCGAATTGAGGTCCTCTGTCTGAAATTCCTTTGTCGGGAAGTCCAAAGCGACGGTAAACGTTGTCAATGTAGGCGTTTGCAGTTCCTGTGGCGTCGATTTTCTTTGTGCAAGGGATGAAAATTGCCCCCTTCGTAGCTCCATGGTCGACCACGGCCATAATGCTATCGAAACCATCACTCTCTGGGAGATCCGTGTGAAAATCGTACGTCACTAGCGAAAATGGCCTAGTGGTTTCGGATTTGATGGGCATTAATGGTGGAGCGGTGGGGTGGCGATTGATTTTCATTTGCTGGCACATTGCACAGCCCTGCACAAAGTTCTTGATGAACACTGACATCCCTGGCCACCAGTAGTCCTTCCGGACTTTTTCCAGTGTCCCAAATTGTCCAGGGTGTCCTGCGCTGGGTAGATCGTGATAACGTTGGACTATCTTCCTTCGGAGGTCTTCGTCATCTGGTACCACACACTTGTCCTTGTAGTACAAGATGCCATCGTCAAATTTCCAGTCTTCCAGGTTTGATCGGATTGGTGGGGGTCCGTCTTCTTTGGCGGTGCGAATGGCGTCAACAATCAGTTTGTCATTGACCATCTTGTGTACAATTTCGTCCTTTAGTTCAATGTCAATTGAGCGAAGGAAGAGCTTGTCGGGGAGGAGAATGATGTCTTCGTTGTCGGTGTCTTCACCTGGGATGTGGTCTGGTCGTCGAGATAGTGCGTCAGATTGTATCATCTTTGCACCAGGGGTGTGTACAAGTTTGATGTTAAACTGGGATAGCATCAAATTCCATCTTGCTTGTCGTCGGTTCAACTTCCGGGCTTCTCGGAAGTATGTGAGGTTTTGTGATCGGATAGAATCACAACTGAATGTTGGGATCCATGGAAGTAGTGTCGCCAGGTTTCTAATGCGCGGATAATGCCTAGAAGTTCTCGGTCGTAGATTTCATAGTTCCGTTCTGTTTCCGAGAACGATTTAGATATGAAACCACATGGGTGCCATGATCCGTTGGCGTCACGTTGTTGTAGGACTGCTCCTGTTGCATGTTTTGAGCGTCGCTTTCCACCACAAATGGCTTCGTGGGATCAGGCATCAGCAACACAGGCGCTTCCAGGAATTTGTCTTTCAGGGTAGTGAAAGCTTTGTGACATTCATTGGTCCATTCCCATTTCTTGTCTTTCTTGGTGAGTTCGTTCAGCGGTTTGGCAATTTCCGCATATTTTCCGATGAACCTGCGGTAAAAGTTTCCGAATCCTAGGAATGATCGGACTTCCTTTACTGTAGTTGGCGTAGGCCAGTCGCGCATCCCTGCAAGTTTGACAGGGTCCATGGAGATCTTGTTTGGTTCAATGATGAACCCAAGGTATTCCACTCTTGTGGTGTCAAATTGGCATTTCTCTGCTTTGAGGTAGAGATCGTTGTTTTGTAGTCTTTGTAAGACTCTGCGTGTGCGTTCTCGGTGTTTTTCTGGATCGTTGGAGAAGATGAGGATGTCGTCCATGTAGATGATGACCCATCCTTCGTCTATCATGTCTCGGAAAAGGTGGTTCATCATTGCTTGGAAGGTACCGGGTGAGTTCATTAGTCCAAAGAACATCACCATTGGTTCAAATAACCCTCGGTTGGTCTTGAACGCTGCTTTCCATTGGTCACCATCTTTGATGCGGATGTTGTGATATCCCCATCGAATGTCGAGTTTGGTGAAGACAGTTGCTCCTTTGAGTTTATCGATGAGTTCGCTAGCCAGCGGTAAGGGGTAAGCGTTAGGTATTGTTCCTTCGTTGAGTCGTCGGTAATCCTGACATGGTCTCAGGGCTTCCGAGTCTTTCTTTGCAACAAAGAAGAACGGAGATGCTTGTGGGGAGTTGGATTCTCGGATGTATCCTTTGGCTAGATTTTCCTTGAGAAACTCGTCGAGTTTTTCTTGCTCTAAGGGGCTGAGCGGATAGACCTTGCAGTCTTTTGGCACGAAATCTGTCTTCAGATCTATGGCGTGATCCCAGGGTCGGCTTGGTGGGAATCGTTCAGATGCTGCTTTCTCAAAGACTTTTCTGTAGTCTTGAAGATAGTCGGGGATGATTTCGTCAAGGGATTTCTTTGGTTCCTTATCTTCTCGTTTATGTTCCAGAGCTTGCGAAATTGATGTTTCGCACGTATCCACACCTGCTGTGTGTGGTGTCTGGTTGCTGGATGGTGTGTTACCACCGTCTGTCGTATTGTGGTAGTTGGCCTGATTGGCCCGTACACAAGGTAATCCTTTGTGTGTTCCTGCGTAAGTGGGGGTTCCTCCTTGGTGAATATTCCGACTGCCGGTTCGTTCTGGCAGTATGCGATGAGAAAATCTTCATTGATCTCTTCTCCGTCTTCGACTATTCGGAAATAGTCGCTAAGTCCTTCTGATTTTCCGGGATTCTCTTCGGAACAATCAGGTGCTGGGGTAGGTGGCGTGTTTTCCTCTAGTAGTTGTTCTCGGATGGCTCTCATCCGCTTGATGTCTACTGCTCGCATCAATGTTTGCGACAGTCGTTGGGTAATGCGTGATTCGTCGATTTCGAGTGTGCCGTCGCTCCACGATATGATTGGATCTACCCGTTTTAGCCAGGGTAATCCAAAAATCAGGTGGTCTTTCCCGAGTCCAGTGACAAAACATCTTTCCTTGATGATGGCTGTCCCTATCTTGGCAATAACCCAGGTAAAGTGGGTAATAGTTCCTTGTTTGTTCAGGGTGCCATCAACGTTTCGTGCTGTAATCGGTTGTCGGAGTGGGAGTAGTGGGAGGTGATGTGTCTTGGCGAAGACGGAGTCGATAAATGACCCTTGCGCTCCAGAGTCAATGAGAGCTTTTGTGCCGGCGATTGTTGTATTTCCATCTAGGGGTCTTGTAGAGAGATTGGGATACGCATAGATTCAGCATAAAAATCAGTAGCTACAAGTACACTGGAAATATCAATCGGGCGAGGAAGTACTGACGTCGGCTTTGCAGTCTTCCTCTTTAAAACCCTCAGCCTCTGCTTCGGTGTAGAATTCAGCGGCTTCTTCTTGGGGCATGTCAGCTAGGACTGCTCTGACATATTTGATCAACTCGGCTCCCTTCTCAGGTTTCTTGTGGAATCGGCTGTCATTGTTGCTAGGGTAGGTTCTTCCAAAATTCTTCCTTTGAAGACATTGTTGGATCGTGTGACCTTTCTTGGAGCAATAGTAGCACAAGTTGTTCTTCTTGTGATGTTCTCTTTCCTCCTGGGTGAGGCGGCGTTTGGGTGGATCAGTGGTGAAACGATCAACATCCATAGCCATTGGGTCTCGGGCTCCAGTAGGTGTTTTGTAAGCACCTTTGACCATATCAGATGTCTTGATGATACGGGTATGTCCCATGATTGTCTTGGCACGTCGCCAGTTGTTGTCAAACTGGACGGCTTTCTTGACCCAATCGTCGAATGTGGTAGGAGGGGAATCGGAAAAGAGAATTTTCTCTCGGAGTTTGGGGTAAGTCCTTCCATGAAGATCTCAATCTTTGCAGTGTCACCGCTGAGATCAGTTCGTGCAAGAATATTCTTGAAGACGGTGACAAATTCGTCAGCTGTCCCATCCTGTCGTAAGGCTTTGAGTTGGAGGAGTGCGGCAGCTTTGTCGTCGGTAGGGAAAAGGCTTCTTTGAATTGGTTGATAAATTCAGCGTAGGTGGCTCTCCTTTCAGCTGCTGAATATTTATCGTGAAATTCTAATCCCCATGCTGCTGCAGTTCCTTCTTTGAGGAAGGATAGGGCGATGCGAATCTTCTTGTCATCTTCGAGTTGGTTGAGGTTGTTTAGGATGAGGTAGTCTTCAAGTTCCTGAATGAACTTTCTGGTCTTGGATCGGTCTCCGGAGAACGTTTGGGGTTTGGCTCCAATGTCCTTCTTGTTGTTGTTGTCTTGTGACATTTCGTAGTCGAAATCGAAGTCGGTCTCTGGTTCAATTGTTTCTGCACTGGGGCGCTCCTCTGGCTCAGCTGTGGGGCTCTCCTCTAGCTGTTGTTGTACTTGGTGTTCTTCTTCTTCCTCTTCGGGCAAGACAGAAGCGCTGGTAGACGGGACTAGTGATGGGTTCCTGGATATTGCTGTGGGTAATGGTGCGAAGCGTCGCTGTTCCTCCTCGTCTACTTCAATGTCGTGTTCTCGTTGAGCTCGGACAATAGCAGGGTCTTATGAGGTCGTTCAGGGGTAGGGAAGTCTAGAGCGTGGAAGTGTCTGTTTTCAACGGCAACGGTGGTGAATGTGAATTTGCCAAGGGAGAGAGGCGTAGCACCAGCGGTTATTGTTGTGATTAAAACCGCAGTAGCTTCCGTTGGTGAACTTGTAGACGTTGTTGGTTCCTTCTACTAGAGTGGTATTTCGTGGCGGGTGGTCTGCCCTGTGTACGACCGTGGTGACTGAGTGGTAGCCGCAACGGCAATCGGCCTGTTGCGTGCTTCTGCTGTGTTGTCGTGGGGTGGGCCTGCGCTAACAATGAGCGGGCCTTCTGAACAGCTTGACCTTTTGTTAAGGCAGAGCCTAACAACTTAGGTAATACTGTTTACGCTCGATGTCTTTGATAAACAAAGACAGAGATTTGTCAGCAGCTGCGGCTGTACTGACGACCTGGTGAGATTGACGAAGCAAGGGACTTAAAGGCAAAGTAGAGAACTAAGCAGTTAGGTAGATTGCCTAGGTCAAGCTGAGGAGCCTTGACCAAATGGTACAGGTTTATATACCTATCTAATAGTTCTAAATATAGCACATGCGCAGCATGCTGAGTAAGTAATGAGTCATGCGCAGCATGATGAGTAAGTACATGAGTCAGAAAGAGTCAGATAAGGTATAAGTCTCTCACGATCGTGAGAGATGCGGAGTAAGCATGGAAAAAGATGAAAAATGCGCAGTGATGCGCAGCATATGTGAGTAATCGTGCATAGGTAAGCGGGCCGGGGTATGTAAGGAGAAACATGTAAGCAAAATCATAACAAACACAGTGCGGCTCTGGGAAGGAAAGACAGGTGCACACATAGCCACTCTCAGTGGCCACTCATCCTGGGTCAATGCTGTCACATTCTCTCCCGATGGCACAAAACTTGCATCGGCATCCTGGGACAACACAGTGCGGCTCTGGGAAGGAAAGACAGGTGCACACATAGCCACTCTCAGTGGCCACTCAGATCGGGTCAATGCCATCGCATTCTCTCCCGATGGCACAAGACTTGCATCGGCATCCGATGACAACACAGTGCGGCTCTGGGAAGGAAAGACAGGTGCACACATAGCCACTCTCAGTGGCCACTCAAATTGGGTCAAAGCTGTCGCATTCTCTCCCGATGGCACAAGACTTGCATCGGCATCCGATGACAACACAGTGCGGCTCTGGGAAGGAAAGACAGGTGCACACATAGCCACTCTCAGTGGCCACTCATCCTGGGTCAATGCTGTCACATTCTCTCCCGATGGCACAAAACTTGCATCGGCATCCTGGGACAACACAGTGCGGCTCTGGGAAGGAAAGACAGGTGCACACATAGCCACTCTCAGTGGCCACTCAGATCGGGTCAATGCTGTCACATTCTCTCCCGATGGCACAAAACTTGCATCGGCATCCTGGGACAACACAGTGCGGCTCTGGGACCGACAACACAATTCTTGCACTGTTTCTTTTGACACCCCCCTTACATCAATTCTCTCTGTTACATTCTTTCCCGACCATCCTCAATCTCCTGCCGAAAGCGATATGTTTTTCAAACAACCCAACATATCTGTTCATCCCTTGTGTGCTCTGATAGCGGTACAGCGAGTGCACCCCCCTTTATTCGGCCTCATTGCCATGAAACTGTTACCCAACAATGAATGTATTACTGCTCCCATTTGCTGGTTCCCTCCGCATCTGGAAGTCCTCACCGTTTCGCTTGACCATACGGGCTCCTTAATAGCGGTTGGCTGTCGGGATGGAAACATCCTTCTTCTTGATATATCCTCAGTTTCTTTTGCTTTCTGAATTCTATTAATTACTGCCCAACTCTCATTCAGCATATGTATCTATAATGTTCCTCTACGTAAATATACCCAAGTTGTTGGCACTTTGGATCCGCGAACTTGCGCCCCGTTCGCTCCATCCCCCTCATCGTCTCATCTCACGGGCAAATGGATTTCGGATGCTCACAGCCCGCCGTGAACGTTCAGATATGAGGCTCTACCGGCCGGGCGTAGTGCCACAGTAATCGCTGCATACGGAAACCGTCTCGTCCTACATGAATTAGCTATGCGCGTTTCCCATCGGGTTCAGCAAAATTCGACGAACCGTATTCGATAGGCGATTGCGACTGTTCAAGAGTGAGGAGTACCATGCAGAGGGAGCAAGACCAACAGAAGACCCAGAATCCTTAATTGTCTCAGAAGACGGGTCGAGCTGCCGAGTTCTCAGGATCGAGGGTCATCTCACCTGAAAAAATATACCATCAGACTATATGAGGAGGCCTATAGCAAATAACTTACATACATTTACTAAACCATAGGTTCGTTGCCGTCATGTCCTGTTGATGGTAAGAAGCTGGCGGAACCATGGCGATGAGACGGTAGAAGGCATCAAGGACCTGGATGCAAAGTTAGGAGATCAAACATGAAAGGGTAGGCAGAAGAGCACGTACAATGGCGAGGTCAGTCCAGCAAGCTGACGATCATCTGGTAGTGACAACGGCATCCCAACTCGTCCACTTCCTCGGGCAAAATCATACGAGGTATCCTTCCCTGGTAAAAGTGGCCCAGACCAATCTTGACGTCCTCCAAAATCGTGGAAATCCCCAATTGAGGCACCGGCGAATACAAGCAAACTCAACTACGGGATGAATTCTGCGTCAGTAAGGACAGCGAGAACTATGAGATTCGTCAAAAATTTACCTCATACCCCGGCTTCGCATTACGGGAGGAGTGGCTGATGTTTTGCGCTGACAATGGCTTATTCCCTCCAGATGGTATCTTGGGCCTTACGCAAGCGCGAGTACGAGAGGCTGCTTACAGGAGACTAGGTATCCTGTACATCCAAGACAAGGTTGATGAGGGGTTGTTCTCGTCATGCTAAGGGCGTAGTCCTCCAGCTACATCTGGTATTTGACGGGGAGGTACTTTCAATGCAAAAGATAAGAGCAGTCTGCACAGATGGCGCCCCGTACACCCACGCCAAGGTTGATGAAGGGTTTTGCTCGTCATGCCAAGGGCGTAGTCCCTCAGCTACATCTAGTGTTCGAGGGGGAGGAGTTGCATTCAATGCAGAAGATACAAGCAGCCTGTTAGCGCAAGGTCAGGATCCTGGGGCAAGTAGTGAGATCACGAAGAATTGGTACTAACCCACCTAGTATTTGTTGCTTGTCACCAGGTTGTTATAACCGCAACGCCATGTCGTCCATGTTGTCATTCTTCTGTTAACGATCCGATCTCAGGATACATAGAGCTCAGATACAATTAGAGGGAAGCGTACGCATATGACGGCCAGCCGAGCAGATAATCCAAGCCTTTGGGTTAACAGGGTCCGTGCGATGTCAATAGCGGAAACCCAAACTAGGAAGCCCCCTGAACCCATTGCGGCACTCTCAACTCCCTTCGTGATGAGGTGCTTTGCTGCTCACTCCGCGCGAAAACTTGAGGTAACTTGGTAGGCATGCCCGAACAGACCTCAGGACTCGGAGAGGGTGATATATAGGCTAGGGATAGGTTACAGCCAGGATCTGGAGATGTCAAACGGAGAGCAGGTTTCGAATGCGATAGGTAGATGTTGAAGCTTGAAGGAAGACCTACCAGTAAACAAGGTCAACAGGATGGTCAAGAAAGAGAAGCGAAGAGGAACACGAACTAGTATATAAGCCGCAGTCTCTCCCTCCACCGGAAACCGAGCTTGAAGTTGTTGAAGTCCATAGCAGAAATAGAAGTGATTTGTTCCTCACCCCTACGTCATCAAATCAAGTTGCCTCAACCTGGACGACATCTTTCAATCTCGCCCGGGAAATCCATTTTCCCTTTCCGTCTGTAGATGTGTACGACCATTGACCGAACCTTTACACCGAATGGAACTGATGTTTGTCTGACATCTGCAAAATCGAATGACTTCAAAGCTTCAATATCCAATGTCCGTATCATTTTCTTCTTCTATACGTTCTAGCTGGGTATATAGGTGCAATAAATACTCTGTACTGTTCGCCAAAGCAATAAGCATCAAGTACGTATTTCAAACAAGATACATACTCTAGTCACTCTTGTCCGACTCAATCGCCTCATCCAAACCTTTCGACTCCTTATCCAACATCGCTTTCGCCTCCTTGCTCAACCTCTTCGCGCGCGCAAAGATCCCAACTTCCTTATCCCGAATAAAGTTAACAATAACCATAGGCCACGACGGGTGCGAGGGTATATTATCGTAGAATTCCGGTGCCATTGCTCTGAGGGCAGGCAGGCGAGTCCATGGGATGGACGGGAAGTCATGATGTTCGTTATGGTATCCAACCTGTTCGCAGTCGTCAGCATAAACTCAAAACAAGGTATGGAATGGGGCTTACGTTGTAAGCAAGAACGTTCAGTGGGCCGTAGTAACTATACGTCTCCTGCTCCAGACCATCCCAGAGATAGTGCTCAGCAATAAAGTGACCAGCACAGGGGTGCAAGCTTCCAGCGAAGAAGCTGCTAGCAATGAGGTAAATAAGAGGCTTGACACCAAATGTTTTGACGAGGATGTAGTCAAAGACGAGCTGTGCAGCGATGTTGAGGCCGTGCCACTTGGTCAGGCGTTGGGCGCGCACGAACGTGGGGCGGAGCGCGTAGAACAGGATCTGGAATGTACTAGGTTGTAGATAGGCTTGTCAGAAAAGTATGGTGGCAGGGCCTAGAATAGACTCACGCGAAGAATACCTTGCCGAGAACGTTGTTCAGGCAGAGAAGCTCCAGTCTCGTCGGAAGGTCGGTATCGATGCCGTCTTGGCCCATGAACTTGTGATGTTCAATATGATACCCCTATACACGTATGATGAATATACGAGTAATCCGGAGGGAGGGCTGGGATGCATTACCTTGAAAGCTGCGGAATACGGAATTCCGATAGGCAAGTTCGCAAAAATCGCCAAAAGCTTGTTGGGCGCAACACCCTTGAACGCAAGATTATGCGTGATTTCGTGTATCGCGAGGAACAAGTTATGGTTGGCCGTGCCTCCAATAGCATACGCGCAAAGCAGGAAGAGAGGGGATAGAGGTGATGTATGGCGGAGGTATATCGCCAAGCTGATTTGCAGACTGACAACACCAAGTACGACGTATTTCGTCAGTGGTTCATGACCCATGAGTTTTGTCACCTGAAGAAGAAGAAAGAAAGGGCCTTGGTTAATATTTGGTGGACAGTAAATGTAGATAATGCAAGAATTGCCAGCGGGCTTACCTCTGGGTGAGCTTTCATTAAAGCCATCCTCCTCGACCGGTGAGGCTCCTCTGTCATAAGCCACAAGAAGTCTTGTGGATCCTGTGGAGGTGCTGGGTATACGCTGGCATCCTTGTCGCCGTTGGGTAGGAACGTTCGTCGAGGTGAACGATGATCCTTTTCAGGTAGGCTTTCAGCCCCTCCGTGAAGACTCCAATCTGTACAAAAATTCTTCAGAAAATGTGCTGTCATCTGGGCATGTTAATACTCACCGACAGTCATGGGCGATAAAATAGAGTGGAGAAAGAAGGAGAGGAATGCCAGCCGACCGCGACCAGGACAAATGGTGATCTGGGCATTTTCTGGAGTGATCCTTTTACGTAACGCCACATGAAAGTCGTGCAAGGTTTGGGTTTGGCGCACCAAACTTTGCCACAGGTTGTTACTGACATGTTCACGAAATACTACCCAACGTCTACTTTCCGTCCCTTGGCTTTGTAGCATCTCATTGAGAACGTACTCGCGCTTAGCCATCAACAAGCTCTACCCCTTTTAAATATCTGGCTTCCGTTTGCAGGCGCTTGATGGAGCCAAGCACTCTCCTTAGTTTACGCTAGCAGTTTGAAATTGGCAGCCAGCTGTCACCGTCAGTCATCCTCTCACTTGAAGCTACTTCACCTTTGTTTTGTCTCTCATCCCACAGCTAGTTCATTGGTACTTCACAGTTTGTAAAAAAATAATATATTGATCGTTTCCTTTATGCAGCCACAGCGACTTCAGTTATCTCGTTCAATGTTTTCCCACCTACACGTCCGTGGAATTCTTGCGTAAAATACTGGCTGTTTGAAATCAGGCGTGCCGAGATCCTCCTAGAGTGTCGCGCCACGGTCAATCCTCGCATCTCCATATTTTGCTCAACCGTCGGGGCGGGCTCTTCAGCCAACTTTCGGGACTCCCAGTCTGTGCACGTTGAATTCCAGTCGACTGCCTTGTTCCATAAGTTGTTGTCGTTACAAGCAATGTTGCAATGGAATCTTGCGGTCTCGGTCAAGGGATTCACTGCGTCCTTGCCGTTTTTCAAACGGACGCTAAATGTAACGTGGAAAGGTGCAGATGCACATGTACCGCCTTTATGCCCGCCAGCACTAGATTGGTCAAGAATTGTCAATATGTTGGCACAGGATCAAGGTATCGGAGAGGGCCGACGTACTGGACTGTGTATTTTTCAATCGATTCGGCACACAAAAGCTGCTTGATGGACTTCTTGATCTCATACGCGATGTAGAGCCGGATTCTACGTTCTTCAGGTTTAGCATAGTTGTTATGCAAAAACTCGACATCCCTCAGCATCTCTCTCTCCTTTCGAAGAGAGCGTTGTTGACTAAGCTGTGCAGCTCTCCAGTCTGGATCCCAGTCTGCGGTCCCTGTGGAAGAGACATCTTGGCCAGATATCCTGACTGAATGTGGTTGAGCACTGGTTCGGGAAGATGTACCCCTAGTATTTGCCAGGTTTCCTCGCCAGGAGGGAAGGTCTCCTAGAGGGACTCTTGTCGAAGAGGGGAGGCATCCTCTACAATGGCGAGACCTATATTTGCCAATTGCTTGGTTTCGGTTTAAAGAAAGGTGTGCCAGCGACATTCTTCCAGAAGATGACTGCTGATAGAAATAAAGAAAGATAGGCTTGAACGAGGTGGCTTCTAGAAAGTGGTCCCGTCAATCTCTCAAAAAAACGTCACTCTTATGCTCTATCCATCTCGCGGTGAGAACAAGCACGGATTATTCTGGACGTGTTCTATCTTCCAGCATGATGGCGACAAGTCGATTGTTATTCTTGTCTCCACCGGAAGAACTTGATTGTCCCTTTGTCGTGACTGACAATTGCGACTCTTCAAAAACAACATCCTTTATGTTATTCAGGCTTGCCTCGGTAGGCCCTTGACAACCCCACTCAAATTGATTGCTGTGCCCACATTGAACATAATACTTCAGGTGGTATGGGGACATAATCATGTTCTTGTCACCCACATCAACGGACCTTGTCTGGACCCACAAACCTCTTACACGGACAATAGCATCGTTAACCAGTGCATACTGAACCTACGGCTTAAAGGATGGCAGATAAAAATCTTTTGGAAACCTCACAATACTTCAATCACCCGAATCGATATCAGCTCCTGACATGGACCCTCACACCCTTCTTCGCATTCTCGCTTCTGGTTCCGACAGCGTGACCGACGTCGAAACAGACGTAGGCTATCCTGACCTATGCAGAACGAGCAAGCAAATATCGTCAACCTCATGCCCTAATATATCCAGCTTGACTTGCGACGTTTGGGCGGCCACCGACGACGACTGGCACCCAGACTTTGATCGGCGGCCCGAACACCCTTACAAGTCAATTCTTGTCGAGGACGAAGACGAAAAACTGAGGTTGGGCGGCATGCCTAGGGCTCTTCGGTTGCAAGATGGAAACTCAATTCAGTTTTTTGAGGAACGACACTTCATCCCGAAGGACAACGACTACTTGTTGCCGATGAAGATCGGCGACAAATTCTCAGGCGGCCTCAAGATTGAAGGTGATTACGAGATTGTTAGAAAACTCGGATACGGTGGCTTCGGGACTGCGTGGCTTTCACTGTGGAGAAGGTATGTTATGTGTCTGCCTCATCCTATTTCCTGCCACTAAACCGAGCTTTCAGTTCATGCGGGCGTTACCAGAGATATCTCGTCCTTAAAGCTCTGTCGAAAGAGACATCTAAGCTCATTGAGCTCCGTGAAAACCTCGAATACGAGGTGTTTGAGGCGATGACGGTCGCCACTTGTCCCAGCCAGGCGTATCATCCAGGGTATAAGCACTGCATGACCCTAGTCGACTCGTTTGAACCCTTCTCAGACTGCCGGGAAACGTTTGGCTACTATTGGTTCCTTGTGATGGAGCCATGCGGCCAAAACCTGCTGCAGCTACAGATGTCGCAGCCGAATCAACACTTCAGCCTTGCTATTACGAAACGAATCATTAAACAACTTTTGTATGCTTTGGATTACATGCATCGCGAGAAGGGTCTGATTCACGGAGGCAAGTCCTTGTCCCTTGCCCATCGTGTGAAGTGCCTCATACTCACTTCTTCGCTCAGATTTAAAAGCAGATAACCTTCTTGTCTACCTAAAAACTTCGAAGAAAGCTCTGGCGGAGCTGGTTGCAGAAGATCCTCCCACTTGTTATCCAGTGCAGAACGCCCCACAGCTTACCAAGAGTCCTATCGTAACTGTCAAATCTCAACCACTCCCCAACTTAGGTTTGAGGGAGGATCTATCTAATATCAAGATCAAATTGAATGATTATGGCGCTGGTGGGTGAAATACGTATTCGCCCGTGAAATACTTGTTAACAACAGGTCCATGTAGCTAGCTCGCCTGAGAAGATCACCACAGAGAGTTGTATTCAACTTCCATGGCTCATGGCACCGGAAGTCGTTCTTGGCCACAAATTGGATACCACCGTGGACATCTGGTCGGTAGGGTGCATTGTGAGTGGTACGTGGTTAAGATAGAACCTGGCTAAAACGCAAATTATTCAGATATTCGAATTCTTGACGGGCGAAGGCCTGTTCGATTTATGGGAAACGGAGAAGCAGAACGTCCTGGATACACTATTGGCCTCCGTAATCGAGCAAGTGGGGCCATTCCCTCTAGACTTCCTTGATAGGTGTACGCGTCACACTGACTTTTTTGATGATCGAGGTGTGTAACCCAATGCATAGCGAGCGAGCGATAGTACCTAACCTACGGACTGTCAGGTAAACTCAAAAGAGTGCATCGCTACATACCACAGGCTATTGAAGCTCGCATGGAAATTTTAGATACCGTGCCCTATGAAGACATCAAAGCCGCGGCGAGCTTCATCTGCCGGTGCCTAACCATTGATCCAACCAAACGCCCATCTGCCCTGGAGCTTCTGGAGGCTGAATGGCTCCGTGATGTTGCGATATGAGCGTGACTCCATATTTACCCTTGTAGTATTTCACTACCTTACTTTACTTAATTAATACCGCATAGAGTCCTTCATTTGAAGCTCGAGTCCCTCCTGTGAACGAAAAAACCTTAAGGACAACCCACGACAGCCTGAGCTTCTGTACAAACCCTCGCTGGTGAAGGAACAGAAATCCGAATCCTGGACTAGGAGTACTCATTTGGACATTGTGTACCCCCATTTAGCTCTCGAAAACATCTTGTGCGAGCTATCGATTACGCTATGTAGTTCGAACTTGAAAGGAACACCTTGGGAGAAAGGAGGATGATAAAGATTTGAAGCCCCGCCATGCCTTCTGTTGCTCTTCCTCCTCCATGCCACTTTACCTCAATATCATGCATTCTATCATGATGCTTGCTCAGAACTATTACACCTGTCATTCACGTCAAATTGCATCCTTTGAGGTAATTACTTATGCGCAATCCGGACTTCAAACTTCAGAAATCACTAGGCCTGAAGTCCACACTATCGCACTAGCGGACTGCCCTGTCGTATTGTCCAATTTCTCGCTTGATTTCGGATGCTTATGAGTGCTGTTCCGAGTCTGGGCTGTGGAGCTGTACTAATGCTGCAGGCCAACCCTAATCACCTTTCAATATCAATACTACGCTTTGCACGTCCAGTTGGTGGTACCGGTCATATATGGAAAGCTTTTTCGCTGCGGTCGTCAATATCTCCACTCAAAATCAGCTCTCATATGGCAAGCAGGATTATCTACTCGAAATAAACTACGTTAGGCTAGGTTGCTAACACCCCGGGGACTCAGAAATCTTCTCCATCGTTTTATCACCAATGATCGCATAAACGGCCGGAGAGAAGAATGTGGTTTTATGGTTCGGAACTACCAGGGAAATCCGCCGACTCCCTCGCGATTTCAAGTTCATGCTTGCCATTGCCATCGCCATGGAGGTGTAACATCCCACTTGCTCTTGTGGCGCACGCTCGAGTCTCTTGGACTCCCAATCGACAGATTGTTCCATATGCCAGCGGCGCGCTCTTCTATTTAAGTCACCCTCATCTTTTGCAATATTGAGATGAAATCTGGTCGATAGGTACTTGTCACGGACAAGCGTCGTGGCCTCCTTGCCTTCCTTCAGCTCAACACTGAATGTAATGTGGTATGGAGCGTCTTCGAAGTGACCTCCAGCATGACCACTGGAACTGAATCAATCAGGTATGGGCGGATGTGTTTGCCACCTTGAATTAGGAATCACATACCGAACAATGATTTTTCTAACCTCCATAGCAAATTGTTTCTTTTGACAGTGCGTCTTGAGTTTATGTGCGATATAAAGCCTGATGGGTCGTTGATGTGCCCCCGAATACTCGTTGTGGCGAAATTCGACATCTTTAAGCAAGGCTTTCTCTCTGGCATGACTTCGTCGCAGGCTGGGGAGAGATGCGAATTTTACTGACATCTTTGTTGGTTGGAATAGTGGTGCTCAGTGAGTATTGTTAAAGACGAGAACGATGGAAATTGCTAACTACCCCCACTGATGGTGATTATTTATTTTATAGCTACCGGCGAGATTTGCGACTACAAGGGGCTTACAAGTCCGCGCCTCTCATGGCCTTCGGCGTTGTGAAATGAGAGTTTGGTAGTCGTAACATGGTCTTGTTCGGACCTACGTGGGTCAAGGCGCAAGGGTTGCGGCCAATTGTATATTGCATTAGACATTCGTAGACTCCTTCATTAGCCCTGTTGCCAACCATACGATTTCTCAGTACTTGTCCTTTGAGGAGCCTCAGGGACAGTAGCCAATCCACGAAGCCTGTTCTTGGTGACTTCGGCAGCATTTGGACCTACATGACTACGGGTTTCTCTTAAACAATACACAACCGAATGCGCTAAGACAATACCATTGTTAACCTGATAGAACGGTGGTACGTTTGGACTTGTCTATTCCGTATGATTTGGACCCACTGAACCCTACTCGAAGAACAATGACTTGACAGTGACAATTCAAGTGTGATTTTCGTGCGACTACTTGAAATCTTTATTAGAAAAGGGTGGAATCCGAACCTCGTCATAACCATTTCCGAGTTCCCATTACCTCCCATGGATTCCCAATCACTTCTTCACATCCTTGCTTCAGATTCTGACGGTACAATGGTGACGGACGTTGCCAACAGTGTCGGTCCGGACGGCCCTAGTACTTCCGAGAAGCGCGAAGCACTATTTTCGGGGAACTCCGAGTCCTCATTCGTTTCGGAGTGCATAGAGGTGGAGGAACATCCTGACGACCTCCGTGAATGCAGTAACCCCTACAAATCCATTCTGGTCAGGGAAGACAAGGAGCCATATGCTACAAGTCGTCGTCCCATCGTACTGGATGATGGAAGCTCCTTACACTTCTACGAAGAGCATCATTTCATGCCAAAGTCGAACGACTACTTCCTGCCAATCAAGATTGGCGACATCCTTGCAGGGGGGGATAAAATGAAAGGGTACTATGTCATCGTGAGGAAGCTTGGCTATGGTGCCTTCGGTACGGCTTGGCTGTCTCTCTGGACAAGGTGTGTTTCTTTGCGTTCGACATTGGCGTCCCTGCTAAAAAGAGTCCTGAAAATTGCAGCGATTGCGGCAAGCGAGAGAGATATCTCGTTCTCAAAGTATTGAGTAAAGAAACATCTAAGCGCATAGAGCTGCGCGAGAATCAAGAGTATGAAGTCTTCGAGCAAATGACTATCGCCACCTCTGCCAGACAAGCACACCATCCCGGGTACAAGCACTGCATGACTCTTGTCGACTCCACGGAGGACTTCTGCACTAAATGGGACACATATGGCGCGTACCGAGCCTTTGTGATGGAACCTTGCGGCCAGAACCTTCATAGGCTTCGATTATCTCAACCACACGAGGTCTTCACTGTTGTCGCCGCGAAAAGGATCGTCAAACAGCTTCTCTTTGCCCTTGACTACATGCACCGAGAGAAGGGCCTGATCCATGGGGGTAGATAAACCTCTCACTTGTGAACGACGTACTTATAATTGACAACTTTGCACTTTTAGATCTCAAATTAGACAATCTCCTCGTTACCCTCAATGCCTCTCGAAAAACATTTGATGAGCTTGTCGAGAAGGACCAGCCAATGTACTTTGCCGCACAGAGTGCCCCACAGTTCTCAAAA
This sequence comes from Clitopilus passeckerianus, assembly GCA_944990035.1. NCBI lineage: Eukaryota > Fungi > Basidiomycota > Agaricomycetes > Agaricales > Entolomataceae > Clitopilus > Clitopilus passeckerianus. The sequence continues at coordinate 629,139 of CALYLX010000145.1, forward strand.
GAGCCGATCATCACCATTAAATCTCAACCACTGCCGAACTTGGGTCTGAACGAGGATTTGGGAAACATCAAGATCAAACTCAACGACTATGGTTTAGGTAATTCAACCACCTCTCAGCCGGTGATGATACTAAGATATCCTTTCCACCAGCCATCGCACCCGAGAAAGTCACCCCGAAAACACAGCTTCAAGTACCTTTCTACATGGCGCCAGAGGTCGTTCTTTACCACAAGGTAGACACAGCCATCGACATCTGGTCTGTAGGATGTATTGTGAGTGGCCTTGACCGGTTAACTTAAGCACCATCCACTGACCGAGATATAGATATTCGAGTGTCTGACAGGAGAGATGTTGTTCGATCTCTACCAAACCCCCACTCAGACGGTCATTCACACCCTCCTGGCTTCGATAATCGAGCAAGTTGGCTTGTTTCCCCCAGAATTCCTTGGGCGCTGTGATAGTAAACGGCGAGAAGCACTCTTTGACGACAAAGGTACCATAATCATCTTCGTAGCATTTACCAGAAGTTAATTTCCCCGTGACTAGGCGAATTACGAAAGGTGAATCGATATGAACCGCAGACGATTGAGGCTCGGATGAAAATACTAGAAACGATGCCCTTCGACGAGATTGAACCTGCCACCAGGTTTATCTGCCGCTGCCTAACCATAGATCCAACGAAACGCCCCACTGCTCAGGAGCTCCTAGAAGACGAATGGTTGCGCGATGTCGCTATTTAGCTAGCTCTCCCGTAACAGCTGTCATGTTGGGATCCTCATATTTACGTGTATTTTACTAGCACAGCAGCGGTGGCCTCTGATAATTTGATTTTGATGAAAAAGGCTCCTATGGGAGAGGATCATTCCCTGGAACGTCTGTCACTCGTCGAACGAATGAAATAATGAGGGCATCCACCCTGCACCCGAAACTTGCAGAGTCTACAGAGGGATTATCTCCAGATGGCATCTATCAAATAATACACAACAAACGCACGCCGAATCCTGAAAACGACCTTTCTCAGTTTATTGATAGTCTTCTTCCAATGACATGGATGCTGTCCAGGTCTTTAGGTGCTATGTCCCGTCCTGTGGGTCCAAACCTTTAGGATATCAAATAAGAACACATCTATGCGCTCGCTAGAACTTCTGATGACTCCATGAATCAACCTATCCTGATCCATCCTCGGAATCGTGTCGATCATGAAATAACCGAAGTGGGCACAACAATAAGGGCTCGCTGTTGTCCTTGTTTTTTTGGTGAACTTAGTATATTCCATTCTTCCAGAAATGGGATAGGTGCGGACACTATCATCTGCCGGCGGTAGTGAAATCAGAAACACGACTTTGCCGCGGCTATATAATTGACAAGCCAGCAATCCTGGACTCAACCACCGATACTATCTTTTACGACTTTTACGACCTACAGATGAAACCATACCCTCAGACGTAAGTATCCCTCTGGAGAGCTATAGTAACACGGCTGATTGACCAGTCACACAGAATAGGTCCTTTGGTGGAATCCTTCCTTCCTCACTGGGATGTCGAGTACTCATCGGTACTCTCCGTACTAGATTCTAGGTTACGCTTTCAACTGGTGCCTTTTCGGCTGCTTTACTCTTCAACTCTGTAATTATTTCTCTTAGTTACCCTATCGAACGCTCTCTAACTATGTCTGGTCCCAGACAACTATGTGACGACCTTTCACAAGACTGAACGTCTTCGCATCCGTTTCACCGGTATGATCTTTCTTTCTCTTGGCCCTGGCTTTTGCTTATTTATGTAATCTAGTCTACATTGCATCAATCTGTAATCTTCTTCTTCTCTTTGGGATAAATCACACTGTATGGGAACAGCTGGTACACCACTGGGGAGACTCAGCTGCATTCGCCGAGGCGCCCCTTTCCTCAGCCTTCACTACACCATTAATCGGCATCAGTAAGACCCACTTTGTTTTCACGGGCCGATTGAAAGGCTGACGAAGATTATCAGTTTCTGCCACTGTGCAAATATACCTTGCATGGAGAATATATATCGTCGGAAAGGGTGCTACGACACACATTATCGCTTCCCTCATTGTTCTAGTGTGTTACAGTGTCAAAGCTCTGGTCGCCGACTACCGTCATATACTCAGCCTGATTTTGTTTCCAGGTTGCAATCATCCAACTGGGAGGGTCGATAGCCGTCGTTACTAAAGTGGGTCACTGACGCTCTAGGAAACTTCACCTACCATATTCACATTCATATTTTCATCGAAGGCCCTCATCATTTGGCAACGTCACCGAACTCTCCTGCCAGTTGACCTGCGCATAACCCGAATTGTATGTCTCACTTCTCCGACACGCCTGCGTGCCCTCTCCTCACCATTTCTTTAGATCTGGTTGATCAGCAGCCTCTTCTGCGACATTCTGATGGCCACTACTTTAATTGTTTTGGTACGTCGATCCCTAATGTCTCTTTTGCCCAGTAGCCTGACTGATTGAATAAGTCATTGAAGTCACCGAAGACAGACACCTCTAAGAAGGCTACCCAACCTCTTTTACCTAAATTAATCATTGTTTTCATTCGCACTGGGGCTGTCGTGGTCACCCTGACACTTGCTACACTTGTTTTATTCCTTGCCAATCCTCATACACTGCTGCATCTGTCTACGTGAGTACACCTTGCCTGCCTGCTACGACTCTGGTGAGACTGATGTGCACATTATTCGTAGTGAATATACCCTCGGAAGCATGTGAGCCTCAATCCACCCATTGCGTCTGATTCGCATCTCACCTAACCTCTCTCACCTACTCCAGTTTTGCAAACACCCTTCTAGCTTCCCTCAACGGCCGACCTAGGGATCTACAAGAAGATCTCCGACGACAGCGGTTGAACATCGATGCCGCTCTCAAGATGAATCAACATTCCAATATGGGATCATTCCTGTACGGAGAGACGCTGGATATCTCAGCTGAGGCAATACAGACCCACGAGGAAAGTTGTCGAAGTAGTAGAACCTCAAAGCTCTCTGAGGTTTGACCTTTTGGCTAGCCTTTTGGACTTTATTTCCTTCTTCAAACCACGGTCTACTGTGCCTCCATTCAATCTTACTCTTCGCCCGTATACACAACTTTGATTTGACCTAAATTGTATCGATAGCTGAGGCAATCCGCCAACCGTGTAGCTTCATTAAATACCAACCAAACTGATCTAGACGATGTTCGCTGCACCTCCACTGCAGAGGCCGGGCTCTCAAAGAACTAATTGATGGCGCTCTCGGAAGTCGAAATGACGACTCTGCGTCCGGATCTTTTCCTCCTGATCCACCTTCCCAACGGGTTTACCTGATAATCATTCGTAACCTCACATGGACTTGAGATAAACCCATAGACGAGTCATGGCCAACATATATAGGCGGACCGGGCGTTGCGAATCCCCTGGATCCCACCGTCAATGGCTGAGAAGAACGAAATTGTAGTCGTCGGTGCCGGTGAGTAACGAAGACAGCCCGTTCACGCGTTTCTGACCTCGGAATAGGCGTGATTGGGCTTTCCACAGCCCTCAAACTACAGGAAACGGGTGAATACCAGGTTTCCATTGTCGCCGAGACTCTGCCACAGGACCCAAAGACGACGAAGTATACAAGTCATTGGGCTGTAAGCATTGATTCCTGGATCCCACTTCTGGACAGATATACTCATCGGTCCTGTCAATTCTAGGGAGCACACCATGTAACGCAGGCTTCCTACGGCATTGAGCAGCTCAGTAAGAAACAACCATAAGTAGTTTTGTGAGCTACACATACCGAATCATTGCATTTCTGGCAGGGATTGACCAAGAAACCTTCCGCGTCATGTGGGAAATGTCTTCCCCAGGCAATCCTGCGGAACACTGCTTCATGAGAATCAAGCAGGAAGAAGTTGAATGCGGCAATGGCGGTCTCACGGGACCCTTCACAACATATGATAATCTTGTGGTAAGCAATTCCAATTACCTCATTATACCAGTTCATTGGCTTGACGTATCATACCAGGAAAAAGACCTATCGAACGACTCTGACAAACCTCGCCCCGACGCTACGAAAAGCGCTTCCTTCGACACAGTGACAATTGATACCCCAGTCTATTTGCACTATCTTTCCGATCGCTTCTCCAATGCCGGAGGAAAGATCATAAAAGCATCTGTCCAGCACATAGATCAATTGGCTGAGGGCGGAACTTACGCCTTCACCAAAGAAGGCGACAGTCCAAATCCACCTGCTGCTATCATTGTATGCGCCGGTTTGGGCGCAAGGTTCCTTGGTGGTGTTGAAGACAAAGACGTCTATCCTGTCCGAGGCCAGACAGTGATTCTCACAGCACCTTGGGTCAAGTCTGGTATTACTGTCAGCTCAGCCGCCACAGACGGCAGGGAGGAATTCTGGACCTACGTGATTCCGAGACGATCTGGCGACGTTATTGTGGGCGGCACCAAGGGATCTAACGACTGGTAAGGCAGAGATCAGTTCGTTCTGCACCCCGACTAATACGGGAATGCTTTAGGTATCCTCTTCCTCGACCAGAAACAAAGCGGGATATTCTGGAGCGGGTGCTCGCTGCCTTCCCGATCCTTGCGCCTCCCGAAGTACGGGAACAGCGAGCGCCTAAAGTCGAAGATCTTGAGAAGATTGTAGCTGGCGAAGGATGTGGTTTCCGCCCCTACAGGAAAGGCGGGCCCAGGTTGGACACACAGTGGATTAACATCGCTGGGGGGAAGATTCCTGTGGTCCACAACTATGGGTATGTTCCTCATTATCTTTGCAAAAATATTTGATCGCTGATGAACGAGACAGTCACGGAGGTTTTGGTTACATCGCGTCTTGGGGTTCAGCTTCAAAGGCACTGGAGTTGCTTCAGGTGGCACTCAGGCAGTAAAGGAGGACAATAAACAAATCAGCTATTCAATAGATCATTTACCGAACCAAATACAAGAAACCAGCCTTGCCCAATCATTCTATGCGAGCTTGGGAATCGGAGTCCGGGTGGACTCCATACCACCATTTCTGGGTGGCATATTTGCCAGGAGCTCCCATATTGTCAACCCTTCCTACGAAGAACTTCTTTGCAAGGAGCATAGGGTACCAGTAAGAATCGGTGTCCCACATCTTATCAAAAGGCAACGTATTGGGAGCAGATTCGGATGGTAAAGGAAACCATTCTGGAATCATCTCGTCCGTCCTGTTTTGTCAGTTGAGCACTCGAATATTCAAGTTTACCCGAAGATGTCCGTGACGTACTCGGTAGGTTCGCCGGTGTATTCTTCGGCACGGTAGATATCGATATGAAACATGTGTTCCCCATCTGCGGGTAGGAAGAAAATAATTCCAGCACGTTCCAAAGGTGCGTTCACGCCGGATTCTTCCTGAAAAACGAGGCAGAAACAAGGTTACAAACGTGTAGCAACGGATGCATCAGGCGTACCTCAAGTTCGCGCTTGGCGGCCTGCAAGGAGGTCTCCCCTGGTTCTACCTTTCCGCCTGCAGGCAGATAGGATGATTACTGATACTCTTCGATGCAACTGGAAGTGGATTTTTACACACCAAATCCGTTGATTCTACGGAGCCGAATGGATGAGTCGCCTTCTAGTGGCCATTAAAAGCGAACACCTACATTCCCTTGCCGTATCCTCGTTTCTTATGTCCTAGGAGTATCTATCGGATGTTAGATTTGTTCTCCACGTAAGAGAACGAGTAGAAACCTTTCCGTCGCGTACAATGAACGCGTTCGTGTAATATTTGACTTTGGTGAAAGGCATCCATTCGAGCTCATGGCCACCGCTGGATACGTGTACAAAATTACCATCAATGCCAGGTGGATTAGAAGCGTGCATGGCCATTGAATAAAAATATATTCTCTGGACTCTGTCCGTACAAGTTGGTAGTAAAGAAATAAGAAAGGATTCAAAGGTCGGGGATGCAATATAGGGTGATCCGCTTATGTCAGCCAATATTTCTTTCCCCTTCACTGCCACAGAAGTCGAGCACCCTTGCTTTGACGCTGTCCAAGACAGTGGCGAATGGTTCACGGCGCCACCAAACGCAATGCTTCAAGGTCGCCTGAAGGAGACAGGGCTTACAAGCGTATGCTGACATCCTCCCCTGAGGAGGGTGAGGTGGACGATACCACACCTTTACCAGAGCGAACACCCTTAAAGCTACCCCCTTCATTGCCACCCAAGCCTCAGCTTCCGGCTAAACGTGCATCTGTTGCATTTCCTTTCAAGAAAAAAGAAACTCAAATAAAAGGACCCCTTGTCAATGGACTTAATGAACCGAGGGACGGTCCTGTCATTTATGACCGACCAGAAGGAGACGACCGACGTAGTAGGGGAGGTGACGCTCGGCAAAAGGGAAGAAGGCCTCCGGCTTCTGATCATTGGGAGCCTGGCTACTCTCGTGGAGAAAGCTTGTTATCACGGCTAGGCCCACCGAGATTCGATTCTCGAGACGATAGGTATCGACCGACCTCGCCACCCAATTCTCGTTCAAGGTCTCCTGGTTCTCGTTCCCCACCTCCCCAACATAGACTTCCTACTAGAAGATCACCGGAACCCAGTTTCAGCCCCATGGGACGCGATCATCGAGACGACTACTCAAGGGACAGAGATCGCACAGGTTATGACCGAAGGGACGGTGATTCCTACAGGCCACGAGCAAGGGATGATTACGGCGACAGATACTATGAAAGAGACCGTGGAAGATATGATAGCGGCTCTGCTCATGGTTCAGACCGCCACTATCGTCCGAATGAATCGCAGTCCTACCGTCGAGAGGACGACCGTGCATGGACCAGAAGGGAGGATGACTACAGGAGACGGGATAATTCGAGGAGATACAGGGATGACAGTCGGTATGACCGGGACGATTATGACAGGCACAGAGAGGCGGATTCTTACCGTCCTTCGTCGCCGTTACCACCACGCCGTGCTAGTCCCTCTCCTCGAGGACACTCCTATGGTTCTCGTTCACCGACCCCGCCGCTCGCTCCCATGTCTCCTCTTCCGCTTCCCCCCACAGTAGATGAGTCCAAGCCTCCGTCTTCAACGCCCCCTCCTCCAGTATCTCCTCCACCCCCAGCACCGCCTCCAGATGTCCGTCTTATGAAAAACAGTGCCTTACCTCCTGTGCATAATCATGTTAGTATCAATCTCAAACGACCTGATGCGCCTCCCGCTCCAAAGGATGTACATTCCCCAACTCCCCTTCCCCTTCCCCCAGCTAAAGTAGAAGCCATACCTCCTGCTGAGGAAAAGAAGGACGATGGAAAGATCAAACCCCGCAGGAAACGTGAAGTTCGTATGCGAACCAAGAAGGAAGAGCTGGAAGCTTTCGGGAGGGTTTTCAAAGGATGCGGCAGCCAGCCTGACTATTCTGTGACAACAAAGTTGGGAGAGGGTACTTTTGGGTACGTTAATATGAACCGCCTTGCGTTGATGGGCTCTGACACAAACACACTTTTATAGTGAGGTGCATAAAGCCATACACAAGGAAACTGGCAATGCTGTGGCGCTTAAACGCATTCTCATGCACAATGAGAAGGAAGGAATGCCCGTGACTGCTCTTCGTGAGATAAAGATACTTAAAGCCCTGAAGCACCCGAACATTATCGAAATCCGTGATATGTTTGTCCTGCGAAGTAAGTCAAGAATTTTATCAGTCGCATCTCTGGAGTCTCATGATGGCATAGGTAACACCAAGGACCCTCTCTCAGTCTACATGGTCTTTCCCTATATGGATCATGATCTCGCCGGTCTCCTCGAGAATGACCGAGTCAAACTCCAGCCCAGCCACATAAAACTCTACATGAAGCAGCTCCTGGAAGGAACGGAATACATGCATCGAGTAAATATGGGCCTCTGACATCAGTAGCCCAGCTGCTCACATCTATCCCCTACAGAACCACATCCTGCACCGTGACATGAAAGCTGCAAACTTGCTCATATCGAACTCCGGTTCGTTGAGGATAGCAGATTTCGGTCTTGCCAGAGCCTTTGATGGCACCGTGAACGATGCAAAGCCAAAGAAATATACGAACTGCGTTGTCACAAGATGGTACCGACCTCCTGAGTTGCTTCTTGGAGCGAGGCAGTATGGTGGAGAGATTGACCTCTGGGGAATTGGGTTCGTTTGCTCTATCATGTTCAGACAACAGGACGATTCCTGATGATCACTTTCTGTAGTTGTGTTCTTGGCGAAATGTTCACGCGCCGACCAATACTTCCGGGCAACTCGGACCTGGACCAGTTAGACAAGATCTGGCAGCTTTGCGGAACCCCAAATCAGCATTCGTGGCCCAATCACGACAGCCTTCCGGGATGTGAAGGTATTAAGAGGTTCACCCAATACCCAAGAAAGTTGAAACAGGTGTATGAGAGGTTAGCCGATTTTACTCTTGGTGTCAGAAGGAAGATGCTAATTAAGCACTGTAACCCAGCGTTGGCCCCGAAACCTGTGACCTCTTGGATAAGTTGCTGACTTGCAACCCACGAGAGCGGATCACAGCAACACAAGCTTTGGACCACGAGTACTTCTGGACTGACCCATTGCCCGCTGACCCAAAGACGTAAGTCTCCAACCTGCCAACCATTGATCATAGGCTCATTGAATGTTTTCTTCTAGCTTGCCTTCTTACGAACCCTCCCACGAGTTTGACAAGCGTGGACATCGAGGCCAGCACCCACCTCAGCATCAGCAAATGCCTCCCCCAATGCCTCCTGGTCCACCCTTTGACAACCGGCATCCACCACGCCATCCTTATGATCAACAGAATCGGCACCATGGTGGTGGTGGTGGCCACGGTGGTCCGCACCGTGGAAGATATCAGCAACATCATCATCGTGGCCCTCCTGGTCCCCCTCCCATGTTTCCCCAAGATGGCAACTCCTCGCTACCACCCCGACCTACAGGACCCCTTCCTCCGATGCCTCCGAACCAATACAGAGGACCTCCTCGACATGGACCCGGACATGGACCGGGCAGGGACGACTCTTGGGGCGGCCGCCCTCCTGGTCTACCTCAACGCCCCGTCGCACCGCAAGGTTTCCCTCCCAGAAACCCCGGGCGACCTGGGCCACCAGCCAACGATGGTCCATTGAACTATGGTTAGGTCATGCTGGAGCTTGTGAACAGATGTCGATTCTTTGATTCTTTGATGCACAATTTACATATACATATTCGTTAGTTTAATGGATCACTTTTAGCATGAAACGCATTTGATTGTATTTTAGAGTAATCTGCCCATAGTTGCATTCAACATTCGCACTTCATGTGTTTCTTCGCCCTCTGCATGTTGATGAATAGGCATGATAGCCATATCATTAGTTCGCTTAATACGGGCTGAAACTATCTACTGCTGCGTGCCATTGATGCCCTCTCCAATATTACACCCTGGAATACCCTCGCCGCTTCCCCTTGCTCCACTGCAATATTACTACTACTACCATCCCGCTGTTGATTCTCTTCCATTAATTTGATTTTGACGCCGCCGCCATGGTACGTGTTTCGCTGAACAGAAGAGGACCATCAGTAAGCAAAGCCCAAGTAAATAGTGAGACAGTAACTCACTGTCGTACGCCTGACATTCGTAGGTTGACCGGATATTACTGTTCTCCCTCTCCTGAGACCAAGTTGTTTGTAGAATCCATATAAAGTGTCTAAATAGCGCAGTCAGCATTTTGAAGCCCATCAACGTGAAGATATTATGTGCTTGGTGCTATGTCCGGTACTGGTCGCAAGTGTCGTTGGCGGTGGAGGCTAATGAACGAAAGAATGTCAGGGGATAGGGCGGCAAAGCAATCCAAGGAGCATACCTAGTCGTCGGAGAGAAGGGGCTCGCCACCCTGTCGGCACGACAATCCAAGGGAACACCGACACAACACGGATACATCATGCACGTCTGCTGTTCAACTCCACAAACCGGGTACAACTTCCCTCAGGCTGCACAGAGGACGCAACCCTATAGGTGCCAGCTCTGCTTGTTATGCAGTTACGAAGACCACAGAGTGTAGTGAGGAACACCTGGTGGAGTGTGGGTCATTTTTTACCACCTGCTCCCCATCCAAGATCCATAACGGGCAGAACCCGCATGAATAATTCGACCATGGGAAGCAAATCTGCTAACCCACTTAGGAGGTCGACACCAGTCACCCGGTGGGAACCAGTAAGCCTTGGACGACACCAGCGCCAAGACTTACCGGCGGCTGCACTTGTAGCTGTAATCTAACATTGTCATGTGGTCTCCCCGAGGACGTCGCTGAGCTCTCTGTTTGACACAGGGCGGCGACGTTCTCTCGACCTCGTCGACGTTGGTGACCCTAAAAACGTAGGGTCAGTATAGTATCTTAATGACAGACAGACACCGACTGTGGTGCTAGCGGTTCAAGAGAGGCATAGCGGTGGATGAGGAGAATGAGGAGCATGACGGGAGTGGTGGTGGTAGGTAAGAGAAAGAACTCGAGGTTCTGGGGGAAATGAGCAGAATTTGAGGGCCTTTTATAGGAATTTGGAGTTGAGGCTGACGATGAATGATCTCTCGAATGAGCATATTTTTAGATTGATACTGAGGCTTGCAGTCGAGGTTGGGACGCCTACAGTCTAGACCTATGTGTGACTATACTTTGTCACCCACATAGGAGGCAAGCTCAAGGACTTCTCTGAAAACTTGTCTAAGAAACAGTATATTGCGACAGAGGAGCATAGAGAGGTGATATCTTCAACATTCAACACCACAAAGTGCAAGTAATAACCACAAGAGTAGAAAATTCCAATATTAGAGTACACCGATATAGCCATGCTCAGGGTTTTCAGGCCGTTGATTCATTAAACATCAAGACATACATCTCGCTTTCCTATCCTCAGGCAAGTCCAAATCCTTGACAAGGGCGTTAAAGTCCATCCTCCGATAATAAAAGTCATTACTATGTGCAAATGCAAAGACTTCTCCAGTTTCCCGGCCGCCATCGGGTTTCCGTCGCATGCGATCCTCGTTTCCGGTACGGGCAAGTCTCTTTTAGCAGAGTCCTTATCTTGTTGATGCTTGCTTGTTTGGTAAAAAAGGCCCGTTTTTGAGGATCATCGAGCACGCAGGCCTCTGCCGGTGTTACTTTCAGAGCGAGCAGACCGCCGCCTGTGTATAAGAAGGCAAGGCAATCATTCATGAAGAGAGCCGTCTCATCAGAAACTTTCGTAAATCTGCCTTTGGAGAAAAAGACCAAGGTTTGTCGACGTGGTTGGACGTTGAGGAGGAGGATGCTTGACATCAATGACCAATTATTAATTAGGCGTGAAGCGAAGCCGTCTTCGCCTCTACCATCACTTTGGCTTACCTTGGCTTCCACAATACAATCGATCTCTATCTTCATGCCCGTGCCTTCTTCTTGAGTGCACATGAAAAGCACAGGCCGACAGAAGTCAGCTACAAGCAGCTCAAACAATAATGATCAATTGGTAGCCCCAGCTTCACAAGCTGCTGATGGGGTCGTCGCATTCGCGAAGAAGTCAACTGCAAAGAAAATAACCTCAGCTAGCAGTCAAGACTTTGAACCTTTACGCGCCAAAAGTGCCAGGCAACCTCAACCATCCGTTCAAGGGACTCCGACTGTAATTCGTAATGCAAAGTCTGCTAGAACGGGACCAGCTCCCGGTGCTCCTTCAAACAGCCAGCGATCGGTGCAGTTCTCTCAGCCTGCCTCTCCAGACGTGACTGCTCACCGAGGCAGAACTCCTGGTACGTGAGAGTTAATCTCATCGGTAAATATATCGTTGATCACGCTTTATCACTAGCTCTCAAGGTTGCTGCCACACCCCATCTTGAAGGAACGTCCAGGCGCCTGTCAGTCATCACCCCCACGGTTATACCGCTCACTGGTCTTCCACGCAAATCCAATGCACATAATGCACCCTTCTGGCAGACCGCCGATGAAGCATGGAATAAGAAGCGCGGGCAAGACGATACCTTCCATGGGACAATTGGACGCCCTATCAAGCACACAAGACGTGTGCGAGGTGTAGCACATAGCAGGCCCAGCACTGTGAACAGGTCGCAGACAATCAGTTTGCGCAGTCTCTCCAAGACACCACAGGCCGTTCTCGGGAGACGTTTCAAGCTAAAGAATGAAGGGGATCCTTCTTCGGAATCAGATTCAGATTCGCCCATGGATGAGGACGAGGGTGAAGATGAATCAGCGCGTACTGCATCCCCTCGAATTCTTGGGTATGTCTATCACCCAGTCCGGAAATATTCAAAATTAAACATCCAACTAGATTGCAGCAAGTGGGGCTCAAAGCAGCGAGGAAACGTGAATGGCCGCCGCGACAGTTCAGTTCCTCCCCCAGTTCCACCTCTCCTTCCGGCTCAGAATCAGAAGAGTTATTGGATGGAGCTGACGCTGATGATAAAGAATACCCCTCTTTATTCTCGGATGAAGCTGAAGAGGAGGAGGAGGAGGAACCTCCAAGTGACGGCGAAGACTCTGACATCCAAATCATCCATCATCGTCCTCGAAGATCACTCAGTCCCCCTGAAATCAAGTTTCTCGCCTCCCCTCCTAGAACCGTCAAAATCCTAGCTGAAAGCCCGCCTCCCGAATTCTTGCATCCACAACCATCCACAGTTGACGAAGTTTCGAGAGATTTAATAGAAGCTGTCAAACCTGTCACCCTACCCCTGGTTCGAATGCGTCAAACCAGGCGGATTCCCTTCCTGCTACGCAACCTGCGCCGAGGGTTTATATCTCGCTGCAACGAACTGGACATTCCCACTGAATCTTCCATGGATTCGACACCAATCCACATACATTACGAATTCCCAGCTCCAGACGGCGAGGTCAAAGTCTATAGGGCAGTGATCGGCAGCTGGGCTTGTCCACTCTGTGGCTTTCATGGGATATTCAAGACGAAAGAAATGTTATTGCAACACCTGAGTTGGGATCATCCGGAAGGGGCCAGGGCATGGGATATGCCTGAGGATGTACGTTATTTCACTCCCTTGATTAAACATTCGCCCATCTGACTCGCACTGATACTTTTCTAGGGTAGACAGGCACTGCGTATCATCTTGACCGAGTGCATAATTGACGATGAGGGGTAAGATACATATCATGTCCTCATTCCGGCACTACTGACCTGTGCCCTACTAGCCCGTTCATTCCGCCTGATAACATAGAAGAAACCTTAGAACGCCAGCCGTCGGCCCGTGCAAGCAGCCCTGCACCGCAGCCTGTACAACCGTCCGCAAGTCCTCTACCGTTTGTTGCTCTCTCCCCACCTACTTCAAAGCATTCAATTGCGAGGGATGATGTTCAAGAAAGAGGATCGACAACACCAACACCAACACCTCAATCACCTCTCGCAACCACCACACTCAAATACCTCCGCGAAGAGTCCCCCACTCCTGCACCCTCATTATCCCGCACTTTGACTTCTCGGTCGAGGTCGATCACAGCGGGCACGACGACAACGACGACAACGACCACCATGGCCACCACTGGTACTCGAACGACTAGCACCAGAACTCCTTCAACAGCACCCACGAGTATCGCTACACCCGTGCCTCGTTCACCTTCTAGATACCCCACGCCACCGCCTGCTCACAACCGCTTAGGACCTGCAGCCCAACCACCTTACCTGCCGTTCAAGTCAGAATACGGTGGTCCAGATATATACTACTCCTGTCGACCAGGCGGGGCTTGTATGTATGACCTACTAAACACCCTCCCTCTGGAGCCGTATGGTGTACTCGCCTGGGATATTCTGGATAGGGAAGACGAGATTTTTGATTCTGACAATGTGAAGGACGAATATAAAGTTATGCATGCGTTGTGGGGAAGGTGGATTGTCTTGAATAGGTATCATCCCCCATTTGATACCCTCTGGGACGAAATGCTGACCATTCTGTCTGTCTATAGAAACGTTTTCATTGCGGATTATTACAAGGGAACAGTCGCTTTCGTAGATTTTTATTGGAAGATGATACACCGTGCTGCTGGTTGGGATGGCTTGCGATATTGGTTACTGGTCAGCTTTTCTGCATCCTACTCCAGAAAAATGTGCTTATCGATGTACAGATGCTTTCTGCCAACCGGTTCATCTCCGGACATGAGATTGCTAAGATTTTGAAATACTACGAAGAACTTGTGGGCATGGAGAACTGGGATTAGTTTTTTTTATCGCGAGGAGGGCTTGCTCGGTTACAGCTTCAACAACCATATATTGCTAGTCAGGCTGTACATATTTATCATTGTAGTCGTGGCCATACCACTGTATAATCTACCAACTGCTGCTGCGGGAAATGTCGCGAAAACTGTCACAAGAATTGAAACTGATTTCTTGAAGCGAACCTTCATTCGGCAATCCCCGTTCGTTGAGGGGATAAATTTGCGCATCAGAATACTTTCTTTCTCAACGACACCAAGCATGCCTTTCCTGCTTATTTTAACGGCAAAGGCTTGTTCAGACATATCTGAGGGTGTCGCAGAGATGACAGCTTCGCATTCGCTAGCAACACTACGCCTACGGGCGATGATGGATTTCTAGATAGTAGCGACAGCGACATTCTATTAATGTTATTTGAAGCCGTGTTTCTACCCTTATCACGCTCCGAATAGGTTTTGAAATCATGAAACGCTTGAAAAAAAGACTTTGGTGGTAAATAGTCAGGTCACGTTCGCGAGTGACATTGTTTTCTTTCAGTTTGGGCATTCATGATCAGAGCTCAAAGTATTTCAGAAACGGAAGGATGAATGCATGTGTACATTGCAGAAGGGTAATGAAATTTAAGCTTTGGCTCCGCCAGCAGCAGCCGCCTTTGCGTCCTCAGCTGCTGCAACAGCAGGGTTGACCTTCTTGCCATCCTTCCATCGGACACGTGGGGGAGGGGCACGGTTGCGGCGGCCCTCACGAGATCGGACACGGACGACTGTTAAGAGCAGATCAGATACCATTCTCTTCACTTGTATACAGAGATCAAAACATACCGTGCGAGTGAATTGCGCATGATACGCAGTACACAATTTTGAGGTAGAGCTTGGGGATAACATACTCTGCAGATAAAGATGAGATGAGGGACGGTGAAAAGTAGTGACCAACGCACCAGAATAGACGGAAGCTTCGCTGATATCCCTAACAGCGGCACTCTCGACCATGTTCCTCACTGTGAACCTCTTGATGGCCTTGTCCTTGCCGACACATCGAGAGCAGTTTGAGCAGCGAAGGAAACGAACGGAGCCACGGCCTTTCTTGTTACGGCCACCATTTCTTCTCTTCTTAGTCTAGAAGTCGAGGTCTTGTATTAGCGGCTGATTTCGTACATTGCAACGTCTTGTGAGGAGAAGAGAACTTGGGATGATGAACATCATCCACAGTCCAACGATTGCATCCAGCCCGAAATCGAGCAAATCCACCAGTTTTTGCGATGAATTCGTCCAAGAACCACCTCTGAATGAATCTGGTGTCGAGATAACTCACCATTTTGTAGCGTTGGGTCGAGAGGCGATGTGTTGAGCGGCGGCGACGAGCCTCTTGAAGGCGTTTTGTCAATATGATCTAAGGCTGATTCGTCGGTTACGTCCGTGCTAGTTCTCTCACGAATCCCTGTGATTTCCGGAGTCCGATCCAATGGCTTGGCCAAGAAAGGCTGTTTAAAGAACAATGAGCGTCACGGTCATGAAGTGCAATTGTATCCTAGGCGACTTCAAGAACAAAAGACCCAGCGCCGAGGGCTTTGTTCATATATAGGTCAACCAACTGCTCGAGCGATGTCTACCTTTCCCACTTTCTTCTTTTCCTTTCTCTTTCTTGGTTGAGCCTGGGGCTCCAGACGATCCTTACATTCAAAACCAATTTCTGCACCTCCCGTAGTTTCTCTCCTTCCCCTCGCCAGTCGAAATTAATGGCCAGGCTTGCTCACGCGCTGGCATTCTCCGTCAATTTCTTGTGCCTCTTTTTGCTAGTTCAGGCCGCGCCCACAAAAGCTCTGGATTCGAAAACATTACTTCAGAATGGCCAACAAGCGCAGGGGTTAAATGTTCAGTTTCAGAAGCTGAACCTCACGGATCCGTGCAACAGTGCGTTATCTTAATCTTCTAGTTATCCGTTGGACTCATCATGCTTTCACATAGATGGAGAGAAGGCTTGCCTCTCAGGAGGTGTTTCTGTCTGTCAGAACGGCACATGGAATGATAACTCTGGGAAATGTTCCAAATCGCAAGCATGCTTTGCTTTACCATCAACCACGAAAGAGGGTACAGTAAGTCTAATACCTTCAAAATGTTCCGACACTATACCAACCTACCCTTAGCTAGTAACTTGCACCACCGAGAACAAGGCTCGCTCTGCAGTTCAAGCGACTGGGGTTGAAGGTGGCATCTTCGGTACCGGTTCGGAGAAGACCACTACAACTACGCAGGACGACGACCAATCAGACAAAACAGGTGATACGGCTGCAGAGGCGGATGGAAAATCAAAAGATTCGGAGGCGTCCCCGGCACGCCCCACGAAGACAGTCACCATAGTCGTTGGCACACAAACAACAACTCTCGCTCCAGTTACACGCACACTCACCCCAGAGCAAGCCGTCAGCGAACTGATGAAGATCATGAACGGGGGAGTGACCATCGTTGGACGACCTCGACCTACCACGACATCCCACAAGGCATAGTTAATTCGTCTAGCTGTTTGTTCTTTAATATACCGATGACGAATATCTGAACTTAACTTGCGACTTCCGATGCATTCAGCAAGAACTCCGATGAAACCAGACCAAGAACTTCGCTTCACATGGCTGTACATGGAAGGACGACACTGGGTCTTTGTATAACCTCGCACAAGCCTTCCGCCGAGTATTCCGCTGCTGGCCCCTTGAGGTTCTAAGTTGGCCTCAATCCTCTTTAGTCGCTCCGCTGGTTCCGGGGTAACTCGACGCTGGATCGTCATCCTTGGCAACAAATGGCCCTTGCACGTTTCCTGAGACCATGCGTACCGAAGTGAATTCGACCTCGGGCGGGGTCTTAACATGGAGAGGTGCGATAAGGCGTGATACTACACACCGAGACAACGTTGGCGTCTAGGTTTCCAGGATACCTCGGATCAATTATTTTGCAAGTTTCATAGCCTCTGCATGGGGTTCACCATCGCCAGCTGAAATCGAGCACCAGTGCTGCCCCAAGCCACTCGAATCTCGATTCGATATCTCAGGCCTAAACTAGGTATGCTGGGCGTATACTTTGGCACGACTAACTCATGCAAGATGCCATACTTTCTTCGGGAGTTCAGTCTCGATAAACTTGATTGATGAGCCGGTCGATGGGGTATTATCTACATCAATTCCTGCTTGATCCCGGTTGCGCACTCAGATATTCACGATTGATGGATTTGCAAAACTCTTGGAGATATGGACGTTTGATTCTCTGCTCACCGTATGGTCCAGTGTCTATAAAGTTGTGGTGGTTGCTCAAAGTGGTGTAAACCATCCGCTCAGAGGCAGGCCCTCAAACACTTCATCTTCCGATTCCCCTCGCTTTCACTCAATTCCTCCCCGCTGGATCGGGTCCTCATTTGACTTCCCTTAATCACCAAGATGCAGTTCAACTTCGTTTTGACCATCCTAGCTGCTGTTAGCACAGTAGCCGCAATACCCACTGGTGGCGTCTCCATACGTTCTACCTGTAGTGTCGGAAGTGAGCCAGACTATATTTTGCCCGCAAAGGATGATTTACTGACGTCGATGGCTTTCAGATTGCCTAGCAGCTCTTGGCCCAACTGGAGTCAGCTGTGGTACTGCTGCTTTGGAACTTGGGAAGAGTAAGTACCCCATATTATTGACCCGGACTTCCGCTCACTATGGCTGATTATAATTGTCGCCCGGTAGATGGGGCGAAGGACGCTGCTTGCCTCGCTGCATCCGTGAACAACGCGGCGAATGTGGTAAGTTGGCCTTCCGTGTACGGTTGTAAGGGCTGACGCGAACGCATCGATTAGCCCGCTCCATGTCACGATTGTCTGGGAGAAATTGGAGGCAAGTCAAAGATCAAAGCTGCAGGCCATGCTGTTGAGCACGTTGCGCATGATGCAAAAGGGGGGTTGAAGAACTTGATTCATAAGGCTGGTTCCAAGATCAAGCATCTTGCAAGTACTATCACAGGAAAGAGGAAGTAGAATGCCGTCGAATGAAGTCGAATGACAGGAGTCACTATCTGAGCCTTATAAGTTCATGAACCCCAGTCTTTAGAGAGAGATAACCAAGGATATATAGCTCGTCAGAACTGGGAGTCGATTGTCCAAATTCCTTCTCAGGTTAGCAACTCCCCATAGTGGCCGCTGAACGGTGGGGTTGCCAGTGGTAGGCTAGTGCTTGGAGTTCTAGGGACGTGCATCCAATGCTTGCGTGGGAATTCAAATATTCGAGCGACAAACTTCAACTAGTGACCCTGTGCTAGTACTTGTCTGTCTTTTCGCCACAGCAGAAACGTTAAGCTACACCTAACAGCGGGATCGTCGACTTTTGTGGCAAGCTAAAGGCTGATTTGCTTGATACATATTCGGCTCAGAAGTTCTCCGCAGTTCCGGCTTACTTTCTGGAGGCGATGGCCCACCGTGCAAATGCGCCTAATACGACCGAGCTCAGCGTTCTTTTCTCACTCAGTGACACTTCCCTACTTGTTGCATCCAATGGCAAGATTGTATAACTCCTGTTTCCGCTTCGGACTCGGAATTTGGAAAATGCAATCTTCGTTCAATTTGCCTGCGGTACTTATTTCAGGGAAACCAAACCGCATTTCTCACTTCCACGGGGCATATGCCGTCACAAGACTGTTTCGGTAGGATCTGCGAGAAGATCCCTAACCCAAACTCACGCTTCCCTGACTTTGACAGGCTGGTGAGGGGCCTAGAATCGATCATAGCCTCCTAGCCTATATATTTCGGGGCAGACGAAGCGTCTCCTTCATTCGTCGTGGCATTGTGCTGAGAAGCACGGCTATGCAGCTTCCACGGCCTCCAACTACCCCCGGACCCCTCGACGAGGGTATTTTCAGAGAGTTCGAATGGTGAGCATACAAGGCCTTACCACCTAAAATGGCAGAATCAATGGAAGCTAGGGTCTTGATGGAGGTTTGCAGGATTTGGGTGATGAATTATGCGGAAATCAGGCCACAATGCGAGGAAGTTACTTTCGAGGACTGTCAACATTGCCTTAACGGAGACCAGGAATTACGGGCTTTGTTCCTTCGCTGCTGGGAATCAGGTTCATTCCAGGACCTCGGGCGACATGGTGAGACGGACTTCTTTAAGCTGTGACCCAAGCTTATTTCCCTCTCTCGTAGAGCGTTTTGCCTTGCTCCTAGCTAAACCGCCAACGACGACTCGGACGGGAAACGATACAGCAAGTTTGAGATCCCAAGGCCACACCGGCATCATGAGTAGTAGTGGTTGTGGCCACAGTCTAACAGAAGCGAACACAGCTGGAAATGCAGGTATGTACTTTTTCGCTAGGCCTGCCTGTGATTCCTGACATTACGTGGATTGTCAGTAAAGATTTTTGAGAATTCAAGCCGTGTGAACGTTTTCAACTCTTCCATTATCGGTGTTACGGGAGACTACTGGCATTTGACTTGTAAGCATTGTTGTCTGTTCGTCAGAATACAGTTCAGTAGCTCATTCCTGCAGATCTATGTTTGTGCCCCATCTGGATTGGCTACCTAGGCAGCATGCTCACATCGCTTCAACTTAGGTGACCGTCACCGTGAAATCGCAACATGGTACTCCTCGCTCGACCATAGGCTAACTCACAACAGTGTTTCGAAGAAACGTGCCCCAGAAACGGGACTATGGTTCTTAGATTCGGAGGAGTTCAATAAATGGCACCTGAAATCAGAGTACAGGATCTTGTGGTGTCCCGGAATCCGTGAGTATTTGCTGAAATTGTCTTCGATAGATCCCTGACATTTGCGTGAACCAGCTGGCGTGGGGAAAACGGTCATGGCGTTAGTGCTCGAGTCGTCAGATGGTTACAAGTACTGATTGCACAATTATCCAGTTCTGTTGCAATTAACCACTTACGACAAACGAATGAACCTCATACAGCAATTTGTTCCATCTACTTCGACTACAAAACGCAGGATCATCAAAGTCTCCACGCCACTCTCGAATGTCTCTGCAGGCAGATGTACGAGATCTCTCAGGGTACACCTAGCGCTCGCCCCCTTGAAGAGTTGTATAAATGCCATGAGCATCGGGCGTCTCGACCGTTATGTCACGAGCTCCACCAAGCTCTTTGCGACGTGATGCGTACCCCTGGCCGCTACTATATTGTCATCGATGCCCTAGACGAATATCAAGGGCGTTACCAGGATGCCAGAAATCAGGAACTCGTGGAGTCTCTGCTCAAGCTTAGCCCAAGTATAAAGCTTTTGATCACATCTCGATCAATTGGGAATATGGAGGCCCTGTTCAGAAGAAAGGATACTATCGAGTGTCCAATCACGACCGAACTGGCAGAAGGAGACATCAGAATGTACCTTGAAGGGAAAATCGGAGCGGGCAGCCTTCGTATCATGCCGACCTTTAGCCTAGAATCCCAAATCGCTGATGCAGTACAAGGTGCTGCCAAAGGAAGGTATGCAGAAGGGCCTCTTCGCTCTCTTCAGTGTATGCTCAACTCCTTTTAAAGGTTTCTGGTAGCCGAATTACTTCTGCAATCACTATCGGATCTGTTTAGCCCAGGAGACGTCAGAAAAGCGCTCAAAAATCTCCCCCACGAGATCGACGGCGTTTATGACGGCACGATGCAGCGCATTAAGAAGCAGACCAAAAAAGAACAAGAACTCGCTATGCAAGTTCTAATGTTGGCGACATGTACGTGTCGACCCCTGTCTGTCCATGAGGTACAACATGCGTTGGCCACGAATTCAGCAGGAGAAGATGAAGAGATTGAAGATTTTGTGGTCGATCCGTCGCACATCACTGCCGCTTGTGCCGGTTTGCTTGTTATTCGCGAAGAAACGCAAATTCTGTCTCTTGTCCGTAAGTGAGATGCCATATTCCGCTTTACCTGGTTCTTACGCATCCATGGTCTGGTTGCTAGATTTTACGGCGCAGGATTATTTTACAAAACATCGAAACAAGTACTTTCCCGATGCAGACGAGCTGATGGCTAAGACATGCCTCCGTTACATTAGCCGCAATCGGTTCAGGGCCAATGCTCAAGTTTGCTGCCAAACTTTCTGGGACCTTCATCCTTGGATACCTGTCCATGAGCATCGCACGCGCCAATGCCATGCATTCTATAACTATGCCGCCCTCAACTGGGGATTTCACGCGAACCAGAGCCGTGGCAGCATTCAGGCTGCCGTCCTTGACTTTCTCGGAAACGAAGGGTCTGCCGTCGCCACCAACCTGAAATACATTGCCATACCCCACTGGCGCTGGGACGTTACAGATGCCTCCCTTGTAGATGGGTCTGCCATCTTCTTGGCAATGTATCACCGTCAATGGGACGCCGCATCCGCTCTGCTTCAGTGCAGAGCAGAACCACCTTTGACACCTGATGGGCGCACACTGCTCGCCTTTACTATCAACCTGAACGAAGTGGATTCCCCCGCCACGACGTCCTTGGACTCATGTGGGTACAAGGCACTGATGGTGAAACTCCTTGGAGGAGCCAATCTAATGAATTCAGGTGGGCAGGCACC
Source organism: Clitopilus passeckerianus (assembly GCA_944990035.1). Taxonomy (NCBI): domain Eukaryota; kingdom Fungi; phylum Basidiomycota; class Agaricomycetes; order Agaricales; family Entolomataceae; genus Clitopilus; species Clitopilus passeckerianus. Next base: position 650,837 of record CALYLX010000145.1, read on the forward strand.
ACTATGGTTAGCGATTCAGCATAAACAGGTGGCAGTGGTGGAGGTATTGCTTGAACAACCTGACATCGACATAAATCCACGGGATGATAGAGGGAACACACCTCTAACATGGGCAGCTCGCCGTGGACATCTGCCAACCGCCTCGCTGCTACTCAACCACCCCAGAATCGATGTGAATTCGCAGGATAATGGAGGCGTCACCCCCTTGATGCTTGCTTCCTCCAACGGACACGACTCTATTGTGGAGGCACTGCTCAACTTCCCTGATACATGCGGCCCGCCAAAAGCACGAGGGGGTAGTCAAGTTGTTGTTGGCGCGGAAGGAGGTCCATGTCAATAGCCAGCACGACAATGGACGCACCGCTTTATCATGGGCTCTTGACTTCGAGGACCCTTGGAGACCTCGCAACCCAGATCAAATAGTCGAACTTCTGCTCGACCGGGACGATATTGACGTCAACCTTCCTAACTCGTGGGGTAACAGGCCTCTTGACTATGCCATCGGAAATAACCACCATAAAGCGGCGAGGCTCCTTCAGGCGAGAGGTGCTGAATGCGCTTTGACACCAATAGGGTCGAAGAAGCGCCGTCGATTCCTACAGGGTAAAGAACAAAGGAGAGCAAAGAAGCAACGATTGGAGGAAACTGCTAGCTGAGTCTGCTGCGGCCAACACACTTACATCGGTAGCAAAGGGATATTGATCATTACTTGTGCTTCGACATGTTCGTGTACATAATCACTTGCTATCGTTGTTATTACCATCAGATGTTGGCCCCCGTCTAGCTTGTTCATGGAGTGGGCAGAGTACACCAAGCTTATTGAACCACCCTCCAAAAAATCATTCATAAAGCTGGCTCAAAGAGTAGATTGTTGTGATCAAGTTATAAGCGGACGATTAGGGAGGAATGAAATAGCAGTGGAACATTCTATCCAATACTACTGATATTAACCTCATAAACGTCATAAAATCTTTGTGAAATCTAGCAGAATTTCGAGTGCAAACACTCGAAATGAAAGCATGAAAGCATAACTACCCCCTCGAATATGTCACCTTAAGAGCTACTGACAAATTCTCCGGGCCCCGGGCTACATACTGTTCTCCGCATTTTCTTACCTCGAACTAGCTGGCGATTCCTCCAAGTATCGGGTAATTCGGTCGATATTCTCGCAAAGCGATGCAACCTCCACAGAAATGGTACGAGGCTGAGATTGCCAAAAGGGGAAAAGTAAAATGGCACGATATGGAGGTCAGGTCAGGCCACTCTGCTGTTTCCTAATAAATAATCACCAAGGTCCTCATTTTTGTCCCTCCCTTTCACACATAATGGACTTCCTAGTCGCCTCGTCGCCAGAAACGTCGTCGTCGTCGTCTGACTGCTATTCACCGTCCAACCTGTCGTCAGAACTTGGCTTGGACCCGTCGGACCCATTAAACATTCTCCTACACAATAGCAACACCGACGACAGTTCATCCAGTTCTCAAGATAGCGAAAGCCCACCAGATTGGTCAACACTATCCGCACTATGGCCAGACGCACCTTCAGCTGAATTAAATGGCCAACAGAAGCTATTCACCGGCGAATTAACAGACTTTAGCGACATGGTCTCGTTCCCAATGGACATGGATTTCAACCCTTCAATATCCATCGATCCAAGTGCGCTGCACTTCAACCCCCTACTGCATCAATCCCCAGCTATTCATATACCGAACGCATTTGGATACCCAACTGCCATCGCGCAACAGTTACTCCAGCAACAACAAGGGGAGACGTTAGCACCACCATTCCCATTCTCATTTGCACCCAACACATTCTATGACTCTGGATCGCAATCAGACACAGCGTCTGAGACGTCTTCGTCGAAGGACAGTACCAGGAGGCTTAGCATAGGATCATCTATTTCTTCGCCTTCCACATCATCCATTCCACCACATTCCCCCGCTCAGTCGTTCGACAGCGCCCCCTCACCGTTGTCACTACCTGATGCAGCGAATCTAGCACAATTACTGGCCAACGCTAATGCAGCAAGTGCAGCCGCGGCGAATGCAAGCAATTTGTCCCCGAACGAAGCAGCAGCTCATGCACTTGCTGAACGTGTTCGCCAAATGGCAGGCGTCATGCTTGCTCTCCCCATGAGTGCTCAGCTGCAAGCCCTCGAGCAGCAGCAACAACAACAAAGTGGCAGCCTCCCATCTACACCGCCAACTGGTATGTTTTCTTTCTTATTACTCTTAACTCCCCCTTCTGACTGATTCTTTTAAGCTACACCAACAACCACTCAAGCTCCTAAACTCCCCATCCCACGTCTTCCTCGCCCTTCCGTGTCCATACAATCAGCCAAATCTGCATCCTCTTCTACGCTATCCTCAGCGGCTTCAACACCACCCCCATCCACACCCTCCAACCACTCACCCTCACCCCTTCCCAGCGCTCAAACTTCGCCGTCTTCACAATTTGCAGCAGCAGCTGTAGCTGCCGCCCCTGCAGCGTCAGGCCGACCGAAGACTTCCCATACCACGATTGAACGCCGTTACCGTACCAATCTCAATGCGCGCATACAATCACTCCGTATGGCTGTTCCTGCTTTGCGGGTCGTCGAAGACAGAGACAGCATCTCCGGTACCGGAAAGAAGAAGGCACCTAACAAGGTCCTCGTATCTTCCTCACTCCCTGGTGCATCCGGATCATCGGCCGCGTCTGGAGGTACAGTTATCAATACAAACGGCATTATCGACGTGATTGACGAGCGAGGATACGTTGACGGTGTCAAAGTCGCACGAAAATGCTCTAAAGCAAATGTCCTTGGGAAAGCTGTGGAGTATATCAAAGTCCTGAAGAGGAGAGAAAACCGGCTGAGGAACGAGCAAGCTGGGCTTAGAGCTCTCATTGGTGGCCTCGTCGGTGGGCCAGCGTTGTTGAGAGAATGGGAGCGTGAGTGGAGGAACAGATTCGGCGGTGAGGAGAAGGATGAGGTCGATCCCGAAGAACTTGATGCCGATGAGGATGAAGAAGATGCCGAGGATGAGGACGGAGACGATGAAGAGAACAGCAGGAAACGTAAACGAGGCAAGGTCTCTCCCGCAGCTAGCGCGGTGAAGGTTGAGAAGAAGAAACCCGCCGTCACAGCATCTCAGGCTGCAGGACCTGATGCCGGTCTCGCAGGCGCGGCTCCAGTTGTGGAGAAGAGGAAGCGAGGCAGGCCACGCAAGGTCGTGCCTCCAACACCTCTGGTCGTCCAGGAGGAAGACAACAAGATGGATGTCTTCCCCACTGGTGTGCCTACGCAGCAAGGGCAGGGACAACAATACCTCCTCGCCGTATTCGCTGTGTTCTCGTTCTTCAACTCTCCACTTACCTCGAATACTTCACCTTTCACCTCCTCATCGGCGTCCTCGCATACTCATGCACATATTCACTCTGGGCACGTCCTCACTTCTCCCGCCAATCAGACTGTTGGAACAGTTATTGGTGGTGGGTGGGGATTGACGGAGTACATCCACATGTTCCATCTCCTTGTGTCTGTATGCGTGCTCGCCAGCGTCCTGTCGAGCTGGACTGGCATAGGCAAAGGAGCCTCAATACCCAGAGGTGTCGGCAAGCTGGTGAAAGTGGTCAAGGGTGACCACAAATTGAGGAAGTCGAGGCAAGAGTGGATTAAAGACGCGGAAAGCATCGTCCTCTCAGGTTGGTTTTATCTTTACTTCGGGCATTAGAAACTCCTGACTGACATGGCGCACACAGGCAAAGAAACATCTCTCCTTGAGAGAGTGCAGGTTTATCATGGCATTACTTCGTCGTTGACCACCCCTACTGTGTCGAAATTGATCACAGCTGCGCTCGCCCTCTACCCTCCCCACAGCACATCCTCCCAAGGTCCACTGTCAACTTTCGCCCGCATGAAAGCTCGTGCCGTTTGGTCTTCCGCACTGAAGATCAAGGCAGCGAGCATTTACGAGAAGATGGTCCTCCAGGGCATGACCATTGACGAGGCTTCTCGTCGACTTTCCTCTTCTCTATCTTCCCTCGTCACCGACGCTGAGGGCGACGACCAAGAACAGCAATACGGCCTCGTCGAAATTCTTGCTGATGGCCTGGTGAAGGAGAGGCTAAGAACAGCTCTCGGTGTCCTCTTTATCCGCGGCGTTCGCGAAGCCAGTCAAGAAACGGAGGACCTCGCCTCCAGCTCTGCCACGATTAAGCCGGGCCAATTCGACCCCGCTTACGTCGATCCCGCCGATCAGGAGGGCTTGAGCCAGGCTTACGAGGATGTCGGAGAGAAGGAGATGCAGAAGGATAAGGAATGCTTAGAGAGGGAGTGGACGAAGTTGGTGGAAGCTGCTAAGGAGCTTGGAGGCCGTGTGGCGGAAGTTGGCAGGGCTTTCGAGAGAGCATGGAAGGTTTGCGCGAGTGGCAGCATCGACGAGGATGATGTGCTGTCCGAGCTCATGAACAAGGAAGAGGAGGACGAGGAGGATCAATCTCCCATTGATGTCGAGCTCAGGTCTCTCCTGGCTGCGCTGCTGCTGTTCCGCAAGAACTTCTCCGCGGAGTGCGAACAGGAGGATGATTCTTCGTCATCTGCGCTGCTGAGCCCGCCGCCTAGCCCGGGCAGGCCTACTGCTAATGGCAAGGAGGTTAGGGAGATTGGTGTTTTGAGGGAAGCGCTGGGAAGCAGAGTCTTCGAGGAATGGACGTCATTGGAGGATGCTAGGGATAAAGTTGTTGATCTCGTGGTTGAGAAGGAGAGGAGGTGGGTTGGCATTGGCTTCTGATCCATCTCTCGATTGGATGGACATTATTTATTGAATGTTCCGATACCGTATTGATTCCTAGTATTGTTTGATAGTCATTGGTATTACTGCCTCTTCTGGTTATTGTTATTCAATCTCGACTTGTTTACTCGCTTGTATACCTTGTATTTCTGTTATACGTATTCATTAGACAGATCCCCTGATTTATAATAACGACGTTGGGCTTCACAAGCCACAAAGTACCTTTTGATATCGAGGATCAACGTAAACTACAAGTACAGTTCCATTTGGTCTATTGGTTTCGTGGAGGTGTGCATAGCAAGTATCTAGTGCAAAGCGCTGTCGTAAAAGGTCGTTAAATAATGCATAAAACCCATAAAGCGAATAGCCCAAGGGAAAGGTCGTGAAGTAGAAAGGTAGACAAGGGCGGTGAAATTGATCATAAAATGGACATTCGTGAGAGTTAATGTTCAGACTCATGCTTTTTTGTGGTTCCGTGTCGGGGTATCGTAAGTATCGGAGTCTAAGTGGTTGCGAACAGGCGTGAGACGTGGGTAGATATGGAGGATGGTAAATGTGATGCGCATGTGGAGAAAGGAACAATTGGGAACAAGGAAAGCACGAAGGAAGCACGAAGTTGGAGAAAAGCGTCGACAAAGACATGAACAAGCCGGAGAAATGATGATCAAACCCACAAGTCATGGAGGGGACAAAGCAAGCGGCGTTTCCTCCAGAGAAGAGTCGGCTTACTCCGAATCTTCATCCTCATCCTCGTGTGGGTCGTAGCCGAACTTGGACAGGCTCTTCGTGAATGGGGTCTGCATCTTATGATATGAAAGCGCAGTCACGGAGTGCACCTGACCATTATGGTTTGAAGGGCAGTGCTGGCTCTCCAGATCCGTCAAGTGCGGTATTGGCGAACCTCCGTGGCCATGTCCGTTCCATGATGCTTGTCTGGCCAAGGAAGAAGAGATTGCATGGAGCAGAATGGGGTTGATTCTAAATGGAAGGAAGATCGTCATCAGCCATCATAGCTTGGGAGGAGATGCGGAGGAATTCAGATGAGAAGCGGAAAATGAAATTCGGGATCTTTCTCTGTAGGGCCAGCGCTCAACAATCAGAGGGATCGAGCACTCACGCTTTGGGATTCAGAAGGTTCCCGTAATGCGGCCCTAGGACTTGGAAGAGCTTGACATCGGCAACACCTGCTCTTCTCAGTGCTTCCTCGAGCTCTTGCGCGTACTGGATCGGATATGCAATATCGCCTTCGCAGTGGATTATCCGGATTTTACTCTGACGTAGCTGTAAAGCACCAAAATAGAGGATTCTGAGGTCAGAAGGTTTGCAGTCATGCGAAAGAACACGTTGGCTCACTTTAGCAAGTGCTGACAGAGATAGTGGACGCCGGTTGAGGAACCAACCGACTGAGGCTTGATATGATTCTGCCAACTTGGTGGGCGTCCCCGCTCGGTTCCTCATAGCCTGGCCCAGCGCTACTCTTGTTACACTGAATAAAGCAGTAAATGGTATCAGTAATGAACGCCGAGGGTCTTATGACTGATTTAATCAGGAAAACAGAAAGGGAACGTACGCTTCCGTTAACGTATTGCGTTCGTTGTTGTAGCATAGCTGTTGAGCGCCAAGGACGCAATCTCCAAGAATAGCATCATCGGACTCAAGAGGAGATGCCGCGCCATTGGAACGGCGACTTCTCCCATCGTGATTGAACGCATGCACCCAGTAGTTGTAAACTTCCCGCCTCCCCGCTGCAATATCCTCTGGCTGTGTGCATGAGTCATAGGTTAGGTTCATGCCTTACTTTTTTGGATGATAGGAAACTGAGTTCTTACCTCGGCTGATGAAAGCGGGGAACAAAGGGTGAGTGAGATGACCACCTCAGGATGCGCAGTTCCGAGCTCGAGGGCTATATTACATCCTATAGACAGCCCGAAGATGTGGACTGAAGGAAGTCCAAGTGCTTTCTAGGGTGGCAATGGCGTTAGTTCTGTTATGGGTTGGTATGGGTACAATTACGCCACGAGAAGCCCCCGTGTCGCGCATACTCACCATAAAACGATAAACATCATCTGCAGAGTCAGCTGGACTGTAGTTATGCTTTCCAACCAAGCCCTTCGTAGATCCATATGTTCGCATGTCGACCGCAATGAGATTGCACCGTGCCCTCAGTCTTGAATCATTGAACTGGCCTGAACAAAATTCAAATAAAGCTGTGAGTTGACTGTCATCGCAAAAGGCAGCAAGCAAAAGGCAGCGGGGAGCAATCCTCACTTTCGAAAACCTCTGACGCAACATAACCCGAGTGAAGGAAGAGAACACACGGCAGGTGCGGTGCGATAGATGTACTTGAATGCGAATTCGGAGTGGCAATGGAGTAGTGCATATCGATAGCACCTGTAGGAGTGCTCAGATGGACGTAAGGCATTGCGGTTCTGGATTGTAGCTAGGCGAAGGGACCAAGGGAGTCAAAGAAGCCGGAGACACGTCGAGGTAGATGGTGGTCGTTAATTAAGGGATCGGTGTATGGGCGTCTCTAGAAGGAGTCCCCGCTTCGAGAAAGAACAACAACGACACACGACAAGATTGATCATGGAAGGTGGCCATGAACAAATGTTGGTGTGAGGCTGATCACGACACTGATCATTGGCATATTCCTGTCCAGGTCGACTGTTTCCCGTCGCTAGCTATAGATGGCCTACGGAACGGGCCGTGACAGCCCCCGTGAAAACGGTCACTACAGTGGAAACAGGCTGAGAAAGGTCCGAGTCCACGGTAGACGCGTATTGCTGTCGCGCCCACATCGTACTTAATGGCATCATTGCGGCGATGTACTCGGGGAACCACAAGGTCATAAAGCTTAATTCATGCACGGCAGGTCGCCTGGGACCGACAAAAGAGCGCTGTGAGCAAGCTAGTCAGCTACTGCTTTCGTGGTGATAACCAGAGAATAGTCCAATGGAAAGTAGGATGGCGAAGATGGTAATCTCGGGTTATCGTGCACAGAATAAGCCCGAGGAGGTCACGGATCCAGGTTTTCGAGAAGGTTACAAAGCATCCCAAAACATCACAACCCAAATATCCACTGCCATTCACCCACTAACTCGCAGCGTGTGCTAATGATGGTCCCACTTGCTCGGCGTCGGCAACAACCTCAACAATGCTCATCAGTAACACGTCGGGTTAGATGGTCCAATCATAAGCAAAGAAGTAGATCTTTCGAAACTCTTAGCCTCCATGATCCCAATTTGCCGCGGCCGTGTTCAGGTATCTGGTTTTGACACCGGTGCGAAAAACAGCGTCAGCTGAAGCGCAGCGCTGTGAAATCACAGGCAAGCGTCAGCTGAGTAAAATCTAGCCTTAGCTGCAGTTACTGAGAAAGATTGTGGGTAAACTTGACGGCATGGTCAGACGAAGAGGGAAAGCCCGAGACCATCGTCGAATGATTTGAGGAGTCCGTGAGAAATGTTGCTCGGTCATCTTTCCAGTGACAGTGGTTTGATACTCAAGGTGGGCTCTTTATCGAAAGCAAGGGATAGTTCGTCACGCCGCATAAATGCAGATGCGAGGCCAAGTAGAAGTCGTCTATGCGAAATCACCCTTCAACAGCATTCGGTCACTTGTACTACGTTCTGTCTAGAGACTGATACTTAAATGCTGTTTTGAATGCACAAAAATGACGGCCGATATGGGGGCGGACTCATCAGTGCCGTGAAAATTGGCTTTTTTTGGTTGGCTACCAAAACTACTTCCCATGCGCTCCAGTGCCTGAGCACACCATCTAGTCTGCAGTAGACATTCCCGCCTCTTGTTCGGTCTACCTCGAAGGGATCTCGAGGACGATTTCATGTCGTCGACCAAACATCGTCTTGGGAGCCGACATAAAAAATGTGAGAGATAAAATGGCCTGAAACGGTAAACGCATCTTGATTCTTTCTCGGTACCGTCGTTCAAGATCAAGGTGAGAAGTGACTGTAGCATGTGGTGTCGACTCGGAGCTACACGTTGTCGACTTCGCTCGACACTCCTGAGACTGGGATGAAGTGTCCTGCTTTCTAGAATTCTACTCATGACTCACTCGCGTATATTTCAAATAATCTTTAGTGAATTCCAACAGGTTTTTGTGGTGCCCGAAAGGCCCGTTCTAGTAGAATCTTCATCGAGATTCGCAAACGCAGGGCTCAAAGGAAGGAGTCAACCCCACAATAACTACCATCGGAAAACAAGGCAATCTCTGCCCCAACCTGCCCAGTGTCTATTTCGGCCAAGTTCAATCCGACGCTCTGAAATGCTGCCCGAAATGTAGGGTAGATTCATGATTCTACCTCCGACTGTGCTCTTTTTCCAGACAACGTCGCCAGAATTGTTGAACTTGAACTCGAAAACAATCATTTATTACATGATGCCCAACGCAAGCTTGAAGCATTTTTTCGGCACGTTTGAACCTTTTTGAATATTTTGGGATAAAGTTGAGGCAGACTTTGCAACTAAATGGGGATATATTATTGGAGGGAAGCGGAAGCAAATGCCACTCGTTAAACAATGAGTGCGAGTAGGCGTCGCCTTGACGTGCTGATATCACGTTCACAACCTCACTCTATACTTACAGAAGATCTCTTGCAAGAGACGAAACGTAGATGACCGACATGTGGCATCTTTGTAAGGTGTTCATATCGTTCAGCCCACGAAAATAAATTTTACTGGAGTATGCTTAGGTACCTTCAGGTTGATTTGTTCAAGAATTCACTCGACGCGGCTCCGCCTGGAACGCTCATTGGTTGAAAACGCTAACTATGACGACATATAGTAATAGTATTCTTTCAAACTGGGCATTTCTCGTTTCACCCCTTACTGGCCGCCCTCCTTGAATCTCATGCCAAGCCCCTGCATGGCCTTTCCCCAATCAAGGATGTACTCTCTATGGCGGCAATGACACGGTGCATCACAGGCACGGTCGCCACCGTCACTACCCAATAATGAACATGAGGTGATCCAGAATGCCCTTCACTGAATCCATAGGCTACCCATCCACCAAACCTTTGACCAAACCATCGACTTTGGCCGTAAAACTGTTTCAACCTCGACTGCTAATATATCTTTTATTCTATTTTCCTGAAGGTCGGCTTCACTTGAGGCAACCCGCCGCGGGAGGTATCTGCTTCTGGCCTATCAGATCCGAACCTCCCAAACCGCCGGCGATAGATTGGTTACCAACCCGATGTCGAATGGGCGAATATGGGATAAAGCGGAGCACTTGCTTGTAATATAAAGACCCCTTGGTCTTCCCAGTCACTTCGCTTCTCTGGCACTCTTCGATCAGAACCAATACTGGTGAACACTAAGCATGCCGTTCATTACTCTGGAGACCCCCGACGGCAAGGCCAGCATAAGTTACACAATTTCAACTCCTACATCGACGTCAAGTGAGGTCATAGATCCGAGTCTGCCAACTATCCTCTTTCTCCACGGCGAGTGGATAACCCAGGAAACCTTCGAACGTAGGTGTACAACTAGGATACAGTCTCTGTGATCCATGTAAAACCTAAGTGTTCCGCAGCTCAATTCTCGGATCCTCTTCTTAGGGATCATTTCAACCTCCTGACGATCGAACTTCGAACTTGTGGCCAGTCATCAGGACCGGTGAAGAAGGGAAAGTTCACGTTCGCTACTGCAGCTGATGACATCTATAGGGTTCTGGTAAGGATCAACCCTAATCTGCTAATACCCACCTGACTGAGCCACTGATTCGTTATCCTGGTCAAACAAATAGCAAGCGCTTAATATTTTGCAAATTCACATGTTTGCACTGTCAATCGGGTGTCACGTTGCACTGGAATTTGCGCATGCTCACCCTGACTATATATTATCGCTGACCCTCTGTGGCCTCCTTCCCCCTGATGAGGTAGGCCACTCGTGCTTGTCCATTGTCAGTGTTACTGAGTAATCTTATCAGCCTGAAGATGTTGCAGCTGGCCGCCTGCAGGTCTGGGATTTCTGGAACGAGTCGTTCAACCACGAAGATGGATCGGACAAGCTCTTGGAAGAAATTGGGTCGCTCAGTGAGCTATTGAACGGAGCACTCATGCTTCTATTCAGTGGTCAAGACCATCCGTTGGTACAGCCGTAAGCCCTGATCTATCTTCCTTGATCGACTTTAACCCTACTCCGATCAGTTTGGCGAACGTCTTCACTGTTCACGTCGTAAAGAATTGGGCAGGTACCCCAGAAAAGCTAGAGGCTGCATATGATATGTGCATTGAATGGCTTCTAAGGCGAAAACATTTTGATGCCGATTTCCTCTCAACGGTATGTACTTTCCGTTCTTTAATTATCAACGAAGAGAGAAGCTTAGGAGTTACACTCGTAGTTTCGTTGTCCAATAGACCTCATCCGATGCCAGAGAGACATCGCCTACGGCAGCTTGGAAGCATTCCAAGATTTCAAATCCCTGTTGCATCAAGCTGGGCACAAGGACGTCATTCTCCACCAGGTCGACGGACCACATGTACCTAGCGTTGTAATACCTGAAGAGTGAGTCTTTCAAACTCGCCTTTCCGGTTCTAGTATACTGATTTTCATTCTCAGGATTAACTCTATTCTGTTCGAAAGGGCTGCGCAAGTCTCGTCGATCAACCTATCCACCATCAATTATACCCAAGAGAATCGTCGCACGTTGCTCACCCCCTTTACGGCTACGCTCGTGCAATATGGCTACGAAGCTGATCCTGACCTTGGGGATGTAGGGGTTCCCGCTTTGGAAACGAGTTATCCTATGTCGCCGTTTGGTATTAAATCTCTGATCGACGACCACTTCTCTCCGTCATGACCGTGATGATTAGCAAGTTCATGCCTTTAGGAGAAGCCGGGGTGGCGGCCAGAATTAATCCATTATGCATATATTTACTTCATAATCCAGCCGTGTTAGGAGGGAGAGGTGGTCGTCCATAGTAGGTGCTCTAAGTTATGCACGCCGTTGATCCTTGCAATAGTCACAATTTTGAAATTGATTACAGTGATATAATTCACGACGCGTAAACTAGTATTGAAGGCAACAGTCCGTCGAGTTAGTCGAATCCGTTGTTGATCTATAAAACCTGGTGGCCGTCTTCAGATGCCGGTTGGAATGGACCTGTCTGTTGATCTATCTCCAAGCGAGCCGAAAACACGCATTCCCGAATTGTCATCAGACTTTTCTCCGAGCTCAGCTAAGCTCCCATGAACGCGAAAGTTCCGAAGAAGGCATGTGGTCTATTAATTTCTCCAAAACGAGGTGGTGGAAACGCCCCCACTTTAGACATGCTGATTTGGAGTCTGAAATCCTGACAGAAATGGCAATCAGAAGGTCGAAGAAATCACCTACGATTTCACACTTTGGGATCGTTTTCGATCAGGTGGAGATTCTTTCCTTCACTCTCCTCTGCTGGCGACGGCTATCTGGTGATATGTAAGTACCCTGCACCAAAAATGAGATCTTCGCCACACATACAGTACCCTGGGCGCCACCAGCGATTAGGCCTCCTAGGCTGTGAGGCAGGCTCTAAGTATGTTCGTGTCGATTGACAGGGTCAGGGTCCGCTACTCATTCATTCATTAGACATTTGAGCCACAGCCGCGGTTAATTTTTGAGGTTCCTCGTCCAATTACCCAGGCTTGCTGAAAGGGGAAGAGAGGTACATGCAGCGTTGGTCAACGGGCATCAGTTGGACCTACTTGATATATATTCCTTGAAGCGACTACTTCCTGACACCGACTCTCTCCAACCACCATGCCCCACGCTCTGGTATATACCCCTACTGGTACGGCCGACGTATATTACAATATCTCGACACCAGAACATCATTCTGCGCCATCTATCGACCCATCACTGCCATGTATACTCTTCATACATTCCGAATGGGTGTCTCAGGACATCTTCGAAGGTGCGCCAGCCGCCGGCCTCAGCCTCAACACAGAAACTGATGATTGAGTCGTGGTCCAGCCCAATTTTCAGATTCACTTCTCAGGAAACACTTCAATCTCATAGCAATGGACACCAGAGTGCATGGGCGATCGACGGGCCCCGTTGACATGAATTTCACTCTCAAAGCTGCTGGGGAAGATATATACTGCTTCTTGGTGAGCAATCAATCGAATTGCGATGCTGTGACCTCTTATCTCTTTCCAGCAAACTATCAAGCTACCGCCTCTACATGTCTTTGGCATCTCAATCGGATGCAACCTCATTTTGGAGTTCGCTCAGGCACACCCGGATTGTGTCCTTTCTCTTACTTTGTGTTCTCTGCCCCCACCAAACGAGGCGTGTTTTTTCCTCACCGGCGTGATCCTCGTTCTGACTCTGCTTAACAGCCCGATGAAGTGATGGCAGGGCGACGGCAAATCAATGAATTCTGGACGAACAGTTTCAAACAAGATGGAACTAAACTGGCTGTTGATTCACTGGTAGAAGCTGGGATGTTGAGTGAGATGATTCACGGCGGAATGCAATTACTCTTTAGCGGGAGGATAAGTTCTGTGGTTTATCCGTAAGTTTCGGATTGTCATAAACTCCAAGTCGACCTAACGCATCGTTCGAAAATAGGTTGATCAATAAGCTACTACAACACGTAGTCAACAACTGGGCTGGTTCACAAGAGAAAATTAAAACCGCCCGGATCGTTAGCATTGAGTGGTTCGTACAGAAGGGTGAATGGGACTTCAACGCGCTTGACAAGGTATAGACGTCCCTTGAATTATACGGCCTTATGTTATGACCTGACTCCCCTTTCCTTGCGATAGGTTAAATGCCCTATCACCGTTATCCACAATACTGCGAACATTGGGTATGGCGATATCAAGCCAGCCGAGCGCTTTGTGGGGACGCTCAAAGAGCTGGGTCATACCAACGTTCGGCTGTTATCCATCGACGGAGCTCACTTATCGATTATAACGAACCCAGAGGAGTAAGTCGACCATTTTGCCTGCAATAGTGGCCTCAACTAATCAGACCCGCATTCTCAGAGTCAATGAAATCATCTTCAACACAGCAATTGCAACATCATTCGGCCAAGAACGTCTGGAAGAACTCTCCAATACCTACTCAACGAAAACTCTCTACGCTATGCAAACCCCGTTCACTTCTGATCTGGTTCGTTACGGATATGAACCAAACAGCGAATACGAGGAGCTTTGCTCCGGCATGCCAGACCTTGAGCCCTCATACCCAATCTCAGAGTTCGGTCTCAAATCGTTTATGGAGGATCACTATCCAATAAAGTAATTAATGTCTCGCGTTTCCTTCGGATGCATGTTTTCTGACCTGGTTTCTCCTCCTATGACTCGGATCGCTATGATCTGTGTAATTTTATGTTCCTTCTGGTTGATCAGCATGCCTCATTAATGTATTACCTTTTTGTTGTTGTGGACACTGGACTGGACTTCCAAGCTTGCGACTTTTGCTCAACTTTGTACTTTGATGTTGTTTGTCTATGTATCGATAGTTATCCAATGCTAATACACACAAACAGCGCCACAACAAATCAGGACACTTCGTCATAGCAATTGACCAACATCCTGAAGGCCTGAACACTGGCACACTGTGCATACAGTAGCATTGCCGTTTTCACAATGCTCTGAATGGATTCCGTCGGAAACTGAAGCTGCCTTGTTTCTGACCGCACTGAAAATCATAAATGGAGCCAATCTCTATTGCGTGAGTAACATGTGGACAAATGGCTATGGAGTTGGCTAATAATTTCGACTTGTAAGAACAGGATGATATCTGACTTCTTCCTCCCCGATGTCGGGGGAGTAGAGAGCCACGTATACATGCTGAGTGCGATGCTCCTGAAAAGAGGACATAAGGTTCCAACATATCCGATTAAATCTCACCTTTTATACTCATTCGGAACTATTCTAGGTCATCGTTATAACCCATGGGCATGCACCAGATCGTTACGGAATCCGTTGGCTCTCCCCTGGCCTCAAAGTCTACTATATCCCATTTCGGCCAATTGCATCTTCTGCAACATTGCCTAATTTCTTTACTTCTTTGCCATACCTTCGGACCATTCTTCTGCGCGAGCATATCCACCTAATTCATGCTCACGCCAGTTTATCTTCAATTGGCCATGAGGGTATTCTCCACTCCCATTTAATGGGCATCCGCACCGTCTTTACAGACCACAGTTTGTTTGGATTTGACGATGCAGCCAGCATCCTAACGAATAAGCTGCTGGTAGGGAACCTTCGTAATGTCGACGCCGTAATCTGCGTTTCACACACAGGGTGAGTAGCTCAATAGTAATAATTCACTTGATTTTGAAATGACATGATATATTGTTTGTAGACGCGAAAATACTGTTCTCAGGGGTCATCTATTCGAGAAGTCTGAAGATGAGCCGTCTGGCCTCTCCGTCAACCGCAACGTGTATGTAATACCCAACGCCCTCGTTGCAGATAGCTTCAAACCCGGTCCAGTCCACCCTTCTGAAACAAGTAAGACTGTCACTTGCTATAAAGTAACAAGCCTCATAAATCGCAAAGTTACCATCGTATTTCTCTCTCGCCTGGCGTATAGGAAAGGGGTCGACCTCTTTGTCGCTACTGCTCCCCGAATTTGTGCCGCTTTCCCTGAGGTTCAATTCGTCGTCGGTTTGTAGCACTTTCAAACTTCTTACCTCGATTTGACGTACTCCTTTCATAGGTGGGGATGGGCCAAAGTTGATCGAGGTTCTCCAAATGCGAGAGAAGTATCGCCTGCAAGACAGGGTTGAATTACTTGGACGTGTCTCTCCGGGAGATGTGTTATCTGTCAGCGAACCAGCTTTTCCCAATTTGTGTCGCTCAATCTCAGGATAGGTTCTTCACCGCGGACAAATATTCATGAACACGTCATTGACTGAATCGTTCGGTATTGCTATCCTAGAAGCCGCTTGTGCAGGCCTCTATGTGGTCTCCACCAGAGTAGGCGGGGTACCGGAGATTCTTCCGAAAGACCTAATTAGCTTTGCCGCCCCAGATGCAGATGGTGAGTTGACATTCTTTGAGGCAATGGGAGGTATACTAACTTTCCTGATAGATGTCTTTCGCGCCATTTCTGAAGGCATTGAAATAGCGAAAGCTGGCAAACACAACCCCATGGATGCCCATCAACGCATCAGAGGCTTTTACAATTGGGAGGATGTCGCAAGTCGCATAGAGAAAGTCTATGACAAAGTCATCAAGTCTCCTCACATGGATCTATGGACGCGCTTGGAAAGGTTTGGCCTTGAAGGTCCAAAATGTGGGATACCAACTGACGAATTTCAGGACAATGCAACTAGGCCCTTTTGCAGGGCCAATTTGGACTATAATACTTGTCGTTGATTGCATCTTCTTTCTGCTCTTAGAGTGGTGGATACCAAGGGACACTTTGCATTTTGTTCCCTTACAACTGCATGGAGCGAAATGTGTCTCAGGCTTTCACCAGCCTCCAAACACTGGGTCGACATGACATCTTAGAACATGTCTTCACAATTAGATATATATCCATGTTTTTAATGTAGGACTACATTATACCCGAGAATGAGCAAAACAATGACATAGGGTTTCGATAGCAATTGATCAAGAAAGCGAAATATAATATTTGTACGAAATTTTATGCTTCAGGTCCTGAAGCAGCACCCCGCCTGGGTCTTCTCGGTCTCCCTCCACCTTTTCTCCTCTGTCGTTTAGAGGCTGAATCTTGGGTACTCTCGTCATGCCGATTATTAACATAATCATTTCTCTTTATGTCCTCCCTCTCCCGTTTGGAAGGGACTTGCACCCGATCTTGAAGGGAAGTCGAACTGTTGCGGTCCAACGAGATACGGTCGAGCAGGGAAGTGCTTCTTCCTAAGTCAGGACGTCTACCATAGTCTTGATCCTTGGAATAATCTGGAACATAGGCGTCGTCGACGATCATCCTGTCGTTTTGAAGAGGAAGGGGTGGGGGATATCGTGGCACATAGGACCGATCATCTTCAGTTAGATCAAAATGGTCGCGGCGAGTGCTCAGGCCCCGGGAAGCACGATCTTCCTTCTCGCTGGGCCATCTCGTTTCGCGAGGATACACAGATCCATGGTCAACAGAAGGCCGTCTGGGAAGGGTTGGAGGGGGCGGCGGAAGGTGGGATTCCCGTGAAAGGATGGGAGATCGGCTTGGGTATCTTGGAGAACGATCGCTGTCGAGGTCATGATCCTTCCGTATGTCAAGGCGATCTTGCATGGACGGAAAGTATGACAGTGGCTCTAAATGCCGTCTATCATTGGAAGCATCTGAATAGCGGCGGCCCAACAAACCAGGCTCACGTTGAGGCGTTGGAGAATTGGACGAAGGTACTCTAGTGAGGGGTGATGGGCTTGTTGAACGTCTGTCTCCTCCAACAGATTGGCGGAATTCGGGTGGGGGTGCTTCTCCTCTCGGTGTCCAGATTCTAGGCTGAGTTGCAGTAAATTCGCCAGGTTCAAGGTGAGACTAATAGGTACGGGCCATCAGGACGGGAAGCCAAAATAGGGACGGATGAACTGCTCACCTGAGAATCTGCATGATGGGTGGTGACACTGAGGCTTGGAGGGGGCTGCTGGCGCTGTAAAACCTGAAAAGGATGAGACAAAGGTATAGCTAGCGAATGGCAGGGATCATACAGGGCTTCGGCTATCACGTCGACGTTCCAGCGAATCGTGACTTCTTCCCCTATTAGGTCGATAAGAGTCAACCACCGGTTCCTGAAAAAGGAAGGTTTGCAAAGCTATAACACGGTAACGTGAGGAAGCACACCTCGCCACGCGCTCTGCCATTACGAGGTGCCGCATCCGCAGCTGGAATGTGGGGGGATATGGATCTGCCAGTACCTCCACCGCGCCGATTTGTGAGCGGGATACTGTTTGTTGACGAAAGCTGTGGTCGGCGCTCACGACGGCTCTGTGGATAAGTTAGCAAAGCTCTCCGCAGTGGAAGTGCATGGCAGTCAAACGTACTCTCCGACCACCACCAGATGCTCGGTCGCTATCATCCCTTCTCAAAGGTGGTGCTCCACGACGTGTTTCTTTCTCGCGGCTCTGCTTCTTTTCTATGTAGGCGTCTTGGGGTCGGGCCGGTAAACCTGGAGATCGTCGCGTAACAGAAAGTCTGCGAAGTTGGTGCGAGACCGCCGCCTCGTTGTCAGCAGGTTCAGTAAACGAGGCAGTAGCAGTGACAGTTTCTGTGGCAGCTGGCAACGGTTCGTTCTGAATTGATTCACCAGTATCCATAGCGTCATCCTCTTTCTCGGGATGAGTACTGCTCAAACTCTCAATGGATTCCTTGCTGGCTTCGCCATTAGTCTCTTCAATTGAATGACCGTCTGTTTGCCATGGCATCGTCAGACATAGCGTTACCCACGAGATAGGACCAAGCACACCTTCTGTGGTTTGTGTGGCAGGAGGAGAGCGGGTTTGACGTCGGCTGGATCCGCGAGAGCGAGGCGCTGATGATCCTCGGAAAGAATCAGTTTGTGAAGGTAGGGGGCTCCTTTTGCGACTAATGTTCTCTGTAAATGATCGAAAAGGGGTGACACACGAGGAAAACATTGATTAAGTTCTTGCCCGTGTGGTACGGTGTGGGAGCGGACATACGCAGTTCAGAAGGTTGTTGATCGTTGTTGACCTGCAAAAAGCCATTTTCTTGACTGTCCTCCGACGCTTGCTCCTGTGAGGCCGTTGCCGATGCAGGAGTGGGAGGTCCAGTTTCATTGGGAACAGAAACAACGAGGGATGGTTCTCCGTGAGGCAAATCGCCGTTTGGGAGCGTTTCGTCGCAGAACTCCTCAGGGACAAGGTTAGGATCGTCCTCAGTGAGCGGAGGTGTAAGAGGCCTCATAAGCATTGCAGAAGGTGGTGGCGGTGGCGGCGGAATCGTTGGGCTTGGTTCAAAGCGGCTTCGCTTGCGGTGACCACTTGAATTCTTGGATTCGTTTGCTCCCCCCGGTCCCCGAGTCTCCGCATTTGGTGGCGGTAGGTCACGAAGGGAACGACGGTCATGTGATGGCTGAAATTCACGTCTTGGTGGTGAACCTGTTCCTGTAGGAAGAAGGGATACAAAGGGCAAAGAGAACGACACGTTGTGAGAACGTCGTTAAAAGTGGAAGGGTGGAAAGAGAAAGAAAAAAGAAAAAGGGAGTCCAACATGAGCGTTCTTGAATTGGCTGAGTGGTGGAGATTGGGAGACCGAGATATATGCGTGCGTAGAGCAACAACAATGGCAAACGGTGCGTGGCAGAGTTCATATATGATAGGAGCTCCAGTACCCAGGCAAAAGGTGAGCTCGCCTTACTGCACATAGCAGTGCCAGACACAACCGTGGCATTGTTCCGACATGAGAGTTGAAGAGGGGTAGGGCATGAGGCGGATAACGTACTCTGAGAGGGTGTGTCACGGTCACGCATGTCTGTAGGACGGGAGGGTCCCTCTTGTCCACGATTTTGGCCTCTCGTGCTCCCTTTGCGAGGCAGGGGTAGTCGGCTTCCATTGAGTTGCTCTAAGGCAGGAGGCGAATATTGCGATTCTTGACGGGATTCAGAACCCCAAGCACGATGTGATGGTGGGTAATCTTCTCGTTCATCTCTATAATCACCATCAGTACTGAGATAATCTGCCCCGCGTCCATAGCCACCATGAGATGCCAGCAGACGGGGGTCGCGGCCAGTGGCTAGGGGTGGCGAGGGTGATCTTCCGCGGCCCCGACGACGGGCAGGAGGTGATGGGGGCAGCAACGGTGAGGGAGGCCGACCATAATGAGAACCTGAACGAGGGAAAGGTAAGGCATCATCCCGATAGTATTCACCACGTCTGGCGTCGCTTTCTGCAACGTGGGCGGCACCAGAATTCCCAGAATCCTCGCCAGGCCGGTAGTGACGATCCTCGTAGGAAAGCTCGCCATTACCACTTGCTTGCGAAGCGGCTGGGACCCTCGCTTCGAGTGAAGGGCGTGAACGTCTTGAGAGTGACGCCTCTTCCGGGGTTGCATCGCTGCGTCGCCTTGGCCTTGGGGGTGGGCTCTTTGCTCTCCTGTTTCGGCGCCTATCCTCCCGATCGCGAATTTCTAGATTCGCTGTAAGAGACCCGATAAAGGAAGGCCGTTCCCAGGTCGATGCTTCTGTCTGCACGTTGTAGTAGTAAACGCCTTCGCCGTTACGGGGTGTTCGTATTTCCCAGCCTGGGGGTAGAGCCTCTTGACTTGCAGGGATTGCCATAGGAGGGTCACCTGTTGTAGGGGAGTCGGAAGATGCTGTGGGCGACCTGTTCGAGTTAGACTCACTTCGATTCCGTGTATTCGTCACTGCCCGGACTTCGACAATGATGGCTGGACGGGTGGGAGCAACGAAAGGCAGACCCGATGAGACTGGCTTGGCTGGGAGGGCATGGGTTGGCCGGGGGGGCGGTATAACACCAGTGGGTGTCGGTGATGCTTGCTCTGCTTTCTTCTTCGAAGGAGACTCGCGAGACTTGTGCGGCGTTGTCTCCTCCCGCCTTTCCACCTTTCGAGATGACGTTGGTGGGTTGTGTGGCTTGGCTCCTGAGTCAATTGGCGTCTTGGGTCTAGAGGGAGGAGGGGCTGTCTGAGCCTCAGAGGTGCCAGGGGTGCCTTCGGCGCGTTGGAAGCTGTAGTCTTGTTCTTCGTCTTCATCTCCTAACGAGATAGAGTCCTCGGCATCCTCAGGATCGTCTTGACCAGAGGGGCCAAGTGATCGGGAAATGGACAGTTGCTCGGAGTCTTGATCTCCATGTAGCTCTTCCTCACCGTCGGACCAGTCCAAGACTTCGTTTTCTTCGTCCATTTTAGCGTGGGCTTGCGAGGTGAAGAGCAGGAAGGTGTGTGGCGAATGAGGTCTTTGCACAACAGGACTGTTAGAAATTCAATCTCCGCTTAAATTGCTAAGCACTGCCAACGAAGTGCCGTTAGGCGCTGGCACCTCAACGTCGCGACCTGCACGCCGTAGTCTCCGTTTTCCGCCTGTTTCTCATTCTGGCGTCGTTTATTCGCCAGAGACAAGCTCATGCGACAACCATGCCTCTAATGAACGCGTCTGAAGATGGATATTACAATAGAGGGTCAGGCAGCCTAATGCAACAGGTTCCTGTCATTTTCAGGCGCCTGCACCGGTTCCAGCAGATGGTGTGTTGCCGTTGTTTTCTTGTTTTCCGTGGAACTATACTTACGGAGGTCTGTACACAGGATTTTGAACTGGCAGCTTGGCAGTTAACTTATCTATGTTTGGCACCGAAGCGAGTGTGAGTGTGAGCCTGCCTTCTAATCCCTGACAGGAAGACGTTAAATTATAACTAGGTACCGAAACGTGTACTTCCATAAACGTATACACGCATCCGTATATTCAATTAAAGCAAGCTGACTCAATATTTACAACTCTAGAAACCAAAAATACTTGGGCTCGCGATGACCCAGCCATCCTTGTGCTGATTGCAGCGTGCCTATGTGGTGCACCCCTTTTTTCCTCCTTCAATCAAAGGGCCACAAGCTGAAATCGACTTTCTAGTTTCCGCTGTGGCATGGGCCATGGTGTACTCGCTTTCTCTCTTTGCAGCTCTCAAACTCGCCCTCTTGATGATAGTGCGAGACTTCCTGTTGAGTGGGGTCCTGATTGCGACCATTTTGTGGTAAGTGATTTTTTGCGTTAGTTCAGACTTGGCAAGGTCAACCATCTCATTACATTCACAGGTTCATTTCTAACAAGCTGCTATTATCCCCGCCTTCTCACACAACCCCGGCGGATTCTGGCGTAGAATGGGCCTATGCCTTTGACGTCCACACCAACGCTTTCTTCCCTTTGTACCTTGCCCTATACCTCGCCCAGCTCTTCCTTCTCCCAGTCATTCTCAAGAATAACTGGGTCTGCCTTTGGGTGGGCAATACGTTATACCTAGCAGCGTTAGTCTAAAGTTCTTTAACATCGAAATATGACGTTTCTGACTACTATTGCTGCCCAACAGCTTTGCACAATACACGTATGGGGTCTATCTGGGATTAAACGGTAAGAGCTTCATCATTTTCCTAGGCTGTACGCTCATGCCATCGCCGTTTGGACAGCCCTGCCATTCCTTGTTCGCTCTGAGCTCTTGTTATCCCCTCTGCTGCCGCTCTTCACAGCATATATAGTCTCTTTATTGGGTTTCAATGTAGCAAAACATGTCCTAGCCATTTACTTTGGACCTTAGAGATGCGGTGTATAATATAAACCCCATATATACAATCGATTGCGAGATCGGATATACCACTGGCAGAAGCGGTGTCAGCAGCGACCAGCTCTGGTTCAGGTGACAATTATCCTCTGAGCCTTTATCAGTTCTGTCACCCTTTCCAACATCTTCTGCTGTGGGCTCTACCCGCTGCTCGGCGCTCAGCAAGCATACAATAACGATAGCGCGGCAGTGCTAGAGCTGTAACTGCCAACTCGTCACGTTCCACCATTACTGTATCCACTCGCGCTATTCGAGCCCGCGCCTTTGACCTAAGCCACCACCACCACATACCTTTCTTTTCACGCCCAGCCGTATTGCTTGCATTTTCTAAGAAACCGACTCACTTACAGCCACTCTTCACGAATTCCTCCCCGATTAGACTATAATGACCTCGCAGGCTCATATCGAAAAGGCGATTGCCCAAATCCAAGTTCGGCCCACAGCAACAGCAGATTTTACCCAGCACGCTCTCGAAAATGGCGAGATTGTAAGTACGCAGGAGAGGGTTGTCAAAGACGTATGTTAAGTTCATTACCATCGCCGGTGAAGAATGGCTGCTGAACGACGTGATCGCCACTCGCTCCAGATTCAGGCTCCAGCGATGCATATACCGACCAATGAGCAATTTTTTGCTCGAGGGAGTCAGAATCAAAAGCCAGATATTGCAATGTTGAAGAACCACTTCTATCGCGAGGGTAGAATCAGCGAAGAGCACGCGTTGTGGATAATAGAGACGGCCACCACGATTCTAAAGTCAGAACCCAACGTGCTCCAGGTGGATGCTCCCATAACAGGTGGGCCCTTGGAGGTCATGAACCCTTCGCCCTGTACTAATCTGCTATGAAAATAGTCTGCGGCGATATCCACGGGCAATACGTACGATCTCGATAGCCTATTCTCCGAAACGTAGAGCTAATGGATCGGATTTACAGTATGATCTTATGAAGTTGTTTGAAGTCGGCGGCAGCCCTGCAGACACACGGTATCTGTTCCTTGGCGATTATGTCGATCGAGGGTACTTTAGCATTGAGGTCTGTCACACCGCTTTCATATCCATCTACCATCTCGCTTAACCCTGTAACTCCCCAATCCTTCCAGTGCGTGTTGTACCTTTGGTCGCTCAAGATCTGGTACCCCGACACCTTGTTCCTCCTTCGGGGAAATCATGAATGTCGGCATTTGACCGATTACTTCACCTTCAAACTTGAATGTACGTCCTCATGATCTTGATGTGCCGCCTCTCCTCATTGGTGTTACTATACAGGCAAACACAAGTATTCAGAACGCATTTACGATGCATGCATGGAATCGTTTTGCTCGCTACCCCTGGCGGCTATCATGAATAAGCAATTTCTGTGTATTCATGGTGGCCTGTCGCCCGAGTTGAATACGGTCGATGACATTCGAGCGGTAGGCGTGATACCCTTGATATCCAAGTATACGTGATACTAAGGCACAACATGACAGATCGACCGGTTCAGAGAACCACCTACACATGGTTTGATGTGTGACATCTTGTGGGCCGACCCCGTCGAGGATTTCGGCGCGGAAAAGACATCCGAAAGCTTTATCCACAACCACGTTCGAGGTTGCTCATACTTCTTCACGTATGATACTCCATGAAAGCAACATAGCGACCGCATTACTAAAACACACTCAGATACCAAGCAGCTTGCCAGTTCCTCGAGAGGAATAATCTCCTTTCCATCATACGAGCTCATGAGGCTCAAGATGCCGGGTATGTTACGCATATACACTAGTTTTACTCAATGTCTGATTCAATCTGCATCTACAGATACCGGATGTACCGCAAGACTAAGACCACTGGTTTCCCCTCCGTTATGACTATCTTCTCTGCCCCGAACTACCTCGATGTCTACAACAACAAAGCCGCCGTTCTCAAGTACGAAAGTAACGTCATGAATATCAGGCAGTTCAACTGTACCCCTCATCCCTACTGGTTACCGAATTTCATGGATGTCTTTACCTGGAGCTTGCCGTTTGTTGGAGAAAAAAGTGAAGTTTCCGACTCCTTTCCGATAAAATCATTATGACTTATAACCGGTACAGTTACGGACATGCTGGTTGCCGTCCTCAACACCTGCACGAAGGAAGAACTTGAAGAAAGTGATGACGAGATCACGCTGGCCTCGCCAGTTGCTCCTACCTCTGATGAGACTGCCGAACGTAGAAGGGCAATCAAGAGCAAGATCCTGGCCGTTGGTCGGATGTCCAGAGTGTTTGCTCTTCTTCGGTATGTGCTTCCCGATTGGATAGTGGTGGAGCTGATTGGAGTACCGTCTACAGTGAGGAATCCGAAAGAGTTTCCGAACTAAAGGGTGTAGCAGCAAGCAACACCCTACCGTACGGCACGTTGGCATCGGCAACGGAGAATATCAAAGAAGCCATCACTGGGTTCGATGACGCGTAAGTGTGCTGGTGCCCCGTTTCGTACCCTAAGACTAACTGTTTCTTTTCCAGCCGCAAGTCTGATATTGAAAACGAGCGTTTACCCCCCGAACTTTACGATGCCGATTCTGAGGAAGGAAAGGCAATTATGCAGTCCGGATCCCAGCCTTCAACCCCCGCCGAAACAATGGATTCGCCTGCGCCAGTGTCGGCCAATGGTGTCAGTGAAGGCCTTGCGAATGCTATCAATACGGGCGCTGTTCCAGCTTCTCTGTCCAAGATTAATACTTCACCCACAGCTCAATCGTCCCCAGCCCCCAACACACCCACAAGCCCCATGTCACCAGGCAGAAGAGGCCATTCAAGAAATGCCAGCCTTGGCACTACAATGACAAGCCCGAGTACACGTCGGAGGAGCTTGGAGAGCACGATGTCGTTGATCCAAGGCGTGTTGGACGGCAGGGACGGTACCTTGCTGGAAGGTGAAGAGCCCTCGCCAGAGCGAATGGGAAATTCCGCCGAGGAGAGCAACAGTCGTGGGACGTCACAGTGATCCCACAATATGTCAAGAAGGTAGAAGGGACCCAGAAGGAAGGGCTTCATGCGCCTCGTGAGATCACGAGCTCACAGTGACGTTAACTGTCAACCTTTTGGGGTCTTCAGTTTTAGTTCTAGTCCCTCAATTGTATATAGGGGTTACCCTCGTCCGAACTTTCTCTATTTTCCAGTCCTCTAATACAATCAAATTGCAGTTACGTCCCGTGGTATTTAAGCCATCCAAGACTTTTCCCTTTGGCAGACTTCCGTATTTTCATTGGGCAGAGCGACCTCCAGGGAGCTGTGGCGCACATGCTATCTCACCTTTGGGTAGGTTATAGCCCTTGTCCTGCCGCCGGAAGCACCAGCCAATATTCTGGCAAGTGTATGTGGTTTGACAATGCTGTTACTTGTTACTGGTTCTGTTATTTGGGGCTGATGTAAGGTCGCTTTCGGAAATGTTGGCAGGCGAGTGGGACTAGTTCCGCCCGGAACAAATGAAATATGGGTGAAGCGACAAAATATCATACGATGATTCATTGGGACGTAGATGCTCTGTTTGTCCATAATTATAAGTTGCAGGAAGAAGGCTGGGAGACTGTGCTAGACGATGAGGACGACGAGGGAAATCCAAGTGTTGGACGTTCCCGAGTAATACCGTAATGATTTATATTTTCCTCTGATTTCTCCGCGTGGCACGCCAGCCCAGATCGACGGTGGGTGGGGTGTCATGACCTCCAGGGTTCGCTGGCATTAACTCCTGCGGTTGACCGTGACTCATGGGAGGATGGCCCTTGAAGGCCTTGAAAGGGCGTCCATTCTCCTTCGTTTTTGTGAGTAGTTCGACCGCCCATCCCCCCACGAGCCACAACTGACTGAATTTTGGGTAGTCACAGGCCCAGCAATATGTGGGATATCACCTTGAGCTTGCCAGTGCCTTCTCGAGGCTAGCAAAGACACAAGTGGCACCCTGACATCCCTCCCCGCACCAGACGCTTCGCCTGTCCCTTTCAACGCCACTGAATTTCTTTGGCACGGTGGATAGTTTCCAAAGCGGCTCCGAGACTTTGAAGAATAGTTGTCGATGGCTCAGGAGCTGGAACATCTTGGAAATATTGAAAGATATGCGGGATAATCGGTCGCCGAGGGTATACCCAAGACGATATTGGGGTCGTTAGTCAATGGAGGCCTTCAATTTGGTACTTTACAATGCGGTCGACTACCGAGTGAGCATGCTCAATTTCTATGACTTCCCGCTCACTTCCCAAAGTAGCTCCTTCACTGCAGAAAATATCGGCAACCTCAGTAAAGGCGCACGGCCAGGCTTTTGGCCTTCTGCTTCATTTGTCTCTAGCCCAAGGGCGACTGCGGCACGGCGGTGTCTTTTCGGTCATGAGCTTTCAAGCTCAGGTAGACCCTGCCTCATGTCTGTGCCCGGGCCCCAGGCCTCCCGCCTCCCATGTGTATCGATTGCGGGTCATGGACGCCATCCTTATCCTTCGCGTCGAAGCAACTCAGCATCGTTACGTTCCCCATACCCCACGTCCCCTGAAGGTAAAGTTATTTCGCCATCCATCCCGATTGGCCGAGCACATTTCGACGCCAGAGCAACACATCGGGATTAACGTTAGTTGAAGTCCGTCACATGAAAAAGTTGTACAGTTGGGCAATGAAAAGCCGTGGTTCACCTCAGAACGCAATGAGTACTCGTCGCCGACGGAGGTGGGTCCTCTTAATATCGCGCAATCAGACAATGATAATCTGGACCTCCCCTTCTCATTTCAGAAGCCGGAATGTAATATTAGAGGGATGCCACTTGTTGGCAAGGACTCCAAGGACCAAGCCTCATGCATCGCAGACGATGAGTCCAAATAGTCGACTATTTCAATGGCAGAGTCAGGGTCCTCACCGTCGGCTCATCTTCCCCACATTTCCCCTAATGATATATGAATTTGAAATTAAATCGTTCCTGTCCGGAGTAGTGTAGGTTTATCTATGTACGAGGCTCGAAGTAAAAGAAGATTAATTTAGAGAGCCTCCACGCTTGCGAACACCTATCTAACGAAAAATCCGTCCATCGACTTCCATCGCCTTGCACCTGGTCATGATTCCTGTAATTAATCCGAGAAGCTCGCAGACATGCGCACGAGGGGTCATATGCACCCTAGAAAATCGACGACTAGGTGGTGGCGAGATCTTAAGCAATCACATCTCGGTCGTGTATTGACTCCTTGTGTGCATCCACGCCTCATGGGGGTCAAGAGGTGCCGCCAGACGCCAAACTGAGCACAACATGCCACTGATCAGTGAGATCCAGTGGTGCATGCGCACTGCGAGGAAGCTGACGTTGACAGAGGATCCGTATGGAATTACAGTGGGAGAGCTGAGATCAAAATCTCTAGGCACTTAGAAACAAGTGCGTTTGAGGACGAGTGGGGATGAACTGGCATGATCTCTGGCTTATTCGCCTTGGAGAAGGGTGCGGACGAGGTACTATGACCAACCATCTGCACTTCTTTTCCGTAGTGGAAGTGGAAGCCAAGGTTTCTTACTCCTGTACTTGTCGGAGGTATTGGAGAGGCCAACTTTTCTGATTTTAGCCAGCCTAGATAATACTTGTAAACTGACAGTTGCCAATCACTGATCCAAGAAATATACACTCACGTCCGCGTACCCATCCATGCTACGATAACCGAAACGGCTGCGGCAATGGCAGACATGCCATAGAAAGCGTAGGGATTTTGCTCGAAATGGTTGGTTAACTGCAAACTCAGGGATCAGCACACGATAGCGTCATTCTCCACGTGGTTCTACATACGTTCATGCCGAGCAATCCCGCAAGCATAGCGCCTGTACCCACACCCAGGGTGGCTATCGAAACCTAAAACAGCTGTCTAACATTCGGAATTGGCAGATTAAGGGAGCCGCGTACCTTCAGATCCAGAGCAAGGAGTGCATTACGATTGGAGTCTAGAATTAATTCGACGATTTCTTGAGTAGATTGGACATTGCTCTGCAAAAAAACAGAAGTTAATGCTGGATTAAATTGTTCTAGATGATTAGTTAATTTACCTGTATATTTTCGGCTTCGTTGACGATTTCTTCTACTTGTTTGCCGAATGCTTCTAGCAGGACCTCAAGATCCTCGTGGTCTTCGCGGATAATGCCATTTTTCTTGTCCGTGAGGTACATTGCATTGAGATCATCGTCTGTCAAGAGATAAGTATTCTGAAACATTTGCTAAAATCGCAGCCGACCTACCCTGACTTAACACTTCGTCTAGGGCTTCCTCGACCTATGTACGATGAGAATGAGTCCCTAGATATCTCTCACGAGAAATTTTTCTGACCAACTTAGCGCGGTTTTGAAAACTGGTGAGGCGCCTAGAGTAATGAAGGAGTCGTTTGAAACGATCGTGATCGATGTTATCCTCGAGCTCTGCAAGGAGCCCACCGACTAGGTTACGGATGAATACCATCTCCGCTTCTAACGCGCTCATAACCGAAAGTAGGACCGACTCCAAAGCTCTAGAGCAGGAAAGGTGAATCTGGCATACCCGGGTAGAAGATGGATAGTCGTACCGGAATTCATAGGAGATCCCGTATTTTTAGACTTTAAGTTGTGCTTGGATCATAACTTAGGAAGGTTGATTGACAGAGCGAAAAAATTCCTCACCTCTAGATGATACAGAAAGACTGAGTGCAGCCTTGAGTCGACCGACCCATACGTGTCGAATAGGACAACGGCATCAGCCTTGACCAGGGCACGGATATGAAGAATGTTGACCTGCACGGGCACACCATAGAATTCAGGCGATGTAATTCAAGGGAAATCAATATACGCACCAGAATCGCGTCTTTTCTTACAAGTATAGTGGGCACGAGGTTCGGAACTCGAGAATCTATCTTTCTAAGGTCACGGGCCTGGCAGAGTCGGAACGTTAGACCAGAGTTACATTGAGGCTAAAGTGCATTCCACCATACATTCAGCCGGTGTTCCGTACTCAGGTCGGATTTCTTGAACTGTCCGGATATTGTTTTCACGTTTCCTGGAGAAATAACCTTCAGAACATGACAGGGCAACGGTGGCCATTTTTTGTGATCAACCTTCGGCGTCCAGGACGGTGCCTATATTCGTGGTTTAAGATGAAATCCGTCAACAAAAACGTTTGATACACGTACATCTAAGCATAAGATCCGTAGGTTGGCGACCATTCATGAGCTTGTCAAGTATTGCAGCCTTGGCGGCATCCTCTTGCTCTCCATCCAACCCCTGCGACTGTACTTTCGGTTGGGGCCTTCCTGACCATGAAATGCTCCTTAGATGTAGTATCGAAGCCTTTCCGTCTCTGGCGTTCCTCGCGCTGCAGGTGATACGGCCGGAAGACGGAGAAGTTATGGATTCCGCTCGAAGTGCGTCCAAGAGAACAATGCGTGTTGGGAAAAAGACGAGCCATTTTGAAACCTGTTTGCGTTACATGGCCGGCAGTTTTCGTCCAGAACCCTGTATGCATACGCCTTGAAACCTGTAAAAGCGTAGCCGTGGCCGTTTAGAAAATTGGCAGCTGGACCTGCAGGCCGCTGAGGTATCCAGGAAGCGTCGAATCCAAATGGAGTCTCGTGATCCTCATGGACGGTCACGTCGTTCAGCAACGTGACAGTCCTGTTTCCTCGACGTCGGAAAAACATATCCGAATCTGCGCATTTGCAGCATGCACGACCTATGGTTCGTGCCTTCTTGTTCATTTCAAGTATTCCTCTGTCGTGATTTCTTTTGTGATCAGCAGCGTGATCTATTTTGGACATCGCATGACTTCCCCATGCAATATTTTGCTGTCGTGATTCGAAGCGCACTTGTTCTCGAGGCCAGGCCGCAAATCATGAACTAGACGAGGGTGTCAATTTCCCCACTCCTCGCCAGAAATTACGAAGGTGGCCTCTATAGATTCTCGCCTAATTCATCTTGGTTGAAAAAGTATCCTGAACACTCTCACCACTGTGAACCATGACCGGATTCAAGAGTCATAGATCCTGGAACGTTGCCACAACGTGTCAGGCGAGTCTTTTGAATGATCGGACATCCCCGCATTCGGAAAAGATGGTCAATAAGATTAACTGCTCGCCGATTCGTATTCTTTCGGTATTCACCCCTCACAAGTATTACATATTTAGTTATTGCCGGCCTCTTCTAATAAGGCTTCATCTTCGTACCATGACTTCAACTTACCAAACCCTTCCGATTCCCTCCCATCTCTACCATGACGGAAACTCGAAGACTCCTGGAAGCCGCTGCTGCCCTCTCTAATCTTCTTACCGAGAGTGGGGTCCCACATGCATTTTACGGAAGTCTGTTAACCGCCACATTGTCCAATAGTCCCCAGTCTAGTGTGAGTTTCCTACTAATTCCAATTCAATGACGTCGGAATCTAAGGGCCCTCCAGGAAATACTTTGTATTGTGGAGTCTGGTCAATACCACCCATTTCGAAGAGTACGCGAAGCTGTGGCAGGTAATGCCGATTTTACCTCGACCAACTCACCTTGGACAAATAGGTCCGTAATAATTATCTTTATTTCTCTCCGAACGTCTTATGTAGAGTATTATAGGTTCCATGTAACATACCGGCGGCTGATACCCTCAATCGATGTGAGTCCCTGACCATTCTGCTGCTTCTGTCCCGTGATTTTGATGTGGTCACCGCTTGCGACTCGCGTAGATTGAGATTCTGGTGGCTGGGGAGGCTGGCCCTCGACGCCTGGATGCTACGACCACAACAAAAATGTCAGGTGTCCCATTCCTGACAATTTCAGAATTCATACGAGCCAAGCTAAAGTCATGGGTAATGTAGGCCTGGTCATCGCTCTCCCTTTACTAGCTCAACTCTAACTTCATGTTCAACAGCCGAGGGACAGAACTTGATGCACAAGACATCACCTACATGATATCCCGCTACTGGAACCGTGTGGACATTAATCGAATACCAGAGGCAGACATGAATCAATTCACCGCACGAAATCCTGTTGCAGCCCCCGCATGGACCGCAATCAGAAAGAAGTATGGACTATGAAAACGATACGGCCCGCTCCAAATGACGATGAGTCGATATCGATTCGTCAAGACACGAGGGGTTATTATTCTATGCAAAAGGATGGAGACCCCATTTCGAACGCGATTGTAATTGATATTCATGTGGCCAAGGCGGCTTGCATCTGTAATTGGGACTAAATAACAGCATCTTCTATCAACACGGCGTGATCAAGTCCTTCTCGTGACATCTTCGAAGTGCCTTAGATCTTTGAATGAGTGTTACCCCTGCCCGCGGATCGCAATCGCTTCCGCCCTACAACGGCCTGGAGTGTTGTTGAGGACGCTTCTAGAGTGCGACGAGATCGATCGGATGTTTTCAAATTTGAGGCTTACTGCGCTTACACCAAGAACAACGTCTCCACTTTT
Source organism: Clitopilus passeckerianus (assembly GCA_944990035.1). Lineage (NCBI taxonomy): Eukaryota > Fungi > Basidiomycota > Agaricomycetes > Agaricales > Entolomataceae > Clitopilus > Clitopilus passeckerianus. The sequence continues at coordinate 682,232 of CALYLX010000145.1, forward strand.
CTTCCTAGCTGTTCCTATCAGTTGGCCCGGTGTTTGGTCACATACGTCAGTAGTGCATGCGACTAATATCCATCGTCCAGAACCATCCAGGGTGCAAAGGGTATGGCCGAACCGTGCATTGGTTGCTTGCCTAAGTTGAGAACCCGCACATGGGTCGCGCATGGATTACATAGGGCCATGGGGGGTTCGTAGGCATGACCACGAGGGTTTCAAGGCATATGTGACTTCATGGATATTAGATATTGAGTCGACGGACCCAACCGCTGGGTCAAGGACAGGCGCAGTGTCCTCCCTATAAATGGGCTACCCCATTCAGGTTATCTCTCCGCATATCGTGGCGTCAGGCAGGAACGAGACGTGTACAGACGTGTACAGCTACAAGGTATTTGAAAGCCGGTGACTTACGGTCATCTTCTCCATTCGTTGAGTGTCTCCTGATACAGCCGCTTTTCGGATGAACCCAAGGCAGAGTCGTTCGGGTGACGGGGAACCTGAAATAAAGTCCGAACAGCTCACAACTTGGCAACAACTGAGAAATCCCACGATAGGGCAGAAGGACGCATGAATATACACGACCAGGATTACGGACCGGAGCCAGAGCTGTTCCCGTGGGTGTCGATCATTGGCTGGCAACAATTCAGAAACGTGATCGAATTTCGCCGGACATTCCAAGATGTAACGAATATTTCAAAGGCAGCGATAACTTGCAGATGACGTTTTGGATGAGTTAGACTGCTCAAAATTCTAGTTTCCAGAGAGTATCCAGACCGAGAGATTTTGTGGGCAACGCAGCCAACCTACACGTTGGAGGAGGACCGTTTCCCCCATCTGCAAATTCGGCTATAAGCGTGACCTCCTCCTTTCTGACGTATCATAACGCCGTCCTATCGAGCCTTTAGCCCGTCGAAAATGCGGTACAAATTCTGGTGAGGGACTTCCCAATTAATTCTTCTGGCCAATAAGCAATCCTACAAGTGACCTGTTAAACTCCAGGGATAGCTCATTCACTGGTTCTCCTCGACTGGCTGCCTGTGATTTCTGTGCCCCAGATTTATACCCTTCTTTCGCTAGGGATTGGACTTTTTTTTGATCCTATGCTTAACCCACCTAGCGCCAGGAATGGAGCATATCCTCGGATGGAGCACCCGAAAGTCGTCGGACATGGGTGCCTTCTAGGAAGGGGATAGATAAGGTGTCGTCCTCTGTCCGGATTCCCAAGCATCAGAAATCGAAACCTGCTATGTCGCGATAGTCACGTCAGGAAGAAGATCTGGAGCAGGTCAGAGGGCAAGGCAATCGCCGAAGAATCAGTACATCTGCTGGAACGACTGTGGAATCCCAGAGTTTGCTAGCCAGCAAGCCGGACAGCAGGCACGGAAGTTAGTCAAACATCCCAGTCATTTTGACTACACGTGGTTGATAAGGTGTGTTTTTAGGTTCTGAGAAGCAAAATCAAAACTAACATAAAGAGATACGCCACCTGAAGGATGCATGCCCCATGCAAGAAGGAGCAAAGAGATAATCTAGGCGTTCCACTATACCCTTGCGCATGTTCAACGCTCCACAAAATGCCAAACGACCAGGCAACATTCGCCGCAAGGCGGCACTGCCGAGCTTGGGACACATACAAAAGGCATCCCCTTTGTCCTCCAATCAGGGCTCGTGCTTGACGGGAAGCGGGCAGGGGTCCGACACTGTGGCGCGGCGCTCATTATGGCCGCAGTCAAGGGAGGTTAGATCGATGCGAGCTGTCCTCCCAAAGTGTCGACGCCGACACCAGCAGCAAGATCTACTAAAAAAACTACGAACAGGTTCCCTGCGAGTCGAAAGATGACTCTTCTGATGTATGCTGAGCTTGCAGTTACCCATAAGGTTTCTTCTATATGCGAGGATTTGCAACAACCTGGACAAGAGACTACCACTGCCGGACACTGAGGCCAGGGATCCACGCTGACAGATGACCAAGGATGGAACTGGACTTATGCGGTCCTCGCATCGAAGATGTTCGTCAAATCTGTGACTAGGTTCTGGCACGTTTCTGTCTTCAGTATGGTTTAGCGACTCCACTTACCAAACATCGGCAGGGTTAGGCCATTCCGGCGCTTGTTATGCTCCAGGGCAGCGGAACCTTCAAAACTTCCACGCCCATGAGTGGTGTGAACTCTAGTGATATTGCGAAGATGTGAGGTACCGTCCAGCTTCTCCGTGAATACATGCACCAGCAAGCGAAAGTGTGTGCAGTAGTATGAGGTGAGAATGACCGACTATCTCATGGACCTCGAAGTTGATCAACCATTCGGAAACTAGAAATTCACCAAACAAAATGGTCCAGCTTGGCTATGGGCAGTGGAAACAAGATTGGAAACGATGCAGACTGTCAGAGCAAAGGGTTGAAAATTTGAGGTTGATGGTGATTATTTACAAGGTAAGACGTAATCGAGATAACTGTCCGGAGCCTGTAGATAAGCTCAAAATCAAGCACTAGTAATTGAAATTTCAGAAGTTGGCTTACGCCGGTTCTACCTTCAGTTTACAGTTGAATGAGCTAAATTCACACCCAGCCAAGGGCAACGTTTCATATTCTACTTTGAGGTTTCCAAACATCAACGACGTCCGACCCCAGGTCCCATGGTTCACCAGGAATAATTTTCGTATAGTTGTACACTAGGATACATGATGTAGAGACGGGTAAAGCGTTAACAATGAGAACTGAACCAAGAAAGCAAGGTATAATGGGAAGTACGAAATACAACATTTACATGCCTACCAAGAACAGTCCTATCCGTATCCTAGCGCAAGGGGTAAATGGGAAGGGTTAAATGTTAAAGGTCCTCGCGACCAGCAAAGAAAAAAACGATGTATGGTTGGTTTAGTGTCTTGAATAATACAATGGTTTCGTTGAGAGATCGGGTTTAGATGGAGTAAATCACCTCCCAGACGAGGGCAAAATATCGGGCATTAGTTCATACATCGGGCCAGACATACCGCCTGGTCTAAAACTGCTCTTATGCTGCAATTCGTGAGCCTGCTGACTCTGCAGAGCTATATGCCTTGGATCATCAGCGGGCCAAACATTTTGGATCTTGTCTTCCTGCACGGGCCCAGCCTGGCGTTTAGCATAGTGGCCACCTGTAGGAATCGATGTAGCGAAAGGATTATCCATGGTAGGGGTCGTCGGTGTGGCATTGACATGACCGGTCGTGGTATCGGGGGTCAAAGATGCATCGTATGCTGGCACTGGTTTACGGGCTGTTTTCCTCGCAGCTCCAGGGATGGCTGGAGAGGAAATGGCCGGGGAGGTAGCGTTGAGCTTTGTGGAACCAGACAATGAAGGGCGTCGGCGCGTTTCAGCTCCGTCGTAATTCAGCGCAGGAATGAACTCCAGGTCGTTCACGTTGGTATCATTGTATTTTTCTTCCGAGGGCGAATAATTATGGCCATGGGCGTGCGATCCTGATCTTGAGCGAGACAGGCTTCTATCAGTGTCGGTGAGGACGTTACTATTTGTAATGTCACAATCAAAATCCTCTTTGCCATCCCCAGCGCCGAAACCAACGACGGTTGTCGCAAGTGACTCTGCCTGGGAATCGTGGTGGCGGCGAGAAGGGGTGGCATTGGTATTGACGTTCAGAGGGCCGTACGGGCTGTTTGAAGAGGAGGATAATGTCCTCTTTTCTCGATCAGGACGGTCTCGACTCTTCCTTCCGGCCGCCGGGGGTGGGTCCAAGCCTCTCAGTCCGACAGTAGCTGCTGCAGCTACACCTGCCGAAGAGGGTCCTAGAGCGGCGCCGTGAATATTCCGCCCCAATTCTGAGGATTCCAACATGGTGTGTGAATCGACACTTGTCAGTCCACCGTATTTTCCGTGGCCGGTGTAACCGAATCCTCCATTGCGGGGCGAGCCAAGTCCCGTACCGCTGGCCTGGCGAGCTAACGCGCGACGCCGGGTTTGACGGGGCTTGCATACGAAAAACGTGTAGAGAAGAGCTACAATGACAAGAACAGCGACTCCTGCTACCGTCCCGCCCGCAATGGCTCCGACATTCGTGGATGAACTTCCGCCAACTGGAGTAGGATTGGCAGTCGGCGAAGTCGAAGGATTAGATGAAGTAGGGGACGAAGATGAGGAGCCTGGTATGGAGGAGGGAGGTGGTGTAGTTGTGGGAGTAGAAGATCCGGTCGTCGATGCAGTGGGAATAGCTCCAAGGCAGGAAACATCTGGTCCTTGAGATACATGGAATGCGGCGCTTGAGGTTGTGTACGCTGGATCATCGATGGTGGCAACGATCTGGTAATAGCCCTGAGGAATAAGCACTGTGGGCCATACATAACTCTCGTCGGCAGGTAGCACGTCCGTGGCAATTGTGACTGATATCGGCTCTCGACGCTGCAGCTGTTGATAGCGTTTGTCGAACACACCATTCGTGAGCGTATTCGGTGGAATAGATGTATTCGGTTGGTTGTGGTCAACGCCCACATTCGTAATCGTTAATGTAAGTGGGGCATTGGGGCCGGCGTAAATCCAAGTAATGGGTTGAGATTTGCATGACACTAGGTCAGAGTCGAACCCGTTGAACAGAAGAACAGGTTGCGGGTCTTGCGCAACCGAGAGGCCAAAGAGCGATAGAAGGGAGAGAACGACGGCCGTCTTCATCGCTGCCACTGACGGTCAGCAGAAGAAAAGGGACTCCGTAGTCCTTCAGTCAGCATGGCGAAATCACAGCATCTGGCGGGTAGCATGTGGTCGTCCAAATCACGTGGAGCTTGTATAGACATCAGAAGGTCTAATTCGCTTGGCTTTGTAAGGTTCAATGGTCTAGTGGTTATGATTTCTGTCTTACACACAGAAGGTCTCCAGTTCGATCCTGGATTGAACCATCTTTTTTGTACCATTCGCGCCAGCCTTCACTGCACCAATCTGTAGATCTCACTAACAAAGTTAATCAACGATTATTGATCCCATATGTGTACCTTCCCGCGCCGAAAACCGAGTTCTACAGAGATCTTGCGGTTGAGGACTTGGATCTATACTGTACGGGTGACTTCTCAGCCCAGTCGACAGATTCCATTATGCTTGCATAGGGGGTGATACTTGTGTTGTCTGATAGGCATTGAATCAACCAACAACTGGAAACGTTTTCATCAACTTACTACATGTAGACGACTCGGACTAGTTCACGATTTGAATATGAATCTCCGTAGAATGAGTATACACGGATGATGAGGCTTGGAGTCTTGTGGGACGAGATTAGTGTAATTGCACCAGTAAACTACTTCCAAACCCGGGATACGGTCTCGGAGCAGGGGATGGTCATGCCTCCAACCTCAGGGTGAAAAAAAATGTCGGTAACTGTGAGCGTAAGTTTGGCTGCCATCGTGAAGGTTGTGGGTATCCGTAAATTTGCTTCCGTGGATCTCTGGGCCTTTCCTTCCTCGTAGAACCCTCGTCAAACTCCAAACTCCTCCAGACCTCCGCAATCCCCCTTTCTCACCCAGCTCTGGATTGATGGATCAACGGCATTCTCAATTTAATCGCTTTTGCCGCATCGTGTACACATGGCCAACCCACGGAGTATTCTGGTCCAGACGGGTGAACTGGGTGTTTCTCACCGCCGAGTCTCGATCACACCCCTCCATACTGCCACTCAATGATGTAGTTCGTACAACGTGTTTGATACAATGGGTTAAAATCAGATACCGGTAATCCGGTATGTTCTAATTACACTTCTCATTGCCGACAATGCCTTGGTACTTCGGTTCTTGAACGCCGCGATGCACGATATGCAGGGTACGAGCAGCCGGCGTAGTCAGAAATTTGTTATTCCGCGAACATGCAGGCTGCTTCCCTCCCTGACGGCCCTGACATCGTGTTTTTGGGTACTCTGACGTCAAATTACAGTGTACTAATTATTTCACGCTTCAGATACGAGAGGCAGATCGTTAGTGAGTTTTCAGCCTAATGTTTTATTTCTTTTCGCTATAATTGTGCCTCTACATTTTCTTGCGGCACAATAATGCAGACGTACTCTGTGGACTCCGTGGAGGTTTAAATAGCGTTGTTGTTCGTGAGTTAGCGGCCGCAAGAACTTCACGAGCTCTGCAGGCTTCCATCCAGATCCAGAAACAAATTTTATCTTCGTTCATATCAACAGGCTTCCTCGGCGATTTTGGACAGTGATCTAGATTCAGAATGCTCCGAAGATCAGCTGGACGATCTCAGGGCCTCAGACTTTGAGTTCTGGATCATGTGGAGAGATCACGGTAACGCCATACGCCGCCTGTAAAGGGGAGAAATTTGGCAGCGCCAGATACCAGGTAACCGAGCCAATCTCTCAAGTTCTCCCCCGGATCTCAAAGGTAAGATTTTTGGAGGGGCGAAGGCGAATAAATTATTTTGAGTTTTCGGGACTTCTACGGGACCCCTATCTACCTGTAGTCTGAGAACGCCGCGCCGTAAAAGCTTTAAACCAAGGAGAAGGAAAAGAATCTACACTATCTCTCATCTTTCACAAAGGCAGGCAAATAGTATGTTCTGTGAACCGTGTCTCCGTATATCTCAGCCCACAGAAGCGACGCAGACGTGGGCCTTCAAGTTACAGACGTCCTATAGCATAATTTAAAGATAGGGAACGGTTCCAATTCGTCTGCAACCGGTGACCGGTGATCCACTACGCTGGGTGTGTCGTAAGATACCGATACATGCAGCCGTCCTCGTGTTCCAGACAGACCAAATGGTTCTACCCAGGGTTTAATTTGTCGAACGATGTATCTTAGACCTAAGCCATTTTTGGAGAGATTTACAGCACCCGTATTAAGTTCGTAGCGATTCCCTCTGGTAGCCGCTCCCCACCAAGTATCCATCATAAGTCGTAGTCCTCAGGGTATCGCCCTTTCCTAAAAGATTCGGTCAATCTTGGCAATTTTCTACTGCCAGATTATAAGGCCTGTAATTTCAGTGACTACAACGGGATGGAGAGACTGGGAATGTCACGGTGGTCCTGGACGAATGCGCCACAGCGTCATGCAAAGTTCTAGGTTCCTGTTCGGCTGGCGCCTCCTCGACAATGTCTAATAAACTTCGACTTCCCTCCACCCCATAAGCGTTGTCAACCTCCTAGAAACCAATTTCTGTTCATCGATTGCAAGATGCTGTCATCATCGAAAGTTTTGACAGCGGCGCGCCAACATGTGGTTCCCAGCGATTCAATTGAAGGCCCAGTGACGACTTTGCGCTCAAACGAATAGAAATCAGGGATGGGCACGGGGATCACTGGTATAGAGCTGTTAAATAGTGGAGGGCTTCGACAGATCGAGGCTCATCCAACTTCCTAGCCTCTACTCAGATCCTCACTGGAAGTCAAAGTCTTAGCTTCATTATTATGCCAGTCTGCTTCGTCTGCTCGCGAAAGTTTGTAAATCGTGATGCGCTTCATCAACACATGCGTTCTAGTAGCGCCCCTCACCCTCATTGTCAAGAATGCGACCGAAGATTTATCTCAGAAACCGCTTTGCAGGAGGTAATATAAATTTCGAAGTTGTCGCCGCAGACAAGTATTAACACCTTCGTACATATAGCACACCGAAAAGCGACACCCGACTACATTCACTTGCGAACCCTGTGGTCGAGCATTCCATACGGAATTTGCTCTATCTGACCACTACAGGGGATCCCCTAACCACCCCAATTGTGTGCGATGCGGGCTAGGCTTTTTAGATGCCGCCGCTCGTGTAGACGTCAGTGACCGGCGTTCAATGTTCTTCAGTTAACTCACATCCACTCTCAGCATCATGGCAATTGTCCTGGCCCCGTTGACAAAGTTATCGAGCACCCGTCTGCGGCAGTGGCCAGTACTCCCACGCCTCCTCCAAACAGCCAGAGCGGAGCCACTCGGTCTGTTCCGCAAGGTCCCCCCTCGATCAATTTCAAGACAAAGCCTTCCCCGACCACACCTAAGGGTGAGCCGTTCAGCCCAATCATTACTAGGCCGTCTCCGTGTCGATCCCCTGTGTTGGGGTACGCCGTCGGGCGCAGTCTTGTTGCGCCTCCTTCAGCGAAGAAACCTCTGGGACACAGCGACCTTTCCTCGTATTCCGGACAGAATAAAGTACGCGCTCGATTGTAATTGCTTCCTGACTGTTCTAAACTACATCGATTAGCCTCTTGGTACCTTCGAATTCACACCCGTTAACCAAGCGTCCAACCCCTCTCTGGTTCATCCCAAGGCGACCTCTGGCCTACCCGCTCGATGGGCAGATCTTCCGGTGGGTTGACATGATCCGTTTTTCTTTCGGGGCAATACCTTACACCAGTCTCTACAGAACCAACAGGTTTCTCGTTCGGTTCACACCACCTCGCCGATGCCCCGGTTATGGAGCGCTGCTGATACGATGCAGATGCCTACAGACCATAACATGGCGTGTCGCCTGCCTCAGCGTCGTCCAATCACCCACGACTTCGTTCCTGCTGCTTCGCAGTGGCTTACGGCTCAGGTGGGCAAACACCTGGGCACCCCTCTCTCCCGTAGCCAAATCTCTGGGGGTTCAGGTTCCATGGGGAGGCGATACTAGCCAATGGGGTACCTATATCTAGTATAATCTACGTCGAATCTTGGCTCATTGTACATATTAATAATATATCAAGCACATCATATAGTTAGAAATTGTTTTGTTTTCATTTTATTACCCTAATAAGTAACAGGGATTTTGTCATTTTATTGTCTACCTCAAATCTAGAGCGATTTTGCAAGCCATGGTCACGGTGTGCATCCCTGAATCTGCTTTCATGCGAGGAACCAGTACTCATCCACACCAAGAAAGCAGCCCTCTACGTAAGACGTAGATGACTTGACTTCTCTGTGCTTTTCCTGTTTTTTTTTTCCGGTCAGAAACCCATTTGCACCATTTGCTAATATGGGGAAGCACGAAAAACGCCATTGAACATGCACCAAATCGTGGCAAAACCAAGTTTATCTCATAAACTCTGAATGAATTCCACCTTTTGACTATGTAATATCGAAGACAGTGATAGGGATTTGATGAGCATGAGATTCACGCCGACGGAGACGCCCAATGCATGCTGGGTCGAGTCCCATCGCTTAGGAGGCCCAAGGCGGCCTGCCTCGCACTCGTTCTCAGCCTTCCCTCCTCTAAGCCTTCTTTCTCCAAATTGAACGGTATGCCTAGCCCCGTCGCCACGCTGTCGACGCTGACTGCTCCCATCCCCGAATCGTGACCACCCTCCCTAACCCAATTTCCCACCTTAGCCTCCTCTTCCCACCAGGCTGCCGACCTTGCACGCAACTCGGGCAGGCGCATCGTTGCTGCTTGCGAATATTTGAGTAAGTGAAGGGTAGGGAGTAGGTGATTCAGTGTTTGGTGGGTAGCCATTAGGGCTGTCGTGGTGTCAATTTGTGGTCCCGTAGGCGCTGGAGTTATTGTAACAAAGGGAGGTCGTATTGATACTTGTAGAGGTGGGAGGTAATACAGAACGAGGGGGAGGCAAATGAAGATCACCCGGCGTATGGTAAGGAGAATGTCGTGCCACTGGAGAATCGTAAGATTTATCAGTCGTTGCTCAGAACTTCAAGGTACCCAGGGACGACGCACCATGATCGTGTCAACTTCTTCGCCTCTTGGAGGTACAACAACGGTCGCTGTTGCGAGAAGGTATAGTTCTGCAAGGCCCATGAAGATAGCAATCGCAACCCCAGCCCTTCTTCGATTCGGTGCAATAAGCTACGAAAGGTCACATCAACAAAGAAATCAAAGGTGAATCCCTAAATGCGCACCCCAATAAATGCAATCTCTCGAATGTACGAAAGTACTGGTCTTGGTAACGCGTAGAATGCGAAGTCCGTGAAAGAGTAGCAATAGTCGCACGTAGTGACTACATTGTGGCCAAACCTTGGGTATAGTGAACGCGCCTCGAACGATGATAGCCGCCGAAGAAGCCCTTCAAGCTCAGAAGATAGTTCAGGGCCCTCAGACTCGCGCAGAAGTAGAGCCCGAATCACGTCCGTTGGTGTGTTGATCGGCAGTTGCAGAGTGGTGAAGATGTTGGGTGGCCCTTTGAGAATGAGGGAGTGAAGGCCTAGTATGGTATGGCTAAGAAGTAGCAACGAAATGACAGTCGACCAAGAAGGCGGAGTGCGTCGCAGAGAATACGCCCATGGTAATGCAATGGCTAAAGAGGTAGCTGCGAACGTTGGAGTGGTCACCGTCAACATCAAAGAACACAATGGTGGCCCCGGTCCGGCCGCCGTTGACAAACTTGATGCCAGGATGATTGTTACAAGTTATTGCCCTCTCTTTCTGAGTCCTTCAGCTGTCAGCAACTGGCAGGTCAGAAAGAACACGTTTTGTACAACTGAACTTGACTGCATAACTCGAAATATGTACCGCAGGCTCATTGGTGCGTCTACACGCTTGCCTACGCAGGCCACCTAGGTTCTTTTGGACTTCGTTTGCTTTGGATCCGGGCAACTGTGACTCTTCTGCTGGCTTGACGCCCGGTTGCACCTCTGTCTCACTCTTGATTCTGCCTTTCCCATAATTTGATTCGTCTCGTCATCTCATTTCCGAGTTTGCACGTAACTGTTACTGGTACCACCTGTTTCGCCAATAATATCCAAATATTTCATAGGCGTCTGATCCACAGTCATGTTGCTGACCCGACGACTGAAGCAGTATGTCTACTCTCGCTATGTCCAGGTCATTAATTCCATCCACGATGCGATATCCATCTCCATCGAATGGGGATCATTTGGGGTGCTTCGGCGAGGCAAATGCCGAAAACCACTTCGGCGATTAAAATTGGCTAAACTGTAAGGCTCACGGCTCTATGGCGGCAACCGGCATTCCAATTTTCTGAGGAGGGCGCACTCAGCCCCAAATTTTGAGGAGGCCTCCCTCCGCCAAAAAGAATCGTCTCCTCCTTCAGGTTAAACTTTCAGGTGTTTTCCCGTTGGCATCGCCTCCGCCCAGGCCAGTAAAGTCATTGCGAAGGGTACCAGCACCCGAGCCACATGCATGCTGTCTTGTTGGCCAAACTCCTCGACCCGGCCTGAGGCCGTTATATCACGAAGCTTTTGCCTAGAATAACCTCTGAGACGAGTCTTGGACGGACCTAGGACTTCTAATATCTCTTCATTAATCAAAGGATACTCACGCGATCTTGTTCGATCCAATTTGGGAATATGGTCCTTGTCCCCATCTTGAGGCAGATGGTGCCATTGTGTTTTGCGCCACCCTACCACGTTGTGAACCCGATCGATTTCAACTCTATTCTGGGGAGCCAGAAAGTTCACAAGAGATTTTCATCGGGGCGCCAGTCATATGACCCGGCCCGCCGTCCGCTCACCGAGAAAATACTTTGAACGGCAGGGCGCGGATGCACAAATTTAGTGATCGGGGGGACTGCTCTTCTCATTTTCCTCCCGCCTCAGAGGTCCTCGTCAGGTATAAAAAGCTGACCAACTTCGACGATGGGAAAGCATCACCCATCTGTCCCTTGTCTCTGTATACCGAGGTTTAGCTTGGTCTAATCACTTGTCACTCTCTTTTCTACACAAGTCATCATGAAGGTTGTATCGACTCTTTTCGGCCTGGTCGCCATCGCCCATACCGTCTCTGCCCACTGTATGTCCTTTGAACTTTCCTTCCTTTGTTCCTCTCTCTGACCTTCGTTTCTCTTAGACATCTTCAACACCCTTGTCTACGACGGCAAGACCTCTGCCGCTGCTGTTCGCAAGCCCAAGGACAACTCTCCTGTCCAGCCCGTCACCTCCCCCTACATGGCTTGCAACAAGAACCCCTTCCCCGCTTCTGAAACCGTTGAGGTCGCTGCAGGCAGCACCGTTGGTTTCAAGCTCGACAAGCCCATCTTCCACGTCGGTCCCGCTGCTATGTACCTCGGCAAGGCCCCCGATACAGCAGCCAGCTGGGACGGTAGTGGTCAGAACTGGTTTAAGGTATGCTCTCGTCCTCTTCATCTCGATCCACCTCGACTCTGACCTGTTCTCCTCCTCTAGATCGCTGAGTGGGGCTATGAGAACGGCGCCTTCACCGATGTTGGCAAGGACGAATTGACATGCACCATCCCCAAGGACACACCTCCCGGAGAGGTAACTTCTTCTCTCCTTAGTCCACCTTTGATCTCTTACTTACATCTGTTCTACAGTACCTCGTCCGCGCTGAGCAGCTGGGCTACCACAACCTACCGGTTGAGCCATACATGTCATGCGCTCAGATCAAGATCACCGGCAACGGTAATGGCAACCCCTCACCCAAGGTCTCCATCCCAGGATACCTTCAGCCCGACGACCCTGATCTCAAGGTCAACGTCTACAACCACCTCACCTCCTTTGAGGTGCCAGGTCCCGCCGTCTGGGATGGCTCTTCATAAGTTTGTCCCCCATGACATCCACACTCCTTCTTTCGCTGGGCGAGCATGTGGATCTGGATCCACTGTAGGATACATCTAGTAGTACTTATAGGATTTGGTATAATACACGTAATATATCAATACGAAGGTGATTTGACTTCTTCCCCATGCATGATCCTCTCTTGTCTCTTTGGCTGCCTCCTTAGGCTATCTGAACTCATTTTGACTTTGACCGAATCTTGAATGAAGATCTTGAAAAGCGAACCATAGTCATTATCGTCTACCTCAAAGCGTCTTACAGTACATTCTGTGTATATATACATGCGAAAAGTTGGCGGTATTTACTTTAACAGAAAGAAGGTCATCAACATTCGTCACAAGATGGTATTCGTTGAATTAGGCATGAAAGGAAGGGAAACAGCTACAATTTCTATCGTGGATTGCGAAGATTGCGAAGAATGACTGAAGCCTTATGAAGCGCTGGCAGCGAATACTTCGCCTTCGGTGCCCTCTATGCACAAGGCGGAATCCTCCTTGAGCTCCTCCTCGACAGCCTTCTTGCCTTCCACAGTGAGCTCAGCCCAGCCACTCGACATATCCGGTTCAAAATAGCGGGGTACAAACCTGGTAGGATTCGTTAGATCTTGGCAGACCATGCGGTTGACAGAACGAAGAAACTCACTCAACACCCTTCTTCTTCCTATCAGCTGCAGTGTCTCGCTGCTTCTGCTCTATCGCCATCTTCTCCTTCGTGGCCTCTCCAAACTCCTTCTTGAGCAAGTTCTCCGTAACAGACTTCCACAACTTCCTGCTCTCATGGGGCAGCTGCTTCTCAACCGGCCTAACCCTCTTCGGTACAATCTGCAACATCGACAAATCAATTAAGGTTGCATATTCATCATCGTTCTTGCTGAGCTCGAATTTGGATGCACTCTTAGGAGTCTTGATTGAGGTGGGAAGGGAGAGATGAGATGGGGAAGGTGAAGAAGCTGCAGAATGGAAGGTTTCCGGGTAGGAACCTAAACCGACTCTGCGCCAACGAATGAGCCCTCGCCAGCAGCCATCGAAGACAGCCACGACGCGAGAGTGGGGGACGTGCTTGACTTTGGTCCATTGCTCGTGCTGGGTCTCGCCCTCATGAACAAGGTGGATGACACCGTCGACGAGGAAGTGGGGCCTTCCGAACCAAGACTGGGTATAACATCAGGATCGTGTTCTATAACGGATGGATGTGATGCCCACCTCTTCCTTGTACTCAATAATCGTCCTGAACTTCTGGCCAGGCTTCCCTCCCGTACATGTGATGATAGTCGAATCGCCAATCGTGACGTAAAAGCTTCCCTTCAATATTCCATTAACACTTGCCGTTGGGTGGGTAACATGATATTGCTCTCCAAGCCCATGGCCTCCTGTAATGTTGACATGCAAGCCTTGATTGAACTGGCCTGGCAGGACACGCAAAGTCGTCCCAGAAACCTTGGCGGAGATCTGATCGATGCCGTAGAGCTCTAACGAACGTGCGGGGCACGCGGCGAAGTAGGCAGAGACAGGAGGATGATGCGAAACTTGCTCAGTAACGTATACCACCCTTAATCGGCCGTCCGATGACTCGCCATTCTCGTCGAGATTGAGATTCGACATGTGTCCGGCAATATCATCAGGACGCCCGGGCTGAGGAGAGGTAGGCGCGGTGGACGGACTCTTTCCAGCTTTCGAGCTGAGGCCGCTTCGGACACTCTTTGAGCTGCGGGAGCTCTTGACGCTACCAGTCTCCGATACTGTTGTCGGCTCGAACGTGCTTGATGATGGCGCGGTCGTGCACATGGCAGCCACTGGAGAGGAGGTCTCATCCTCGGGAGGGACAAGTGGAATAACGTCCCAGTGTGCACGGAAGTGCTCGCCAAGAACGGAGTTGTACGGTTTGCAGACTTTGCCGTGCTAAGAGACTGTTTGTTAGCCAAGGGGCATTGCTTAAACTTGGGGCTTGGCCAAATTGACGTACGGCAAATTTGAGATCCTTGGTAAAGGCAAAGCGCAGTACCGCTAACATCCGCTCAAATGGATCCTCAGAGTCGTTGATGCTGAGGAGAGGGCCCAGGGCTAGTCAGCTGGCGCTGACGAAGCAACGGTGAACTGTCTTACGCAGAGAACATATCTGGTCTATCCAAGTAGTGCCAATATTCCAAGTTCGGAATGGGTTCGAGAAGGGAAGCAGGTAGCGACAGTCGCCTATGCATCGTGCAAGATGTTGAGCATACCAGATGTCAGGATAACAATAGAGATGTACTGCACATACATGGCTGCAATGTCTTTCACTCCAAGGCATTTCTTCACCAGTTGGACTATCATCTTCAGCTTTCCTCCTTCACCGCTCTCTCCTGAGTCTGGGACTGAGATAGGTGCCTCGGGAGCCTCCTCGTCGACGACTGGGGGCTCATTGTGGACAGGAGTCGTTGCACCGCTGGTCATATTGAATCTGTGGGGCAACTGTTGCGAGTCTAGTCTCTAATGGGAGTTTGCGTCGCGTCTCTCGTTGTTGAGGATGAGAATGGGTGAATAATTAAGCCCGAGACGGTGAAAGAGAGGATTTGGAAGGTGACGGTGCAAGCAGGACCTAAATAGATACAAGTACTGGCATCGGCTGCTGTTCTTGGCTGTTCCGCGATCGTATAGCCCCTCTTGGCTCATCACTCAAAGAAGGGCTACAGAATGACACCGGCAGAAGGTTTAATCGTCTTATGGATCATAAACTTCTACTAGAACATGCAGTGTAGCTACGAAGACTCAGATGTACAGACGGATTTTATCTTGATCCAGCTGCGAGCAACATCTCAGCGCTCAGCGCTTAGGCTCAACTCATCTTCCGCCATCTGTGGAGAACTTCATCCGAATCATCTCCCCGCGTGGCGTCCTCGACACGGAAGAGAATGGGCTCCTGAAGCCACTGAACTGTGATTAATTGCTAACGGTATCAATGAAATCTAACAAGAGTAGATTGGCGCGATTAGCACCCATACCCATGTCAATTCCAATGGATAAACGTGGGAGACCCGAATACATGTGATAGATGATTGTGGTGACGACTGCGCAGCAGCTCAGCCAACGGACTGCCGAGGGAATCTCCACCAATGTTCGGAAGCTCGATGAAATTTATGGCAACTTGGAAGAAACAAACATGCCGGCATGATGAAAAGGTTGGATTTCGTTCTGAGGATCATCCCCCTACGAGTTACAAAGGAAGTCGATCATTTCAATGCTCGAAACCTCAGTTCCCAGATCTCGTTACGACCACATTCCGAACCTTGTAGGTGGTGGTACCACTGGGACCTGGTGAGCCAGAGGAGCCTTCCATCTGAAGATTCACGATGCTGCAAGACAAGTCAGATGATTCAGCTCGTCACTGCCAGGAGGGAGATGTTCACTCACAGCCACATAGCCTTCCCGACAAAACCTTGGCCATACTGCGTCGCCCTGAGAGCGTTGTCCATATAGAAGTCGATCTTGACATCAGCGTTGTTGGACTCGGCAGTGAGCACAGCCTTGATTGAGTGGAAAGATAGGTCGGCGGGCCAGGCGACAAGATCGGATCGGACGATTGAAGAAGTGTTGAAGGTGTTGTACCAGTTGTTATTGGTGCCTTTCCATTCACCAATATCGACTTCAGGGGGCCAACCATTGACAGCCTGCGCGTCGAAGTTAGAAAGAAAGGATGATTATCAGCCAAGAAATTGATGCTTACAGTCAACCTATAAGGCACTTAAGTGACTTAATTCGTGTAATAGAGGTGTTCGGCTTACCAGAAAGCAGGCCAAGTACCTTTGACAGTGGGTGCACTAAATTCACCGGAAATGGTGTAGCTGTTGGATTGGGTCACCGTGATCTGGGATTTCGCATGGACAGCCCCACTGTTCAACCTTCGTTAGCTCTATTATCTCAGACATAACCGAGTAAATACCTGGCATAGTGGATAGCAGGGTGAGGATTAGAACTGCTGGTGGGTGGGGAGGGATTTGACGTCGGGGTTGCAATAAGACTCAGAGTATTGGAGCCAACAACAATATTAGAATGGTCCGAGGAACTCCCTTTCATACGAGCGCCTGGCAACGAGAACAGTATGAGGCCATGAATCCCATTAAAATTCGCTCCAGAATGACTTACTTCCGTTATGGTCAGAACCCCAAGGGTAGAGGTAGGCCCAGTAACTCTCGAAGGTAGAATAGGACGAGAACGAGTTCGAAGGTATCACGGTAGTCGCTGCATTTGCAGAGGGAGCAAAGCTCAGCGCGGACAACGTGCTCAGAGCAACAAAGTTGAATAATGATCTGAGAGCGAGTTCGGGTTAACAAAAGTTAAATTGGAAAACTCGAAAACTCGGGCACTGACCTCATGTTGCCCACCAAAACAACCAACCGAGTGCATAATGCGAGGTCGGTTTTATAGCATTTCAACTGGTTGGCATCTCCCGGGAGCAGAAGTCTCTGCAACCCCCATGATACATGATGCGCAATTGAAAAGAGGGTTCTTCCGAGGTTCGAGATCACGAGAGGGCGTCATAAGGTAGTTGCTCCAAACTTCCAGGTGGTCAACAAGACTTGAGGAAGCTATGAAGACGGTCCGAGCATTCAAATGAGCACACAATTATCTTGCCGCCGGTCCGCGAGATTTGCATTTCAGAGTTTAACCATGAGGAATATGGTCGTCGAAGTAGGGCTTTGGAACACGGAGAATTGGCAGTGGCCCCATGGCTGTAAATTGGAGGGCAGGCGCCTATTTTCATATCATGCCTGTGTCCAATCGATGCATTCGTTGATTGACAACTGGACAGATGAGACGAAGCATATCCTTTGGCAGTGGGAGAGCTGTTGGTGGATGCAGACCAAACTGTCTTCCGAGAGTCTTCGGAGATTTGGCTTTTGGCATGGCATCACGTGCGCGTCCCGTCGTTGCCGAAGTCGCGTCCGTCGCCGTTGAAGTCAGTGAAGAACGCTTGAGACATTCTCCTGAGCTTGTTTGGGCACTTGGTCTGCTTTCCTTAACATCCCTCTTCCAGGTATCGGGGTGACGGATGCGGCCTATCCTGCGTGGCATCTCTGCCAAGGTTCGCAAACCCGAATGGCAGAACAGTTATTGCTCATTCTCGACCTCAGCAGCAAACTGGAATAAAGCTCCTGACAATAAAGCGTATTCAGCAACCTTGAATCTCCCAAAAACTGCTTTTCCTCTTCGTGCAACTCCGGAGAAGAGTGAGGTCCCCTTCCAGGCGCGAACATGCGATGAGCTCTACCGCTGGCAGGTACGTCCTCCGGATGCAAGGCATCGAGGCTGGGGCTGAGAATGATTCTGAAGTCAGAAAATGCCAAAGGTCCACTTTGGGTATTCCACGATGGACCTCCATATGCCAATGGTGACTTGCACATGGGTAAGTTCTGCTTTCGTCAAGGCTGCGAGTACTCAAAACAATTCCACTCTGCATAGGCCATGCCCTGAATAAAATATTGAAGGATATCATCAACCGGTTCCACCTTTCTCAAGGGAGAAAGATCAAGTGCGTCTCAGCCCTTCATCAACCCGATACAAGACACTCATAGTTTATTAGCTACATTCCAGGATGGGATTGCCACGGCCTTCCAATCGAAAATAAAGCCTTGCAAGAGCTGAAGGTACGCCATATCTCACATTGCTACTAAAACGTCTTCATAGTATCTGTCAGGCAGATTCTCGAAGCCTTCCTCCTGCGGAAATCCGCAAAGCGGCAGAAGCAGTTGCAAGACGTGAGGTTGCATCCCAGATGAAACAATTCCACCACTTTGGCATATTAGCAGATTGGGGCCAGGAAACAACATATCGCACGCTAGGTAATGAACCTTCGAGGGAACCGAATTAGGTACTAATTCTTTGCAGACCATGGCTATGAGATGCGACAGCTGAGGATATTCCAGAAGATGGTAGAGAAAGGTGAGCATTCTGTAATAGGGCTAACCAGACTCTGTTGCTGATTTCTGATTTGTAGGGCTCATATACCGCCACTATCGACCGGTCCATTACTCGCCTTCTTCTCATTCAGCATTGGCCGAAGCAGAACTAGTGTACAAAGATGACCACACCTCTCTTTCTGTGTATGTCACATTTGACATAGCCAAAGATGCAGAATCACAACCAGCCGCTATCCATGAGCTGCTTCGTTCCTCAAAAGCTATTAAACTGCTTGTGTGGACAACAACGCCCTGGACTCTGACGGCGAATATGGTAAGACCCATGAATATTGAACTAGATGGCCCTGCTGACGAATTACAGGGCATTGCAGCTCATAAGGACCTGGCTTATGTTGCAGTCAGACCCAGCTCCTCTCAGGAAACCATTCTGTTATTGGCAAAGGAGCGACTTGAAGCGCTTGTGGACACAATTGGTCCATTTGAAGTCATCACAGAAATTCAAGGTAGATTATTTTTTCGCTTCTAACAACTTGAATCTAAGAGTGTTCTGTGTAGGTTCTGACCTGATTGGCACTTCATATAAGCCCATCTTCTCCCCTCTCCTCAGTGATCCCGTGGAACCTTTGAAGATTATTCACGCGCCTCACGTTACTTCAGAATCAGGAAGCGGCCTAGTTCACTGTGCTCCCGCACACGGCGCAGAGGATTATAATGCCTTCCAGGCACTTGGCCTACTTTCCGGCACCGAGAAAATGCTCTGTCATATTGACAGCGAGGGGAAGTTCAGCTCTGCCGTCACAAGTGTCATTGGAGATGCTACAGCAAAAGACCTCATCGGCAAGGAAGTCCTTGGTTCTGGCTCAAAGCCGGGAGGAGACGGAACAAGACAAGTCGTGGAGCTGTTGAAATCGATTGGGGCTCTCGTTCACAGCCATGTCCTGAAGCACCGGTACCCTTACGATTGGAAGACGGACAAGCCAATTATGGTCACGTATGTGATATTCGCTCGTACAATGGTTTCAGGGTAGCTGACTGGCCTGTAGTGCAACATCTCAGTGGTTTGCTGATCTTGCACCTATCAAAGGCGATGCTTTGAAAGCTCTGAACGATGTTGCATTTTATCCTCCTATCTGTGAGTTCGCAGTGCGCAGAATTTTGTGTTTCCTCAAGATATTGATTATTTGTACAGCTCGAAACCGATTGGAATCATTTGTTCGCTCTCGTTCCGAATGGTGCATTTCCCGACAGCGGGTTTGGGGTGTCCCTATCCCTGCCCTTCACCGCATTGGAAGTGATGAAACCGTCCTTGATTCTGCCTCCTTGGAGCACATCCTATCCGTCCTCGAGACAAAGGGAGTGGCCCACTGGTGGGATGGTCCCGTCAAGGACTTTGTTCCACCGCATCTTCAAAGCCACCAACCACCTTCGGAAGTATACCGCAAAGGCACAGACACAATGGACGTCTGGTTTGATTCTGGGTCCTCCTGGTCTATGTTACGTGAGGCTGGGCTCAGGACCCAACAACGAAACGGGAAAACGGAAGAACGGCCTTTCCTGGCAGACGTGTGTCTTGAAGGTTCAGATCAGCACCGAGGTTGGTTCCAGAGTCAACTTCTGACTGCTATCGGTTCGGCGTCTTCTCCTGAGCAACGTGTCAGCCCATACGGTGCCTTGATCACCCATGGAATGGTGCTCGACGAAAAGGGCAAGAAGATGAGCAAGTCGTTGGGTAATATTATCAGCCCGTTGACCATTGTACTCGGGGGCAAGGTATGTTGATGTCTACTCCTCTATGCTCCTTTCGCTTAATATCACCATCCACAGAATCTAAGGAAGGATCCAGTTTATGGCGCTGATGTACTTCGACTCTGGGTGGCCACCGTTGAGTACTGGCGCGATATGTCTATTGGACCTACAGTTCTTGCACAAGTTGCAGAATCGCTCAGAAAGATCAGAAACTCCGCGCGATTTATGCTGGCCAATATTGGAGATGAGGCTGGCCGAATGAGCCTTGTATCTGTGGAGAAGGAAAAATTGGGATTGGTATGCCCTCTCGTTCTCCAACCCGGATTGCTGCTGACCACCGCAGGCGGAGCGCTACGTGATGCACGAGCTGTACAACCTGGAACAGACAGCACTGGACGGGTACACCACCTATAACTTCCCGAAAGGTCCGCTCTTCCATTGCACCCGCAACATGGTGATAACTAACCAATCACTTTTCAAGTTGTCAATGCACTCACCAACTTTGCCAACATTACTCTTTCTTCCCTCTATTTTGATATCACAAAGGACTGCTTATACGCAGATTCAGTCACCAGCCCAGAGCGTGCAGCTGTCATAGCTGTTTTAGGACAGGTGATAATCATCTTTTTTTTTTTCATTTCTAAATTTTAATGACTTATCGACCACAGACATTGCGGACGACGTCTTCAGTGTTTGCTCCCATTCTTCCTCACCTGGCGGAAGAGATCCATGCTGTCTGGAGATCTGATGAGAATTCTTCATTCTTCACAACCCCTTGGCAACCTTTGGTAAGTTGCGGTGGACTCCAAAAAGGCCTAGTAACCAACTGCAATCATCAGAGCGCAGATTGGCATGACCCCCAAGTTGCACAAGACATGGCGGATCTACTGAATGTGAGAGGTACTGTGTTGTCCCTGCTCGAGGAAGCCCGAAGAGATAAGTGAGTCTTTCCTTGACTCATTATATCTAAAAAGCAGGAGTAGATGTGCTAAAATCACCTTCCAGACACCTCAAGAGCTCCTTGGAAGGGGTTGTCGATATAATTATTCCAGACAGCGCAAGATCCTCGAGACTGGCGCAATTGCTGCAGCGAGAAGGTGATCACATTGGCAGCTGCTTTTCTCGACTTCCTACTCACCCAGACTATCAGAAAACTTCTTGAAAACATTATTTATCACCTCCGACGCTTTGATCGTGGAGGAAGGCTCGTTAGGTACTTCGTCCCCTGAGTGGGTGTACACAGATACGATATCAATACAAGGTGTGTACCACTCCTTTTTCTTGGCTAAGATATATCTAACAACTGGACAGACTCCGAAGATGACCTGGCTATTCGAGTTCGTCCCGTTGAACTCTCCAAATGCCCCCGGTGCTGGACGTTCACTCGGAAAGAACACGACGACCTTTGTTCTCGATGTGACTTAGTATTGAAAACCTAGATTGGAACCCAAGGCCATAGAAGAGCCATACACCTCTAAACGTACTCTACATAATCCAACTGCAGCAATAACGTCTCTGTAGAATAATGCCAATATAATCCCAGAGATCAATCAGGAAACGGACTGGCGCTGAGCCAAATGAACTGCGAGTCTGCCACTTGGGCTTGGAACGTATTGCGCCGTTACTGCCATAGCCTTATCCATAGTTTCGAAACCCTCAGTGACATCCTCCATGTACTGAGGCGATTTTAGGAGGTGCGGTGGTGTGGAGCTCGGAGGGATCCTTTGACTAGGGTTTGTCGACGAGGCAACTATGCGGATTATTTCCACGGGATTCTAAGGAGAAGAGGCCAGAAATAAAGGGAGGTAAACAAACATGAATTGGCTATTCATTCGAGTTGCATCCTGACCGTAGGCTTTACTAGTATGTCATTTGTCCACCACTTCATCTACTGTTTTTGCACTTTAATGCTCGCTAAACTCTCGAGCACGTATATGCATCGCATTCGCCCATTATCGGAGAAAGGAACCCATTTCAGTATGTGTGTATGATATGATATAAGTATACGTTTCTAGTAGCTTCTTCCAAACATGGTCCACCTCTTCGCGTCCTTGCCACACGCCGGGCACTTCGTCTTGCCAGGCTCAATAGGAATCCAGCGGGACTGATCGAAGGGGATAGCCAGACTCTTGGCTCCAGCGGAGGGAGCGCGCTCATCTTGGGGCTCCGTGCTAGCGCTAGAAGGCAACCCGATCAGCTCGAGTTGAGAATAAGGTTCGATGAACAGACTTACGATTTGGCACTCCTCTCCTTGATGTCGTCCTCGCAAGCTTCGACCTCACACCAGGGAATGACCGCAACACACTTGTCGTCCAAGGTGGGAACGAGATCATCCCACTTGGTGACCTCCTTGAGGCGGGAGAAGTAGGTATCCTGAGCACGCTTGAACATCTCGTTCTGGATGGTCTCAAGGAGGGCAGAAATCGTGGAAGTAACAGAATCGTTGGTGGGAACGGGGTTCTTAACACCCGTGTCACGACGAACGGTGAGGGTCTGGTTCTTCTTGAGATCTTGGGGACCAATTTCAAGACGGAGGGGAACACCCTATATTCGTAAGTTTCTCAGTCCCCGAATCTGTCAAAAGTCCAAAAGATGAACAAACCTTCTGTTCCCAGTCGTTAAACTTCCATCCGGGAGTGTAACCTTCCCTAAGATCGGCCTTGGCCCTGATACCACCCTCCTTCCTCAACTTCTCAGCAAGCTTCTCGCATTCGCTTTCTATCTTTTCCCTCTCCTCCTGGCCAGTTTTCACAGTGATACCACAGGGGACAACCACAACTTGGACACTAGCAACCCTCGGCGGGAGCACCAATCCCTGGTTATCGCCATGAACCATAACCATGACACCAATCGTCCTCGTCGACAAACCCCATGAGTTCTGCCAAACATAGGTCTTCGTGCCCTTCTCAGTTGCGTCGGGATCCTCGACGAAGATGTTGAACATCTCCGGGCGGGAGAAGTTCTGGCCGAGACAGTGAGAAGTGGCGGCTTGGATACCACGTCCGGAGGTGGGGACGAAGCCTTCGATGGTAGTAGTGTAGAGACCACCAGCGAACTTCTCCTTTTCGGACTTGACACCAGGGATGACTGGGACGGCGAGGAGATCCTCGTAGACTCGGCGGTAGAGCTCAAGGATCTGACGGACTTCGGTGTCAGCTTCGGCTTTGGTAAGGTGGGCGGTATGGCCCTCTTGCCAGAGGAATTCGCGGGTACGGAGGAACGGCTCTGTCAGAACGGTCAAAAAACACGACTGCGCGGGTGTGAAAACAAATGAGCTTACGAGGATTCTTGAACTCCCAACGAACGACGCTGTTCCACTGGTTCAGCTTGAGCGGAAGGTCACGGTGACTCTTGATCCACTTGGCATAGTCTACAAAAAACACTATCAACCGAAACCCATTATCCTGCACATGAGATTGACGTACAAGGGTACATGGCAGTCTCAGAGGTCGGGCGGATAGCAATAGGCTCTTCAAGGTCGCTCTGGCCAGCTCTTGTGACCCAAGCAACTTCAGGAGAGAAACCCTCGATATGATCCTTCTCTCTCTCAAGAACCTTGGAAGAGACGAACATCGGGAAGTAGGAGTTCTGGACGCCTAGGAGCTTGATTTGGGTGTTGAACCAAGCTGTGTTAGATCATCAGACAAGGAATTTCTGCTAGGACGGAAAGAAGCCTACCCTGGATTTCCTCCCAGATGCTATAGGACCATGGCTTGAGGATATAGCAACCGCTAACGCTGTAATAGTCGAGCATGTCGGCCTTGAGCAGAACCTAAAGGAGAAATATGAGAAAAACCTGCTTCATATGATAGTAAAAGTAAAAGAACATACGTTGGTGTACCATGCAGGGAAATCGACCTCTTTCTTAACACCGATAGCGATTTGAACTGCACCTTCAATCCTAGCATCCTCCTTCTCCTTCACCGGAGCTTTCGAGGTCTGCGCTTGTGAAGTGACAGATCCAGCGGTGATCTCAGAGAAATCGAGCTCAGTGAGCTTGTTCTCATCGGTTTCAAGTGAACGGAGGTAGGTAAGGATATCAGATCCTGTGAGGAAAATCGATTGGGAGGCAGAGTTTGCGTGGAGGGCGACTGGGATGGTGGAAGATGAAAGGGACTTGTCAACGATAGTTTGGACCTTGGGGAAGACATCCTTGGTGATAGCGAAGGGGGAGACTGAGTCCTTGTCCAATCCAAAGACTTCGGTCAGCAGGTCTGGAGATGCCAACCTCAGTTCTTTCAGATTCAGAGCTTTCCCAATAGCGCCCGAGTTGGTTTCGGTCAGCTCCCTCGCAATAACGACTACGGGAACTGGGGTGGCAGTTTTGGCGGTTTTGGGTTTATAGACGAGGGTCTTGAGTAGCTCGAAGCCTTTTGAGGCTCCTTCAGCTCCTTCTAAAGCGGTTCTCCATTCAGCTGGAGAAGTCGCGGCTACGTGTTTAATTGTAGCTGTTGTCGGCTTGATAGACAGCGATGAAAGAGTGCTTGTTATCGACTCGACGGACGGCGGAGAGGCCATTGTGGTGATGGTAGAGTATCGAGGCGGAAAAAGTTTGGCGGGTGACTCGATTGGTCTTATCAGATTGAATCGATTCAGAATGAGTCGGCTGACATGATTCGAGCTGCATAACAGCCTCATCACAGCTCCGGCGCTCGCAATGACCTCCTCTCGACGTTGTGGTGGACAGCGAACAACTTGAATTAGCCTATTACACGTCCCTGCCGCCGCCGGGCAACTTCAAATTTCTAATCTACGCGATACAAAGTCGTCTTCTGGGTTTCCAGTGGCTATCGACCTCTCGTCTACGTCGATCGAGATACATAGAAGTTAATCCTATGCGATCCAACGTCGTCCACGGGGGACAGGCAACAACTCTTCGTATCTTGGACCATCTGTCTTTATCATCGTCGTTGTTGGTAGCGCTTATGTAACTTTTTCTTCATTGTTGGCTACACCGCCACGGGCGAGTCGCGTATCCATTTCTCCTTTGGCTGTGGACTGTACAGTCTGGCCTATATAGCAATAAATATGCAGTATAGATAGTAAGTAAATAGCATTGTAAGGTGAAATGAACATCACAAAATGCGTCAACTTGAATGAACTACATCGACATTTTCCATCCTCCTCCTTTCCTGAGCATCTTTTGGCCAATATCCCAGGTTAAGGGAGCCGAAAATGGCAAGCAAAAATGTAAGACCCATGATTATGGCGGAAGCCAGTTCGAGTCCTTCGACATTCACCAAATGGCGAATACTTGGGGTGAACTCTAGAATCTCTCGAATTATCCTGAATACCGCTCTGGCGAGGAAAATGGGACCGATGAAGAGGATTATATTCTTGATGACCTAGAAACATTGATTCAATTTCGTGAGATGTTGATTGGCTTCAAAAAGTGCAGCGAACTCACCGTCTGGTCAAAGAAATAATTGGCGGGGTCCCAGTGGCTCTCTTGACTTGGAGTTCTTCTGATTTTACTGCCAGAAATGATGACGACCAGGACGGTCAATGTAAACACTGCTAGATAGGCGTGGGTTAAATTGTTGTACGTTCGGACCTTTGTCGCTGATCCAGTTGCACCCACGGCGGTCGCGGCAAGGTTAAGGATCAACATCGTCGCCGAGAGTGTCAGACTGAGGATGGTCATTAAAGTAGCGAACCCCTGTCGCTTCGAGGTGTCCAGGCCATAAGACTCTCGAGATGCTCGGGCTGAAAGCAGGGCAAGCAACCCTGCGAGGAATAATGTCTCCGCGAATGGAAGGAGGAATTGTTGGATAAGAAACACTGTAAAGAAATTGACAGTGTCCAGTGTCAACCCTCCGCTGTTTAGCAGCACCAGCACCTGCAGGACATAGTTTGTCGCTAGGATCAGTGCTATTAACAACAACGATGTGGTGAAGAGTTTCCGGCGAGGGAAATCCTCTTCCATTGGTCGTCGCCTCCATACTGAGAGGAAAGCCAGCACTGCCTGAACGATCGTGAAGAAGGCGAAGACAATGAGGAAAAAGATCGACGCAGCAGCGTAACTAGTTATATGCACGTGCGAGCGAACACCAATAGATCTGCCTGTTGGTTGAGCGAGGGCACTCCGAGCTTGCATTAATGCAATGCATATGCTGAGCTGGGCAGAGGTCGCAAACATTGCGCTGTAGAATTCGAGTCGACCACGATTGTTGGTTGCCTTTATACCACCGCACTTCATCCGTACGTATGTTTGCCGACTTCCGGTGGCACACCAATGGCAGTTGGGACCTCAGTTGGCTGTGCTATACCAACCTTCGTGCCGAGAGGCCGTTCTGTCTGTCGAAAGGCCCTTGGAATCCCATAGCCAAATACTTCACCAGTCGTTGGAAGAGAGTCTCTTCTCAGCGGTCGGGGATAGACCGCTGGCTCTGGAATCCATTTTCAAATTATATCGCGGTTTATTATTGTGAGTTTCTGTTCGTGACCAGAGCGAGCCAGCAGACAGGCACCTCGTGAGAACTTTGTGTTTGCAGAATGAATGCTGTGTAGTGGTGTGCAGTCTAATATTAGACAGCTTGATCAGGACGCGTACGGCGAGACCACACATCTGAAGATTTTGAACTCAAGAACTAACTGACCTGAGCTTCAGGTCTGGCTTCCCCTCATTTAGACGCGAGGACATACTGCAATTGCAGTCGATGACAAAAAAAGGCTGCAATACTAGCGTAACTAGGGTTCGAGAGAGTCTAATCTTCTTTGTTTTCTTGATGTTTCCTGGCACCAGCGTTAGAGTTGGAGATTGAGACACCGGGACGAGGGAACTCACCACATCTATTTCCTCATCAGTAAGATCCAAACTCCTCTTTTTCGGTTCCATTTCACGTACCCTTTCAGATAAAAGCTTCAGGGATGGGATATGCTCATGCCTGGCTGCGTAGAACGTGAGCGAGTTTCCCGCCATATCTCGAATTGTAGGGTCGAAATCATCGCGTTCAAGGAAAAGCTGGACGATTGCCGCGGCCTCTGCTTCTGACTCCCTCCCTCTCGAGTATTGGTTTATGACCCAGTAAAGAGGAGGCCGGCCATTGCTGTCTTGATGATTAACATTAACATCTTTGCGCCGCAATAGCGCCTCGACTGCTGGACGATCATGCTCCTTCACAGCATAGGACAACGCTGTATATCCTTCTTCATCGGCAACATTCATGTCGAGTTCCTCCCGCTGAAGCATGGGACCTATCGCTGATGTGCCTCTGTTGTGCTTCGCAACCATCGTAAAGACCTTCGGATGATCAACTTCGAGGTTTGATTGCTCCAATAGCAGCTGGAGTGCGGGAATATGATCGCGTATGGTGGCCCGATAGATGGGTGAGAAGCCACTGGCGTCTTGAAGGTTGATGTTGATACCACCGTGAGTCAAAAGTAGCTTCATTACGACAGTATGGCCCCCCTCAGCCGCCAACGAGAGTGCCGTCCGCCCTTCGTCGTCTTGTGAGTCCACCTCTATGTCGCTGTTGCGAAGCAGGAGCTCCACTACTTCCGCATGTCCGTGCTCTGACGCCCACGATAACGGAGCCCGGCCACTGTCATCCTTTGCGTTTACGTTTGTGGCATTGTTTCCAAGCAGTAACTCGATAATGGACGCTTTGCCGACGATACATGCCCAACAAAGGGGGGACCGACCTTTCTTGCAGGGCAAGTTTAAGTCAATATTCTTGTGCTCAAGCAACCGTTTGACGACAGATTCGGCGCCAAAACTAGCGGAGTAGGACAGTGGCGACATGCCGTCGTTATCTTGTCGATTCACATCCGTCCCCCCATAATCGATGAGCTTCTGTACAACCGTCTCCGTCACGGAATACTTGATTGCGAGCAGCAAGGCAGAGTTGCCTTCGTTGTCACTGATGTTCACGTCTACACCAGGGTGCTCCAGAAGCACTTCAAGGGTTTCAACATGTCCCATAACCGCGGCCCAGCTGCTGGCTGTTCGTTTACTGCGATCGAAGGCATTAACATCAACGAGTGGCGTCGCCGGCCACGGGTAGGGAAGAGGGCTTGTGTCACCGTCCTTGATTTTGGGATGGTGTGTCTCCTTCTCTAGAATAAGCTTTACAGCATCAACTCGCCCGAGTCGAGCTGCAGCGATCAAGGGTGTCATACTTTGGAGAGTCGAAGGGGTAGTCGTGAACTTGTCCAGCAGGACCCTCAGAGCATGTGTTTGTCGATGATATATCGCTAGGAATACACCGGACCCTTCATCACCTGGGCCATCGAGCCAGGCTGCCATATCCTGGTATAGGACATACCGGAAACTCAGTTTCGTTCCCGGGTGGTTTGCCTGTAAGAAAGCCAGGATCTCGCCCGTTAAGGCTTCAGCTTCATCTCCGGCCGAAAATTCTTTTTGAGCGTGAGATCCCCAGTGCAAAGCGGCATAGTCGTAGAAAGAATGGCTCTGACGTAAGTCTTGAACGATAGAACGTGTGGAAGCCGGTATCCAGAGGCTCCTATCGTTGGGGATGCCAAAGAAACAGCTTCTCGATAAATAGTTGAGGCAGGTCCGGACAATTGCGCTGTAGGCAGAAGGGAAGCATTCATGCTTGTGGCGTTCAAAATATTCTTGAGTGGTATAATCTTAGAAGAGAGTTCAGAGAAGGCACGGCTCAATTCAAAGTTGGTACTTACGAACAAAACTGATCGTATTCTGTTCGTGTTGTATGACGACGAGACCGGCACATGCAGCGGTGATGACAGATGCTTCAGTCACGTAGTCGTCAATGTTTGCTTTTCCTGCTTTGGTGGCCAAAGCATGTTGGAGTTCCTTCACAGAGAGCGGCCGGACCGCACACGCAATCCACATGAGAGCGAACATGGCAAGTTCCCTGCGACGTTCGCTGTGCCTACGAATACGGTCCATGACGTAGGCGTATGTCTGATCGACTCCGTCCGGTAAGGCTTTGAGAGCATCTTTGACGTCCCCAGGGCTTGAGTGCTCGACCAAAGAGCTCATGTGTAGTTCGGCCATCAGAAACCTGTATCTAGCGGTGAATATGAATAAATGTATTGAATTAGACGGTTTTACCTCCCCTTGGCAGCAGTCTTCACCTCCTTCACAATCGTTTCAGTCAGGGTAGGGGTGAGAGTGAAACAGAACTCCTGGGCCTTGATGCGACCGAGGAGGTAGTTATCCATGTCACTGTCAAATGCATGGATTTCCCTCTTGGTCGCCCCTAGATCCTTGAATATTTTCTCCATTTCTCCAAGGATACGAGAAGTCACAAGCAACTTGACACCGTTATTTAGAGAAAGGAGTAGGTCAAGAATGCCTTGTATCTTTGCGTCGCTGTATTGTTCCAGGTATTCGTCGAGTGCATCCAGCACGATGAAGGTAGTGTCATAAGATTGAAGAGATTTAGAAAGGGCCTCTTGAAGCTCTTCTAGGCTAGCATGCGTCTTCCTGGTCTTATGGGATTCGTAGAGGTCGTCATATATCGATGCAACGCCTGAACTGGTTCCATGTCGGTACATTTGCCTTGACAATGCCCCAAGGACGGTCATCAAACTCTGCTGTTTCTGCATCGTATAGTTGAAGTAGATGAAGAGGACGGCTTCTCGAAGATTGGCACGTGCATGTAGGTGGTTGATAGCGGAAGACCTGATAGATAGAGTCAGTCCTGGGGCGGTTGGCGGGCACAAGAATAGACCTACGCTAGAACTGTTTTGCCCACACCAGCTAACGAGCAATTTCAGAACGAGGAGTCCGCGATGGTGAAGAAGGTACCTCACGAATTCCGGGACACCACAGGACTCTAGTATCTGGCGATGAACACCACGATGCGTACTCCTCAGAGGCCACGAACCACTCTCCAGTGTTCTCGGCTCGCTTTTTGGCCACATCGTTGTGTGTTAGCTGGTAGTCCATGGAGGACAGCCATTCCAAGGTTTCTCGCTGGTGATCGACTGCATTCTGGAGATCAGGTACCATGAAGTGTACAGACACCCATATACTCACCAGAATCTAGGTAGGTTGAGCGAGAGTGTTGTAGTGTAGAGGGAGAAATTACGCACAGTTGATTGTCCAATTGTCTCCAGCAACCTCATTGAACGTTCCCCCAAATATGTTGAGGCTGTCGTCACCTCCTATTGCCTTTGATCCTGTAAGGACAAAGTTGAGTATGCATGAAGGTAGCCGTGAGTGGATGGCGCGACTAACCTGGGACTTGGTTGCATCCCTCTTTGCTTGAGGGAGTAGTTAATGATCGAGGGTCACTTCCGAGGGCCGCTGCTCCCTGGGTTGACGTGGAAGCACGGAACGATTGGATGGCTTCTGAAAGCCGCGAAGATAATCTCAGCGATGCCTCTACGGCGTGACAACGAGAGATATTACACACCACTTTCCCGAATTGCATCAAACGATCCCAGCTTCCAGCATGTCAGAAAGAGTGCCCGGAAGGTTTTATCCTCCTGAAGTAATTTCTGGCAAAACTCTATGATCGTACCAGTCTGGGTTGTTGAGCCGGCGTTCAAGAAGATGTCCTTCAAGAGCAGAACCTCAATCCCTTCTCTCATGACTGGGGGTAAATTCGAATATGCTGCCCATGGGTACTGTTCCAGAAGTTTGCCATCGTTGTCCATACAATCGTTTGGGCCTGGTAGTACAAGAGAGAGAAGTGTTTGGGAATCTCAAACTGCTATACTGTATAAAGAAGCATCCCACGCATAAGCGCTCGTACACTGGGTTGCAGTGAAAGACACTGCCAAATGAATTGAGTGTCCCTGAAGGTCCAACTCAATTGACCGGCCAATTCGGCACAGCCAGCAGTGGCGCGGACCACGGGGACGCAAATGCAGTTCACCTGCCAATGAACAAATCATATATAATCTATACTAGGTCTACTGCACGAAGGCTTTTCTTATCGTCTGAAGGCAACGCGGCTTCAAGGTGAGGGGAACTGTCGTATGAACACCGTACAGGGGTGATGGTCCTCAGTTCAGCCCCGTCCATCTCGTCTGTATCTACAGTCCGAAAGTGCAAAGTAGAGAATACAGGCGCAGGGATTTCCGAGCCACCTGGAATCGTGCCATGCTTCCCCGACCTCAGGTTTATCAATAAACGCGTGGTCAGGATACAAGTGAACGCCAGGAAAAGGGGTACTCCGCTAGCGTTCACGATACCCTACAAGATCTCCCTCAGCGATGATGGCTATCGGAGATGGATGAGACTTACCTGGTCTGTGCTCCAGAGAATTAAGTTAAGTAAATAGGTGAGGAACAACCTGGAAAAGAGTTAGTAGATGCCATTATATAGCAAATTCATGCCAATGCTGGACATACACGACAAAATAAATAATAGAGTCCTCGCTGACCCGCCGCATGAGGGAAATGGCAAAGGTGTTTGACGGTCGGTGTAGCCAAGCTTTTCGGAGCGCCAGGACAAGAAAACCAGTCTCAGCCAACAGGACAGTCGCGTACCAGAGGAGTGGTCGGTAGTGATATGACGGATTCACTGACGATCCAATGCCACAAATGGATGCCATTCCGAGCTCGAAAGTGGCGGCTTTGTAACAACCCATGAGCCGACGCCTGGAACAGACATTTGAACTGAACGAACCTATCCGGGACTGAATCGATCCGAAAGCCATGAACAGCGATAGCCCGAGTATGGCGCTAAATTCCACGGCCAAGTAGGCTATCTATGGGTAGAAAAGATCCCAGGCATGAGTGAGCCAAAGATGCATAGTCGAGAACCGAATCTCCATACCAAGAAAATCCGGATTTTCTTCGTAGATCCATACATAGCGTGGAGTCTAAGAGCGAGTATTGCTGCTGAGTTTAGAACTTTACCACTTCATCACAAGCAGAAAAACTCGCTTACCATGTGTAATAATTACTTGAGAATCCAGAAAAAAGCAACAGGTGATGAAGTATTGTCTGCCTGCAGATGACATAAGTGTCTGTGAGTGCGATAGGTGAAAGTAGCTTACAACTGTAGCCCTTGTTAGCAAGGTTGCGTAACCGATACACGAACCACTCACAGCTATGCATCCCCAAACATCATGTTAGCAATCGAATGGTTCTTGGGGGAATCGGGGGTCTGTCGTACCTTAGCGGAGGTCATGGGTTGGAGGAAGACTGCCAATTGGTCAGAACCGCGAGAATCAGTGCATGTCGTAAACCTCAATGCTCACCACTCCCTGCAAAACTGGTTCCGTGAGTTATGGATTTTCTGGATAGTGGCCATATTAGAGTTGGGCTTACAAGAGGAAGACCATGGTGATGTATCTGTTCTACGGTATAGGTGAGTATTTCCCCCCCATCCGCTAGCCATAAATAGCCCTCACAGCCAAGAACAGGAATTTTGTCAAAGTCCACGGCCGTTTCTATCTGTCGTTGTGAGCACCGTTTCTCGCCGACGACATGAGACGACTTACCCAGAAGAGATCAATCTAGCAGCGACACATTCTCAGTACGCAACGCTATATACCGTGGAAGTCACCTACTTCGCCTTCGAAATGCTGGACTGTAGTTGTGGAGAGTCAGAGATTAGTTAGGGAGGTTATATGCATTGATGAAGCCACGCACACCATTCATATAGCACTAGGGCTATACTCGCAGCTACGAACAATCAGAGTTAGAGAAGTCCTGTCTTGATCTAATTGAGGCCTTTAATTCAACGCACCATAGGACATACGAACCACATTCGCCCCAGTCTGTGGTGAGGTCATACCCGTCGGAAAGCATGGTCACGAACCCTTCAGCTCTGGGCCGCTTTATAACAAGCTGCCCATCGAGCAATCCGGTGTAAATTACTGATCATAATCATTGCGACTCAGGGACTACCCATGTCGTGCAATGAGGAAACTGTCAGAATATGTCGCATGGTTTCGTGGTAAGCTGGAAAGCGCTTGAGGCGAGTTGAGCCCGTCAAAATGCAGAACAAATGGACATCGATGCTGTCAGAGGCACCAAGGAAGCAGTCGAGAGTGTCGTTTCAAGCTCCAATTCAGGCAAGACCAGAGTTTACTTATGTCCGAATGCAAAGAAGATTACGAGCCAGGTCGTCATGACATGATCTCGACTGGTTGACTCGCCACGGCGATACCGGCGGCATCAGAAGCTTCCGCTTACGTTCAAGTTACTTGATTGGCTATTTCAATTGGACCTCGCTCAGTTTGTCCATGACGGTGATGGCATTCCCCATGCCGAGTGCTATCATCTTGGCTAAAAATCCGGACTTCAATTCAAGTAGATTTGCTTCAGCAGTGACCGACTCCAGGCAGAGAGTGTTTAAATTTCCATGGCCGGTGAAATCAACGTATCATTTTATGGCAGCTGCGGCAGAATCAAGGGACTACCCCGTATTTCTCTGCCTAGATATGATCCAACTGCAAAGCTCATCACTGGCGAATACGTAGTCTACAGTGTACACCTTGACATATGGAAATTCAGGAGATTCCAAGATAAACCAAATTCTGATGTCATTTCGGATATCAAGCAATTTGGACATTCTCCTAAACATCCGGGGTACTCGGCCGGAAAAAATTCCACTTTATCGTGACCAATGGCAATTCTTGCATTGACCAGTCAAATCAGCGCTGAACGTGAGCTGACGACGCTAAGACAACACCCACATGCTGATCCGCCTCTCCCCAAGCATAATTATAGCTAGCAAAGCCATGATTATGTGATACCTCGGTGCTTTGGGTACCCAGAACCAGCGTAGATACATTATTGGCGAGTCAATTGAATTATTCGTCTGAGAGGAGAGCAATCAGTAGTAATGAGGCCCATCGAAAAGCGTGAACTTTGTCTGATAGTACGGGGCGGCGCTGTGACCTTTGGTAGTCGTTTCATACCTGCGTTTTAACCCCTGATAACATGGGCATGTACTGGCCAAGGTCAGCGATCCATGGTTTACACTCTTCAGAAGCCCCCATGCAGATAGGTGGAAAGAGCACAGAAGGCAACTGGAGTCGACAAAACACGGAATCAGATATCCCGATCAGTCGATGGCCGATTGAGGTCGTGTGCGCACTTCCCCAAGGATGTGCCAACGCTGGACCAGCCGACCAGAATGAAAAAAAGCCGACGGCTCACAATCCAATATTAGACCGATGATACGGTAATCCATTTAAATCATTTAAATTCTCGTTTGAATCTGCCCCATAACCTTCAAAGGTACTTGAGCGTTGTGATGATACATTTAAATCTGCAATGAACTTGAACACACATTAAAATGAAGTACAGCAGCGGCATTTAAAGGTATTCGAATGTACATTTAAACCTAACAGACACCTATTTAAATGAATAATGACAGTAGTTTAAACTGTCTGCATTTAAATGGAGGCACGACATGGAGTTTAAACCATTGAAATGGGGAGTTTCCATGTGTCTCCCGCGTCGCCAGGATCCATCACTTCCACCGCGGAGTGCCATGTACCGTTTCGTCTAATGGCATGAGTACACAGAAGTGATGATAGTAGAACAGCTCGGCGTACCTTGTTTGAACGTCTCGTCTTCCCGGTACTGCTAACAGCTGCTTCCTCCAATGATTTCCTGCCATCAGCGGCGGGAGCCTTGGCCGTAAATGTTTGGTTGGCGCGCATCAGGACGAAGGAATGATGGATTTGCCAGTGGTAGCGACTGGCGCGTTGAGAGATGCTTCGGGGGCAGCGTGTGCCACGAGACTTGGAGAACGGTGGCGGCGATCAAGAAGAGACTCGGTCTCAAACCCACCGCCTGGGCTTTATATAGTTCGATTGTGCCATCAATGGGCCACTTGTCGAAAACAATGGAGGCGACGCGCTTTGCCTGATTATACTTCCAAATCCAGAAATTCACGTGATACGACTATTGTGGCCAAAGTCCAGATATGCATCAACTTGACAAGTGCCTTCGTTGTTCTCTCCGACTCGTCTATTCCTTTCCATGTCCTCGCTCTAGATTGTACGTACGTATAGCCCACAGCTCTCACCAGTCACCAGATCTGACATTCTAGTTCTTTTCTGCAAGCCTCAGAGTACTACTGTGACCCAACCAATCAACGACGACGTGAGCCGTCGGGTTACAGAGAATGACCCACAGCAGCCCAGAATTTGCGGTCATAGCGTGTAAAAGCTGAGAGAAGGCCCGGGGATTCTCGAGATAATCGGCTGCATCTTGGAAAGGGAGAAGCCTAACGAATGGAGTGTGGTGACTGATAATCGCATCCCGTCCAGCTTGCAATCACACCGAGGTATTGAGACCTGGATCCATGGGGATGACTCGCGTAGTCAGTTTCAAAGATGACCATCTTGAATGGTCGACGCCACATCAGGCGCAGCCTCTCTATGTTTAGCTATCAGCACAGAGAACCTGGAGGGGTGCAACTAACATATACAATGTGCGACTGTTGCACATCCGGCATTAAAGAGAGGGCTGACAATATATGCGAAATGGCATCTCAAAAGTCAGAGGCAGGAGACTCTGCGGAGTGTGCATAGAGCTTCCTGGAGAAGAGCTTTTAAACTGCCGCCATACCCGAGCGCTAAGGCCGTTACGACCTTCCCATGAGCAAATAGTAGAGTCAAAGAATATGCTTATACTTCTTTCCGAGAGAAGGAAATCTGTAGCGTGGAAAGGAAAGCCTCCCCTGGAGAGCCAGAGCAAAGAGGCTCAAAGTCTGACTTCCGAATCCCGAACCAATTACCGACACGCGGCCACGTGCTTAGCGCGTCGCATTGTTTGCCTTCATTTGTTCTTCACTGATGGCTCCACGTGATGTTGGGTACAGGTCGAGATTTCCTCACTGCTGCTTGCCTTCTGTTCACCATTGTCGTCGTCTTGCAGCCATTCCCCGCATTTTGAAGTCAAAATACACTGTTAAGGCCGGCAATGTCATCTGCACTACCGGTACGTAGTCCTATCATAATTTCTGGAATGTAATTCTGACCTGTCACTCTGACATAGGCTCGACGAGTGACCAGGACGACTCGGACTACAGTCGCGAAAGATAATGAAAATGCCAATGCACGACTTTCGAGAATATCAACGCGTACAACAAAAACTGGCTCTAGCGCAGCTGATGCCAATGCCACCGGCGGGACCAAGAGTGTCATTGGTGGCACAGCAGCTTCTCGGGCAAAGTTGAATGCTCTCAGCGAGAAGAACAGCAATGTAACAACCGAGGCTCCGGCAGGAAAGCGTAAACGCGAGGCTCTAGGGGAGCTGACAAGTCAAGTTACGAATAACCGTGGAACTACAAGGGCTAAAGGGGGCGATGTCGAAACCAAGAAGGAGAAGTTCGACGGTGTTGTTCTGAGGTCGAAGCCTCAGTCGACCCGCCAACCATTACGCACTGTCGGAAAGTCCCAACGGGAGAACATCGTTACTAAGCCCCTTTCGACTAAGGATACCAGGGCCACCAACGCGATTAGGGTGGAAGATGATCATGCTATGGCTGTTGATCCACCTCAGCCTTTACCAAGCATCGCTGTTCGAAGATCTGTTGTTTCGAAAGACGTTGCAACCACGTCCTCCACAACTCGGCGTTCAGACCTCCGTGGCCGGAACTCGCTACGTTCGACCGCTACTGCTCGGGTCCGAGTTGAGGAAGAGGTCGATGTTGAGCCTGTCTTCAAGAAAAGGCGGACCTCTTCGGATGCTCCTGAAGAGGACCCTATCGCAGCGGAGGAAGCTCGCCAGCTGGCTGAAGAGGAGGCTGCAGAGGCCAAACTCCAAGCTGAAATTGAAGCTTATGCGGACGAGCCTGAACACGAACCTGATGGTCCATTCTGGGATGACCTCGATGCCGACGACAAGGACGACCCTTTAATGGTTAGCGAATATGTCGGAGAAATCGTCCAGTATATGAAGCAGCTTGAGGTTGGTTTACCTTCATCTTGAGTTATACTTGACGCTCATTCAATCCGCCTTTAGGTGGCTACAATGCCGAACCCAAATTACATGGAAAGCCAAAAGGAGCTTGCATGGAAAATGCGCGGCATCCTTACGGATTGGCTTGTCCAGGTCCATTCCCGCTTTCGCTTGCTCCCAGAAACCCTCTTCCTTTGCGTCAACATCATTGACCGCTTTCTCTCTGCTCGTGTCGTCTCTCTGGCAAAACTCCAGTTGGTTGGAATTACTTGCATGTTCATTGCCGCAAAGGTCGAAGAAATTGTTTCGCCCTCTGTTACGCACTTCCTCATGTGCGCGGATTCTTCATACACCGATGCCGAGATTCTTCAGGCGGAAAGATACATTCTGAAGACACTTGATTGGAACTTGAGTTACCCAAATCCGGTGCATTTCCTCCGACGCGTCAGCAAGGCAGACGATTACAATGTCAAAGTACGCACGCTGGCAAAGTACCTGCTAGAGATCGCATGTCTGGAATGGCGCTTGATCGCCGCGCCTCCATCTATTATTGCTGCTGCCGCAATCTGGCTTGCCAGGCTGGCACTCGGTCAAGAAGTTTGGGTAAGTGCCACAGTCGCTATTTGGGCTACTTTGAATTCTAGTACTAACAACTCTATTAGACCGCGAACTTGGCTCACTACTCATCGTATCCGGAGCGCCACCTGATCTCGACCGCGAACTTGATGGTGAACTATATCCTCAAGCCTATTCGGCATGAATACTTCCACAAAAAGTACGCTGGAAAGCGATATTTTAAGGTACCTCAGTTCAAGTAATACTCGCTGGACCCAACTGATTTTGTTACTTCCATAGTCAAGCGAGTTCATGAGAAAGTGGGCCCTAGAGCGGTGGGAGGAAGGTTCAGCCGTGGACCTGAACGCGGAACTACCTAGGATCAAGGCGGAAATCCGGTTGGTCAGGCAGGCAGAAGAACTTCGGCAAGAGGAGCATGCAGGGCTTTCCCCTTTGGAAGAGGAGTGAGCAGAATCACCAAATCAATATACCCTCGATGGCCTTTGTTATGGACTTCTTGCAAACCTCCTTCATCCTCCTTCGGATACATATGACATGAACCATCTATGCTCGCATGCCCCGCCCCGCCCTTTCTTGCATTATCATCCTCCTCCCTCAATTTAGCATATTCCCTTTTGCGAGGCGCATACCTTTGGTTCAAACGCTGCTCTCCCGGCACAAGGACTGTCGTCGCGTTTCCTGAACCAGATGCTTTCGTAGCTTTCCAGCCGCTTCGCTCTCAATGCATCACACCCTTCCGTTGCAGGCGCTGTCTCCCTTCACCCACAATGTATTATGTTAAGCACAAGTTTTCTAGCTTTTATTCCTGCATAGATCGAGCATTCTATTTTATTTACATACCAAGCCACTGTAAAAGCGAACTCGAGCCCTAATACTGCAAGTGTACTATTGGCAATACAATGAATTTGACCTATTAGCGTCTAAAGTAGTATGAATACAGTCTAAATTTGAAGAGTACAGTCCGCGGAATGCGATTGAAAACGACGTTTACGTTGAGGCCGGTTCCGCCTCACTCGATCGAAGCCGTTGAATAGGATCCCCTTCATATCCCAACTGGCCCTTGCCATACTGGCGGAGAAGCTCCGAAATCTTCATCCAATCCTCCCTCCAGTCGAAGTCATAGACGCTCGACAGGTGTGGGAATACTGTCTTCAGGAAGACAGTCAGTGCGACAGGATGGCTGAGCTGCCTGACAGCATTTCCGACCCCAAGGTTCTGCAGCTGAGGGGTGAAGATTGCGGCCAAGGACGGCATCTGTCGACGAGTGGTAACAGGCTGGAGAGCTACGTTGAAGCTCTCCAAACCAGGCCAAAGGGCGGCAACGTGGAGGAGACCATCCAAAGTGACGCACTTCCTCCATGCGACGTCCCCGCCATCAAGATCCAAAACCCGCATATTTGGCCAGGCTTTGGCCAGAGTTTCAATTGCGGCATCATCGATGCAGAATTCCAAAGCCCAGTCTGAGCAGACTTGGACTTCCTCGATGTTTGGGAAGCCGAGGATGTCTTCGAAGGACTCAATGGTGACGAGGGAGGTGATAGAGGCGAGTGTGGGGCCGCAGGTGTCTTGGAAATATATCGACTTTAGGGCGGCAGAGCAATGCTTCTTGAGAGCTCGGAAGAATGTCTGAGGGTCCTCCGGTAATCCGTCCTCAAGGACCAGACCGAAGTTGACGGATCGTAGTGACTTTGCCCCAATTATAGAGAGCAGGTCTGACAAAGTGGATATGGTGTGGCTCTCCGTGCCCAGGTGATGGATATTTGGGAATGTGATTGAGTCCTTGGGTAATGTCCGGAGAAGGTCTTCAACTGTGTTTGCGGTATGCAAACTTCGTATATTGTTGCGGTTAGCTAACTGCGTGAGCACGTCGTCCGCTAAACGAACTCGGGGACAGAATAGGACCTCCAGATCGTTAAAACCAGTGATTGCTTCGGAAATAGGAGAGGCGGAGAGTGGGACCTCTCCAGAAAGCTTGAGCACTCGCAGTGAAGGATAAAAAGACGCCAAAGCGCTGAATATCTCCGCTTTGCTCTTGCTCTTCCGTTTGTGCGGGTAGTGAACTACTTCAAGCTCTTTCAAGCCGGAACCTAGCGGGTACCGCAGGCTGAGGAACTCTCCGCCTCCGCACCGGTATGCATGTAGGTTTTCGAAGGGTAGAACGCCATGGGTTGAAAGTTCCTTGTATACCCAAACGTCTATCTTGCACCTGTCGGAATGAAGTTGAGGATGAATTGGGTAACCTAGGCGTCGAACCCTGGGTGCGTAGAACTTGCAGCGAAGCCAATCGTCAGGTTTGGTGTCACGTCTGAGTTCCTATAAGCTAATAGTTAGACAAGAGCTGCTAAAAGTATGACTGTACGTACGAGAACACTTTCTCCCTTGACCTTGACGACTTCCCAAGCATCTGAAGGCAGACACCGGATGAGTGGAGACCAACTCGGTAATGTGCACCACAGCAGGTCCAGCGCTGGCTTTTGCAAGGTTTTGCAAGCCAAAGATAGGGAGACTAGACTCTTGTACCCAATTGCATCCTCGTACAGTATGTTGAGTACTATGTCGAGGATTTCTTGGATGTTGAAAGCAAAGTGCATCGTCTGCAGTGCCCCAGCTCAGGCACTGCTCCGGCAACTGATTTGAGGGAAGAGCGACTTCCCCATTCGGACGATAGTCGGCCGATCATTCAAGCCGATGAAAAAATCCAGTGATTGAATGAAATCGTAAAACAAATGAAGTCGTAAAATACCAGAAAAAAATATGCAATGAATGAAGGTATGTATAGTAATGTTCACGATGGCCGCTCAATTTGGGAAGTAGTCTTCAACAAGGTTGTTAATGCCATACTCCGTCGAGGGATAGCTGTGTTCAAAGGCAAGCTCGGGATCCGTCTCATAGCCGTATTGAGCTAGCTGCTCAGTAAATGGTGTTGGTAGCGGGGGTCGATCGCTCGGAGGCGCAAAGTCAAGAGAGGAGTAACTCATGCCCTGTATAGCAGATATGACCCGCTTGAGAATAATCTCATTCACCCTAAATGAGATTCATAATTAATCCCGGTCCGACAATTAAAAGCAAAAATACTACACACTCGTGAGGGTGAGTAACCATCGCAAAGTGGGATCCGGTGATTTGATGAAGTATGACATCCTGGTGGCCGGCTTCCCGGAGCTGGGTAGCGAGGGATTCGAGTTGTGCAGTCTCACCTCCATAGGCAACGTCCCCAGTGGAGTGGATTATGCTGACAGGAGCCTGGAACTGGAGATCCACGGGTGAGGTGGGTACATTGAACGGGAAAAATCTCAAAGGACCACATACCTTCGAAAGCAACTCTGTGCTGATCTCCTTCTCATCCACGATCCAGTCGACTGCGATAACTCTTGCTTGAGCCAGATGTGCTGGTGATTCTCCCCAGTTTTTGATTGCGTAGAGCACGAGTTTGTTGATCAACCTGACGCGATTTAGTATCATATGGTCACTCTTTGGAGCACGACTTACGGTGTCGTAAGTCGGTTATCTATTGAGCTGAATAGGAATTGAAGTCCTCCCTGAACAAGCTCGCTTAGGTATTCCGGGTCCACGTTGTCTGACGAAACAGGTCGGCCATCCATCCTGAAGCTCGCGGAAAGGAAATCGAAAAACTGGAGTCGGCCCTCCAAGGATGCTTCCGGCTACATAGGCGAAGGAGAGAGAAATCAGGACCTCGTGTATGTTCATTTGGCAATTTGCCTACCTCTTTCGGTGGGGGGTGGGAACATAGTGTCGTAGACAGCACAAGTTCCGGGTGATGGATACCAAATTGAAGGCAAATATAGGTGCCCATTGACACTCCGAAAAGATGGACCGGCGGTACATTGAGTGCTCTCTGGGGTGAATTTGAATATTAGCGGCAACGTGTTTGTGGCACCGGAATGACCTCACCATGAAGTGAAACACGTCCTCAGCTGCAGCTTCCAGCGTATAGCGCCCTCTCTCGACAGGCCCAACAGTGTCACCTTGAGCTCGCAGATCGATAGCGATCATGTTGAACTTGGCTCGTAAATGAGGATCTGAGAACTGTGCTTTCATCGACGCGTTAATATGTACCTAAACATCGATAAAGTTCTGAACTACCTTCAAATATCTCTTTACAACTCCATTCCGCGTGAATGAACAGGATGCAAGGCAGACCGGGAGTAATCGCATCTGTGGTATCTGAGGAGGGTGTAGCGATAGAGTAACACATCTCCACCTCGCCGGTGGGTGTATTCAATGAGATGAGGGGCATGGTGAGTTGGATCAGAGGAGGATTAACGATACTCGAGCGTGTTCGTAAAAAAACGCGTGTATTTAAGGGTGCTCCCAGACTAAGGGACAGATTCCGAGTGGAATTTCGGATTTGATGCCGTTTGGGTAAATTGAATGCGGAGAGCAGCATGATGTGTGTACAGCCACCGGAAAGGGGGGCAAATGGAAGACTGATCCCCATCAAGATCTCCATCCACTCGACCTTCCCGTGGATCCGTTGAAAGTGCAGGAGATTCTGAGTAGAGGTCGAGACAGGCTTCTGCAGAGAGCAGTTGATGAAGATTTACCAGCGGGACGCTGTTTGCTTTTCCCCTGTACAGAACGAAGGCGTTTTCAAAATACACAGACCGGTCCAAGCTGACTCAAACTTTGCTTGAACCACTGTGTCGGGAGAATCAAATGATTCTCATTTGCGTCGACCGAGCATAGAGAAGGACAGCTATTTGATCAATATATTTGTCGGAATTGCTTTGGGTCTTTAAAGTGGCCGTCTGGCTAGATTTTGAGCGTTTTTGACGGTCCAGATCAGCTTTGAATAGAAGACATTGGAATTTGCAACGCAGTCTGGTTAGTTCGAATCAGAAGCTCCCTGGCAGTGGAGTCCTGCCCACGACCTGTGTTATTTCAACCTCTACGTGCCGAGTCTGTTCTGATCCCGGCTATCGAGGCTGCACCACCCATCCAGGAGCAATGATATATGCAATCAGATTGGGCTATATGCAGCCAATGAGGAACGTCGAGGGAGAGATTTGAGTCCCGTTCTGTCCCGTCCATTCCCAAGGAACTTTCTGTGAACTTTGAACTACCGGCTAAATAGGAACCGGAAGTTCAGAAATGATGTTGGGGTTTGGATCTCTTCGTACGACACATGAGAATTGCGTCCTGGAGGTATACTTTTTACAGCAGCGACAAATGTTTTTGGTTTCTGGTGAGAAGCTCCAGCACCCGGGCCCCGCCCGTTCCAATCAGGTTTCAACCGTCGAGACGTGGGCCGGAATCGTGCCGCTGTGGACATGCAAAGGTAGACGAGGGCATCCAACAATGTGCTTCAAATCGATTGTAAGCGTGATTTCCTGACGATATCTTATCTCAAATTCTGGAGCCGTCTTCCAGGTCAAACATCATGATTTGCCAGTGGATCCCCCACGGAACTCCAAACCAGGGAAGCCGGATGCTTACATGATCTGCATTTCTGGCCGTTGGCAACGGTATCTTTCCATTCTTCTGGTCAGCAATCCACAAGTTCTCTCTCGGGCTGTAGATCTTCTGAGCAGATGGAGATCCTTGTTTATGAGGGAGCGAGAAAACTGGATCTTAGCTCAACCACAGCACCTTCCACCCGCCTAGTCCCCGATTAGGTCAGCAACATCTAGTGATTGCCTATTTGACGTTTTCTTTTGCAACCTGTTCGCTGGCCAGAATCCATGTTACTGCCTCTAGCATTCCTTCAGCTCATCAACCGTCTCTCGACACCATGAGCTCGAGCTACATAACCACAGGCCTCCGAAGTCCACCGCTGAAGTCTATCTTGCGGACCCGTCGGCCAGCACGGTCCATACAGATCCAACCGCTACCACGCAGCTTGTCTGATCGAATACCACCCGAGATTTTCGAAATCATCATGGAGCATCTAGTCCTGCTCGGCTCAGTACCTCTGAGCACCTGCTCACTCATCTCTAAAAGTTGGCTCAATGCCACCAGGCACCTCTTCCTCGCATCGGTCGCGGTGGACAGACGGAAGCTTTTAGACCTCTTGCGTATCCTCGAAGCACCAAATTCCACCCTGAGGACATTTATCCGTCACATCTCCATTAACAACAACTCTGG
The DNA here is from genome assembly GCA_944990035.1 of Clitopilus passeckerianus. NCBI lineage: Eukaryota > Fungi > Basidiomycota > Agaricomycetes > Agaricales > Entolomataceae > Clitopilus > Clitopilus passeckerianus. The sequence continues at coordinate 725,786 of CALYLX010000145.1, forward strand.
GTTGGTGCTGAACGCCCGTGTAACCCAGGACGACCTAAATTCCCCACAAATCACGAACTCTATTCCCGTTTTGATGGGCCAATTGGCGACATTCTCAGCACTCACGTCTATCCGTTTTGCATGGATGGAGGCCGAGCTCACCGATTACTTCCTACGCGGCATCGTAGTGGGAGGGAGATTTAGCGGCTTGAGAGACCTGGAGTTCACCTCGTGTTCCTTCATAACACTGCACACTTTCATTCACGGTATTTGTGCGCTCCGAGACCTTCAAAGGCTCGCGCTCATCGACTCCGAATGGTATGAATCGGGGGTGCCAGAAGACGACGGTGCTCCCATAACGTTGCCTTCAAGACTTCAACGACTCGAACTGCACGTTTCAGATCTCAGTGACTTTTGCCTATGGTTGGCCTCGCACTCTCATGATCCAAATTCAATTTCTAGCCTCGATTTCTGCAGTGTTTTATGGGAAGGACCGGACTGTGCTGCCATTGGAAATCTCCTTAGGAGACTTGGGAAGAAGGTAAAACACCTGTCTCTTCCTTGGCACATGCACGAAGGTATGCAATTATGTCTTTACTACTCCAGTGAATATCCTAATGAACTTCTTGCTATAGTGGATCTTTCTCATCTTACAGGTCTCGAGTCATTGGAATTCACGCGTCTCCGACATTATCCCGAGATCTTAAATAACTGGTCAATCACAAGTGAAGACATCGAACGAACCTTATCCCAATTCAACTCAACTTCCCTGCACTCAGTAATATTCCGGGTCCTCGTACCCACTGGCACCGATCCATACTCGCTCATCATCGACTGGGCCTGCATTGCCCAATTGCTTGCTAATCCAAGCAACGATAGCCTCGAGTCGGTATCGCTATCTGGGATGCCTTCGGATTATGACAGGAAGTTTGCGGCACTGCTGAGGAGCAGGGCTATCGAACGGCAGATGGATTTTCACCGCTTGCGTACTAGCCATAGTCATGTCTCTGAGAAGGCACATCATAGACGATCCTATTTCGAGAGGGCTCAGGTGGATGAACTGAGCTTTGTGGAGTCGGACTGAGGACCATTCATTAGAGGACATACGTTCATTAACGTTTCCAGATACGTTTTCAGACAATTTTCAGTAGTGTAGTTCATAATATTAATTGCTTTCCGGTCGAACCTTCCCATTGGCGTGATTGAGATCAAGAAATTGGAATTTAATGCGTTGGTCTAAGATTATCCTATACTTCCATCTTGTCCTCCTTCTCCCAGCCAGGATTCTTTTGCAGAATAACAAAGCCCTCAAGGACATGTGCGAATGGAATAAACTCTTCCGTAGCCAACTCTGCTCTGTCGGTCGTTCCAAGGCGAACTGGCGTTGAATGTGTCTGGAATCCGGATATTGTTCGAGGTTTGCCTGCTTGACCGACCACGTCAACAGCCTGAGCGAGTATGTTAGCAACACTCAGAGGGGAGAAATGGGGGAACTTACCTGTCCGACTCGAACGGTAACGGGTAGGTTATTGAGCTCCTCATCCAGCGTGATCAGGAAGCGCGGATACATTCCTGTCACCAGGAAATACAACATCCAGTGATACTTATCAAGTATAACTATGGCAAAGGGGGTCAATCAGCATGTTTTAGTAAAGCCAAAAAGTGTCACATACATCCTTTAGCATCAGTGAACGCAGTCAGCGTTGCAAGAATACCAGCCACAGCTGGCCGACTCATGATGTTCCGATCCGAGAAGAATGGATTCAACCCGATTGTGCCCTTGCCCATATGGACCAAGCCCTGTGCTATCCGCACCATAAACAAGCAGTCGGGCTCCTTGTAGTAGTACCCGGCAAGCTGCCTGAGCATCTGGCCAAGACGTGCATTATTTGTGCCCGCTCCGACGAGGCCCATCGCGAAAATGGCATTCAGAGCAACGGCCAGGTCGTTGTCGTGGCTGTACTTGGACAAGGTGTCGAGGATGGGTAGCTGAGGGTTTGAAGCGCTGACGAGACCAATAGCGAGTGGGACAGCTTTGCGAATGACTGGTTCGCCGTAGTGCATCTGGGAAAAAAAATCTTATCAATATGGTGAATCAAGGTGGTAAGGTTGGTCCTTACGAGGTGGTTGAACTGCCTCAAAGACATCTCTGCACCAATATCTTCACCCATTGCTATCAGAGCCACGGCTAGGACGGCAAAAGACTGGAAGGTATCATCCTTCTTCTCGGGCTTGACCTCTTCCTTCTCCTCATCTTTCTTCTCTTCACCCTCTTTCTTCTCTTCCTTCTTCTCCTTGGCCTCGTCCTTTCCGCTCGTATCAATGTGCTCGTCGCAATGATGCAGCATCGCCTGGACCTTGAGGACGTTGCCTGTACCCGCAAACGCACATGCCTCGACGAGAATTTGTGCTGTTTTGGAGATCGGATGGTCGATAGCTTTCAGAGTCTCAATGGTTGCATCGGATTCGTCTTGTAAACCTGTAGCCAAGGATTGTCAGGTGAGAATTTTCATCCAGGCCATAACACCTCCTACCCAAATAGATCAACCCCAACCCAAGAACCATAAACTTCGCCCACTTGCTCCTCAACCCCTTCCCGTCACGCTCAGCCTCAGGCAACTCCTGCTCAGCCTCCGCTTTCTCCATCAACGTCTGCAGCACCGTGCCAGTGACTTCCCCATTCTCACTCCCAACGAAGATGAAGCCCAGAGCGAGGGCAGCCAGGGCAGAGACCTCGATCTCCAATGTGTCGTCTGACACCAGCGGTAGAAGATAGGGCAGAAGGTCTTCGCGGTGGCTCCCGCAGTATGCCAGGCCAAGACCCATGATTGCGGACGTTCTGAGAGGGACGGATTTGTTTTCTGTGAATTCTCCCAAGAGTGCGAGAGCTGCGTCGGCTTCGGTCCGTATGGAGGTGTTGAGGATACCAGTGGCAAGGAGGGCACCAGCCTGTCAGAAAATAAGTATCTGTCTCAACGAGATCATAGGTTTGCTATACCTTGATGTACTCCTCGGAGGAGTAGGTATATTTATCGATGTGACTAAGGCCAACATCGGTGTCCCATAGCAAGCTCAGACCAAGAGAGGCCGCGGCGCTCATCATACCTGTTCTGCGGATTAGCCAACCGTCAACAAGAAGGCCAGGTGAAAACGCTTACCGTGATCCTTATTCTTATAGATCCAACTGTTTCCCTCCTCAGCCTCAACCATGAGCTTATCATTGCCAAATCCAGCATTCACAAACGCATTGACAAAAGTACCAGCCAAATTGCCTCGCGCCGAGTCGACATTCGAAGAACTGCTCACACCTGTCCAAAACTCGCCTTAGAAAAAGGTCATATATCTGTCTGCAAGAAACAACTCACGTGAATTCTCCAAATGGCTCTTATACACATCTTCCAAGCTCTTAGCATCGCTGACCCCAAGCTCCTTACCAAACTCCTTGAAACTAGCACTCAACCTCGAATTGCTGAGGCAGTTGAATAGGTCTTCGCCCAGTTCTTCCTGGAGGTCGAATTCCCCAGCAGCATCGTCGTCGTCGTCGGATGAGGCATGCAGCCACTCCAGAGGTACCTGGGCACGGGCAAGGAGGAACGCGAGCTGTTTCTTCATAAGACTGTGCAACGTAAGTTAATTGGACATGGAATTTGGGGGGATAGAACTCACGGATTTCCGGGGGCATTGAAATCTTCCCGGACAAGCTGGGGGTTACCAAGTCGGATGGCCAGAGCGAGTGCTTCTGGGAACTTGTGGTGCTGGAAGTAGATGTCGTGTACTGTTTGCAGGAAGGAGATATCGTCCGGGGGTGGCAAAAAGCTCACGCATCTGTAGGCCAAGTCAGTTTAAATTTATCCGGTTGAAAGCAAGAATCATACCTTATCATGTAAAGACAAACGCGTGCATACGTGTTCTCATCAACCAACTTCACAATCTCCTGCACAATCTCCAATTCCTCCAACAAATCCACAGCATCCGGCTCGGCATTGTGGCCCAAGAAGAAGGTGGCGCATTCCAGTGCGAGGTTCTTGAGATCATCGATCGATCCACCTAACCTGGTTTCTGGTGCAGTATCACCAGTCTCTTCTGTCATGGTTTCGCGAATGGTGAATTCATCACCGAGCTCTGCTGCTAGATGACGAACGTATTCGTGACCCCATGAACCAGGATCAGCGAGGGGAGTGTTTGATGGTCGGAGTGAATTGGCTAGGAGACGGTATTTCAGGGTGCCGCGAGGTTGGGTGTCAGAGTAGGTCATGGCAAGGACGGAGAGGATATCCGCAAACAGGCTCTACGTCGGAAAGTCAGTACCTCTAGAGGAGATTATAGAAAGAACGGGACCACGAACTTTATCCTCGGATGACGGCCATGTTTCGTAGAGAGCTTGGAGATCGGGGAAGAAAGGGCGCAAGAACTTCAGAGGTTTCGGTACGGAGGTCATTGATGAAGTAGAGGTCCTGATAAGTGTCCGAAGTGTCTCTAGTGCCGGCCTGTAAAGCTCAGTATTGCTTTCCTGGAACAGAGAATTAAGGTATTTTCATTTGTGAAGCATTTGGGTCCCACCTTTAACCGTTCTACGAGCATTTCGAGCTCAGTCTTGAGCTGAAGGTCCTCTTCCGACTGAATACTAGGGTAAGTCGTTATGTCGAGCATTAAGTCGCGACACTTACGAGTTCCTCGCCCTCCTCTGGCTCCTTGCCATCCTTCTTCACGGGCGTGCCGTCCGCCGACTTTGACGAACCTTCCTGCTTATCCTTGTCGCCATCTTCCTTTTCTTGTTTCTTCTTTTTTGGATCCTCTGACTTTACAGAGATCGCGAATTCTTGACCTTTGGCCATGGCTGTAACAGAGCTTGAGGACTTTGTCAGATCTGCAATCGAGTCGAACGCGACGCGCGTACTAGAGTCGAGGCTATTGACCTTTGAATCAAGCACGGACAAACAAATGATCGCTGTTGCTTGTCACGACGAAACCAGCTGCCAGGATCTTTGAGCGTCTGAGTTTATGCCCTTCAATTGTTCTTTCTTTCCGTCTACATTTCATTGAAGGGCAGTGAATTTAACGACCTCAGAACGACATCTTTGGCTGGCCAAGTCCTTGTGGAAAGATAATGAGCGAAGGAATCCAAATTACCATCCCAGGTAAGCAGTTCTTGGCTTGTTAGACAGTTTACTCGGTTGCTAATGCTAGAGTCAAAGATTTCGACGACGACGACTATAACACAGCGTCGACACCATTTGGACGCTCAGCTGCAACGCCATTCGGGAACCATGGGTTCGGTAGTGCTTTTGGTGGAGGCTCCGCCACTGGCAGTGGTTTTGGCTTTGGCAGCTCAGGGTTGGATTCACCAAGCCTAACTACAACACCCCTGGCAGATCCAGGACTCAAAAGCTATTTCCCTTCTCACAGTCGTGCCGACTCTGAAGCCTCCTTTGAATCAACGAACTCTGGCAACACCCGCTATAACGTCTCGATTACCAAACCTTTCGCTCATTCTTCCTCATCTTCAATAGCAACTTCACATACGGGGTTTTCCAAGAAGCCCTCCTTCCCCTCCCTTCGTAATCCTTTCAAGAGTGCAAAGAGCAATGCTAATGATGCACCTCCTGTGCCATCCTTGGACCGACCTTACCCAGACCTGAAGAACCCATTCGGTAACCGGTCCACATCTTCACTGGGTCATGGCCACAGCGCTTCACCAGTCCTGTCTCGAGGGCCATTCGGAGGGATGAGTATGAACATAACAAGTCCGTCTTTCGCCCGCCCACCTACCCCCGGCGCACCCCCACGAACCAGGTCAAAGAACCATACGCCTGCCAAATCCTATCACTCCCAGACAGGATCCATCTTTCACAACTCTGAAAGTGGGAGCGACCATGGCCATGCTGCTCATATGATGGGAGTGGGAACACCACCCCCAGTACCACGGGTTCCTAATGGGATGGGCAATGGAAGAAGCGAGACGCCTCCATATGAAGATGACAAGGTTGTGGTCGACCACAAGACTCCATCGGATTACGCACTACACGCAGTTTTCATCCGTTTTGTGTCTACTGCAGAGAGCAAGATAGATTCCTTTCTTCGACAAGGCCTGGTAGGTATCCCCTCCCAACGACCGATTCCTCACTAATTCCATTCCCCGCAGGACACCGATCCCTTACTCCCAGACCTTCTAGACACAGGCAAAGAACCCGAATTCGATTCCATCCTCTCTTCACTCGCAAAAATTGCCCAGAAAAATGCAAAGCCTGTCATAGACTCTATCATGCGTTGGCGCCGTCAACAAATCGACTCTATCCCTCGAGACCTCATCTCTTTCCACGCAACGCAATCACCCCAGAGTACTCGCACAACCCGGACTTTGGATATCCCCAGCATACTGAATGAACGGAAGAACCTAGTGTCGATTTATATCATGTGCCGAGCTCTGATAGTGGTGGTACAAGGGATCAGCAAAGATGCACTGGGAGAATCGACGGGGCATATGCTTGAGGAATCGACTTTTGATAGGTTCCGTGAACCTAATGCGGCTGGGTTGAGTGGAAAGGAGGGTCTGAACTATAGGATCAACGCTGATTTGTGTGCGAAGCTGCTTGGACATATTGCTAATATTCGGTATGTATTCAATCCTGAAGACCTCATAAACCAATACTGATAGCGTGGATAGTTTCATGAATGTGACGGACCGATTCCTCGCCGAATTAGAACCTGTTGCGCATGGCCAGGTGCCGAAGGATTCTGACATGAAATATGAGAGTCTCGTCAGAGGGTTGAAGCACATTCAGATCAAGGTCTGGCCACCAGAAGCATTTGAAGAAGGCGCCGAATTTCTAGAGTCGTTGTCGGTATCGTTTGCGAATGCCCACGGACAAAGATTGAAGACTGTATTTGCGGAGACGTTGGTGCATATACTACATCCCATCGGCAAGGTCAGTTTCTACCAATATCGTGGGCCCGGATTATTTATTCACTTCTTACGGTTTGTAGACAGCACAAGCTGAAACGAACAACCCTCAATGGGCCAAAGCTATTGAGGTCATTTACCCGAAGGCAAGAGATATGATGACGAAACCTCGGTATTGGAACGTGGCTTTCCCTCTGGCTGTGACGAGTTTGTGCGTCGCACACCAGAGTTATTTCCTCAAGCACTGGCAGGCATTTTTTGAAGGTGGATGCTCGAAGCTCAAGGTGAGGAATAGTCTTGTCGTTGACTTAATCTTGTTATTCATCTGCCCCCCCAGGAAAAGCCACAAAGGCCCGTAATCATGAACGGACTTCTTCGTCTATTGTGGACCTACCTGTACCGATGCCAGGAATCCCCATCTACAACTACCTCCAAGTTGGACACGCTCATGAAGCATTTCTTCCCACCCAGCCGTCTTTCCGTCAATCCACCTGACGAGCGTCTGGAACCATTCGTTCATCTCGTTCATTTCATCCTGTCGCGGCATTTCGATTTTGGGAAAGACTTCGTTCTTGAACTGCTTCAAGAGTCCGCGATCACTCCACTTCAACATAGTGGCAATATAGGGTCGGTGCTAGCTCCCGAAAGGATATCCATCGCTGTTCAGGCAATTCTGCTGTCACTGAGCGCGATTGAACGAGAGGCATTCACGCCAACGTGGCCATCCAGTACGGACTTCTCAGAGGGAGCACCTCCCACTGACTATCCTTCGTCTTCGGATTATATCCCAGCCACGCTTCTAGCCCGCCCCGGAATGACAGAGTTCTTTGACCGATGTGGATCGACCCTTGCGACGATAGCGTCCTACTGTAGCGATGCAGTTGGCCATATGTCGTTTTTTGACGACCAATGGCTGTATTCGCGCCTCAACCTGGCGTACGAGGAGGCGCACAACTACATCATCCGAAGGCACCTCGATGGCCCGATCGTCGCGTATCCGAACCATTTCGTCGCCCAAATATCCCTGTTGCAGACTTGTTTCTCCTCATGGCCACGCTGCCTGCACCCGTCTATCTCGTTGGTGGATGCGGTGGGCATGCTGCTCAAAGGCTTGGTTCATGTTGAGCCTGCTATCACAGACGCATCAGCCTCTGCCTTGAAGCAGTTCATGACGGATAGGGTCTCTGCGTTGACGGTGCTATCTCGGTTCTCGAGATACTTGTTCACTGCACACCATATCTCGCAGTCAGGTGCTGGACCTCGTCTGTTGATTGATATTGCGAGGGTTCTCAACCTTTGGGTTGAACTCGTTGATGATTGGATACATGAGCTCCTCAAGCTCGAGCCTACGGAAATGTTCGAACATGGTGAAGACATTTTCGCTCGGTGTGCTGAGATCGAGGGTGGTGCCCTGTTCCTCGTCACCAACGAGACCCAGTCGATCCAAGTTGCGGGCATCAAAAGCTTGCGTTTGCTCGGCCTCCTCATCGACCACTTGTCGCCTCTCGATTCCACCGCGAGTTCAATGCTTATAACCAAGATTCTTCATGGGAAGACCCCTTTGGAAAGGACATACCTGACCGGGTTTGATGATGTCCTCGAACAGTCAGAGCTCAGCAGAATAGAGCAGTGGAGGCACTCAACGAAAGCAGACATCATCCTTCGTATCGCCGACAGCACCAATGAAAGGGATGGGAAGATTTGGCCTTACATCTTCCCGGCCTTCTTGCAAGCATGTCAAGATGCAGGTGCCAGTTCTCCGCAGCTACGAGAAAGCCTGATCGCGGCTGGCTCACGTTACCATCCGACTATCTCCCATCTCGCTGGCCTTAGCAGCAGGGTTCCCGCCGGTTTATCCACGCGCATGGGAGCAGGTGCAGAGAAGGACGGTTGGAAGCTAGTCAAGGATAACAGGACCCTAGTGGACCAATGGAGGATATGGGTTAAGATCCTGTGCTCAACCGCCGCTTTACCAGAGTCACATCGCCCTGCCCTCACACAATTAGGTCGAGACCACGCCCGTGCGCCCTCCGACGCCAGTTTCGAACGCGAAAGGCTCTCGACCACCCGTGGCCTTTTCCGATACCTGACTCCTTTCCTGGATTCGGAATATACGCGATTCCGGGATACGGCAGTCATCTGCATTAGTGCATTCCCTTCAGCAGCATATCCCCAGCTTCTCGAGGACCTGAGCTTACTCGCTGGACGTCAGTTCTACGATGATCCAAGGTCCAAATCGAATGAACCGAACCTTGGTATCCTATCCCCTCGACAATTCCAGGAGGATATGAGGTTCAGATCCAGTCCCACTGTCACCCCAGACCGAACACGTCGGCAGGAACGGCTTCATTCTGCGGTTGCTCGTATCTATTACCTCACTGCTCACCTACTCCAACAAGAACGCTCTGCTGGCCGTCAAGCAGCGCTTGCCAACGTACTCAAGTTTGTCCGCAATACTCAAACATTCCTTACAGCGTCAGATGTTCGGGATAACCATACGCTACAACGCCTCCGCCGTTATTTCTGTGGCACCGTGGAACGCCTCTTTGATGGACTAGCCACGATTAAAGACTCAGATCGGTTTATCCCCGCTCATATGCACCTCTCGTTATATCGGCTCTGTGAAGAATGGTGTCACCTTGGCCCTCAACCTGACTATATCAAGCAACGGAATCATCGCATGCAAGGGGCCGCTGTTGCAGGAGTACCATCTTCTGATGTAGCTGAGGCAGGAGAACGTTTCAGAATTGAATCAAAGATGCTGTCCTATGCCGCCATTGGTGCAATTGCTGCGTTGTGTGTGAGTAATCTGAAATTATTTTATTGAGGCTTAAGCTGATGATGGGTATTCAGCAAAAGGCATTCTTCACAGCTGATTTGTCGACTGGTTCTCCATCGGAACGCCTGCCTCCCGAATACGTCAAATCACTCACACCCATTGGTGTCCTGGAGCGATTGAGTGGCATCCTCTCGTCTGCGCACCCGCAGAGTAGGTTGCATGGAAAGTAAGAATTCGGCCTCTCTTGCGGTGTTAATTACTAACCTTGTTAACCCAAGGAAAGCGCTTCGATCAATACTCCTCTACAATTCGTCGGAGAAAGGCCTCCTTGTAGAAACGCTTCGCCGTTCGGCCGTGTTCACAGATGACAATGACTCGTTCCAGTGCCAGTTCTTCGAAGTCCTCTCAGAAATTGTGTGCGACTCCCCAAATCACGGCTTTACCTTTGCACAAGTCATCTGCCTCGGCCTGATCAATTTACGCCATCCAGACCCAAGCATCAGATACCACGCATTCAACATGCTTGAAGCAATGCACGAACAGTCTTCCGGCCTACTCTCCTTATCAAATCTGGAAGCAGCCGTCGGTAGTTGTGCCCCAGGTACATATATCAATGCACACCGCCTTCTGTCCGAGTTGTTGGCCGGTGAACATCCAGAAGAAGCTCCCAACATCCTCAGCCAGTTTGCAACTGCGCTTCCCCAATTCCCAGACAATGCTGTCAGCAACAACGTTACGCTCCTTCTCCTTCAGAGTTTGGAATTCTGGATATCCAACCTCAAGCTCATGCCTGAAGACCGCTCGGATTTCTTCCCAGGCGCGCTCAAGTCCATGTACTTCCTTGTGGCGTTGACTCTACGCTACGGCCGTAACTTTACGGAGCAGATATCTGTTACATGGTCGAAGACGGTCAGCTCCCATGTCGCAAATGGCCACGCTACCCTGAGGTTCCTTTTGGAGCACTCCAATAAGGTCGGTAGTGCGACCTACGTTGATTGCGCAGCAAGCATCGTGGCATGTCTCTGCCAGACTTCAATAGGCGAGGAGATATTCCAGGAGTTGTGCTCTGTAATCGAGCCAGCTAGGATGCTACCAACTATTGAACACAAGCTGAAGGAACCTGAAGAAAGTGATTTCGACTTTTGGGCAGATCTCGGCGCCCTTTTTGAAGAGGAACCTCGCCTACCATTGGGCTCCGCTCAATATGCGTGGCTCTTCTTGACGGACGTAGTGATCCCCCGCTCCTGGGAGTTCAAAGAATCACTTCCGACCCTCCTTCACGTCCTCTTCGCACATCTCGACCACCGTATAGCGTTTGTTCGGCAACGAGCTCAAAAGATGTTGTTCCAGGTACTTCGATCGTGGGCGCCAGGTTACGACGAGATTGTAGAGCGGTCGGTGAACCCGGGTCGTGCGGCGATCAAGAGCGAGATTTTAGCCTTGGAGAAGGACGTAGAGGACCTTTTTTGGAAGGAAGATGATTCTGGCGAGGTCGCGGAACCCAAGATGAAGCAGTTGGCAGAGCGAATACTGAATCTCCTATCTCCCCTGCGCCCATCCTTGACCTACGAATGGGGCGCCCTTGCATTGAATTGGGGGACCACGTGCTCCATTCGTGGTATTGCGTTCCGCTCTTTGCAGATCTTCCGTGCGTTGATGCCAAGGGTCAAGCAACGAGATCTTGCCGTCTTACTTGGCCGCCTTTCCAACACCATATCATCATCCGATCAGAACCTCCAGTCGTTCACCTGTGAAGTTCTTCGAACTATCACTGCTATCACGACCAGTGGTGATGTTGATTGGAATCTTCTACCCCAGATCTTCTGGTGTGCATGCGCATCACTTTCCACCACCGTCCTTGTAGAGTTCGAGGAGGTTCTCGCTTTGATGGATGTTCTACTCACCAAAGTTGATCTGGATGACGAGGACACCATCGAACTTTTGTTGGCTCGGCTTCCGAGGGAGTGGGATGGCCCTTCCTCCCTCCAACCCCCGTTATTGAAAGGCCTGCGGTCATCGGAGACGTCCGAGAAGACTTTCAAAATTCTGCGAGTCCTTTCGCAGAATAGGGACGGACAGCTCGTCGATGACCAGGGTACCCGTATACGTGACGTCTACACCGTCTCGTTACCCTGGTGCCTACATGCGATGACCGAAGGCAAGGTCGATGACAACCTCAAGAAACTCGCAGAAGATGTTAGCGCCCTCGCCGCCGCCGATAATCGACTCAGCATATCCAAGATCATGAACTCGTTCTCCAAAGGACATTTCAGAACCAGAGACGATTTCCTTCGCCAGTCGATCTCAAGTCTGCGAGAACATTATGGTTCAGACAATTGGACAGAGGTCGTCACTCTCCTCCTGGGTTTAGTCCTGAACAAGGAGCGATGGATGCAGACCTATGCTATGCAAGCATTGAAAGTCCTATTCCAGCAGCGGGAAACCCAGAGTCCTTTCGAACAACTGGGCTCAGAATTGCTTATGCCCCTCCTACGACTTCTCGAAACCGAACTGGCTCCTCAGGCACTTGATGTCTTGGACGAGCCCATCAAGATGTCGGGAGGCCTCGCTGCGAAACATGTCCTAAGGATGAGCATGCATAGCAGCATGTTCGGACAAATCAAGCCACCAGAATCAGTGGGGAAGGTTTTCGGTATTCCCGAAGAATCTGGATGGTGTGTTGCTCAAGCAGAGGCGCTCCAAGAGAGGTGCCGTCACAACCTTGTAGCCGTATTCGACACTTGCTCAATGCCCTTCCGACCCTCACGCATCGACTTTGAGCCTGAAGTCCATGCTGCCCTAGCATCCCCCGAGCCCACCGAAGACGATGTCAGTGGACTGGTCAATGACCTGCAAGAGATGAAAAAGTTCCTGGAACGGCCAGCCTCTCGCGTGCCACCTCCCCTCACCTTACCCAATCGGCATCTGGAAGCGCGAGTCGCTGCCATTCTTGCCAGAGCCACTGCCTCCGAGGGCCCTTCCGATATCCCTCAAACACCATTCATTGACGTCTTCCGCATCAGCGGCGTTGATCATGACAGAACGTCTGATGACGAATCCGACTACACAGATTCTGAATCCGAAGCTGACGCGTTCATATTTGATTCTCCTGCTCTCACCCGTAATCTTCGTACTCCCAACAACAATGGTTTCCGTCATCATTAGCATATCTTGCCTTGTTATCATGTTCTGTCCATGTATTTCATCCATTCCCCGCTTCTTACTGGTAGATGTAGATATAATGTATTAGACTGTAATACCTGGCTTGGTCCAGTTATACATATTAATAGTGCTCTAGGTTTTATAATAACAGAGAATATAGATGAAATTCCCACCAACGACGGTAGCTAACAGCGCTCGAAGACCTTGTACAAGTCTGGCAAACTCGCTACCTGTACCACATCCCTATCAAGCAGAGATTTTGGTGCAAATATATATCTCCGCAGGGCAGGAAATATGACATGTTGAATCTGCCATCGCTCTGCCTTTTCCTCAGCTTGTTCGTCTTCCGAGAAGTAAGTAGACGGGGACTGTGGTGGAAGCGCTGTGGAACCAGGCGCATAGAAGTAAGCAAGTTCTCGAAAGAATGTATCGAAACATTCTGTCTCCTTGCTCCAATCAACCTGTGTTTTATGTTGAGTACGTAGTCTTCGAGGTCAAGAAATGAACAGACCTGAGGACCCAACCTCATCAAGAAATTAGGTAAATTGTCCAGATTTGGAGTAAAATCTTTCAAGAGGAGAGGAAGGCTCTCAACCAAGCCAGAGGCAGAGATATCTAACGAGAAATATTCCGAGAGCATGTCCTTCCTCATCATCAGAGTTGCGACAATACGCTATTGAAAACATCATATGGTGGGTCAGATCGATTTGCAAATCTGGGAAGTGAAGCAAAAGGCTGACATCCACAATCTGACTCTTCGACATCTTGCTCTCTTTTGTTGAATCTTCTGCATTCACCGCAATCTGAATCAACGCTCTTAATGAAGGCGGCGGTTCCAACTTGAGGCGCCTCAGGTCCCCGAATTGCCTTAGACCAAGTTGATAGAATAGCTCTTCGCTAACATAAGTTATTAGTACCATCGAAATAATTGGGTGACTTAGATGGAGAAACACTAACGCCAGCGCCCCGTGGTTTACGAGATAGAGGTTTGTGGAATATTGTATCAACGATAGCGACCTTGGCAAATCGACGATCCCAACGAATGTATGCTTTTCCAAAATTTCGGTGAGCTCTAAGGGCAAAAGGAAATGCCTTAGTAGATCAGTCTACCAAACAAATATTGTTAACTTACGTCGATGTTTGCCTTTAATCAAACTCTTCCTTAGAGTCACGACGGAAGTAAGAATGCATTCCGACTCTTTAACCTCCCTCGAGCCAGTCGTCTGCGCGCCGGAAGGGGTGGCAGTACCAGGTTTTACTATCTGTGCGGGATTGGTAACGGGGAACATAGAATCCAGTGTTCGGTCTTTGAGAGAAGTTCGGACTTTATGTTGTGAGTATATCCGCTTGGCTGGCCTCTCTGTCGCGCTGTTTGAGTATGAAAGGTCCAGTAAGAATGGGGCAAGTACCTTTTGACAACCCATCTACCTCTTCCTCCCCATCAACATCCATCTCATCCTCTTCTTCCCGTTTTTTCCCTTTTCTCTTCTTGGGATTATCCTGGACGGGCACAACTGGCAACAATGTCTCGAATGAAGATCAGTTCAACTGTGCCTTGTTCTGTCCAAGAAAGTTAGTCACCTGAACGTGGAAAGTCCTCGAATGACTCTTTTCCGTAAGGGCTTTCTGGAATCCATCCGATATCTTCTCGATTATTGCGTCTTCGTTCAGAAAGTGAACTTCTCGTTTGGTCGGATGTACGTTGACGTCAACTGAGCGTGGGTCAATTTCTAGGCTGCACGAGTAAGTGTCATAAGCGATGGGCTCTGAAGCGGAGAGAGCTTGTCGATATACCTGAGATATATGAATGGGAAAGCTCCTTTGGGTAGGATAGCAGTATAAACTGCCTCGAATGCACGTTTCATCCGGCTTGATTCGACCAAACGATCTATAAACATGTTAACGTAATCCCTCAAGCAACGAAAGGGATTCTTACGATTTATGAAAAGCAAAAATATTGTCTTCTTCGCCTGGTAGTTGACGCTTGTAATATGAGCTTCGGCATGCCATGACTCAGGATCGTCCTCTTCTACATCCATTTCATCATCGTCTTGGGCTTCCTTCGAGGAAACTTTGACGGGGAGAAGCTCTTTCGCAATGGTGTGGCCATACAGAAGACGAATTGTATTGGGCGTTTCTGAACCTGAAGGAGAGGAAAGCTCTGGTGAAGATGAGCCCGCCTAATGTGCCAAGAGTGAGCGTGGTACGAGCACCGAAAAGAAAACAGTTCTTACCTTCTTGCAAACGAATGCAACCTTGGGGTTGTGGGTCGCGTACTTAGTGACGACATCCAGAATCCTCGAATACTCTTCAGAAATATTCCGAAGGGCTGACAGTCGGGTGGGTGTGTTGTAGAATAGGTCTTCAATCTAACATGAAGTTAGAGGCTGAATAAGAGCCCAAATGTGAGTAATAGACTGACCGTAAGGGTCGTCCCGTCTGTACCGGCACATGGTTTTGGATCCGCACTGTGACCTGCCTTAGGCTGGACAAGGCGGCCGTCTGCGTAGTAAGCTCTGCGGGCTCCGTTAGAAAGTTAGAGATTAGACGCTGGGAGACGTACTTCCAAGCGCAGGTATCCTTCTTAGTCTTCGTCGTGACCGAAAGATGCGCAACATGCGAGATGGATGCTAATGCTTCTCCGCGAAAACCGTATGTTCTGATACGTGACAAGTCGTCGAACGTAGATATCTTTGACGTCGTGAACCTTTCAGCAAGGATTGGCAGGTCTGCTTTCTGGGCACATCTAAGCAAGTTCCTCGTCCAGTAGCCAGGTGAGCACAACTCACTCGGATACCACTTCCGTTGTCCTGTATTTGCAGCAGCTTTAAACCTCCGTCTTTGACCGTAACCTTTATAGACGTCGCGCCAGCATCCAAGCTATTCTCAATAAGCTCCTTGAGAGCGGAAGCGGGTCGGTGTATAATCTTAGAATTTCAATCATGAACTGCTACCGACTTCCATCCGTGACTGTGCCTACCTCTCCAGCTGCAATTCGGTTAATCAAGGACTCTTGAAGTCGCCTTATTGGCAGTGGGTCTCCCTGTATCTGTGGTTCGGAGTCCGTCTGAGCAGCATCCATTGCTCGAATGTTCGTGTCCGTGAGTCGAGGCCTATGTTGCCAATGCGGCCGCTTTCTGACCGCGTTGAAAGAGTCAAACGCGAGCCAAAACGCGTGAGCCTAATTGGGCCGCGCTTACCTAATATTCCGCTCCAGGTATGGTCCGACCACTTTGAAATATGCAGACCTCTGCCATCTCCGACTTTTCTCTTGTTTTCTTTCTTTTACGTGTCAGCGGCTTTTGCGTTCTACGACCTTGTGCGATACCTAACTTATAATGGCGGCAGTAGCAGTCAACTCGGCTTTCAGAGCACCGTTCTACGGTATGGGCGCGGAGCAAGACAGGTATCGGGGAGCAGTGGTGGAGGTAAGCCTTGTTCCAACAGGAAGGCGCTCGTTACTAAAACATATCGACTTAGGATCTTCAACTTAACCCTGCTTTTTCTCTCCCTGCCACCGCTCCATTGATGCAGGCAATAGAGCTCGCATATGATCGTGACTTTTCCCATATACCGTTCGTTCTGCCTGTCACCAACTCTCCCTAATCACTGAGAATTCCCCAGAGTTTTGGACAAAGGAAGGAAACCACTTGGCTACATCGAAGTTGCCGACTTGAAATCCAAGTTCGAAGCTGGCGAGGCAAACCCAGTACGTCGCCAATCTAATCTAACTGGTTCCCCTTCCCCCTTTGTAAATTAATTCATTCATTCTGGCAGGATGACAAGATCTCGAGATATATGGTCCGCTTCAAGCGAACGTCTTTTGAGCCTTACACCCTAATCACACCAAATACATCTCTGCAAGATCTGGAAGAGTTCTTGCACCACAATATCTTCGCACTCGGTATGTTCGTTCTTCAACTGGCTCATGATAGCGTTCTGACCTGGCCAAAGTCACTGATCCTGGCCGCAAATTCGTACTCGGCGTCGCCACATTACAAGACCTGGAGACCTTCATCTCAAGGAGCGGCTTCAAGTACTAATTCCATCAATGCATACCTTCATCTTCGCTTGGTTTTTGTGGATATCCTTGCACGTAGTTTTCTGATTTATTCTACCCATGATACGAATTTTTATGATTATCCAATATATAGACATTATATCAACGATCAAGCGTGTGTGATATGTTCAATTAATACAAGCAGATTGTGTAACGAAAAGCCTCTGCGATGCTACTGATTAGGGAGCATAGTATGATGATGGTGTGTATGTATGGTAATGAAAGTGATCCCAGGAAACCCAACAAAACAAAGATTTCCTTGAATTATCATGTCCGTGGAAGCCAGAAAGAATAATTTCTACAAAGAAGGGGTAGGACACCTGAATACCCACAGAAATGTTTAGCAAGTTCCATCACATTACGAAGTACAGTTACTCACCAAATATAAGAACGGGGCCCCAGGCTGACAGCAGAAGAGCCACATGTTGCGTGCCAAAGGCTGCTGGGGGATCCCTGTGCTTGATCACGTCTACCAGTGTCGACAGAGTGCAAAGGATCTGCACGACGCCAAAGGAGCTTGATCCACAAATTCAGCCTTCGGCATACAGAACCAGGGAGGTAACCACTCACAACTGAAAAAGTATTATCCTCCCAATAGATGCATCCAAGCTAGGCAAAGGTCGTCGCTTGCGGAATACTGCTAACGAAAAGGGACGTCAGATCACCAGAAAGAAATAATACGACAAATAAAAAGACTCACAGCCTAAAGGCCTATGAACAACCTTCGACACACTCCTCATCGGCCTTCCATCCTCTTCAAACCTCTCCTCAAGTTCTATACTCTCCTTCCCCTTATAAATGGAGTCCGAATCATGCTCCTCCCTCTGAAAGCTCCTATGGCTCCACTCCAAATCATCTTCCCTCTTCGTCGGCGTATCGCTCTCCGGGTCAGTCGCCTCCCCACTGATATCCGGCGTACTATCCAGCGGACCCAACACCTCCACCCAATTCTCGCTCGGCTGTCGATGCAGCCCACCATCATCGAACTCCGTGCTTCTCCTACTTATACTCCTCCTGCTCTGTCGAAAGGCATCTCCATCCGGGTCAAACGTGACTGTCCCCATATTTGGCGGATTTGCAAATGTAGGGAAGGATGACGAGGCTGGCGAGTCCGGCACCCGTTCCAGCTCCTGCGGTTCCTTATCAGGGTCGTCGTTGAGGTCCCCGGTGGTATCCAAAGACAGAGACGGCATTTCTCGCATTGAGGTGGAGGGATACGGCTGTATTTGAGATCTCGAACGACCATGTTTTATTGGCTGGCGCCGTGGGTGGGAGGAAAACGAGCCCGTTGAGGAAGAGATCATGCGACCGAGGCGCATTTGGATCCTGCGGGGGCGTTCGGGTTCAATTGCCATTGAGTCGTCTACTATTTCTGCGGGGTCTCGCGAGCGGCGGAGGTGTTGATTGGTTTTGGAGATTTTGATAACGGATGTGATTGAGTAGTATACACAGGGAAAAGCTAGAAGGAGGGGAAAGCCTGCATAACTCAGGAATCGAAGCCTGTCGATGACTACTTCAGAACAAATAAAATTCCACGACAACGTAATTACGCACCATTCAGGCTCCGCATAGTCGCAGTGTAGGTCATCGCTTGGTAGACCTGAGTCCAGGGAGAATGTCACAGAAATTTGGATGACTGAAGCTATCAGAGGATATGCAACCAATGGGTACAAATATTTCCACTTCCAAGTGAGGGCGCTTAAATATGGACGATTTAATAAAAGTAAAGATGAAGATAATTGCGGGAACGTACGCTTCGCCTCCGCCTGTCCAAGTCTTCGGCTTGTTTGCTGCTTCACACGTTGCCATTGTAAATGCAGCCGCGACTCCTGACATGAGAAAGCTGGCAAAACCGATGATGATCGATTGGGCTGGTGATGACTGGAGCTTGAGAAAGCTGACAAGCTGGGTGGGCAGTGAAAGCACATACCTGTGCAAAACGCTTTAGGCATTTGGAATGGATCCATCCGGTATATCAAGCCTAGTGACGGTTAGCGACTATTCAACAAAGCATATTTAGGTGACATACCCAGACAGAAAATTCCCTGCATTAATGTGCAACCAAAGCAGTACAGAATTGGGGCCCAATACGTCCTCAACGCACGCCCAAACCAGAACATGGTGACCCAGCAGGCAATCAAGCCTACAAAAAACGAAGGAATCCAATGAGCTCGTCACATTCTCAATGCGACTCCCCTTGGAGGCAAATACATCCAAATCGCTAGCACTCACCTGATAGCGAGAGGGAAAACCATGTCGCTCTAAGGCCAAACCCAAGCATAACACTTCGTCGACGGACGTTGGTCCTGCTCTGGTGGTCGTCGTTGAACCAGAAGAACCTGCCCCAGAGCTGAAACCGTTTAGTAGGTAATATTATGGGAGAAAAATCACGGCAGACCCAATACAGCGGCCCCGGCAATGCCTCGAGGTCATGACTTCAGGGACAGAAGGCAAAAACGTTTACCAGAATTGATATGCCCATTTAGAGAAGCAGGTCCTGAGATAAGATTGACTCAATTCATCCAGTCCGAGTCGGATCGTCCAACCCTACTTATGTTTTCAATGCACAACCAAGGGCGGCTTTACTTTGAGATCTTCGAGCACCAATTTCAGCGGAAAGCACAGAAAAACTGAGGAAAAACGGCGAAGTATATCGCTACAACGTGGGTCATGTGGTAATTGGGCTAAGCACTATTACGACTGTCAGCCTGTCAAGCCGTCCCAGAGCGCCTCCAAGTAACTCCTTTGGCGCACTTTTTCAGCCACAATCACAGACAAATGTCAAGCTCTGGAAAGCTTGGTCACGCCCCAGCAGCCCTTCGTTTCAGCTAGGTCGGGGGTATCAAAGAACGGTCTGGTGTCGTTGCAATTGACGATGCTATGTGCTTGAGCCTGGTTGTCGAAGGATACTTTCCATTGTCCCGCGTTTTGGGGATAATGAAGTGCGATGCTCCGCAATGTGTGCAAAAAATTGGAAGAGAACAGGGTCAATGTTGCCAGGAGACGATCACTGCAGTTGCCATTTGGGATAACAAAACGCGCTAATTTAGTGGCTCTCAGGATACCTCCGTCTTTCCCACAATCGTTAAATCTCGAGTCAGTCAGAAGGCCGGGAAAGACGCCGGCATCTCCCTATAAAGGCAAGTCCAGGACGCCAGCCGCTAGAAATCGACTTGTGCGGGTAGAAAAAAGCTTGAACAACTGGAATTTAGAAATAGTTTATACACGAAGGCTGATTCTAGCCGTTTCTATTCGGACGCCTTTCGTCACTTTTCTACGAATCGAAATTAGTAAAGGCGAATAGCATCGAACACAAAGTTCGGCGACCTGGTGAGCGTGTCAGTACGAGGTTAAATGCTCCACAGGAACCATTTCCATACAGGTATTGATCTCCAGATGAGCCCGAAATGACATTGATGACTAGCTTGTTCGATCCCGCAACAAGAACACCCGACGCTATGAGGGGTGCAAAAATCAGCATCTCTTCAAGAAGCAAGAAAAAACGAGTGAAAACGCACGGATGCTGACAGTGTACAAGATGTTCTGACGAGATCGCAGTTAGAGATATTTGCAATAGCTGTACGTTGCCACTTCAATGACTCACATTACCGCGCCATGTTCCTCGTGTAACGCCTGAAATTTTGGTGGTAAGAATAGTGCCGTGAGGAATATAAGTCATCGCCATACCTCGGGAGTCGGGCTGCGACGGGGCAGGGGGAGCGGGCCCAGTCCAACTGTTGACCTGAACCTGAGGACGACCGCCTAACATCCGCTTTGGTTAGCATCACGTTTGTGACCAAACATCAGCCAGACTAAACTCACCAGCAAACGCAAGAGTGGTGCCGATATCCAAGGTACGTGCGCCAACTAGGTCATACGGAGTCAGTAAGGAGGGAAAATGTGGAAGGAGGCCATTCTCACTTTGGCTGGAGCTGAGCGAAAAGTTGATCGTAACTGCTCCAACAGCCTTGAAAATTGCCATGGGGAAACCGCTGACGGCAGAGCCAACCGAGAATGTAACTGCAAGTAGCGTTTAGCTGAGGGGACATTTAATCTAGCATTATTCGTACTTGGACCCCATTTGCTCATGCGACTATCGCTCGGGCTGGAAGAATCAATTCAGACAAATCGTCGGTTGAAGGATGGGCCAAAAAAACATACTGCATCGTCTCAATTTTACTACGCGGAATGACGATCAGGGCCACCAAATATGTATTTAATGAACCTTTTGACTCACTCTGCATTCAAGAATCCTCGGGGCGTTCCATCGAAGTCGCCGATTTGCCAAATGGTTGAAGGGTTCTGTGGGACAGGGGGTGAGCGAATCTACCAGATAGATTGAGGGTGCACCCCCTACGGATTCTGCCGACGCGATATTCTTGGTTGCAACGCCACCAGCACTGACGGAGACGCTTGTGGAGGCAACTGCTAATTCAACCTTATAGACTGAGGCACAAGTTAGTTCGTTATCGTGGCAGTTGTAAAGGTGTACGAAGCCTTACGAGTCATTGTGTAGGTTCCTGGCTTCATGTACGGGCTGACGAAATTTCCAGAGGAATCAGTTCGAACCCTGAACGAATTTGATTAATTTGCTAATTCGACGGCAAAGTTCAGGAAAAGCCATACCAGTACTGGGCTGCGCTATTGCTGAAGCCGATGGATTGGAGCGACGCCCAGTTGGAGGCAATACCGGATGCCTTGCCACTAACGCGACCACGACCGGTGGTATCCAACCAACCGCTCACACTCAAACCACTCCAGAAGGATGTATCTGGATCGGAGGTGAGTGAGGTCTCCTTTGGTACCTGGAGTGCTTACCGATGGATGCTGAGGGAGCAGATCCTGTCGTGAACCAGAGAGCACTATTCAGGAATTAGAGGTTATAATTGACCGAAGGTACTTGACAACTGACTAGGGCCCCATCAAGCCGGTGCGGTACGCTAGCCGTAAACAATGAGTACGCAGGTGCTGGCTCGAGAAACACCAGACTCACATTCTGTTTGAGTATGTCCGGAGTTCTTGAGAGAAAGAACGAGTAAGCAAAGGCACGAAGTCCAGAGAATGGGTGTTTACCATATCTGAATAATCGCAGGTCAGTGAGGTCGACGACCAAGGCTAGTTGAGTGTAAAACTCACAGAAATACAGCTCTTGCACGCTCCCACCCTGATTGTCGATATCACGGAAGAATGGTCCACCAGAGGATCCCTCATATCCCGTGCCAGGAATGATCATGTAGACACCCACCCCGCTTCCCGTTACACCATGGACTTGGTCATCGATAAACTGGTGGGAGGAGTAGAATTTGGACCTGGTCTGGCCGCTAACGGTGAAGACATCGCTACCCTCGATAGCTGTACCGCCGTTGATATCTGACGCAGTGGGGCCGTTGGGTACGGACGAACGCTTGAGGCGAGCAATGAACCTCAGCTCGCCAACAGAAGGCTCGCCAGTGATGCTGCAAGGAGGCCAAGGTAAGAAGGCAAACATATAGCATCAGGAAGAAGATGACGCACTACGTAGCCATGTGAATGGCAGGGTCCTTGTATCGAGCAACATAGTACCTTTGTAGGGTCAGACCTTCCGTTTCAAAGGTTCATTACGGTCTCCTTACTGCGTCAACGATCCTGCCGTACAGGTAATCTTGATGTAGTTGTTGCTATTGCCGGTTCTGACCCAAGAACACGATGCGCCAATTCCAGAACCGATTTGACTCCACTTTCCTCCAGTGTCTTGAGTCTGTAACGCTTGGTAAATTGCACGCATAAAACTTGGCTGTCGTCGAACTCACCTCAATTCCATTGAAGACCATGGAAGTGATGTCACCGCTAGTCTTGTCCACTAATATGCACGTCAATTCAGGCACTCCCTTTGATCTGGGGGGAGCACCCGACCTTTGAAGACAAGCCCTCCATCGGTAGTCACCGTGTAGGTGTTCCCGGACTCAACGAGTCCAAAGCCAAGAACACCCAAAATGAGTGAGCTAGCGCCCAAAGTGAGCAAGGTCAATAATTTCTTGCCGAACATAGCAGTGTCGCCTCAGATAGAAATTTGCCTACGACGGGAGCAGTTCGAGCTTGGTGGGGCATTTATAGGCGCATGGATACCCCAGAATCTCCCGAACATTACCCACTCAACATCTTGAGCGGGTCCGATGTACCGCGCAACGACGACGTCAGGTCGGTCAGGTTGCTTGGACTTCCAAGGCGGCAAGTGGCTTGAAACTTCAGGACCGTTAGCGGACCGCTTTTAGAGTTCGAAGACACTCTCAGCGTCACCCTCGTGATGCGCTCCCTCATTCAAACCTGGGGAAGAGGGTAGAAACTGGCGGACCATCATCCCGCTGAGTATATGCGGGGTTGCTCCGAGACGGCTCGACCGTGATGCTTGTCGTGAGGCATGGCCGCTGTCCGCATCGAATTTACCTCAACTCCCGGAACGTGACCTTCCCGGAAAGTCAGGCGTTGCTTGTCTTTTCAAAATAGCCTGTGTGCAACAAAAAGTGGTTTCTTTTGGAAGATGGTATTGCAGCATCAAGGTTGGCTGTGAGAGGCAGGCGACGCGTCCGCTTTGATTGGCTTTGTTTCCTTCAAACCCATCTGATGCTTTATATGAGACTTCGGAGCCGGCCTTACATAAATATTGAATTGAAAGCTTGGAAAGCCTCATTTTCAAATTCAATATCATTCATTCACGCGACCAATCCAACAAGCAATACAAACGGCACCGCGTTCAAGCCTATTCCTCATCCGCCTGCACGGCAGAAACAGCCGTATCCGCATCCGCACCTCCCGCCTTCCCAACAGCCGAAGTCACAATCGCAGTAGCCTCCCCAACAAGTCCCCTCTCTTCACTTCCCTCCGGCTCCAAACTCTTCGCCTTCACCTTCTCCGTATCCACAGCAGACACCCACTCCATCTCTATCTCAACATCAATGAGACTCTTCCCAGCACCGATTGGGAAATCCACCTCCTTCCGCGTCAGTAGCAATTTGGAGGAGATGGCTTGAGAGCCGTCCTGAGATCCAGGTGGAGGCGGGAGATGGAAGGCAGGTATGAACCAGAGCCAGCCCATGAAGATCTGCGATGTGGGTTCGCTTCAGTCTCTGCGGTAGGTGGGTTGAAACTAAAAATTACCTGATCCATGTACAGCTTCATCCGAACTTCTCGTTCAGCATCAACTATGATGCTTTTCTTCGAAGACCTTTCGGATTTTTGGGGGCTGAGAGTTGAACCTTTCTTGGTAGCCCCTGTACCTTGTTTCTTTGGAGGAGCCAGAGAAGCGCTCGAGACCGCAGGGGTGGTTGGAAGGTCTTCCAGAATAGATGCCGTTTCAGATTTTGGGAGCATCTCTTCATCGAGCAGGGTCTGCTCCTCCGCTTTCTGAGCTTTCGTTTCCTCGGAAAGACTTCCCTTGAGGGTGTCCCAAGAGGAGGTGGTCAAAGGATATAGATTATATGTATATGTCTTGTTGTCCTGTAAAGATGAAATGGATATCCATAGTTCTTCGTGAAGTGAAAAACCAGAAAGTTACCTTCTCTCCCTCAATTTCGACAGCCCCACTGTCATCACTGACACCCATCCTCGCAAAGCTCCTGACAATCTTCTTCTTGTCCCATTTATCGTCCTTGAATATTTCTCGAACTTCCTCCGACTCATTCTTCTCTCCATCCGCCAAAGGCATACTCGCCGACCCCTGCCTCCTGACACCTATATCGCCGCCTTCAACATCTCTAGTCCATCTCTCCCACTTCTCCAACATCTCCACGAACTCATCGTTGTATCTTGCCACCGAGATCCAGACTCTAGGAGCGCCGTGATACCCATTCTGCTTTTCTTCCCCTTCGTGGATTCTTCTGTGCCCAAGCAGCATACCAGCGGCTTTTACCAGAGTCGATGTTGCGAAAGACGTTTCTTTCATCCTGATCTTGACTCCAGTCAACCTCACTTTCAGCTTCCTAGCAGGATCTTGCTTGAGCATAGAGGGCGAGGTAGGGATGGAAGGGAGCCGCCAGAAATATTCTGGCGCGGCGTTGTCGAGTAGTAAAGCCCAGTAATAGAGGTATCTGCGCTGACTGGGTATACTGACGCCTTGTTTCTGCTTCTTTGAAGGCGAAGACGGGCGTTTCATCCTCCTCGAGGTATGCAGATCTAAGATGTGACCCAATACATGAGGTTTAGGCTTAGTCCCCGAGGTATTAGCTGTCCCCTTCGGTGATTTGTTTGTAGTATCGAGAGTAGAAGCTGGAGTAATGGACCGTGGAGATTGTGTTTGTGTCGCATGTTCGACAATTGGCTCGGAAATCTCAGGTTCCTCACAGAGCTCTTGTGGGGACGTTTTGTCATCGACGTCATCAGGAACGACGGCCATCGCGTCGTCTGCACGTATGTGAGCCCATTCTTTGGCAGTGTAGCTTCGTTGTAGCTTGGGTGCAGTGGGCAGTTGATCATGGCTCTGAGAGAGCAGATAAGCACAGGCCATAGAACCCGATCTTCCTTTTCCAGCTGTCAGACCAGTTGAAGTCAGTATTATCCGAGTAGTTGAGAGCAGCGGAGAGCGGACCTTTGCAATGCACAACAGCCACACGATCTGGTGAGCCACTAAGCCAGGCTCGTATCTCACGGACGACGAGAGGCACGATTGCCAGTGGTGGAGCACTAATAACGGATGGTAAGTCATCTGGCATTAAAGCAAAATGGAGTCAAGCAAAGCATACTGGTGGTCAGGGAACGGATATCTGCTAACTCTTCCCTCGAAGAAGCCTGCATCGTATGAGTTCTCCCTGACAGGACAGAAGTTGAAGATCCAGTAGTTCTTCCCATGCCGTGAATCTAGAAACTTCTTCGCGTCCTCTCGTCGATTGCGATATAGTCCCTCCACTCCTGATGCTGGGTATCCCATGATGATTACATTGTCTGTTAGATACACGAGATCTTTGCAACGTTAGATACCGAGCTTGAACGAAGCCGTTACTTTTGAACTTACCGAGTTCTAGATCTAGTTTCCCATCCTTGAATCGAGCTTTGTCACCTGAAACTAGTTTTCGTATGAAGTCAGTCATGGCAAGGAGGAGGAAACGCAGGCAGAAGGGTGTTCTGAGCCAAGAATACGACCAGGCAACTGTCATGACATCATGGCAGGTGGCTACGCGACTTTGATGAACCCGCCGGTCAAAGCGGAAGTGAGAAAAAGATAAACGAATGGATTGCATATTCCATCATACTGTGCATAATTGACATAAATTCATAGAGGGCATATAGTAGTGTACTTATGGCACTCGCAAAGGGCGAAATGAAATAATTAGGCAAAGGTGAGCCAAGGTAACAACCATAGTTAATAACGACGTCTGCTTGAACTGGGTTGCGATTTAGGGTCGGAAGGTTGAAGCTCGAAAGTTGGGCGAAGGAGCTGTCCCTGTGCATGATATGTGCTGGTGGGAGGTGAGGCCCGGTCGAGCCTGGGTTCTGGATAATCAGGTGGGTGAATAAGGATTCCTGGGCTCCTCCCATCGCGTCGTATATGGGTAGGACCAGCAAAAGGGTGGCGACTGGCAGCTTTGCGGGTTTCTAGCATCAGATAAGATGAAGGGCTATCGTGGCGGACGGGGGAACGGGAGCGTTCGCGGTCAGATCGACCAGGTGTACTGTAAGGGTTTGGCCACCACTTTGTGCCACCTAAGCCTCGTTCTGGAATCGGATCCTGGCTAGACTTGCGCTTTTGAGAAATGTAAGCGAGGGAGTAACAGTAGTTCAGATTTCTATCGTACCAGCAGTTTGAACATGCAGATTTTGTACCCTGAACGGTCTTTCTTGGTCGTCACCTGAAGGATGGGTTACTTTCTCAATGCTACGCATTTGAACGGAGGCACTCCCCTCGGTAATCTGGTAGAGCCCATCATAGCGATACCTATTTACAAAACTCATCAGCAGTTTCATCATATTTTCCGCGAGAGACGTACCCCTTCATTGGCGAATATTTTGTGTTACATTCAGAACCTCGAATAACGCGAACGGGTTTCCCGTTCTCGAATGATGCCTGCTTAGACTTCAGGAAGGAGTGACAGATAGTTGACAGGCAGCCTACCTTTAACCACTCATTTCCGCGAACCCATTCCTGATCTCCGACTTGCTCGCCTCTATGGATTGGCTATGGGTGGGGTTTACTAGGATGCAATGAATAACGATCAAGATGGTACGAACTACATATCCCCGCATTTCTTTATGGTCCAAGTTGTACTCTCGCGAGTAACCCTTTCCTATTGTGAGTGAAATCAGTGACTAAAAAACCTGAAGGCATTCGAGAGTCGGACCTGTGCCGCTAAGCTCGCTGAAAGAAGAATCAGATCCCTGCCCACCGCTTGAAGAGAGCCAAATAACTTACATCCTATCACCCTTGTCCACAGTTTCCTCATAGACCCCATTAATCACGACCGAAGATGCCCCCGTAGTAGCACTTCCGTCAACACCAGCGACAAGCGGACCGTGAACCCCAGCAAGACGTAACTCTTCTCGATTTTGGAAGCAGGTTCCGACCTCAATTCCACGAATAGCCCCAAACTGCCTTGCAAAGGGACTTGGACCCGAAGATACTCTGCGAGGCGAAGGCAGTAGTGGACTCTCGATTGATCTTCCGGGCCTTCTCGAAGGCGTCACGTAGGGTGGGGTTGGAACAGGATTCCGACTCGAAGAGGGTGGTGTCCTTGGAGAAGCGTACATAGTTCCTGATTATCGGTGTGGATGGGTGGTTCTGCGTTTCTGGCCATACTTAGCCCAACTTCAGCAAGGTTATATACCCTGGCGTAATGCCAAAGCGGATGCAAGATGTGTCAGGCCATAGGGAGACAACAGGTTTGAGTGTATTACCCTGTTTGGTAATATAGCGAAGGAAGTTATTGTGATTGTGAGATGGAGTAACGTGTTCTTGAGAATGAATAGGCAGCAAAACGTCGTGGCCATGTGCAAGAAAGTGACACTGCCACCTTGCAGAATGAAAAGGAATGAGGCACAGTGACGTTCGGGATAGTTCTCTGACCACCGTCCACCAATGGAGACAGATTGTGTGATATTGGCATGCGTTTTTGGCATTGTGTTGTTGGCACGAGGACCTTGGTTCAGAACATGATCATGGCCAGCAACCTTTCGATCTGTCCTAAGAATGGCAAGGTACAAAGCGTGGTGAATCGAGGTCGTGTCTCGCCTTTATCCGCAGTGAAGAGTCCGTCCTCAGATCATATTGTATGAAGCTTCAATATCGATCACCCTGCATTGCCAGAGGAAGAACATGATCATCACCGTTCAGAAGGGAGTGATTGAAGGTGACGAGATGGAACAAACCCCATCACTCCGACATTGTCGGACTTCACTTCATACTTCTCCCAACACTCCTACGGGTCAAAATTAAAAGATTCCATAGAGCAGCGCATAGCAGGCATAAGTAGGTACATATTAGCATACTGTAGTAAAGAATTGCATATATTTTGGTCAATCAGATACTTGGCGGGGATTTCTCCTAGGCCTTATTCGAGCTCTGGTTGTTCCTCTTCGGAATCCTTGGGAGCTTCCTGACATCTCCCCTGTGCGTAAGAAGGGCAAAAATGTTGTTGGAACAGGTAGTTGGATGTTGGAAGGCATTAGATTTTGTGTCTGAACAACTTGTAAGTGATGTCGTCCTGGAAGGTTCAGATCCAGTGGTTTCTGCCCTCCTCGAGGCTTGTCTTGCAGAAGGTTGGATCTGAGAGAATTCGGTCGTTTGGATGAAAGCAGGACCATTCCACCTCTGGCGAGGGTAACTGTGGTTAGGCAGACCAGTATCTTTGCCGATAACAATGCGCTGCATCGATTTGGTGAGAATTCTATCCCTTCGACGATAATTCCAAATGACCAACCTCTAGACCAAACTTGCAGACTTTGAAGCCGGATTGTCCTACTTCCCTTACAGACTGCCCGAAGGTCAGGAGCAAGGTCAGTTAGACTTCGAAAGGTACATACCCATACAAGACGGTATAAACCATCGTATCGGTATCTGTCGAAAGGTGAGGGCCTCCTCTGAGGTCTCTCCGAATAGAACTTACCCAAGCACAGGAGAATACTTGGGATCGCCTTTGCATCCACGGATAACACGAACGGGTTGAGTAGTGCTCTACAGTTCCAAGGATGGTATGAGCATTAGTCAAGAAACCGCCGAAAAGTCATACCCTCAACGCTTCGTTGATACCTTTCCACTGCTGGTGTCCCACTTGGCTACCAAGAAAGATGCGAGGCTGCGGACTATCAAAAAAAAAAGTCGATGGTGCAGGCTTTCATGACTGACCCAATATCCCTTCACCATTCTCAGACGCTGCCTTAACCGCTGCGAACAGCCTTTTCCTCGACCTGCAACTATGCTGGTTGGGTGTTAGCAATCAGAGAGTGCGTCGAATAAAGCACAGCGTACATTCGATCTCCATCGTCCACATTGTCTTCGTATCCTCCGTTCAGTACAATGGAGAACGAATTGGTGGTCCTGTCTTTTGTAATCCCTTGCATGAGTTGATTGTGCACGCCTGCCTTCATCATGTCTTGCCGACATTTGAAAGTCGTCCCAACTTTCACCCCTCTTGAGGCATAGGCTGTTGCACTGGATGTCCCGCATAAGAAAAGCGTTCAGAAGCACTGTCTGTGAGCAACCCACAATTTCATCCCGATGAGGATGGATTCCAGTATTGGGACCTTCAAGATGATTTGCTGGGAGCATCCCGGATGGATTTACATTTTATATCTTCTAAAGGTCAAAGCGGATGCCAAAGCGTCTTCGTATGAGAGAGATAGCAGAGGCAAAACGTGCCTGCTAATAGGTCAAAGCTAGGTCAAAGCGGCTAAACCTTCCTCATAACCATGTGGAGCGGGTTTTTCTTTTAAGCGTGTCAAAGCGTCTCATGGGTATGCAGAAAGTTGCGCGAGCTTGTGTAAATTGACTCGAGAAGGTTTTTTCCACAAGCCAGGCAATTTGAGTGGAACGTAAAAGTCGAAGTGCAAAGCAAATACAACGCAGACCAAAAGCAGATCATGATGACGACTTGGATGGAAGGGCAACGCTCGAATGTGACAATGTTACTGATCTGTGACTCATCTGTGACAGAGGTTTGATGTCGAACGCTCGACGATCGAGGGCATCAACACGAGAAAAGTATTTGCAAGGAAAATGCTGCACAATTTGTCGGTGTGAAAGTTCTACCACAGGAGACTAGCTTACATACTGTGGTGCATATGTTTCTCCTTTCATTGGTTGGTTAACAGTTATTCGTCAGCCACGTTACCAAGTTAAAATTCAACTTTATCTCCGCGCAACATCTGTGCTACATTCTTGAAAGTTTTGAGCCAATTTGAAGAATCGAAAACGCTCCCACCGGTGTGAGCGTGAACTTTGTCGGTGTGGCGCATCATGAAATACGCGAGGCGCGGCCACGTGATCACCGCGTTCCTGTTGTTTGCAACTATTTCGTTGTGGAAGGCATCGCTTGGCCATCACCTCGCGGTTCTCATTTCTTCCTAGTTCATCCACCCGAACCCTGTGTCCTTCAGCGAGCATCGTAGCTCGTCTTCATACCCCCTCCTTTCCCCCTCAATACCCCAACTGGTCGACGTCGACGATCGTTAGGATCAAAACACTTTTCGCTGGTTGAAAAATGTCAACAATACCGGTGAGGTCATATTCATGTTGAGAACGATGGAGCTGTTACTGACGAGGGCCATTATCAATTTAGCCACGTCGTACCACCAGGACTACGCGAGTTTCTGCCCGGGAGAGCGAGAATGCTAACGCGCGACCATCAAGACTACTACGTGCCAAGGCGGGGACTGCCACAGAAGCCCCTGCAACGAAGTCAACTGTCACTGGTGGAGCAGCTCTTCTCGCTGCAAGGTCAAAATTGAACGAGGCAGGACCGGCCGAAAAGACCTCTGCGAAACGGAAACGTGAAGCTTTAGCAGAGGTCAAGTCAACAACAGCAAACGTTCGGAGAGGTCGGGAGAACGAGGTAGCAGCGAAGAAGGCTAAGGAGAAGAAGGTTGACGACGCGAAGCCAGCAACGAAGGTTGCTGCTTCAAGGGTGCCCGTTCGTGAAGCTCTTCGCGCCGTTGGCGGCGTGAACCAAGCGCGAGCCCATTCACGGAGCGCCAGCGTCAGTACTACTGCGAGTGATGCACCTCAGGCGAAGAAAACCAAGGTCGTTACAGGCAAAGTCACAGTGAAAAAGGAGAGCATCGTCGAACCCTCTTCGCGTCGCCCCACTGTTTTCACAAAGCAGCCCCCCGCGAAGGCTGAAGAGCCTGGTGACCTAGAGGATACTCGTGCCACGAAGAAAGGTCGTTTGGACGTCGTTACCGAAGCTACAGGTTCGACCCGTCATCGGGACGACTCAAAGGTCGAAGAGGAACGCGTTGCTGCTGAGCTTCAAGAAGTCGCTGAACCTGAACAGACAAAGGCTGCCGAACCCCAGGAGCGCTGGGACGACCTAGACGCTGCCGACTGGGATGACCCTGCATCTGTCAGTGAATATGTTGCAGAAGTGTGTATATATCTCAGAGAAGTCGAGGTACGAATGATTTTGTTGCGATATATTGAAACCAACTAATGACTTTTATCCAGCTCCAAACCCTGCCAAACGGAAAATACATGGATCATCAACGCGAACTTGACTGGGAAAAACGGGGTGTCCTTGTTGACTGGATTCTTCAGGTCCACGCAAAATTCGGCCTTCTACAGGAAACCCTCTTCCTGTTCACTAATATTCTCGACCGATTCCTGTCGGCTCGCTCCGTCGACCTCCTCAAGCTTCAACTCGTCGGCATCACCGCCTTCTTTATCGCAGCAAAATACGAGGAGACTTATGCTCCGTCCGTTAACGAAATCGCCTACCTGGCGGAAAACGCGTACACTGTCGAGGAGATCCTCAAAGCAGAGAGGTACATGCTCAAGACGCTCGGTTGGGATCTACGATACCCTGGACCTATGACATGGCTCCGACGTGGTAGCAAGGCGGATGAATGTGATGTACAGGCTAGGACAGTCGCCAAGTACCTCATCGAAATTGGTTGCTTGGAATGGCGTCTTGTTGGCACCGCCCCATCGATGCTTGCTGCAGCTGCCATGTGGCTTGCTCGATTGACCCTCGGTCGTGAGGACTGGGTGAGAGTCAATTGCTGTTTCCTCGGTTAATCAAAGCTCACACTTGCCCCGTAGACACCTAACTTGGAGCACTACATGACATATTCTGAGGAGGAACTGTTGCCCACCGTTAACATTATGGTCAACTACATTCTTATTGAAGCCATTCCTCACGAATCGCTTTACAAGAAGTACGCCCATAAGCGTTACATGAAGGTAGGAATTATGTTATTAAACCTGAACATCTGCTGATCCCCCCACAGTGCAGCGTCTTTATGAGGCAATGGGCCTTGGAACGGTGGCCTGAAAACTCCACTGTCGACCTGGAATCCGATGTCGCCGCGCTCAAGCAAGAAGTTGTTTTAGCGCGCCAGATGGCCAAGGCCGAGGAAGGTGATGAATAGTGGCTCCCAGTCCCCACTCTGCATCGCTTGGTCTAGAACCTTAAGTTATATGCTTAAATTGTCCATATTCTCCGTCATGACACTCCGTACCTCACAGTTATCTCTTTCATGGTTTTCTTCATACGCACGCATGTTTTCATTACGTATCTTCAATCCTGTCCCATTTCAACCATAAATTAGTTACCCTCCCACAATTTCTGTAGCACCATTGATGTAATCTTCTGCAAATCTGAAAGCGTAATGTAGTCGAGAAACCTCGCTTTCGACTCTTTGAGATCTCTGCTTGGTGACTTCCTGGTGACATTGACAGTTGGACAGTGTTGATAACCGAGATACATCGGAAGTCTGGAAAATGATCTACTCGACTTTCACATGCTCCCCTCCACAGCACCACTATATCAGTGTGGTCTCTAGATGATTATGTATCGTGGGGAAAGGTCTGAACTCAAGCCACACCAACGTCAAGAGTTTGGAGCGGATTACCGCTGTAAATTGTGCTTTGGTTTGATCTTACTGACGATCTTTTATTCCTTGGATTTTCGTTCGGCTGTGCTCTTAAACGTTGGACCGCAGGTTCCACATTGACACCTATTGACACTGCTTCCATTGGATGTGCCTCCGCTGCTGGACACGTGGAACGTCAGCAGGCCATGGACTCTCATTGATATGAGGGCAGATCACGGTCGACCCGTACATACAGACAACCAAAGCTACATGAATTGCATCCGTTGGTCCTTCCCCACCTCTATCAGCCCTCTCTGACCCGTCTCTACGACTACCAACTCTAACTCTCGGATTGTCCTGACTGGGTCTATGATTGTAAACCTAGAGGAGTGTTTGAGAAAGGGCTCTCCCATTCCATGGACCGTCCTTGCCCTTGCTTCGAGTGCGATCCTATACTACTACAGATCACCTTTATCGCGACTATCGCCACCTCCTGGCCCTAAGCCCAAGCTACTCTCAGGTAACGTACACCAACTACCCACAACAGAATCTTGGAAGGTCTACAAGGAATGGGCGGAAACGTACGGTATGGCGAACTTCAACATACTTCAGCATATGCATTACTGACCGATAGTCAAATCGATTCAGGACCTGTTGTATCCTTCCGAATTTTTAATCGTCGGGTGATTGTCCTCAACACCTACAAAGCCGCCACCGAGCTTCTCGATGGACGGTCCAACCTGTATTCCGATCGACCCCAGGCCTGGATGCTGAAAGAGGTCGTTGGACGGAAGTTTGCAGTATTCAACATTTCATCCCATCATACTAGATTCAAGAAATACCGAAAGGTTTTGCACACTGGCCTTAACACCAGGGCCGTTCAAGAATATTACCCACTCTTTAAACAAGAGGCCCAAGCCCTTCTCAAAAGGTTGTCGGATACACCAGAACAGTTCATAAGACATCTAAGGCAGTAAGTGGCGTTGTAACCTCGGTGCCTCGGCGATTGACAATTTCCAGAAACGCTGGTGCGATAATTCTCAAACTCGCGTATGGATGGTCGGTCGAGCGCTCGGATGACCCATTCGTGGTCGCTGCAGAGGAAGTGGTGAAGTTGCAGGTCCGAATCTCCAAGCCTGGGCAATGGCTCGTTGAATTCTTACCCTTTCGTGAGTGACCAAGCCTTGTCATTTCTTTCACTACTATACTCATGCATATCATTTGCAAGTCCGATTCGTGCCTTCTTGGTTGCCTGGTGCTGGCTGGAAGAGGCAAGCAAAAGGATTCCGAACAACAATGGAAACAATTGACCGACAAGGGTTCGAATGGACGAAAGAACAAATCGTAAACCTTTATGGTCCTCCTCCCTTTGTCCATTCCTCAGTAATCCATCCTTAGGCATCCGGCTCCTACGTCCCATCATTTACCTCACACCATCTTCAACCCGATGATGGCCATATACCCGATGCAGAAGAAGAGGATATAATCAAATGGTGCAGCTCTGCATTATACGCCGGCGGTGCGGATACCGTAAGTTGTCGCCTGTTCGTTTCACCAACGCGATCTCAAATACACAGACTGTTGGAATCATGACCGCATTCTTCGCTGCCATGGCTCTGTATCCAAAGGTACAACGCGAAGCACAAGAAGAGGTGAATAGAGTCATTGGTGCTGGAGAACTCGACCAAGACGCAGAGCAAGATCTGCCTTACATCTGTGCACTTATCAAAGAGGCCTTGAGGTGGGGCCATCCTGTACCTCTCGGTGAGCTCATGATTGTTCTCCATCCACTTACCAGACCCTAATAAGTCCCATATAGGGCTTCCGCACAGCGTCATCCAAGACGATGAGTTCATGGGATATCGTATTACCCAGGGAGCTACAATCCTTGCCAATATTTGGGCCATAGCACACGATGAAGATGTTTACCCCGATCCTTTTACCTTTAATCCTCAGCGATTTCTCGGGCCAAATCCTCAGCTTGACCCCAAGAAGTGGGTATTTGGTTTTGGACGTCGAGTTTGTCCTGGTGCGTGAATACATATTCTCCACGCCTCGCGTTTGCTACATCTCATGTTGAATAGGTGCACTGTTCGCCGAGAAATCCATTCTTACCAGCGTCGTCGCGGTCCTGAGAACATACGTCGTTCTCAAACCATTGGACGCTAATGGACATGAAGTAACGCCCACACTTGAATATACAACTGGCGTGACAAGGTCAGTTTGCTTGATTCGTGCAATCTGAAAATACTGACAATGATAACGCAGTCACATCAAGCCATTTCCCTGCCGCTTGGTTAGGCGTGCAATGGTGGTCAATATCTGAGGCACATCTTTGTTGCATCGTTCTGTATACCTCACGGAAGGGTGAAAAGTCTTCGCATGATGCTGGCTGCTTCGATGTATATATTATAGTCATCATATCGTCCACTCGAGATGTATTTAGTACTCATGAGGCTCTTTCAGCTGACGAACAGAGCTAAACTACATTTGAACCCGATGCTAGGTCCCAATATTTTCCCATTGTTAAATATTAATTGAGATTCATAACTTTCAAGTTGGCTAGAATACCCGTCTACTTGCCTACGTAATTCGTAGGTAAGCTTACGGCGTCCTGGACATTGTGGATAGCGGGAGGCCAGGGAATATCATCCTCGACATATTGATGAGGAGTAATCCATTCCTTCAATTTCCTCTCTATGGCCCAGTCTCGGATCTTATCGAAATTGACGCAGGTGTGTGGTGCGGACAACTGTGGTCGGACAACCTTATCCCTAGGGTCCCACTTCCAGGCCATGGTGGAAACGTCCGCATGGCACCTGAAATACATTTAGCAACGACTACACGGAAAACCGGGACAAAGACTCACATGATGTATTGACGGATTGAATCAATGCAATGAGAGATATGGAGTTGGCTCAAGGAGTCCCAGTCGTAATTATAATGTTCCTTGTTGACAGCTTGACGGACTTCATCCTAAGTACCTGGTTAGCACCTGCAGCCGATAGACTCATGTAAACGGGCGAACCAGGCAATGCAACTGGTGGAAAACGTCCAGAGCGGTGATGTAGTACCCTGGATCATCCAGAATTGGCCATGTTTTATTGACAAGCCTAGCGGCCTGCTCGTGCGGAATCCTGACTCGAGCATCTGTAGGAGCCTTAGTCGAAGCCTACCGGTTGAGATTGAGTGCACTGACGATCGTGGTACAAGTCTTTCCAAGCTTGATCAGCTTCGGGAGTAAGCTCTTGATAAACAGTTTGAACAATGAAGCCGTCATCGAAAACTTTGACTTCTTCCTCAAGAACCTCATTGGCTGGGGCTGTCAAGACCATCAGTATCGAGGAGCCTCCGAACGGCGTGTGGGTCAAACTCACAGTACCACAGAGGTTCGTGTAAGGAGCGCTTCTGATTCGAGACAGCAGCGGAATCTTGTTGTAGTTTTGCAAGGACCAGAACGGCGATAACGATTGTCTGGAACAGAATCCCGATCGTGAAGAGCCAGTCACGACGAGAGAGCTTCGGTGTGCGGCGTGTCGACCTAGCTGGGAGGATTGGACTCCCAAGGTCAGAGTTGCTCTCATCCGCCATGAGAGGCATGTAATCGGCGGAACTCTTGCTCATTTCGAAAGCAAAAGAAAGTTACAAACAGGGGTGCTGGTTGAGACTGTCAGGGGAACCTTTTGCCCACATTAATAGCCTCAGCCTGGCACATAGTTCGGACATTTAGTCGTCACCTCCCATCAAGATTCCAAGCCTGGATCTGTCTAGTAGCCTTTGACATGTTCTGGTGGTGGAGAGGTATGATAACACCAGGTAGACTCCCATCCTGCATGCTGTCCCGGCCGTAACCAAGGCGAGTCGGACGTCAGTGAACTGTGGACGGATTGGGATACCGAAGTTCTTCCCCATTCGGACACCCGATAAGATGATCTCCGTGATCTAGGTGGGGCATCTTTGATAACCTGTTTCGCGCCTTTAAGCTTTATCCTCCATGGTCATTCTCAATCCGACAGCGGAAAGGGGCTCATATGACTTGGATTAGACACGAACAGATGACCACGGGGCCTGACTCAAAATCAGGTAACTATTAAGTTTCACGACTACTTGGATTTTTATGTTATCTGAGAATGTTTTCTCTCCCGCGCCCGGCTACTTCCCGATCAGCTGAGGCCAGATATAAATTTCAGGAGATTAATGGCTGGAAGGTTCCCTTGCATGCGGAAGCCGTCAGGATAATCACTTACGAATGTAACGTACCTTTTATTTGACAGCGGGTGTGGCCACGGCCATGTTGTTCTCTGGACAAAACTTGAATGAATAAATCTGTCACTGTTCACAGATGACAGCAGCATTACCGATTACCCTCTAGTAATGGCCTAAAAATACCGCACTCAAGCACCAAGTGCCATTCGGCGGGTGGAGGTTACGTTGGCAGCTTGCGGATTGGATTGCCCAAGTCGAGCGTTGCCGAATCACGGCATTAGCCACATCAATCTGTCTGTGGACCTAGCCCGTATTTTCACTTGTATCTCTTTATGCGCAACTTGATCGGCTTTCTAGCAATTGTCAAATCCTGGTACAAGTCTTCCCCTCGTTCACGAGCTCAACACCGGCAATTACTTGTGCCTACTAGCAAAAAACAGAAACAACAAGGCATCCCTCCCTTTACGATGAGTGCCGGATACAATATCCATAACTCACCATTTGAAAAGAAACTGCTAACGCCTGAGTTTTTCTATTCTTATCTTTTGACTCCTAGATCACACGCTCGTCTGACATGAATACAAGAGCCTTCAACGTCATGACCAACCGCAAGAAATCTGCCTCGCCGCTTATGCGGAACTCACCAATCCAACACCTTATCATTGCCTATGTTCTGTCACAAGTCGACCTAGGGTTTAGCTGATTCAGGTAGAGGCCTGAGTCTGAATGGTCCTCTGACGGATAGCCTCGGGTGTTGACGTTCATGAAGGTTTCATGTGCTCCCCGTCGTTCTAATTCAATGGGAGCACCAACGTGAGTATTGTGCATGTTCAGGCATTCCGAAGATAAAGCGCCCTGGTTTCAGCAGACTCGAGTATAAAAGGTGGCCATCTTCAAGCAGACTGCTTCAACAAATCTTTATTGCTACTACTTTCTTCTTGAAATGAAGGTCTCAATCTCTGCCAGTCTCTTCACTGCTCTCTTTGTCTGCGTTCATTCAGCGCCAGTCGCCACTCCCGGCGAGCGGGCCGGGGATGGTGTCTTCGCAAAGTTCTTGTGGAGCGTGTCTGAGGTATAAACCAGAGTCCCTTCAGCATATATAGTGTTCTGATTCAGTTTAATCAGAGGTCTGAACTGCCTCGTGAGGTAGAAACAAGTCTCTTCCCAAAATTCGTCTGGAGCAGAAAAGGCGCTGCGGACACTGAAGTATGATTATACTCGATTTCGTCGCATATAATGTTTAAACCCCGGTTCACAGGTCGACAAGACGACTGAGCTCCCTCGCGACGTAGAGACGAGCCTCTTCCCAAAGTTCGTGTGGAGTAGGAAAGGCGCTGCCGACGATGGGGTATGATACGAGTCCCTCTCCATGCATACGATGTTCTGATCAAGGTCGATAGGCCAACAAGAGCGCTGAACTCCCTCGTGACGTAAATACCAGTCTTTTCCCGAAGTTCGTCTGGAGCAGGAAGGGGGCTGCAGGTGCCGATGTATAAGTTCGGAACTATGCGACGAAGTAGTAGATATCATTATCGTCTAGTAGCCTACTTATCAGCTTTGTCCCGACATGTTCTGGTGGTTCACCTCGTACCCAAATAGACAGAAAAAGACAGAAAAACTAAGTATGTTTTCAGTTAATAGCTCTCTAGACTGTGTAACCCCCGGTTTGAGACTCCCAAACACTTGCAGAGAGAAGGAAGCCTGGGACTGAAGTCACCGAGAGTATCAACAGATTCTTTATACATATTATATTTAAGCTGCTTTTCGAAGTTGCAGGGCAAGTAGTTGGCCTAACTCTGTATTCGACACCTGCGCATATTTTTTGCAATTATTGCGACCTGTATATAGTCTCGTTCATCGTGGTGTCTAGATCGTTGGTCTCTAATTTGCCCCCATCCGAAGCTCCGGACATTCGTGTATGAACCAGAGCACAAACAACGAGACCTAAGGTGCGACACCGGTCGAAAACGTTCCATAGGGACTGTTCTACATTTGGTTCAAACTTTGGATGTAGCTTGGCCTTTCTGAGAACATAAATCTGCACACGAATCTATAGCCATATTTTCCTCTTATCGAGGAGTACGTTTGCTGAGGGTCCTAGACATTTTCATCGGGGCAAAGCAACCAGCCAGATCGCATTGATGGGTTTGGACAGAGAATTGCATGGGGAAGCACCTGAGGGAGGGGATCTGCCGATTTCGGAAGAAAACAGAGGTTACAAGGGTTCCCTTTGCAGCCCCGTTCGCCGAGATAATCACTCACAGGTCCAAGGTGTATTCTAGCACATGGGGAGAATAGCATCCGAGCCTTGTCAAACTTTACCCTGAATGTATTTGACAGCGAGCGTTTACGCACCGATGTCATTTTCTCCACCTAAATGCGCAAATATGTCCGCCCAGGCTTGACACTCTACCGAGTTCCCGAAACGGTCAGGCACAATGGTCCAGAAACTTTACATCGGAAGAAGTGCAAGCACGACGAGGAAGAGCACCTAGGGACTTTGGCAGTCGACTTGCAGTGTCTATGAACTAGACCATGTGCAGATGAGAGATATGAAAATGCGGCATATGTGACTAGAATGAAGCGCAACCGTTGCACCGGGGGCATAGCCGCGAATTTGGCCAGCACAACGTCACCGAGTTGGCATATCCAGTCTTTGGATTGCGAAACCGATGCGAAATGGTATCTGTCAGGCACCGATTGCAGGCAGATACCTGACTGACTGCTGTGGGGATCTCCAGTTGCAAAGCTAAGAATAGCTCACCTCGTCCCTGAGATACTGGATTGATCCGCAAGCAGCAACCTAACCGACTTTGCTGATCCGGGGGGCATAAATCGATTGGAGTCACCTTGGAATCTAATGTGTAAGTTCTGTTTTACATGGATTGCACCAAAATGTCAAGAGATGCGAACTTTATTGCGCTCTGTATGAGTCTAGGCTGCTGTTGCATTTTGAGACGCACCGATACAGGAAAGGCTACCATCATGGCATACAATGCATAGATCTTGTGATCTTATGAGGCAGCAAACCACACCGTCAGGAACAAGTGTCAAATCACCGTGCTGACAGGTGAAAGCCATTTCACCAGCTGAAGTTCGCCAGACGGTCACAAAAGCCAGATCAGATTCCAGTCTAACGCAATCAGCCCCACCTTGATATGCGGGTCTGAATTTATCTTCGAGCGCCGAGTGCCAATAAGCATAGCGTGCCAACAGAGGAGTCGAGTCAAAGTTGAAGGAGAGTCAAGATTCGGAAGAGTCGGACCTTGTTCTGGCCTAATGATGGTGCCGACCGGTAGCATAGCCACACCAACTATTCTCTCACTGAGCTGGTTCGCTTTTTCATGCGCAATTCTGGTACTGGTCTTCCAGCGCTTCATTGAGCTCGAAAGTCGGCATCGTATGTTACATGTTCATGGCCGGAATCTTGTTTTAACTACCCACTTATTAACTGCTATTTTCATCCCTCATTACTGAAAATTTTGACTGTTGGGCCACGGCTCGTTCAAGATGAAAGCCAGCGATTTGTGATTGACAGGCCTGTCAAAAGCATAGGTCGGCAGCCGTCGCGTTTGTATGCAAATCTCTGAAACAACCACCGTCCCGACCCTCCCACGGACAGTCTGTAAAATCTTATCTCAATCAGCAGACCTGTCAGCCAAACGCTACAACTACTACGGTCGCAGCTCAAGCACCTGCAAACCATCAGACTCTCGAGTGTCCTGACTATTGGCGATACTCCGATACGGCCGTTTGTCTACTGGCAAACAAAGCAGTCGTACTCAAGTTTGTGCGTCATCGATACACTACACATGGTTCTCTCCGATGCTGACAGCTAGCCTCAGGTGCTGGCTTTCATGAAGGATTCCATCAATCCGAGGCACAGCACGCCCCGAACTCAAGCTTGCTGGAGAAAGGGGGCATTATGACGACCGTGCCTCGCTATAAAAACCGGCCATCTTAAATCACTCCTCTTCAGCAAGTCTCTACTGCTTTATACTCTTCACAACATGAAGGTCGCACTTTCTGCTACTCTCTTCGCTACGTACTTTGTCTACGTCCATTCTGCGCCAGTCGCAGCTCCCGCCCAAGACACGAGCCTCTTCCCGAAGTTTGTGTGGAGTGGGAGTGAGAATGCCCAGGTATGGTCAGATTCCACTTAGTCACAGATGTTGCTGACACGGTTTCGGCTAGAAACGTGCTGAAGAAACGAGCCTCTTCCCGAAGTTCATTTGGAGCAGGGAAGGAAGTGCAGATGCTGAGGTACGATCAGAGAAGTCTCATCCCCCCGTATGTTATTCTGATCTAGATATACAGATCAAGAAGAGGGGCGTTGAGCTTGCCCCAAACTTGTGGCAGATTCCTCCAGGCGCTACCAATTGGGAGCGCCGCGCGATACCTGAGGTGATTTCCCCGCTGTAGTTGCCACAATACGTTTACTCATTCTTACGTTCGCAGAAACGCGAGAACGCCCAGGTCGCACCTCTATTCGTCTCCGATCCCGATGGTGGTTGGTTTAACTTGAAGGTACATCTCGCTGTCCATTTCCTTAGTCGAACGATGAGCTCATTCTTGCGATTTTCAGAAACGCGAGAATCCCCAGGTAGCACCTTTATTCGTATCCGACCCCGATGGCGGTTGGTTCAACTTGAAGGTACATCTCATGGGTCCCTTGTCGTTCACATAGTTCATCTCACCCATACACGCTTAGAAACGCAAGGAAGCCAAAGTCGAGGAAATTCCTATATTCTTAGTGGGCCCCGAAACTGACGGCTGGGCTTGGGAGGTAATTTTCCCATTGTCTTTCGCAGTCGAATGCTCATCGATGCATTCCTAGA
Organism: Clitopilus passeckerianus; assembly: GCA_944990035.1. Taxonomy (NCBI): domain Eukaryota; kingdom Fungi; phylum Basidiomycota; class Agaricomycetes; order Agaricales; family Entolomataceae; genus Clitopilus; species Clitopilus passeckerianus. The sequence continues at coordinate 767,701 of CALYLX010000145.1, forward strand.
AACGCAGGGAAGCAAAAGTGGGAGAAGTACCTTTATTCAATGGAGATGGCGCATGGATTGGGGTAAACTTACGCGTGTCTTTTTCTCTCGCATAGTCGAGTGCTCATTCGTCCATTCCTAGAAACGCGAGGAAGCAAAAGTAGAGGAGGTACCTTTATTCTATGGAGATAGCGCGTGGCTCGGGATAGAGGTACGCGCCTCGACGTCTTTGCATAGTCAAATGCTCATTCACACGTTTCCAGAAACGCGAGAACGCGAAAGTTGAGGAAATCCCTCTATTCGAAACTCCTTCCGACTGGGACCCCAGAGGGCCCGGAGAGGTATGCGCCTCGTTCCCTTTTGTATAGTCGAGTGCTCATCCGCACATTCCTAGAAACGCGAGGAAGCCAAGGTCGAGGAGATACCTTTGTTTGAGGACATATGGCCATCGCCAGAGTAAAGTCCATGGCGACACTTCGCCGTCGTCGCGTGTTTGGATTTGGATTGATGGATCCGAGAGCAGCAGTGCCGTTATATATGCACACGAATTTGAATGTGGTTGTTGATTACCGGATATCTTATTTATGATTCTACTTCTTTCCACATTCTCCGTGCCTAAGTCCACACGATATCAAGCGTCAAATTTGTAAACCTAGCAGTGCAACGAAAGATACTAAGTACAGTACCACTGACACCTTTCACGGACCTTCGTCGGCCTCAGGCGGCAAATCCCTCTCCGCCTGTCTTACCAGTACCATATGAAGTGACGGATACGCGCCCAGGTCCAGTCAACTCAAGCGCGACCGTAATTATTCATTTCCAAAGTAAGAGGTTTCTCCACGTCACGATTGGAGAGCAGGTGCCGTATATAGACGCGAACGGTGCCCGGTTCTTCCTATGCGCCTGAACTACTTTACAATCGCATCGATCGGTGCGAACCCTAGGAATGCTGAGAGTTCGTATTTCATTCTGTTTTTAAATTTGAACTTGACCAAGTATTCCCCAGTCTTTCTCATTCGTCACAGCATTACCCCAGTCAATTCCAGCCAGCTATTAAAACCGAAGACTCTGAATCGGCATGTCGGCAGCCCAGGGTCTCCTTTCATACCGTGTCGTTGTTTCTCTTCGCTTATCTTGGCTCACGAAACGGCGGACCGGCCAATGCACCCTTGTTATGTCAATTTTACAGTTTTTAAAGTTGGGAGGAAGCGTAGCTCAGCAATATATCAAAATTATAAATTTGACCTGGTCACAGTTTACCTATGCATCCAGTTGGATTGCGCATGTGGTCACATCTAACAAAGCCACAATATGGGGGTCGAGGAGGTCCGAGGAGCGGGGGATCAACATGGTCCCCATCGCACTTTCAAAGGCCGTGGTATGGCCTACACCTAGAGATTCTGAGAAACTGGTAGAACACTAAGCATACCGGTACTCAAAGTTGACCGGCCGTTTGACGAACGTTCACCAAAAATCCGAGACTGGAGCAATGAGACCCACATAGGATACGGCATGGTCCTGGAGGCTTTTTCCAGGTCCGAGTACCACTGAGTCAAGAGTCAAGATTTGACCGAACTTCAAGTTGATAGAACAGAGGAAAATTGCCGGACTCGGACGACGGCACGATTTGACATTGTACATAGCCACCGAGGCGCGTGTGCCGCGGCCCGGGTCTCCGAGTATACCCGACAAGTCGTTCACCCAAACGTTCACCAGCCTAAGGATCCACTGGCAGATCTTACCGTAATAGTCTGTCCAGGTCTGTCAACAAGCTCGAGGGGTGGATTCCTCAGGCCGTCAAACAAACTCCAGAGACTACAATATCCAGATAAACTATCCAAAAAAACCTCGTTCTATAATCAGAACTCGGAAAGATTGAAGCTTTTTGCAACACTGACGTCACTGGCAGTCAGTAATTCAGAAAGCTTGGCAGTTGCCCTGAATATCTTGCCGCTGTCGGACAGCCAAATCTGCTTCAACTTGAACGCCCTCGCTGTCAAAGTCATGTCAAATATTAATAGAGGTGTATATGGAAATCTCTATACACTTCCAAGCTCCAGCAGGCAGTCGGTAGAATGTTCCTCCAATCAGCAAGAGGTTTTAGTGCGAAGCTAACCTATCTCACAAACATGGCTGAACCCGTTGCAGTCTATCAGAAATTGCTGGTGACCCTCCGCTACGGCCGCCTGTCCGTTGGCACAAACGCAGCTGTTCTCAGGTCTCCGCGTTATTGGCCGATGCTCTACCATGCACATGGCTCTTTCCAACTCTTGACAGCTAGCCTCAGGTGGTGACGTTTATGGAGGATTCCTGCGCCCTCCCTCAATCAAATCCGATGGATGTCCCGTCACAAAGTCGTAAACAAACTTGTGACTAAGTGTTCCGCAGAACTTGAACAGGCTATTGGGCTTTAGATATAAAGGCTGGCTTTCTGCAGACACCTTTCTTCAGCAAATCTCTGCTGCTTCTACATTCTTCACAAGATGAAGATCGCAATCTCTGCTACCCTCTTCGTCGCTTACTTTGTCCACGTCTATGCTGCGCCAGTCGCCGCTCCTAGTGGGCAGATTGGGGCGAGGCAAAAATCTCCCCCGACTCTCTTTCCGAAGTTTGTGTGGAGCAGACAAGGGACTGCGAACGTTGAGGTACATCTCATCATGACATTCATTTGGGCGAGCTCAACTTATACTCGAATGCTAGAAACGCGAGAAAGCCAAAGTCGAGGAAATACCTGTATTCTTAGTAGGTCCTGAAAGTGACGGTTGGGCTTGGTGGGGCGATCGGGCAGTAGCCGAGGTGACTTTTCCATTGCATCCCGCATATCGACTCTGCTCAGACGTTCTATTCTAGAAACGTGAGGAAGCAAAGGTCGAGGAAATACCATTGTTCGTCAGTAATGGCGACGGCGGCTGGGTCGGAATAGAGGTAGGTGCTTCAATTCCTATAGCGTATTTGAACCCGCTCATACTTTCACAATCAGAGACGCGGCGCAGTAGATGCTGCTTTAAAACCTCTATGGGGACCTCTTGGCCATGACGGCTGGGGCGATATACCTGGTTCTGTACGTTCCCGATTGAATATTGCGCGTAGTCTCACCCTCCTCATATTCTCAACCGTAGAGACGCGAAGAAGCAAAAGTTGAAGAAATACCATTGTGGATTGGCCCTGAAGTATGGCACAAGCGGGAAGCTGCTCCATCATCCTCTAGCAATATTGTATGTTCCCTGTCTTAGTCCATGCAGTAAAGCCCCACTCACCTCTCAATCTTAGAAACGCGAAGAAGCCAAGGTTTCGCAGATACCCGTTTTCACCGCTGAAGGTGATGGTGGTTGGGAACTTGGCCATTATGTATGTTGCCCATTTTTTCCGAGTTAGGCTTGAGTATACCCACAAATGTTTGCTAGCCACGCAACGAAGCGAGCGAGTGAGAGGTAAGTTCCAATATCTGGCACTCTCAAAAGCGGAGCAACTGATGACCATAAATGTAGGCTAAGAGAGGGATCCCTCCCCCTCCCGAGTTCAACCTCTTTACTGGCGGGAATGGGTGGCCGGCCCCCAGGGCTGAAGAGGCCGCCTGAGCCGACTCGGGAGCCCATCGAACCCTCTAAAACGTCAAGAATTATCAGAAATGCGGAATCAATCCTTCTTATGACTAGCGTAGAGAATGAGCCTGTATTTAAACATGCGCCTGTGCCCAAATATTTATTCTTTTCACCTTCCTCACTCATCACCGATCCACCTGAGTTTCTCGAGTGCTCTCCCAGCTGGAATCAGAGGCTGCGGGTAATATTGGCCAAATTGGGCTCGAGTGTGGAAGCATGAATTTTCAGCTGGGTATAGCAAAGCAATTGCTAAAGAGAGGGCTCAATGCTTGGACGGCTACTTGATTAATTGTACACGTTGACTTCAGATCTATTCCTTCTCGACCCAACGGCCGCTTAGCATCGAAACTGGAGGGCAGCGTGGTTTCAGGGTATTCCTGATACTTGACTTAGAGTCTGTAAACGCCCTCCGTCGTCCTTCCTCAACCTGTATATCCTGTCCCTACATGCCTTTGTACATGAAATTGAAATCCCAAAGCGGCCCATCTTGAAACCCGTTCCCCGTGTGTTCCCCATTGGAGCTCTGGCACAACGGTGATGAATCGTCGAAAAAGTTATGTACCATGCTTCACAGACAGGAAGGAGATATTGGTCAAGGATTCGAGTCGGATAGAATGGTGCCTGAGCACTGAGCATAGTAGATCTGGATTGTCCAGGCTGTCACGTCTATCAAAAAAAAGGGGATGGGAGAGGGGCGGACCCGCAAAAGCTATCAACATGCGACTGTAATTGTGGACCATTGAGAATAACGACCGCCAGGCACAGATATCACGCCAACACCCTAAATGACAGGTTAGGGTGGAATGATCAAGTCGGCGGATCTATGCGCACTTGTTTTTCACGAATCATCAGCTTCGTCGTCAGACGTAGTTTGACAGACGCACCAAAGATCCAGATCCGACATTTACCTGACACAACCAGCCCCACATTAGTATGCGGAGAGTTTTGAGGGCCCTTTTTCAGGCGCCAGGTACTACCTTTTGGCTAAGAGTTGACCGAATCTCGATACTCAGTGGAGAGTTGCCGGACGACAGCGCTAGCGGCATGGCTGTATAGCCACATCCATGGGTCCCTGAGCGGTCCGAGCTCCGATTGCCTGCCTTATTCAAATCCTAGTCTGAGCCTCTCTCCAAACTCAGAGAATGACGCATGAATCCCATATTAAAACTCCCAAGTTAAATAACATAGCCACGTCCTCTTGAAAAATGTATCCTTAAATGTAACTTTACTGAAATCGCTGACGTCAGTCTGCAGAACTAACGTGTTGCCCTGAATATTGACACTGACACCTTTGAAACCGCTGTCGGAAAGTAAATCAGCCCCATCAACCCCATCGCTGGGCAGAGTCATGTCTAATAGACATGCAAATCTCTAACGCAACATACCTTACCGGACTGGTCAGGGGGCCCGAGTCCGAAAGTTACCCCTTGCTACGGACATGTCTCAATCACCTGCAAGTTATCAGATTTCCAGAGATCGTTGAAACTGACGGCACCCGATGACGGCCATTTGTGCACTGGCAAACAAACCAGCCGTTCTCAAGTCTGTGCATTATTGGCCGATACACTACGATACACATGGTTTACTTCAAGTTTGACAGCTAGCCTCAGGTATTGACATTCGTGAAGGACTTTGGCGCTCTCCCTCAATCAAATCCGACGGATGCACGGCACACGAGGATACCTGTAGCTCGAGTGTGTCGCAGAAATGGACCATTAGTCCCTCGCTATAAAAGCTGGCTATCTCCAACACATTCCTGCAGCAATTTCTCACTGCTACTACGTTCTTCTCAAGATGAAGATCGCAATCTCTGCTACGCTCTTCGCTGCTTACTTCGTCTACGTCCATTCCGCTCCCGTCGCCGCCCCCGAGGTATGATCAAAGCTCTCTTCGTCACATATTTCATTCTAACCAAGATGATGACGTGTAGATTGGCGGAGAGCTTCTGTTCCCGACCAACGCATGGAGGACGGATAAAACCGCGGAAACTCAGGTATTTCCTGACTCTCTCATAAGTACACACTGTTTTGACCACTATCCACAGGCCAAGAGAGTGATTCCTCCATTCAAGGAGACGGACTGGCTTAACCCTAAGAGAGAAATCCCTCCATTCAAGGGGGCGGACTGGCCTACCCCTAGGAATGTTAAGAGAGAAATACCTCCGTTCAAGGGGACGGACTGGTCTGTCCCTAGAGATGTACCGGTTGCGAAGGTACGTTCCGTCCTTTCTGGACCAGAGCGACCCTCATGGTTGGTTGGAACTTTAGAAACGCGAGGAAGCCAAAGTCCAAGAAATACCTCTATGGACTAACAACGTAGGTGGTTGGGAGACCAACACGGTGAATTCTATTTTATGTTGATGAAATTGAACCATACTCATAACCGTTCTAGAAACGTGAGGCAGCTAAACTGGTTGATCCTGTGTTCGTCCTTGGTCCCGATGGTGGCTGGTATCATGTATAAGCTCCCCATCCTCCATTGATCGAGCTCTGCTTACACCTGGGTTTTAGAAACGTGGAGAAGCTAAGGCAGAACTAAAGCCTCTTTGGGGACCCTATGGCCAAGACGGTTGGGCTGATATACCTGGCTCGGTGTGTCTTATTCCAGTCCTACGCATTTGGCTACTTATGTTCCCAATTATAGAAACGTGAGGAGGCAAAGGTCGAAGAGATACCTCTCTGGACGAACAATGTTGGAGGTTGGGAAACAAACACGGTACGCCATCACTCGATTGCACGTTGATGAATTCCACTCATACAGACGGTTCTAGAAACGCGAAGAAGCTAAGGCAGAGTTGAAGCCTCTATGGGGTCCTCTTGGCCAAGACGGCTGGGGCGATATACCTGGCTCGGTATGTTTTCCAGTTAATCTCACAGAGGAGGCAGCTCATGTCTCCAACCGTAGAAGCGCGAAGAAGCAAAGGTTGAAGAGATACCTCTCTGGGGTCCCCTTGGCCAGGACGGCTGGGGCGATATTCCTGGCTCGGTATGTTTTCTTTTAATCTTGCGCAGGAGGGTGCTTATGTCCCCAATCGTAGAAGCGGGAAGAGGCAAAGGCCGAAGAGATACCTCTTTGGACTGGCCCTGTGAATTGGGGTTTCGTTCCAGGAAAGGTACTTCTCCACCCCATTTGCGTAGTCGAGCTGTGCTCATATTTGCGGCTTCAGAAACGCGGAGAAGCGAAGGCAGAGTTGAAGCCTTTGTGGGGACCTTATGGCCAAGACGGCTGGGCCGATATCCCGGGCTCGGTATGTTTCCATGAGTTGTTTTCTGCACCGGGCCAGGCTGACAGCTACGATGTTAGAAACGGGATGCAGTTTCTGCCCGCGAACGACCACTATGGCAGGCCCTCGAGAATTGGTCTACTGAACCGCGAGCGGTGAAACGAGGCGAAGCCAATTTAGCAGGGCCTCCATGGGGTGGCCCTGAATGGCAAAAACCACCATCCGACCGCGAGCTGAACGCAAGGAGTGAGCCCCCTCCTCTCTTCACCGGCATCGTAGGATGGCGCCTCAAGAACCCTAATGGCGAGGTGTGTCTCGCTTCCGTGGATACTGGCCTAAAATTGATCAAAGTTGATTGGAGTTCCAGGTTGAAAAGGGGGAGCTGGTGAAATCGGCGACAGAAAAAGAAAATCTGGAGGTTTCATGGGGTAACAATGGTTGGAGAATAATTCCAGGTCCGGTTGGGAGGAGCGTCCCTGATGTCGAGGTATGTTTTTGTTTCTGTGTATGTACCGGTCGCTTACCTCTTTATTTAGAAGAGGATGATTCCACCTCCCGACGGCCACGAGTTCAACGTTTTCACTGGTGGCGGAGGATGGCCAACCCCCAGGAGTGTGAGCCGGCTCAGATATTGCGCCTTGAACGCATCATTTAACTGTTTACTTAGAATGAGAAGAGGATGATTCCACCCCCCGACGGCCACGAGTTCAATGTTTTCACTGGTGGCGGAGGATGGCCAACCCCCAGGAGTGTGAGTTGGCTCAAAATTTGCATCTATAACGGATCATTCAACCGTTTACTTAGAATGAGAAGAGGATGCCGCTTCCACCTCCCGACGGCCACGAATTCAATGTTTTCGTTGGCGGTAATGGATGGCCAACTCCCAGAGAGGTATGTACCCAAATTTGTACGGCAACACTTGGACACTGAATCTCCGCCATTCATAGGTTGTGGAAGAGACTGCATAAGCCCAGATCCAACTAAGCCCCAGAACACCAAGGATTTCAATTTCTGGTTATCTCTTTTTCCATGAATCGTATAGAACATCTAGTCGTCGATGTATTTATATCTGAATGTGCCCACGAATATTTATTCTCTCCTATCTCGCTTCAGTGTAGATCCATGTGAGAGACTCAGGAGCCGGCGGGTCAGAATTTCTCCCCCAGAAGAGCAGCAACTTTGACGGTGAGTAGCAGAATGAAGCCGGGTTGAATCGATTGTGACAGTGGTTTACCTGGAACATTTCATACGAGCGTCAATTCCTAGTTCTAGTTCCGGAGCCTGCCTGTGGAGAGAGACCAAGAGCCGCTCGAACAGGAGCTCGCTAAAACTGCTCAGATGTCGGGGCCGTTGTCGAGAAACCAGTGACAATCATCTTCTGATGTGCGCAAGAATAGATTTGTACATCTTTACTCCTTTCCATATGCTCTCTCCTCAAATCCACACGCTTCTCAGTGTCAGACCCCTATGGCTTCCATGCAGATACTGTCAGGAGTCCCTCTCTTGACGTCGGTTGCGAAGATATAAAGATGGAGTGCGGATCCGAAGTCAATTCTCGACCTTGGACTGAAGGCCGTCGAAAACTCGTTATTTCTTCAACATGCGGGTATCCTCTCTCGTGCTCCTCGTACCCTTCCTCTCAGCAGCCTTGGCCAGAAAGCATGCGACTGGGAATCTGGTCTACGGGTCGCCAGAGTCTGTCAACCTCTTGCCACAACCCTTCGCCGACCTGCAGACCAACGTCTCCGCCTACCTCACTGCGCGTAATTACGGATCTGCGTCCTATAACCTCGTTCACCCGCTCTATCCTGGCGCAACGGTGATTATTGGCCACCAGAATACTATCGTGTCGCATTTCGCAGTTGGGAAGGAGGTCTTGTACAAGGATGTGAATGGGACGCAATTGCCTGTCGCTCAGCAATTGCCAGCTCAAAAGGACACCATTTACGACAGTACGTTATCGTTCCCATAATCCAGGCCTTTTCTTGGCTCACAACGTCTTTCTAGTGGCATCCCTGTCGAAGATGTTCACCACAATTGCCGCTCTGCAACAGCTCGACACAGGAAAACTGTCGACGAATGCTACTGTTGCTTCATACTTACCCGACTTCGCTGTCAACAGCAAAGGCAACATCACCATCCTCATGCTCATGACGCATACGAGTGGGTTCGACGCTGATCCCACGCCCAGTCTATGGCAAGGATATGACACCGTCGACGCAAGGAAACAGGCAGTCATTCAGCAGAAGATCATTAACCCTCCAGGATCAACATACCTCTACTCTGACCTCAGTAAGCCCTCTCATTCAATAACATGACCTTCACCTCACACACTTTCAGATTACATGACCCTCCAAATAGTCCTAGAGACCATCACATCTACCCCACTCGACAAACTCGTCCACGACAAGTTCACCGCTCCGCTAGGAATGTGGGATACCTACTACAACCGCGGAAACAAGCCCTTGAAGAAAGAAATCCTCGCCCGCGTTGCCGCTACCGAATTCCAAATCGCCGCGGAAGGCGCAGCCCCAGATCGCCCACAGCCAGTCTGGGGAACCGTCCATGACGAGAACGCATGGAGCTTGGACGGCGTCAGCGGACATGCAGGCGTCTTCTCCACCGCTTACGACTTGGCCATCTTCTCTCAGATGATCTTGAACAATGGCACGTATAATGGGGTGCAGATCCTCAAGCCCGCGACTGTTGATTTGATCTTCCATAACTTCAATACGGCGTTCCCTGGGAATGATCATGGGCTTGGGTTCGAGCTTAACCAGAATTACTGGGCTGGTGCGATGAAGGGGCCGCAGTGTGCTGGTCATACTGGCTTCACTGGGACTACCATGGCCATCGATAGACGTGAGGTTCCCCCTTCTACTTCAAGAGCAATCGTAACTCATTAGATGCTGAATATAGCGAGCAATACGTTCTTCATCTTCCTATCCAACCGGGTCCATCCATCCCGAGCCTGGTCAAATGTCAACATAGTGAGGGAGAATGTTGGTCTTTTCGTAGCGAGGGCTTTGGGAAGGAAGGTCTAAATGAGTTAGCTCATGTAGTCGCTCATGTCCCGCCGATAACTACTCAATTCATTTCTTCACACACCAATGTCGAGTGCAGCCTTCAAAGCGATTTGGTTGCTTGCATTTGGTTGGATACACCCCTAGCCTGAAGCGACACTGAACCACGTGTGGATGTGTTTAGGTTTGCACCTCAAGTCTCATTCACAGGGCACATCCTCGGAATAGGGGCTGTCCATTGCCGACGCAGACACCACTGCTCTGTGACCTAATCCAGCGATACCGTCGAGAAACACAAGGATCTACCTCCGACATGGTACGGACGAACCCAATGCTATGAATTCGATATCTCGTTCATCATAGTCTCCGACGGAGTGCACCAAACAGAATTTGAGGCTGCTATGATGACACCAAAATCACAAGCCAGCAATTGGCTGCCAATCAGATTCGGATAATTATCTGGTGAACCCCAACAAGCTTCTTCATCCTAACACTCAGTATCACGTCGTCCAACGGGTCCTAATTCTCCTTCATTCCGCCCCCAAAGACTGCTGATCGAATTAACCAATGCCGTTGTCAAATCTTAAAACTACGAAACCCTCCGGCTCGACGGGAGGATTAGCAAGTCATTGGTGACATTAGTCCCCAGTCCCCAATATACGAGATAAACTGCGTCAGAGTTTTCCAGCGTAAAACGGTAACGCCGGGTGTATTATCACATGAAGCAACTACCGAGCCCACTGCGCCCCAATCTCCACTGCAAAACCTCCAAGCTCGAGGTCATGGAAAAAGACTCCGTTGCCTTTTACGGACTCCCCAAATCTTCAATTTGGCCACGTGATCGCGTGCTGTCGGTTTTTTCACCGTTAGACGCCGGTCTTCTTTCTCGAACTCTTCGAGACCACAAGCAAGAATACGACTTAAAGCAATGTCTAGCGAGGCCAGAATGAACCAGGTCAATCAATGAAGAGGCTAGGCGGAGGCAAACGCAATGATGCGCTAAAAGAGCGAAAATGGGGTGGGAGGCGAGGCAGTGACGATCAAATTCACACCGACAGGGTGATTGGCTCTGCAACCCCAAAGAAATTGGTGATGGCATATAAAAGGATGCCAGCCAAACGTACAGTCGACCCTGTGTCCGTTGTTTCTTTTTTTCTTTACTCATCTCTTTTGGCTTTCTCGTCGTTACTGTCCACGTTGACGACGCTTTAGAGGACAACGACTACCATGGCTGGCGCGAAAACTAAGGATGCTAAGGCTTCCAATGAGCCTGTCCCCGCCGACATCGACATTCCCGACAACTATGTCGCTCACACCCTCAAGACCCAGAAGGCCCTTCCCCCTATCACTTGGGAGAACTGGTGGAAAGAACTCAACTACCTTTCTTTCACCATTCTCACCTTCACGCCCTTGCTCGGTCTTATTGGTGCATGGTACACCAAGCTCCAGTGGCCCACTTTCTGGTTCTCCATTTTCTATTACTACGTGACTGGCTTGGGTAAGTTTTCTCTGACAACGATCTCTTCCACAACCCCTGAGTTGCTAACCTGTAATCCCTCAGGTATCACTGCTGGCTACCACCGACTCTGGGCTCACCGCGCATATAACGCCTCCAAACCCCTCCAATACTTCCTCGCCCTCGCTGGTGCTGGAGCAGTGGAAGGTTCTATCAAATGGTGGTCCCGTGGACACCGCGCCCACCACAGGTACACCGACACCGACCTCGACCCCTACAATGCCCACAAGGGCTTGTACTGGTCCCACATTGGCTGGATGTTGGTCAAGCCCAGGCGAAGGCCCGGTGTTGCTGACGTTTCCGACTTGAGCAAGAACGAGGTCATCAGGTGGCAACACAGGCACTACGTCCAGCTCATTCTTTTGATGGGCTTTGTCGTACCCACTGTTATTCCCTGGCTCTGCTGGAACGATGCCAAGGGTGGTTTCGTATATGCTGGTGTCTTGCGCCTTTGCTTCGTCCACCATGTAGGTTCCCCAAGTCCTGTTTGCCAGGCCTGTACTAATGCCTTTATTCCAGTCCACCTTCTGCGTCAACTCCCTTGCTCACTGGCTCGGTGACGCTCCCTTCGATGACAAGCACACTCCTCGTGACCACCTCATCACCGCTCTCTGCACCATTGGCGAAGGCTACCACAATTTCCACCATCAATTCCCCATGGACTACAGGAACGCTATTAGGTGGTACCAATATGACCCCACCAAGTGGTTCATCAAGTCATGCCAACTCCTCGGTCTTGCCAGCCACCTCAAAGTCTTCCCTGACAACGAAGTCAAGAAGGGCCAGCTCACCATGCAATTGAAGAAGCTCCGCGAGACTCAAGAGACCTTGAAGTGGCCGAGCAACAGCGATGACCTCCCCGTCGTCAGCTGGGATGCCTTCCAAGAACAAGCCAAGACTCGCCCTCTCGTCCTCATTTCTGGATTCATCCATGATGTTACTGGTTTCATTGAGGAACACCCTGGCGGACCTCATTTGCTCATCAAGATGATTGGCAAGGATGCTACTACTGCGTTCTTCGGTGGTGTTTACGATCACTCGAATGCTGCTCACAATGTACGTTCACTCCCTCTACTGTCTGCTATGCTTAATCTGACGTTTTGCGCTTTTAGCTCCTCGCCATGAAGCGCGTTGGTGTTCTGAATGGCGGTCATCCTCATGGTCTCGAGGACAAGTCTATCCCACCCTCACAGAGGCTCAAGATTGCCCGATATAACGAGCTGGGCAGTGGATTCAGCTCTGCTGCACAAAGTGACGGAGAGGGGCTTTACTACTAAGCACTTCCCCTTTGCACTTTACCTACTCGCTGTGTTTGTCCTCGCTATGTTATGTTTAACCGGTAGATCTCCCTACTTTCATCTATCTCGATGTCTTTCGACTCGTGCTTTCGTCCTGGTGCGTGTCGCATCGTGTTGGAAAGAAGTAAAAGTACTTTTGTTTCGCGATGGGTTGTTGATAGTTTACGCTACGTCTCAGTTGTGGATGAATAGAGAAATGAACTTAATGAATTATTTTGCAAAATTCTTTAAAAATTCTGCTCTTAACTCAGAAGCTTTGTCGACCCAGAAGGCGGGGAAGTTGCGGGGAACAAATAGTTGAATGAATGTTCTCTGGCAGCTCCAAGTCATAAAATTACTTTCAAGCTTCATTGTATGAGGAAAGATTCAAGTACAGAATTCAATTCGATCATATGAGTCCCATTGACTCTATGCAACCAACTCCGCGTCAGACCGCTTCCAGCCCTCAACACGTTTGGGGTCCCAGTGACCACCGCAAATGTGCCAAGGACACATAGCAACCTAAACCAAAGATTTAATGATACAATCTAGGCGCATTTCATATCCCTACCTTTCCATCCCTCATGAACGTAGTGTCACACTCAGCGCAATCGATAGAATGAGCCGTCCCGTCGCTATGAGGGCTTTCAAGGAACGCCTTGAGCATAAACTCGCGAGAGTGAACGCCAGCTTTCTGAGCTGTGTGAATGAAGTCGTCGAGACCCGATTCCTTGCCGCAGTTCGCGCAGGTCATCTTGGTGCATCCGGCCGCCATCCAGTGTCCAGCGATACCGTACTTGGCGAAGTCGACGTCGAGGATCTTGGAGATGCGTTCGGTGATGGTGTTGTCGACTTCCCAGAGAACGGGGGTGGTGCTAGAAGGTAAATTGTTAGTGTTTGGCACGCGGAAGAAGACGTGAAGCCTTACTCTTGCATCGTTGGTGTGGTTGCTAGAGTTGTATCGAGTATATTGGAGCTGAGTGCTGATGGGAGAACCGCTCATGGCATTTATACTCGCTCACAGTGCACCTTCTCCCGGATGAATGTGTCCTATTCAGACTATACCAGGGGCAAGGCCGGCATTTCTAGAAGACCGTCAGGACATTATCACCGCAAGTCATGGACAATGGCAAGTTGAATGTAGCGTCAGGGAGTGCAGTCAAAAGTTTGTCGTCTGGAATGCAGGCGGACCTGACGTCCTTGTTCTACCACGCCTCTTTTGAACTACCTTTCAAGGGCTAAACGTCCACAGCAGACACTACATCGGTGATTGGTAGGCAGAGGAGACAATGACTAGTCGGCACCCATCACATCAGCGACGGCACTGATGTCCATTACTAGGCTTGTCATAGCTAGGAGAGGGTCCCCTGTTGGGTCATGCTTAAGAACAGGGACAGGGGAAAAGGTGGCTGTAGAAACAACACCAACTGTTCAGAAACGTGCAAGCGTGGACGTAAGACGATCAATAGGTCCGGACTCTCTATTTTGCCAGTGCAGCATTGAGCACCAGATTTTAGGCGCCTTACATTCAAAGGCCTCAGCGATACATGTTGACCAAGTTAAGGGGTACTCGAGTTGGAGACAGTCTACCAAAGACGACCGGGATGTTCTTGACTGACCTTGATTGAAGGTGTTCCTAACGATGTGAATGCGATTCAGGGCCAGCCCAGTCGATTTCGAATGGACTGACTGGCTTGAGTCTGATAGCCTGAGACGGTTCTTAGCCTTTGTCCCTAGGTTAGCTGTTTCTGGGCTCCCCATCCGCGATTTCGGAACGTAGTAATTGAGTCGAGAGCGAAATGGGTTGGTCGTCCGACCCCTGAACCTGGCGGCTTTTGTAAGAGTCGGAATATTTAAGCTTCCGCACATCCCCTGAGCAGAAAGCCGGACAGCATTCTTGTTCAAATTGTTCCTGACTGCCAGAATGACGAGGAACAAGTGTGGAAGATCCCAGGAGGAGGCGGACGTGATTCGAGAGATATCAAGCAGAAGCACTAGGAAGTCAGCTTATCCCTCAGAAGCAGCGCGATTCGCTAAGAATGAACGCCGACCATAGCACTAAGGTATCTTGAGGGTGTCGTCGGAAGAGTACCAGTGCTTGATCATCGTTGAAGGCAAGCAACGATTCAAATTCAGTGCACAGCTTTTTCTCATGTAACCAGTCTTCCAGCTTCCTCTCAAGTCCGTCCTTGAGAGGCAGCTACAATGAAGACGTCGTTTATAAATACGCATCTACAGCAATATCTTCTGGCTCAGAAAAGAAGAACCAGGAGCAATCCAGGCGTCCCCTAGCTGAGCACTGCAGACCATTTAGATCTTCGCCCAGGCCTCCTACGGAAACACAGTTGTGACCCCTGAGGACGGATGCCATCCTTCTATCTCTACTCCCTAGTAGGATGAAACAGATGCTCTCAGTACTGGGTATGATGCAGGATTAGGGGCGTCGGAACAAGTGAAGCTACCCCTTTCCACTACATATCCAACCCCATGCATTCTTGTACATCTCTTTACAAGGTATTCAGAAATCGGTTCTCTTCATCCACTACTATAGTTGACACTTCTTAGAATTTAGAAGCACTTGAGCCTCAGTGGCCCAATATCACACGAAACAAGCACCAAACAACCTATCAGACGAAAATGACCGGCTTTGAAACCATAATCGGGCCATTCATTCCCTCATTCACCATTCTGCGCTCAGAATCAATGCACTCCACCTTATCTCAGTCCCATCATTGGCATACTCTAATCATCCATTGCGACAACCCAGCATATATCCAGCAAAATGACCTCTTTCGGGATTTTCACCTAGGTCTCTGCTCAGAAACCACCGATGATTCTTACATGCAACATTACCTACTCCTCAAACGCGCTTCCGAGCTGGAACGAAGTTCTCACTTCCTCGAACGCCTCCGAGAAATCGTACTTCATGATGGGAGACGATACCCCGCCATCGAGGCGATATACCTCGTCGACGCCAATGGGTCAGAAGGACCTCTATGGACGGCTCTGGAAGGCCTTAAGCCGAAGCATTTGACGATATGCTGTGGTGTGGTGGGCTATGTCAACTGCTCCGGACTCTCGAGGCTAAAACCGCCCTGGCTTCTGGAAAGCTTAACCATTGTCAAAGGGACTTCTATGCCATTTCCAGCATCGGTGGGCTCGATCCATGCCCTCACACTATTTCGGTGTCAGAATATACTTTATAAGGCCGACCCAGGCGGGAGCAGGTCCTCGTTGACACATCTATCGTTGAGGGAATGTAGTGGAGGAGCGAACTTCGTTGCTATGTGTTCCGTTAACCCAGACCTTCCCAAGAGGCTGAAGACGTTGTATTTGGAGAGTCCGCAACTTGATTTCTTCGAGTCGCAGGATTTGCAGCCGTACGAGTTCAAGATGACACTACGCCATTGCACGGCCCTCTCCTCCCTCACCCTTCTTCTAGGCGAAACAACTTTCTCTTTTCGGAGCAAGTGTATGGGCCTACCAGCCTTCTTTCCCAAAAATCTGGAGCACCTGGAGATCCGTGGACCACCTGGCATGGCGAGCGATCTGTGGCTCTGGAGGGCACACATAGAGGAACCGGGGTGGTTGATCAATTTGAACAGAATTCGGTTGCGGTTCGAGAGCTTTGACAGGAGAGGATGGTATGACGGGGGAGATATTGAAGCCGCGCAAGTTGAGCTAGCAGCTTTGGAGGTGGAGGAACTGATAGCATTCCTCAGAACACGGCGGCCAGACGTTGTGATTGAGCATCTCTCCCAGTGATTTAGATCTCCTCCGTTGTATAATTTCGGTGCATATTTATGATACCAGGACTATAATCTAGGTATAAAATTATTCGTATATTTACGAAATCTAATTCTTCAATCCATATTGATCCCAATATTCCCTCATACTTTCCAGCTCCTTGTCCATGCCCTTGCTCTTCAGCCACTCCATGAGATCCCTCATCTTCAGGATGGATAAGACAGGTCCGTTGCCGATCAAACCTTCCACCTCCTTTACCGTCGATCCTCCATCCTGCCCAACCTCTTCACGATTCAGCATCTGTACAACACCGACCACCTGGCCTCCCGCAGCCTGAACCATGTTGATTGCGCCTCGGACCGCCTTGCCAGAAGTCATCACGTCGTCCAGGATCAAAACCTTCTTGTCTTTGACATCAGCTCCAACCATTTGCCCACCTTCGCCGTGATCCTTGACTTCCTTTCTATCGTACGCGAAACCGACATCTACTCCATGATGAGTGTGGAGAATGAGGGAGGTCGTCGCTGCAAAAGGGATTCCCTTGTAAGCCGGGCCGAAGAGGACGTCAAATTTGGGTATGGGCTTTGTCTCCGATGCAAGGCCTCTGACTATGGTTGCGGCGTATGCGTTAGCCAGAGTTGCCATGATTGGTCCCGTGGAAAGGAGGCCTGCATTGAAGAAATATGGCGATTGCCTGGTTGATGCTATTAGCATATTTTTGAGCTAGTGTGCCTGCTAGAGCCGTACCGCCCAGATTTCAAGGTGAACAAGCCAAATTTCAGAGCATTGACCGACATGGATGTCTCGATCAAGTCATTTTGGTACTTTTCAAGAGTAGCGGCCATTTTTTTGACAATCCTGACGACGATGAGGGCTACGGGTTCTCGGAAGAAATTTAGCATGAAACTCTGAAAGCCGGATCTAATCTTATCTTCGGCATCAAAGCGGCCTTGTGATGTCGTTTTCGACTTGGTCAGTGCCACTGACACACCATAACCACCAAGGACATATCAAATGCTGCTCCTCAGCTAGACATCGTGAATGCACCATCACAACCAACGACAGTGACTACGATAGGGAAGACACTGGATGATGCTTCCATTAAATGTTGCATATCAGTTTTTCCTTTCCTCTTCATCCGACAACCATGAGTCAAACGCTGAAAAAGGCATTTCGGACAACTCCCCGAATACTGACGACAGGTTTGGCGAGTCCAATGGCAATGGGATAGGTGAAGGGGAAGGGAGGGACGGCATTGATGAGGCGATGGACGGTGACTACCTTGCACAACGAGACATGCGGGATGAAGATGATGACGAGATCATCAACGAGCTCGAGGAGGAGGAATATCACGACGAACCGAGAACACAAAGACGACACAGAAGAATGCCTCCTCGATTCAAGTCTCTTGCATCTGCTAAATCATGTCTATCCAATAAACGACCTAGATCAATATGGCAGAAGATCAAGAATGTCCTCAGCACTGAAACAACCCAGGAGGAAATGGAGGCATTCGTCCCTCGATACCGCTATATGCCCATTATCTCTGGGGTCGTCATACCTTTCTCGATTCTCCTTGAAATTCCTGGTCTTACCGAGGACTGGTACATTCGAACCGTAGCCAATGAGGTGGTTGAACACAGACCAAACACAACTATTCTCGATGTTGGTCTGGCTTTTAGCATGGCCTCGGCAGTCTTTGCAAACGTTTGCTTGATCGCTCGGTTTATGGAAAAGAAAATCAGGTTGATGACTATTCTTTGCGTATGCTTCCTATCCATACACGGTATGCCCAATTTTGGACCAAAACGACTAGCTCTAACACATGGTTGCAGATATTATCAACATCGTCGCAGTCACCACATTTGGCGTTGAACACCGATTCAGCGATGGTTTTACCTATGGACAAGCATTCTGGATTACTGTCTGCTCGACTACGGTATCCACCTTTGTCAATGTCACCCTCATAATCGACTTGATAAGGACACCAGACTTCACAAATAGCGGTTAGTCCATCGTTCATATTACGTCTTCGTTATACTGTACTTACAACTCTCTCACAGGAAGCGGCCTCACCAGAAAGCAGCGAACTCTTGTCATAAGTGTCATGATCCTCCTCGCATATATTGCGTTTGGGGCACTCATCCAAACATTCCTCTTGGAATTATCCTTTATCAATGCCTTATACTTTACCGTATGCACAATCGAAACTATCGGTAAGTGCACCTCTTCTTGTAGCCAGCTTAAAGCTGATAAACACGCCTGGCAGGGTTTGGCGACATAATCCCTAAATCCGTCGGTTCCAAGATTTTCACCTGCTTCTATGCAGTCTTCGGAATTCTCAACCTTGCCTTAACTATTGGGATGACTCGCGAGACAGTTATCGAAGGCATCGAAGTCGGCTACCGTAAACGTGTTCGAACCGCTCGCGAACGTCGGAGGCAGGCCCACTACGAGCGCCGGGTCTATGCCCGTTGGCAAGCCGCATTAGAGTGGAGGCTGAATAAGAAAGGAAAACCCATTTGGGTTCGAGACAGGAAAGGTCGTGTACACTCCGCCTTCGTCCTGAGAATACGGACATGGTGGGATAACTTCAAGAGTCACCATCCTGGATCTTTCCTCCGCCCTAGGAACTCTGAGTGGTTTAATTACCCTCGACCGCACGGGATGCATCTGAACCTTGAAGGGCTCACCCTCCCTGAACTGGAAGCAGCAGCGATGGAAGCAGGTGTTCCCCTGCATACGCTTCTGCCATCAGACTTTAAACCTGAAACTCCACCTGAAGCTGACACCTCCGTTCCAAACGGCGGGGTTCAATTCCCTCCCCTTCCTTCCGAAGATCACGACCTTCCACTCACCCATGCCCGCGTTGGCAGGATGGTCAGCATGCTCGGCCGGTTTGCTCTAGCCGTACAGGCGTCCGCTTTTTCACCCACCGCAAAACGACCCACCTTGCCGCCACCTACGATAAAAATCGAACGAAGTGAAAGTGCGAAGAGCGTAGCCGAACGGTATGAAAGCATGAGAATTAGTATGGCAGAAGAGGAAAAGAGGGCTTTCAGAGCCCGGCTCATCATCGTATGGATTGTTTTCTTTGTTTTCTGGAATGTTGGAGCGGGTATTTTTGTCGTAACAGAGGGGTGGTCGTATAGCACGGCGTTTTATTTCTGTGAGTTTTGAGACACATTTATTTGTCATATCCAGTACTGAAACGTCCGTTTCTCAGGTTTCATTGCTTTCACAACGATTGGATATGGTATGGTCGTTGCTTTTTTTGCCGAAAGTCAATGCTAATGCAGTTGCCAGGCGATTATTCCCCCAAATCGCCAGCTGGTCGGGCGATATTTGTTGTCTGGGCCCTAATGGGTGTCGGAACAATGACGATCCTGATTTCTAGTTCGTTGGCTTCACTATTACACCAGACTACTAACTGATACATTCTTATAGTCGTCTCTGAAGCTTACTCCTCAAGATATAAGGAGGCCTTCCTTTCTGGTCAACCCAGTTCCGTGATCAAACGTTACCGCAATCGAGCAAAGTCAGACGTATCCGATCGTCTACAGCCGCCGGATACCTCAAAAACACTGGTCACATCGCCAACATCGGAGCAGCAACCTGATACTGCAACAACCCTTGTCGAGGACACGCGGCCAGCTCATCGGCAAAAGTCTTTGGACGAGTTGAATCAGAAAGTTCAGAACCACCTGGAAGCGTTGCCGAATGAGGTGTTGAGGCAGGCGAAGAGATTCAAAGAAGACGTGAGGTATCTTACGACAGATCATGATGAAGGAGAGGAAGAGAAAGAGAAAGATGTGCCAGATGGTTTGAAGCAGTTGATCCGCGACATCGCAGGTGTGGAGAAGCTTGGCGAGAAGATAAGGAGCGAGATTTTGAAGGATGGAGATGCCAGAAATGTTGGTTGTTTCTGCTTCGGCTGCATTTCATTTCTGTGGCTTACTTTGTTACCGTTTGCAGACCTTGCTTGCTATCAGTATTGAACGTGAGTTTGCTTAACGCACTTAACTACTTCATGACTAACGTTTGTTCAGAGGCAATACGAAACCTGATCAACGTAGCGGAACAGGCTAGCCAAGCCGTCCAAGAACGCGACCGACTTGCCAATCTAAAGTCTGAGGAAAATGAACCCATTGCAAGCACTTCGGGTTCGGAATCGTCGCCTGTGTATAGTTCACCCGGTCCCGCCATAACGGAACTCTCAGTCACTCCATCAGCTTCCTCAACATGAGGAACGTGCAACTGGCAACATGATATAATGTCCGCATTTTTTTGACGGCTCTTACGAAGATATACCCCTTGGGACACTATGCATCTACTGCCCATACTTATTCGATGTATTTCTAGCTTTCAATAACCACGCTAACACTGTTTTCTCGATTACCTCCACATCGTACTTTATTCAAGCTGCAGCATTGCCTGGTGCCTGCGTGGTCGGGGCGGTAATACCGTCTGCTCATGATTGATATGGTCCTTGTGACAAGAACAACAAGCACCCGACGTCATAGTCTTCTTTTCTCCTTTCGTTCTTGTCGAATTAGGTTATAAGTATGACCTCCTCGAACGTGATCATAGCACATCGCTTCGAGGAAATCTACCACATGTGTACTGAATTCTCATAAGTGAGCTCGCTCCGCAAGAACGTTTGTCTGGCTCTACCGCATGATATAAAGCTCAGGTATGTCTTCGTTACAATGCATTGCAAAGATGCTGAACTTCCTCTTCAGCTCGATCTTTTGCTTCAAATTGCTGCAGGTAACTGCAGCTATGCGACTCGCTACGTACAACCTCCGCTACGACTCTAAGCCGGACAACATCACTGTTCAACAGTCCATTGACAAGCTGGGAGATCCTTTGCAGGAACCGAGTTATTTAAAAGCTACGACTGAGGCGCCATGGAGCACACGTCGCTTGAGGGTAGCTGAGCACCTTCTGAGTGAAGGCCCTTCAATTGCATGTAAGTTGCGCCATTCTCATCAAACCAGGAGGGGCAATTGACGCTCTACAGGCTTCCAAGAGGCGCTCAATAGGCAGGTAAACGACCTCGCAGAACTCCTTGGGAAGGATTGGTCTTGGGTGCGTCAAAATAGTTCCAAGATGACGGTTCGGAATATGAACATTGCCCTTAGGTTGGTGTCGGCCGTGACGATGGCGCTCAGGCTGGAGAATATAGTCCGATCTTCTACAAGAAGTATGCGCTTCAACACGTTGATTGACTTCAGTTCTGAATGCCTGACCACTTGCCTAGCAATGTCAAACTCCTGTCGAAAGATTTCTTCTGGCTTTCGTACGTCCACCTTCCTTCGAATAATCCCAATGTTATGCTGATCTTTTTTATCTTTCTCGACAGCAACACACCTTCGGAGCCCTCTAAGTTCCCTGGTGCAGGGTCCATCCGAATCTGTACCGCAGCACACTTCTCTCTTACCTCGTCTAATGGTACTCCTCAGAACTTCACCCTCCTCAACACCCACCTCGATGATCAATCGGACGACCAGCGCAAGCTTGGAGCATCTATGATTCTAGCCAGAGCGAGGTACGAGGCATACACAACGAAAGGGCCCGTTTTTATCACGGGAGATTTCAACAGGTGTGTAGCTTCTGATGTTTTTACCCCCGCAGTAATTCAGTGTTAATGGCTCTTAATTTTATGATAGTCCATCCACAGGAGGGGATTCGGGTGCCTACAAAATCATTACTGGGGCTTCCCCAGCTGTTTCTATTAATAGCACTTTCGCTTCAAAGTACTCCGTACCCAATGGTCAACTCCCTGATTTCAAAATGCTTGATACCCGTGCAACCACGGCGCGACGAAACGTCTCTACAAATTTCGCCACTTTCACGGGATTCACGCTTCCCAATGACACCGGTAGCTGGAGTAGGATTGATTTTGTGTTTGGAGGAAGCAATGGGGGATGGAAGTCCGAGGCCTACAAAGTTGGAACTTCACTCTCGGATGATGGGGTGTTGAGCAGCGATCATCGGCCTGTCTTCGCTGATTTTTCATTGGCGTGGTGAAATAGCATATGCTTGTATAAATCTCTAACAATAGTCTTGCTGAAAAATAGGAACAGATGTTACGCAGGAGTGGTGGAGTGAGTCTTCTCGAGTGGCCGAAATTGACTTTCCTCCTCAAATCGGCGAGCGCTTAACATTGTTAGGTAACGTGTCGAAAAGACGTCAAAGTCCAGTCCGTATGCTCAGCACTATAGAGGAAGGTAAGAGGAAGGTAAATGGGAGCGCGAGGGAAGATGGAACGGACTTAGCTGACCTGACAGAACGCCTAGACGATGGCGAGAAATGCAAAATATTGTGTCCTGAGGTCTGAGAGAGGGGGCTTCATATGTGGTGCCCGAGAACTCGTAGGTAATGAGGTAACATATACTGCCCAGAGATACCATAAATTCGGGGCATCCGTTGAGGCTAGGTAAGCTCATAAAAGCTACATGTATCAAGGCAGTTCTAGTCTCCATTTAGTCGGATTTATAGTTCATCTCTGAGGTTTGGCGTATGGTCATGAAGGGGTGCTTGTTCTGGAGAAGAGAAGAAGCAGAGAGCGGTGAGTAGAGATTAGACTCACCATCAATGGAAAGAAAGTCCGAGTCGTTATAACTTCCATCTAATTCCGCCCAAAGAGACCGTTGATCTGTTGGCCGTTGCCACCAGTTGTATGCCTGAGAAGAAATATATGCCATTAGGGAGAGCGGTGGAAACCAGAAAAGCTGGCAACGCAAGAGAGCGAGAACGATCCCACCTTGGCGAGAAATCTCGAGCGGGTTGATGCGACCATGACTATCACCTCTGTCCACCACTATACCACGTCCGTCCGGACGAGGACATGAAGATTCTCACAGAATGGGTACCACCTTCTAATAGGTCTCGACTCTTCACAACCAAGTTGAACCGGTAAATGAATGTGACCTCTGGCGTAAGTCCTCTTGCCGTTACATTTAAATTTTATCACCATCTCAAATGTCAATATATCAGAGACGAACGTAGTCAACGAAGATTAGTCTCCGGACCTCTCGTTACTTCTGAATATCCATCTCCTCCCGCTATTGCTGTTGGTCCTTCCCTGAATTCGTGTCCACTCACATTGGAGTTCTGACGATTCTCATCACATAGCAAAACGACTTCGTATAACACCGAACCGGAAGAGAATAAAACCCAGCGCTAGGCTCTCTATATAGTATTGTTGCACCCGCAGATTTGGACACACGAGACGAGGCCCATAAAAGGAGATGGAGGAAGATTGTATACTTTCTGGTCAAGCGGGCGAAGGAGGAGGTAATTAATGCCGCCACCCAGACCATCTTCATCCTCCACCACGCGTCTACTCCCCCACCCTCCTTCATACGTCCAGTCCTGCTCTCGGTCCTTCCCATTTTTGACACCTCAGAGTCTCGTTTGCTTGACTTATCAACTTTCCACCTGCCAAACCGACAGGATGTGCTCATAGCTGTTTTGATGCCCTCGACGAGTCACCCAGCCTCGCAGAACACGCCAGCTTTGGTGTAAGATTCAGCGCATACCACCTTCTGGCATCACGGAGGAAGCCAGAAAAGTCAATACTCCTCCCTCTCTCTTGGCCTTCCCATCCACCTACCCTCTCGCCAAACCCTGCTCATCATTTCCTACTCGAGACAATTCACCAATTGTGCCTTCAACGCGACATCAGAAGATATTCGCAGGCTTAGAATCCTTCACCGAGACTATTCCCACTGCCACCCACAAACTTCCAAAGACAGCCTAGAAGACTAACCCCGTCTGCATATCGCACCAAACTCCTCACCGCCGACCGCTGGTTCTATTGAAGCCGAGGTGGGCAAACCTAAGACCGAACAAAAGTTGAACAAGGGCTCTAAAGCACCGAGGCTGGACCAAGTATCGGGAGCTGGTGGAGGGGTGGGCATTCTTCCGGAATGCCAACACGAAGCCTACCCCATTTCCGGTGTCGACGAATAACGCGTGACCGTCGCTGTGGACGTCCGTGATATGATACTTGACTCGTACAAACTCCACGTTCACAGCCCATTTATAAGACCAAGCAATGCCATCACTACGTTGAGACCTGACGCTATCCTTCCCTCGCAGGCTGAACATTTGCTGTGCTGTTTGCTGTTTTCTCGAGATACTCATACAAACTCTTCTGGAGGGGTGTCATGTAGGCCATTGCAGGGAATATGCCCGCCAGGTGGTCCCGTAGAAACGCTTCAGAGAGCTGGGGATGGGTAGTGGCTCGGGTAGTGGTGGCTGTCTGCATTCCGGAAAGCGACAACTTCTCGGCCCACAAAGCGTGGGCAATGTCTTCAAGGCGTTCGTCAAGGCTGTTAAAGGCCGTCTTGGCGACGTTTCTCTTGTCCGTCTGGTCTCGATGGTTGTACACTGCTTCGCGTAGATATCTAAGAGGGCCATAAGCCTTCTGCGGGCGAAGTTCGCGACAACCCTACAGGTGGAGATAGCGTGTCCTTCCAAAACTTGTTGACGTTGCTCCGAGAGTTTCCCCCAAGAAGTCGTCCATTGCTAAAGATTTCTGGTAAGCCATGGCCCATCTCGGATACAAAAAGCTTCAGCTGACCCGTGATACTTAGAGAGTTGGCTTGCCGCGCTGACAAAATAGGTTCATTCTCCATCTTGTCCCCTCTAAGAGCTATAATGACCTTCTCAAGTACCGAAAGGCGGCCTTCCAGACCAGAAACTTTTCGCCGCAAATTTTCCAAACTTTTCAGGAGAGCCTGAAGTCGGATGGGAGTGAGAAACCGAGGACACGAAGAACCGATGGACGCACCACATTGTCATCTGTGGGACGACTGTTTTTCATAGTCTTGGTTCCCGTGGCCGCTCAGAAGAGACCTGATCAATATTGAGAGGCTGACCACCCCTGCCAGTGTACCCCTGAATTGCTTGCGGGGAGATTTTGCAACAGAGTTGACTGTCATTGCAGTCTGTCTGACTGTTAGGTGTTTTCCGAGAGGAGATTCCGATTGAGAGCCACTTTTGTTGTAGACACAAAAGTGGGTGCAGCAACCAATGTGCACCGTTTGAATACACAAGTTTCTGCACGGACCGACCAATCTGTTGAGTTGGGAGAGCGATCAAGAGGAGGCTGCTCTTCCTGACTGCTTCTTCCACATAATTAAGGTTTGGATTTATCTCCGTTGTGTTCGGAGGTTTTCGGCAGGACTGCGGGGTCTGATTAATGATTTTTTGGCGGTGGACTCGGTCTCATCCGTGTCTGAGTTTAAACTCATCCCAAGGTTCTGTTACGTTTAACCCCGAAAATCCCCTTCAGAGCGTCTCTAAAATATTCGCATATGTTTGGGGTTCTGAGACTGCACCTGGCTAAAACTCACGCACGTTCAAGTACTTTCGCGGTAGCCTGTGGCATAGTCATGAATATCGAACGTCCCGGACATCATCATTGATGCCGTCAACCTTGAATTACCGGACACAATCAAAGCGATTGTTGTGAGCTTCTGGTCAACTGTACAGAGATTTGAGCTGATATCCCGAGCTGCTCGGTTCCCGTCCTACAGGCCTGATTGTTCTCTTTCTTACACCTCCCTCGCTATACTCCCATGCAGGATAACACGTTCCCAAAACTCATCGCGTTGGA
The DNA here is from genome assembly GCA_944990035.1 of Clitopilus passeckerianus. Classification (NCBI taxonomy): domain Eukaryota; kingdom Fungi; phylum Basidiomycota; class Agaricomycetes; order Agaricales; family Entolomataceae; genus Clitopilus; species Clitopilus passeckerianus. The sequence continues at coordinate 793,699 of CALYLX010000145.1, forward strand.
TACAAAGTCAGTACCTTTGATTGATGCACCTCATGATCATTGGGGCATGCTAACGGTGGGGATGTGCCTAGCTGGCTTATTTGGTTGGGAGCCATGACTGAGGATTCATGGGGTCAAGGCAAGGATGCCACCGTTCAAGTCGAGGACAGCATCGAGCTCGTCAATGAGCTAAAACTCCAGGACAGGAGGTGAGCTCGATGATCTCCGGAAGCATTCTTCCTCACATCTCGGTTGGAAAAGTGACCCTATTAATTATGTTTATGTCCATGAGGAGCTTTCGGAGATCGTGGCACACGTAATACGACAAGGGGCCAAAGTTGCAGTCGTAACGCGCCAGCCAAGCAAAGAGATGTATGTCCATTTAACGTGTCACCTGTTTTGCATTTGTTCGATGTGCGATAGGTGTCAAAAGTCGTTGTCGTTCCTGAAGATATCTGATCCTCATGGAACCTCCAAGAAAATGCCGATAACCGATTTCATCACGTACCTTGAAGTAGATGGTATACTCTTCTCGTTGTTCTTCTCTCGATTCGCATTAAGACACAGCCTACCAGAATCCAGGGTAGCGACGTTCAGAAGACTTAGAGAATGGTCTCAATTTGATTATTCTGATATGGTACAACGACGCCGTTGTACAGGTGGCATGCCACTCATTTGATCCACAGGTATTTTACAGTGCCGAGGCAGACAGCAATGAAGCCAGAATCCACCTGGGTATGCTCTGATTGAAACGACAGTTTTCGTGACCACTCACCTTGAAACTTTAGGGGTTACATGTATGATATCTCTCGACGACCAAGGCTTGAATTGGGATCTCTACCAGCGGGGGGTTGCTCAGTGGCGTCGCACGAAGTTGATCGAGGTTCCCAAAGATATCACAAAGAGGAGACCTGTGTGCATCGGCTACTCGGGAATCAACCGTCGTAGAATCAAACTCCTCCAGAAGGGAGAGTACGAGGTCAATCCAAATGCCATGGAACGTTGGGGTTATGGCCTATACTGCACCGACGACTTGGCCATGTGTGTGATACCTACCCTTACTCGTTCTCTCCTTATGTTCATCCCTGAAAGTGCACAGCTCTATGTGGACTGGAATGAAAGGGATAATAAACAGAAGTCCTTCCTATATGCCGTATACGTTTGGGACTTCTCTGTATTTATCAACCGAGTCAAAAAGGTGATATCCACACGCGCTGTCAAGTCCGTCTGCTACTGACCTTGTCCGGATAGATCTGGGTTCCAGGACATGTTCGCCAGTTTCAACACACAGAAAATGACTTGATGTCTCGCGAGGAAGCTGCACGTCGTTTTGAACAGCAAGACCGCTTTGTAGAGACCCAATGGGGTGTCCCGTCGCCCTATATTCTGTTCTCTAGGCACCCCTCATCGAAAGGGGTGACTACGCGCGAACGATATAACGAAATGTTAATACGCACAGAGATTTTCAGTGCTCTCTGCTACATTGAGCTAATTCCCGACGACAAGAGACACGATTTTGACCACCTCCGATACAACTTCCAAACGAAGAATTGGAATATCGAGGTGCCTGAGGAAACACGATTCAATTTCAAGGTCCATGAGGAGTATTTTGAGTGATGCCGTTGCAAATTGAAAAGTTTAATTCACTCTATTTAGATTTTGCCTCATGTCATTTTTGATTCTATATTTTCCCTGGATTTCTTTTTTTTTAATGTGGAGGTTATTGTTGGTGAGGTCAATGGGCCTCGGGTCCCGGGAAATCGTCCAAATTATTTGGCAAATCCGAATTGTACATGGTGACGATCACCACCAGAAGAAAAAACATGCTTTATCGACATTATGGCACCATAACTACAAAAGCTCGAATTGCTGCTGGAGCAGCCCTTGCCTTACGTCCTCATCTCGGCGAAATTCCTCCTCATGAAAGAAGACTTGTTTTCCTCGGCAGAGTCGATCCTTGGTTGATCCATACTTCTCTCCCACAAATAATGTAGCAGGAGTCAAAAAATCGTTTCCTGTACTATTTCATGTCCTCGTCATCGTGGAGGGGTCTTCGTGCAATGATCGCATTCTTACCAGCAGCGTAAGCATCCCAAACCAGCCTGATGGTGGGATTGTACTGCAGAATTAGTCGTTAAAGCAGAGACGTGAGTAAATCCGTGAGACATCCAGAATTAAAGTACCCAGCGTGTAGTTCCGCTGGCCACCTGTCAGGGACGCGGAGGTGAGAACGTCGAGCAACAGGGAAAGGTTAAAGATCGACAACCGCCCCTTGTAGCCTGATGCCGGGGAGATTCAGCGAAGGTACTGTACAGCGCTGAAAGTCTTTGCTGTCAACCTGAGACAGAGGATTGTTTCAATAGGATAAGTAGAGGGTGTTCTTGAATAAAGAGCGCTGTAAACGCCGAGTGATATCCTTGTCCTTATGGAATACCAAGGGTCCCTGTTCTGAAGGTCTCGGGACTCGGAGCAAGAGCAGAGTTGTAGCCTATCCCAAGAAGAGGATGGGTAACCACAATCCTTTTTTTTTTCCTTTCTTAGCTACAAACCCAAACAACGACGAATACTCGAGGAAATCCTGGTGGTAATGTCTGAGTATTTCCGGTGGTTGTCGAATCGAATTCGCCAGAGGTTACCACGATGAGAGCTCAGAGTCGTCGAACGGCGATGTCACGGGTGGTGGAGCATTGTCTCTTCGAAACATGTGGAGATCGTTCGAAAGAAGCGAAAATCGGTTCGAAACATGTGAAGATCTGAGAGGGAGAAGCAAAGACGATTCCGGTTTTGCTATATTTGGCAGAGGCTTTGTGACGCCATCATTCGATAGAGAGTTCAAGCTCAAGTTCAAACGTTCAAGTTCAACCTGATGATCGATCTGCAAGCTGCCCTCAACTCCTCCTTCAAATCAATAGGAATGTTGGTATTCGGCCGCGCAATGATCATGGGTAGTCACCTGCACTGTAGCCTAAACTAATCGTCCGTTGCGCACAGACCACTATGGAGCAGGCCCATTGATCCGGAGTGTAAACACTACTCGATTTCTGGTCTAAGCCCTTCAAATTCGCTCCAATTGACCGACTTTGCACAGAATTTTCGCCATATAATACAGATTACCGTTCACGCGACGACCACGCGAAGTTCACGCGAGGCGAACTCTATTATTAGACGCTATATGCCAAGATATTTGCCCAGAATTACCATCTACTAACAGGTTTGACGACATGCATAATCGCCGAAGTACTTTGCATCGGCCCCTTTCTTCCCGTGTCGGGAATGTTAATAGGTTCTTCTGGCTCTATTCTCTGAGGCGGGAAAGTATAAAACCGAGGTGAAACTAGCTCAATCTTCAGACCTCGAAGAACATTCGACAGTCCTTCATCTCTAGTATGGTTCGCCTCACCTCTTTCATCGTTGCTGCTTCTACCATTCTTGGAGCCCTCGCTGTTCCGGGAAACTACCATGAGCTTCTCTCTCGCTCAACCCCCAGCTCGACTGGTACCAGCGGTGGTTATTACTATTCCTTCTGGACTGACGGTGCCGGCTCCGTCACCTACACCAATGGAGGTGGTGGCCAATACAGCGTCAATTGGTCTGGCAATGCCGGCAACTTCGTCGGTGGAAAGGGATGGAACCCTGGCTCTGCACGGTAGCCTTCTCTTTCCTACTATTCTGTCCACCATGGTCGTTAAACGCCTTTGATTTTAACAGGGCTATCAACTACAACGCCGACTTCAAGCCTAACGGCAACGGCTACCTCTCCGTCTATGGCTGGACGACTAACCCCCTCATCGAGTACTACATCGTCGAATCGTACGGCAGCTACAACCCCAGCTCCGGGGCCCAGTTGAAGGGCACTGTCACCTCCGATGGAGGAACCTACCAGATCTACCAGACCCAACGTGTTAACCAACCCTCTATCAACGGTACCGCTACTTTCTACCAATACTGGGCTATCCGCACTTCGCACCGCACTAGCGGAACTGTGACCACCGGCAACCATTTCAACGCCTGGGCTGGCCTTGGAATGCAACTCGGTACTCACAATTACCAGATCGTCGCCACTGAGGGATACCAGAGCAGCGGAACTTCCACGGTTACTGTTGGTTGAAGATGTTTATTTTGCCTTCTCTTCCTCTCTAATCGCATAGTCATTTATTTGAACCGCCTGTTGTGATACATAATAGTCGCATAGCAGGGTCCTGCGTTTACTGCCCAATATAAGTGTATTTTTGTAACGTTCAGATTAATTCTTCTCGCGGTCGAAGCTAGTCTGGATGTTACTCAAGTCGGCAGCGTTAACATCAACAATGCAGACAAGAGGGCGACACCCCAATGCTATACCCAGCATACGAGAGACATGCACCATTTGACAGGCTACTTTCGGCGTAGCCTGAGATAGAAGTCAACACTCAGAACAATCGAGGCCAAAGAAGTAGGCTTTCAAGAGCATGCGACAAATACAAGGCTCCATACCACAAGGACGAGGACGAGGCTACAGGAGGCTCTGAGGCCTTGGCCTTCGCCCAGCTTCTCCTCGCACGAGTGAACGTCGAGCTTAACCTCGCCGGTGAAAATGGACATACACTGCTAGGCTATTATGCGACTTACTCTAGGTTCACGAGCGTTGCTGAATTGCCGAGGTCGAAGGGAGCTCGAGCAGTCATGGGTCAGGCGACTGGCGGTGCATTGGACGCTTCTTCATCGGTTTGGGGACGGCTGCATTCGTTATTTACAAAAGCTACCCTCTCCTTTTGTCGCGCTATTTCCCCGCCCTGGACTGTATACTAAATCACTAATCATTCACCAGTCATCATGCCAAAAATGCACTCCCTTCAGTGATATAGACCCTTGGGTTCCCCAGGGAACACTTTCCAGCCTCATGGTGTGAAGTTCAAAGACGCCAGCCTGAAGTTTGAATGCCGTCAAGGAACTGCCAGTGTGTGCCGCAGTTATCGAGGCATATATCCTCCTTCTTGTCACCGGGTAATGCTTCGAGTAAGTTTGTTCAAGTTGCAGATAGATAATCGCTGTTCAAAGGATTTGAGCAACAGTGGATAGAGCTCGTTGAAGCTTGCTATACGAGAGGACGACGGTCTTGGCCGCAGAGGGAGGGGGAAGACGAAGTGTTTAATGGAAGAGACGAAAGGTGGGATATGTATTCGGATAGAGACTGGACGAAATAAAGGGTACCTGCCAAACTTATAAGCAATACATATACAATTAAGGCAAATTAATAAAAGAGCCTGCAGCTACCTGAGAAGCGGTGGTGCACACTCGATCTCTCGTCTCAAGAGCGAAGTTTGCGCCCATCACGGGGCAGAAATAGCTAATAATCGTTAGAGGAGTGCTGGCCTTGCTTGCTGACATTGAAGTCATGCGGTTAATCGTCATGCAAGAAGTATCGGTTCTTGCTCATCTCGGAGATGTTGACGTAGAATGAGCAGGAAGGACTCATTGGATCTGCCTTGGGTTCCTGGGAAAGTCGTCCCGATTTGGCATTCGGCAAATCCAAATCCCTCAAGGCGACCACCACGACCTCTCCTCCACTACATATAGTATGGAGCACGAAGCCCCCACTGTGGCTAGCTGCTTAAGCTGACCAAACTATTATACCTTAAATTATGTCGAATCAGAGTAACCACGGCCCTCCGCTGTAAGTGATCTTTCACCTGCCAGTTCTTCAACATCTGAGTGCATTCTTGTGTCAAGGAAGTCGCAGACAATTAACGAAATGAGAGTCGCCAGACTCCCTGTACTCGTATATATACCAAGCTTTTCATGTACGATGCATCTCTAAACTATACCTGGCCCCTCGGATGCTGATGATTCTTTGTTTAGCAGGTCCTCCCAAAGCAGCATTGGACGTGTACAACGCAAACACGATGAAGACAGGGACGGCTTCGGAGTGAGCGCGCCTGCTGGAGTTATGGAACTTTTGAGCACGCCAAGTTCAAGATGCAACCACGGATACCACCCAAAATCGACAAGTCGGAGCAGGTTGAGCAAGAAGGCGGTCTAAAAGGAGAGAAGGACAATTCTAGCGCACGATGAAGCAGCCGACCCTCCACGGGCAGCTTTATGCCAAAGAGATATTCCCCGTCCTCCGCCCGTTTCGACGGCCTCTACTCCTGAATCCCTCTGCGAGACTGGGTAGGCTGGCCCAGAATCCTATTCGTCTGGTTTGAGGCGAGCACTCACGGGAAGCAAGATACTCAAGACGGGCCTATCACTTTGCTCTGCGCTACCGAACCCATCAACGGTTCTTGCACGACATGTGCGCATCCATGTTGTCCGCCCAGCTATGAGGCTCCCCTTTGCGTCTGTCTAATTGGCTAATCCGTACGTGTCTCCATCTCCATTCTCGTTGCCCTATCCTCATGTCAACTTGTATCCACAGGTCCTACGATCACGCAAGCCCGACCTCGCACCCCAAGAAGACATCATGATGAAAAACATACGGATGTGGGCCAAGTGCATCCAACGCCGTACATTTTCCGTCCTCCTAGGTTATGTCAACGCCAGACAACCTAGGTCGCCGCTAAGATGAACCCCGGGCAAAACGCAGCGTTCTTCCTTGGACATGGCAAAGACTGCCTCACCTTCGAGTGTCGATGAAGATGGGAGGAAGCACGGAACTACTGAATCCCACAATTTCGTCTCTGCAGCGAGCTTCCTTCACACTCCCAACCATCCCTATGGGTTTGTCGTCAATATTTTTGCATCCGTTTTTCGGCTCTTGGAATCCCCCGGGACGGATTCCATCTGAAACTCTTCTGCCGGCTGGGTGTGCCTCATGGCCCTGTTGGTACCGTGCAAGTACCGCCCAGAATGTTGCGCCCCTCAACAGCTCCTGGGATGGGTAATCCGACGATTCTACGAAGACCAATGATCCAAGGTGTACACAAAAAGGATCTGATTTTCCTCACAGGGCGTCTTGAGAAGTACGTATCTCCTGCTTTCTCCATTCTACTGCGCTTCTAAGCTGACGTTTGCCGAATCTAGGATGACTGTTGACAAGAAATGATTCGACGCCTACGGGATTATGACCAGCTCATCCTCACCTGCCTGTGCCCAGAGAGGCAACTCAACCTCAAACCATTCCATCCTTGTGGTCAATCCCCCGAGATGCTTGATGTGCTTTCGGCCGTAACGCGAGGAAAAATTCACCTTCTTGAAATTGCAAGGCGTCCTTTACCCACACGCCACGCCAGCACCACGAACGGCTGCATCTCTGTTGCTCTTGGGGCTTCAAAATACCGAGTCGTCAGGATCTGCGCGTCGGAGTCGTAGAGTCGATAAAGGAGAGGGGAGGGGAGGGCGCAAGGAGGAGAGTTGAGAAGATTCGGAAATTGGCGGGAGACTGCAATGGGAGCGGAGGAAATGGGAGGCTTACAGTATGTCCTCATACAAGTCCTCGATGGCGCCTAGGGATGTCAAGGACGTGTTATCATTGCAAACTTTGTATCAGCCTACCACGTCTAAGATTTCCTCGTCCAAGGTAGATAACACCTATTAATATTAATATTTTAATATCTTCTGGTCGCCCTTCGTGAGCTTCTAAGCCTTCTTCCGAATAATTCTTCGTTTTTCAGTGAGTTTGGTAGGTCACGTGTTGGGGAGAGGCACCATGGCTCAGTGGAACCGCCACGCATCGATTCTGGATACAATCATTTGCCCTCAGGGTGGGCATCAACAACACATTGCGGAAAGCTCAGAAGAATTTTCTACTCTTTTGAGTGCCTTACAGGTTGCTTCAGTTTCGTTCCCCATCTATCGTTGCATTGACTCGCAAATGCATACAATGTTGACTTCTCGTATGAGTACTTTCTGAGTGCTTGATGTCCTTCAGGCGCCCATCTGTCAGGGTGCTTGTTGACGGTGCCTCTATACACATGGCACATACTGCAGATCCTCACTCACTGCTGAACTTACCCGAGGCTCGCCATCTCACAGCTTCACCAACTCATCATTGGGTGCTCACCATGCAGCGTCCGTGGCATTGGAGCACAATGGCCGAGGATCCTGCTACAGATTCCATGGTAGCAAGCACCACTTCAAGTCACCGACTATCCGGAACCCCAGTGGCATCCATTGGGACGATACCTGTCGAGGCCGGGTTCGAAGACAAGTCTATGCTCAAGGACTATCCATGGTCATCATACAAGAGTTTGGGCCCTGTGACACAAAGGCTGCGAGAATTAGCGGTTCTGAAAGAGGTTGTTCGACGCTGCACCAAGCAAACAGCAGGCACTAGCCTGATCGATAACAAGAGCCTCTCAACGCTTCTTCACGGCAATGATGAGTTCAGGGCACTCCTTCTCAAATGCTGGGAGATGGGCAGTTTCCGCGAGTTGTGGAGCGATGGTATGCTTTTACTCTCCAAAGTCTAGCCCTTGTTGGACTCTCACTGATCTCGTAATATGCAGAAGCATTCTGTTCAATCGCCCGACCTAGGTTCAAGGAACACATTTCTTGCGGCGAGGACGCACCTATCCTGCCCATACCCCCGAGTCCAACCGAACCAGAGCACACCAATGAGCAGCCACGTTCATTATGTTGGGCAGGCGAAGAGGCAGGCGCCAACGATCAGTATAAAGATTCAAGAGAAAGAACTGCTTATAAAAACCAACATGCAAGAGGAGACAACCCTACGAAGCACGAGGGCGCTGATGGAACTGCAAAACGTCAGAAGGGGAATGCAAGATCCAATCCGCGGCGGAAACAGAGCATACTAGTCCCACCGATTGCTGGCGGAAGTTACCAGGAAATTGTCAACTCGTTCAACGACAACTCGCAGATTCATGATTCATTCAATACTGAGTACAGAATTCAATTGCAAATATTCAGTGTGTAGTATGTTGACAGCACGTTCAAAGCTGATTGTTGACCCTATGACCGCTCAGATTCAGACCCAGGCAAGCTCAAACCTATACGCACTACTCCACGTTCCATTGAAATGTTTCGACATAACTAGAGAACAACGAGAATAAGATCCCGGAATGGCTATCTCCCATAGAGTATTCCGGGACACACAACGATATCCGGAAAAAACGAACGGATAAAACTGGAACCTGGTTCATCGAATCCCAGTCGTTCCGTAATCTATGCTCCAACCCTTACCGTCGGATCCTATTTTGTCCTGGGATACGTGAGTCATCTCTGTGCGTCACACACGTCTACCGAATACTTATTCCATCTGCTACTAGCTGGCGTCGGCAAAACCGTCATCGCGTGAGTGTTTTGAGGAAAACTTTAGGGATGCTGGCTAACTTCGTACCTAAAGCTCGTTGGCTATAGACCATTTACGAGCCCATCGCCCAGACTCAGAGCAGACTGCCGTCGTATTCATCTACTTCAACTACAAGTTGCAAAACCAACAAAATCTCACCGCCTCGGTCCAATCCCTCTCTCGGCAACTCCACGAAATCTGTCGCGCTACTGAATCTCCGTCTGCTTTCAAGACCTTATATGTTTCTCACATGAAGCACAAGTCACGGCCGCCCATCGACGAGCTTCAAAAAGCTTTTAGCGAGACCTCCCAGCAGTTCAAGCATGTCTATGTCATTCTTGACGCTCTTGACGAGTATCTGGAGCGTTACAGCGACTACGAGATTCAGCAGCTACTCGACACCGTCTTATCTCTCGGGGGTTGTATCAAGATTATTGTCACCTCTCGCGTTGTCGGACAAATGGAGAAGATGTTTGGGGACCTCGGCGCGATCAGGCAGGAAGTCGTTGCAAATTATCAAGACCTCGAAATATACCTCCAGGCCAGCATTAAGGGGTTGAACCACTTTGAAGTTTCTACTGGCCTCTCTCACCAAGTTATGCAAAAGGTCCAGGAGGCGGCCAAAGGAAGGTTAATAGTCAGAGAATTACCTTTGTCATATTTACTGAAACAATTGAGATAGGTTCTTGATGGCAGAATTGCACATGAACTCGTTGATCAGACACTTGACAGCTGGTGACCTCAAAGACGCCCTAGCCCTTCTTCCAGACGAGATAGACCAGACATATGCATTGGCCGTAGAACGTATCGAAACATCGAGTGGATCCTCAAAGGACCTTGCCATGAAGATCCTCATGTGGGTCACGCGTTGTCAGCGCCCACTGCTGCTCGAGGAATTGCAGCATGCTTTAGCAACAAAGCAAGGCAGAACTAACATCGAAGACTTCCTTCATTCCCCTTCGACCATTACCTCGGCTTGTGCCGGGCTCGTGGTTATCGAGAATGGCAAGGTTGGATTTGTCCGTGAGTCACCTCCAGTTTCATTACATCTTATGTCCTCAACGTGTTCCAGAACTGACAGCGCAAGAATTCTTCAATTCGCATCGAGCTCGCTATTTCACCCTACCTGATCAAGAGATCGCCCTCACCTGTCTTAATTACCTCCTGCTCCCATGTTTCCACGATCTTGCTACTCGAAGTCTGGAGGGCCCCTACGAAATTAGCAACATCAAGCAGATCCACCCATTTTACGATTATGCTTCGATTAATTGGGGATACCACGCGAATGCAAATGGAGTTGAAGAGACATTTTCCGACACTGTGTTTTCTACCCTGGAAGAACACAACTCTACCCTTCACCTCAGCTTGATTTTCATTCTACAAAGAATCTATGAGGATGGGGAGGACAGCTTACCCGGTAGGAAAGGGACGGGACTGTTTTTGTCGCTATTCCATGAGCAATCTCGTGCTCTATCAGCTTTCATAGACAACATCACGGCTGAAAACATTCCCATCACATGTCGAGGTGTCAGCCCATACCTGTTCGCTGCTTACCTCGGCCAGACCCGACACATCCAGTGGATGATGGCTCAATGGTGTACAAGCCCGCCCAACATCCCATTGCTCACCGATGGAAATGAAAGTAAGATTTCCAGCTCTGCGGTTGTCGACATCACTACCCCAAGCAGCAACGGAGACACGCCCCTGCTAGCCGCTGCTCGCCGAGGTCACAAGAAGGTAGTGGAACTGATACTCCAACGCAATATTCCCCGACTGCACTCCCAAACCTCTCAGGACTGGGACGACCCCATAAGCATAGCTGAAGGAAACAATGCTTTGCCAATCAGGCATGCGCGGGTGGATGTCAATTCACAAAATAAGAAAGGATTTACAGCACTTTCCTACGCAGCTCATCGGGGGCACCTTTCTGTTGTCGAAGTCCTCCTGAGAGAACCAGACATAGAGATCAACTCGACTAATGCCAATGATGGCCACACCGCCCTCATAGTTGCAGCAGAAAATGGTCATGTTTCAGCCGTGCAGTTACTCCTTGAACACCCAGTTATAGAGGTGAATTTGCAAGACAATAGTGGCGATACGGCACTTTCCCTCGCAGCAGATGGTGGCCACCAATCTGTACTACAGCTGCTCCTTGAACATCCAGCCACGGATATTAATCTGCAAGACAGCAGTGGATTTACACCACTCTATTCTGCGGCTGTGAGGGGCCACGAATCAGCCGTCGGACTAATCCTCGGCCATCCTGACGTCAACATCAACTTACCAAGCAAAGATGGATGGACACCACTCATGGGCGCTGCTCCGGCTTCCAATGGGCATACCTCTGTTCTCAAGCTCCTTCTAGAGCAAGGGGGCACCGATGTCAATGCCCAAACGAATGAGGGTTGCACTGCCCTCATGGTTGCCGCACACAGTGGCCACAATTCCGGAGTGCAGCTGCTCCTTGAACATCCGGCCACAGATATAAATCTACAAGACAGCGGTGGATTGACAGCACTCTACCGCGCAGCTCAAAACGGACACAACTCGGCGGTTAAGCTCCTACTCAACCACGCTTCCATTGATGTCGAGTTATCAGATACGGATGGATGGACACCACTCATGGTCGCTGCTAGTGAAGGGCATACCTCTGTTGTCAAGCTCCTTTTGGAGCGAGAGGCCATCTACGTCAACGCCCAGACGAATAATGGCTCCACTGCCCTCATAATTGCAGCAAGCAATGGCTACAGTTCGGTAGTACAGCTACTCTTTGAACATCCAGCCACGGACGTAAATCTGCAAGACAGCGATGGATGCACGGCACTCTACTATGGAGCTCGAAACGGGCACGACTCAACAGCTGAGCTCCTCCTCAACCACCCTGATATCAATGTCGAGTTACTAGACAAACATGGATGGATACCACTCACGGGTGCCGCTTCTTACGGGCATACTCCTGTTGTCAAACTCCTCCTCGAGCGAGCGGGCATCCATGTCAATACCCAAAGTAATGACGGTTGCACCCCGATCATGTTTGCAGCCCAATTTGGCCACGACTCAACAGTGCAGCTGCTCCTTGAACATCCAGCTACAGACGTCAATCTGCGAGACAGTCGTGGAAACACAGCACTGTACGTTGCGACTTGGAATGGACATGAGGACGTAGTGGAACTGCTCCGAAAACACGGTGGCGTTGAATTAGATGCACGAGACAATTATGGTCGCACTCCTCTTTTGACCGCTGCTGAATTTGGCTATGAACCTATAGTCCGAATGCTACTCGAGCATAATGGCGTCAATATCAACAATGCAGACCACGACGGCGATACCCCCCTCATACGTGCCGCATACCAGGGACATGCACCAATTGCAAAGCTTCTTTTGGCACAGCCTGGGATAGAAGTTGACATTCGGACCAATCGAAGCCGAAGAACTGCGCTTTCAAGAGCATGCGACAAGCACGGGACTCCGTACCATGAAGTCAAGGTTAAGGGAGAGTCTGAGGCCTTTGACTTCGTCCAGCTTCTTCTCACGCGAGAGGACGTCGATGTTAACCTTGCCGATGAAGAGGGCAACACCCCGCTCCATTACGCGACTCAGTCCGGTTTCACAAACATTGTGGAGTTGCTGAGATCAAAGGGAGCAGTCATGGGTCAGGCGACTGACAGTGATGCACCGGACGCTTCTTCATGATTCGGGACAGAGTCTTTGTTGACTACCGGCATGCATTTATAGCTTATTTTATCGGAGCTACCCTCTCCTTTTGTCGTGCTACTTCCCGTCTTTTACCATATACCATATCCTTATAAGTACTCTGGCCCTTCGAGATACTTATATGAAGCTCAAACCATCCGAATGTTGTCAAGGAACTGAGTACAACAGTTACAGCGGCATATATCCTTCTATCTCGGTCACCGGGCAATCCTTTATTACGTAGCTCTGTCGTAGATAGATAATTGCTATTCAGGCGACACGAGAAAAGGAACGTAGGATGGAAAGAAAGAAAAAAGCGCATACTTTGCGAGCGTCCACTCGGCTCGTAAGGTTGCCGCAAGCACCAATTCGTGGCAGAGATCCAGCTTCCTAGAAATACGCATATATTATCAGCTTTCTGGCCCACTTGAGAGAACAAGTTACTCACAACCGTGGCTTCAAACCTTGTCGCCGCTCTGAGGATTTCTCACCGCCATCCAGAGCTTCTTCGAACTCGGTGAGGTATAGCTATCTCCATGTTGGGTATGGTATCGGAAACCTCCGCCTCAATATAAAGTTCTTGTTGGCTTTGAAGCTCGTTGGAGTCGGTTACTGGCAAACGCGCGGGGTTCGATTTGGTTTATAGTACAACGAAAGCGGAGGGTGGAGGATAGAGTGCTCGAAAGGGAAGGTGAGTTGAGGTTGAGTATTCTGAACAGGCATAGCCGCGCGTCCTTCATGCTATATCACGCTGAGTAAGTCCTAGCAAGTGAAGTCATTGGCGAGACGGGAACATACCTGCATGAGAAGGATGTCCAGTGAGGAGTCGCACAGGGTTGTGAGGATGTTGTTGCCACGGCCGTGCTTCAAGATCTCATAAGTAGGTAGCTCCAAGATCATCCCAATGTGGTGACAGGCTCTCACTCGCTTAGGGCCGCGACTTTCTATCCCATCAACCGCCACTTACTTGCTGGAATCCATTCGGCATGAAGAAGACATAAAGCTGGAGACCGATCCAGGAGAACTTCTGCCTTTTGCCAATTCTCAGCCATCACGAAGTCCAGTACGGCGTCTTCGTCTAACTTTGCTATGTGCCACCTTCTAATGTCACGTTCAGGAAATCAAATACAGTCCATGAAGACTGGATTCAGGTCCCTCGTTTCTTCCGGCGTCTGGGCACCCGATTACTGCTGCTGATGTGAGACCTCTCCTGGACTCGTGTGTTCTCGTTGCTTGATTCTAAGATAGTATTGGCATCTCTCGATCCTGATACTACTCAAAATGACCTCCGACGACACTCCAGGGCGATTTAACGAGGTGAACTTAGCGCTCAACCCCCTACATATCTACCCAGTCGGCTACTAGGACCTCCCGCCCAAAAACCTCGCATACGCACCACGGAGGACTTCGTCTCATTGTCTTTGTGCTATCAGTCAGCTACCTACCCAGCTTTGCCCCGTTGCCTTCGTGCGGCCAGTAGCATTTCTCTTACCTTCACTGTACGTCTACCTTTTCATTTACCCCGGTTATTATGACCTGACATTATCATTTGTGTCCAGAGGTTGTCGTTTCACGCAAGTCCGTCTTCACGACAGTTTAACAACAGAATCGATACGGCCATAACTCTGGCGCATTGGGGTCACTAGGGGACGTTTTGTTGTTGTGTCAATAGGCCAAGGCGAACGTCGAGCAAACCACGTCCGCTGTGATTTGTTGCTCAGCACTGACACTATCCTATCTCCCAACAATGTCGACGGCGACGCAAGCAAGAAGAATGACTTGGTGTAGACTTTCCTGTCCCACCTTCCCCTTCCGTCTCTCAACCTTTTCCTTTACACATCACGCCTATCCCCCCTTTTGTTCAACCAAAATCTACCCAGTTCCCTAAAGAGGGTCCATCTGACCTGTATTACGGGCCAAATTTGTACGATCAACTCTGGCAGTTACAGGTGTCAGGTCTCCAACCTTCCCGACCTCGCTCTACACGACCTATGTAATCTTGGAACGCCCATGAGTCTAGCAAGTGCAAGGTGCAAGGCCTACACGTCGAAATGGTGTTTCCATCACGGGGTGAATTCAACCGGTATATTTTCTTTTCTTTATGCGGATGTGCTTTCACTGATGGGTATTGAATCTACCTAGCCTCCGACAGGAGTTGATTTGGGCGCATACAAGGATAATGAGGGGTGCTCCCCGAGTCCCCGCTCGTGCCTATGGGGTGCCTTCGCCACAAGACACCTTAGACTTCAAGATTCGTGATATGCGATCACCGTACGGCACGTCTCCCCAAGTTGGCCGCCTTCGCTGTCAGTAGTTGGAACAGGCCTAGTTTCATGTTCAGAGGAGGTAGTCCTGGAAGACTGGGGCGTTGATAGTGTCTTGCCAAAGAATGGTTGGTACTCAGGCTAGGTAAGTTGGTCAACACATGTGCTTGATCTTTTCACCAATTCCTGTCTTTAGTTTTGCTTCCATGTACCCATGTATTCACTCCGCAATAAATACCCTTTTGTGTTCAACATGTCCTTATGGCGTTCAGATGGCCATCATGATCATGATCATCCTGGTAACGACATCGGGTCCTTTTCACAGCTATTACTGCGCTCTTCACTGACTTCTCAAATCAGCACCCCGTCCGGCCCTTTTTCAGCTCCACCATGTTTCGTTCACTACAACAGACATTCAAGGATCTGCAAGAAACATGCTCACAAATTGCTTATTCCTTCACGGACCCAGTACCAACATCTACCCCTTCATCCGAAGTTACACCGAGGACCAGGCTTGCGGACGAGATGATCAAAAGAGACAGATTTATCCTCAACCGGTACCCATGGGCGTCGTACAAGGCCCAAAGCCCTGCAATGCAACGGGCCCTCGAAGTGGCTGTCCTGAAAGAGGTCATTCAATACTCTGGAAAGCAGCCAAAAGGAGCCAGTCCGATCGACAACGAGGTCTACTCGACCCTCCTTTTCGAGTATCACGAGTTTAGGGAAATCCTTCTGGAATGCTGGGAAAAGAGTAGTTTTCAGGCTTTGCGCATTACAAGTACGTCCTTCGACGCCAAATCCCGTGTGTAAAATATGCACTGACCATCCATAATGCAGAAGCATTCCATGCGTTCGCCCACTCTAACGACACTGCCTTGCCGATGGCAGCGCAGCTTACGAAGTGGGGGGTCGTTAACCTGCTCCTCGAAGACCCATCCACAGATGTGAACCTTCGTAACGATTTAGGTGCTACTGCCCTTGTTAGCGCTGCATTTTGGGGCCAGGAGTCAACTGTTCAAAGGCTCCTCGCACATCCTGGCATTGATGTGGAGTTAGCAGACGAAGAAGGCTGGACACCTCTCATGGTGGCAGCCTACCGGGGGCATACATCTGTTCTCAAGCTCTTCCTTGAGCGGCGGAACATCCAAGTCAACGCACAAGAGAACTCGGGCACTGGCATGACTGCGCTCATCGCTGCAGCCTCCGAGGGCCACGACTCTGCGGTACAGCTGCTCCTTGAGCACCCAGCTACGGATGTGAACCGTCGCACCGAAACTGGCCACACTGCCCTTTCCACCGCTGCATTTATGGGGCACGAGTCAACTGTTCAAAGGCTCCTCGCACATCCTGGCATTGATGTGGAGTTAGCAGACGAAGAAGGCTGGACACCTCTCATGGTGGCAGCCTACCGGGGGCATACATCTGTTCTCAAGCTCTTCCTTGAGCGGCGGAACATCCAAGTCAACGCACAAGAGAACTCGGGCACTGGCATGACTGCGCTCATCGCTGCAGCCTCCGAGGGCCACGACTCTGCGGTACAGCTGCTCCTTGAGCACCCAGCTACGGATGTGAACCGTCGCACCGAAACTGGCCACACTGCCCTTTCCACCGCTGCATTTATGGGGCACGAGTCAACTGTTCAAAGGCTCCTCGCACATCCTGGCATTGATGCAGAGTTAGCAGACGAAGAAGGCTGGACACCTCTCATGGTGGCAACCTTGAATGGGCATACATCTGTTCTCAAGCTCTTCCTTGAGCGGCAGAACATCCATGTCAACGCACGAGAGAAGTCGGGCATGACTGCGCTCATCGCTGCAGCCCTCACTGGTGCCGACTCTGCAGTGCAGCTGCTCCTTGAACATCCAACTACGGACGTAAACCTGCGAGAAGATCATGGATGGACAGCTCTCTTTTTGGCTGCAAAGGGACATGAGGCAGTAGTGAAGTTGCTTCTCAAACACGGCGGCATCGAGGCAGATACCCGGACAAGTAAAGGTACCAATCCTCTTTCGTTCGCTGCCGAATACGGCTATGAACCAATAGTCCGGTTGCTCCTCGACCATGGTAGTGTCAACGTGAACAACATAGACGACGGCTGCAATACCCCACTCTCATATGCGGCGTGCAACGGGCACACTTCGGTTGCAAAGCTGCTACTAGAGCAGCGTGGAATTGAAGTGAATTTTCAGAGCAAGAGTGGTCGAACCGCTCTGTCGAGGGCGTGCGGCAAACCCAAGAGTCCAAACTTCAAGGATGAGGTCAAGTCAGAGGCCGCGGCCTTTGACATCGTCCAGCTTCTCCTCACCCGAGACGATATTGACGTCAACCTTGCCAATGAAGAGGGCCATACACCGCTGTACTATGCCACTCAGTCTGGTTTCACGAGCGTTGTGGATTTGCTGAGGTCGAAGGGAGCAGTTATTGATCAGGTGGCTGGTGATGGTGCACAGGACGCTTCTTCATGATTCGAGACAGAGCCTACTGCATCTACTACAAATTTCTCTGGAGTCCTTTACTGCTATTTCCCCGTCCTTTACTGTTTACTTTAGCCTTGTGCTAGGTACTCTGATTCTTCGAGATACTTCCTATAATGCTACTCGAGTATGGTGGTGTCAACATCAACAACGTAGACGGCGACGGCGATACCCCACTCATATGTGCGGCATACAACGGGCACACATCAATTGTCAAGCTGTTGTTGGAGCAGCCAGGGATTGAAGTCAACATTCAGGACAAATGTAGACGAACCAGTCTTTCAAGGGCGTGCGATAAACCCAAGACTCCGTATTGTCGAGACGAGTCCAAGATGAAGACAGAGTCTGAGGCCTTGGCCTTCGTCCAGCTTCTCCTCACGCGAGAAGACGTCAACATTGACCTCCCCGACGAAGAGGGCCATACGCCGCTATTATGCAACTCAATCCGGTTTCACGAGCGTTATGAAGTTGCTGGAGTCGAAGGGAGCATTTATGGATCAGGCGGTTGATGGTGGTGAACCGGACGCTTCTTCATGATTCGGGACGGACTCTTTATCGAACATGGACACTGGATTTGCTATCCTTTTTCCCAAACCCATTCCCATCCTTTGCCGCGCTGTGATCCGTGTTTTGCCGCATACTATGTCGTTTGTGTACTCGTAAGAATTCTCGAGAGACTTCCTATTACCCCGCATGCTGTTGCCATACTTCAATTTCCTATTCATCTTCCCCGACTCGCATTTATCATACTACACTGTAACCTTGTATACTTCCTTGCTATCGATTATTGTATTGATTTACAGCATCATGCATCTCTACGAAGGGTCGCGTAGAACTGACAGAGGCAGATCTTCCATGTCACCCATTAAAATTTATGCAATAAATTTCCTTGTCGCCTTCAAATCCATACATGGACATTCTACCCTGCGTGTAAGCAGGACGAGTTCAAAGCCCAAACCATCCCGGCTATGCCGCTAATCGTATTGTCAGGCATTTGACCCACCCAATGCCGTACGCTCCTTGTCCAACCATATGTACGCCTCCAGCATTCTGGAATAGCGGTGGCGTGTTCGTTCGAAATAGATGTGCCGAGGTTCTGAAGAGTAGAGTTTTGGGGTTGCCTGACGACATCTGCGAGCCAGAATGAGAACCAACGATAGGGAAATAGGTAGAACCGACACACCAAGCGTACTGAGGGTGCAAGAAACGCCGACAATGCGTCCAATGTTATCCCAAGACTCCTGTCCATCGTACTTGAAGGTGTGGTAAACCATTGTGTGAAATACGATGCCTGTTGGAGCAATTTAGTAGCAGTCCCAATCCATGCCCTTCGTTATTACTTACAGTTCGTCACACAAATAAACGCAATTCCTTAAACTATATATACCCTTGCACTCCATTCGCAAACGCTCTCTTTTCTCCGGCGTGACGTTCAATAATGTCGCCGGGTTTTCGTGGCGCCCATCGTCTGAAAGCCGTCTAGGTGCCGCAGTAACAGAAGCATATATTATCTTCCTTAATCGTGGCGCAAGCTTGTTAATAGGTTTGTCGTGGATGAATAGTTGCTGTTCAGAAACCTGAGCAAAGGAATGAGGCATAGAAAGGAAGAAAAGCTTACTTTACTAGGATTCAATATTTGATATTCATCCCAGTTCCCGAACTTGCGTCAGACAACAGTCGGTCGAAGAGGGCAGTCCCTGTGCCTACTTCACTGAAAGAATTACCACAACCTGAGCCCTTCAAATTATCCGTGATATGGACGCCTTGCTTGTCACGGTTCGGTCTTCAAAGCTTCTGCCAATTCCGCCGCGACGCATAGCCCAAGCGACTCTATGTTGGGTGGTGTACCGGAAACCTCCGTTTTAATGAAGTTCTAGATCTCCTCGAAGCTTGTTGAAGTCGGTTAGGGTGGAGTGAGCGAGGTACGACCCCTTGCCATGGAGGGAGGACAACCGAAGACACATGGTTTGAAGGGAACGGGACTCGGGAGGTGGGATGAGCATCCCGTACAGAGAGAGTTGGCGATAGAAAGAGGTCCAGCGTATAAACACCCCTGCACCCCATACGATCCGTGAGACGTCCAGGTGAGGTAATGAACGAGGCTGCGACGTCCTAGCTCAAACTCGAGAGGAGCGGTAGTGCATTGAATTCCGAAGATTCGGAGGTGGGATGATCTATGCAGAATGGTGAGTATAAGCGAAAGCTGGACGTATATGTTTGAACTGATACAAACCAGAATCTTCACTTAATGCCGTTTGCTCTCTAGGCTCAAGAGGTATGTTTTCACCTTGGGGAGCTCAGATCCTGGTAATTGTGGATGTATCATGCCACACAATCTGGTTACACGAGCGTTGTGGTGTTGTTGAGGTCGAAGGGAGCAGTAATGGATCAGGCAGCATGATTTGGGCCGGACAATCTCAGATGCTTACAGGACACCGCATTCCATAGAAGCATTTGTAGACCATCCTCCGATTCAGGGCTACCAATACCTTGACCAATACAAATTCTAAAGGAAGTACACAAAGACTTGACTACATGAAGCCCTCCATATCCACTACTGAATTGATGTATGCCTTATCCCTACTGCCGTTTATGAAATTCGGTAAGTGTCAATAAATCCCGTAAGTTACTGTTCACGGACCTCAGCTTCATCTTTATGGAGTCACTCGCCATTCCATAGAGGGCGAGGAGGGGCAGCTCGGTCTTCATTTGCTCTGGCTTCTTCTTTGTGGAGCCATTCGCCATTCCACAGAGGGCGAGGGGGAGCAGCGCGTTCTCCGTTGGCCCTGGCTTCTTCTTTGTGAAGCCACTCGCCATTCCACAGAGGACGAGGTACCTCACGGTCTACCTATGGGAATATGTCAACGGATGAAATGATACAGGAAATTGGTGCATAAACGGATCCATTTCGAAGGGCTGAAGGCGAGAGCTTTCTCCGCAGATGGTCTCCGCGCCAACTGTCGAATCGCATTGAATAGTGGGAGATGCGTCCATCTAGGGCCACTCTCAATCTAGCATCGGATTCCTTACCTGGTCACCAGGAGTGACAACTGGCGCAGCAAGCGTGTAGGCAAAATAAGTAGCAAAGAGGGCAGTAGAGATTGTCAGTTTCATCTCAGGAATAGTATACCGAGCGGGGGCTTGCTATAGGGGCTTTGAGGCTTCGGATGATAGACAATTTATAGGCAGTCCAAACAGGCGTGAGCTGGAGTTCATCAGAATCGAACGGGATAAGACTAATCCTTCGTAGACACTGATACCTCAGACTAGGGGGTCAGACTGGTAGGGAACCATGTGCACTGTATTGACCGCTAACACGGCGACCTGAGAACAATTGTTTCGATATGTGAGCAAACCTATTATTGTCGTTGATATCTCCTAAACTCCATTCAAACTCACATTCAATTGTAAACCCTTCGGTGCGTCTAGTCCGGTCTCTGGGCGAGGTTAGCTCTCTGATTTTGACATTTCTGATGAAGCGAGATCGCCTCTGTAGTTGCGGCACTTGGTGTCTTGAGACAACTGCCGCGAGTCAAAGGAGAGCCTGTGCAATTCAAGGCAATCGCAACCAGAATGCCGCTCGATGTAGACTGTAATCAGAAAAGTCCACCAGGCGGATGTCACGAAATTTGTAGCCATAATGGTCGCATATTCCGTCAATCGAGCCGTTGAATTAGAGCAGCTGATTAGAATTGTGCCGAATCCCAATTATCTCTCTGAGTATATTAGGCTTGGCAGGTCAGGGATGAATTAAGCTGTTTTTAGGCCACCACAAAGAAGTATCAGCTGTACACATATCGTATCATTAAACTCTCTCGTGGGTGATTATGGAGTACTATGGCAGCTTTTGGTCGCTCAATAGTTGTATGGAAAGTGTTCAACGCACCACGGCTCCAAAAAAGAGGTAGAGCTGTTTTGTTACTTGTGAGACAACTTTACCGTTTGAATATTGATAAAATATGGAAATGCAAGCTCAGGCGAACGGAACATAATTTGAACCTACTACGATTAGATAACGGCCAGCATAATCTTATCAGTTTTTAATAGGAATCCAACTTGCCATGGTCGCACCATGCGAGATTCACAGCTCTGATGCTCAAAACCTAATATTCAGTGATTTCTAGAAGGAGGCTCTTGATTGAATGGATAACTAGGTCCCTTAGTCACACTGAGTGCGGGAGCTTCGCCTGCCTCGTCTCGCACCTCTGGCCCGTCCATCCTTCCCGCCTTCTGCCAGTGAAGTATGAGCAAGGATATCGCAGGTTATACGCCTCTCATGGCAGATGAGAGGAGCCTAGAGCTAGGAAATGCCGTGCTACCTGATAGGTTGAAGCTCTCGCGTCGTGACTGGGTTTTCTCGGGCTTGATTCTGTTCCAGACGGCAGCTATCGCTATCTTAGCTTGCACAAGATTACAGCAAGTCTCAGTGGCAGAAAACTCGAAGTGCTCGCTTCACGAGCCCCTATGGTACTGTCAGTTCGCATCACAGGTCTTCCAGAAACTCCGAGATACTAATAGGCCTCATAGCGCCCGCCTCGGAGGTTCTAGAGGAGCAGGTCAAAGTGTTTGACGACGGTTTTATTGTTCAGTCTATATATCAGGAGGCCACTCCCGAAGCTGATAAAGCTTGGAAGGATCTGTACTATGATCGTGAGCCGGTTCGATTTCTTCTAGCGTACTTTGGCTGAAAGCCCTCACAGATGCTCGAATCAGGATTCCGCACGAGCAGGCGACTAGGCTTGTCAACAAAACATGGCCCATTAAGGATGATCCCGGATATTATATCACTGCCCTCGATGTGTTCCACCAATTGCATTGCCTTGTTTGTCAAATGTTCCGACTATTCAAAGATGCTCTTCTTCTTAACGCCTTCTTAGGATGAAGTACGCCAGGCGGTCAACAACAAGCAATACATCAACAGTATGGGAAAGTTTGGCCCAGTTCATATCTCTCATTGCATAGATTCTCTTCGACAATATATAATGTGAGTTTCCACCCCGTCCGTTCTTCTGCTTGGGTGGCTGTTGATCAGGCTTCAGGTGCCACGCCGACGTTACAACTATGGCCTGGCAATGGGATGCCAAGAATAAATTTGTGCGACCACAGTTGTCAGCGCCGCATACCTGTGTCAACTTCGAGAAGATTCGAGATTGGGCAATAGAAAGGAAGTTGAAGGAATGGATCACTGAAGAGGAGTACATTGAAGACGATATTCCTTGGCCCCCAGTCATTCATGACATGCAGGATACGTACGGTTTACCTACCCGTTACACGAAGCAGTAAATAGGTAGAGAATGTCTAATGAAAATGCTGACGTCTCGGCGAGAAGCGGCGGCGTCCCAATTTGGCGAGAATCTCCCACAATGGCCAAGGGCGATTTTCCAACTCACGCACCCATCATGCGAGCAATTGCATTTGCAAATATCCTCACCTGAAAGACACCCAAGACTTTGAACGAGAACCTGTTAGTTCTGTGCGCATTATACGGAAGAATGACGATGTACGTTAAATTGTGCATCTAAACAACTTTTTCGCTGAGGACCCCTCCAAATTTTTTAGCCTTATCGTCCTCTAGTGTCCCATTTATTTCATGAAACGTGTACTCAAGACCTGACAATACAGCTCCCTCCTCAATTCCCATGGCCTGATGCCCTGCACCTTCATTTGGTGAAGAACACTCGGTGGCGCCCGTCTTGTCTTGTTTTGGCGCCCATCTGTCAGGCCTGTCAGGTGCCTGGTTGACCTGCAACAATCACACTGCTTTGCGCGCGTACAGTGTTCTAACTCTGGTCATCACCATCGCTCAGTCCGCCTCTCGTCACCCCCAATCCCTCAAGGAATCAATCTTGCCCTCCCGCGATGTTTGGTTCTTGGCACCAGAAATGGAAGGATCGGCGCGGAAAAGGCTCAAAATGCGAGCACATACCTGCACTTCCTAACACGGTCTGTGCGACTTCCTCAAGCTATCAATCGTCGGCAACACCGTCCACAACAACTACTGAGGCTGAGCTTGAAGCGGATAAACACATAATCGAGCAGTTTCCCTGGGTACCGTACAAGTCTCTTCCACCCATCGCGCAACAGGCGCTCGAGGTTGCCCTACTCAAGGAGGTTGCTCGACATTCGAGCAAGCCATCACAGAATCTCCGTTCTATTGAAGACAAAGCCTGCTCAACGCTCCTCCAAGAGAACTACGAGTTTAAGAGGCTTCTTCTCCGGTGCTGGGAGCTCGGCAGCTTTAGGGATTTGAGAAACAATGGTATGTTTTATCAAGCCCGATATTTCGTGCGTACAGAACTCAGGCTGACTAAACACGGTGTAGAAACATTCTTTCCGCTTACCCAGCCTGATACCAAAATCGAATATGCATCGTTCGTGCCCTTGCCCATGGATCTCACCGAACCAAAGCACATCACCGAGGAACCTCTTCCATCATATCCAACCACCCTAGACTGTGAAGCACCAGACGCCAACGATTGTCACATAAACCTTGAAGCCACCAAGATGAATGAACATGAGAGAAACATGGAATCTACTAGGCCACAGGCAGCCGAACCTGAGGGAACTTCAAAGGCACGGAACACGAATGGCAATTTCAGTGCGCAACGAAAGCACAGCATAGTACCATCGTTAGCAGATGCTGGTGAATGCAACATCGAAGTTCACGATTCCTATAATACCAACTCCTATGATATCCGCGATTCCTACAACGACAACAGGGTTCAACTTTGGCAGATTTTCTGTGCGTAATATGTTGTACATTTATACGAGTGAACCGCTAACATGACAGCTGTTCAGATACAGGCAAGGCCTTAGATGACACTCTCGTTACCCTTCACTAACGTGGTTGTTTCCACTTAGAGAACCACGAGAGCAAGATCTCAGAATGGCTATCACTACTGGAGTATTCAGGTACACATAACGGTATCAGCGAAAAGCGGACCAACAACACTGGAAATTGGTTCATTCAATCACAGAATTTTATGAATTGGTGTTCGGACTTGAACCGCAGGATTTTATGGTGTCCCGGAATACGTGAGTTTTCTTCCACAGTGCCTGCTCCTGTTCTGTTCCATACTGAGCTACGCCTATAGCTGGTGTCGGCAAGACAGTCATTGCGTGAGTGTTTCCCAAAATATCTTTGGTATACTAGCTCACGTTAATCATAAATAGCTCCCTCGCCATAGACTATTTACGAGACGTTTGCCCGGATTCGGCGGTCGTTTTCATCTACTTCAATTACAAGTTGCAGAGTCAGCAAAACCTGTCCGCCATGGTCCACTCTCTCTGTAGGCAACTCCACGAAATATGTCGGGCTACTCAGCTTCCATCGGCCTTCGAGACCTTGTATGTTTCGCATATGAAGAACAAGTCACGACCATCTGTGGACGACCTCCAGCGCGCTTTTGACCACACGAGCCAGCGGTTTAGATACGTCTACGTTGTTCTCGACGCTCTTGATGAATATCTCGAACGTTTTAGCGACCGCGAGATACGCCAACTACTCGATGCGATCTTATCTCTCGGGAAGTGTGTCAAGGTTCTTGTTACTTCTCGTGTTGTTGGGCAAATGGAAAGCATGTTCAAAGAACTTGAGGCTGCTCGGGAAGAAATCATCGCCGACCCCAGAGACCTTGAGACATATCTTGAGGCCAGCATCACAGGATTAAAACACTTCGAAATTTCAACTGGCCTCTCTCGACAAGTCATGGAACGGGTTCAAGAGGCTGCCAAAGGAAGGTTCGTCGCTAGAATATGTATTACCGCCAAATTAATTCCGACGGACTCGTCTCAGGTTTTTGATGGTAGAACTGCATATGAACTCGCTGGTCAGACACCTGACCGCTGGAGATCTCAGGGATGCCCTTGAGCTTCTTCCAGACGAGATTGACCTGACATATGCACTTGCCGTAGAGCGCATCGACGCCTTAAGCGGCTCCCTGAAAGAGCTTGCAATGAAGATCCTCATGTGGATCACCCGTTGCCCACGCCCAATGCTGCTTGTGGAGCTGCAGTACGCATTAGCGATGAAGCAAGGAAGAACCGATATAGGTGACTACCTTCCCTCGCCATCGACAATCACATCTGCCTGCGCTGGACTTGTGGTCATCGAGAATGATAAGGTTGGATTTGTCCGTGAGTTGTTCCCACTCTTTGTCAAATGCTCTTTACCCAATGTATTACAGATCTCACTGCTCAAGAGTTCTTCAATTCACACCAAACCCGTTATTTCACCCGACCTGATCAAGAGATCGCCCTCACCTGCTTCGATTATCTCCTGCTCCCGTGTTTCCATGACCTCGCTACTCAAAGCCTGACGGGGTGTTGCCAAATCAGCGACATTAAGCAACGCCATCCCTTTTACGACTACGCGTCCATCAATTGGGGGTACCATGCAACCAGTGAGGATGTTGAAGACACATTCCCTGATACGGTCCTGTCAATCCTTGAACAACACGGCACAACACTTCATCTGAGCTTGGTGTACATCCTCCACACGATGTATCCAGATGAGGAAGATGGTTTACCCGGTGGGGACGGAACTGGACTGTTTTTGTCCCTTTTTCATGAACAAACCCATGCTCTATCAGCATTCATAGCTAAAACCCCCGTCGAGAAGATTCCTATCACACGCCAAAGAACCACCCCGTACTTGTTCGCTGCCCACTTTCGCCAGGCCTCACAGTACATCCAAACAATGCTCGCTCAATGGCGCCCAAGCTCTTCCACCATACACCCGAACACCAAAGAGGGGGCTGTTAAGGCGTATTCGGAGAGTGAGGCTCCCCCGATGGTGGATATTGCCACCTCAAACAACTTTGGCGATACTCCTCTTCTTGTTGCAGCGGGCAAGGGCCGTCGGGAGGTGGTGGAATTAATACTGCACCACAACGTCAACCAGGCGCCATCCCAACAACGTCCAGGTTCGGACCGTTTCACGGACGGAGCCGAACAACGTTACGACCCCACACCGACCGAGCATGCTCAGGTTGATATAAACCAAAAAAACAAAGATGCTTTCTCAGCATTGTTCCTCGGAGCCCTTTGTGGACATGCCTCTGTTGTAGAAGCTCTCCTTAATCAGCAAAATATCAACCTTGATGCGCTCTGTGGCAAATATGATTTCACAGCGCTCATGGTCTCCGCACAGTTGGGACACTTGTCAGCGGTCAAGGTCCTACTTGAATACCCTACAACGAACGTGAACTTCCGCAACCCATCCGGTTTCTTTCCCCTTTCTCTCGCCGCATTTGGAGGACACGACTCTGTAGTCAGACTGCTTCTTGAGCACCCTGATATCGACGTTAATATGGAGGAGACAAATGGCTGGACGGCACTCATAGCCGCGACAGAGTCAGGACATTCGTCCGTGATCAAGCTTCTCCTTGCGCATCAGGGCGTTAGTGTCAATGCACGACAGGATGATGGCACGACTGCGCTCATAGTTGCTGCCCAAGCCGGTTACGACTCAGCGGTACAGCTACTCCTCGAGCACCCAGCCACGGATGTGAATCTTAGAAGCAACAAAGGCAACACTGCCCTTGTCCTCGCTTCATCAAATGGCCACGAATCTGTAGTCAGGCTACTGCTTGAACACGCTGATATCAACGTGGATGTACCAGATGAGGAAGGGTGGACAGCACTCATGGCTGCAGCTAGCCACGGGCATACTCCCGTTGTCAAGCTCCTCCTCGAGTGGCCCGGGATCTACGTCAATGCACAAAAGAACGATGGTGGCACCGCACTCACGATAGCAGCCCAATTCGGTCATGACTCAATCGTGAAGCTGCTCCTCCGGCTTCCGGCTACAGATGTGAACATCCAGAAACACAATGGGAATTCCGCCTTCATCCTCTCTGCATCAGGCGGTCATGCCTCAGTCGTCAGGCTCCTCCTCAAGCACCCTGCTATCAACACGGAACTGCAGGATGAAGATGGCTGGTCTGCACTCATGGCTGCAGCTAGTAATGGACATACTTCCGTCATTGAGCTCCTTCTTGAACGGCAGGACGTCCATGTCAACGCAAAAAGGAATGATGGTTTGACTGCATTGATGATTGCAGCCCTCTTCGGTCACGACACCATCATCAAGCTCCTCCTTCAGCATCCAGTCACTGACAGGAATCTCCGAGACAACCGTGGAAGGGGGGCATTCTACCATGCAGCTTCTAATGGCCACGAGGGCGCGATGAAGCTGTTCTTCCAATATGGTGGAATCGAAGTAGACGCACGGATTAATCACGGATGTACCCCGCTCGCAGTCGCTGCTGAACGTGGCCAGGCGTCCGTAGCAAAGTTACTGCTCGAGTATGGTGGGGTCAACATCAACAACCAGGACAACGACGGCGACACACCACTCATCTGCGCAGCATACAACGGTCATATATCGACTGCAAAGCTGTTGCTGGAGCACCCTGGGATTGATGTGAATCTCGCCGACAACCATGGTCGCACGGCACTTTCACGAGCCTCTCACAAACACAAAGCTTCAGAGGTTGACTCGGAAGTCAAGACGGAGTCCGAGGCCTTCGACTTTGTACAGCTCCTCCTCGAGCGAGACGACATTGACGTCACCCTTTCCGATGAAGAGGGCTACACGGCTTTGTACTATGCGACCCAATCCGGCTTCACAAGCGTTATGGAGTTACTGCAGTGGACGGATGGGATCGGGATCTTGCATCAGCGGCTCGGTGGGACATTAGACAATTTTTCATAATTGGAACGGACATTGCCTCGAACGTGGACATAAACACGTTATTACCTTTGCAACAAGAACTCTGCTTGCGATTTTACTCTACGCTTCAGGCTTGTACTGATGTTCAACTTACCCATCCTCTCGCTAAATACTTATTGGGCATCTGGGTGAAATTCTTGTATCCTTCTTGGCTGTCATACATCACATCGTATTAGTACCCATTTTATATCTATGTACATCCTCGCAGACTCTAAAGCGTTAACAAAATTATTACGCTGCAAAACCGGTGCCCGTCGCTCGTTCCTTTCCAGTAGTACGCTCCCTCTCCCGCCGCCCCAATGAGCTCCCACCTTCCTATGATAATTGTGATTGATCTTGCGCCTAGACTCTCGAGGTTTGAAGACAGGGGCGCCGGAAATACCATGGAGGTCCTTGTAGTCAAAGCAGCCCTTGGATAGCCAGAGAGCCGAGACAGCTTTGAGCCGTTACAAGGATTGGCAGTCAACCGGATTTGCTGGACCGGAAGGGAGTGAAGGAAGGGGGCCCAACTTGAAGCCGAAGAAGTCTGCATGCATATTTATGGTTGTTTGGTCACTGCTGCATCCGAATTTTTAATTTTTAATTTTCAATTGTGTTCCATGTTAAAGAAATGCACAATCCGTCGGATTACTGGTATCTATGCTGGCCAAGGTTATGTGCAACAAGACAATGCAAGGTCGCTGGTTTTTCCACTGCTGCAAACCCTCACTATCCCCAAGTCCAAAAAAATCTATTCCTTTTTCAAACGAACAAATTGTCATCGTTATCTGTGCCTCAAGGCGCGAAGCAAGTCGGCGTTTACGTGATCCGCCATGCGTCGCGAACAGCTATATAAAAAGAGCGACGCGTCAAAAAAAACCCTGTCATTCGACTCCCCACTCATTCTAGTGCAAAATGTCCTCCACAACCATGTTTTGCCCTAGAATGCGCGATGAAGGGAGCTGTCAATCTGCTCTTTGCGAGTTCAATCACTCTTTCCATGCTTGTGACCCATGTGGGTTTATGTGCACCACTACCCAGGAGCTGGAGATTCACAACAGGTCTGACCTCCACCGCAGGAAGATCGCTGGGCAGTCTGTGATATTCTCTTGTCCTGTTTGTCGAAAAAGGGTCGGCGGTCGCACCGGATGGAAGCAGCACGCCCAATCCGTCAAGCACCGTAGCCTTTGCATAGCTCAAGGGGTTGCCATTGCGAGCGTCGAACCCGAAGAAATGGCAGAAGTTCCGGGGCACACGTTTTGCGTTGCATGCAATGTGCATATCCAGACCGCGCACTGGGAACGACACCTCAAGAACATCAAGCATCTCGAGAAAGAACGCTACGCTGCTTTCAAAGTCGTTCTCGAGGATTCCGAAAAAGACAAGAACAGCATTACGCTGACTGGAGACCTCGACTTTGGCATTGTTGCGCTTGAGAGAGCCTCTAGTGGTGCCATCCTTGAACAACTTACCGTGGCGACGACGGATCCTATGGCACGCGTCTCGTTGGTCGATGCGCACCTAGCGTCATCAAAGGACACGACTCCTGGACACTCTTCGTAAGTGTAATCCCTCATTCTACTTCATATATTTTGGCAGCTAACTCCAAAACCTCTTTCATAGATTCACGATGGCTCCCATTCGAGCAAACCGGTCCATTACAATTCGCTCGCCTCTCCCCATCTCTGTCATTCTTCGACAGGATTACGGCGGCAGGTGCCAAGACCGCCTAGAGCTCGTCTTCGAAGACTTAAATCTCCGTACCCGTTTCGTGATCACCCGGCCTGTTCTTGCAATCATCGGGAACAAGGCAGACTACGAAAAACTCCAACCAACGGCCCCCTATGTACCCCGTCCAAGGACCACAAGGCAGCCTGAGATAGCCATCGTCGAGGGCGAGCGACCTCCAGCCATGGGTGCCGTCCCCTACGTCGTACCCCTGCCAAAAGCAGACATACCCCGCAACCTGGCCACTGCACTCTCGAAGGGAAATGTTGGTCAGGTGTTGGCTAACGTCAAGTCGGTCTTCATACCTCGAGAATTCACCAGTCAAACGTACAGTCGCCATTTCAAGTACCTAGCATGGATCGAAGAGTACCGAGCTGAGTATGTGACGCATATAGTTCATGTGGATGTCTTGCTAAATTGCTCCAATATCAGACAGGATCTGTCGATATATGACATGTCGGATGTTACGCTTGCAAGATACAATAAATCTTTCATGTATGTTACGCTCTTCCTTCTGATGTAAACGCTCCTAACTCTGGGGATAGCCTTGAGGTTCCAGGGCTTGCTGAAAAGCGACCAAGTGTCCTCATCGGTGAGCCTGAATTACTGTTCTGACCATGGCTGTAGCTGACGCTTTCGCAGGTGATCGAATTTTAGTCCAAGCAAAAGGATCTCAGACTGGCCACTGGTTCGAAGGCCGCGTTCACTTTGTCCGGCAACGAGAAGTCGGCCTCGTCTTCCACAGGACCTTCGTAGGGTGGACACCCGCCAAACATTACAATGTTCGTTTCAAGTTAAACCGGTACCCGATTCGACGTCAGCATCTTGCAATGGACAGCGCATTCGCCGAGGAGAGGGTCCTTTTCCCTTCGCCTCGCGATCTCCCTGCTCTTCCTTATCCACGGCCTGCAACGTATCGTCTCCGTATATTCAATCCCCTCATTGAAGGCAATGCGGCTCAGTTGCAGGCAGTTGTCTCCATCGCGAAGCAAAGGCCTGGTGCTCCTCCTTTTGTCATCTTCGGACCGTAAGTATTCAGTATATCTTGACTGGGAGGCCTTATGCTTATGACAACTTCTAGGCCTGGAACTGGCAAAACTGTCACTGCAGTTGAAGCAATCCGACAGGTTCTCGTCCAAAGTCCCACGGCCAAAGTTCTCGCTTGTGCTCCTAGCAATTCTGCCGCAGACATCCTTGCATTACGACTTCGTGACCTTGGTGTAGACGTCGTGTTCAGATTCTACGCACCCTCCCGCAACAAGGACGATGTCCCCCTTGAACTTCGAGATCATACATATATGCGGACCAACCCCAACGTCATCGACGAGGCGCCATGTTTCAGTGTTCCTCCCCTCCCCAGGATGAAGAGGTTCCGGGTGGTCGTGACAACTTGCCTCTCCTCCTCCGTCGCATCTGGAATCGGCATGCCTCGTGGCCATTTTTCGCATATATTCGTGGATGAAGCTGGTCAGGCTTCTGAGCCGGAGGTCATGATTGCGATCAGGACAATGGCTAATTCGAATACGAATGTTATCCTTTCTGGAGATCCAAAGCAGTTGGGGCCAATCATTCGTTCTCCGATTGCGCGCCAGCTGGGCCTGGAGAAGAGTTACCTCGAGCGCCTCATGGACCGTGATATCTACAACATTACAGATTATTATGGGAAGACGTATGCACCACCTTTTCATTGTGACATTAATGGATTCCCCACTGATCCCTGATATTGGCTAGTGTCGTCAAATTAGTCAAGAACTTCCGCTCTCACAGCGCCATTCTCAAATTCCCTAACGAGAGGTTCTATGAGAACGAACTCGAGCAATGTGCGGACAGGAAACTCATCAACTTCTTCCTCAACTCGTCGTACCTGCCCAGCAAGAACTTCCCAATTGTGTTCCATGGTATCCGCGGTAAAGACGACCGCGAGGCATATTCTCCTTCGTTCTTCAATATTGAAGAAGTGCTGCAAGTCAAGCGATATGTCCAAGCTCTCCGTTTTGATCGACGCTTCCGAACCAGTGTGTAAAATGTTGGCCGTTTCGAAAATGCTTGTACTAACCCTGCTATTCTTCAGCCGACAATGATATTGGCATCATTTCACCATACAATGCTCAATGCCGCAAAATTGCGAAAGCACTGAATGGTGTTGCTGATGTCAAGATCGGCAGTGTGGAAGAGTTCCAAGGTCAAGTATGTATTTCTGTTTCATGAGAACTGCTTGGACCATTTCTGACTGCTTGTCCAGGAACGGAAAATCATCATCATCTCCACCGTCCGAAGCTCAACAGAATTCATTGAATACGACCTCAAGCACACGCTAGGCTTTGTTGCAAGTCCTAGGCGTTTCAATGGTACGATCTCAGAAATCCAGTTAACCTACCCTTATACTGATTTGTCCTTCAAGTCGCCATCACACGAGCGCAGGCTCTGCTTATCATCGTTGGAGACCCGACAGTCTTATCCCTTGACCCTCTGTGGCGATCTTTCCTTAATTATATCCACCGTAACGGTGGCTGGACTGGTGCTCCCATCACCTGGGACCCAATGACTGCCGTGGATTCTGCAGGAGGATATGATCGGCGGGTCCGTGATGTCGCCAAGATTGATATGAACGACTTCACGCGTAGGATGGAAACATTGACTTTGGAGACTGTGGAGGCAAATGAGGGAGATAATAATGTGGACAGGCCATGGAGAGATGTAGAATAAGATGTCCGATGTACTTGCTTGCCTGGTGATGATTCTGTATTTTAATACTTGGTGGCTTTCCTGGCCAGAATTAATGTTGTCTTGGCGCCTCACCCAAACCAGGATTTCAGCTTTTGGTCAAGTACTCACAGTGTACTCAAATTCGAGAACATGAGTTGACCGTGACTTCGACCTTGACTTCACATACAGTAACCTGCGGAATGCAGGGTCGGGATCCCTGAGGTCACCTCACAGACTAGTACACCATAGCGAGGGGCACAGCCCATTTCATCGAGGAAAGTACTACTCTACATAAATCTTATTCAAATTGCGTCAGAGAACGAGTATTGCTAGATACAAAGATATAAAAACTCGTGAGGGCATTCATCACTGCCAGAATGAACGTAGATACAAATCGTCTTCATGATGTGATGTGAGGGGAATAGATGGAAACATCGGTATAGAAATGGTGAAGTCGTAAATGCATAATCCCAAGAAAACAAGGAGAAATAGGGGGATACTAGTACTAGGTACATATAGGTCAATAATCACGGGGGGTACCTTATAGTCATAAGAGCTTGGACTGCTTCAGGTGTTGGCGGATCACCATATCTCGTACTGCATGCAAAATGTACGTTAGTTGAGGGGAGTGTCTAACTAGGAGAGGATACATACCACTAGCTATTATACCAGCCGTCGTCGCTGTATCCTGGTGGGCGTCGTATCAGAATGAGCCACACGAGGGCATGAATGATGTTACTTACGGTCACGGATGTACAAAAGGCATAAAACTTTCTCGGTTGAGGAGAGTATTCTCTATGAATGGCGCTAAACTTCCCTCGCAAGTCTAGTCAAGGGATCATATCTCAGCATGTACGGTTCCGCACAAAAAAAACGAACGACTAACATTTACTAACACTATCCATATCGTTTCCTCGATCACCATAGCTCTTGACATATCGGGAAAGCCTGTATCCCAAGGGTCAGCCACCAGAACAGAAATGGGCATAAAAGAGGGGAGTAGACATACCGTATTCCAGACTGCAACTTCGCGTCCAGGATGTCGCATTTATTCAAGAACAGCACCAGGTCGACGTTAGCCAACAGCTTGTTCGAGCAGACAGCTTTCCAGAGAAGCACCGAGTCCTCCTATTCGCGAAATTCGCAGTGAGTACGGAGTCGAGCAGGCACCTAAGAAGGGACGAACCAGTCGGTTTACGGACCGATCCTCGGAGAGGACCTGATCAAACCCAGATATTGGGGCTAGGAAGATAATTGCATCGACTAGTGCACATATAGTCAATTCCGGAGGCTCAAGGAGATGGTAGTGGAGATGCTTTACCATCATCAAAGAAGGGCACCCAAGTCGCTGTTAATTAAAGCAAGCAACTTATTCAGAACGGTTTCCATGAATATTAGGATGAAGAACCCACGTCGCTGGAGGGAGAAACGAAAGGTGAACAATCATGAAATAACGCATAAAGTGGGTGAGGACATACTTGACTGCGGCTACCGCCAACATCGATGATCCTCCATTCAGTCCCGCTGTCCCTTCCGGCGGCAACTTCCATTTCGAACCTGTATTCTGAGACGCCTACGGTCTTCAGTCGTGCCTTCAAGACATCATCTAGAGCGGGATCAGCATTGGTAAAGGAGCGGTAGGAATGTGTTTACCATCTGTGGGCAGGTATCTTGGGTTTGTGACGCGTTCCAGCTCGTTGAGGTAGCTATATGCGGATGAGCACCTTGGTATTTGCAGAAGGGAGAGAAAAGGGCATACAATCCAGGGTGTTCCTCCAACCTGACCTTCTTCCGGTATAGAATCTCTCGTACCACAGGATCGTTCCAGAGTGTCATCATATCCTTTCTACACTGCCAAAGAACCTCCTGTGGTTCATCCTGGGTTTCCAGGCCCGTGTTTCCAGCGCTCGTCGGTCGTGAATTCTCGTTCCGCCGTGAATCATTATCACCACTGAAGAAAGTTGGGCCAACCACCCGCGCCCTCGACAATCCGCCTTTCCAAGCAGCTCCCGGTCGA
The DNA here is from genome assembly GCA_944990035.1 of Clitopilus passeckerianus. Lineage (NCBI taxonomy): Eukaryota > Fungi > Basidiomycota > Agaricomycetes > Agaricales > Entolomataceae > Clitopilus > Clitopilus passeckerianus. The sequence goes on from CALYLX010000145.1 coordinate 828,503, forward strand.
ATGAATACCTCCTGGTTCCGGTATGAGCTTCCAACCGAGTGAAGATTTGCGTAGCCGGGCGGGTATGACATGCCCATTGAAGCCGAAGTAGACGGCCCAGCAAGATGTGTCGCTTCCTCCTCATTAGGTGGCACGAGTTTGGCTATCAGCAAGGCCTCGATGTGTCGGAGGGGCTCGAGACGGGATTTGAGCGCCTCAAAGGGGTGATTGACTAGAGTTGAGGCGGTTGTGGTTGTAGTGAATGCGGATGAATGATTGGGGTGCGTATGGACGTGGTTGGCGGGGATGATTTGAATGTCTTCCGAGTCGGACTCTGCGTCTGACTCGCCTCCAGAGTCAACGCGTGCTCCTGCACCATTACCGTTAGATTCGCGAGGATGGAACATCTCGTCGGCCTCTCTGAGGGTGCCAGGGAAGTTGAAGTCGTGAGAGTAAGAATGCCCATTGTTGGCGAGGTGGTTGGGAAAATGGGCTGGTAGAGGTGGCGGGGGTGAGTTATTTCGTGGTCGCGATAGACTACGAGCCCGAGAGCGTGGTGATGAGTAGGGGGATTGTCGGGGGGATTTTGAGGATGACGATGAGATCGTCTCAAGAATGATCCGTATTGAACGAACAATGTTCAGCTGGATCACCGCTCGCCAGAGTATACGTTCCTCTCTGAACGCCGTAGGAGTGTACAGTCGTTGAAATTCTAGGTAGCCCGTTAGCTTTTTTGAGGTAACTAAGCAGGTAACGCGCAACTCACGTCTAAGTGTGGTGGATTTTCCTGAAATTCGGGTCAGCAAACATGATGCACGCTGGCAGTTGTTCAACGCACCCGACTCGCTCTGCCCGAGCAACAAGAGTCTCACAATCCTCTTCTTCTTCCTAGCTTGCTTTTCGGCCTTGATACTTGCATCTATGGCCTGACTTATTCGACTTGCTTCCTCCTCCTTCGCCACCCTAATTGCACGTTCCTCGGGTGTCTCGTTCGGTGGTGGCCTTAGCCAAGCGTCGAGAGGGTCGTCCGAAGGTCCTGAGGCAGTCATTGAATGAAATACGCCAGCGCAGGTATATTCTGAAGGTTAAAGAGAAAAAAAGGGCGAGGGCGGGACAGGCACACACACGAGGACCAGTTTCTATATCGTTATCGCATCAGGTAAATCCCACCACACTAAGGCACCGAGGAACCATCAGGGCAGAACAGTTCGCCTCCCCGTTGCATCCAAACTCTAAGCCTCACACCCGCCGGCCGGTTTGCTTCAAAAAGTACCACGGTGGTTCACTCTGGTGTTTGTGATCCGGTTTTTGAAAGAGCATCGCATAGAGGACACCGCAAACCGCAGCTGAACTGCTCAGTTGGTTGGATAAACTCATGTGAACCACATGCTCTCTTACAGTGCTAGCTCCCACAACTGTCTAACCTGGATCACTCAAGCCAACACTCACATGAATCACCGGGCCTAATACCTGCAGGTTTTCCGCCTTGATGTGAGTAGAATGAGCTCCAAATCATGCATGCGGATAGGCTCCTTTTGGGCATCAGAGCACCGCTAAGTTCTAGAGTTCTGAAGGGAAAGGGTGTCGCCGCAGCGAAGTGCATTCAGTCGGCTTTTTTGGTTCCTTAGCCAAGTCCTAAGAGGCTCTAAGCTTGACTTTCCCTGCCGAGAGTTCGGGATACATCCGCTCCCGAACGTACCGGTCTTGACAACTTTGCACGCACGCCTGATGACTACCTTTCCCGACTCTTGGACTATTCCTAGGTCCTTTTCGGGGGTCCCAGATCAGAGTTCAAGGTGTAGTAACGAACTCAGAAATGTGGTAATATGGCTCAACAGACACATCCCACTGTGACTCAGTGGGCGATGCTCGTCAGGCTTTCTGACAATGTTATCAACCCCGGCTTTTTGCAGCTCCAATCTCCAAGAGCACGCTTTGCAAATCTTCGTTGGTTCCTGACACAATGAGCTCAGTACCCACTCAGGGGAGATCACTTATGATGCCACGGAAGAAGTGACGCCAATTGAGCCCACACAGGCAACAATTTCTGCCTCGAGGTTCGCATTTTACGGTCTTCCTTATAGAAACAGGTAACGGCTGCCCTCACGCCAATTCAAGCACCGTCGCTTATTCCTAACTGCTTCCTAATTGCTGCCTCCGCGCATGCCCCATGCAGAGGTTCGGCCGGGACGCGTACCTGAAGCCACAGATGCACACTTCCTGCTGGTGTGAAGTCATACAGCAAACAGTCCAGCTTCTCGAAGATTGTCTATCGTATTTGGCTCTTTTGCCAAGATCCTCGGTCCGCCAGAACCATTTATCAGACCTTGCACCTGGCTCGCTGTCACTCAGCTTCTTCTTTCCCGCCGGCGATCTCACCTGGTAATCACCAGATCGCGGGCACCCTCCCCAGTGTGAGCAAGTCTTACTACACCACCCGACTTTCCAGCCCGGAATGCTTACCGGAACTGACGCATCCAGATCGACTGGAACGATCAGGACTACTTCTGATTCCGAATGCACGCAAGCATGCCTTCTTGCCTATCAGCTATGTATAGGACCCGTGGAGCAGTCTCAATGCTGCACTCTGAACTTATATAGGGTGTGGGATACAACGTGTTCACTTGATAATTAATTTTGGTTGTGCCGCCTGTTCCGGTTGGTTCAAGCGTCAAGGAATTGAACGCCAGTGCGAAATTGATATTGATTCGAGCCTGGGGTGAGCAACCGTCAGCGACGACTCGGGTGGACCTGATTCACGGCAGTATCCATACGCACCCCCGCTGATTGAGGTAGCATCTGGTCATCCAATCTATAGGCAGGGACAGGCTGTGCGCTTCAGCTTTCTGGTAGAACGTTCTATCTTCGCCCTGGCGTTAAGGAACGATTTGACGCTTGCACAGGGTTTATGTTCGAAATCAGAGTAGGCGTGTGCGTCGGGCAAGTCGAAGTGGGCGAACGTGTCAGGAGAGGTCAGGAGGCTGGGCTTGACCAATGACTATCGCTGTTGCTAGGCCAATCACCCCAAATGCTGTAACTCAGGAAAAATCGTGGAGAAATAGTTTCATTTCCGTAGTGTAATTAATAGAAGTCCATTCAAATCATCAATGAGCAAGGTATGTCAAAAGCCAATATCACGAAGTGTAGGCAACCCCAACCGTAAGAAAATACACAGGTCAAAATCGAAAACCCAAATCACGAATCATGAGAACCGCACGTCCGTAGCGGATGGCGGCCGGCTCGGATTGGGGGTATGACTTTGACTATGAGACCCGCTCAGTCTAGGTTTTGAATGGTTTGGGAGATGTTCCCCTAGGTTCTTGCCTCCATTTAGCCTCGTCCTTTCATCTGCATCATGTTCGTCATCCTCGAATTCATCCTCTTCTCTGAGGTTCCTCAGCCCTACAGCGTCTCCATTCCCTCCCTCATGCTCGTCGAAGGCGTTAAACAGTGTCGAGTTATTGCGCGAGCCGGTGCGGTAGTGTGATCCTCGCCTGGCATGTCTAGGTGAAGGAGCCGGCCCTATTCTGGTATCATTCCAGCCATCTAATGACGGGCGGCCTTGAAGGCTTAGGCGCGGGTTCATCAAGCCACCCTCCAAAGTCGAATGGCCATTGCCCTCATGGAGGGGTGATTCAGCCTTTCTTGAAAGGTTGAGGAGGTGGACTCCGAGGAAGGTGACAATGAAGCCGGAGAGAAGGGAAACTGTGTTGCCACCATCTGTTGTATTGAGTCCTTGGAAAAAGATGAGGGATGCGACGATCGTGCAAGTCGAGAACCCGACATAATACATGGGGTTGACGCTGATGAAAAGTTCAGCCTGGTGGTACGACCCAAGGCGAAGGGGAAACTTACACATTTGTGGAAAACGTGTCCAAGGCCTTATTGAAGTAATTCATCTGGATGACGATACAGAATCCGACGCTGAAAGCCAGGATATATGTATCCGGATGGGTGAATTGGTTGTTTCCGCCCAGTGTAAGCTTGACGGAGATGCCGAATCCTTTGATAGCCATTACGGAGACAGAGCCAACCAACGAGCACACAGAAAGGTACGGAATTGGATTGGCCCGTCCATATTTAGGGATGACGCCGTAGATCATAATGAGCGTAAACACGGTCACGGTGAAGCAGTATAACAGGAAGCCTGGAGAGAACTTAATGGCTGTCGATCATGGTGGATGAGGAATACATACCAGGTCGCAAGGCATAGTCGAGATATTGGTCTATCGTATCGACAGGTTTGTCCTCAGGAGCATGCAGAACGATGATTATTGATCCTAACAAGCAGAGTGTGCAACCAAGACGGCCCAAATGACCTAGGTGTTCATTCAATAGGAATGATGCGAGAATAGCACTAGAAGGATTTGTGGTCAGAAAGCTTGAAGAATATGACATACTTCACGTACCCAATCAAAACGCTCAAAGCGCCGAGGGGTGTAACCAAGATTGGAGGGGCAAAGGTGTACGCAGCAAAGTTAGCGACTGGGATGGGGGTGTAAGTATTTGTTGTTCTGATCATATAGGCAAGGTACCTTCGCCAATAACCACTGCAGAAAATATAGTTAGCAAGAACGGCATGGATCTTACGTAGAAATACATACTGGTTACCATTCCTCCCCACCAGATAGGATTCCGGAGATACGCAAGGTTGTCCGAAGCGGACGGTGCACCATACGCTGCATTTCGTAGAGCGGCATCATTCAATCCCTGTCATATCCGGGCGGTAAGTACTGGAAAAAAAGTGTAGCCAAGGTTTAAATTGCAATTACCTTTTTAGTGATAATAAAGCTCGTTCCAATGAGGAAAGAGCTTGATATTGCGAGAGCCAGCCCAATATATTTGTCTTCAACCATGGCGAACTTGAGTCCGCAGCTCAGAATCAAGGGAACGGACGCCGGCAGGCGGGTAAAAGGACCAGAACAAGGAGAAGAATGAGGGGCACGTTAGTCACTGCTCGACGGTCGACCTGCGATCATCTTCGTGGCAATATTTCCGCACGTGCCTCTATTTGGTCTTTCCGAGTTCCGATGCATGCGGCCCGATCCCCCATGCTCCCAACCATTGACACAAGGAAAAGTCAAGAAGATTTTGCCTCGTTCACGACGTGCTATTTACACAATGAACAACAAGAATTCCGGGGTAAAGCTATGATCAAACTCTCCTATGAGAGCCAGGGTGTATACAGTAAGTGTCCAATGATCTATTTAGGAGAAGGGGTTGCCACGTTGGTATTATGTGGTATGAGTATGTGGGTGGGATGGGGGATTGCTGGATATACAAGTGAGGGGTTCAGGGGATGCAGAGTGGGGTTATACACCTAGGGATGCGCCAGAGCGATATGCAGCAAGACAGAAAGCGAAATAACTATACGACCAAGAAATTATACGATGTCACAATTCATAAAATAGGTATCTCTTCAGGATTTTCTTCGACTGGTGGGCCTTGAGGAACTTTGATGGTAAGTATACCGTCTTCCATGCTAGCTTGTATGTCTTCACGCTGTCGGAAGGAAATTAACACACAATTTCTCAGGTAGCGCCATGAAGATCGAGGCGCACTTTGGTTTCATTGGGCACTGCGAACACCCTGTTAAAGGGCCCAAACGTCGTGCGCTCCCTTACAATCATTCCTTGCTCAGACTCAACATCTGGTCGCATGGAAGGCAACCTCGAACTCAGATGACCAGAAACCTTGATCTGCTTAAGACGGTTGAACCGACACGTTGAGAGCGTCACTCTCGTCTCGGATTTTTTCACGCCAGGAAGTGCAAGCATCAAAGTGAGAATCTGGGTCTCTGCATCGTAATGAGTGTCCGTTCGCGGGAGCCAGGGCTTTTCCCGAGGCGAAGGACGGACATTCGAAGGTACGTTCGTGCGTGAAGCCGTGGCAATGTCGGGGCTGACATTTCGGGGTGTTCTTTCAGGGAGGAAAAAAATCATCAGCACAATTGCTGGGGGAAGACTCGTAGGACGCACCCAGCAGCTGATCCATAACTCGCCATCCGACTCGTGCTCGCAGGAGATGGCACGACTGGGGACATCGGATTGCTCCTCGGAGGCTCTCCGTATCTCGCTGTCGGTGCAAAATGTACTTGCGAAGTGGCACTTTGAGGTCTCCGAGCTTGTTCATATGGGCCTGTAGCCCGGTGGAGGTGTCGTTGCTGAGTCCGATGAGGTCCGAGGCCGCTAGAACTGGAAGCATACGGAGAAGACCCAGCAGGAAGACCAGCCTCAGAATGGGACAATTCACTCGTTCTCAAGCTCTGGCGTCCAGCGCCAGGAGCTGGATGCAATGTTATGGGAGCATGATCATACCCGCCCTGCCGCGATTGCGAAGGCACAACGCGCTGGGGCTCCTCAAATTGCTCGAGCTGAACAGTCTGGTATGCTGCCGCGGGAGCTGGAGGGACTGGAATCGTTGGTGAAAATTGCTGCTCAAATTGCTGATGTTGCTGATGTGCGGTGGACGGTTGGTCTTGCTGTTGCTGCTGTGTCGGTAATTGCTGTTGCTGGCTTTGCTGGTTATCCATGGTAGGCCACGCAGAAACGTCGATCGGAGTAGTTGGATTTGAAGTCGAACCGTAAGGGTGCGACATGGTAGTAGTAGTCAAAATACATCATCTCCACACCTCCCAGTTTATATAGGGCGGGCGCGAGTCACAGCGCGTCCGAATTCGGTGAACAATGCCTGACACGAGGCGCGAGGACCCCTGAAATCCCGCCGCGGTACCCGGGGTCCTGGCACAGCCTCCGGCGGGATTCACATGGTCCCGCCTCGTGCCCCGCCGTTTATTCGGCTGCAATGTTCGAGGTATAAATTCAATTAATAGTACAAATAAAAACATATGAGATGTACCGCACACTATATCGCTATAATCAAGCCTTTATCACAATTTGAAGAGGTAGGATGATCAGATATAGTGCAAAATGACTGGAAAGTCGTATGGAGTCAAAGAATGAGTCGGTATCAAATGCAGTCATAAGAATCCACTTTCCCGACGCCGCATCAACGAAGTAAATGTGTATCAGAACCATCACGGCGTCTTCTTGACGCTGATGGGGACCGCCCGAACATTGCCGCCCCCGCCCCTGTTAGCCGCCTGACTGTCCCCGCCGCCCTCGTAGGCCTCCGCAATGTCAGGTGTCTCTGTCGTTGGAGGGAGGGCTGTGCTACCACCTCGGCTCCTTGAGATTAAGGAACCTGTCTCAGCGACGCGTGCGCCTCTGTCAACGCTGCTCCTCCGGCTCATCTCTCCACCCACCCGCCATTCAGCGCTTCTTCGAGAGACAACTGAATTCCTGCGACTGGAGGGGTCAATAGGAGACACTTCGGATGCGGGGTGCGGGATCCCATATGTGACGATAGGCGAGCCAAAGGAGGATGATAGTGACGGCGGAGGAACTGAAGGGTATGTGAGAGTCCGTGGGCCGCTGTAGGTCCCATTCGGGAGGGTGAACGACGAAGGCGGGCTGGTGATGTTTGTGTTCAGACTGACAAGGCTGTTTGCATTCGGAGAGAAAGGGAATGGAGATTCAGAGGATGACGGGGAATGCGATATTGGGGTGCTATTGCTACCGTTATCTGCCTGACTTGGCCGGTGAATTGCAGATGCAGTACGTGGTATTGGCACCGAATGTGTTGGTCGCAGAGGTACCTGCGTTGATGTGTACATGTGTGACACACCCGGAGAAGATGCATTGGAGTACGAATATGAAGAGGAGAAGGATGAAGAAGCTCTTCGGTGTGTGGGTTGAGAGAATGGCTCGGGTGCAGGAAGACCGATAAGATTGTCCACAGGTAGACCAAGCTAGAAGCAGACTATGTCACCAAGCCCATGACTTAAACAGTTGAATACTCACTCGTCTCCTCAGGTCAATCAGTTCCTCCCTGTATAAATCGTTGGTACGAGATATTCGGATATAATCTCGTTCTGTGTCCACCAGCTTCGCTCGGAGATATTCGTTCTCCCGTTGTAACGCCTCCAGCAGTGCGTCTGTGCTGGGATCTGAAGGGCTCGTCCCAGTCATCAGAGCTCTGAAACCTATTCCATTCTCTGGTGATGTCCCGGGGCTGGGCAGCGAGCTGCCATTTTGGTGACTTTGAGCGAGTCGGAGGGCTGAGAGTTCTCTGGCCATGCGATTGACGTGGGATTCAGACTCGGCTTCCAGGACATTTTCTAGGTCTATCTTTTCCTCTCGAAGCTATACAAACCAAGTTCTTGAAATTGAAGATGTTGATGTACCGGAAATTGTGCTCACCTTTTCAAGTTTTCGAGATAGGATATTGATGATTCGTTCCTCTTCCGCCTCATATGCGTTAATCAAACTCTCCTTGCTGCTATTCCCGTTGGCGGAATCTGACAATCGACGAATCGGCGGGGAATAAGACATAGTGAAGACAGACTGGTTGCAACGAGAAACTCGACCTGAACGTTTAGGGACAGCTAAGCAGGAGGCAACGACGCAAGACTTTTTACGTGGGATCTGTTCCACCCGAAATGATTTAGCAGCGAGGCATGCTGCTCCCTTCCAATTACGCATGATCTGACAACCGGATAAACCCAGGCACCGTCTCTCGGACTACGCATTGAAATAGAATTGTTACAGAATAATACAATCGGTATGATAGGCATCCTGGACATGCGTGCAAAAGCTTGCAAACCACAAGAGTCCGGCATCTAATCTAACAAGGCTCGTTCTATGGAGATGGTTTCTAAAAATAGAAGGACGTCCGAAGACCTCAGTTGGAACTTCCGTCTAATCGCAGACAACACGAATACGTCCAGCTTTGTGCAGAGATGCGAATGGCACAGCTGTCAGAAACTGTTCGGCAGGTACCCGTTGGCACTTCGGGAGCCCTCGAAGTACAAGAACAAACTCCTTAATATCGCGCTCTGCAAGGAAATCGTGAATACCCCGCCATTTGTAGGCTTCAAAGGCTGTATGTTCAAGGATGCCAAGGAACGTTATGGCAAATTGGATGGGGAGAAGGACAATCTCGAGGGTAACTCTTGCAAAATACGGTGAGTCGATCTGTTCTGCTATAGTTCTGATGTTCCTTTCCGCTAGAATCAGATCTGAAGTATAGCCCAGACGAAGGCCGACTTGAAGGCGCATGGATTTCAGGTTAGGGAATAACGTGTAGTCAACGTATGCTGGGTTTGATTGATCTGTAAGAGGAGATGAGCTTGAAGGTTCCCTTGTCAAAATAAACATGACTCACCTGTCGGCCACTTGACGGAGATTGCTTCAACGGAATCCCCAAGATGCTGTGCATACTCGGCCACAAGAGCTGACGCCGATGGCCCTGCACCCAGGTTGATATGGAAGACGTCCACGGAGGGGACGAAGTTTTGCGCTTGGATCCAGTGCAACACTTCGGTTGACGATGAACCCCCGTCTAGAAGAGGCATACGGAATTTGGATAAAACTCCTTGGAAGTCCTCTGCGCTTGCTTCCTCAAACTTTAGACCTGATACGGACAGCGCTTGCAGGTTTGGGAGCGAGGAGATATATCTGAGAATAGGCTCCAGGACGTATGTCGTTGTATTGAGAAGCTCGACCTTCTCTGTCTTGTTGGTGTTGTATAGTGCGTGCATGAAAGGGGGTGAAATCTCCGAGAGGTCGACATCCTCAAAGCGGATGGACCTGACACCTCCAAACCTTCCCACTATCCGAGCAAAGTCGTCAGGGATGTAGAAACCATGTTCATCCTCCTCTCTCCTCCTGCATCTGCGCTTTTCGACTGCAATGCTCTGGATCGCAGGGGGGATGGTACTCCATGGTACGTCAAGGAGCTCCAGGAACGAGTTTATCTCAGCTGGTGCCAATGCCAGCTCGGAGAACAGGTGATGTCGCGCCGCCGGCGTAAGATGAGGTGATGCCAAGCTACATGCAAAGAGGGATTTGGGGTCATCGTGAAGGAAGTCAACGATGTGGTCAAGAGCTTCGGGAGGTAGACTGTTCTGCATCGCGGCAAGTACTGCTTCTGTGGACGGGGGGAAGGGAAGCTAGAGCGTTTGGAATGCTCATATCGGCCTGTCGCACGCCGCAGATAAATGGTACCAACCCAAGGGTTTGTTTACGTTACTCTAGGAGAAGAAGTTCATTTCGCGATACCGAACCTGTCCTCGAGGCTACTTCCCATGCCGGACGCTGCACCCCAGTCCAACAAGTTGATTGACCGCTTCATAGCACGAGTACAAGGATCCTGAGCGGCCTGTCCGAGTCCTTTTGAGAGGTCCTACCTTTCGATTGTTTCCCAGAAACAAGGACTCTCGTGCTGCGGACCATATGGTCTTCAAATGAAAGTACCGGTTCAAACGAGTAAGAAAGAGCCTCCAACCAGTTAGCCCCATGCTTATCGGCCAAAACGGTTAACGGACATGGCCGTAGTCTAAAAGTGAGCAGCATGAGGTTGATGATCCTGAATAATTCATTACCCCATCAAGTAACACACCTTCACCTCTCAAAGATTGCGCCAACGCAATTGGCTCTCACACAAAATCGTGTTTGATGACCAGCAGATGGAACTACATTCAAAGCCTCGAAGCGAGGATAACAATAGGTAAACGAGGGGTACGGAAGTCTTGTCGAATTAAAATAGGCCTGGGTATTTACAAAAGAAAACGCCGGAGTACAGTAATGATACGTGAGCCGACTCGAAGCCTAGAAGTCCCAACCCTCCACTTTGAAAGTCCTTCCATACTTGAGATACCCTTGCATGATCTTGAGGATAGACTCGGGTAGTCCCATGCTCAGAAGTGTGAACGAGATTTTGGCATGTCCATGAAGCTGGCCAAGCTTGAAGAATGCCCGAGCGATTTGCGTGGGGTACTGAAAAAAGGGGTAAAGTAAGCCAGGGAAGGTAAATAGTGCGAACTGAATATAACTGACTGTCATCTCAGTATACTCGGCATACTGATAAGCTGCAACGCGGATGGCGGTTTGAATCGACCGCTGAATGTCTCCCTCATCCGCATACATCTCCATCAACTTGAGCCAGGGTTTTACAGAGTATCGCGTGCTCTCAAGACAACGTTGGTACGCCTCCTTGGCTTCCTCCTTGTGATGCAGGCGTATGCCGAGGTCACCAAGAACCTCCCATTCAGCCCCGGTTTTGCGATATGCAACATGCTGGGTTTTGAAATGAGCGACTTCAGCTCGGAAGATAGTCCATACTCGGAGATCCTGTTTGTATTAACATGAGCAACCAGGTTCCACGTTGTGAGGCGGCGGTCGTACCTCGTATAGCACCATGAAAAGATTGTCTAGCCACCTCTCACACAGGCGTTTGTTGCTGAATGAGAACGCCTCGTGGGTTGGTGTCGACACCTCATCAGCATCTCCCTGTTCCTCTTCCTTGGCCGCAGCTTGCACCGGCTTCTCAACGCCATTGACCTCCACACCATTAGGCGTGACTGTCCTTGAAAGATCGCCCTCCTCGGCATCTTCATGGCGAGCGCCATCCGAGTCAGTTGACACGCGGATAGTGGGTATCGTAGGACTGTCGTCAGGATTTTCCATCGAGGTGCTCGATTTCAGAGCTCTGGTGGATGCCTTGTCATCTGTTGGCATGGCTGGCGATGCAATAGGAGCAACAGTGCCGTCCTCATGGATGATGACTCGTCCAGCGTCAACCTCTTCATTGCCGGTAAGACCATTGGCTGTTGTTGGAGTCACAGGTTTCTGCTCTGTCTGAGCCTTCTGCATGCGGTACTCCTCCTCCATCACGAAAACGGCACTCCTCGTCTTGAGGAGCTCGTCCCAACCAATCTGGTGTACAAGGCGCGTGAGTAGCGAGTATGCCCTTGCCCATGTTCCTCTGAGCCCGGGCGCGGGTAGACGCTGAAGTGCAGGATCGGCCTGTAAGGAGTGAAATGAGTGGTGAGCATCGGGGCGTCGTCCATATAAAGCAGCATACCTCGTCATCTTCCGTCTTTTGCCTATCGGGAAGGATCTCACCAATGGCACGGTGGAAGGGAAGGTGAATTTTTGACGCAGCTAAGAGTCGATGAGCATCTCGGCCGTTGAAGGTAAACATAGGGCAAGAATTGAGGGTAAGTAACGCCTAGGTAATTCGTGAGTTCGCAAGGCTAGGAAATCTGGCAAAGACGTACCGATTCGTATTGCTGTAGATCGATGTACAATTCAGTCAATTTCTCCCAAGTAACGAACTCGCTGGGGGCGACATTGACAGCTTGGCGAGCCAGTTGCACAGCCCATTCCAGCTTGCCCTTTGACCTCAGGAAATCAGACTGAACGTGGAGAAGCGTGTATGATTGAGGTAGCTGCTTGATTGCGTTCGCCATGATCTGAACAGCCTTAACTTCCTCGTCTAAGGCCATTTAGCATGTGACAGTGGTAAATCTGACATGGAACGTACTCATCCCAATGTAACTCTTGGCCAACAGGGATGCAACTTCCGGCTCCCTAGCAGTCAATTTCTCAAAGAGATTGGCGGCCTGCTGGTACCTCCCACTGTCTCCGAAGTACTTCATGATTCCCGCAGCTAGATGATTTGACACAACAGTAGCGACCTGGATCTCGGGGTCGGACCCAACTTGCCACCCTAGCAGGAAGTCAAGAACTGAGAAGACAAGGCAATCGGTAAGAGCAACATACCCTTAGAAAACAAGGCCTCCGCTGCCTGCAAAAAACGAATCTCTCCTTCAGCGCTGGTGATAGGGTCTAACTTGCGATAAGCCTCAAGGCTGTAGTTGGGATCGTCTGAATAGAGGATTGCTCTAAGCAGGGCAGACATATACGTTTCTTGCCATATTTCTGGCGTTGCTTCGTGTCTTCGATCTTAATTTAGAACATAACGGTGATCTAGAAAGAAGTCGCGCCGACCTTTCGCCACGAAGGTCAATGGCATATGCATTGACGCCTCCTGGGATCTTCACCTCAACACGGATATCTACCCTCGAGAAAGCATTGAAGCAGCTGATTCCAAATACACGTTCAGAAATCTCATTTGAACGGGGAGCAAACAAATAACACACCAATAACATCCATGTTTAACCTTCCAAGTTGGACCTTTCGCAAACCACGCTGAGTTGTCTTCAATTGCATACGTCAATGAATTGATATATGCCGCTAAAGATGCTGAGGACGATGCATCAACACCAGAGACGTAGTGATATGAGCCGAGCTATGGAATTGAAGGTGAGTTTATGGCAATCAAGGAACTGGTGTGAAGCCACCCACGTCGCGTTGTCCACTCTTTCCTGTACTCTTGGAAACGTGACAAAGGTCGGGGGGTCCAAGTTCTCGGAACGTTGCTATGCAATTGCGCCTTAATACGACCCCTCTGTATCAATTTCCTGAGAAAACTCACTCAGACTCTCTGTTCTTGCAGTCAAAGCTTCTGAATTCTCAATCTACAAATCAAGGCTCGTCAGCAATAAGGCTCAAACAATACGGCGACGAACAAGAAACGAACCTCAAAGATCTCCGGGATCTCCTTGAAAGTTGCCTCAGCCATAATGGCTGTTGTTTTGGGGGTTGGGCTTTTGGTGTGGACCCGGCGAAAGTGATTGGCTTGACCGCGCAGGACGCAACTGGGTTCAGTACTTTGTTTGGCATCTCCGTCTGAGGCAAACAACTCTGAGTGCCGCGCGATTTTTCTGTCAGCGTTGTTTTCGACCACTGGTAGTATCCTTCGGATATCTATAGCATATCTACTATCCACACAACATCTCATAACCTGCCCGGTGTCCGAGACAGCTTCACTTCGCTCTCGCTAACAGGAGAAAGTTCAAGAACAGTTGGCCTCGGCTCTGAAGTACTTGCATCATCTTCCATGGCAAGATGGAGTGTGATATATCCCTTTTCCAGGAATCCCTATATTACAACCTCAGAATTGGGGGAGGGGTGGGGAAGTGCATGTGTCTGATTGACACGAAACAAGATGGGCATCTCAGTGGATCCGACTGTGTTACTCCTACATGGCTTGGCTCTCCCTCCCAATGGCGACGTACACAGCTTCCATTTCTTGTGAATCGGCCTGAAGTATCGGCTTGCGTCTTGGCTGTCCTTTTGTGCTGTATTGGAATGGATTTTCCAGAGTAGCGAAAAGTACCAGTTGAAGGCAGACAGATTTGCTCACGCCCTGTTCTGCGACGAAGAAGTGAAATACGCACCTCTCTGTGCGGTCTAGAATAAGAAGGTGCAAATGCATTCACCTCTTCGATGGTAGGTCTGAAAACAATTTAGAGCACGCGCCATCTTGCAATCAATGCGAATCACCAGATAAGGCCTTGGAAGGCTTCAAGTTCTGTGTGGGATCAGGGATCCGGGGCATATTGCTGCCTGGGCTCGATCAAGACACCATTGATACTCTTGCCTGTACCAAACATGACGGCAGCATGACCATGGTGATCTCGATATAGAATTTCCTCTGATATCTGGTCAAATACCTTCTATTGGCCTGGAGTACATGTCACTTACCCAACGGCCCAGGGGTAGTCTGCTAAGTTGACGATTCATTCGAGGAATCTCTCAGATGGATGAGGCGTTGAGGTACCTTTTCTCCGTTGTTCAGCACAATTTCATCATCGATTCGTCCCAAATATTTCCATCGATTTGGTAATGTGGGATGTGGTTCAACTAAAGCTTTGGTTGCGAAAGCTGGTGGCCCCGTTGAATGTAGTGTCGATCATCGTGAGCTCTGTGGCTGGTCGAGCCTGGCTCATTAAACCTCAAAGTCTTGGTGAAGGATATCCATGCGTACATGCCACTACAGTTACTTTGAATGCTCCGTTTCTCCGGGATAAAAATTCAAAGGCACTTTGGGGATCCGTTTTACATTGTCCCGGTCCATGACGAGATTTTCTATGCGGTTTAAGTCGTAATACGCCAGAATGCCTTAATACCAAATACCTGGGAACATTGACGAGATGTGGGACGTGCTGACTGCGTAAGAAATCGCGATCGCACTGTGTCGGTCTCGATGTAAATCGAGTGGATTCCGCTAGGTTCGCAGTCGCAAGTCGCGAATGATGAAATCCGCACCGGCCGCCACCGCTGCTCGCAATGCTCGAGTTTATGGGGGAAAGGGTATCTATCTGTCGGAAATACTCTAGGTACATGTTTTATAGTAGATTACATATCGCTAAGTGAAATCCGACACGTTGTAAGAACGTTTGAACGTCGGAAACTATCGGAAAATAATGTCAACTATGAAAAACACGAGATGCGCACATTTACTGTGCGATCCGAATCACGAAGATCAAGGGAAAACTGACCATTTACATGGTCAGAGCGCAGCGATGCGCGTCAACCCCCGACCTCAGCCCTTAAAACGACAAGGCCTGATTCAACATCTCGAAGAGCTGCAATCGACCCACGATCCATTGAGTGATAACTTCACTCTGGATTCGCGGCCACAATAAGCAGCTATGCATCATTGAAGCAGAGACATTCAAGTTGTTGATTTTCTGAACTGGTGGCTCTTTGGTATTACGATTATTCGTCTTAACACCCTTCGATTTATTGTTGCTTTCCGTTGCACCGAAACTCTTAGATTATCTCAATATCTGCGGGCCCGGTAACAGCAATATATCAATAATCAAGTAGTATTGCCGCTAAACAAAACCAGACACAAAGGGAATACCGCATGGAGTGGCCGTTTCCTTCACGGAAGAGCTCTGATGATGACGGGCTCGCTAGTGGAGACGGTGTAGGTGAGGTATCATCCGACATTGATTTTGAATAACGCTGCGTGTCTGCGACCGGCCTGGATGTATAAACCTCTGCATCCTTGAAGGCGGCACGCGATGAAGATAGCTCCGGCGCATCGGGCCGACCTTCGTCAATTCAAATGTCATTCATGTGTCAAGCAGAAAGACTGCTCTATTCGAGGGAGATCTCTTCATTAAAGCACTGTTTATCACAGAAAAGAATATGTGTTGCTTGAACGGCACAAGCAGCGGATAATACGTGGTGTCGGCTCATCCACGGATATCGGCTTTATACGGGCCAAAGGCCAAGTGCCGGTTAATTCTCAGTGATCCATGACTCGATCAGGTCAGAATCGTGCAATGCTTTCGCGAAATTTTGGTTGGACCTCTTATATACCCTTCCTTCCTGCTCTCGTTCCTTTACATCTTACTACTTGACATATCGAATCTTCAAAATCAATGTCGGATGATACCTCACCTGCACCGTCTCCGCTAGCGAGCCCGTCATCATCAGCGTCGCCGACACCACCAAGCTCATTACCTGTGACCCCACCCAACTTGCACCAGAATACTATAGATCCATCTGCGAAATGGCTCGTTCAAAAGTTTGGAGGAACGAGTGTAGGCAAGTTTGCAACGAAGATTGCGGCTGATATCGTTGCGTACGTTTCATTTCCTTCCTTCCTTCCCGTTTACCGCCTTCTCTTCCCTCGTGTTAATCCCCAACCCCTTCATCATCCTCGCGTTAATCCAATCCAGGCTAACATTCCCTCCACGTATCTAGAAACTACATTGACCAGCACAAAGTAGCCATTGTCTGCTCCGCCCGTTCCGGGTCCACAAAGGCCCTCGGAACCACCAACCTCCTCCTCAAGGCAGCGCACCAAACCCTCCAAAATGGGCGCTCTCGTAGAAAGCGCTCCAACACCTCTGGATCTGCTACCCCATTCTCCCCTAACCCTGGAAGTACCAGAAGTTTGTTTGGTGCTGGATATGACGGGTCTCAGAGCCCACCCCCGCCGTTGAGCAGGGGCCGGTCATCATCGTCTGGTTCCGGACCTGGAGGACAGCAGGGATTCTCTTTGACACCTCTGACTATGCCCTCTGCTGGACAGCCGCAACCTGAGTTCTTCGCTACTGTTGACACGATACGAGAGGAACACCTCAAAGCTGCCCGAGAGTCTGTTCGAGACCAGGAAATTCTGGCTGAGCTGGAGGACGAAATCGACAGGGATTGTGAATGGCTTAGAGGTTTCTTATTTGCTGCACAGGTATGTTTTTGGGCTTACCTTTGCGCCAGGAACATGTTAATTGAATACTATTCCTTCTTGTTACGTTTGATCCCTGGTTGTTCTAGGTCATCGATGAAATTTCACCCCGAAGCCAGGATAGTATCATCGGGCTTGGGGAGAGGTTAGCATGCAAAATCATGACTGCTATTCTACGCGATCAGGTGTGTATTTTTCATTTATGATACCTTCTGCAACGACTAACATCACCACGCAGGGCATTGACGCGGAATACGTCTCATTGGAAGATATCGTACCCGACGACATCCTCGAAGATCTCTCTGCCTCTGATACCCCCACTCTCTCACAAGACTTTTACGACTCTCTTGCCCTCTCCCTAGCCGCGCGCATCTCTACCTGCGGCTCACGCGTCCCCGTTGTGACAGGGTTCTTCGGGCCCGTCCCAGGCTCCCTCCTCTCTCAAGTTGGTCGCGGTTATACCGACCTTTGCTCAGCGCTCCTGGCCGTTGGACTCGAAGCGGCGGAGCTGCAGATCTGGAAAGAGGTGGACGGGATATTCACTGCAGATCCGAGGAAAGTGAGCACGGCGAGGTTGATTAGCAGGATTAGTCCAGACGAGGCGGCGGAGTTGACGTATTACGGGAGTGAGGTTGTACATCCATTCACTATGGAACAGGTATGAACCTTTATCACTCGTGAAGAATTTTGGGCTGATCGTGGAACAGGCCATAAGACGAAAGATCCCGATTAGGATAAAGAATGTCGAGAATCCGAAGGGTGGTGGAACGGTTATATTCCCTGATCCAGACCCAGACGCCGAGCCCAGCACACTTGAAGACACACTTTCTTCAGCTCTTGCCACGCGCCCGCTGCCTTTGACTACTCTCACTCAAACTGCATTCCTACTTGAACAGCAAAAACGGCAACGTTTGCCGACTGCGGTCACCATCAAGGAAAACATCATGGTGCTCAACGTGAACTCGAATAGGAAGAGTGTCTCGCATGGGTTTTTGGCCGGGATTTTTGGGACGTTGGATCAGTATGGAGTTGTCGTGGATCTGATCAGCACGAGTGAGGTGCATGTGAGTATGGCGATCGAGGATGGGGGAGTGCTTGGGAAGAGAGGGACAGAGCGGTTAGTTAGGGAGCTGAAGAAAAATGGATCGGTGGGTCTCCTCTTTTCTTTCGCTAACATTGATACTAAGTTCCCGTTAGGTATCTGTCCACTCTCAAATGGCAATCCTCTCCCTCGTCGGGAAAGAAATGCGCAATATGGTCGGTATTGCAGGGAAGATGTTCACAACGCTCGCTCAAGGGAACGTCAACATCGAGATGATTTCCCAGGGGGCGAGCGAGATCAACATTAGCTGTGTTATCGAGCAGAGGGACGCTGTAAAGGCGTTGAACTTGATTCATCAGAGTTGTTTGCAGATCAAGCCGGAGGTGGCAGGTGCGAGGGCAGGACCTTGGTTGTTTTAGACTTTAGGGGGGTATCCAAAATGTACATTAATTAGGATGGATCGGACTCGTATGGTTTATTTATTCTCAACTGCATTCAACTCCATTAGCTACCATAATAGACATCATTCCAACATGCATTTCAATTTTCAAGCAAAGGGTTAGCGACAGGAATGGCTGCTGGTTGGTCGGCCCGAATGTGCCGGAGCATCTCCTGAACAAAATGAGTCGTCATGTGGCCCATTCCGTCCGGATGACCGTCAGCAATGATGTTTGCAGCGGCAGTCTCTGCATTCGGACGGAGCACACGGAGTGTATTCTTATCGCTTGGAAGCCGACGACCAGTATCGACATCGACAATGGCCCAGAAGGAATCGCATACGGTCAACACGACGGAGAGGATTGGAAAGCTGAGAGAGTTGATGAAGAAGACGGAGAATGACATTGAAGCCTTTGTAGTTCCAAGCGAAGATCAACGTGAGTGAATTGGTTGAGATTATGTTCTTCGTTGACTGTTCACAGATTCGAGTGAATACCTGGCACACTGCGATCAACGCCGAGCTTTCATCTCTGGATTCACTGGTTCAGCTGGATGTGCAGTCGTCACTCTCAACGATGCATACCTCTTCACAGATGGCCGATACTTCCTGCAAGCTGGCCAGCAACTTGACAACAACTGGAAGTTGATGAAACAAGGAATGAAGGATGTTCCTTCCTGGCAAGAGTTCCTGTCGAAAAACTTGCCGGACAATACACGTATCGGCATTGACCCGACACTCATCTCTGCCTCGGATGCTTCTACAATCCGAACGCAGCTCAACCCGAAATCGTCGAAGCTTGTACCAATTCAGAAGAACCTTGTTGACGAGGTATGGGGATCTGACCGTCCCGCACGACCTGCAAACCCGGTCTTCCATTTGGACGAGAAATATTCTGGTCAAGGTGTTGATGAGAAGCTGGAGAAGGTGAGGGAGGAGCTGAAGAAGAGCAAGCATGAGGTATTGGTGGTCAATATGCTCGACGAGGTTGCTTGGCTGTTCAACTTGAGGGGGAGTGATATCGACTATAACCCAGGTGAGCATCATGCTAACATTTTTATGCATACACTCATGTTTCTTCCTAGTTTTCTTCGCGTATGCCGTTGTAACACTCAATGACGTCGACCTCTTCGTAAATAAGTCTCAACTGGACGCCTCGGCCTACGAGTATGTCGCCAAGTACACTCGAATCCGTCCATACGAAGCCTTCTTCGACTACCTGAAGGATCTCCCTTCAATACTCAATCTCAAGGCTGAGGGTGAACCGAAGATCTTCGTGGGGGATAAAGCATCCCTTGCTATTGTTGAAGCTCTTGAACCTGTATGTTTACGACTTTCTTCCTTTCCTCTCAATCAGCTCAATCAACCTCTCTCCCTAGCACAAGCCCCACATCGCACGTTCTCCCGTAACCGACCTGAAAGCAATCAAGAACTCTGTCGAGCTCGAAGGTTTCCGGCAATGCCACATCCGCGATGGAGCCGCCCTGGCTAGGTACTTCGCCTGGTTGGAGGAAGCATTGAACAATGGTGAAACTATCGATGAAGTCCAGGGCGCAGATAAGCTGGAAGGATTCAGATCGTTCGTAGCTTTCCAGGAAAAGCGAATCTGGAGGCTGATAACACGCATACAGGGAGCTTGACCTCTTCAAAGGGTTGTCATTCGATACGATTTCAGGTGCTGGAGCAAACGCTGGTATGCTACCCCCACTTTTCTGCTTTTTACCCTCCCCTGCTCAATCGCGTTTGTGCAGCGATTATTCACTACAAACCTGACCCGAAGGACTGTGCCGTAATCAAGAAAGAGGAGATATACCTCTGCGACTCTGGTGCACAATTCCTTGACGGCACCACGGACGTCACACGGACCTGGCACTTTGGAACCCCAACGGATGAAGAGAAGAGGGCTTTTACCAGAGTACTGCAGGGGCATATTGCGATCGACGATGTCGTGTTCCCGGGTGGAACAACTGGTAAGTAATGGTTGGACCTCGGTTATAGGGATCCAAGCTGATATCTTTCTAGGCTTCGTGATCGACGCATTTGCTCGACGTGCTTTGTGGCAAGACGGCTTGGACTATCGACATGGAACTGGGCACGGCGTCGGGCACTTCTTGAATGTCCATGAAGGTCCACACGGAATTGGTGTGAGGATCGGTACGTTGCTTGCTTTTCATTTTATGGTAGTTGAAAAACACATTCAATTGGGCTTCTAACCAGCATATAACTCCGTCGCACTCAAACCTGGCATGTCCATTTCAAACGAACCTGGATACTACGCTGATGGCCGATTTGGCATACGATTGGAGAACATTGTGCTTGTGAAGGAGGTTGAGACGACGGGTAAGTTTGGCGAGAAGGGGTGGTTCGGACTGGAGAGGGTTACCATGTAAGGCTGAAGTTTGAAATCTCCGTTCCTATCTTTCTTACGATGGCATGCAGGTGTCCAATGCACAAAAATCTCATTGATGTCAACCTGCTGACGAAGGATGAGCTGAAGTGGGTGAACGACTATCATAAGGAGGTGTGGGACAAGGTATCGCCGTTGTTGAAGAATGACGAGAGGGCATTGAGGTGGTTGGAGAGGGAGTGTGCGGCATTGGAGGGGTAGGGGTATATAACAATGATTTATTTGAAATACAATGATTCTGGATGTCATTTGGAACCTGCAAGGACAGTGTATATACATGCTATACCGCCATAGTCGTCAAATGTGATCCATAAGGAGGAACTACACTAAAATTTAATAGGAAGATTCAACATTGTCATGCGAAGTTGTAATTCCACAAATATATCACAGAGACTATCTAATACATCGGACCCCAAAAAATGAGAGACCGTGTTGAAGGGGGAAAACGTGGCTGTCTAAACGCTACTGAGCTTGTGGGACTTGCTGATTCTCGAGAGGAACGACAAAGACAAGCTTCTGTCTAAACAACCGTCTCGCTTGCCATCCCAGCATCCAACGGTGTGGGAATTGGAAGGGCTTGGTGAACTTCACAAGGCTCCGAACGAGAGAGGTCGCTACACTCAAGGCTAGTTTGAGCGGGGACGCCAGGTGGGGTGGATGCTTGGGTGGATGAGCAGTTGAGACTTTGGCGTGGGACTTCTGAGATGGCCCAACCAAATGGCAGCCGCGATTCGGTTGATAACCCACACAGGTACCAATGCTCGGACTGATTGAGATTGTCGCCAAATTGAAGGAAGTCGGAACAGTAACAGAAAAAGTAATGATTTGAGGTGGTACAAAAAGGTAATCGATCAGGGTCCTAATACTTAGGCCAGGTTGGAGGTTCACAGAGTAAAAACAAAAAAGGCGAACATCTATTCGTCAGCCCTCCAAGGCCGATCGATATTCTCATTTCCGTCTGCTTCCACAGTTGCCAACACCAGCTCCTCAATCCTCGCAGTCAAGTCACTCATCTCCGCTGTCGCTGCGTCTCGAATCTGCTGATCATATCCTCCAGCTTCATCGACGGGAGCACTAGGGTCCCAGGTGATGGGCGAGCCTGTCCATCCTCCGTTGTTATGGATATAATTGAGGAAGGACCGCCATAGCGGGTCCAAAGAGAGGACGGTTGGGTCCCCGACCACGATAAGCAAAGCCTGTGCCCTTGTGACAGCAACTAGAATTGGTAGGTTGGCTTTCAGCGTACATAAGCGGAACAAGAGGTAACTCACCATTAAACCGACGAGGGCTGGCAACGAACCCGAGAGTATGCTTGAGGTCATATTCGACGAACTCCATGCTGCTTCGAACGGTCGAGATGATGATGACTCGTCGTTCCTATGTACGACATTGAGCGATGGAACGAGGAGAAAGATAGGATCACTAACCTGGCCCTGGAACTCCTCAACGCTGCCGATTTTGACGCCACTGGCGACCTCTTTCAGTTCCTTCCTAATCTTGCGGCTTTGTGCATGATATGGCGATATCACACCAATGTCATCCTCCGCTACAATATTGGTTAGTGAAGCGTCTGCGAGGCCACAGTTGGTGCAGAACACATACTGATGTTGTACTTGTTCCCCTCAGCCAAGAGCCGCTTGACGTAGTCGGTAACGAGCAGAATTTCTTCCACATTGAAGAAAGATGGAGATGAAGCTTCCCGCTCATCTTTGCCTTGTACGCCGTGGAAGGCGATGGGGAATTTGCCATTGGGGAGGTAGGATGACTGAAGGAAGGAGTTGATAATGCTGTGATCCCCCCAAGGCTCCAATTCGCCCTCGTAGAACCTCTCGTTGGGGAACTGGAGGATGGCATTATGAGATCGGAAATTCTTGACAAGTTTAACGACTCTGAAGGCAAATGATTTAGTGCCTCGAACATCGTTAAGTGAGCTTGAAATAACTTACGTTGCCCCATAATACAATCGAATATCGTAAGGTCCGCTCTTCATCAGCCGCTCTAAATAACTCTCCTCCATCCCAAGCTGCCGTGCAACCGCCGACCTAATCACAGGTCCAAGTTGCTTGGGATCCCCCGACAAGATGACGTTCGTCTCAGGCGCCGTCAGCGTCTTGATGGGAATCATAACCTCTGGCTCGGATGCTTGCCCCGCCTCGTCAACAAAGATATGGGAGAAATGGCCCCTGGACATTCCGATACCGACGGCAAACGATGCAGACCCACAAGTTGTGACGACGACCTGGTATTTCTTCACCTTGTCCAAAGGAGGGGCGGAAAAATGGCCTTCAGGAAGTATGCATGCATAGTCTAGAAGCTCTTTTGGTGCTTGTACCCTCTGGCGAGAAGGCGCGTAGAATCTGAAAAGAGTGTCCTTTCCAAGATCCATTAGTCGTTGGGCAATCAAGTCCGCGGCTGAGTTGCTCGGTGCACAGGCGAAAATTTTGGCCGTGGGATCCTTCTTAAGGATCTGGCGAATGGCTTCGACAATTGTAACTGTTTTTCCAGTTCCTGGTCTTCATAAATTGTCAATGATGCTGAAGGGAAGGGAGCGATAGAACTTACGGTCCGAAGACGATGAATGGCGGCGCGCGTTTGACTTGATTCAGAATTGATACTACAGCCTGAAGCTGCCGGGAATTGCTGGCAATGTTTGGATTGAATGTTGTAAGAGGGTACGTCGTGGCATCGACATATGAGGCAACTGGAAGATGGGCCGGAGTCGGGAACAAAACCCGATCTTCCGCAAAATTACAGCCGAGGGCATATTGTTCTCTTCGTATCATGAGTCGATTGAGCTTGAAACGAACGCTGTATAGCTTGTCCGCGTTCCAGCCCTTGCGGAAAGAGCTACTGAAGTGCAGAAGGACCGTGTCCAACTCCACTGCATGGACGAACCCTTCGAACCAATGTCCATTTGCTACCTCCTTAGGTTGGACGAAAATACGATCGCCTGACGGCGTGTTAGTTAGAACATACGTCGTGGTGAGGACAAATTACCAACCTATCAGAACGCTCGGCCGTTTCTCAGCTAATCCTGGGACACGCAGTCTGATGTGTGATAATTGTTAGAATTCACACATACGAAAAAATAAAAAACATACCGGAAGGCAACATTGGGGGACGACAACTTGACATTGGACATGTCGTAAACACCCATGTCTTGCCTAGAAGGCTCTGTTAGTTCTTTCAAAGAAGGGCAGGGGAAAAGACATACTCTTGGCGATACTCCTCAGTCCACACGAGACACTGGAAGTGTTTCCCATGAGTCGTGGGATTTAATTCATGGGGTAGGAACGTAGTCCGGATGTTCTGCATAATCCGGCCTACCGTCCCTGTTGAGAGTGTAGCCTTCAAATCGGATGGCATGTCGAAAGGAGGAAGCTTGATCTTGTATTTGATCGCATTCAACGGCGGTGGTGGCACTCCCCCAACAATCTTAGACTCAGGTTGACGTGGAGTTTTTGAAGGTGGCGTGTACTGTGTAGTAGGCCGAAGACGCTCATGAGCATCCTTGTTTCCTATGACCGCATGGATGGCCCTTGCAATGACGAATTTGGTGCCAGATAGGGTATCCTGGAATACGAGCTCCATACGGTCCTCGCAGCGTCCGGAATACACTTGCTGGAGGGTGATCGAGAAGGATAGATGAGAATGGGGGTCGATCGTATGGGCTGGGTTAAAGTTGACAGAAATTGTAAAGCTATTGGTCGATTTCAGTCAACCTCACGTTTCGCTGCGGATGTAATATACTCACGCAGATTGTTGGCCCCTTCTCTGAGCCGCCAAGAAGACATCGATGAGAGAAATTTGTGCGGTCGACTTGGTCAACAAGATGGTGCCATTTCGTGAAATCGTACCAGCCGTTGCTTGTGTAGGATCAACGTATTCGAAATCGAAATCCCCCATTACAGAGATATCGTTCTTATCTTTCTCTGCCTTTTCAAGAGCAGAACGGATGTCCGCCCATTGTTGGCGTTGTCTGTGTTTCTGGCCTGAGGTGTGAGAGCTCCAGTTGCTCATGTGGATTTGAGTGTTACATGGGATGCACAAGGTGTGGTTGGCGACCTGCTCAAGCGTCTCGCGTTGAACGGAGGCAGGGTCGAGTCCTAAATTCTTGCATTTACGAATGTGCCGTGAACCGGCCGAGTGTGATCTCCAATCGCGACCGTCCATGCATTGCTGGCAAATAGGACACCTGAAAGAAAGGCCAAATCCCTGGACCTTCTGCTTGTGGGCGTTCGTGTTCATATGGTCGTTAAGACCGGCTTCAGACGGAGAGGCAAATCCGCAGGGATCGCAGGTAAAGAAGGCGTGTCCGTAACGGCAAGCTGGGTCCAAACAACTCCCTTGCTCGCGCAACTTCGGGCAGAACTCTGTCAAAGACGGCATCTTTGCCAGATTCCTGTCCAACGTTGAGTGGGGAGTTAAGAATTGGGGATCAAAAAACCGCGACGTACCCTTATATATCTATTCAAAGCCGCAAGGCGCCGTATCGCCAAACCCATGCCAAACAAAGCACCCGGACTTCTTGACGAGTCTTCCATTGTTCCATTGCTCTTCCCGGATTCGCCGAGAAAATCTACTTTTTAGGACCTTGCGCTGATCATTTCTGGCGCCTATCTATCAACGTATTTCAAAAAATCGTTCTCCTGGAATTCCATTGCATTCTACGGACCTACAGTCTGGCACGAGGTTTCCATCGCAGCATTTCGTAGGACTAAACCCCGCGTGGTATGTGGAGAGCTTCTGGACCTTATGGGATCCCAAGTCGTCGTATCGAGCTCGATTTTCATCGTGGGGTGTTCGTGGCCCGTCTACATGTCTACAAATCATACCGATTATCAGAATCTCGATAACGGACCCAATAAACTCACTCACCCGGGCCTCAACAGCTTTGGCAGATTGGGCGTGCATTTGCAAATGACGCGATTTCTACCCTAGCACTTCGTAGGACTAAATTCGGCGATTGTATGCGGAGGATTTTCAGATGCTTGGGATCAGGAGTGCACTTGGGGCGTCTGATAACGTGGCTAAGACGCGTGTACGAAAAGAGGTTTCAAATCTTATAATAGAGATTTCCACCTGGGTCATGTCTAGAGGCTGTAATAATCATTAAAACTCGTTGACAGCAAAAAACTCGAAGCCTATGAACTCACCTTCAAACCAAAAGCCCGACAGCTTTGGCAGATCTTGCATTGTCACGCCGCCCTGCCTACATAACTCCCTAGACTGCCATTCAGAACGTAGCTGTCAGTACCAGACGCCCAAAAACATGATGAAGTCGCAATCGTTCCCTTCACTGCTGAGAAGCATAGTTCGAGTAGGTCAAAAAAATGAATTGCAAAACACAAAAAAATGCAGATGATACAGGCAATCCCCGCCAAAACTACGAGAACAACTTGTTGACACTCGTATTCCCTTCCTGGTTCTTCTTGAGCACCTATTCCCGCAAAAATTGGGCATCAGCATCTTTCCTATTCCTCCCCCTTTCAAAGGGATGATGGAACAAAAACCCACCTTGGCAACAGCAAACTCGAAGTCCTCCTGCGTAACATGCTGCCTCCTCTCCCTCAGCGCATACATCCCCGCTTCCGTACATATACCCCTCACTTCGGCGCCGGAGCACTGGCCCATCTTCTCTGCGAGCGCGCGGAGATTTATTCCGCGTTGGAGGGACATCTATACGAATTATAAGTAGGGGAGGGGGTCGAGGCGAGATGAGGAAACTGACCTTGCGAGAATGAATTCGCAGAATAGAAACACGCGCTTCCGGACCTGGAGGCGGGAACTCGATTTTCCTATCAATACGGCCTGGTCTCAGGAGTGCAACGTCCAGGATATCTATATCGTCCCAGACAGTCAATTCTCCACTTCCCTTTCCGAGAGTTAATATTGAGAGCACGTACCAATCCGATTCGTCGCCATAATAACCTTGATATTCTTCGTCGCCTCAAAGCCATCCAACTGATTCAACAGCTCCAACATCGTCCTCTGCACCTCTGAATCGCCGCCCCCACTTCCACTCTCCCCCCTACTCGACCCAATGGAGTCGATCTCGTCCATGAAGATGATACTCGGTGCGTGTTCTCGTGCCATGACGAATAGTTCCCTAACCATCCTACTCCCTTCACCAATATACTTCTGAACGAGTTCAGACCCTGACACACGAATAAACTTGCAGTCCGTATGATGCGCCACCGCCCTCGCCAACAACGTCTTCCCCGTCCCGGGCGGGCCATACAACAGCACCCCCTTCGGCTGCGCAATCCCCAGCGCATCAAACAGTTCTGGATGCTTTACAGGCAGCTCGATGACTTCTTTGATCTCTTTGATTTGTTTGTCCAAACCGCCAACCATCTCGTAGGTGCTGTCGGGGACTTTCTCGACCATCATGAGGGAGACGAGGGGGTCGACTTTGTTGGGGAGGATTTTGTGGATTGTGTAGCTGTCGGAGCGGAGGGCGACGCGGAGGGTGGGGGTTAGGGTGCCGATGTCGATTTCGGTGTCGAGGTCGACGACTAAAGGAGAGGAGGGGGAGGGTTAGTAGGGTATAAGGAGGGGGGAAAGGAGGGAGAAGACGTACTGTATTTCCCTTCGGGTTGGACTTTGACCAGGACTTTGTTCTTGCCCATTACTTTCACTACCTCGCCGACGTAACTTCCTGGTTCATGTAGGAGCTGTAGTTCTTCCCTTAGTAGCCTTACTGTCATATTCATCAGTACAACTTCAGCGAAGACCGTCGAGAAAACACACCTCGAGCATTCAACGCATTCCTCTGCGCCTCCAACCGCCTCAAATTCTGTGTCTTCTTATTTATCAACAACTCCGCCGACTCGATCTTGGCTTGGTAGAAAGACTTGAGGCTGCCGGTGCCTTGTGCTTTGGGGTTGAGAACGACTGCCATCCTTCCTAATTCCTGATTCTACTTTCTCTAGTAGTACCGGAATGGAGTTGAGAGTTGTGGTAGATGAATGTGAAAGTAGACCAATGGCTTTAGCCTTCCAACTTGCGATTTCCGCGAGAGCACTGACGCGTCGCCCGTAATCGTCACTGTCACAATTTCGTAACGCGCTTGTTGCGGTCTGCTTGGCAAAGGCTTTGGCCGGAGATTCGGGCCGGATTCACTTCAGGCAGAAATTAACCTCAACGTCAAGGTTCTTTGGCATTTCGTTTCTGGAATTGCTCATTGCATTCGAGATGTAACTTGCTGTTTTGCATTAGCTAATAGTGCAGCCGGAGAGGTTCTGGAGTGGAGGGAATAACATTCGAAATTCATGTGCTTACCTAATCCCCACCTCTCCCCTTCAGACCTCGGAATGTCGAACTCTCTCAGTTCTGACGCACACGAGTGGCGACTTCAGTCTGCGCTGGCAGTCATAGTAAGTGGATTTGGTATAAACGATTTTAAAAACTGATTATCTCACTCATGCAGGCCTAGAATTGACACACATCATCGTCAAGTGAGCTAGACAGCTCGAAGAATGAGCAACGAGCCATATACCCACCTATCTAACTACACACCATCACGAAGGAGACTACTCTCCATCGTCACACTTCTGCTAGTTACTTTGAACTGTCTCACATCCGCAGAAGCTCGTGCACCACACCTTCTTCATCCAGATCCTGTCCCACCTTTCCTTCCTCCAGATCTAGACCCGGGGGCGTACGATTACTACACGCAAGTAGGGTTGAACGTGCAGGAAAGCTCTAAAGCCTACCCACACGAGGAGGAAGAAATCAAGATGACACACGACTACCCACCTCCCTCCACCTCGCATGCATCCCATCCCTCACACCCCTCCCCTTATGAAATAATCTCCTCCGTTCCCCGTACACCCCACAACGCCCAACACATCCCCTCCCACTACCCTCTCCCACCCACTTCCCCATCATCATCATGGAAGCTGAACCTCGAGCAAGTCTACGTCTATGTCCGCCACGGCGAACGCACTCCCGTGAGCATCCGTCTCGACAAGGGTCCGGAGCCGGTGGAGAAGAGGTGGAGGATGTGTTTTGGGAGGGGGAGGTTGCCGCCTGATGCTGGAGAGGGTGGTGGGGAGCCAACTGCGAAGGTTAATGGGGATGTGAGGAAGGTTGCGGTTAATGGGAGAGTCAATGGCCACAACACGCACCCGATAGCGGATAATATCAACCAATACTCTGGAGCGCTGGGTTCGGGTGTACAGATCGAAGGCAGGGATGGGAGTATACTGGATGGCGAATGCTTGTTAGGAGAGTTGACTGATATCGGACGACAGGTGTGTACCGCTTCCTCCTCCATCCTCCCTTCCCTCTTCCCTCTTCCCTCTTTTCCCTCGTGAGTGAATTATGAACTGACCACACACCCTCGCACATCCAGTCAACATACAACTTCGGTCTCTACCTCCGCCAAATATACATCTCCAGTCTACACTTCTTACCTTCCAGCCTCCTTCACGAATCGGATAAACAGCTGGTCTATTTCAGGTCAACATTCCTCCCTCGGACAATCGAGAGTCTGCAGCACGTTATAAGGGGGTTATATCCGCCTTCTACCTGTCATGGGTCGTCTACCCCTTCAACGAAACCACACGGCCCAGGGCAAGGACAGGAATCTGAATCCCTCCCCGGACCGATCTTCACCCGCAACACCCGCGACGAAACCCTCTTCCCCAACTCCCACACCTGCAAGACCCTCGAGCAGATGCTCGTCTCACACGCCGCGGCCGTCGCTCTCCAATATAACCCCATATTGGCTCAATACGACGAGATTTTGGGACCTCATATCAGTGGTACCGCCAACATACGCGACGACAAGGGTGGTGAGGATGGTAGCAGAGGGAAAGTCCGCATCGACGGAAAACCACGCGCGAGCGGGATCATGGACACCGTACGCGCTGCTTTGGCGAATGGGGTGAAGGTGCCTGAGGTGTTTAGGGATGTGGACTCGGAGGTGATGAGGGTTGTGGATGGGGCGGTTGTGGAGGAGTGGTTTGGGGGATGTAAGTCGTTCTCTGAGTCTTTTGGATGGGCTAAATTATGAGGGTATGGACTAACGATTTGGTGTTAATAGATCGGGGATATGAACAATGTAGGCTAGGGATTGGCCCGCTGCTTAATGAGATGGTGGGGAAGATGGAGAGGATGGTGGACGGTGCGGATGATGAACCCAAGCCTCGGATGTTGGTTCATAGTACACATGATACAGCGGTTGCTGCTGTGTTACAGGGGTTGGGTGTGTTTGATGATCGGTATGTTATATTCGTACCCTCTAGGGCGTGGAGAGGGGACTGAACTGATAATTGGACTCGGTTGCAATAGATGGCCCCCATTCACGGCGTCGTTGACATTCGAGCTTTATTCGAGAAGCAGCGCGGGAGATGATTCTTCAAGTGAGGATTCCGACTCCCACCCCGAACCTACTACTTCAGATTACTGTACGTCCCCCATCCCATCCTCATCTTTCTCCCCACTAACCACCCCCACACAGACATCCGCCTCCTGTACCAAACCACACCCCTCTCCCTGCCCATCTGCTCCTCAGTGGGTCAACACGTACCCGGCCATCCCGAGTTTTGTAGGTTCGATGTGTTTAGAGAGAGGGTGAAGGAGTGGGATGTGAGTCCGGAGGAGTGGGAGGAGGCTTGTAGAGGTGGTGGGTGGGAGTAGTATGATAGCGAAGGCCGGGTAGGGATTTGTAGAGGTGTATGTTGCCTAATTTACGTCGGGGGGCTAAGGGATCGCTAAGGGATCGCCACTGGGGACACTGCCTGTTCTATGGAAAAGTTATGTTGAGGCGATGGCTGTCATTCTTCACCGTGAACGAGGATACAATACATTTAGAGTCTGATAAATGCTCCCAGCGGAGTGGTCATTATCTGCTCTTGGCTGCTTCAAATGGTAGATTTCTAACCGTGAATTCGTGCATTCCTAATTTACATTTGCGTTGCATTGATGCATGCCATTCGTCGAAAGGAAGGGACTGGCCTGGCATTATTTATCGGAGCCTCAAACATTGATTTATTCACAAGAGGCTCAGTCAGGTCCGATATCAGGTCAATAGGTGGCGTGATAGGACGTGTATATGTACAAGGAATCACCGGTATAAATGAGTGATCGGATTTAAAGAAAGTCTAGGTTATGAATGTCCGAGATTTGCGAGTCAATGCAGGTGTGAAGAGAGTGTGCGGTAGAAGAGGGCATGATAACAATCTAATTATATCGCAGTGAATGGTGGAGATTGGGTGAAAACAATCTGTCGATGTTAATACGACGACACCAAACTTCAAAAAAAATAATTGATATACAAGAAGAGAAGCCTATCCTTCGTAAATTCCAAGAATAGATGCCAAATATATCGTACAAAATGTCCAATGTCAAGGGGTCACCGGATACCTATCACCGTCGTTGTACGAAACGAACAGGGATATTCTCAGGCGGCTGCATGGTCAACGCGCCTGCCTTCCGTCCGCTCAAGATCTTCCGTACCCTTGCCTCGGTCCACCCCTCCTCAGGCGTGAGCAGTTCCACACGATGATTCCTGAGCAACGTCGATATGACCGACAAGAACTCGACAGTGGCGAACTTGCGACCCGAACACATACGCGGGCCTTCCGAGAAGGGGAGGAACGAACCACGCGCGGGTGCGATGATGCCTTGGTGCTTAGGACTGGTAGTTGATGAAGGAGCGGAAAGCGGCGGGGATGATGAACGAGAAACGAATGTCAATCCTGGCGTCGGTGGGGGTGTAAGTAAGGGGCTCTGTGGGGGACTGGGAAGTTTGTCTTTGGAGAGTTTTCGGTCCGGAGAGGATTCCCTGCTCAGTTGACTAGGAACAGCTGGGGTTGAAAGAGCTCGTTCCGCGGTGACCCATCGGGATGGCTTCCAAGCGTCGGCATCGTCCCCCCAAACTTTGGGGTTGGAATGTATCCCTGTGCCGTTGATGGAAACGCGAGTATGGGCGGGGATCATGTAGGTTTGGCCGTTGTAGGTGATGGGCTGGTCGACTGCTGTCCATTTGTTGACAATTCCGGTTGGGCTGTATACACGGAGGGTCTCAGACTACACGATTTGGTCAGAAAAGGAAATAGCCGAAATGAGGAATTGAAGCGTACCATGATAGCAATGGCCCACACGAATTTGGGGTAGTCGATTTCGTAGTCTAGTTCATCACGGTTTTCTGATTTAGCCTTTTCGTAGAGTGCATCGATCTCTTCAAGGAGCAAATTCTGAACAGAAGGGTTCAAGGCCAACAGGAGAAGCGAGTAATGCATCGTGTTCGCGGTTGTTTCATGACCTGGAAAATACTATGAGCACAAACGAACGAGGGAGAAGCTTTGAGTGAAACTCACCTGCAAACAGGAAGATGAATGCATTCCCCAACACCTCCGTCTGGTTCATCGGCCGATCCAGCTTATTGTCGATCTCATTCTCAGCCCGAATCAAATGAGTCAAGAGGTTGTCATTCGCGTCTCCATCAGCCATCCGAACACGTTCCCGGGCAAGCATGCCTTCCATGTAGGACCCGAAAGCCTGGTACGCCTCCCATGCGCGTCCCCATGTGGAATTACGAGGTGCGAGCTTCAAGAGCCAGTGAGGAGTGAGGAAGACTTGCATGAGATGACGAGTAAGCTCTTCGAGGGACCGGCGGTAAGTAAGGGTCGATGCGGCCCCGGTGTGAGGAGGACTCTCATCCCAGTCCAAAGGGCAACCATAAGCGGATCCGGTGATAACATGAAGACCAAGCCGAAGGGTGTCGTCAGCCAAGGAATCGACTTGAGCAGACTCTTGGCCTTTCTTGCTTGCACGCGCCCATACATCCAGCATGAGTTTGGCCTGGCGTTTGCTCTCCTGCCATACAACACGATGTATACGCTCGCTAAAAACAGGACCAGTGATTTTGCGGTGGAAACGCCAGATATCGCCGTCAGTGTTAATTACGTTTCGGCCATAAATGTTGATGATAGCTGCGGCGCCAAAAATAAGTGTTAGAGACTAGTGGCATCGGGATGCATCGGACAACGGAGACGTGGACTGACCTCCAGTATTAGGTGGCTTGGGGAACTCTGAGCGTCGTCCATTGACATAGCCAGCAACTTGTGGATCAGCGACAATGAGACCTAAGCCAGCTGGTGTGACTGTCACGAAGACATCTCCCATCTCCTCGTGAATGGTGTACCCGTCTGGCCTGCCCATGTTGAAGATCTTGTGCAGCTTGCTACCAGGCTGCATAAGTCGCAGTCCTCGCAAAATTTGAAATGCAAAGAAGGAAAAAAGTCCTGGGGGAACTGGTAGTAGCTTGACGGGCAAGCCAATGGTCTTGGCCTTGCGGTAGTGTCCATGGACCGCGATTAAAGGGCGCAGGAACTGAACGAATGAATAGGCAAAGAAGCAGACGATGGCGAGGAAGGCCAGCTGCAACATCTTGGTGGGGGAGAAAAAGCCAAGACTTCCTTGTCGCGCCTATTACAGCTGTATACTTACCTGTTTTCGCTGGCAGAGCGGACACAGCGCGTATCACAATCAGTGGCGTTGGCCCTAGTTCTATTTTTACAATGGATGCTTCGAGTCGGCAAATTGAATGACATTCGCCATCTGTCCGTCCGCGTGTATATCTATAGCGCATGTCCGTCAAACCGACATATCCACTCTACAACCTTCACCCTTTCTTTCGCCTTTGGGCATTTTACCTCGACGTTTTTCCATCGTCGTAGTCTTTAGTATCTTCCCCGCAGTTTTGTGATGCCATCCCGACGGTGTCCGACTCGTCGAACTACGCTGGCCATGTGAGGTACTTCCCTTTCGCAACAGGCCTCCCTCCGAAGGTCGTTTGTCTCTGCCTCTCGACATTTCTCTGACATCCCGTTATCACTCTCGAATGTTCTCTCTCCCAGATATGATGCCATTTCTACCCACACCAAGCTGTCAGATCATCCCTTCACCGCATGGCTGCCTGTCATTGTCAAACAGCCTCGCTCAGCCTCATTCCCTTCTCTCCGGAATTCTCTAGACCCAACACTATGTATTCGGTCAATTCTCGCTAATGGGCTGCAGCAATTTATTCTCTCCGATCATCACGACAAACAAACAATTCTCCCCCCATGACCCACTCTATTCAGAACATTTATGTTGGATTCATGTGGACTTTGACCTCCAGTCAAAAAAATGAAACTGAAAATCCCACCGCGGCCCTCCATGGACCTGGTCCTGACGAGGGTTGGTTGACGTGGGCTTGACAGAGGCGGGATACAGTAACCGGCTATTGGGAACGGCAATCTAAGAATATCCAGCAGAATGTCTCGAAACAATGCTCAACGGACCTACTTTCGAGGCGTATCTACTCAGTACTGCAAGGTGCTACAATGCGATAAATCTCTTCAGCCTCCAGTTCCTTGTAGAGCAAGTGGTACACATAACCACTTGGAAAGCACCCCGAAACGTTGCCGAAACGCGAAGCAACAAGGCACAGCCACTATCCAGGTGCTACGTAATAATGAGCATTAATGAATTTCGCCTCTGACGCGTTTGAACATGAGGCCGGTAAGGTTTGTGACATGGTGAGGCTGAAAAGCGTGTAAGATCCTGAGCTCTGAAGATTTACCACCTGGAAATGCCTTGGGCCAGCCTCTACATTCGAAAATTCTGTATCAAAAGTTTCGGCCCGACAGTGCGGTGAGTCGGTCTTCCTTAGATAGCCCGGAGTAGTATATATAATAAATTTGGAATTACGTCACCTGATATATCCAGAAAAGGCTGAAATATCGATATTTGTTCAATTTCTACGAAATATGTAGCAGTTGGAAATATGCATAAATCCGGCCAAGTACGCACACGTCGACCCTGTCAATGTTCCTCCATGACCATTTCTTGGACTTCCTATCGACGGTGCCGGACTAGGGCTGCTTACAAGCACGTCTTCAATGCAAGCTGCTGTGTGCGTTCGGCAATCCGGTATTTTTCTGTTCGACAGATCGATTTGCTTCCGACAGATAAAGCTTGTCTTTGGATGCAGGCGTTTACAGAATGCTATGCACAGACTTTGCTTTGAATATATACCTGATGCTGCAATAACATACACCTAGAGCAACAATGACTACTCTAGGCTAACCCCGAGATACGGAGGGGGTGTTCACATCGTACGATATGACAGTCCTTGTGACTTCAGCAATGACTCGTGGTGCGCGTATCTGGTGGTTCTATGCTGGATGATAAAACACATTTCATAGAAAGGGTGTGTAAGTTCTATGCTAGTCGTTGGCACGATTCACATCAGGTATGTTTTGAAATTTGGGCAGCGACGATGATAATCCTTGGATTTTAGTAGAAAACGACACACCTCGATGCATACAATGGCTGTTGTCATGGCCGTGGCATCGGGCTTGAGCTTTTGTTGGCTAATGACGTTCTCTTTCATTCAAATTCTGAGAATGAGGCGGTACTTAGTTGAATATTGGTGTCTTACTCAGGTGAAGATTACTACAGGAGGATTCCAAGTTGCCCGGAGAAAAATTCCACCTCATCCTGGGGCCTGCGAGGAGTATGAGTCCGGACCCCCTGACGAGATATTCTTGATCGATAGACTAGAGGGGCTCCAGCCTATTGTCGAAGAGATTTCCCTAACAGATTGCTTGCCATTTCAGCTTACTTCCTGACGATCTACATGAACAGACCATGTTAAGCCTCTTCATCATATTATGGAGAGCTAAGGCAATATATCCCGGACAGGTTTAAAGGTTTCTATCTGCAACCTTAGTAGTACCTAGGATTATATGCCTTGGTCTGTCACCTTTGCTTTGACTTTTCTCTTGTATTCTCACCACACGTGGGTGCAGAACTTGTTATTTGCGCCATAATCCCTCTTATACGGCCCGACTCTCCAAGCATAACGGAATTCTAGATTACAGCCTCTGGCCCACTGCGGAACACATGCACCAGCCTGAGAGTGTCGTTTCTCACCAATCTCGCTGCAACCTCCTTCATAGGCTTCAAGCTGTGGTATGTGAACTATCGGCAAGGGAGCTCGTGTATCTATGATGCTCACGACTAATTCTCCTAACTTAGGTCTCATCGACGCTTCATGAAACAAAATCTTGGGTTACCCCGACCATGAATAACGAGAGCACAGAGAATTCTATTGTTGTTAGTATAGTCGGGCAGCTTATTTTGTGTTACACAGGTGAAACCTTTGACTTGTACGACCTCCGATTCCAACTAATGCGTACTTCCAGGGGGGCTTTCTTGCTTTACTCAATGGTCGAATTTGTTGGTGACCTCTCATACCCTTTTGCTCAAGTTATGATCCTGCTTCAACATTTTCTGTACACACTTTCGGTCCGCCAAGTTATCTACCTCTCACGAACGGAAGACTGTACAGGGCCTCATCCAATCGCGGTATATCTTACTGTGGGAATCCAGCTACGTCGAGGAGAATCTGTAGGAGTGGTAGACCTCACACCGACGGCCACTCGATAGATCCCGTGGTATTTGTTTGTGCTCATCGGTCCCGCCAGTTGGTACGACGACAATAAAAATTAACAAATTAAATCAGGAATAGCCTCAATTCGAGCCTGAGGAAGAGAATACGTCATTAGAACAGGGTTATTGCTTGTGACAGCTAGCGCATTGATCAATTGAAAATTGCAGTCGGCCATGAAGAAACGAAACCATCATCGAAGACATGTTGAACACAGATCCATCAAGCGTTCTGTAACCACCAGCCCATACGTTATGCCCTGGCGGCCGACGATGTGGGCGCCACACGGATCAAGTCAATCCTAATAACTATTTGGCACCTTCGGGGCATTCCTTGCCGATCTATCGTAGTAAGAGCAAGTCAACAAGTTGTTGAAGCGAAATAAAACAGCGACGTACGTGTCCTCTCTTTTGGCATTTACAGCACCACTTGTTCTTTTTCCCGTTGGTATTGATGTATCCCCTTTCCGGGCACCCCCTGACGAAAGCTAATCAACGCACGACAGTGAGGTCGATACATTTGAACTCACTGGACCGGGTGGCCATAAGCACCACAGCGTTGGCAAAAAGCGGTTAGTTGGACCGGTTGCCTTCGTTTTGGAGGCACTATACGACGCTTGGGCACAGGACAGGATGGGCGGTAATGTCCTGTTTGACCACAGTTCTGCGAGATGGAAGTTAGTGGCAACAGGGTACAAACTGAGGAAAAAGGGCACTGACAAGGCATGGGGGCCCGTTGTCTATGGGAATGTTAGGGTCGAACATACCGCCGACTGAAGCCATGGCGTATTCGGACCTCCATGCCTCAATTGATACACCGGTTGTATTGCGCAGACCACTGATATAGCGATAATCGCATTCGCCCTGAACTACGATAGCGTCCTTGGCTTTGGTGGCACTGGTACTCCGAGTCGGCAGAGACAAAGGTACTTGTCCAGAAGTAGGCATGGATTGCTGTAGGTATCTAGCTCTTGCCTGGACGATACTGTCAAGGAAAGGCAGGCGAAGGAAAACGGAGGAAGCGAGAGGGGATTACTTGCCCACGTAAGGTGGGCGACGGTGCCAATCCCATCCTAATCTCCATCAGACCCATCTTCTTGGTGGTCAGATTCACACACACAACCACTTATGGAAAATAAGCGCCGGATGGGGAGAAGACGTGGAGAAGATGCAGTAGCGTCACGGTGTTGGTGTTACGCATTCAAGTTGAAGGCACACAACTGGGAACTGGAGGAGTTGGTGCATGATGGGACTCATAGTGCTCCAGCTCATCACCACGCTCGAACTTCAGGAGTTGAAGATGGATACGTGGGTATGTGCTATACAAACTCTGGGGACATGGAGCCTCGCGTGATATGAAATACGCATGCCCGTGTCCCTGCCCTAGATGGCCCCCATTCACCCTATTCAGCCGTCCTCAAAAAGGACCCCAAAGTCAAAGTCGGCAAGTACGGACTATTGAAATGATTCTGATTCTAGACGCGAGCCCGCTTCGGAGTAATACTATACGTTATCATGTTCATCTCTGTTGGCCATGATAAACGACCCACGGCACACGAATCACGCGACAGAGAGCCGTTTCTTGGATCAATCGGCAGCACTGGCCTCACTTTTGCGTTCAGAAAGAGAGGAAAACTTGGTTAGGCCCATTTATCTGTCGGCTTAAAGCTCTCAAAGAATAGTCAAGTGGAAGTGCAGATGAGTGAGGAGACCAAGTAAGGGACTACCGACGGCGACTGGATAGGTCCGCGTTTTCCAAAAGAACATTCCATGCCGAGCATGACATCATAAGCAGGTTGATCTACTCCACATCAATCAAAGTCGGTTTGCTCTTTTCCAGCCAAACTCTCCACTAACTGCTACTCATTTCTTATTCGAGAACAGCGAATATCATTACCATGACGTTACTCCACCAACCAAATAATTACCCGTAAACTTTATAAAGGTTTGCTCAAAGAAAGGGACAGGTAACCTTATCTTTATATCCCTTTTCTTTATACCACTATCAATATGTCCGCCGACGAGCTCACTGGAAAGACCATGAGGGCGTTGTACTATCACGCTGTATGTTCTTTGGCGCTTATCAGCAGAACGATGCTGATAACAGCTTTAATATAGCCCGAGAACTTTGAGGTCAAGATCGTCCCTATACCACAGGTTGGCGACGACGACGTCTTGCTCAAAGGTTCGCCTTCTTTATCTCACCTCAACCCAGGGCCTAATACGCTTGGAATCTAGTCTCAGCATGTGGGGTATGCGGCACGGACCAGCACATCCATCACGGAGAATTCATCTCCAAGTTCCCTCTGATCCCAGGGCACGAAGCCATCGGCACCATCGTCAAGATGGGCAAGAACGTCAGTACCAAGGAATTCAACATCGGTGACCGCTGTGTCGCGGATGTTGGTATCACTGTACGTCTCCCTCCATACCATTTAATTCGCATATAGTCATAACTCAACCTCTGTAGTGCGGCAAATGCTTCTACTGCCGCCGCGGCTCTTCACTCCTTTGCGAGAACTTCGAATCCTGCGGTGTCACCCGCGACGGCGGTTTCGCCGAGTACGTTCTCTACCACCAAGAGAAGCTATACAAGGTCCACAACCTTTCCGACGAGGAAGCTACCCTCCTCGAGCCCGCCGCCTGTGCCATCCACGGGCTCGATAAGCTCTCCCCTCCGGTCGGATGCGACGTCCTCCTCATGGGCGCTGGGCCTACCGGCCTCATCCTTGCACAGCTGCTCAAACTCAACGGCGCCGCACGTGTGGTGATCGCAGCGAATGCAGGCGTGAAGATGGATATTGCGAAACAGCTGAATGCTGGTGATGAGTACGTCGAGCTGGTGCGTGGAGACAGTGTGAAGCAGGACGAGCAATGGAAGAAGCTGAAGGAGGAGAACCCTTATGGCTTCGATGTTGTCGTTGAAGCTACGGGTGTGGAGAAGTTGGCTAATGAGAGTATCAACTGGGTGAGGAGGGGTGGCACGTTGATGGTGTATGGCGTTTATGAGAACAAGGCGTTGGTGCATTGGCCACCGGGCAAGATTTTCGGGGATGAGATCAAGGTTTGTCTTTGCCTCTGCTCGTGTTTTCCACTTATCTTAACACTTCACCTCCATAGATTATCGGATCATTCTCCCAGACGTACTGCTTCCCCCGCGCGGTGCAGTACCTCGATAGCGGAAAGATCAACGTCAAGGGTATGGTCACCGACGTGTTCAAGCTGGAGGACTACCAGAAGGCTTTGGATAAGATGGCGTCGAGAGGCGCTGTCAAGATCGCCATCAAGCCTTGAATTGAAAGCCAAATCAGCGAGCAGAGGAAGTGTAGGTTGTAGCGAAGTAATTATGCCTTCTTTATTGCGCATATATCCATGTATCAGTAGTAGCATTGAAAGCAGAACGACGACCGTCCACTATCGTAAAAAGTCCTGCCTATTGCCCGTTCATGTGAGAAGATCCATGTATGCAGTGTGATTTTAGACGGGAGTATTTGCACATCCTCCTCAGTGGACTAGGACGAATCCGAATCATCCGAACTACTATCCGAACTATCCGAGTCGTCGGAATCATCTGGCCCATCCGCATTACCCTCCCCATCCTCAGGTGCCTCAAATACCGTAATGGGAGCTGCACCAGCAGCAGCTCCGGCCGCTCCAGCGGAAAATCCAAAGGAAAAGAACGACCCCAAACCGGAATTGAACCCTCCCCGTGGCTGTCCTCTAGATCTGGCACTCGCACCAGCGGTGCTGGCGGAACTGCCGCGCCCGCGACTGGTTGGGCCAGAGCCTCGAGAAGGGCCGCTAGTAGTAGCTGTAGAGCCGTATCCTCCTCGACTGGGGGAACCGCTACTTGTATATGCACCTCGAGTAGTCGAGGTGCTAGGTCCTGCCACCACCGGTGGAAAGGGAGGTTGTGATGGCCCGGCTGTGGGTTGAGCATTTGGTGATGTTGGGACAGTTGTGGGAAGTGGAGAAGGTGCTGACGGTTGGGATTGGGTGGATTGGGTGGATTCCGGGGGTATATCCCGAGATACGCTACTTCCGAGCTGCTGAGGCTCTGACGATGGAACTGAAGGTGAAGTGGCTGGCGGTTGGAGAGGTGAAGAGGTGGGTGGGGGCAAGTTGAGGAGGTACCGAGGTGGGCTTATAGAAGGTCCTGGAAGAAGGCGCTCACGTTCCCCGGGCATTCTTTCCTCCCTAGGTTGAAGTTCTGGCCTCTGTGCTTGCGAATTATCAATGACAAGGCCTTGAGGCGGGGATGCGGCATCTGTATGGTCTCTCTTGACCAGATAAATCACATCTGAACGGTCGTTTAGCATCCGAGCCTTTTGCTGTGGGCTTGAAAACGTTACATACCTCCACTTTGCTGAATAATATATTTCTCGTAGACTTGGCTAAGAATATCTGACGAACTTAGGATGATACCGTGATCCTAAGATGCGACATGACGCCTAAGCAAATCAGCTCGAATATACATCTTGATGCTTACCCGAGTGCTGGTTGAGGGATGGTATTCAGAGTCGTGAGTTAGGGCGAGTTTTGCGTCTGGCGCCTGTAGAAATGCTGTTAGGAAGATACGAAACGGAGTCGGTTGTTTCGAACTGACCCTTCTAAGTAAATCAAAGTTGATAACGTCAGGGGGATGGGCAGACTGCGAGAATGATCTTAGCTGTGTCTCTACAAGGTCAAGGAAAAACAGGGAGAGGCGTACATTCTCCAATGCA
Source organism: Clitopilus passeckerianus (assembly GCA_944990035.1). Classification (NCBI taxonomy): domain Eukaryota; kingdom Fungi; phylum Basidiomycota; class Agaricomycetes; order Agaricales; family Entolomataceae; genus Clitopilus; species Clitopilus passeckerianus. The sequence goes on from CALYLX010000145.1 coordinate 869,494, forward strand.
TCAATCTTCGGGTCCCAGAACGATCTCGTGAATGGTTCTTTGGGCCAAAATAACCCAAGAGCCAGAAATACATGGGTAGAAATGAGATGCAGCTTGAGATGTAATGACCCAATCCTCGATTTGTTTCGGAAATAGAGGTGACCTCCACGGCATAAGATAGTTCGGCCCAAAATCGTGGCTGCAGCGTAGCCTTGAAGCCTCGAAGAAAGATGCACTGATTTTGTTCAAGTAAATGAGTGCTTTGTCCCGTATTTGTCTCGGCGTACCCAGACTCTTCCCAACAGTATGAGTCGGAGCTGGTTCCGCCCCTTTCAGGCGCAAACACCATCCGGAACTCAGCAGGCACAGTTCGATTGAAAGCGGCAGTACCCCATGATGCTGTTTTGTCGCAGCCGGTTATGAGGTAGAGAGAGCCGTTGGGAATTTCCCATCCGCGTCTGATGAGGTACTGATACCACCCTATAGCATGTCGACCAGCATAGTCACGAAAGTTGGCCAGTTCTCTGGCTTCGTCGCGAGAGGCACCTTCGGGAAGGGCTAATACGGCACCTTCAGATCCTGAGCATTGAAAGTAATATGTGGCACCTTCCGCACTATAAAAGAAATGAATCTCGGTGCCAGAGGTTGTTCATAAACGGAGAAACTCACTCGATACTACTCCCTATTGATGGACTGGCAAGTTGACTCTTGGGCCTCCACCTTCTTCTGTCAAGGCGTGTCGAGAAATATGCGCTAAAGGGTACGAAATCCGGTGGTGTTCGCCCTCGGTTGATTGGGTGATCGGCAGGATGGTAGATGTTGAATACAAAGTCGAAGACACCATCGGAGGTTACGATGCCGACATCTCCAATACGAACTCCCTCGTGGGTATAGTCCACTGGTAGGTCATCTGGGGGTTTGGGATTCCATAATGGATACCCGTTGCCTTGTAACATCATGAGTCGCGTGTAGGTCTTGACTGGGCTTTGGGCTACTTGTGATCCCTGACGGAGTTCAGCAGGGGTTGGGAATGGTTGAAGCATTTGGCTTACGGGTAAGGGGGATACATAGGGCTGATTAGGCGGCTGTTCAATGTATTAAACGAAAGTGATAACTGGAAGGAACCAGGGATATAGTCACCATTCGCAAAGCTGATAGCTCATTCATGCGCGGGTCAGCTACTCATGTAAGTTGATAAGCTTGCTCTTCATTTCATCGCAGCGTGTATCCCACCTGTGACATAGGGCGCTTGGTTGTGGATATGGATGATGCTCCCTTGCGCGTGGTTGAATTGATTTGAGCCATAGAGGCTGACATTCGTAGCACCTGTGAAAGCGCCAGAGGATCTGAGAAAGATTGTCAGATGAGCAGCAGAGAGGCCGAGAGATGGTGGACTGACCTAGCACTGACCCCTTGTGGATGGGCTGTCGAGCTTGGTGCAAGCGATGGACCGAGTTCTGAATATGAACTAGACTCTCGGGTTCGAAATAGGTTTCTGCTACCAGACGTGACTTCTGCTCCAGTTGCGGACGTAGCGGCCTGCAGAGGCATCTTGAAGAGAATGGAGGCTTGAAAGGTGCTTCGACCTGAGCAATATCATTTACAGAATGGTTGACGCCACCAGGTACACAATCATTTAAAGGGGGTCGACAGCGGTGCTGAGCGGATTTTAGAGCACGGCAGCTCCAGTTCAGGGCCCAGGTGAATCTCAATATCCAACACTTGCGAGGATTTGATCAGGAGTTCAACTTTACTGTGTGCACACGGTGCCAACAGAAATAGTTACACAACATAAATATAATTTAGCTCCGAGAACATCTGCAGTTATAAGGCCTATGATACGTGTTGGAACGTAGTCGATAGATGGAGAATTCTATGATTTGCTGAGCAATGGGTGAAGAGAAGGAAGAAAGAGTGGTATCTCGTGATGACGTGACGTCAGTTGACGCTATGTACTAGCTGGTTGTTTTATCGTTGGGGATCGCAATTGACTATATTACCCTGAGTCACGATTGCTGGTAATTGGGTTTTAAAGTCGAAGATAATCTATACACGAGGCATGACATCAAGAATGAATCAATGGGGACGCAAAGTTTGTTACCTCGCGGTTACACAACACCTAGAAATTTGACAGGTAGAAATTTGATGCAAACGACCACCTGTCGGGTTATCGTTTATCGGCACAAAGAGGCCAGACTTAGGGATCTCATCCATACGCCGTTATACATTTTCCTTTGTATTCTTGGTGGACTAAGACAAAGATGGGCAAAGACTGGAATCCATACATATAAATAACTAAGCATCAGGTAAATCATTTGGGTCAAAGCCAGGTCCTGGAGGTTGCATGCCTCCACCCTCCGATGCGCCAAAGACGGAAATGGGGCCAGTATCATGCCCATGGGCGGCGGCCGCAGCAGCAGCAGCGACTGGATCAGTGCCGAATCCATACCAGGCATAGAGAAATGCCCAAGGGTTAACACCAGGAGGGACATCTGGACGCTGCTGCCTTCTGGCTGCAGCAGCTTGGTGGGCCCTCTCAGGGGTCTGGCGGGTATGGCTGGCTTGGGAAGTCCGGGGCGTAGTGTTGTATGTTGAGCTGCTGCTGGAACCACCGCCATAACCGCCAGAAGTGTAACCGCCAGAATAACCGCCGCCGTAGCCGCTGTAGCCACCACCATAACCACCACCATAACCGCCACCATAACCACCACCATAACCACCACCCTCATAACCACCACCATAACCACCAGAATATTGCCCACCATAGCCTCCAGCATAAACCCCAGAATGACTACCACCAGGGGAATTACCACGATAGCTGCTCTGAGTATAGCTAGAGCCATAACCCATGCCCATGCTTGGTCCTGTCACCCATGGAGACCTATCCGAACTACGAGGAGTGAAAGTTTGAGAATAATTAGAATTGCTACGAGTGCGACTAGCCTGCTCGGAAGCAGTGGACATTCGACCGGAGGTCGCATTGGAGGTCGATCTAGAGGAGAAGCCGCTGGATTCGGATGGGTAACGGTATTGAGCTGGGGGTGTACGGCTGGTACGCGGAGCCGGTGTAACGTTCGAGGATGGCGACGGGGCTACTGGCACACCTGCTGGCTGCCAAATATTGCGAGTTCGCGTTGTTTGCTCAGAAGCCGCGGTCGTTCGACCAGGAGCTGCAGAGGTCGACGTCTCTACGTTGCTGAAGTCGAGTGTGGGTGAAGTGATGACGCTGAGGTGACTTTGTCTACTGGTTGTAGTTGGGGTCGGGGCTGCTGAAGCCTGCTGTTCTACTGATCGAGGGGATGGCGGTGGGGCGGTGGGTTGAATGCTTGTCGGCGCCGCCGACGGTGCTTCGAGAGGAGATGTTGGTACCCGCTTGGGCGGGGAGGGAGCAAGAGTGTGTGTTTTGGGTTGGGATTGGGATGGGGCGCTGGTATTTTCGAGATCGGATACTGGCCATGAAGGGGGGAGTACTGTTGAAGTCGAAGACCCAGAGCCCATCCTGGAAGACTGGCCGCCTCGAGTCAGAGTGGGGTCGGTTACAGGGCCGGGGGAACTGGAAGACGCATCCTGATCCTTCAGCGCGGGAGCCTCAGATGAAGTTTTGTCATCACGGTCTGAGGAGGGGTCGGCTAAGGTCGAGATGGATGCCACAGACCCAACACCATGCCCAGGTGATGTTGAAAGTTGTGTGGACCCTGAGGGTGTGGCCCTAGTTTCTCTGCCCTGCCGAGGTTCGGGTGGGGGCAAAGGTGAAGATGAAGGGCTATGCCTTTCAGCTTGAGCCACTGGCGTCCGGGGAGGCAATCGATTTTGAGGAGGTAAGACGTATCGAGGGGTGCTTGTAGGTGATTCCGAAAGGAGGTGCTCACGCTCCCCAGATACTTCTATTATTCTTTCTTCTCGGCGAGCTGGTGTCAAGAATTGTGCTACCCTTGTAAGAAGCCCTTGAGCGGGGGACCTGGCACGCCTATATTCCTTCTTGACTAGATAAACTACATCTGAGTAATCGTTAGCATCGAATTGCCGTACCCGAGGGTATTTGGTGCTGCGTACCTCCAATTTGTTTGATATTATAATGGGCATAAACTTGAGAAAGTATACTAGAAGAATGGGGAACAGTACCCTGGCCCTGAGGTGCAACAACCGAGTTGAGCAAAAATCAGCTGAAAATATACATATGGACCCACTCGATTCGTGCCAGAAGACCAGTATTCGGAATCGTGAGTTATCGCCAGTTTGGCATCCGGGACCTGGAAAAATACGGTCAAGATAACGTTGGAAGTTGGTGGAGTTCGACTGACCCTTCTGAGTAAATCGAAGTTGATGACATCGGGTGGGTGTATTGACTTCCGGGCGATATATCAGCGTCATCTTCACAAACTTCAGTATAATCAAGAAAAGACCCACATGTTCCAAGTCATCAATCTTGGGATCCCAGAACGATCTTGTGAAAGGTTGTTGTGGCCCAAAATAGCCCAAGAGCCAGAAGTACATGGGAAGAAATGAGATGCAACTCGAGATGTAGTGTCCCAGTCCTCCATTCACTTCCGAGATAGATGTAATCTTGACGGCGTAGGAGATCTCAGCCCAGAATCGCGGCTGCAACGTGGCCTTGAAACCACGAAGGAAGATGCACTGGTTCTGTTCCAGGGAACGTATGCTTTGTCCACTCTTCGTCTCCGCGTACCCCGATTCTTCCCAGAAGAAGGCGTCCGAGTTGGATCGTCCCCTCTCAGGTGCAAATACCATCCGGAATTCAGCAGGAACACCTCTATTGAAAGCGGCAGTACCCCACGACGCCGTTTTGTCACAGCCGGTTATGAGGTATAGAGACCTGTTGGCGACTTCCCACCCGAGACTGATGAGGTATTGATACCACCCTACGGCATGCTCGCCGGCATAGTCACGAAGATTGACCAGATCTCTCGCGTTATCACGAGATGCGCCGCCTGGGAGAGCAAGGATTGCGCCTTCAGCACCCGAACATTGAAAATAATACGTAGCGCATTCAGAACTATCCGAGAGAAGAATCTTAGGTTGGAAGAAGCAGGGCAGCGACGATATCACACTCACTCAATATCACCTCCCACCGACGGACTAACAATTCGACTTCGTGGCGTCCAAATTCCTCTGTCGCTACGCACTGATGGTACGGGGCTGAGAGGTGTGAAATTTGGCGGTGTTCTTCCTCGATTGATCGGATGTTCGGCGGACAGGTATATATTGAAGACGAAGTCGAAAACGCCATCGGATGTGACGACACCGACATCGCCAATACGAACGCCTATGTTAGTATAGTCCACCGGCAGGTCATCAGGAGGTTTGGGATTCCAAAGTGGGTAACCGTTGCCTTGGGACATCATGAGTCGCGTGTAGGTTTTGACAGGACTGTGGGCTGCATATGATCCCTGACCGTCAAATCAACCAGGTGCTAGACTGGAGAAGGGTTAGGCTTACGGGTAAGGGTGATACATAAGGCTGATTAGACGCCTATTTGGAAAAGGTATTGAGCAAATCCTTTGATTGCAAGCAGCCAGACTTTTCTACTCACCGTTCGCAAAGCAGATGACTGATTAGCCCTTGAGTTAGCTGCCCATAAAGATGAATCAATACGGTCCCTTCCTGAATAATGTCGTGGAGGCCTACCGTCTGGCGCATGCGGCGCTTGGTTGTTTATAGTGATGATGTTCCCATTGGCGTGGCTGAAGCGATTCGAACCGCGAACACTGACATTGGCAGCATCTGAGAAAGCGCCAGACGATCTGCAGTATGTCTTCAGATAAGCCGTTGACGGTAGAGAAACCACATACCCCGAAGCGACGGCTTGTGGTTGGATTGTCGCGTTTGATCCAAAGGTTGACCCTACCTCCAAGTGGGAACCAGACTCGGACCCTTGAGTTCGAAAAGGGTTTCTACTCCCGTGAGCGACCTCTGTTACGGTCGCAGACGTGGGAGCCTGCATGGGCGTAACTATAGGGTGTGGAAAGTGTGAAGTCAAAGTCTAGTCGATGTATTAGGAATGTATCACGGCCAATAGACGCCCTCAGGGACAGCATTGCTGGAAGCAGCTGACAGGCGGTGTTGATGAAAGTCAGCAGACTACTGTAAAGGTATAACATGGAATTGAATTGCGTCGAGCAACGCGCTTCCGCTCTTGCCATTCTTGAAGTTGAGTAGTACCGATTGGCGAAGCCCGGAAATCTTCTAGGTGGTTTGCGTGAAGGATGCGATGAACGCTCACTACTATTCACTAGATGTGGCCGTTCTACTAGGGTGCTTATTCGTCTGAGCCGATGTTCTTGTTCAAGTACATCTCATTGTGGTTGTGAGCGAGGTGCAGGACCCGTAAAGGGCCACGATGTGGGTACGTGCCAAGTTGAGTGCACCACGACATCGATTGTCAGAAATTCACCGCTTTGCACTGCCACTTTGACTCTTGCTGCGCCTGCCACGACGACCAAAGTAGATTGCTCAGAATGAAGTCTATTATATCTACCTCAGCCCTCTACGACCGCCGGAAAACCATATTGGAACTTCCTCGAAGATGACCAGTGCGACGCTGGGCATCCTACTCGGAAATGAGCTCCCACAAGATATTTGGGAGCTCATTGCGCAATTTCTGCCTGAAACCGAAGTCCTGAGACTCGTCTCTGTTAATCGTGCTCTGCTCAACATCGCCCTCCATCGACGATATTGCACTGTCATTTGGGTCGACCCAGACCAGAAGATGGTGAAACTGCTGAAACGCTTAGAGTGCGCACTTTTCCCAATCCCAACCCCTCCAAATCTGACGATACTTTGACTTGTACTGTAGGGAGCCTTTGATTGCGGGCCACGTCCGTCAACTACAGATCCGCGCCTGGTTCATGAAACGCCTCTTGGACATCGATTCGAAGGTTAACCAACCCATCTCCCCAACCCTTGGACCTCCATCACTCTCAGAGAAGCTACTCTCTCTCGTCGATACAAGCACCATAAGAGTGCGTAGGAACACACGACCGGCTAAGATACCCCCCTCTTCAATTGGTGACCGAGTGGGAGTGTCCAGCCCATACAAGTCCCTTCTTGCCACAATGGCGAAGGCAATGAGTCTGATGGTCAACGTCAAGAACTTCACCGTTGAATGGAGAGACCTCCCCTTCTCGGCGTCCTCTCACTCCTTTCTCACCTCCGCTAATCAATCGTTTGGCACAAGCCTTTGTAGGCTTTCGCTCTCTGGCCAGTTGTCAAAGATGGAACAGATTATACCATTAGCGGTGTTCCGCAGACTGGAAGAATTGGAGCTCAAATTCGACTACGATGAGCGGGGCGACAAGAAAAGGGTAGTCAATGAAAGAATCCTGGTAAACATCGTGGTCCCTTACATCAACACCCATCGAGGAACCCTCCAATCACTCAAGATTATCTCCCAGGCGTTCGGGGACCATTCACGCTTTTTCTCCGCTTTCCCCCACCTACGGCTTCTCCGCAAGCTCAGTCTCCATATTCCTTTCGATCGCATAGACCTCTCCGACCCAACCGGATTGCAATCAGTTTTACGAGTCCACGCATACAAACTCCAGGATGTGGAGATACTACCCAACCGAGTGCGCGAACCTGACGCCTTGGCTTCAGTCAAAGATGCTTGGATGTCTTTCTCCGAGCTATTCATCAAGAGTAACGATTGGCTGCCAAACTTGGCGTCTCTTTCCATCCCTTCAGTATCGCACCCAAGGACGATGTCGGTCTTAGAGAACATGCCGATCACTGTGAGGGAGCTCAGACTGGCTCATCGATACCATAGCTTCAAAGAGGTCTCGGAAGTTATGCAAGTGCTGGATGAGAGGAATCTGGATATCAGAAAACTTGGCGTTGATGTGATCACAATGACACCCAAGCTCTTCAAGCTGCTGGCAGAGAAGCTTCCCAGGTTACAGAGCTTAAGCCTGGTACTCGAGCAAGCAGAGGTGGGTATATTCGCTCTCCTGATCCAAAGTATAGAACTCACGCAAATATTCTGAAGACGTCAAGAAGGACTTTTGCTGAGCTATTTCCACATTACAACTCGCACACCATAAACTGGGATCTTCTTGAATTATCTATTTATCTAAAGAACTACCGCGAAGACGCGACCGTGGCAATCCCCGCCATCCAATGGGAGGAATTTAGCTTGATGAAGACGGTTAAAAAGATCTTACCCTCAATACAACGCTCAAAGGGCGAAGAGGTTTTCTTTGCACCACCAACTGTCTGATCCATTTGCAGTAGATACTTGCTGTGGCCGTGGATCGGGTTGGAGTTCCAGTTCCAGATAGCTAGATTCATTATTTGCCCAGCGACTGTAGCGTTCTTCGATCTTACAAAGTAACATTGGATTCGTCCAACTGGCTATCACGAGATTGCATTTGAACTACTTATACCGGGCGGGGCACGGACGACGTGTCGCTTCGCTCAACAATCTCGCTTCGGCCTTGAACGAGCGGTATCATTCACTGTGGACCTAGAGAGTAAGGAATTTCAGTGTTCTATTCTGACTCCACACGATGGAAATGACACTGAGTTTACCATGCAAAAGGGTGGAAAGCTGCCCTGGTTTCGTATGAAATACATTGTAAATTAGCTCCCAATTCATGTGGTTTTAGTCGTCATTTCAGTTGAATTTCAACACTCTCGAGATTGAAATTGCTTCACCAAACATCTGAATTTCAGTGCAAAAGGCATTGATTTCTAGTGAGGGCGATGAATTTCCGCCACATGATTGTAATGAAAAATACGCATTCAGAATTTCAGTTAACGTTGATTTTGTACAGAATATAGAATACTGAAATTCCGTGCTAAATTCAGCCGCTCCTTATTCAGCCGCTTGTGGTGTGAAAATCATCCTTCATCCCTTTTTCCACTGAAATTCCCAACCCCCGGGTCCACAGTGATTTATTGAGACGAAACCAAGAAGACGATCCGGTGGCTTTGAAAGCCATACAGCGAGTGGTTGATATGTTCCGAGATCTTGTCCAGCTCGGGATCTCAACAACATTGTCAAGCGCGGACAACGCCCTCTATCATCACAACCTTGGAAAATCCTTACGGGATAGGTTCGAGATGACTTCTTCCCGAGACGACACCGAGGACGCCATCCGAGTTGGAAAGGTATCAATCGAATTGAAGCCACTCGAGGTATCCCGTGCCCGGTTTATCGTCCATCTCGGGTCGGCTTTTCACGAGCGGGGAAAGTTGGATAAAAATACGGCGGATATGGAGGAGGCAATTAAACTCTACACACAAATTACAATCCCTGGAGTTGCGCCCTCACCCCCACCCAGAACGACCCATCTCATTAAACAATGTTGCCATAGCCTGGTTGGATAAATTCCAAATCTCTGGGGATGACGAAGACAAAAACCAGGCCATCATATGGTATAACTTGAAGGAGTTCGAAAGCGCCACCTCCCAAGCTACTAGTATTGCACCTTGATACATAGGGATGTCAATGGCGTGTTTGGCTATTATATACGGTCTCGGGACGCCTTTTCAGATGTTATACAATATCGCTTGATTGTCAACAGAATGTGCTCTTTGTTCTTACTACAGCATAGGGGCTTACTACTGCCAGAGCACTGAAAACTCTCTGGGTAATATCAAAAACGGGTAGAATCCACTGGTTGACATCGTACACGAACATCCAATGACTGTAACGAAGACCTTAGAAATTGTCAGGATATTGACTGTATCACATTGCTAAACTTTGTAGAGACTGGCAGTTACAATAAGTAGTAGAGCTATCCTGGGAACACCACCGTAGAATATTCCTTCTACATTGTGGCTGGATAATGCTCCACACCAATCGAGGGATCAAGCTTAAGGCACTCGCAAAGCTTCTCAGTGGCCTCTTCGTCGATCTTGTAGGTTTCGCCTTCGAGAGGAACGAATGGTCTAATGCCCGCGACTCTTTGATCTGCAAAGGTTAACGTTCGGGGTCAGGAAGAGAGAACGGCTCTCCGCGGTGAGGAGAGACAGGGCCAAGTGACCTAATATCCGTGCGTAGACGGCTAGAAGAGGTCATACGTCGTATTTTTGGGCGTCTTGGCCAAGATATTCGAGTGATGATATGGCCTGCAGTAGTTCTTGGTGCCAGTGGAATCGGATTCTTAACTGGTGGGAGCAGGTTGAGCAGCCACTATTCGGTTGTCGGTCCGGCCGATCTGATGACTAAGCGTTTTGGAGGCGAAAATTTCCGGTTATGGGAGCCAGCCCGAACGGGGACCCCACCCAACGTTGACAAAACCCGCACTCCTCGTAGCACCTCTCTCCTTTGCTGCATGGACTCGTCGCCCGTAGCATTACCAAAGGATCCAGGATTATGACCTCCGAGAATGGACCTGCTTCAAGGCAGCTAGTTTCCTATGATCCATCATTATTCACCTTTACCAATGCCGCCAAAAATATTGCTTTTGGGAGTGTAAGTGCATGGCAGAAGAGATGGCTATAACTCAATCTCTCCGTGATAGTTTGCGGGGATGGTTTCCGAGATTTTGGAATACCCTTTTGACTTGGCCAAGGTTCGACTACAATCACAAGTGCTTTCCGCTGGTGGAGGGAGTGAACTGCGGTTTAACGGAACTTGGGATTGCCTCACGCGTACCTGGAGAAATGAAGGATTTCGTGGCTTGTATAGAGTGAGTACGCAGTTCAATGTTGCTTGGTCCTTCGAACCTCATTTGTTTTCAGGGACTGCCAGTCCCCATTGCAGGCTCCATGGCTGAGACGGCCGCTATCTTTGTTTCTTACTCTGCGTTCCAAGACGTTATCCGCCTATACCATGGAATGAAACGGTCGGACGGTCTGACCATCCCTCAACTGACGCTTGCGGCAGCAGGTGCTGGTTTCGCTGCCAGTTACATTATGTATGAACCCGTCACTCTGTAATCATTGCCGTAATTCTGACCTGTTGGCTCCGCAGTACACCAATCGAGCTTGTGAAATGCAAGATGCAGGTCCAGATGATGAATACGCGTCCTCGCAATTCAGCCCAGACTGTTTCCATGCCGTCAACTGCCTCGATTGCTGCTAAACGAACTCTTCCTACGCCTGCCATCTCCCCCGAACATGCTCCAACATTGCACTTTGTCTCCAAAGAGGCAAACGTTGTGGACCCATCGCAGGCAAGACGTAGGGTCCCTGGCGCGTTTGCCATCATCCGCTCTATCATCAAGACGGACGGGTTCACCGGTTTATGGCGCGGTCATACTGGTACCATCCTCCGAGATACAGGTGGTAGTGCGGCATGGTTTGGCGTCAAAGAGATTGTCGGCAACGCTCTCCTCAAACGTCGCCTCGCCAAGGAAGGCATCGAGTCTCCTCCCGGCCTCTTTCTCAAAGTCGCCGACGACGATTCCAATCTGCTTCCTTGGGAGTCAGCTCTTGCCGGCGGCCTTGCAGGAGCTTTCTGTGCCCTGTCGTTCTATCCGGCTGACACCGTCAAGAGTGCTATGCAGACGGAGGACGTCATGCGCCAGCCTACCCCACCACACGCTTCACCCACAGGTACTGTTGTTACCTCGACGAAGAAAACTGCAGGGACGTTTACCGGTACATTTTTGCGCATGTATGCCACCCGTGGACTTCGTGGCTTATATGCCGGATGTGGAGTAACCGTTATCCGTGCCATTCCAAGTAGTGGCATCGTCTTTGTCGTGTATGACGGCCTTGCCACCTGGCTGGGATAGATGAATGGCCGCTGCTCGTCTAGAGCCCAAAAATATTTTTTTCTATGCATCCTAGCCCCACTTAATAGATATACACACTCAAACCTAGACTAGATTATACCTAATGATAATGCACCCAATCCCATGCACTTTGGCCTAGGTATCCGGCCGAAACAGTCACCAAACTCATTTGCTCCCGTGTGTGTATCGGATCAACCCCGTTTGGAGACTCCTGTCATGGCATTTGACGATGATTCTGAACCGACGATGGAACTCTCGCCTCGCATGATTCTTCCTTGACATCTCCCATGAACTATGCACGTATCGTACCCGCAGCACGCGCCGCAAGGGCATCAGCTTTCCAACGAACCAAGGCAAACAAAGTCCTCATACGGACCTTGTTAACACAATCCTCTGTCCAAGGACCTCTCGAACCCCCACTCGAAACGAGAACACTCTCAGAATACTTCACTTCCGAGATATTGGGGAAGCATTCGACAAGAGCTGCCCTTATTTGTAGGAACGAACGACCTCGAGCCCACAACGGACCTGCTTCGAAGAACCTTGGAGTGACAACCCATCTGGCATGGGACTTTGAGGAATTCGATAGGCATATCAATGCCCTGGCAAGAGGACTGTTGGGAATGGGGATCAAGAAGGGAGATCGGGTAGCTGTGGTTATGGGGAATAACAGGTTCTATCCGTTTGGTGTCTTCCAGATGTGTATGAAGCTGATGTAGTTCGGACCACCCAAACAGTGCCTATGCTATGTTACAATGGGCGTGTGCACATATCGGCGCCATTCTCGTCACTATCAATCCAGCTTATCGGACACCTGAGCTAGTAAGCTTTCTTTTCCTGATACTATGCTCTTGTCTGAACTTGACGTAGATTAACACTCTGAGGCTTGTGGGTGTCAAGCACCTCTTCGTAGTCCCTAGGATCCGTACCTCCGCGTACATCGAGATGCTCTCTTCTTCTCTTCCAGATCTGCGCAACTCGGCTCCAGGGAACATACAAGAAGCTGCCCTTCCAGACCTGAAGAACTTGATCGTTGTCGACAACTCTGGAGAATTCTTGAGTCAAGCTGACAAGTTGGGCATTAAGAGCACAATTGACTGGCGCGAAGTTATCATGTGGAGGGAAGGTGGTAGGGAGAGTAGGATGCAGGCAGAACTTTCGGCTGGCCTGAAGAAGGATGAGGTGATCAATCTGCAATTTACAAGGTGGGCCTCCATTGTCGGATAAACTGAGCGATTGCTGAACTTGTTTTCTGTGTAGTGGAACTACTGGTGCACCTAAATCTGTTTCTGTATGTCAAAGCTCTGTTCCTTTTTGACGTGAACTGACCACCTCACATTAGCTCACTCATTCCAATCTTTTGAACAATGCACGCTTCATTGGAAGATGCATGCATTTAACGCCAAAGGATATCCTCTGTGGGTTTCACTCAGTCAATCGTTCATATTTGCTCTTACGTCTTATGCCCCAGGCAACGTCCCACCCCTTTTCCACTGTTTTGGCCTCGTTCTAGGAAACCTCGCAGCCTGGACTCATGGCTCCTGCATCGTATATCCATCGGAAGTATATGATCCCAAGTCAATTATAGACGCTGTCGTCCAAGAGAAATGTACTGCTTTACACGGAGTGCCTACACACTTCTTGGGAGTATTGTCAGAGTTTGAAAAGAGGAGGAAGGAAGGCGAGGAACTAGACACAAGGGCTCTGAGGTTAGTTCGGTTACCTTCTCAATCTCAGCTGTTCATCTCTGATATGCCCTCTGTAGGACTGGGATTGCTGCTGGCTCTCCAATACCCATCGACCTGATGAAGAAACTCATAGACAAACTTGGGCTTTCCGAGCTTACTAATGCATATGGAATGAGTGGGTTTTTTATGATTGTCCAACAGTGAAAGCTGCCCACTCACGCATTTTCCCCAACTAGCGGAAACATCGCCTGTCTCCTTCCAAACCATCCCTTCGGACCCAATCATCAAACGGGTCGAAACCGTTGGCAAAGTTCAACCACATGCCAAAGCCAAGGTTATCGACCCAGCAGGAAATATTGTTCCGGTGAACACACCAGGAGAACTCATCGTTGCCGGATATTTGTTGCAGAAAGGGCAAGTATGATCTACAGCTGCGTTACAGGCTTCTAATCACTAACCCTCGCTACTAGGTACTGGGAAGATGAGGAGCACACCAATCAAGCAATGAAGAAAGATGAACATGGAACCCTCTGGATGCACACAGGTGATGAAGCCATCATGGATGAAGAAGGATATCTCAAAAGTACGTATTCCTCCTCCCACGAGTCTCTGGGTTACTGAAATACCTCAACTCTGACCCGCACAGTCGTTGGACGAATGAAAGACCTTATCATCCGAGGCGGAGAGAATCTCTTCCCAGTGCAAATCGAAAACACTTTAACCTCCCTTCAAACCATCGTGGAAGCTGCAGCAGTCAGCGTACCAGACCAGAAATATGGCGAAGTTGTCGGTGCTTGGATCGTGAGGAAGCCTGGGACGAACACTAGCCGGGAGGAGATACGGAAATGGGTAGCGAAGGAGATGAACCCTCAGGTCAGGTTAAGGTCTAATTTGAGTGGGATCAGAACACGAGCTCAAGTATTGTTTGGGCACAGAATGCACCAGCGTGGATATGGTTCTTGGGTGAAGAAGGTGCTTCGAGTGAGCTGCCAAAGACTGCAAGCGGGAAGGTCATGAAGCACATCTTGAGGAAATGGAGCAAGGAAATGGCGGAGAAAGATATTGGACGCGTAGCGCGAGCTTGAGATCTGTTGGAATACCCATCTACTCTTGGAACACCTATCTCACAAATTTAAATCCAAGGAATATTCTGATCGTATATCCGCGTTGTCAGCGAGAAATTTCGACGCCCCTACAGTCCTTGAAGCTTGATCCTACGCAACTACTATATGTGTTATTTATCCTCTGTCGGTCCGGCTAGACCTTCCAAAATAGCAACAACACCCATAGCACCCGGATCTGGCGGTAGATCAACCTCCTTCCCCTCTTCGCTACACCCAACATACGCAGCCCTCCCAAGAACAGGCCGTAGTTTCCTCGTACTCTCCCCACCCTCCCTAGCTTTCTGGACGGCGTCCGAGAACGTGTCTCCTCCCAAAAGCGAACGGGAGAACGGGGCTAGGGAGTCAATCAACGTGCGGTCACCTGGCTGCGCAGGAGTATGCCTATTCAGGGCTTCAAGGCCAGATTGGGCTGCTTGCGCCCAATCCTTCGTCGTCGGTTCAGTTCGTGACTCCCGGTTCAGAATGGATCCCATGGATGAACATAGCGCCGTGAAGAAGATAGCAAATACTGTCGACACAGCTTGTAAGCACAATTGCGAAACAAATGGCAAAGGGAATGCGCATACAGGCACCTATGGTTCCGCCCATGTTATCCTCTAAGATATCTCCGACTCGTCCAATCAGTTCCCCTACGGATCCTCCCTCTTCGCTCAAGCTATCGGTAGATCCAAGAATAGCTTTTGCACCATTAGCAAAAGTCTCCCCGCAGTCACCGTCTCCCATCTCTGTGTCCCACTTCGTTAGGTCCGCCTCAACGCTGAGGACCTCCTGGCATGCCATCTTGATGGCTTTGGAATACTGAGCCTGAAGTTCCTTCGGCATGCATCCCTTGTTTAACTTTGGATCGCCATCTTGAGGTTTGGGTGAATTTATTGTGGTCGATTCTGGGGCATCAGTATGTTGAGGATGGGAATACAGGTCGGAACTGGAGGGCCATGATCTGCCGCCAACCCATGCGGTGGCGTCCGTTGGATGGTCCAGGTATGCTTTCAGATCTTTGACCTTGACCTCCTTCGTTTCGAGTTTCGAAACAGTGGAGGAAAGGTTCAGTAGAGATATAGAAAATCCCGGTGCATTGAGGGATGTCATATATGACGAAGCATAGATTCGGGCTGGTCTGATTGCTTTCGTCTCTAAAGCCAAACAACCATTAGCCGAATGTATGCGGTGAAAGTAAGAGAACACGAACCTAGTTGGTTGAGAACCTCCTCCACGATCCCACCCATTTCGAGCGGGGACATCCCACCAAGGTTATTGATAAACAAAACATATTCTTCGTCATCTTTCCTATCCAATTTCCAAAACCCCTTCTTCGCCTTCAATATCAGCTCCAACATCTCGCTGATAACCTCTTCAGCAGAATGCAGCGGTTTTCTGAATGCTCCAGGTTCATTGTGCAAGCCCAACCCAATTTCACATTCCTCAACTCCCATGAGTCCTCCGCCGTCCCCTTCCGACCGACCTGGAACATGGCAATGTTCCAGACCCACTCCCACACTGGCAAGATTTGCAACAGCAGCATCTCCAATTGCTTTGAGTTCACGAAGTGAACGACCACATTCAGCTGCAGCTCCAAGGAGCTTGCAGACGAGGACGTTGGCGCCAAGACCACGGGCTCCGACTTTACTTGCTCTCGATTTGTTGTCAGAGTCAGATGAAGAGGGGCAGAGAAGCGAGACATCATCCGCAACGACAATACCCTCAATATCGACGTTGTGAGCTCTGGCCTTCTCGATCGCCAAGCCAAAATTGAGCCGGTCACCGGTATAGTTGTTGATAATCACCAGAACCGGTTTTTGACTGTTCACTGCTGTGACAGCCTTGGTGCTGGAGCTGGAAGCTGGCGGTGGAGAGATGGATGCTCCAGAAGATGAAGCGAGCCAGATTGTTTGAAGGATCTGCTTCGCACTGGGGCTCGCGAAGATGTCCCCTGAGACAGAAGCAGCTAACATGCCTCGACCGGTATAACCTGAATGAGCAGGTTCATGTCCAGCGCCGCCGCCGGAAACGACTGCCACCTTGGCCTGGGTGTGGGCAACCTCCTCTGGTTTGATGTAAAGGGACTTGGACGGCGTATGTCTATGCAAGGGTAAGTAATAATAATGCGAGTATGGCCGAAAGGGAACCCACAGGGAAAGGGATGGATTCGAAGCAACTGCTCCTCTGAGTGATTTCAGCACAAGGCCATCAGAAGAGTTGAACAGGTGCTTTCTCGACATTGGGCTCTCAGTTTAGTGTCGAGAGATTCGTTGGCTAGTTTCGTTTTATACCAGCTCTGAGGCGACGATGGAGATGAGCGTTGAGCTGTTCTGAGATGAAGCGTCATAGGACGTTCAGCTGACTGGTCACATCCATCGCAATGCTCCAAGAACGGCCAGAGAGAAGGCTGAAAACTCGTGACCGACTGAAGGAAGTAAAGAAACTGAGATTTGTACTGTATCGGTATTGTATACTCTAAGCTGCAGTGGTTGGTCGTCGAGAAAGCGTTATTTGAAACGTTGAAAGAGTTTGCCACAACTCCGTCAATCGATAGGGAGGAGGGCAAGATGAGGGACTCTCCTTCCGCTCGCCCATTACAGTATTTGGCCTTGCTTGTTTCAACGGCTTCCTTTTGGGCAAACGGACGGCCACGGCTGGTCATCCGTTTTTTCAAGCATGCTCTCTGGAACATTTTGTCGCTTTCATGACTTGGTTAGCGTTAGCCAGGGAAGCGAATACTTACAGCAGCGATAAATCAATGGATCCTGCAGGGCATAATGTAACGGCGACTTTCCCTCATTGTCGACTCGATTAACATCTACGTCGTCTCTTCCGAGTAAGGCTTGGACCGCGTCGAAGGCCTCCGATTCCGTTTTCGGTGGATCGTGCTCAACAAGCCTGAGTTTGTCAGAGGCCATTGAAAGCGTCGTTCGACCTTCTTTGTTTCGGATATTGACATCAACCGTGGGATGCTGAAGGAGGTGATGTACTATTGCCAGTGATATGTGTCCGTCTTGTGTGCCACATGTGAGTGCTGTGTCGCCATTGTCGTCCTGGCTGTTGGCGTCCACATCGACAAGCTGGAGCAGGAATTGTGCCACAGAATTGTGTCCATAGGCCACCGCAAGTACAAGCGGTGTGCGGCCTCAAACCCAACCTCGTTGTCTTGCTGCCCCGATTAGTTTCCACCAACTCTGTCATGTGTTTGAGCAAAGGTATTGACTGCAATTCTGTAATGAGCTGTATTAGAGCGTCCTCATATTGAAGCACTGGGTTTTATCCCTACTTCATGAGCTCGCACCCGATAACCTTGCCTAGATTGGCGCCCAGAAACAGTCCCTCTGCGCCTTGACCTCTTCCCGTTCACACGCTGACAAAAGAAATTTGTGTCATGAAGTAATCACATGATCATCGCGAGCCACCCCAAACCTGAAAAAGTGGCGAGACCGACTGTGCGCCCAACTCCGTTGTTAGCTCTTAAACTGCGGTTGCGACACCGACTTTCTTCCACCTCGCAGCCTTCAAACCCATTGAAGAGTAGCTACGTCGCTCGCGTCAAGAAAGCCGAGTTATAACGAGTAAACCAACCATGTCGAAAGTTGGAATGACCAAGCGTCTCGTCATCTTCACCGACGAGGATGTCGCCGCACACAACACTTCTTCTGACTGCTGGATCTCGCGAAATGGAAAGGTGTACAATGTCACCTCGTTCTTAAATGATCATCCCGGCGGAGACGATCTCATTCTGGCTCATGCTGGCAAGGATGTCGGCAATGTCATGAAGGATCCCTTGGAGCACGAACATTCAGAGTCGGCTTACGATATGTTGGATGAATATGTAGTTGGAAGGTTGGGAGCCGGGGAGGTGACAGTCAGCGATGACTGGGAAGCGCCAGATGACTTCCATCCTGACGATACCGACCAGGCGAAGGATTTCGAGAAAAACGAGTTTTTGGATTTGAGGCGACCTTTGATGAGGCAGATGTGGGAGGGAAATTTCAGGTCAGTCTTTCCTAACATTCTATTCATTGGCGCATGTTCCAAACCTGTGTTCTTTTAGCAAATCCTACTACCTTCAACAAGTTCATCAACCCCGCCATTTGAGCGAGCCAGCTCGATTCTTCGGTCCGGCCTGGATGGAAATGTTCACACGTACTGTGTGGTACGTGGTCCCTCTCTTCTGGGGCCCCATTGCAAGCTATCTCTTCCTGCGCTCCCTCCATCAATTCACCGGCCCTCTTCCTCCTGCACTCCCATCCTCTCTGCCCTTGGGCCCGGATTCGCAGAAGGCCCTATTCAAAGCCATTTCAAACTTCCTCGCTCCTCTGGACACAACTCTGCTTGCGAAGGTCACTGCTGACGCATACGCGAAGACGTTTGCCTGCTTCGCCTTGGGATGCCTCATCTGGACCTTGTTGGAGTACATCTTCCACAGGTTCTTGTTCCACATGGATGGGATCCTCCCCGACACCCCGGCATTCCTGACCTTACACTTCTTGATCCACGGTGTCCACCATTACTTGCCCATGGATAGGCTCAGGCTCGTCATGCCTCCTCTCATGTTCTTCGTTCTCCAAACACCCATGACGCGGTTGGCGTACCTTATCTTCCCGACTGCCATGGCAAACGGTGTCATCTCAGGAGCATTCACATTTTGTATGTTCTTCTATCATCTTGCCTGTTGTTCTCAATTCTAACACTATTTCAAACAGACATTCTCTACGACTGTATGCATTACGCCCTGCACCACACCAAGCTCCCTCAGTATATGCGGGAGATGAAGAAGTATCATCTTGCTCACCACTATAAGAACTTCGACCTTGGATTTGGTGTCACTAGTACGTTTCCTCACTTTCTACACATGATAGAATACTAACTTACCCCTCTTCAGGCAAAATTTGGGATGTCGCCTTCAGCACCGTGTTGCCCATGAAGTCGACCCTCTAAAACCCTTCCGAACGCAGGTTGGGGAACTTAGATTTTTGGTTATATAAGGACTGATGACCGTGGTTTTATTACTATTTACTCTGATACCTACCGATTTCCCTGGAACGCGTTGTCTTCCGGTGTTGATTATACTTAGAATATGATAATAATGATAGTTCATGGATTACGTTCAATGCACGTTGTTAGAACCTGACGTTGGATTGGTCATTTAGTCCAAGCGTTTGCTGGTCGTCTTGAAGGTTGTCCTCCGCATTGCCTCCAAGATCAAGCAAGCACAAACATGGACGACCACTTCATCTCGAACTTCGACGCGAGGAAGCGCAACGCGTCCGACACCTCTTCTTCCCTGCTATTGACTTGAAGCTTGAAGACGTATGCCGAGGCTGAATTTCGATGTTGATGAAGCGACTCTTTTGAAAGCATACAACATCTCCTCGTTACGACCAAGGTAGCTGGGATTCTCTGAAAACCATGGCGTTCTAGGTACTCAATAACTTTCAAAATAGTAAATGGGAGCATATAGATCATGAATTGGAGAATTCAGTTGCAGGGGCCTTGACCCGTTCCTCCACTGACGGGCTTGGAGAAGGTGACCCTCTTGGGCTGGGGGCACAGATCAAGTACGTACCCTCGGCTGTTTATCTACCTCTCGATTGACAGCTGACGGTGCTCCCATAAGTGTCAAGGATATGGATATGGAGTCCAGTATGCCAATGTTCAATCCTCTCGTGCCTCTGCTCTACTAAAAGATCACTACAGAGGCGGCTGTTCTCATAACCTCGAAATCATTCGACCCAAAAGCTTTCCTCTCAGCCGTCCACCCGAATGCAACGTATCAAGATCTGGCAGTAGGAATCAACCATTTACAAAGAAGCATTGATGCGAGGAGTGAAGCTATCAGGATTCTCGTAGAGGAGAACTTTGACCGCTTCGTTGCCGTCAAGGCTGCTAATGATGGTACGAGTAATATATGCGCACCAAAGAGAGGAGGTACTGATGTATCATGTAGCTTTGTATGCTGAAATGATAGAAGGACTTTTGAGCAGTGAAGCAGATTATGCTAGCAAACCCTTGAGAGATCACCTGAAACGTTCGTCGTTAACTTCCTTTATCTTTTCCGAGAACCTAACGCAATTTCCTGCAGAGGGTGCAACAAAGGCCAATCAATTACTTCTCCCCGTCCTTGAAAATGCTTCCAAGGCTCAGAGGCTCCGCACAACCCTTGGCGTTTTTGAGAGGTCCAAGTTCTTCTTCAATCTGCCGAGTTTGATTATAGAAAGCGTTGAAGCTGTGAGTCATTTACTAGGCTGTATGTCAATCAGGCTGCGGATTTACTGTAATTTCTAGGGTCGATACGATATTGCCATGCGAGATTACAAGAAGGGCAAGACACTCATGGACCGACCTGCTCAGCTCCTACCCATTAACACCACGAAAGAGGGCCAGTCCTCAAATGCGGAACAACAGCAGAAACGGATTCTTGACAAAGTCTGGGCGAGTGTGGAGAAGGCAATGGGAGAGATGAAGAACGGACTTCTGGCGCAGTTGAAAGACCCAAGCCGGACTTTGGAAGATCAGGAAAAGACCATCGAGTGAGTGTCTACGACAGGACCTATCTTGTATCAATTAGACTTACAACCCATCTTTCAGGGTGCTGCTGGATCTACAAACCGGTGACGAGAGTATCTGGACCTACTTCGACAGCCAGCACAAGCATATACTGGCCGAAATGAACCGAGTCAAGCAGATGTCCGTGAAAGGGATTGAATGTAGGTTCTTTCAAGCTTTTTCAGGGTGTCTCGGACAAACTAACAACTTCGTGCTCTAGTAACGATTGAAAGGCTCGCCAGTGAACAAGAGCCTGAAACAAGTACCTCTCCGCCACTCTTGGTCACTGAGCTTCAGAACGCAATGCTGGCACTTGAATACAAACAGCCTGATGTTATAGTTGGTACGTCAGACACTAATGCATACAATCAGCGCTGGGACTAATTGGAGGGCGCAACAGCCAAAGCCACTGCCGAGCCGGTGTGGCAAGCCATTCTAGAAATGATCAAGAACATCTCGGAAACGATGGTATCACCACTCTCCAATTTTGTGAAAATATCCAAGAACTTCATGGATGGACGATACAGAAAGGTTAGATTTAATCGACTACTTCTATAGTTTGTTACTCATCTTTCCACAGCCCAACGCTTCCACCGCTGGTTCCCGCCGCAGCCCCACACAGAGTCGGACCATGGCATTGGATATCGTGAAGCTATACGTATCCCTCATCTCCGAGTTCTTCAAACTTTCCGATGTTACTGTCATGTCCTCCCCCAACCTTAAGGATCCCTCAGCACCTGCCCTGCTTCCTTCCGACTGCCACAGTCTCTCGACAGCACACTACTTGCTGAGAATACTCTCTGAACTACAGGAAAATGTCAACGAGTTGAACACATTGGAGATCAGCCCTGAAGTCACCAGTACTTTGAAGGGTCTGATGGAAAGTGTGCGGTGGAGGTTTTTGGATGTGCTTGTCGGAGCTTGGATACGAGGTTGGTCGAAATCATTGCTAATCCGGGGAATCTTTTAGACGTTGTCTTTAATAGATGCCAAGAAGTTTTATTACCTTGAAAACTGGACAACTATACCGTCCGAACCCTCGTCAACGTTCTACTTGGAGCAAATGGAACTATTTCAGCGCCATCTCACGACAGTAGCCTTCAAGCTTTGTGGAGGGGTGGACATCAACGCATCTCTTACCAAGCCTTCAAAGCAACATCCTATACCACAAACGTTTATCACCAAAGTTATTCGGGCATTTGTCGATGCCCTCTTTGCATTCTTGGATGGCTTGGTGTTACTTGCGTCTAACGAGAGTCCGGTGGTCACTGGTCGGATTCCACCAAAGCCTCTCGCTAAGCCTACCGGGCCAAACCCTCTAGATTTAGTTGATCTCCGTGACAAGGTTGGAACTTTACACTGAGGAAAAGATGGATGGTCACTGACATTTTGATACTCCAGGATACCAGGACTCTAGTCGTGATCTCCAACTTCAATCACCTTACCAAAGCTTTCATTCCGGCCATGCTCGCGCAGTTAGAGGCTGCATTCGGCCTGCCCATCGCTGAAGAAAACCAGCCCCTCCTCAAGGTCGCCAACAAACTAGACCAGAGTCTGTTCGACGGCTATGTGAAGCCCAAATCCAAGGTCGCCATGGACCTTCTGCGAAATGGTGTCCTCGACAGTGAAATGGATTGGTACGAAACCCCTCAACCAACAGGTCAGTCCTCTGGCATGTATATTGATTTCAAGTCCTGACTAGAATGTCCAGAGATTCGGCCTTACATGTACAAGACTTTGATGTACCTCGTTGAAGTCCACGCACAAATCACAGGCGTCGCAGAGCCTCTCCTCGATAGGATTATGAGCGCCCTTGTGAACGACTTGGCTGTTGAAGCCCTCAGATGTTTCCGCCAGGTCAAGAAATTTGGCATGGGTGGTATGCTTCGAGTGCGTGCCAACCTACACTTCTGCTCGTATCTGTGGTCTCACGGGTCTGCAGGCAACGCTAGAAATGGAGTTTATGCATCAATCTCTCGGCCGTTATGTGACACCAACAGCGGCAAAGACGCTCTCAGAACTATACAACAAGATATCCCAAGCATACTCGCGGCGACCAGGCGATGAGAATTTGCAAAGCAACCTCAAGGGCGTGCAGAAGATCCTGGGCGATACAAGGAAAGCCACCGGCATTGAGTTCCTCTGCTTCAGGCAGACGAAGTCCAGCAGTAGCTCGAGGAGTCACAGGGACAAGGACAGCTCGTCGCGACCTCCGAGGGAAAGAGACCGCGAGAGCGAGAAGAAATAAGCTCAGGTAGAACTGGTTGCGAAATGTTTACCAAGCTCATGTATACTACCATATCACCTGCCAATCTATCCTGCCGTGAAAGAGCTTGATCACGGAATTCTCAACTATCAAACTTGATAGAAGGTAGTAAATTATTTATTTGATAAATCAATAGGCTTATCCGTATTTCTCTACTCTACTACTCCGTAGTAAGAGCAACGTCCACAAGGCACGCTGGGCCAAGTAAATCATTGCCTTTCGCAATTGGGGCACACTTGTGGCATACATGCGATCGGCGTGGAATTGGTGGCGCCCACAGGGTACAAGGGGTACTCCTACACTGACGCCATGAGGTCAACCAAGATCGTCACGATACCGAGTACTATTCGGCGAACGGTTAGCTTCGAAAGAGGGTGCATAAGTGACGACTTACCGATCTCAATACCGATCAAGACAATGACAATCTGTTCCAGCCGTTCGGAGTGCTTGCTCGAAACTGACTCCTTCAGGAGCTGCAGCATGTCTTGCAGAACCTGCCAGATTGATTCGATCAGTATAGGTTTCATACGGAGTGATCCATCGTGGCATTACCTCGACCCGTGTATTCAGCAAATCTATCCTCTGGGGTATCTCCAGATAACTCCTTGCCGCATCATACAAAGGTTGAAGATCAGGGTAGCTCTGATCCGGCGGTAAGTACGAATGTCACATTGACGAGGAGTTTCAAATCTGGTTCTCAACCTACCCAGAATACTTCCTGGAAAAGAAACCTGTTTAATGGGGCTGTTACAGATCAGAGGCGGCGAATATGCGCTTACCGGCGAGTCCAGAACAGAACCAACAGAGTTGATGTTCGTGCGAAGAAGGAAGAGTTTCCCAATCTTCTGCATAATTTCTGGTGGCGTTGGCGTGAGCATGAGAGATAGCGCGCAAGATGATTCACAGACCCTTGTGGGGCATGCCAATTTTGCCCGTTTCACTAATGACTTCTGGAATATCTTTGGTTTCCTCAATGTTCATTGAAATGAGACCTTCGAACTTCGTAATGTAAGCGAGCTTCAGGACGGAGATTAAAGGAACAGTGGTCTTACCAGTGATATCTTCACAGACTGTGATATAGCGTGTGAGAGTGATAGCTTCGTCCTACAGGCAAGAATGGATGTCAGAGAGGCTCAAGCGAAGCACAGGTGGATCGGCAGTTCACATGTAGCTGGAGCCCTTTCGCAATGTAATCACATCGTTGTAGATTCTAGAAGCAAAGTCAGGTACCGATGCAGTCAAAACGCTTGAGAGACATGCCGGCTGTAATTTGCGTAGTAATAATTCAAGTCTTCTTTCTCGATATCTTCGGGAGCTGTGACGGGGCAATCAGAAATACGAGCGGAATTATGAATAAATATCACATACCGAGTTTCTCTATCTCGAAGCGTTTTCTGACGGATCAAATACTCTGTCAGAAACGAACAGGACATGCGAGACAAAGCATCACTAACATCGAGGATAGGAATCGTTTCTCCTGAGCTTCGGTCATGCCCCAGATTACCACTGTCCCATACTCGAACAAGAAGATTTCGGCCTCAGTAGGAGTGTCCGTGAATTTACTCTTCTTCTTTCTGACGGGGAATTCGTCGGTTTCCTGATTCTCCCGCAATTCCGGTACTCCTAAGAGGTCGCCAGTAGCCGCTCGGCCCTCAGGGATCCAGGAAGAGCCAACACTTCCATTGGAGGGTTCATAACGGTAAGGGGTATATATCACCTCGTCAATGAGCTTGGGGTTTGTGTGATAGGCAGACCGGCGTGCGTTTAGAAATTTCATTAGATCGGCCATGCGGTATGAGCTAAACAGCGACTTGCAGCTTATTAGGAGCACACTCAAAAGGCGTGAATTTACTTACCCCGCCGTAGCATAGCCAGTCACACGAGGTAACGACTTCGCTTTCTTCTTTGTGAGCCTGAGAGCATCTCTTCGTGCAGTACCGTCAGGTATTAGAGAGATTTGGTTGTATACCTGCCAAAAAGTGAAAGTAAGTATTTGGTCAAGGACCATTAACTTGAAGATGCCCACCTCGACGTCCTCCTGGTCGCCCTCACTCTCTTCAATGTCGCCGTCATCGCTGTCTCCACCTGTGCCTCCGCTTTCTTCCTGCTCCTTGGGCGATTCACCACGTATTGTCGGGAGTTCTGGCTGCTCAGGTAAAACCTTTAGCTTCCCTGCAGCCTTGGTAGACCGGTTGGCACCGCGAGCCTTTGGTTCCGTTTGTCCTGGCTGGGCCGGACGCGACATTGTCGTGGTTCAAAGGTCGATGACGTAAGCACAACCATTGGACGAGATCAAGGATTTCCTTTTTCGTCAGCCCTCCACTGGCAGCTCATTATGACCACCACAGGGTCAGAGGGACCCCCTGACGGAGTCAGGCCAACCGATCCGTACCAGTCTCTTTCGCTTTGCCTTTGGTTGACATAGCAGCCATTGTGCCGAAGTTGGCAATTTCGACGGTCGTCGCGCGGCTATTCAGTTAGGAGAAACTAGTCTGTCGCGGTCGTCGTACCTGCATTCCGACTCGGGAGTGAACAATAGGCTCTATCGGTCCCTCGAAAGCTGGAGAAACTAATGGTTTCTGTGGTGGCACCGCGGTATTATGCAATCCGGATGGCTCGTCAGGATCAATGTGCTCGGAAGCAAATATGAGATGGAGCATATGGGTCCCAGATTTCGCCTCACAGCGCTCAGGCAAAATGAAACAAACACATCGCTTCATGTTTGTTTCACCTTCCCGGTGTCATACCAGGTCACCAGCAACCGATTTTGACGAATTTGTCGTCGTTGAGCTCTCGAGACCACTAAGGATATCCAATCCACAGCTTTGGCGTCTTCAAAGTACTGGGATAACCCCGGAATCAGGGAATTCTGATGGAGAAGCGCACAGCGAAAGGACTCGCGGGAACGCCAACTAGGATTCCAGCCATTTATCCTGGACCTTCTGCCGTCTGGCATCTCAGTACAATATCTTAATGAAGCATCAATTCTGACCGGAACGATAGCCGTCAAAGCCGGACTCGACTGATTGGCTCAAACATCATTGTTTCCCTCGTCTCTTGGCTGGCGAGCTGAAGCGTGGGTGCCGCAACTGTCCTGTGGGGGTTTTTGCGGTTCGAAATGACAAGCTTCTTCGAGTTCCCGCCCTATCTCCCACCCATTCTCTTTTCCCAAGGATAGGTGATTTTGGAATCTAGAATTGGTAGCCAGTCCCATGGACGCAGGGCCAGAGTGTATGTGACGAAGCTGGAGTTAATACCATGTGGCCGACCAGGGGACCATCATTTTGGGCTTGACACGGGAATATATGTGCACGTAAGTGCTTTTGTCGAGCCGCTAAACGGGATACTCTCCCAGAGCACCGATTCACGCTCAAAACGAAGAATGTGAATTTACTTTTCATCTCGCACCGGAGAATTTGAAAACGTGAAATTTTCCGACCTCCGTCATCCAAAGCACGAAAAGACCGGCCTGGCTGCATAGGGCTGGATGTCAGTCGGCGGAAAAATACCCTGCAGGTGGGATGTGGATGTGAAGACATCCCGACAGCCTAGGCTCAAGGGTTTTTCCGAACCAGTTTTTCTGCTTTGAGTGCTTCACTGCATGCTTATACTGGAGCGATTTCAGTTTCGGAGGATCGATGGTATAAGCGGAGCCAGGTATTGCACCTGGCTCGATATGACTCTCCACCTTCGTCCTCGGAATCCGAAGCTAATATGTTCACAGCGATATTGGGACTAGCACCATCTTGCCAATTGGCATGCTCTCCAACCAACGTATGAAAGTGCCACCGAGATCGGATATGAAGCAGTGGTATATTATCGATGTCAATAATTACAACAATCACTCGTAAAATTACACAGAAACGCGGTATTAATCTGGAGGAAACTATAACCCTCGTCCGATGAGATATTAGAACTACAAAGCCAAATAATACAACTGCTCCAGGCTACGAAAACCTTTTGAGTAGTTGCTCGTCCATAGGATCTCTTCTTTGGCCTGGGATATTCTGCAGGTATTCGAGAGGCACCAACCGTACTTGATTACTATGCATAGACCCCCCGATGTGAGCCTCTGGAGAGACTGATCGATCGCTCGACCGTTCAGAGGGTGAGGCAGACATGTGGCGTCCAGACGTGGGCGAGTAATCATGCTGCGAAGCTTGTGTATCGAAATGCGGGTCTCGGAAATGGCCAGGATAGTCTCTTGAGGCTGAAGATGGCTCGGCATGCATTGTTGGGGATGACCGGCTGCCGTGGTCTCTTCGTACTTTCCCCGACCGTGCACTTCGAAACCAACCATCAGGAACAATGGCATCACCAACGCCAGGGATTCTGTCAATGGTATCCAGAGCATCGAGACGCTGTTGACAGAAATAGGCGGCTATAGCAGAACGTCATTTTCCAATGAATTCTCTGATCGAAGAGTCGGACTTACTGAGGTGCCATTTTCGTGTGATTCCTCGCGATGAGTCTACGGGTAATGAGACATAGACACTATACGTCTGCTTGACCAAGCGTTCCGTTCGTTTTGGTGCTGAAGTCGGAAATAATGATACTTCCGGACCACGCCTACCAGCTCTACCCAAGGGAGTTTTAGTCGAATTTCTCGGGTGATAGACATCACAGCAATGCGGATACACGTACCGCATCATTTGCATCCATGGTGTCGATGGGTTAAGAAAGTCATCGGTTATGGATTCTTTTTGATGATAAAATAAGAATTCCTAAACATCCAGAAGCCCGCATGTCAGCCACAGAGAAACGAAATCGGATGGCCACCCTACATCTCTGACTCCTATAATCCAACGAAGGTTAGCACATGTACTGAGGATTATCCGATCTGACCACACGTACGACTTGGTCCCCATCCCATTCCATCAGTCCTAAGTTATCGATAGATAAGAAGTAGATTAAAGCAGCGAATTGCCGAGATTTACCATCTTTCCATGCCGAGCCCCGTTGGTTCCGCGTTGGCACCTCGTTCCTCCCTGTGCGAAACGTCAGCCCACGTACACGTAGTTTCAGCAAAAGATCATACCAGACGTATACATTTCCTGAGCCAATTGACCTCCTTTCCTCTGCATCCAGTCTACGAGTAATGAGTGGCAGTCGGTTGTTCGCCACAGCGTAGAAGACAAGCAAGGCGTCTCTTGTAGATCGAATGCGAACGTTGCGGAGGGTCGGTTGCTGCATGGACATCGTTCCAGTATAGTGGCTAGATGCCATTTCGACAGAGAGATTAAGAGGAATCCAGAAGGAGCATGAAGGAACAGTCCTCGAGGAATATATAGTGATCCACAAGCGCTTCGGAGCCCGGCGTAGGGGTCACCTAAGGAACAGATTCTGAATCGTAGATTTGTTACTCGACTTCAATTGCGTTATTCATTCAAGCACATGTGATGCAACATTTTCGTCGGGCTTATGGACGTAACCAGCAAGTGTGACGTTCTCACGTAGGCAAAATCTCTATAGCACCCACCCATGGCGCCACCCGCAGGTGTGGGTTACGAACGCTTGTTTTTGAGCCGGCATCAGAGATTCCTCCGTGCCTCAAGGGTGCCTGATTGGGATGCGCGGTGGTCGCTGACTTCAAGTTGCATCAGAGGCTATCTGAGATCTGTCGATCTAATTTAAAACTGTAAATGAACTGTATTTCAGAACTTCGAGATACAATCGCACGAACTGACCAATCACCATTATCCAATTGGACCGGACATCCGCCAGTCAGAGGATTGGTAAATGGTTTTCTCCATTAAATTTTCGTCGGTCAAGTGCAACCTTGGTGCAACCATCACTTTTATCGGGACGCTAAGTGTTCATGCTGACGTACCGAGCCAGACAGAGGTGTTTGATGAACACCGTAAACCGGGTGGCGGTAGAAAAACTGGACAGAAGTAAAACTTGAGAAGGGAAGCGGCCACATCGTCAAGCCAAGATGACATGTCAACAGGGACTTGCGGAAATGCTCGTAATCACGGCGAAAGGAACGGCAGATCCCCCGGCTCCTCCGTTCCGGCTAGAGGCAAGGGGGTTCAAGCTGGCCCCTGGCTCAATTCATTACCTGAAATTGATGTGTTGCATGTGTTGCGGTCAACGTCATCACCACAAGACTCGAAGAGAGATACCTTGACCTGAGTTAAGTTCCTGTGGGTCCTTATCATACACGGAGATTTTGTGGGAAACAGGACTGTGTGCTATGCCCGGATGCAAATTGGGGAGCATCAAAAACATTGCAACTGGATTAACTGATGGAATAATAGACGGTAAATATGGAGGCTAGAACTACACGGTGGCAGGGAGCAAGCCGGTGAGATGAGATCCCAAATCATATTTCTGACAGGTGCTCTGGTCATAAGAGGGAACAGAATCTAGTTAGTACACACCCATGGGATTCGGAGAAAATAAGATCACATACCTTTCAAAGGAAGCACAACAGGCAAATCGTCTGGGATTTCAGCGTAATGGGGCCGATCGCCAAAAAGGTAGCGAATACAAAGCATCTTTTTGGCGAAAGGGGCAGGATCGGTGAATCCTTGGATACTTGGCTTAATACGAATAATCGAGATGATCGTGAGAGGGTAATTGGTATAAATATGCCACCTTCACTCACCCTCGCGTGTTCGGTGGAAATGTAGAGCTGGGAGTTCCGCACTAACGCTTGTAGAGGAACGGTGACGTCTGTTGACAAGTCGGAGGGCTTGTCCTCTAACGATATAGGACCGTACGTTGCTTCAACAATGATCAGACCTACGAGAAAGTTCATTCGATCAGAGATGGACAGGTCTCGTCAGGCTGGGAAACGTACCTCGCTTAGATGTCTCTGTTTGTTTTATTCTTCTTGAGGAATCCTTGAGAAGAGCTACGATGGCCTCTTGTTCCCGACGCAGACCAGAGTCATTCTCTGCCGCCTTACGCGCGGCTCGGATGTGTCTGAAGCCGGCGGCAACAGATTAAGATTCCACCCAGGTTAGCAAGTCAGTTTCATCAATACGAAGTAGATTCGGACGTACTCCATGCGTTGTTTCCGCCGGCATGGTTTCAGGACGAAGTGGTACCCTGCAAATGCAAGGGTTGAAGGGATCACAGCTGTCCAAATAGCCATATCCAGGTCGGGTTCTGGGGAAATAATGATTGGAATCGCGATACGTTGCTCCTGATATTCAAGACTAGTGGAGTAAATCAGTTCAGGGTATGCCGCGGCAACGGTAAGGAACTTACTCGAGTCTCACGGAGAGAGCACCTGGTTGCAGGATGGATGTAAGGCCGACGTTTGACGACGAGTTTGACCACGACCCCGAGCAAACCCATGAAGCGCCCGTGAGGCCCCATTCGATTGCAGTGGTTAACTGCAGAGAAAGCTCTGGAAGGTGAACTCCGTATTCCGCGACAAGCGAAGGCAGGATTGAAGTGAATGCTAGCCCAAATTTGCGATGAGTGGACCCATATTCAAATCCCGAAACGGAAGGTGCGCGCAACTGGGAAGAGGGATCGTCGGATTGGCGTTTTGAGGGTAGCCCAAACACTTTCGGAGCAATCAGGTTGATAGATAACTTAGGTTGCGGCCCAATTGACAGGTCGAGTGAAGCCACCTCGAGTCGCCGGCGGAACAATCTTCTAGAAATAGAGGCTGATATTGCTGGGGGTTGCGCTGTCAGGCGGGCCAGAGCACTGGACACCTTGACGCTGATGTTAGTGCCTTGATAATCATATGAGCCACCAAGACGTAGTGCATGCGGCCAGAAGAGCCCAAGAGCTGCCTGAAAATGGTTAGGTCCAAGAACTCTCGATCAGTCAGGAGACGTACTTCTGAGCTTAGGCGTGGGGAAAATTGGTGACGAACAGTTCCAACAACCCTATACTGCTGTCTTCTGTGTTCTTGAGCTGCAGAGGTTTCCAGAGCTATCGTCGTGCTTGGGTTCAATTTTTTCTTCGGACCGGGTTCAGATCATGCTGAAAACTTTGAGGTGGTGTCTCACCTGAGCATTATATTTTAGTTCGCAACTCATTATTTGTACGTCCTGCATTCGGTTTTGCAGTCTTCTTGGAACCGAGTCCGCAGCTGAGCCGATGTATTCGTCAAACAATGATGTAGCATCGATAGCGCACACCATAGTTCCATGTGGAAGAATGCTCTCCCTTAGTTCTCGTTCTTTCAGATCTTTCTTGGCGTCCAACATAAGTCGCTTCAACTGGGGAAATTTTTCAGCCAAGGCGAAGGTTTAGAAGGTTCTAGAGGACTAACAGCATCTTTAGGAAGCGACCGCACTTCTGGGCTAAAGCGTAGAGCTAGGCCGCGTTCACCTGGGCAGTTCGTTCAGAACGGAGTTAATGGTCATATCGACCTATAGCCTCTGAAGGACATACCTAAAAGGTCATAAACTTCCCTTTTTGAGACGTGAGCATGGGGAAGGAAAGGAGTATGGAATCCTCTACCGCAAGAATGGATCTGACAATACTATAAACCATAGAGAGATGAGTAGGTAGCAAGATAAGATCGTGACGAAGACATACCCGAGTATGCTTTCTGAATTTCCAGGAATTTCTTGTTCGCTACTTCCTTTGATGCCTCATCCCTCTGTTTGTCTGGGTGGAACACCAGGGATAATGCACGGTGGCGTTCGTTGATTTCACTTTGAGTAGCAGCCCTGTCCACGTTGAGCACGGTGCTAGAACGAATCGACCGTCAGCTAGGCCTTTCATGGTATGAAACCCCGAGACCAACTAGTAGAAGGCATCCTCTGGGCGAGACTGCTCGAGTGGAGATGGTGTTTCCATGGTCGGCGGGTTTCAGGGTGCTGCTCTTGTTTATGGCAGGGTTATCTTCTAAACCAGAGTCATCCAGAATAGCCCCAAGGTTCTCGAGAACGGAGGTCGACAAAGCCAATGAATGCTTTCAGCCCTCGGCACGTCGGCGAAAACAGTGACGAGCGTGTCAGTGGCCACGTGATCCCTCTAAAGCTCCGAAATCCGACGGGCCCACATCAGGCAAGTCCGAAAGTTTGATTCCGTCCTTAGGCTAATCGATTCGGACATCGTCATGGAACTTGAGAATCTGAATTAAATATTACACGAGATCCGGATTTATGGTACGTAGGCAGCCTCCACTCCGATAGATGATTAGGGTGGTCATGGATCAGCCCATAACTTAGATACAGCTTGCCAAACCTTCATTGTTCCCGTCCCGATACTGAGCAGACCTCCGTTAGCAGAATAATCGCGAATAATAGGTGGCACGACAAACTTTTGATTCCCAACCTCATCTAAAGGTACCCATCTCGGGCCCGCATCTCCTGGTAGGACACTAGGGGGCGAGGTGTCACCCTTCAATACAACCCACTGAGGTCGGTAGGTTTTCTTGATGTGGGAGAATATATGCAGAACGTCCTTAGCAGGTTTCACAGACTCGATAAATAGAGAGTCTTCCAAGGCACTCTTCCTCGCCTTTCTTGCAGGTGTGGGTATAGCAACGGGCGATTGCAACAACTTGGCGAGTACTTGAGTAGGCAATTTTGACTGGGCGACAGCAGTTAAGCTCTTTGAAACGTTACTTGCAGTTGGGAATTCGTAAAGCCCTGCTAGTAAACCTATGGATTCGAGAAGCTCGTAAGAGTCGAGCCTAGTGCACCGTGATCGTGCTTACCGCCTTCAGGCCGTCTGAGCATGAGGAAAAACCTGTCGTTGGGCGAGTCCATCGAGGACCATTCAACAACATTCACAATGTCCAGTTCCTCCCTTTGTTTCTTCCGGTCGACCTTCATAGGATACGAAGTGACACCTGCTCCAACCTGAAGCGGTTCACAGAGATCACATAATTCTTCGATATCTGGAATGTCGGTCTGGCCGGGGTCAGCCTTAGATTCCACATAGTGGCAAGTCTACCTCACCTGTACTGAAGGACTTGACGTGGTGGAATAGGCCTGGCACCACGGTCGCAATGGGCATGCGGTACAGTTAGGATCGCGTACCTTGCATACCGTGCTGCCGAGTTCTATTAGAGCTTGGTTGATATCCCCAGCATATTGGGTCTCTACCATTGGACCCCCTTCGTCAACGCTAATGGGGATGGTTTTACCACCTACAGTCGAAAGAGCAATTGATTACTTGAACAAGGCCCAAGACTATCGTTATCAACATACCCTTGGGTTTAACGATATCGGTAGCTGCTGACCACAACAGGTCAAGCGTTGTCTTTGACTTCGGTGGTGCATGGAGGGCCAGAAGCCGACTCAGAAGTCTATGTACGTTCCCGTCCAACTAAACAGAATCTGAGTCAGCGGTTGACCGAAAGTGACCAAAAGCAGAAGAATACACACAACCGGGGCACGTTCTCCGTATGCAATGGAAGCAATTGCACCAGCACTATACCTTCCTATACCAGGTATATTGGCTTCCAAATTCTTCGCGTTATCTGGTAGACGGCCCTCATACTCTTTGACAACCTTCTGTGCCCCAGCCAACAGGCGGCTGGCTCTCGAATAATAGCCTAGACCCTTCCAAAGTGCATTGACCTCGTCTACCGATGCGGCTGCCTTGCGATTATTCCGTCAGCAATTTCGGACAAGGAAACAATAAGAAACACACCAATTCACGAATATTGGGAAATCTGCACAGATATTAGCTTGAATTACACGGATGAGGAAGAAAGACGGACCCTTCCATCCAGCGTGTATAATAGGGTATAACAGTCACCACTTGTGTTTGCTGCAGCATGATTTCCGATACCCAAACCTAGAACAACGTTCATTGTTTTTACAAGTTCATGAGACACCGAATACTCGTTACCTCGTAAGCCCTCTGGCTCCGCTGTTCTCGCCCTAAGGTGGGATCGTAGCGTTTCCGCCAGGGCATGCCTCGAGAATCATGCACACCGGCAAACCAGCCTAACAATGCAATACGAATATCTGATGCAGCGGTTATCGTGTGCGTAGATACGGCATGCGGAGGCAGGGCCTCCGATAGCTCTTCGACTGCCTCTTGGCCCGCCTGCACCTGGGAGCTGTGCCTGCTCTTGTTCTTTTTGCGGTTATTCTTCTGGGAGCCTCCTGCCCTGGGTTCGAGGTAATCGTCATCTGGTGCGTAGTCAGAGTCGGCCGAGTCGCTAGATTCCTTTGCGAGCTTTCTTTTGCCCATAAAAATGCCGTAAGTTGCAGGAGTTACTCTTGGTTTGGTTTTGAATCCAAGGAGCCGGCGTTGGTGTCGCAGCCTGTATCTTGTCCGGAAAAACGCGTCAAAAGATAATTTTGTCGGAAGAGTAGGGCTCTTGAACAAATTGATGTGAATTTTCGCCTGCTGAGGTGGCAAGTCGTCTTCAACAAGAACTGGCCCGATCCAAGAATGAAATCGACGCGTCCAAATGAAAGTCTCACGAGACCTTCGCTCGCGTGGCCGCCATGTGGCTTTGATCAATGCTGCCCTATTTGGTTGTTCTCCCTTTTTGACGACAAAGATCAAGACACTGCCCAAGAGGAAGAAGGCCAAATATTGTCCTTTCTCCGGATCGCACCGCTCTCAGGTGTCATGGGATGTAATTTCTGGGTGCTGAACGGACTAGAAATATGCTAGGAACTTTGTTAGCTTCGAGATATCCCCTCGGTTGATTCCCTCGAATCTTTTCCCAGACAGAAGTTGGCCTGCCCCCAGGCATTTCGTTGCTCTGCTGCTAGAGGCCTGGCAGATGGCCTTCACCCCTCTTCCAGCTTCCATTACCTCTTGCATTCCCAACGAAATTTATGAACGCATCATCGACCACCTCTATGATTCTAGTGAATCATTGCAGTCGTGCAGCAGGGTTTGCAAATCATGGGCGCCGGCCTGTCGATACCACCTGTTCCAGGAAGTAAAATTCTCGCCTAGCTTTACCAGCTTCATTCACTCTTCACCTAATGCAGTGGACTCTATCCTGCCCTATATCCGCAGAATTGCCTTAGGTGGTGTCTGGTTCGATCAGGAACGAGATGAACTTGGAGAGATCATCGACTTCTTGGTTCATCACAGTTCATCCCGAGAGCTAGTCCTCGAGACTTGGAGCTGGAGTTACATGAACGCACAAACCCAACGGCTACTACTCGCTGCAGATGGCGATTTTCTCAACAAACTTACGACCCTCGACATGACTTACGTCCGGTTTCCGTCTTTGGATGTTATAAAGCGGTTTCTGAATGGTCTTACCCGCCTGGAGAGGCTCTCCTTGGATAACGTTACCTGGGATGAAGATGTATCACCAGTCATTGGCCCCTTCCCCTATGGTGACAGCAGACCCCAGTTCACGACTTCGATTAGAGACCTCAGGATTTGTGCATGTGACATCACACCCTTGTTAGCATGGATGTTCCCAACTGCGAATACCAGTCTCCTCCTCGGGGAGGTGGGGATTGTGACGACGCCCCATCTCCGCTTGTTCAGCATTCCTGAAGCTCTGGCGCAAGATGTAGTTCTGATCCAGCAGGCGTTACGCCAGCTTGGCCCCTGGCTCGAGGCACTGGAGGTCGGCTTCATTCTTGAAGCTTACGGAACCGGAAATGGGCCAAACGGTAAGATAACTGCTCCCACTATTCCCGCAACGCTTTCAGAACTCACGAAGTGAATACAGATATCTTAAATCATCTCGATTTGTCCCAGAATGTTAATCTCCGCCATCTGACCCTCGCCAATATTACTCTGTACCGCATGAACTTCCACCGTTCACTGGCTTCCCTCAGCATCAACGGCATGGAGGAAGCCATTCAGGGGATAGACGTCACTCATGACGAGGATTTTAATTGGGTTTCGTCGCTTGTCTCGTCCGTCAACTCGGACTCGTTCATCTCCCTAACCGTTGGGCTTTGGTTGACGTCGGAGTCCGACCTGGATCTCCTGGAATGGGAGACCATGGGAAAACTTCTGATGAAGGAGGAGTCAAACGACGATTTCGTCCTGCGTTTCCTGATTTCAGGTGTTGCAAAAGGTGGGAAGGACATCATGGAGTGGGTAAAGAATCGTCTCTCGATGCTTCCAGAGATTCAGGTGAGGCAACTTCAATTAGAATACGCGTGAGGGCACTGCGACTGCCGCTTCACAGACTACAATTCACGGCCCTTCATGATTTACCTTTGACTCCAACAACTGTATTTTTACCTCTTTTTTTCATTTGTGATTCGCCTTTGTTCTGCACTTCGAATGCCTTTGTATTGATAGCCTCCTTCTCTGTATCCCTAGTCACACCTGTAGCCATATTTGATTGCCTGAATGACATGTACCGTTTGCCACGTATTGAACACGTCGACGAGAAGTAACCTAGTACATTTCAGGCTTCTATGCGGTCAATGACAGCTTCAATAGAGGATCAAAACGATCAAGTTCTTCAGCAAGCAGTTCGCGTTTCAGTAGGCGCGCTTACCTAAGCACCGCCACGTCGTGACCTATTGACACGACAGCCTTCGAACGGACTTGCACTCACCAACCACCATGTCGTCCAGAATCAGCATTGCTCGACCTCAGCAGCACACCTATAATGCAGACCCACATGGGCTGTCCAACTCACGCCCTTCTGTCGGTTACCGCTCTGCAAACCCTGACGATCCCCTTGAAAAGATCAAGGCAATTAGCCAACAAGTTGAGGACGCTATTGAAATTTACTCGCAACCTCTGAAGCCCCATTTGCCGGCCATTGGGCGTTTCTTAATCGTTGTGACTTTCCTGGAGGACGCTTTGCGAATCTTGACCCAATGGAGTGATCAGTTGTGGTACTTGCAACAGTGAGTATAGACGGAACCAATTTCTGGACGTAAAGTTCACGCGACTTTCCTGACAGACACCGACACTTCCCCTGGGGCCTTTCTCACCTCTTCTTGCTCCTTAATGTTATCGTGCGTTCAAAATTAAACTGAGACATTCAGGCGACAGTAGACTCATTCGATTATTTGTAGACCATGTTGGTTGGCTCCGGTGCTGTAATAAGCAAGAGGTACACCGAATACGCTGTTGGTGGTCTGCTCGGTGTCGTCATCATTCAAGGATTCGGATACGGCCTTATTTTCGACCTCAACTTCTTCCTCCGTAACTTGAGTGTTATTGGCGGTCTCTTCATGGTCTTCAGTGACTCTATGGTTTCCCGAAAAGCCCTCTTCGCCGGTCTTCCCACCATCAGCGAGACAGACCGCAAGAAATAGTGAGTAAATTGTGCCTTCCCCCGGAGAAGCTGTTTATTGAAATGTGTTCAGCTTCCTTTTGGCTGGTCGCATTCTCTTGATCTTCCTCTTCCTCGGCTTTATCCTACAGGGCGAATGGAGCATCGCTCGTGTTTTCGTCTCCATCGTCGGAATTGCCGCTTGCATCATGGTTGCCGTTGGTTTCAAGGCCAAATGGTCTGCCGCATTCCTCGTTCTGGTTTTGAGCGTCTTCAACGTCTTTGCCAACAACTGGTGGAGCGTCCACTCTGCACACCCCCAGCGAGATTTCCTCAAGTACGTATTTTAGCTCAATTTTCCCGAGTTTGAACTGACATATCTCTACAGATACGATTTCTTCCAAACTCTTTGTTTGTGATATTTTTGACATTTGATTGTTCGGTTACTCACCTCATTCTAGCCATCGTTGGAGGTTTGATCCTACTTGTCAACATGGGACCAGGTTAGTCATTCACGATTTTGCCGCGTACTACGTTGCTAATTTCCTTTCAGGCGGTCTCTCTGTCGACGAGAAAAAGAAGACTTACTAGAAGTGTGGTGTAGCTAATGGGTCGCCTGTGGAGGACAGATATCGCGGCCAAGACGTCGTAACATGGGACTGCTGTGCGGATGTAATGCTTTCATACCTTATCCTACGTTTCCTATAGTAGGAGTCGAAAATGATATCCCTAAAACTCTGCACAATTTGTCGATTGGAATGCATGAAAAGCAAGTTGCTCACCCAAAAAGCCAAGCATCCGTTGCTCAGACGGCGCATTATCCGCTGCTTATGTAACCAGAAATTCTTTTCACCTACTTTCCATGCGCTATGGTCGCCGATGTGAAGGTCTACACTGTGAACGGCGCCACAGCTGGATCGTCGTCGTCTCTTCCAGATTGGCTTACCCGAAAACGGGCAGCAGCAAAGGGGAAGGGCAAACGAGCTATTCGTGAACACTATGAGGGGACGATTGAACTCATCCAGGGTTTTGAATTCCCTGAAGCCAGTATGAGGATCAAGACCACTCGGGACGGCCACCATGTTATTGGGACTGGTGTTTACAAACCTCAAATGAGGGTGTGGGACCTTGACCAACTCACTCTGAAATTCGAACGGCACTCCGATGCTGAAAACGTTGATTTTGTTGTACGTGAGTTATTCCTTTGGGTTGAACTACTTTTTCCGCCTTCAGACAGATACTAAAGCAGATTATATCTTCTTCTAGATCCTTTCGGATGACTGGACGAAATCAATACACCTCCAAAATGACCGAACCATAGAGCTACATACGCAGGGCGGATTCCATTATCGTACACGGGTACCTCGTTTCGGCCGGTCTATTGGTTATCACTTCCCTTCCTGTGATGCATACGTGACTGCTGCAGGAACTGAGGTGTACCGTCTCAACCTGGAACAAGGCCGATTCATGAACCCTCTCGTGTTAACATCCGAATCCGATGATATTGTGGGTGTCAATATCGTCGATATCAACCCGGCCCACCAGCTGCTTGCATTCGGAATAGATGGAAATGGAACAACACAATTCTGGGATCCAAGATCAAGAAGCAGTGTTGGAATCCTCAGACTTCCGAGATCAATAATGTCGTCGTCCGCTTCGGATGCAGACCTCTCAGTCACTGCTATATCATCCCGGGCGGACGGGCTCACGTATGCCATTGGGACCTCAACAGGGCATACTTTACTGTATGACATACGTTCTTCAAGGCATTTCGCCGTGAAAGACCAAGGTTATGGATTACCCGTGAAGAAAGTCAGCTGGGTTGGAGGCGGCAGCAAAATGGCGGGGGATGGAATGGTAGTAACCGCCGACAAAAAAGTCATCAAAATCTGGGATCGAAATACCGTATGCTCATTGTCTCAATGTTTTCTGCATGGTTACTCACAATTCACTCCCCTAGCCCGATGCCAATTTTGCATCAATAACACCTGCAAATGACCTCAACGATCTTCACCACGTCCCGGGCAGTGGGCTGATCATGACTGCTAACGAGGGCATCCAAATGGCAACCTACTACATCCCAGCTCTAGGTCCTGCACCTCGCTGGGCTTCCTTCCTCGAAAACATTACCGAGGAGATGGAAGACCAGACCACTCGTTCTGTGTACGAAGACTTCAAGTTCATTGAGCGAACGGAGCTAGCAAAACTCGGCTTGGATCACCTCATTGGCACTCCTGCGCTCAAGCCATATATGCATGGTTACTTCGTCTCCTTGAAGCTCTATGATGCTGCGAGGGTCATTGCCAACCCATATGCATACCAGGAGCATAGGGAGAAGGCTATCAAGGAGAAGATGGACAAGTTGGCAGAGTCCAGGATCAGGGCGAAGAAAGATGGTCCTGGTGTCAAAGTCAACAAGGCGCTCGCCGAGAGGATACTCAAGGAGGAAGAGAAGGCGAGGAAGAGGGAGGAGAGAAAGAAGGCGAGGAAGGCGGCTGAGGTTGGAGATGAGATGGATGTCGAAGAAGAGGGAGATGCAGAAGACGAACAAAAGGCAGCGCCCACGAGTGTTCTCAGTGATCCTCGATTCACAGCCGTCTTTGAAAATCCTGCTTTCGCTATCGACGAGAATAGCCGAGAGTATACCATGCTCAATCCCGGTGCTGCCGGTCTCCGGACGAAGGAGAGAGCCAAGACGGCGGTTGAGGAAGAGGAAGAAGAAAGTGACAGGGTGTCTTCGGATGGGCTTGGTGCAAGTGAGAGTGAGGAAGAAGATAGTGATAGTGATAGCAGTGAGGATGACGGTAAGCATTGCCTTCGTTGTTAAGTGCGTTGCGTAAGAATACTAACTCCACTCCCTCAGAAATCAAAAAGGCGGCAGGTGTACGACAGCGAGCCTATGAATCACAGCCAGTAATAGTCCCGAATGGCAGAGTACCCAGAGTCAACCTGGTACCGATGAATGCCCAATCTTCAAGGAACGCCAGCAATCTGGGCAAGAATGCAACGTTCGGTCAACGACTTTCCTTCGGTTCATCATCTGGCAAACCTTCTCGATCGTCATATGGTGCCAAGGGGCGCCATACGGCCGATGGCGGGATGGAAATGAGCTGGACACCTTCATCAAACACGGGCCCTGCAAATGACGATGATATGCTTGTGCCAAACGCACCTGGCCGGCCTCAGAAAAATACGAACAGGAAGAAGCTGGGCGTTGAGAGTTTCGGTGCGGGCATGGAGAAGGGTGGTAGAGACGATATGGATATGGGGGGAAGTGACAGGAAGGGTAGATCGAAGAGGAGAACCGGGATGAGGAGCGGGAGCAGGAACGTATTCAGGAAGCTGTGATGGCTAACTATACACAACTCTTCACATGTTTTCTCCCTTTGGTTGATATAACAAAGGGCCTCTGCACCACTGCTGTGGGTTTCTTCTCGGGGTTTACCCGTTTGCTATGTTTTTCTTAGCAGTCGAGTCTTGGTTGCCTTCCGAGATCCTAATTTGGCCTTATCCTCGACTCACCAGATAATTGTAAGGTTGATCGGCCTTGATTCAAACAGATCTAATATTCGCCGTCTTCCAGGTCGTTATGGCATTCCACAACGACGCAGCCTCGTGATACCGAATTGCAGCAAGCTTGGATATGAATTTGTGCAGGGCCTAGTTCATTCCAATGCGGCCGCCGCCGAGAAGATTCCATAAGGAGGA
Organism: Clitopilus passeckerianus; assembly: GCA_944990035.1. Classification (NCBI taxonomy): domain Eukaryota; kingdom Fungi; phylum Basidiomycota; class Agaricomycetes; order Agaricales; family Entolomataceae; genus Clitopilus; species Clitopilus passeckerianus. The sequence continues at coordinate 910,599 of CALYLX010000145.1, forward strand.
TCGGCAGTTACGATTCATTCTCCTTCATTCTACGTCTTTCTTTGAGCGAGAACCGAGTCCGATGTATCCATGCCCTTGCCGACCGCCAAGTCACGACTTCTATGAAAACTGGGCCTCACGCTCAAGCCTCACGCCATAACCGTAGAATCTGATGTTTATGCTGGAAATGACATTGCCGCTGCGGTGCTTCACGATCTTCAGACCAACGTCTAGGGCAGTGTGACTACTGCGGCTGTCAACGGAGGTACTACCTTACGTGCAACGTAAACCTAAAGAGATGATCTAGGATCTTCTCTGAAAGTAGGCATAGCCTGCTGCTTGCATCAAACTCTATTCAGACGTCATTGTCTAGAAGTGCTCGATATCAGTAAAACGCACCCGGGAATTCCACTGATGCCTCTTTAACAACTACGGCTGCGCGATGTGTTCAACTCGCCCACGGTAGAAACCCCTTGCAATCCTTTTCAAGTCACTGCCCGAGTTTGACCCCAATGGCCTTTCGGAAACCCTGCACGCGAATCCTCGAGGCGAAGCAACATTTTCTCAGATTCATGTTATCCCCTCTTGACTAGGGTCGTTCCCGATGACCCTATCCCGACATGAGATCCATTCCCACTCAGCTTAAGCTTAAAGGCCCGACGACCCCCTTGGAAGCCCTTAAATACAGACACATCTCCAGACGCAACCCATACATTTTTAAACCCTTTTTCCATGCCGAAAACCACACAGCCCCGAACTTGTCGGTCGACACGGAAGGTGAAGCAATTTGGCTCCCTCAGAGATGTCGAGGTGTCGGATGGCCGTTTTGAGGTGTCTGCCTATAGGTTCGAGGGGACTCCGGGAGGAGGTGCCCTTGCACGCACGGACCCGCACCCAGGTAAGCTAGTGGCAGGCCTGACCATCGCCAGCTCGTTGACCTGATTGATGCTCTGGACAGACGGCGAGGACGTTGAAATTTCAATGTTTGAAAACATGGTCGGTGGGAAGATCACCGGCGGTACGTTCATTGCTAGTGGGACGACTGTAAGCTATAAGGAGGAGGCACCACCAGTGGTGCAATACACAGAGGCTGCAGTATTTACGTTACCTGGGCATGGGCAAGTTCCGGTTTCGTGTAATTCTTCCATTCGACCCACTTGCAGCAATATTAACCGTCCCCCAGCTAGTTTCGGCGCTCGTCGCCAGGAAAGAGTTCGGCGGCCGAGGGAGATCATGCCGCCGCCGTCAGTATATGGCCCTTTTCATGTTACGCCAGGCAAGCCTCTCATTTCAATTGAGAACATGCGAACGGTGCTAATGAATCCCATAGCCGCTATCGAGGCTCGAGAAATCGACACCACCGGCAGGGTGTGGGCCACTCCAGCCATGCAACACTCGCCTCAGTTCAGCGGACATCCCCATCTCATGCGAGGCCCCTTCCACACCGCCGCCCCGGTACAACCAGCGAATGCTGGATCTCATAGAATCCCCTGGCAAAGTGGGTGAACTGGGCATCGTATTCAGATTCACATACTAACCGACCTGCCTCCAGCGTATGTTAACTACGAAAGCTTCAACTCCGATACCCATCCGCCCTTGCCCCAATGGAGGTTATGAGTGTTGGTCCGCGCGTGATGACAGGGTCCACTACAAAGAGGGGACCCACAAAAGCCTACACCGTGCTGCAGTAAGATAGCGATCGGTTTATACGCAGAGAATCGATATGTTGCAAGAAATGTCATCTCTGCCCTTTATATTTATTGAGGTTTTCTGAAGTACAAGGAAACTCAAGATATAACGACTTCTATTCTGGGCCAACAACAACGGTTACCTACCCCAAATTTTGAGCAGGAAACACTCATCACGGTTTCACTGCAATTTTGACGGCCTGTTTGCTGTTCATCATGTCCAACGCTTTTTGATAGTCTTTAATCGGGAATGTGTGCGTCACCTGAGGAAATAAGCTGTGTATTAGCTCACCGGAAGCCAGCACGAGGACATTCAAAAGCAAGGAATTAGTAAAAGTCGAAGACAAGAGGCCTTTGTGATCATCAAAGGTTGATACAGCACAGGTACCATTATGGCAGAACGTAAGTAAAGGGGTGTGTAACCGCGCGTTGTACAGCAAAGCTGCGAGAAACGATTGTGCGAAATGAGAGAAAACGTACCATGCCCTTGACGCGGATCTTGCCGCTATCGAGATATTGCACAGCACGAGGGAAACAGTGGACTTGTGCGAAGGAGCCTATGATCTGAAGATTTTATGCTTAGTCGAGGGCACGTTTTCCGTCGTTGCTAAGGCTTTGGCGTAGATGAACAACATACAGTGATTTCATCCCCAAAAATTCTTCCAGGGCTCCAGTGAACACGGTCGGCGTTGGAGTAAACACCGTACACGAGGAGGATTCCCCCTCGGCGAACATAGTTTAAGGCATCTTGCGCTATCTCCTGATTACCGGTGGCTTCAATCTAGAATTCTCTCAGGACATGCACGGAAATTCGGCGAGAGTGGGTAGCTTTACCACGACGTCGAATCCATACTGGTTGCCCTCCTTTAACCGTTTCATGTCGGCGGCTCTCTCCTCCTGGTTCGCGCGGTCAAGCTCGATGTACTCGTCACCACAGTCGAGTGAACGCGCGAGGCTGGTTTTTGGCCCTTTGTTTGCAACAATCACGACTCGGGACGCTCCGTTGAGCTTCAGAAGTTGGGCCATGATCAGACCTGCATTCTCCGTGAATTAAAGTCAATAAAAAGATTCTTGGAATCTACCGGTTGGGCCGGAGCCAAAGATCAGCACCTCTCCACCAGGCTTGTAACTCTGTACACCTGTCAGCTTGTCCAGCCCATGGATTGCACACGAAGCTGGCTCTATCAGGGTGGCTTCCTCATCGGAGATGTTGTATATGGGGTAGATCTTCTTGGCTTGGCTGTCGATCGCGGGTCAGCTCATCATTATCAACGGTTACGAGATGATAAGGGCGGGCTAAATGTTGAAGAGAACCCACTGACACAGCAACATATTCAGCGAAGCCACCAGCTCTTGTTACACCCAAACTGTCGAAATTCTCACAGAAAAGGTATTGACCACGCCGACAATAAAAGCAGGAATCGCACTGATAAACGTGAAATCAACGATCTTCGCCGGTGTCTTTATGATAAACCGCAGGACTTACCAAGATGGTGTTATCGGCCACAACCCTTTGTCCAACTTTCAGTTCTCCCTTCTCCGCAACGGATTTTCCTACTTCCGAGATAGTGCCGACGATTTCATGACCAGGAATCAGCTTTATGAGAGTAACCCAACGTCAATAACGATGAGGTGTTCCTCTTGGTAGAAATGGACTTGGACGTACAGGTAGTTTGCCGATGAATTCTCCCTGAAGCGGAATAGTGCATGAGCCAACCAGATCTTCGGAGGAGATGAGGTCCACTTACTACCGCCAGATGGTGGTCTGTCCCGCAAATACCGCAGCAGGAAACTAGTGAAGCGTGCAAGCGCTATACTGAGTACGAGAAGCAGGACGCTTGATAGGCTGTAAAGCGGACCTTTGACAAGAACCTGGTCATCGTCTATCTTGGGAACTTCCGTACGAATAATTTCAAGTTGATTGGGCTAGGGTCAAAGACGTTAGACACCCGCCATAAGCCTGGTGATAAGCAATGCTCACCGCCTGATAACAGACGGCCTCCATGGTCACGGTTGTTTCTGCAGTTGACATCGTTAAATTGCGATTTGGATTGGGTTTGGCTAATGGTGGGCAGGGAGAAAGGTACTGGAATGGGGCCCCATCCGATAAAACATTGCTTCCTAATATCTGCTGTGGGTAAGTAGTGGGAATATAATGAAGCGAATACAAGTGATTCGGACTCGGGACGGGCACACGATGAGCGCTGGGAATTCCCGGACCGGTTCTTCCACAAATCAGTCACGTGGCACCAGATACGACTTTGGGCGATTCTGGAAACCCTTTTGGCTCCCAACCATCACAACTCCCCTTCACTACCTCTTCACGCTTTCATGGCGCCTGCTCCTAAAGCAAGTTCTATTGCATTATGTTATATGAGCTGGTATTGTCAGTAACAGTGAAATTGCGGGCCATGAATCGCCTATCAAGTTTAGAAGCACCCATAATACCTCTATCGGTGATAACGCCCAACAAGTCGAGCCAGAATATATGAAGTACTGACCTAGGATGCTTTTTACTGTCGAGATGGCTCCACAGTACTGAATTACAGGAGGTCTGCAAAGCCCACCCCTCAAGGTTCAGAGCAGGCCCCGTCGTCGCTCATTTTCGTCCACCTCCTGGAAATAGAATTAAGAACCTCCGTGATGCCTGGTATACCGACTAGAGCCTCCTGCGATTATTGATTTAAGAATGTGGTATGCTCTTCTATGCCTTCCACTGAGATGGCCAACCGGCCTCTGGGAATTCTGTGCGTCGTCACTCTCCTCTCCCGCGCCATCACGAAAGGCGGTTCAACCTCCTCTCAATTCACCTCCTCACCTCCTCAATTCACCACCCTCCTATGCAGGCCCCTGTGACGACAATGACGATGTCATGGCTTATTTTGTCCTCTCTCCTATGCAGAAAAAGCATAAAAGGCGCCAGATATCCGCTCAATTTTCCATCAAAGTCCATCGAACAACTCGAACTCACAAGCATCCTATCGAAACAAAATCTACATCTCTTACAAAACATGACTTCTAGTTATTCTATTGTCATGGGTCTTATTGCGGCGTACATTCTTTCGTCCTGCGCCGACTCTGAGGACGACTACAAGGTTAGTTTGCTTCTTCATCAACATTTAATTGGTTCTCATCATCCTTGATTCTCTTAGCGCTTTTTGCTTGAAAACGATCTTCAAAACAACAACAACGAGCCTGCTAAGATGCCAGGCGCTAATTTGACGAGGAGAAATGCTCAACGCACCAGAAATGCGAAGCCTCGCCAGGTCCATAACCGTAAGGCCCAACTCGAAAAAGCTGGCGAGACGCATGACAACTCCTACCCCAAGAAGCAGAAGCGGGTTAACTTCGTTGTTGAAGACAAACTTCCTCATGATCATGAGGAACTTTGGTCACCTCAATCGCATAGCGTACCTCAAACCAGCGATGCTGGGCGAAGTAACTCCCTTCGACGTTACCTCAACGGAGCTATGACCAGCCTCACCATTCAGAGGAAACAAAACCCCAACCTCGAGCTGTTAGATACTGGAGTTGTGAATACCAAGTGTCATTCCAGGAGCGGTGTAAATAGGGCATTGGCCATTTCTAGGCTACACATCTTTATCCCCAGTCATCATTAATACCAATAAAAAATCATTATTTATCTTATTTTGAGTGTAATCTTAAGTCAGAGTCAGCAAAGTCTTCGGAAACTTTTGCTGTCAGACTTGGGCATATTGTTGCATCAAGTGGTAATCAACAACCAGAGGCCAGTTGACACCTTGCTACGCAACTCCGACGATGCTCCCAGTGAAACGTCCAAACCTCAATCGAATGGCTATGCATTTTGCAAAGGCTCAATAGCTTTCGACGAAGCTTGATCATATAAACACTTTCCGAGATATCTGCTCTTGAAATCTCCTTCAACCGTGACCAGGGTGACTTATCATCTCAAAACCGGACAACGCGAACACACACACATCTGGACGATTTCTGAAGAATAGGGACAGTCCACTCTGTACAGACGCTTTCCTGGCTGAACAATGTAACGTTAGGGGGATGAACGTTATGAACTCGCGGTCAACTTTCTCAGCTTCACATCGGCAGGCTCGAGGTGTCCCGGTCTCCGGATCATAGATACTCTGCTGGCATCCACAGTGCTGTAACAAACCCGTCTTTTTCGATGCCAACCTACTAGGAAATTCAGTTCTACGCTGAATTTCAAAGTCGTGCCGGCCCCTATGAGGACCACTCCTATTGGTACGCCTCCTTTCGTACCCCCAGGGGTCGCCCCATAACCCCCCTTCGTGAAGCCTGGGCCCACTCCTCCTCCTCCTTTTCATACCCCCTACGTCGTCATCTTTCGATGACCAGGAATGACGACAATGACGACTTCGATACTGGAAAAGGCATTCTCCTAAATCTTGAATGTGTATAAATGCCCGCCACTTTCGAGCTGAAGAGGTCATCAAACCAAACCAACTTAACTACATTAAAACAACCAACATATAACAACTATCACACCCATGACTTCTATCCAAATATCCCGACCCAAATTCTTATCTCGCACTACCATTGTGCCTCTCATCACCAAACGCTCAATCAGTAAACACCGCGTTAGCGGTCCCACTCCCCGAAACAGCCCTTACCTACCAAAGTTATTCTCAACCTCCAAGCTACCCTCTCGCTGAGACAGTCGTCCAATGTCACAAACACGCCGAGAAAATGGCCAGGGAGCACAAGGAGCATCAGTATCAACATCGGGAGTACGAGAGGAGGATGAGGGAATGGGAGGAAGAACAAGAGAGAGTCTATCACGAACGTCAGAGGATGGAGCAATACTATCACGAGAGGCAGGCAAAGATCTGGTATCATCGTAAGGAGTGCTATCAGCAAGGATATTGCGAGCACGGTTGCCAGCCTGGTGATGGGCAAGGCTGGTATCATCAAGCATATAACGGCGGAAAGTATCATGTCTAAAGTACAAGCTTGCAGAGCCAATGGCTGGCGGTGGAGGCACTTCAATATACCCAATATATACCCTTTCTTGTTAGTAATTACTTCAAATCAACGAAAAAATACAGTGATTTAAACCTCCTCATGTTCTCAATCCTCATGATTTAGTTGTAGTTATATTTTAAGTATATATCATTAAATTAAATTATAGCAATATCATTCGAAGCTAAGCAGCCATCAAATTACTTGGTGACCTGGATTTGCAGGATAATTTGTGTTCTCTCCAGTCGGCTTTCTGGCATTTCTCGTCGCAATACCTTATGCAACTGTGTTTTAGTATCAGAGAGTCACCGCGATTGCATGTGACACCCTGCTTTAGAGCAACCACCAACTATACAAATGCGCCACAATAACATCAACGAGATTTCTTTTACAGAAAAGGTGAGAACTCACATTTTCTCAGCACTGCAGATGGATTCTTGCAGTAGGGGCACATGTACATGTACACATTATCGTCCGCTTGATTCAACTTGATAGAATACTTATCCTCAACCCCACTGTCATTGCGGCGAGAGCGATTATGGTCAAGCCAGCCGATGAGGTTCTCCTGAAGCGTCTCGGGGGAATCGAAGGTGAGAATCTTCGCACTAGCTTCAAATTTAGCAATAGTGTGATCGGCAACTGGTAGAGATTCGTTGTAGAGATCCATGATCAATTCGTTGGTTAACCGAAGATAGTTTTCAGAGTCAGGCAACTTCATAGCCCTGGCGAAGTCATCCGATTCGGCGAACGCATCCAAAGCATTCTATGAAGAACTAATCAGAGGGACTCTACAAGAATATTATGTAAATGATGCACCCTAAGTTCTTTCATATCTCGACTCATTTCCGGCCCCAACACGAGGAAGGACAATATGATGTATCGCGAAATCATACTTCTCCTATCAACATGATCAGGTGGCACCTCCTCGATAAATGCTTTTGAATGCTTGAATGCGCTGTGCATCAATGCAACACCTTCCTCCCAACAATGCGAATCGGTCGGAGAGTAACTGCGTAGGCTATTCAGGCCCTCGTTAGTGGCAGTGATGATAGCCATCTTCAGCAATTCCATCCGTAAATACGTGGTCGTATTCTCGGGGGAACATTCTATACCAGCGAATACCGACTTGAGATAATCACCGCGGCAGCAAGCATGCTGGGCGAGTGTCCAACAGAAGAAGGCATGCCGATCCTCGTCGGACGTACGTTTCAAGGCCTTGGAGGCCATCTGGGCAGCGTTGCATTCCTGCTTCTTGATCAGTAGATAGCAAATATCCAGTATATCAGCCTTATCTGCTTCTTCGGCCGTGCCTTGTTCCCGGATTGCCTCCGCACAAAGCGGCCACGCATCCACCCAAAGTGTGAATGGGTTTTGAAGATCGACGGTCGCGTCGAAACTGAACCTGGCGTCGTCGTAACATTTGAAGTCAAAATGGGTTATGCATTTTGAGAGCTCGGTGCCTAAGCGGTACAAGTCGTGATGCTGCTTGTATTCGGTCATGGCACGAAAGCAGCCAGCTTTGGCGTCGGAATAGGTCTGAACATGACAGTTGTCGAGCCCGAACTTTTCCATGATCTTGAAAAGGTGTGCTTCTGTGTCTTTGGCACAGGTCACGAATTCCTCTGGGAGGGGGATATGATTGTCTCTCGGCGTAGACTTGAAGAATCGACGGATTGCTCGGGTGCAGACAGACCGAGTGACCCAATGCTGGCCTCGAAGACCAGCAACTAGGAGTCGTCGAAGTGGTACATATTCGGAGCAAGTGGCGGCTTCGCTAGCTTGCAGGGTGACAATAGCGGTGAGGGAGATTATATGGCGAATCGTGTGCGCAGAGGCATTCTCTCGAAGTCCGGCATCGGTCACAAGTTTAATGATAGATGCGAGGTGGGGGACGCGATCCCCGAAGACGAGTATCTTCTTCGCCATTGGAGGCGTAGATTGGATGAAGACAGTGAGCAAGAACGCCAACGACGAGCCCTCAGGTAGTCGTATCTTCTGAGTAATCGACGAGGAGGTCAATAAGATTGGGAAGGTGGTGTTCAACGATGATTGTTTTCACGGGGCCAGATCCAAACGAGGATATTTTTTGAATCGTTCGTGGAGCCATGATTCGTGTCTCTTGGTGTGGCAATGAACGGGTCCCATCCTCGATAAAATCTTCGAACAGAAGTAGGTTAGAGAGAGTCGTCAATCCCTCCAGTTGAAAGTTGCTGTATACCGCCACGACTCCGCCAGTGACTCTGATATTGTGAGGATATTGTTGGCGGATAGTATCGAGCCTATTGGCGATGGCGCAAAAGTTCATATGCACTCTTTTGAGACCAGTTCGGGTAGAGAAATCTGAAGTCTATTAATATATTAGTTTCGGAATAAAAACGTTCAAATTATATTAGCAGAACTTAAGAACCTTAGTCGAAAAAAAAAACGGACCTGGAATCTCCAGAGCTTTTCGGAGAATTTCAACAATTTCATACCAGTCAGGATCATTGTCGATTTCTTCAACGTCTTCCAGAGCGGTGATGAAGTTGGGTATTCTACGAACGACCAACGGGGCAGGTTTTGTCGCCCAGGCTGACCTCTGAATCTTTGCCTTCCAACCAGCGGGAGGCATGATAGGTGTTAAGAAAGCTGTCGTCCCGCCGCCCCATCAAGTTTCTTCGAGGTTCATGAATTTTGACGCGTCGCGAGCCGAGTTCCGACGCCGACCCCCCATGTATTTTTTTGGATTCCGATCATTGATTAAGGCTTTCCAGGTGGGGCTAAAAGGTTTAGCATAGGGGCCATCGAGCTTCAGTAAATTGAGCGTTATAGAACGATTTTGAATTATCATATACTAACTACATCGTAGGCTACACGTCGGGGGACCGGCACAAATCCCTATAGTTTTGTCATGCACATAAATAATACAGTGTAGTCGTGAATTACAGTGTAGCAAGGTGATGTAAATGATTGCATGCGATGAGATGAAGCTGTGGAGTGTGTAGAGCAGAGAGAGCAAAGAAAACCAAAGAAAGTAGAATGCACAACAATAAAATAGCCTGAAATCGCCCTTAAAACGACTCTACATCCAAATTATCCATACAGCCCCAACCAGGGGATCCACGAATCCAAAATAATGAAAAAGGTAAGGCCAAGGACCTCAGTATCTTTTGACTCCACCGACGACAGTGGAAATCGGAGGACCTCTGCTAAGCTCCAGCCCGACCTTCTGTACCAACGACATACCAAGAGGTTGAAGAACCTCTTTCCAAATACTCTTCCGCCTCCTGCCTTCGAATATGCAGGTGCTCCTTTCTCCGGTCTCCCCCTCGGGACCGAAGACAAACACTTTGTCCTCTCTCCATGGTGCCTCGCCATGAGCGAATCCGATCCACTTTTCTTGGATGGTATCTCGAACGCGAGAGTACGCCCACTCGTCGACGACGGGAACCCCCCAGGCTTCGTCATATTCGAATTTCCTGGTGGAGGCATGAAGAGGCGGGGAGGGGATATCGAAGTCGAGAGGTTTGGGTTCCAATTGTGGGGAAGATAGGGGCGACGGCTCTTCGTCCGAGAACGCCATTTTAGGTCTCCGGTAGACGATGTCTTCACCTTGTGGGTCGTCGTCGACATCACTGTACGAATCGCACCACAGGTCGGCCTCACTCCCAAAGTCAGAAGCACCAGAGCTTTCCACAATCGGTCGCGGAACGGTGTCGAAGAGATAGACCAAATCGACTGCGTGGTGTGGTATGCCATTTCCAGGGGCTTCCTGGTCGAAAACATATCGCCAGACACCTCGACCGCCACGCTCAAGTTTCATCTTGTTGGCAACGACCTCAGTAGGCCATGCGACACGGGCATCGTTAACGAGCTCGAGGATGTGATCCATAACCTCCTCGTCCGGGGTATGAGTGCAGATGTCGTAAGCCCGAAGGAGGTTATTGGTGAGGGTTAGCGACTGGCATACAGCCTTGATACGCCGGACTGCAGCGGAGGCAGTCCATAGAGAAATTGGAAGCGACCAGAGGTGGGCATCTGAACCACAATCGCCGATGAGGAGAGGTTGGAGGGTAGCGGGTAATGAGAGGGTATAACCGGAAGTGATGTGCCCTGGTTTACTGGAGGGCGATCGGTAGTTAGAGCGGGAACGACTCTTACTTTTCGATGACTCGAACCCAGTAGGTGTCCGTGATACGGTTCGCGAAAGATGTTCAGTCAATAGGTGGTGTTGACGATGTCTTGAGGTCGAGGTATTATCAGCCTGGAATGACTCCTTCCAGTCTGAGCGGAAGAAGAAGCCATCATCGACAGCCCGGGTGGTCGACTGGCCGTATGCAATAGCAGCGAGCTTCTCAGGGTCGATCGCACGAAGCTGGTCGACCGAGGCCAGATGCATGGGGGCGAACATGCGATTCAGGTGCCAACCAGCGCCATTTGGATCTGGGAGGTTGGGGTCGAATACTGCGCTTTGAACGATGGCGCGTTGGAATCGGGGTCGAATCTGGTTGTCACTTGAAAGGAGGTGGCATAGGATGTCACCAGCACCAGAGGAGTTTCCGAAGAGGGTAATGTTATTCGGATCTCCCCCAAATCCGGCAATATTGTTGAATAGCCATTCCATCGCGTTCCTCTGATCACGGAGACCTGAGAATATATGCGCGTCATATCCAGGTCATGTTGCGATTTGAAAAGGATGTGGAGAGTTGGAGGAGAAATGAGAGGGAGACGACAAAATGATCAGCTGATGATGAAAGGTATTCGTCGTGTGCAGACACTGACCATAATTCCCACATCCCTCGTCTCCAGCACGCTTATTGTCCTCGCGAATCATAGCTGAAGCTGCAAATCCGAACAATCCTATCCGGAAGCTAAAGTGAAATATATTGCTGAGTATTTTGCCAAGCAGCAAGAAAAAGGAGGGCACGAACTTGAAGGTGACAACTATCAGGGGTTTACCCATAAGGAGACTTTTACGGACCAGTGGCCCACAATCGTACACCCAACTGGAACCAGACCCTCTATCCCCGCCTCTATTCCGAGGAAAGAGTTGAGCAACGTTCGGGGTTAGACTGACAGAGTGAGCTTACCCATGAACCCAAAGCATGACAGGGACACGAGAATGAGGTGAAAGGCCAGCAGGACATGTAATGTTGAGGTTGAGACACTCGAACTCGTCCTGCACCAGGATTTGTTTTGGTGAGACATCGTCGGTGACTCCGAGAAGAGCCTCCTCGAAGGATTTTGAGTTCCGTGGTTGAGGACATATTGGTCTGCAGAAACAAAGATCATTCGAATGTTAGTGTCTACTACTTCGCAGAGTCACTTCATGTACTACACACCCATAAGTCACGGCATCGACTACCGAGGGATAGACCTTGAGCAATCTAGACTGGCGAAAACGTGCGGGGACGGTCGCATATTTTATGCCTAAATACTGATGTATTGGAGTTTCTTCTGTCGCCAGCGGATGATTTATGCCATAGAACGTCGTTTGTAATGTTGAATGAAACAACTTAGGAGTCGGTAGACCATGCGAGATGTGAACCGTAGGCATTTCTGCAGCTACCAGTAGATATGGTCTCGCCTCGTGTGAATGGTTATGGTGAAAGCCAGGCGGAATGAAGGGAGAAATAGGAACATGCAGGGAGAGACACTTGTACACAGAACAGCATCCCGTCGCATGGCTGTGATCGAGCCAGGCTTGGAGTTCACTCCTCGAAAACTCGACTGGTCTTCCAAGATAGGAAGGTACCCATGGCTTGCACGTGATTCTTCTGATGGCTCTCGGAACTCTGTTCGGGGATTCCCACTGTCAAGAACCCAGTCTTCAGGCCGTATATGCTATCTTGGGACGAGCATTCGCATCGATTTCTCCTACTGGTCGATCAGAGGCGCTGCGCGCAGACATGGGAACCCGCCGTGCGATTATACCCCGTTGTCAACGTGAAAGAAGCAGGGAAATTTTCCAAGCTATACTGTTTTCCTGGAATCAGGTTCAGATCGATTCAATCCATCCAGATTCGGCGAGACGCACCATACCAAAACCCTGCTGATTTGCGAAAGGACTCCAAACCCGAATGAGTTGTATGTTCCGCGACATTGAGAAAGGATCATGGATCCGCCTAGAAATTTCTGGCCTTGGGTCTCCGTCATCATTCTCGTCATCTCTGAACTCATCCGTGCAAAGTCCACTGATCTTTTTGCACTCATGACCTCGGGTCGTTGCCAACCAGAAATGTTGGAGAATTGTGTTTCACTAGTTGAATGTATCTGAAAGCCGGAGCATATCAGTACAAGTATATTCCGATTAAACATCCATCCTGAATTGACCTTGTGTCCTTCATATCGGTTGTGATTGAATTGAATGAAACCTGGGAGTTGACAGCGAATACTTCATCTCGGAAATGGCAGGGAAGATTGCTGTAAACCCAATTAGTAAAAACAGACGGCGAACTTGTTAGCAGCATCTAAGATGCGGCAGCCTGCGGGGATGAGTATCGTCCGCGGGTCACAGTCGAGTAGGAACTGGCTATGCACGTACCGTGTCCAAGAATGTATGCTGGAATGACTTAAAATCGATGGCTCGACAAACAAGGGAGCTATTAAATTGAATAAAGGATCCAAACCGGATCACTTGGAGACGACATGTATATGTGAAGCAGAAGAAACAACCTATACCCTTTCAAGCTGATATGTTCATCCTCCAGTCCCCAATGACACCAACAACATCAAGTACAGTGAACTTCTCCCTATGTGATCCACTGCCCCCACGAAGTGGTGCCCCCAGAAGACCTTCGATATGGTGATGACCTTCAACTCGTCGATCCTCTCAAGGAACGGCCCTCTCCAAGATCGATCCACGCAGCCTTCACGAACTTGCGAACTCGCACGGCCGGCCGGGGTGTCCTGAGCATGCGTACAACATCCGGCGCCCGCTGGAACTAGATGAGGTTGCTCGACCGCGTGTCAAACGCATGTTCAGGTCGATAATCAGCCGCGCAGCAAGTTCCAACCCAGAAATACAGAAATACAAGCCATAGATGTGAACGGCGAGTTATCGATGAGACTATGGGCCGAGGGTGAGTGAGGGAAGGAAAGTAAGGTTCGGTCAAGGAACTGGACTAAGTTTTACTCTGCCCTTCGTATAACCCCACAGAATGTGGTTATCACGATGTTCATTCCGGCGCCATCGTGCCATCCATCGATAAGAGATAACATGCACGTTGCAGGCAGTTGCCGACCATGTAATTGATGGCCAAGGCACTGCCACTCTATGGCGAAGGAGGACTGGACATCTGAGATGGACAAAGGGGTCATCCTGAAGGAAGGATGGAGGTTTCGCCAATTTCGCCAACTAGGAAAGGTACACCGGGTATAAAGTTCCCGAAAAATGCGCCACCTTCAAGTTAGACAGAAAACTACAATTCAGATGCGAACAGAAACGAGCGTGATAAATTGAAATGCAAGCTTGTATGCCAAAATTACAATCCATTGCAGATGTTAATTCCTATTCTCACCAAGTCCCTTCAACCCCTAACTCTGATAACTTTCCGCTTCCCTTTGCCCACATTAGACATGCCGCCTGGAGGTGCACCACCTAATGCATTGGCATCACTGGCATTCATACCGGCCTTGACAGTGTCTAGTAGAACACCAGTCGATATGGCCGGAGAGTATGGAGATACGCGGCTTGTGAGCGGCGGTAGAGGTTCGGGAGGAATGGGCAAGCGACGACCAGAAACCTTCTTGGAATAGGGTTGCGGAGGAGCTGCAGGTGTCTTGGATTTGGTCGCTGCGGGTTGCTTTCCTTTACTACTAGTGGTGGACGCAGGCGTCGGGTTGGGAGTCGCGGCTGCTGTAGCATCAGGAGGAGTTGTGCTGAATGGTGCTTTAGGAACATTTTCCGGCTTGGTCATTTGAACTTGGTAGCAGATCGCTTCAAGGAGCTGCTTCTCTGGAACAAATCAATGTTAGTTACCACCAGGTCACACCGGTGAAGAAACGGGAACAACGAACTGGTCTTGACTATCGGGTTTACTAGCCTGCCATCCTTCTTCCACTGCACGCGCACGCGACCTGGATTGTCCCAATCCCGGGGATGCGATTTGCTCACTTCGTGTAATGTGCCAAGGCCGAGCCTGTTTGCAGCTTCCGCGATGTCCTTACTGAGGGGCCACCATAGACTCTTTGCGCGTTCCACTCTTCGCTGCCCTCGACCGTACGGCCGTTTCGCGTCGAGATAGATAGGGTAAATGCAAGTCCACCTGAAGCGCGCAGGCGATAATAAAACCATATAACATTGAGTGCATGAACGATGTGAATACCGACAAAAGCTCACGATTTATAGGGAGTGATATCGGTGACCGTGTTCTTGGTTTCTGGACGGCTCCCACCACCTACATCAGGGTTGAATTGAGCCTTCCTCGACGGAGGGGACGCAGGACCTGCTGCAGGTTGCGGGTCAAACTCGTCATCAGAGATATAAAGGTCCTGTATCTCTTCTAGGAGTGGCCCCTGCGTGCCGGTGTTTGCAAGAGAATGCGATGGCAAAGGCAGGTCCGTATCATCATCAAATTCTTCGATAATGGCTGCTCGACGAGACATTTCTTCGCCTGAATGTTGTAAACGTTAATAGCTAGAAGATGATCGACGTGTGACCTGTGTAGTTTTGGTCCAACGCTTGGTTGGAACAAACGCCGGAGGTCGAAGAGTCGAGATGGATTCTTGATGATCTGGAATTCCCACGGCCCGACTCTCAAGCTGCTTCATGCGCCTCGCCGGATGAGACCATTCTCTTCCTCAAGGTCTTTTACGACTATCTCGGTGCAAGTACTTTGGTTTTTGTTGAACCTGACCCGTCTAACCGTTTGTCATCAATAGTACATTATTTATCTGGCTGTTCCAGCTTCAGGCATTTGCAACAACAACCAGCAGCCATGATGACCAGAGACCTACACTAGGCAACGGGAAAGGCGCCAACGATACCCACCCAGGCCTCATTTGTGCTCCATTTTCTCCTTGCCTTCCATGCCCGGAAAACGCTGTACGTTAAATTCTGGCATTGCCTAAAGAACCTCCTGCTCATGCCACATAAAGTTACACGAACCCTTCTGCAAACCATTCGGTAACCGAAGATTAATGCACTGCATCAGTGCCAATTCGACCTCCATCCCCCCACCTTCGAAACACGGGATACCTCCAGACCCGCCTGGCCATGGGGAGCCCAAACACCCCGCTTCCCCGCGAATAGACTCAGACCCGGACTTTGACGCTATATTCAAGTCGCAGCACCCAGAAGGGGAGACTCCAGCATGGGAATCGTGTGGACGTATCGTTGAACAGGAGTGCGCAGACTTCCTTGAATTTGTGGCGTGCAACGTGCTATTTGCAGGGATTGCTCTCGTTATTCTGGGCATCCGCTCTCGGAGACTCCATGCACTTCAAGCCAGGCAGCTTGCGGCGAGGATTGGGATGATTAGGAATAATATTGGTTCCAGGAGGTGATTGAAGTACCGGTCGAGACACGAGGTTGTATTTTTAGTCCAGGTAAGGGCGGTTACCTTCTTTCGGAAAGTTCTCTGCAACTCATAGCTGTATGTTTTCAGCACGATATAGCACATGCGCCCAGGATTGTGTGCCCTAATCTGAATTGACAATCATGGTTTCAACGAGTTTGCGTTCATCAAACCTTAAGACATCGTGTTCCCCCAGCCTCAAAGTCCATCTTGTTTCATGACTTGCTGCACCTACCCAGCTATGAGTCATTATCACGGTTTGCATGGAAACATAGACCGATAGACGGCCTCTCACCCTTGCACACAGGGTGTCCGCCAGTTGTCCATAGAATGATGCCGTAAGTGCTCGTTGTTGACGCACAGCCTAATTCACTGGCATTCTTAGCATAGGAAGATGCGGAATCTAAGGCGGGTGCTATGGATATCCTCCTTCGATTCCCGCTTTTCTATCGTAGTAAAATTTCATGACGGTAACAAAGCGGATAAATTGTCCTAACGTCCAACAAGGTCAAAGTGAAGCACAAAGTCCTATAAAGGGAGAAAGCTTCCCGCAACGTCCACCCGCACACAACAGCACCTCGAAATTTGATGCTCGACTTCGATCAATGATCTGAGGCACCACCTCCTCATGGCACGGGACAAAATATGTAAGTTTGGACTTTTGAGTATTTTCTCGATTGACTGACAGCCTTATGATTGTGTTTTCTTCTTGTGAAAACAAGATCTCAAAGAACATTATGCTCAGCCGCGATCAAAATCTACAAGCAACGAATACCGACTGTTGTACTGCTTCATAATAGCTATAGGCTTGCTATGTTCGTGGAATCACCACGTGTTCCATATTCTCCATATTCCTGTAAATGGACCACGGTTTACTTGAGAATCAGCCTGGCCGGCAGGACAACGATCTTCATTGTTCGTTTGGGGGTAGCTTGTGGCCTCCTCTTTTACCCTCACCCTCAACCGACGCCCACAGCCCTCTTTGACCGGGATCAGGCTCCGTGAACCTGAGTGTATAAATAACAACCTTCTTGAGCTTCGGCAGGTCCAACGCCGCCATAAATAACGCTCCTTCTGTTTCTGCCTTCTCCACTCTTCTTCTCCAACCCTTGATCCCTCGTCGACATGAGGCAGACATCCTTCCTTTCCTTGACGGTGCTGCTGGCTGCACTTCCTTTCCCTTCTTTCGCTGCACCTACCTGTGGATTGACTGGACCGAAGAATCAGTCATCTCAAACTACCGCCCACTCTGCCAATGGTAACGGTACTTCGGATGAAGTTGTCGTGGCTGCCTGGTATCCTGGGTGGCTCAGCAACACGCATCCTTCGTCGAGTCTTTCCTGGGATAAGTACACACACATGACCTTCTCCTTTGCGTGAGTTCTCTGTCTGGTTAGAGTCTCAAACCGCTTCTGACTCTGAATCTCTGTAATAGTGTCACTGCCGAGGACGGATCCCTCTCGTTGGACGAGCAAAGCCAGGCAGAACTCCCCCTTTTCGTGCAGAACGCCAAACAACATGTGAGTCTCTCATTGCACTGTTTTGAACACATGCTGAAGATGTTGCCAGGGTGTCAAAGCACTCGTATCCATCGGCGGATGGACTGGCTCCCGATTCTTCTCTACTTCGGTCGCCACCAACGACAATCGGACACAGTTCGTCAAAACCGTTGTCGACTTTGCCACGCAGTGGCAGCTTGATGGCCTTGATTTTGAGTACGTTGACTTACAGATCATCAGTTGAATCATCTTTCTAATCTTACTTTAGCTGGGAGTACCCAGGCGGGAGAGGCATAGGTTGTAATGTTAACTCCGCGGACGACTCTGCCAACTTCTTAGTGTTCCTGCAAGAGCTTCACACTGATTCTCGCGGCAAGGACCTATACCTTTCTGCTGCCACCGGTATTAAACCGTTTATCGGTTCCGATGGACAACCTATGACGAACGTATCAGGTTTCTCTGAAGTCTTGGATCACATTGGTTCGTCCTCGTAGTCAAATACATCAAGACTTTTGCCTGACGGCTTATTACAGCAATCATGAACTACGACCTTGCTGGAGCTTGGTCAGACAATGTTGCAGCCAACGCTCCCCTTGACGATGCATGTGCAGTAAAAGGCGTTGGCGCTGATGCGGGCTCAGCTACTTCTGCTATCAAGGATTGGAGTGCAGCCGGTTTCCCAGCGGAAAAGGTATGGGGCTCAGTCAGCAATGGCTTTTAGCTGATGTTGATTCTTCTTAGCTCGTGCTCGGCGTCGCTGCTTACGGTCACAGCTTTTCCGTTCCCACCTCCAACGCCTTAGATGCCAATGATCAACTCAAGCTGTATGGCGCAGTAGACCACAACAAACAACCGTTTGGTGATGGAGAGACGGAAACTAACACTAAGGGTTCGAGTTCGCCTGTCGTTGCTTCCCCGCTTTGCTGATGACAATCATCTCATAGAGCCGGATGTTTGTGGAAACCCAGTTGGCGTTGGAGGAGTCTTCGACTTTGTCGCCTTGATCAACAATGGTTTCTTGTCTTCTGACGGAAAGGCAGCCTCTGGCATTGAATACCTGTTTGATAACTGTAGCCAAACGGTATGTGTCACCATCTCTTCCTTTTCGCACGTAGCCCTGATACCTTTGCTTCAGCCTTTTGTTTACAATAGAACGAGTCAAGTCATGGTTTCTTATGATGATGCGACCAGTTTCGGTATGTGGCTCCCTCTGCACTTAGGGGCCCATTTTGACATATTTCTCAGCCGCCAAGGGAAAGTTCATCAATGACAATGACTTGAAGGGCTTTGCTATGTGGCATGCAGTTGGAGACTCCAAAGATATCCTCATGGACGCAATCAGCAATGCTATGGGTATCGAGCAAGTGTGCTCATGATGATTGAATGGCCCGTTAAAGCGGGTTAATTATCGAGGCTGGCCTCAATGTACTTATAGTATACTATCTGTTTGGAAGCTTTTGTACTGCGTATACGGTGTACCGTACCTAGAAATGTAGAAAGTGCCACGAACCTTGTTAAGCTTGGCTAAGCAAGCCCCTTCAACGGCGAAACTTGCGCTTTTCCTTGCAAACATGAGCTATTAATAATCTATGGAACATTTGTCAACGCTAGCTCAATCAATGTCATGTCCGCCAGGCCGCAAGCGTCAAGTTGGTTCACACCATCATCACCAAAGACTCAATCATGCCCGGTCCAGGGCGAGGAAGCAGGAAGACAGGTCCCAGACCCGTATCGAGTGCTGTTAAAACGATCGAATCTACGGACCATGAACCCTACGTCGACAAAATCGACTCTCTGTCCTTCAATGAAGCTGGCGCTCTTCTCTGTGTAGTGTACAAAGTACCGGGTACCGTATTGAATTATCTCGATCCTCATGAGTTCTAATGAAGATTCTCAAGATCTTTCAACAAGAAGTGGGCTCAAGAAGGCTCATATAAACTTTGATGTCATTTCTCGCCGTCTCGATAAAGCCACCGCACGATACTCGGACAATCTGAAAATCGTTGGGGGTGTAGCTGCCATATACACTCAAATGACACAAGACTCCCTACTCTGTCGTAAACTGCATGAGAAAGGTAAGCACCGGCATAACATACCAGTCTCCTGAATTCACTTCCCAAGTCTTTCAGGATTCCTGAAGGATATGGACCGGTTGCTGGCCATTGAAGAAACTCGTGTCTTCGCATTGAAAGCATTCATCAAAATAACGTGTTACTCTGCCGAGTTTCGAGGCGATATCATTGAGCGAATCCCTGCCCTCCTAAATCTTCTGGAGAAGTATCCCGATGATCCAGAAATTTGTGAGCCCATCATCGACACATTATGCCACTGTATTATGGCTGTCTATGATGATGGCGCTGGACAAGACGATCACCACCGAGACACCCTCAGACCCACCATTTCCTACCTCGTCAGGCTCGTTACCGACTTTCTGCGCAAGGATTGGGCATCCGCGGATATGGTCATACACGCTTACGAACTCTTGCTCTCATTCTATGGCAAAGTTGACGAGGCAACAACGGAGTCTGAACCCTTCCAGCAATTTCTCGTCGCTGGACTCACAAGCTCAAATTGGATTACCCGATCGGCATGTATGAAAGGCCTCATCCTGATGGTATTCAGTACACCCAAGGAAGATGACCTTCGCTATGGGTCCCCCGAGGAGTTTCTCGACGAAGTAGAAGAATCAGCACCTCATCTCTACGAGATTATGCGTGCATATGGCCTCACAAAGTGCTACAATCAAATGGTGACGGATGCCATGGATGAACTCGAAGAGGCATTGGAAGCCTACGCCCTCGACAACAGCCTATACAGCCTCGGGTTCAAACTGGGACAGCTACTACCTCGCATGAACCGAGTTCACATACTTCGAGCGTTTCATCCCACCACCAAACAGAATGGAGGATGGAGATCTCTGCTTCCGCAATGTGTGGAGGCTATACGATCGAAAGGTGAACCAGCGGAGGCATACATCGCTGATATCCTGGAGGTTGGTTATCTTCTTCTTCAAGGCAAGAACAAGTACGAAGATGCGACAGAAGTCGCAGCGAAGGCAGTCGCTCGAGATGGGTCATCAGCCCACGCCTACTTCTTCTATGCGCTCTTGCATTCTGCCTGTGATTCTGAGACTCTTCAAGCCCACATTAGTGGACTGAGAACCACTAATACCAATCGGCACCTTCAATTTCGTTTAGCTAGGCGGATAATTGTAACAGGTTGTCTAATGGCGACCAAGGTGCTCACCGGCTTTTCGTGTGGGAAACCAGACTGGGACTCTGTTTCAGAAGCTGCCACTCTTCTGCGCATCTCATATACCCATGCCAAGTTCTACCTCGAAAGCAGCGCACCCGATGACCCAGATAGAGGCGCAATGGCCTCTCTCTTCATCATTCTATCATTCCTGACCAAAGGGGATCAATTCAAATCTGATCTGTCTGAATTCGATGTATGTTCACTTGTCCTTATGGCTACCTCATTCTTCACTCGTATACTTCACGTAGGGAGCCCTTAAAATCCAAAAGCTTTCGCGAGAGTTCAGCGAAGAGATGGTGGCTGACTCAAAATATACGGCTCTCAACAAGCTGCCCGACCTGATTTTCAGATTTCATAGAGAAGCAATGGCGAACTACAGCATCTCAATCACCAAATTGGACGAGAAAGACAAAATACCTGATAATTTTGACCCTCCAAAGCAATGGGACGACGACCTGGTCGAATGGAACATTGGCGGGAAACATGTTCATCGGGGTTGCGATGAAGATCACGAGGGAAACAAAAGTGACGACGAGGACCTCTCGCGTCTATATAGATGCGCGAATTGTGAAAATCCCTCAGCTGTGATGCGAAAATGTAACCTTCTATGCTTTCCAATCCAATCAGCGCTGATTATCTACGCTATTTTCCGTCGTCCAGGTTCTCGCTGCTTAAAGACCAGGTATGTTGTGCTGTCTGTCTAGTCGAGTTCGTTTTCAGATAAGGGGATGCCCAGATATTGCGATGCGAAGTGCCAGAAGGCGCACTGGAAAAAGCACAAGAAAGAATGCCTCAACCAAAGGGCCACCTGCTAAACTCGGTTAGGTCATACACAAAGCCGAAGATACCTGGAGTGACAACAGTGGCAATTACTTATATTTCTTCATCTTAGCCCATCTAGTCTCAAGACGCCCATACTTATAGACTACATTTATATCTTCGCTTACCTGGAGAAGTCAAATGCCTATAGCCACCGACGTCCTCTCCGGGCTTTGTCAACGATTCTTGGTCCGGTAAACAATTGCAAGCCGGGGTCCACTGATGATTGTATTCGGCTAGATAGCTTCGGATTTCGGAATTTAACCCTATTTGCAATTTTGCATACAATTGAAGAATTCCATCGACCACGTCCCTTTCCCAGAGGGCAGCTACCGCGAGGATGCCAGGAAGAGCAGGTTCAACTCTTGCCTTACAAGCACGTGACGCGTCAATTCAGGAGCCATTCATTGAAGAACTCAATACGAAGGAATTGTCAGAGACTGCCGGAGCATTGATATGTGCTCTCAAACTTCCAAGTACGCCCACAATTGCCTCCTTTGTTTAATCCGTACTGAATGTCCTTGGTAGCTTTCAATACGGAAAGTGGGCTTAAAAAGGTCTATGCCAATTTCGACGCTATCTCGCGTCGCCTCGACAAGATAGCAGAGAAATATCCTGAGAACCCCAAAGTCTCTGCCGCAGTGGTTGCAGTCTACGCTCGAATGACAATAGACTCTCTGATCGCTCGTAAACTGCACGAAAGAGGTGGGCACACGTTCTATTCCCTTGCACGGCAATCAATCTAAGATTCGTACAGGCTTTATTGGAACTATAGAGCACCTACTGGACATTGACTCCGTTCGACACTTTGCTGTGTTGATGTTTGACATGGCAGTGGTCGACTCTTTGGAGCTTCAAAGTGATGTCATTGCGCGCATCCCCAAGCTGCTTCGCCTCCTGGTCAACTATACAAATGATGCCAAAGAATGGGATCCGGTAATTGATACGCTGTGTCCTCGGTTTATGGCCCCCCAAGAAACTTCCTTCAACGCCCTAAGGATCGTGAAGAAATGCCCCAGCCCATGATCCCATGTATTTTCATGGTTCTTATACGACATCTCCAACAAGACCGGGCCTCATCAGAATCACCTTTACACGTGTATGACTCGCTACTCATGCTATCCCGCGAATTCGAGGAGCTCCTCGGAAACTCGGAGCCTTTCCAGCAAGTGCTTGTTGCCGGCCTAACCTGCTCAAACTGGCTCATCCGAGCTGGATGCGCCAAAGGACTGTTCCGATCGATAGGCCGCACCGAGTCGCCTAACGGGAGGTGCAGACCCAACTTTGTTTCCCTCCACGAATTCCTGTGTAAAGTGGAGGATTCGGAGCTAGACCCGGACCTATGGGATATTATGAATAACCACGGCCTCGATGATTGCTAGATTAATTTGACGATGAAGACCATCGACGAGCTTGATGACGCGCTGAAAGCACATTGGGCTGACAAAGATACATATTAAACTTGCAGAGCTGCTCCCTCGAATGAATGGCAGGATCTTTCGAGAAGAGCTGGCTGACGGCTGGAACAATCCGCCGGAACCAAGTGGCTTAGACGGCGCCGTCAGTCATGGAAACGCAGATCCGAAATGCGATTCCTGGAAAGACATCTTATCGAAGCCATCCGGCCCAAGCGAAGACGCGAGGATGAAGAGTGTGCAGACATTCTTGCGATTGGTTTACTGTTTTTTCAAGGCAATGGCGAAGGTCGAAACAAACAGGTTGCATCACTGGCTACTCAAGCTATTGCACTTAACACTAGTTCAGCCCATCCATATTTCCATTTCACCATTTCGGAAACGGCCCCTCATTGTGTCTTTTAGATGCGGAGTATCTCTGGATATGGATGCATGCGCCACATGTATGGGCTCATGTCCAGGCTGCTCTCTCCTTCAATCGAAACATACGGCTCCGCAATAGCCAAACTCAACTCTCAGAATCCTTCTCAGAGAAATTTCAATCCACCCGAAGAATGGGAGGGGCCGATTGTTATACCTTTCTTTTTCTATGAGGCAGCGGGCGGAGAACAACAGGATTTCTATCGCCGGCAGCTGCATACCTGCTCAAACTGCGGAAATGTTTCATCGGCCATGCGAAAATGTACGTATATATTCATTCTCTCTGTCTGAATAGTCAGGTTGAATCTCGACCTCGTAATTCAGGCTCTCGCTGTGCCAAAACAAGGCGCGTCTGCACGTCTTCTTTTTTTTGCTAATCAGTGAATTGACAACATACGTCAGGTATTGCGACGCCCAGTGCCAAAAATCTCATTGGAAGAGCCACAAGGCAAAATGCCGATCACAAAAAAGCACTTCATAGGTTTGCAACTACGAATACCGCGACTGCAGATTGAGATTCGGAATGTTTGATCCGCCTTCGGGGCTAATTATACAATATATTTTGCAAAGTAACAGATAGCTTTCAGTTCTGTATAATATCTATATAGTACATGTCATCAAGAATCGGTCCATAATATTTTACCCCTCCTAGCGACCGCCGATAAATGTGTGTCTGAGCGTTTCTCATTCACGATCTCGATCTCCCAATCATTCCATTTTACTATCGCCTTTCATCTCTCCTTCGTCAAAGTCGAAATCGTCCCATTCGGCCTCGAAGGATGGCGTTGACGCTACTGAGGAGGCTGAAGGGGAGGATGGTGGGTCCACTGCATCCCAAGAAGCAGTGCTGCTGTACCCTTCAGGAGTTGCAGAGCGGTGTGAGGATGCAGACGAATAGATACTTTCGATATCTGATTCGGGATCTGCAACGTAGGAGTCTGAACGTCGGCGTTGCTGAGGAGGAGGGCTGTCGTCGAGACGCTCGACTTCCTTGCGCTTGCCTTTATCCCTACTAGTTCTAAACGAGCGCCGCGAGGAGTTACTGCTTTCACTTGCGTCAGTGCTATATCCAGATTGAGAATGATCGGAGGGGTATTCGGAAGTGATCCCAGGCTTGGGTGTTGAAGCGCGCAACGTGGCCATGCTTCCCGTCCTCCGCAGCGTTGTGGGAGCAAGATGACTTTCCCAGTTGAGCAGTTCTTCTCGCTCGCGCTGGTGCCGAGCGAAGAGCTCGTCCCAGACGGATCTTGGTGCAGGCTGCGCTCGCCTATCCCGCATCAGCCAGTCTGTATCGAGCAGACCCATGTAGGAAACGTCCATGTATTGCTGTTCGAATTGGCTCCAGAAGGCGCGCCGGCGGGTGCCTTCATGAGAGAACGTCATGGTGGTGAAGAGGCAGATGGCACGGTCCTTGGCTACATGATGGGGGAGAATGGCCTGCACTCTGTGGAGATGGAGCTCATTGAAGGCTCTGTTGAGCAGCATCTCGAGCGCCTGTCGGGAGTAGCCCTTGCCCCGGTGATTTGAATCGATGTAGATTCCAATGTTGGCCTCTCGCAGATGGAGGGGATCTTCATATGCTGTCGGGTTTGCCAAGTACACGAGGCCAATGATTTCATCCATGCACGAAGTGTCGGAGGTAGAGGTATAGGGTGAAGATTCGTAGAAATCACTATTAGCCTTCAAGTTGGCTGCATTCTGTTCTACCTCGAGTGCAGGGTCGATGGTTGCCATTTCAAGGTCTTCGTCTGGATTGCTATTTGCGCCAAACAAATCATTGAATGCATTGTTTTCTCTCTCGGCAGCATGAATGTCGAGCGGGAGGATATTTGGATCGAAATGGACGCTCCCTGGGGGTGTGTGATTCTGAGAAGCGTCTAATAAGCACCAAACTATGTATTTGGTAAGGGAGGGCTTACAGCATGTCGCTCTTGAAAGAACAGAGTCCGAATATCGGAATTGAGAGCAGCCGGCTTTGCTGCTTTGGCTTGTTTCGCGGCTGGTTTCTTCTTCATGATGACAGAGAAAGACGGTGCTTCCTGGGAAAAAGACAAGAGGTCGACGCCTGGAAGCGCTGTATCGACAGTTTGAAGTTGCATCTGTTCAAAGAGCTCATAGAGGTAGTCAATTCTATAATCAAGGTCTTTGAGACCTTCTGACAAGTAGATGCTCTCGTTGCTGGCCATGTTGCGCGGTGCAAGAATGGAGGCGTATATGGGAGTCAGGTATATATACACCAATCAGAGGCCCTTTCGAGGTAGGCGCTCATGCCATGAGTCAGGTCATGGGGCCTCCAGTGACTGCGATATGAGCATAGGCTGTTGAGCGCCTCCATCAAGTTCGTACATCATTCTGGGCAAACCTCCTGCCTCCTCGGACCACATGCGGACCTGCTCTGAGCATGGCTAAGGTGAAGTGTACCAATTAATGTGGAACTGGAGTGCGGAGTGAAGGCGTCAACTGAGGGCCAAGGGTGTGTTCGCAGTAAATTTTCAAGTAGACCAAATTCTTATCCCGGAAGTCAAGATAGAGTATGAATTCGTGTAGTCGCATCAAAGAACATTCAATTGGCGCACGGTGAATCCAAGTTCGCGAAAGGAAGGTGATCAATGTTCGGCTGCCTGTCGGAAATGTTGGCTCTGATTAGCCGAGATCAAACCTTAAGAGAAATCCACTGTACATTACATACGGCAATCTCCGCAAGCTCTCACGGTAGGAGCAACGACAGAATCTCGACGCAAGGTATCAAGCTCATCGTCGCCCTCGCCGCCAACAAAATGGTCAACATTCCCAAGTGAGTTTTCGCAGCAATACGTTGCACCATTTAGCTGAATTTGCTGCCTAGGACACGCCGGACTTGTGAGTTGCAAAGAGGTATCAAGATTGTTCAAATTCTGAAGATTGATCTTTCTCAGACTGCAAGGGCAAGACCTGCAAGAAGCACACGTACGCGGATTCACAACGAAAGGTCGACGGAGGAGCTCACAAAATCATATTTGCAGACCTCACAAGGTGACTCAGTACAAGAAGGGCAAAGATTCCCTATTCGCTCAGGGAAAGCGTCGTTACGACCGAAAGCAGTCAGGATATGGTGGTCAGACTAAGCCCGTCTTCCACAAGAAGGTTCAGTTCTCCAGACGGGTTGACTATGATTGATAATTCTGACGCGCATCCCATTCACAGGCCAAGACAACAAAGAAGGTTGTGTTAAGGCTGGAGTGCACGGTCTGCAAGTACAAGATGCAACTTTCTCTCAAGCGATGCAAGCAGTACGTTCTTATCTCCCTAGTCATCCCCGGCGTCTCAACTAACCGATTGTTCAGCTTCGAACTTGGTGGTGAAAAGAAGACCAAGGGTGCTGCTCTCACTTTCGTATGTTCATCGCCGTTATCATCGTCGCTCCTTCCTAAACCCATCCCTTTTCTAGTAAACGCATCGTGTATTTCCCTCCCTGTTTTACTTTGCACATTCTGTACTGCCCACACCAAAATATGATATGCAGTTCATATGCACATACCTTCCATGACACATTTTCTGGTCAAAAGGCGACATATTCATTAAGAATAATACAGTGCGCTGGTGAAATCTAATAGATGTTGGAAGTCTTATATCGCGGGACATGCAGGATACATGATCGATCGTCTCCTACTGAAGTTCCGCTTCCCCATCGGCGACTTCCTCCTCGTTGGCCATTACTAGCTTTTTGAGGGCGTCGATCTCAGGTTCTGGTTTGAACACAGACGACTGGGTAAATTTCTCCGCGCATGCGTTCCTGAACTCTTCTAGACGCGGAGCTTTGATACTCTTGAGGAACGATACAGTCGATAAGGCAGTCTTTCAAATCGATTTAGTTAGGCAGGTTGTAATGAGAAAATGACTACGCTTACATCCAAATCCAATGTCGTGGCATTGTCGAATGACGTGAAAATGGTGGATTCAACCTCCTGCAGTGGTGTTTGAAGCAACTGCGAAACCTTGGCCACAGCAAGAATGGCTGAAGCAGAATTGGAATGTTTTTGCAGGTATTGAGAGTTGAAGGTTTCGAGGCCAACCTCTTCAGGGAAGAGCTCGGCTCGTGCTTCTGAGAGAGCTGGTCCGATCGGCGCTGGTGGTTCTTGGGGTAGTGCAGATACTGAGATGATCATAGATATGAGTGCTTGAAAGACGAAGGGTGCAACGGGAAACATACTCGTCTTCTGGAAATGCACTAGTCGGACGTGCAGTTCAGGATAGTCAGCATCGATAGAACGAGCTCTACCCAAGGCCCGTGCTGCTTGCAATAGCTTTCCTGTCGAGTGCAGAACAATCAGATACATCTTTCTCGGTACGAAAAAATAGTGATCGAACTTCTTCGTACTGCGACATCATAGACGGCTATCCATACATTTATATTCTCGCCAGCAAGGTCAGGCAATTGTGCAAGAAGCTTAGCAGCTTGTTCCATAGGATCTGATACGCCCAGGAGCTTGATGCCATCGGGGTCTTCGTCTTTTGGTGATGGAGCCTCAAGTCCCTTGTCCTCGTTGGCTGTCTGGGCGGAACCTTAAATGAAGTCAGTTTGGGCGCCAGCATTTACAGGCTAGAACGGATGCGCACCCTTCTTGGTGTCTTCCTGAGCTTTCTCCTTCTGTGCGGCCTTCTTAGCCTTCTTCTTTGCCTTCTTTTCGGCGTCACTGAGAGGACCTGGGAGTTCGGTGAGAGATTGCTAAAATCCACGGGCTGGGAACTTGCCTGTAGAAGTTATTGCGGTCACTATCGAGGGATCATCGTGTACTGCGACGTATATCTGGAAAAGATATCAATGGAATGCCGGAAGAGATAACAATGTCGAAATACCCGGGATGCCTCGAGAGCGGTCTTGACGTAAGCTGGATGTGAGCGAAGCTTGTCTTCCCATTTTAGCATGCTGGATGATAGAGGTTAGCCTATAGTCGTTGCTTTGCGTCGAAGTGGCTGCCAACTTTAGATAAGAGTTGATGGTAAACTTCCGCAGATTGTACCCATGGAAGTCGTATTGATCATCTTCGATCTCTCCAAAGACCTAGAAATTGGGATCTTCAGCCAAATGGTCCCGCTAGGATACTCGTGAAATCTACCTTAGAAATAGCGAGGTACTTCTTCAATGCCAAGTTAGGCTTTCCGTTCCTGTTGTGAGCATCTGCCTCCTCGACCAGGTAGAGAAGTGACTGCATGTCTTCTAAGTCCTGACCAGGACTGACCGCATCTTTCTAGGGGCCGCCGTGTGAGTCCGTGGCGCCTCTTTGAAGTTGCCAGCAATTCGCACCTTGGTGAAGAGACCTAGAACCACACTTGCTTCCGAAATGAAGCCAGCTCTCAAAAGGTATTTTCCGCACTTCGTGTTGAGGAATCTATCCTGCCCATCGAGCAGCCGCGCATCATTCACAGACTGTACCGCAAGGTATGGATCACCGGCCCGCTTGTATATCCTGCCTTTGCATGTGTACAGTTCTGGCAGGGTAGGTGTATGCTCGATGGCAGTGTTCACCATCTCAAAAGCTTTAGTGACCTGGCGGAGGAACGAATAATGCTGGGCTAGGAAATAAAGCGTCCAGACATAGACGGTGGGATCTGAGTCGTTTTCGGAGGTGGGAACTGCTTCTGTAGCATATTCCGCGCGAGCCGCTTCCACGATTTCTTCGATGATTTGGCGCTTACTGTCGTCCTCGTAGAGGCCTTTGACATCAACGAAGAGCGATGGGATGCCTTTCTTCAGACCGGTGAGGAGGTAAGGCTTTACGAGGTCACGGAACTCGTCTCCCGAAGCTATTGAGAGTGCCAGTCGGCGGGGTGTTGATGATTTTGGCATTTGCTCCATGAAGTTGCGTAGGATGGGGAGAGCATTGGGTGAATCTGTTACTTCGGCGTGAGTTAAATAAACGTCGATTATTCTCAACAATCCAACCTATTGTAATGCCTCTGTTGGCCAGGAAACCCTTGTAGTATTCATAACTATCGGAATTGTATTCCAATAGCGCCTGCCAGGCTGTTTCTGCGTCATCCGATTTCAGTGTTGTCAGTAGCCGAGCTAGAAGTATTGTCCCGTTAATAAGTGTGAATAGAATTGAATCAATAGTCATACCGCGAACTTCCATAGCTGCTAGTCGATCCACGATAGCGCGAGATTTTGAGTTGTTGTCCAGAAGCGCCAATGCCTCCGAGTTTTCACCCATTTCCTCCAGAAGCCGGATGTGATATAGTAGGGTCTCTGATTGCTCAACATCGTGATCAGGGACATTCTGTGCGGCATTTTCAGTTGGTGTTGGGATGGCTGAATGGAGGGCCTACCTTCAGCATACTCTCATAGTGGTCTAGGGTCTTCTTTGCTTCGGGCAGGTTGCCATTGAGATGATATGCAACAGCAAGAGCAACCCAATGTTGCCTCAAAGTGGGTCGAAGTTTGAGAATTGTATGTCGGGTTTCTACCAGGGAATCAAATAACCGGAGTTGGGTTTGCAGATGGGCCGCATCCCGGAGGATGTTCATGTTCTCCTGAGACTATTTTGAGATTCGTTGCAGACAAACCAATGTCCAATTTACCTTGTCAAACCGTAGTGCCTGCGTATAAGACTTCAAGGCTTCCTCGTAGTTTTTCTCCCCCTTCTGGATGAGACCGAAGACATGCCAACAGATATGTGATGTCAGATCGAGCCGGACACCCTTCTTCACTTGATCCAATCCTTCGTCTCTTCGGCCCATATGCGTCAGAACGAGTCCCTTCATACATATCGTTTCTGTCCACCAAGTAGCTGTCAGTAGAATGAATTTAGCAAAACCACATGGCATACCTCCATGTTCAGGAAATTTCTTGAGGATCTGATCAGCTGTTTTTAAACCCTTTTTGAGCTGCCGCGTTTCGTACAGGGTCAATAGTTCCTTGAATAGACCAGCCTCCTTGGATGGCAGGTGCCTTTTCGCGGGGGTAGGAAGCACTTTTGACATCGGGGACGGCGATGATCGCGACCAGAAACGAAATATTGAAGGTGTAGGGAGGTCAATAATGCCAAACAACGCGTCTGTCCTTCCAGCCATCGCCAACGCCTGTATTTTGGAGAGGCTTGAACGTATTTTGCATACCCGGAAAGACGTGGGTCATAGACCACAAAAGGCATACATTGGGCATACATATACCTTTGGGGACCTTGCAATATATCCAGCGGTGTATTATATAGAAAATGAAGCTGGAATTCAACTGGAATTGCTTATACGATATCAAAGGCCGTATCGAGATGGCTACTTAGCAACATACGACAAAGCTTTTAGTCTCTAGTTTCTGAGTTTTTGAGAATCTTTGAGTGTGGCATATGGTGTCCTGCCCAGCAACAACTTCGTTGATCGAGGAAAGAACAAGGCCAAACAACGCGTGCGCCTTGGTCATCCCCCATTCTGAACGCGCGACCACCCATCTCCTCCTCGGTCCCTCCTCGCGTTCTCCGTCGCAATGCCCGCCCAAACCCGACAGAGCGGCGCAGCGTCACCTTCCAAGAAGAAGAAGCTTGCCTTCAACGAAAAGCTCGTTGGCAAGGGACTATCCACCGATGCGTTACTGAAGAAACTGAAGGCCCTGCATACCGAGCTAGCAGTCCTCGACCAAGATAGCATTTCCCCCAATTCTCTTGGAAATGTTCGAAAAGACCTCGTCAACACCTCAATACTGCTTCATAAGGACCGCGGAGTCAAGGCATATGCCGCCTGTTGCCTGGCAGATATTCTCCGACTGTACGCACCAGATGCACCATATACCCAACCCGAACTTCGCGACATCTTCCAATTCTTCTTCCGACAACTCATTAATGGGCTTAAAGGCACAGATTCCTCGTATTATAACGAGTATTACCATCTCCTGGAGTCTTTGGCGGAGGTCAAGAGCGTCGTCTTGGTATGCGATCTACCAAACGCAGAGGAGCTCACAGCGGAAATATTCCGCGACTTTTTCAACCTCGTTCGACGAGATCTGCCCACAAAACTGGAACTCTTTCTAGCACAGATCTTGGGTGCCATTATTGAGGAGTCTCAGGTCATTCCAGGGGAGGTTGTGGAGACATTGTTGTCACAGTTTGTGGATAACAATACGGTACGTTTCCACGCGCTAACCCGCGTTTTTCTTGTCAAATCCACCTTTAATACTCACAATAATATTTTCTATAACAGAAAATTGAGCAGGCCGGTCTCCGGCTCGCTACTGAAGTGTGCAATACTGCCTCCGACAAGCTCCAGCGCTACGTTTCGCAATACTTCACGGATGTCATAGTCTCGAATTCGCGTTCGGGAGAGGAAGAAGACTTTACCGAGATCAAGAATGCCCACCTTCTCATCAAGCGCCTTCACCATTCATGTCCCGGACTTCTATCCAGCGTAATTCCCCAACTCGAAGAAGAAATGAGGGTGGAAGAGGCGGATTTGAGGATTATTGCTGTTCAAACTCTCGGGGAGATGTTCGCGGATAAGGGAGGCAACGATTTGGTGAAGAAGTACCCGAACACTTGGAGTATCTGGTTACAGAGGAAGGTGGACAAATCGACGGCTGTGAGGCTGAAATTCGTGGAAGCTATCAAGGACTTGTTTGTCAACCTCTTCGAGCAAAGGGAAGCTATTGAAGGTACGGTATATGCTCTATTTCCATTGAGTGATCTGACATTGCCTCGGTAGATGCTTTGAAATCAAAGATTCTGGATCCGGATGAGAAGGTCCGAGCGGCGGCATGCAGAATCTTCGGGCAGCTGGACTATGAGACTGCATTACATCATGTATCGGAAGACTTATTGACGAGTGTCGGTGAAAGAGCGGGAGATAAGAAGGCCGGTCTTTTGCACGCTGCTCGATGACTGTAGACTGAGAAGCCTACCTCTCTTTAGCAATCCGTCAGGGTAGAGGCCTTGACGAGCCTTGGGAAGCTATATAGCTCCGCTTATCAAGAAATGTATGAATCCCATTTTTGCCTCCTTGAGTAATACTAATAGTCTTCTTCAGTGAGAGCGGTGAACCACTAGCAATCAAGAAGTTTGCATGGATTCCAAAGGAATTACTGCTCAAGGCAAATCTTGGCACGGAAATCCTGTATGGTGCATCCGTTGCATTGAACGTGGGCGAGTCGCTAACCCTTGGTCGATCTAGAGCTGTCGTCGAAAAGACGGTCATGGAATACATTCTTCCTCTCCCATCAAATTCTACGCCATCTACCTCGAAAGGTGCTGGCGAAGTCGATGAGGTTGCTTGGACGGATCGGCTCCTGCTCACTATGAAGTACCTTAGCGAACCAGCGATGAAGGTACTGTTTACGCTTTCAAGCCTGCGAAATAAGTAGGTACCCGATGACGAACAAGGGTGCAATAACTGACCGCGTCCGTTCATTCTAGTCGACCAAGCGTGTATGATCACCTGCTGGACGCTTGCGTTCAAAACAACGTACGTCTGCGTTCCATTACCTGAAGATTCCCTGGTATGAACTGCGTTATTATAGGGTGGTATCATCGATGAGAACGAAGAAGCTATAACAAAGCGCTTAGATACTTTCATCAAGTACGCATCTGGTATGTGAACCTCTCAGGTCTTGACTTCCCGATTTTCTGATTCCTCGACAGGCAATTTCCCAGACTCATTGAAAGCAGTCGAAGATTTCCGTGCTTTCGCAAAACTGAACGAGGGCCGGTTATACAAGCTGTTGAAGACCTGCATGGATCCTCAAACTGACATTAAAGCGTTAATCAAAGCAACCGTTCGTTATTAATTCATTCCCTACATATCTGAGACTGACGCGCAAGGCGTACAGAACGAGTTCCAGAAACGTGTAGACCAGCAAGCTTCTGCGCAGTCTACTACCCTCAGCATACTACTTCGCCGCTCAAGTCTCCGTCTCATCAACCAGTCGTGTGTGCCGACTTTGTTAAAGCGGTTGCAGAAAGGCAAAGCTCCCGGATCTTTCACATGTACAGTATACTAATTTGCATCTTAAAACAGGCACAGGGGTATCTGCTAAAAACTCAAAAATACTCCTTCAATTCATCTCCAAACACCAACCTGCTTTATATCAGTCACATATCCCCGAATTAACCAAAACTATTGCTCAACAAGAAGACAAGAACTCAAACACGATCGAGGTGTGCCTGCAAGCACTTGCGGCCGTGCTGCTGTGGGACACTGAGAAGGACAAGAAGTTAATATCGGGGATGGACAAGTGAGGCGACACACCATTGGGCCCAGCTATAGAATGCTGATATTGCTGCAGGCGTACTCTGGAGCGCGTGGCTCGGTTCGCAACAAGCGATAACTGGAGACATGCAAAATTCGCTTCACGAATACTAGCAGCTGTGGGGAAGGAGGATCCAGATGTTTGTAACTCCATAATCGAGGTCGGTTGTTCTCAAATGACCCCACTAGGCGCAGTAGTTGATGCTCCTCTTTAGACGGTATCCGAAAACCTTGCCGAAGTGTCGGATGACCATTTGGCAGCACATGTTGCTGTTCTCGTTCAACTCGCTCGGTATGCTCCAGAAGCATTTGAGAGCAAGAGTCAAGATATCATCAACTTTCTGCTCAAGAAGATTGTCATGGTGCCAATACCTCCCGATCCGGTACGAGCTAGGTTCACCACGCCCCGGATGTCGTTAAACCTAACTTTCACATGCATAGAACGATATGGAGGACGAAGAAGAATGGGTGGCGGATGAGGACGTGACTCCAAGGCTAAGAGCCAAGGTCTTTTGCCTGAAAGTCTGCCGGAACCGATGTTTGGCGCAAGCAAAGTCGAAAGTTGGTCTGGAGATAACAAAGCCTGTCCTGAAGTTGTATGCGTCTCTGCTGGAACATAATGGAGGACTGAGTGGAGATGAAACTGAAGAGTCAGTTTGTTCAGCTTTCATATAGCGAATACTACTTACCTCGTCGTTCGCAGCCCAAAGGTGAAATCGAGAATGCGTCTCCAGGCAGCGGTCTCTCTGCTGCACCTGTCAACTGTGGGACAATATGCAGATGCCATGAACCCTAAGTTCCTCAGGCTAGCAGTCACTACGCAGGTGGGTCATAATGTTCTTTGCCATGTAATTCTCGCCTAAAACTTTCGCCAGGACTCTTGTTACGATGTTCGGATAACGTTCATCTCCAAATTCGTCAACCTGGCAGTACCTCGAAAGTTGCCTCCAAGATATAACATCATATCCTTCTTGACAGCGCACGATCCCGAGGCCGATGTTAAATCAAAGGCAGGTCTTGACGACTCTTGTCTCATCAACCATACTAACTATATCTAATCGAATCTAGGCTTCTTCGTATATCCTAGGCGCATCAAGAAAAATGGCACCAAGTATGTCTCCCTTCACCTCATTACTATTGATCGCCCATTGAGACACCACAGACCTTCGTACAGAACATTGGGAGCTCATCTTCTTCCGCCTGATACATCTTCTTGCACATCATCCTGATTACAACAAAGCTCATGAAGACCTCATGGATATAGCCAAGTCAGTCAAATGTCAACCTTCTCAAACAAGCCCTATTGATTACTTATCCTTGAGCAGGTATATCCAGTTCTACGTCGAACATATCGCCACTTCAGAGAATGTATCTTTGTTATATAATTTGGCGCAGAAAGGGAAACAAGCAAGAGATGCAGAGTCACATACGCACACAGAGGTTAGTCAACCTGCCAATAAGTCAGGCTCTTCACAAGCTTACAAGTATGCCAGAATCTCTACGTTGTCTCTGAGCTTGCGCAGGAGCTGATCAAGGCGTACGCGAAACAGAAGTCTTGGACAATCCCAAGCTATCCCGGCAAAGTGCGACTACCATCCGACCTACTTCGACCGTTGCCGAACGCGGAGGCAGCCAAAGAGGTTTGTGTGATCCATTGAAACCCACGACATTACTCAAGTCTTTTCGCTGCAGATCATGAAAACGCAGTACCTTCCTGAAGAGACCAGAACTTGGGCTGCCGAGCTATTCAAATCATCCAGGCAACCAGCAGCACCAAAGGTATGGTTGAATGCGTCTCATCAAGATTGTAGTCGCTGAAGGGCAACTAGGAAAAGAAGGAACGGAAGGTGCCGACAAAACGAAAAGCGTCGGTTTCGGTTTCAAGAGCCAATGGCAGTGCTAAGTATGTACCATAGCCCTAGTTGCCAGAAAAGTTTTATTGAACCTTACACCACAGGCGAAGTCGTGCTAAGAAGGACCGATGGAACTCGGATGATGAATCGGAAGACGAGGCAGCATCGGCATTCGATAGTGGCGAGGAGGTCGAAGCAGCTCCGACCTCAGCTCCAAAGGCTGCTTCTGAGCATGGCGATGATGATGCAGATGATGCTGGGGAAGAAAGACTCGGACGGGGAGCTCGAACAAGGGCGAAGGTATGAGAATGTACGCTAGTCAGACGTGCCCTCGACTAAAACATGGACTATCTAGGCACGGAGTCGACGCACAAGGGCATCTGCCAAGGAAGTAAGCGATGATGCTATGGAGGAGTGACAATAACTAGTCATTTGCTGCCCGTTATGTTTGGAAGTTTACTAATTGCTGATCTGTAATTTATGCTGATTGTAAAGTAACTCGTGCTATTATTTCAACTTGCTCTCGTTTTCTACTTCTCTTTGCTGTTATTATCCACGAAGCTGTGACTTGTGTACTTCTTAGAAAGCTTTTTACCCTTAGATCAGAGATGACTTTGCTTTACTACAATGAACGATAACGTTTTCTATTATGGTAACTAGGGATATACTATGCTATGGTATGATTACGAGCCAGCTTTGTTACGACTATATACTAAAATCTCTTTCATACAACCTTCGACTCGAAGCTTCAGTGATGGTACTCATGCTTGTCATCCCCATGCTTCTGGTGATTATATCCTCCATCATGGTGGTCTTTAGGATCTTTCTCGGCATGATGCTTGTAGTAGTGATCGCTATGCCCATGTTTCCCGTGGTGCTTATGACCGTCGTGGTTCTTCTTCCCGTAGATGTTATAGTGCTCGCCGTACCCATCATCTTCATAACCATGGCGGTCACCTTCATGACCATGGTCGTAGCGATCTCCGTGATCGTTATGGTCATGGTCGCCCCTCTTCCCGTGCTTAGCACTGTGTGGGTAAGGCTTGTAGTGAGGGAGAGGGGCGAGGTTGGCTCCGGTAGGATGATTCTCGCGATGAGGATCGAACAGTCCCCGGTTATGATGGCCATGATGATGATGAAGAGGGTGATAGGAGTGACCATAGTGGCCATGGTGCCCATTGTAGCGACCGTGACCGTGTTCATGGTGTCCATCGCGATACATTCTGGACTGGAAGGTATGTTAGCCACCGGCCATTTGAGTATGCAGATGGGAGCTCGCCTCCAGGTTTTCAACGGAAGCCGATGCAGATGGCGTCGCGGAAGCAAACCCAGCCAGAGCAATGATCAGCAAACTGGCGAAGGTGTTATAGATCATAGTAGAGATAATGTATAAATTATAGGAGAATAGCTTCGGTGATACTAGTAGGTGGTTAAGATAGGTGTGGTTGTAGGAATCGACGTCAGCCTTTTTTATACATGTCCCGCATTAGGGGACTCTATTTCGGGAACGATCAGTCCAGCTCTTGACAGGGGACCTCCTACGTATGACCCATACATTGGAGATTGAAGTTAAGGGGTTTACAAGAGTTGTAAGTGAGGATAAACACTATCATGAGGTCGCAGTGAATTGTGGCGCATTTGAGGGTTTCATAACAGGTGATACCTGTGATTGATGTGGTACTCGATTCGAGAGGAAATATACGAGATCAAGGTATTAATTTGTACTTCGGTTCTACTAGAATCGTGTAATATGATGTTATTTGAAATACAGGAGATTTCCGATTATTTTCGGCCCGCTCGCCTCAAGCACCTGTTCTGCCGGCAGCCTTAACACTCTCCTTGTTGAGGAGTTCTGGGAGCTTCTTGCTTGAGCTTTCTTCCCTCGGTCGTGGCAAGAAACCAGCTGCAACAAGCCAAGCGAGGTATAATCCCATCAGAGCCTCATCTACGGTAGTCTTGGTTTCCTCCTCCTTCCCCGTAGCCCTCCTCACCAGCTCTCTGGTGTTGGTATCGTCCAAAGATGGAGCCTTGGTGCTTGTTGGAAGGTCGTCTAATACAAAGTGGAGAAGGGGGAATAATGCGTTATCTTGGGATTCCATGACGTGTTGCTCAAGCTTTCCTCGCCAGACGATATATTCGCACGAGGAGGTACCGAAGCCGTAGGGAGCGATGGCCGATAGGAGACCGTTGAAGGTGGGCAGAGGGTTGGCAGTAACGTGCAAGACTGGTAAGGGTGCGGGAGTCGGTGAAGGGAGAGGAGAAACGGCTGCAAGGGCCGTGCACTTCGCTACATGGTCGACCGGAACCATGTTGATGGTATTGTTCATGTCGGGCACCAGTCCAAGTTGGATGCAACCCTTGACGAGGCGCCAAATGAAATCATCCGTATTGGTGACTGCAGAATGAACCCAAAATCAGAAAACACATCCTTTTGAGAGGTAGGAAGAAACTTACCTGCACTCTTAGAATCGCCAACTACGTAGCCTGGCCTGACGATGTGCCCTTTCAACCCCCTCCTTCCTGCCTCGAAGAGGAGCTTTTCACTGACCCACTTCGACTGACCATAGCCTGTCTTCAAAGCGGCCCTAGCGCCTTCTAGATCGTCATCCTCGGGAACACCTGCACCTAAAGATTCTGAAAGCTGAACATAATGATCCGTGTCGACAGCAGACGTCGACGAAACAAACACAAGGCTCTTGGGCTTGCCAGTAGAGCAGAGGTTGATGGCGGTAAGAGTGGAAAGGACATTGGCAGAGCGAAGCTTTTCGTAGGGGTACACCCAGTGAACCTGCCATAGCGATAAGCACGTATTCCATCGTAGTATTGGCAGTTGGATCGCATACCAAAGCTCCATTGTGTACAATGACGTCCGATTCCTCCGCAATACTCCTCCACTCTGCATCCTCCAAACCAAAGTTATCCTTGGCTAGGTCACCCACAACCACACCTACCCTACCCTCAGCCTCCCACTCTGTCCTCCAGACACCTCTATCTTGGCTTCCGCTCTTCAGCCTCTCCAAGCCCTTCTCCTTATTCTCTCCACGAACAAGGCAGACAACCTTGGCGACTTGGGAGTGCCTGTTTTCAAGCAAATCGTACAGGACGAAAGCTCCAAGGAATCCAGTCGCACCGGTGAGGAAGATAGTGAGTGGCTTCCCGTTGGATGCAAGGGGTGCGGGCGACGAGTAGGAATCTGCCAATGTTGTGATCAACACGTCGTAGTCGTCGCCATATTTCACTGCCTCGGCCGTCTTGTCTTTTTCTGCACCCTTTCCTTCCTTAGCGGGGTCGCTAGCGTCAATGTCTAGTTCAAGTTCTCCTAGTTCTCCGCGTCGAGCAGCTTCGACTCGTTTAACCATGCCTCGGACGGTTGTCCCTTCTCCGTTATCGGCATCGGTGTCAAAGACCATTCCAAGTGGTACGTCCACAATGAATACCTTGCGGATTTCAAACACCAGTCGAGTGGCAAGAATGGAATGTCCTCCAAGGTCGAAGAACGATTCGTCAAGGGGGATGTTAGAGGGTGAGGGCGGGGGATGCGGGAGTAATGAATGCCAGATCTTCTGCATAATGATTGTAGATGGGGACAGAGGTTGAGAAGAAGAGGTGACGGTGCCAGCGGGTGTTTTGGCATCGAGGGAAGACAAGATCTTCGATAGCTGGGCTGTATCAGGGAAGGGCAATGCAGGCTTGTCGATCTTTCCGTTTGGATTTAGGGGCATTCTCTTGAGTGGAACGAAAACTACGACCAACAATGTCAACTTCAATTCAAGGGCGGAAGAAAAATGAACAACACGTACTTGTTGGAACGCTGTACGTTGGCAATTTCTTCTTGAGGTATTCCCTGATATCCTTGATCAATCTCCTATATCTCTTCATTCCCCTTGCAGCCTCTCGTTCCTTAACCTTGCTTGCAGCCTCTTTTTCCTCCTCGTCCTCTGCACCAGACCTAACAGCCTCGCTGACCCAGCCGCTCTCTGTGACACCAAATTCTTTCTGAGCGGAATCTAAGTCATCCTTGGGCACAAAGTAAGAGATGAGAATCTTCTCTTCATCCTTGTCTCTGCGTACAAGGGTGACGTTTTCACGAACGCCCCAATGTTGACCAAGCCAGGTATCAATCTCGCCGAGTTCAATACGGAAGCCACGGATTTTGACCTGGATGAAAGCATAAGTTCAGCCATGGATAACGAGGATGGGTGAAAGGATATAAACCTGGTCATCAGCCCTTCCCGTGCACTCAACACTTCCATCAGGCATATACCTGCCCAAATCTCCACTCTTATACATCCTGTCCCTGACACCCAACCAGAACTCCTTCTCCACTCCTCCTCCTTCTACAATAGCATCCCTGTACACAGGATTCTTCTCCTTCCCCTCCACACCAAACCAGTTATTGATGAACTTCTCCTGTGTAGCGCTCAGGTCCAGATACCCTTCAGCCAAACCACCACTCCTGACATATATCTCGCCCACCTCTCCGACTGCGCAACGGACCTTGCGGTCTTGTCGATTGACAACCACAAGCTGAACATCCCTCATCCCGCGACCAGCTGGGATGACTTCTTTGAGGAGCTTAAGATCAAGCTCGTTCTCAGGAGAGTGCGGGTCATTCGAGGGGAGTGTAGAAGGGGAGAGAAGCCCCGATTCAAGTGCCAGGGTTGCTTTGGAGGCAGGAGCGATGGCGTAGTAAGATACAGCGCGTTGGGTTTCTGTAGTTCCGTACATGTTGATAATACGGACGTTGGGGGCGAGTGACTGAAGTCGGAGGCAGTCGCGCTTAGTGAGCAGGTCACCGACGAAGAAGGCATTTCTTAGAGAGGGGACTTGAGTGAGTTGACCCCCATGCGTTGCAGAGGCGGAGAGGAGTTGACCCATAGCAGGAGTCAAGTGAGTCACAGTAATCTCTGAGCCCGCCATCCATCTTGCCAGCTTTCCAGGAGTGGAGATAGATTCTGAAGTTGGGACGTGCAGCTGAGCGCCAAAGAATAGTGGAGTGAACACTGAGAGACGCACATAGTCAGCCTTTTGAGATAGTACACCTGAAAAAGGTGCTTACTGTCTCGCTGAACAGGATCATGTGCAATCCCGCTCAACATGGTAAACTTGGCACCGTCTCCTAGTCCAAACCTCTCCCCCATCCACGGGAAGAAATGGGTCAAGCTGTAGTGTCTCCCCTTAACGCCCTTCGGTATACCCGTCGACCCGCTGGTGAAGCTCAATGTCGCAGGCGAGTCGGGTCCCAAAACCACTCCAGGATCCTGGTCGCCAAGATCCTTCTCTACTATCAAAACATCCTCAGAGGAGTCAGGCAGAGAACCGCCATAAATGGTCCCATCCGGCTTGATTTCAACAGCGGGTACTTCGACGCGGATTTGAAGTTCATTTGTGACAAACTCGCGGACGGGAGGGAGGATTCGTCCCGCACCCTTGAGAACAACCAAGGCACGAGGTTGGGCCACACGGAGATAAACTTGTTGACGCGAAGGTGGGTAAGCGGGGTCTGAGAAAAAGAAAAAGAGGATTAGATCGGTTACGACAATGGCAAGCGACGAGAAGGGAAGACTGACCGATAACAGAGAAGATCGCTCCAACCTTCAGGACTGCCATAACTGCAACGACAAGCTCGACACTCCTGTATGCGTAGATCATGACGACCTCTCCCCTTTGAACGCCTCCCTTCAACAAATGGTGGGCAAGGACATTGGATGCGTTGAGGATGGCGCGATAGTTGAAGGTGACTCTCTGTTCCTCCTCATCTATCCTTCCACTCTGGTTGACCAGGCTCTGAACGACGCATACACGATCGGGATGAGCGCGTGCATTGCGAGAGAATATGTCGGTGATCGCTCCTCTCCACCCACACCAGTCTAGATCTCCAGTCGGGTCTGGGAGAACAGCACGTTGAGAAGGTGTTAGGAGTGGGACACTTCCAATCGGGGACAAAGGGTCTGAGGAAACGCGTCGCAAGAGAGTTGATAGTTGGTCGATAATGAATCGAATACGCGAGCCTGTGAATAGTAGAGAGTTGTACACCAGTCTCAGCGATATCTGTGGTGCGAGTGAAGATCTGCTGGACGGGATAGGCGTCTTAGTTCCGTCTACCACACCTGGAGATGGCCTTGTAACAAAAATCGTGAGATCTGTGGTTAGGTTGGTGGATCGAATGAAGGAGTCCTGCAGGGGTTGAGTTATATCCGTCTCGTCAAAGAAACGGACTCTGAAGATTGGGGCAGTGTCCTGTGGTTCCTTCCCTTCGTTCAACTTCTTCACAAGGAGGTCGTAAGGAATCAAATCGTCCTCTGCCTCTCGTTCAACTTGTTGAACCCTTCGTACGATGGCCCAGAATGGGTCGGCTGGGTCGACACCAAACCGAAGCACCAAGGGATCTCGGGCTGTGGCACTCGATGATCCTATGACAATATCCGTATCTCCGGTGTATCTATGTAGCAGAACTGTGAAGGCTGCCAGAAGGAGATGGAAAGCTGACGGCCTGGTGTTTTCTATGGGAGAGTTAGAGGGGGTGGAATCGTCGTCGTCGTCATCCTCGGCCGTCTGATCGTTTTCGTTGTAGAGAACAAGTTTGAGCAGTGCAATGCATGCTTGCTCGGATAACTGAGCCGTATGTGCAGCTTCAATAAGCTTGTTTTGAACCCGGGGATAGTCTGTCGGCAATGAAATTGAGGGTAGGGATTGGAGGCGGGCAGCTGTCCGCGCAAGGCGCTGTTCGTTGTCTGCAACCATTTTGTCGTCGAGTTTATTGACCCCGCTTGGACAACAGGGACTTGTATTTAATCTGTAAGCGTAATACAATGACTCAAGCTCGTTAGATTGCAAGAGTCATTGACTTCGAAAAAACTCTATTGACGGCCGATCGATCTCCGAAAGGCGAATCCGAGCACTGAGAGGGTGACGGCCCGGTTACCCGATAATACTTGAGCTTCCTGCTTCAAGAAGCCTAGCCTACAACTTGACTTCGACGCTAGGGCACCCCAAAAAACAGTCTTCGGCCACTATTTCACCAATCTCAACCCGCCACAGATGAGAAGGGGTTTTATAGCGCCCGGAATGGTGGCTCTTCTAGAGTCGTCCCTTTGTCGGAAGGCTATATTTATATAGGATAGATAAATGCACTGTCGATACTGGATCCTCAAAATACGAATAACTGAGAAAAGGCAACAAGGGTGCGTAGAAGAGGTGTTTA
Organism: Clitopilus passeckerianus; assembly: GCA_944990035.1. Classification (NCBI taxonomy): domain Eukaryota; kingdom Fungi; phylum Basidiomycota; class Agaricomycetes; order Agaricales; family Entolomataceae; genus Clitopilus; species Clitopilus passeckerianus. The sequence continues at coordinate 953,411 of CALYLX010000145.1, forward strand.
TCATGTGCAAAAGAAAAAAAATCAATGGTCGAATTCACGAGCGCTTATCGAAATGGGCTTCAGACCCCCAGCCAGGTGCCAAAGGAACAAATAGGCAACAACACGAGTGGACTGAGTCCCAATGCCCCTTGCACCGACAACTCATTCTGATTCTGAGGACGACGGTGACTATGTGCCTCCAGCTGAAAAAGGTAAGATGGCTGTATGGATCAGTATCGTACTGGGAGCTTACCTAGCTTGTTCAGGGTCAGACTCGTCCGATGAAGAGGAGCCTGAGGCAAAACGTCCTCGCGCCACTTCTCCCCTAGAGTCTGAACTGACGGAAGCTGAGAAACAAAAGTGCGTTCAGCATTTTAATCAGCTTCTATACTTACGGAAGACGATGACTTAGAACTCGGAATGATCTATGGTCCTCGTTCCAGGCTTCATTGACCGACAAACCCAAAGAATCAGAGAAACCGAAGCCAATGGTCAAAATCGAGAAGCGATACAAGTTTGCTGGAGATGATGTCGTGTAAGCGCTCATTACCCTATCCCCTGACCGATACTCAATACCCCGGCACAGTGAGGTTGTCGAAGTTCCAGAAGATTCGGATGACGCGAAGAAATGGCCAGGTTGGGAACCTGGAGCTGCAGCCTCGAGCTCAGCCCAATCAACACCACCAATATTACTCCCAAATCCTCCTCCGAAACCTCAGACTTCCAGACCTGGCCCTCGAAAATCAAAGATTGCACTTGCTCCATTGCCGTCCTCGTCCACACAAAAAGCCAAGAAGCTCACGACGCTTGATAAGTCGGCTCTGGACTGGAACTCTCACTTGAAAAGTACAGACACCATTGTCAAGGATGAGCTTGAGGCTAATCGAAAGGGAGGTGGTTATATTGAGAAGATGGAGTTTCTTGGAAGAGTTGAAGAAAGGAAGGCGAGTGCTGCTGATGCTAGTGCAGGTACGAAGCGCCGAAGGGGTTAGAATTCTGGCCATAGTGATTTTCTACCTAATTTTGCAAATACGTGTATAACTCGCTATCTATTATATCCTCGCCTATCCGCAAACCAACCTCAAGTCTTCTTCAAGGTCAACCTCCTCCCATTTCCCCAGCTGGACCCTCATCCCCCCTTCACAAAGCCGTTCCACTCGCGTGAACATCTTCACCAGCAGGAATTTAGCCTCCATACCCTTGTCCCAAACAATGATTACGTCTTGAAGACGCTCCCTGTTCCTCGCCGTCTGTGCACCCCATCGTTCCAGGATATCCAGATAACCGCCTACTCTAAACCACGCATTGAATACTAAGCGATTGAGGCGGGGAAGATGCATTGTGCCGTCGGCACGACAAGCTATAAATGGCCAAAAGGCAATGGACCAAGGCGCAACTGATTCCTTCAGCTGGGGGCATGTCTCCACGATGTTTTTGAAAGCTTCAGGTGGTATACTGAGGTCGCTACGTAAGCTGGACAAGAGACTGAACTTGGGAATCAAGAGATGTAGGCCATATTCCCAGCTGTGGCGCTTTGCGGTCGTGGATTCGAAGCAAGTTAGAGCTAAAGAATTGAGTCTTGGAGCTTCAATGCTGGCGTGAAGGTTGAAGAGCTTGTAGACGTGGGGGTTGGCACGTAGGGTGAGCTCGGTAAGATGAGGTAGGCTGAAACAAATGGAAGGGTTGAGTTGTACCAAGGCTGACGGATAATATCCATCGAAGGTCGGTGGTCTTGGACTGATTACCAACTCTCTAAGTGAAGAAAGGCTGCACAGCAATGCCTGCAAGGAGGGAACCCCGATCTCGACGCCTGTCAAGGAAAAGCGGGTCATTTGGGCTAGAGAGGGGTACATGATCGGTGCAGAAACTGTTAAAATTTGTTAAAAAGACATCAGCGTAAAAATAGTAGAGGGGATACATACGTCTGCTGTAGGTCCAGGTTGGATCATACAGCCCACTTATCTCGATTGGGGTCCGCCGTGTGGCACCTCTCCAGATGAGGTTGAAACTCTTTATCCGGTATGTGTGGAGGACAAGTTCATCGCGGAAATCATAGATCCAGTCAGGGAGGCGAGTGCCACGGCAGGTGATAGAAAATGGCCGCCCACACGCCCGGTCAATGACAGTGGTGAACATGTCAGGAAAGCGGCAATTGTCGTCGTCGAGTTCTATCAGCATCTTCGTCCAAAGCTTAGGTTGTTTAATAGCCAGGTTTCGCCATCTCGAGCACACGTGTTATATAGTCATAGGTGATTGGCAGAAATCCCAGGGAATATGGACAGGCTCATCCTCAGTATACCATTGGAAAATCTCTAGCAGAGCTTCCGCGGGCGGCCGATGAATAGGTGCCCGAGCCATGCAGTAATTTTGAGTGAGGCCCTCAAGGCGTGTCACCTCTCTAAGAGCCGCCTGCTGGACAGCTTGCGCCATAAGTGTCAATGTTTTCAATCGTTTTTGAGTGCAAGCAATTTTGCGGAAGGCCTCAACAGCCTCCTTTGGCGCACCGCCTTGCTTGAAAGACAAGATGAGATCTTGCTCCACCCTACTTGCCACTGTCATTCGCTGCATGTTGGGGAGAAACCAGGTGGTGGAGGTTCAAGAAGGCAAAATAATAGCGGCATGTCGCAATGTCTGGTTGGTTTTCACCCCCTGTTACCCACGCGGGTCGAGCGTGTATATCACAATTCAATTTTCAGGCGAATTGATGCATACGTAAAAACGCATCGCTGGTCAAGCATCGATGCCTTTCTTGGGGATCTAAAAAAAGAAACCGCAGACTCCCAAGGGTGAACGTGACACCATGGATATGTAGATTGTAGCCAAAGGGAGATTTAAGCACCCGCACATGTTCTTTTATGATCTTTCCAATGACCCTTCTGACAGCTGGCATCGCAATACCTGCATGAGAGGTCAGACTCAGGACAATGTATGGTTGCAACTTGGATCTTACCTAGCCTTCGAGCATCCACTGCCTGCAATATCCATCAGAGCTAATTCAATGAAATGTTTCGTAAATGGTGACTTACATTTCCTCAGTACTGCTGAAGGGTTTCCGCAATGGGAGCACCTATACAAGGCGACATCATTAAGATTTACTTTCGGATGCATACCATGCAATTGCCCGTCATTGTCGTGGTCATGGATATGTGTGTCCTCGATCCATGCTGCTAGATCATCCTCAGCCTTTCCGGGACTGATAATGGGCAGTTCTTCATCGACCTGTATCTTCTCGATGACCTTGCCGAATTCCTTGCAAGCAGCGGGGTAAAGTTTGACGACCATCTGCTCAGCTAGCCGCATGTTCGTGTTTGGCGGCTTAATCTGAATTGCTTGCATGAACTCGTCGGCAAGCTGTTGCGCCTTGATATAAGGCTAGATCCCGAGCATTTTCATACAGCGGACACAGCAGTTAGATAATGTTTGGAATGATACCAAGGGTGTCTCACCTGCAATTCCTTAAGATCTTCACTCATTTCTGGGCCTCTGATAGTGATTGTCAAGAGAATACAGAAGTAGAGAACGGCATTCCTATGTCGGTTGTCCGGCGGTGATTCGGCCACGAACGTCTTTGCATCGTCCAAAGCGCTCATAAGGAATGCTATGCCTTCCTCCCACTTCTCCTTCCCTGACCGAGGAGACTCCTGCAATATGGTAATGCCAAGATCCCCAGCATGTTCCACCGCACGTTGAAGCAGTTGGAATCTGAGAAACGGGGTGATCTGTTTGCACTTCAGACCTTTCTTCGCCGCTTTAAGGCCTTCAACACGGTTCGCTGAAAGGGTGACGGCGTAGTAGAAGTAGGCCTGTTCTGGATTGCGTACGAGGCCCTTGCGGGCCAGAGATATGCCTTCTGAAGTGCGTTGCTTCATGACGAGATATTTGATATCGAGCATGTCTGCTAGATCTTCTTCTTTCGGGTTACCCCTTGCACGGATAGCTTTTGCACAGGGAGGGAGAGCGTCGATCCAACGAGTGAAAGGCAAGCCAACATCCATGGCTTCTCTTTTTCCTGTACGAGGGTCCTCTCCAAGGAACATCCCGTCTGCGATAGAAAACTCCGTTCTAGGGATGAAGCTTGCCAGCTTGAGCCCCAGCGAATATAGATTATGATCTTGGGCGGCACCCATCATGGCCTTCTGGTACTCGTTTGCTGTTGAAAGTGTAAGGTATGTGTCGCATCGGGCAGCACCATAGTCCATCATTACATCCGAGAGGTGGTCTTTGAATCCTCGCTGAACGGATGCAATGAGTTTATTGGGGTCGAGCTGGCGAACTTCATCTTCGGCACCCTTTCTGTGAAGCCGTATCAGACCTCCGAGACATATGCAATGAGTAACCCATTCATTGCTTCTTAGACCTGCAACGAGCAGGCGTTGCATTGAAGGGTAGGCTGTGCACTCCTCTGACGCATGGAGGGTGGACATCGCGAGGAGAAATACGGCGTGATGTATGAGCCACGTCGATGCCCATTCTTTCCTTGACATTTCTGTGGCCAGCTTCAGGATATTTCGCACGTCGATTTTAGCGAGCGTCTTCTGGTCAGGTTTGGTTTCCGTGTCGAGGACTGCACCAAGCGAGTGCGAAAAAACAGAAATAACCAGTTCCGCAATGGTGGGATCATCGGAGTAATCTTCCAGAAGCTTTGCAAGCCTAGGGGAGTGTGTGGCTATTTCAATGCGAATAGCAGCTCCACCGTGATGGGTAATGGTTCCAAGAGCACGAAGGGCTATATGCCTCGTGAAGTCGTCATCCAATAGTGGTAGAAGTTTTTTCAGAAGTCCTGTTGACTCTGTAAGATGGCGGAAAATGACAGAAATCTGTAAAATACCTTTTTCCCATAGTTTATTACGAAGGATCGCGTCCGAGCACATTTTTGCGTAGATACCCACAATGCCCCCTACGATCTTCATATTGCTGGAATACTGTTGGCTTGCTTTCTCTAACTTCCTGTATATAGCATCAAAATTTGCGTGAACCTTTTTTAGGCCGCTTCTCGTATTTATATCTGAGGGCGCGTCAATTAACCAGGCAGTTCAAATACATGACAGAGGATATCTGCGATGGTTGTCCAGCCCTCTGCATGGTCTATTTCTCCTACATAGGGTTCGGGTGCCCCTGGGGAACCTTGGGTGTTGGGCAAGCTCGAGGTCGCGGAGGTGGTTTTCGCTTTTGCCTTCTTTTTCTGACCAGGTCCGGGCATGATGTTACCACGTTAATTAAACTGGCAGCAGAAGATGGCTATAGACGGTATTGCCAGTATATATCGGCGAAATCAGCCAACGTTAGGGCCTCGCTGGTCAGCGTTGGCAACAAAGGGAGGTCACCGTCAATTTGTCGGATCGCGCCACCGGAAAGGTTATAACTCCGTTTGGGAATTCCGGACGATCGTTCGTGCCTCAAACGGAGAGTTGCGGTGACGACGATGACCCCTTTTTTGGTGACATTCAAAGAACTCGGGAAGCGTTCGCTGAGATAGTGGATATTTGAGCGAGACTCGTTCGCACCGATTCTGACAAATTTTCCAAAATGTCCCTACACCTTTCGTCGAATGTTCGTTATTATTAGGAACGAGAGCGTCTGCTAGTCTTATAATAGGTAGACATGCCAAGCTTCGAGCCAAAGCTTAAGGCTTTCAGCATGTGGCCAGGTTCTATGATCGCGGTAGATAATATCGAAGCTCAGACGGCTCCAGTGGGGCGATAACAAAGCACATCAGTCATGATGCATGTGTACGGCGAGTGCTCAGGTGATAGCCTCAGTGCTTCCTTCGGGGTACTCGGCAGTCACTGACACTCACCTACCTTTGCCTTCAACGAGAGGCTGCTGTTGCTCTCCAACTCAGATCCAGCTGCATTCGGGAAACTGTTAAATGGTTCGTACGCCAGAACATAGCCACAAAAAGTCGCTCAAATGTCGGGTGATCGCTGCACCGACTTCAAAAGTAGCCGCCTCTGCGCCCGACTTTTGAAGCTGAATTTGCCGCCCAAGTCAATTCTACCGAAGGCTGGAGCAATATCATCAATGCCCTTTGCAAGGAATCCGGGTTGCCAGGTCGGTTATCATCTGACCGTCTCTTCGCAGATTTGACCACAAGAGCTGGTTTGAAACGGGTTCACACGGACTTCGAGACGATCTACAAGGCGCTTGATGACACAGAGTATGGCCAGAACGAGAAGCTCGTCGGTGGCATTATTGGTATTTATGCAAAGATGTGCACAGACTGGCTGTTGCGAAACCAGCTCTGGGAAAAAGGTATCGCTTCTTGATTATGCCTGAGCTCTCCAGGCGGCTGAGTACATGCTAGGGCTACTCGAAAAGCTCCTCCCTCACTTGGATAATGAAGCAACCCGCCATGTCGCCCTCCGGGCGCTCGCAGCCGTCACTCAACACGGCGGCGTGGACGTCCGCCTTGAAATCGCTGTTCATGCGACCAAGCTCCTTAGATTGATCGAAGCTTCCCAAGATGACGAGCTTCTGGCAGAACTCGTTATTTCTATCCTCTCCCACTCTCTCGCTGCAGTTTTTGACAGAGACTTCGGCGCGCCAGTGCATATAATCACCAAACTCGACCTGCCAGCCATGTACAAAGTGACCACCGAGACTATAAGAAAGGAGTGGGCTTCTTCCGGCCTCATCTATCACGGCAACTCACTCCTGGCGCTATCCACCATCCATGCCCCTGCAATTTGCAAAGCCTATCCCCCCACCCAGCATCTCCTCATCACTGGACTTCGAAGCAGCGATTGTATTGTTCGTTGTACCTGCCTCGGAGGAATCATCAGAATTTATCATTCTGAAGCTGAGGGAGACGTACGCAGCCTTGACCCCAACCGAATGATAAACCGCGCACGAACAGGGTTCCCAACCCATCTCCGGAAAGCTCTGGACGGGTTTTGGCCGCAATGCAGCAACACGTTCATAACCACTCAAACGATGTCGGACTTTCAGGCAGCCATGTGCCAGGTCTTGAAGGATAAAGACCTCTGCACTTTCGGGCTGAAGCTAGCCGGTTTCATACCAAGGAGCGAGTTCTCCATCTTTGAGGGCGCCGTGATCGATGGAGATCCACATAGGGTGGGCGCATGCGAAGAGAAACAGGGTTGCCATTCCAACGCTAGTCAGAAGCATTGCCGCACTGTGCGCAAGCGCTTCGTGCCAGGAAGGATCCGAAGAACGAAGACAAGACATACGTGCTCCTCATCAAATGGGCGATCATGAACAAGCAAATCACAGACGCAGTCAAGCTGGCCCACGAAGCGGTAGAACAGTTCCCAGATATCCCCTATTTCTATTACGCCATCTCTCTCTCCGGCGACCGGGAAGAAGCATTGAGAGGAGCGAAGAAAGGCTTAAACATCCGAGATATGACACCGTTCGTGAAGACGCAATTGTTACAGCGAGCGGCCGATACCGCTGGTCATTTGGATATGCAGATCCTGCAGGACTGCGCTCCGTTGGGAATGGCGAGGTGGGGAGAGGGCGTGGCGCTTCTGACTAGCGCGCTAGAGGATGCGAAGACCTTTCTTGGCGCGGCTGCACCTGATAATCGCCACCGGAATGCCGTCTCGTATTGGTATACCCTGCTGACGATCGTGGTGAAAGGGCCGGATTTGAGCCTGGATTTGAGCGACTTGAAGGTGTGTCTCCTCCAAGGCCCGGGTGCCCATTGCCATGAAACTGAGTTTGATCGAACAGCTTGGCATCCAAGCGCAGAAAATGGTGGATGATTTCTTCAAGGCCGTGCTACTCGAGCCATCGAAAACTAATATGCGTCTGGCATACCAGAACGTGGTCAAGCACTACCAGGTTGCTTGTAATACATTTGAACATGTTATAGCAAAAACTGACATACGAGAAAACCCAGTGGTAAGCAAGGAGCTGGAGGACGAGCTCGCAACCTGGCTTGAAGATACCCATCTTCACGGCGTATACCCCGACACGGACATCCACAGTATGCCCCATCACTTGAGTGATAACTCAGTTGAGCTGTATAGATGCTCTAATGGTGGGAATCCTTCAGCAGGACTTCGAAAATGTGAGTTCGCCATCATCTTGTTTGTGAGTGAGAATTGAATGCACCTTGATTATAAAGGCAGCGGATGCACCAAAGCAAGGTAGGATCCCTATCTTCCTCTTTCATGAACTTACTCAAAGACATATGTCTGAGCAGATACTGTGATGCGAAATGCCAGAAAGCGCACTGGAAGGACCACAAGGCGTGCAAAGCAGGTTGAAATCATGGTCCACTAGCATAGTTTCTGTACACTTCTCAGTGTGAATAATGTCTGGCCTTGATATCGCATTTGCTGTATCACTTCCACCTCCGATTTGAACAGTTGAGCCTTCCAGGCCCTTTTTCATGACGGGAGTTCGAAGCCAAGTCGTAAATCACGAATTGGCCATGTTGGCCGACATCACTGAACTCAATCACGACCAAGCAAAGGTGATGTCACCGTAAGTGGCGTTGGACGACTTGAACTGTCGCTAACACCGACATGGAGCCAGAGACTCTTGTCGCCGTACGATACTATGGGGGCAGTCCTTTCATACTGTGGCTGCAGAAGCAAAGAGACTGACCCAGAAAGGGAGCCACTACTTGCAAACGGCACCCAACCTCAGCCAGTTCCACCCATCACCCACCAATCTTCGTTGAACAAGACGATTGAGATCCTGGCAGCACTGCATTCCGGAAAGCTACCGTCTCAATCGCAGTTGAACAGGCTGCTGCAACTTGTGGCTAATTCGGAACTGCTTAACCCTCTGTCCAAGTCTATTGGTGTGCAAGGCCAAGGTCCAATCGGCCAGGACACCCGTGAACTTGTGGCACATACGAGGGAGGCCATTCAAGCACTAATCTCGTTTGGGACAGAAAAGAACTGTATGTGCTTTGAAGATACCTTATAGGCAACTCCTGACCAGTCTGTCTTAGCGGATAATGCCCTTCAAGAGCTGCTCTACGATATTAACCACTCGTCCGCACGGCCCATCCGTGATGACGTCGATTATCAAGTAATCGACCACCTCAAAGCAATTGGTGCGGAGGGTGCTAGTGCGGTAGAGAAGGAAGGTGAACCTAACTTCTATTTTGATCACTCGAACCAGGACCGTAACTATCAGTTCCTCAGTGCCATCCTCGAAAGAACTCTCAATTGACACACACAAACTCTTCAAGTCCTTACGAGCACTATCTTTCCTCCTTCTTTCGTCTACTACTCTTCGGCTTCTACTATCAGACGCATTCCTCCTGCTCAGAGAGTTTATCACTCGCCTGGCTCTCGACGTGGAAGAAGTTGCGCAGCAGGTTCAAGTCGGCGCTGAAGATGTCGAAAAGGCGATGAATGTGGAAACAAGTGGACCCCCAATGATCAATGCCATGGCCGGAGAGGTTGTCGATACAGTTCACACCATTGTTCAAGACATCAAGAAAGTCACGTCAGAGCCTGCCATAAAGGAGGAGAGTGCTAGGGATGCATTCGTTTCTCGGATCCAAGAGGTCAGTTTGAATTGCATCTTCATTCGATAAGCGGAGGTTCTCACGAAAGCTTAAGCTAGTACATCGTGCTCACCAAGACTCTCAAACAATGGGAGCTCTTCGCGATCTGCTGTATATCTGCCGAAAGTATGCTCAGAGATATACTCGTGCTGCGGAGGCTGTTGTCTCCACTGAAGCCGACATACTTGGAGAAGCATCGAAGCAGGCATCCAGCTCAGCTCCCGATGCCCGCTCCGGCCCTAAAACCTTCTCGCGAGAAGACGAGGAGGTTATCCACACACTTCGCAACTTCCAGGCTCTCCTTGAGCGGTTAGCATCAGGCCACTCTCTGGAACCATTCCTCGCATCTCTCGCTGATACGGCCCAGAAGTTCGCCGCGGAAACAGTAAATTCAACCCTCACCAGTACTGAAGATACCCTCCTTCCTCGAGACCCCGATTTGCAACACCTTCTTAGCCTCGTGAACCAGTGGCTTGATTCGGCATTCGCTCCTGATCAAACCCCCGATCGACTATATGCTACGTCAAGGCAAGGAACCCGGGCTCTGGAGAGGATCTACGATACAGGGAGGATTCTGTCCATATCTGCCTCCGCCAGCCCTTCGACAGCATCGCAATCGAGCCAGCCAGAGCCATGGGTACTCAGCTTACAACGTACAATTTCCAAGCTCGGCCTGTATATCGACTCCCTATCAAATGATAAGACCACCATGCGAGTTCTTACGTCCCTCACGGCCTTGCGCACCACTGCCTCGAATCTCGTCTCCCAAATTTTCAGTCTGGGTACAAATGCTGCCTACGCTCGAGGTAGAGCCAGCATCAGGGCATGGAAGGAGGAACTTCTACGGGACTTTGTTGGTTGGGTCTTACCACATATCATCCACCTTCTTGGCGGGTTCCAAGGAATGGCAAAGTTCCTTGCTCCCCGAGTCGAATTCAAGATGAAGAGCCCTATGATGGAGGGCGCTTTGGACACCCTTACCATGGTTGTCGAGCGCGAGGGTGGCGTGAATTCGGATTTGGTGCCGGATGAGGTAGTAGTGAAGACCTGGAATGAGGTCAGGGTGGAGATGGAGAACGTTGTAGACCTCTCCTCTGTGGCTCCTGCGGTTGTAGCATATCCTCTGCTGTTGGCCCGAGCCACCTCAAATGGCTCCGCGCCGTCTGCAGAGGTGCAACAACATCGAGGGATGCATGTATCCAGCACGAATAAAGTGCATGTACATGTGGATGGGATTAGGTTCGGCTTCTCAGACCTTGGGTATTTCGCCCGGTTCCAAGGAGGGCCATTCGGTGTCCTGGGGTACGAAGACCAGGGGCTCGTCAGCGTCCATATCGGCTCGCCGGACGCTGCTCCGACGACAAGATACCATGGACGCTACGGGTCGTTGTCGGCGGCTGGAGAGAGGACACACCAAGGCCTTGGGGTGGATGTCGAATTATCCCTGGATACTTCCTCCCGACGGGACGGTGAACTCCCTTCGGGTGGCGAGCCCGTTTTCCAGGTCGATAACATCAATGTATCGCTGCCTGGAGCTGCCTTCTCTGCAATGCAATTTCACTTCGATCATACCAGACATTGGATTCTAAACAAGATATTTCTGCAACCACTTGCTGGACCTATCGTCGGGAAGGTGCTCCAAGGCATTATGGAGGACCAGATACGTAATGCGTTGCAAGGCTTGTCGAACTCTCTGGGCCGGATAATTGAGGAGAGTGAGCGAAGGAGGGTGGAAGGCGCCAGGAGTGACGTGGGCGTGGAGGACTGGCTTGTGGCTGCCTTTCTGGAGATCTCGTCTTTGTCGGGCATCAGTGCTTCCCAGGAGGAGGAAGAGGGAGAAGAAATCGAAGGAGACGAGGAAACCGAAACTCTGACTAAGACTGAAACAACTTGGAAGGGTGTCGTGCATACTCGAACAACAGTTCCTGTAGGCAACGGTGGTGAGCCTGGAACATCGGAGCAGGTGGAAGAACCTCAACAGGAGATTGCCATTGCGATAGGTGTCGGGACGCAAATCGTTGCAGGCGAGGCTGGTCCATGCGACAACACCTCTACTGCCATTTCTCCTACAGCGCCCGGATTACAAAGGGCGGATGCCACTGCCGAGCTACACCATGCATCTGATCAAGCGAATGCTATGGTGCAGGATGTAAAGAGGCAGGGCAAAGAGGCTACTCGGGAGGTCAACGAAGCTGTTGGGGAAGCTAGGAATACTGTTGAGCAGGCGCACGAGACGTGGGATGAGGCTGTGGCTAGGGAAGAGGCTAGCAACAGGAGCAAAGGCACAGACCGGAAAAGAGGTTGGAGAAGTAAAGCATTCGATATTTAATAGTAGGAGACTGCCAGTAGGAGGTTCGTCTTTCTGATTTTCCACTTGGGTCTTTGTATGTTGAACTGTACTATGTAAATATATCGTGGATTTTGAAGTTGAAATGGGAGATAAAAATAGGTTGCAATCGCAACCTGTTTCTTTTTCCTAAGTATTGTAACATGGAAATTTAGTTATACGTGGTTATTAGACAGAAGGAGGTATAGAGATGTTATAACTAGAATGTACTGATGATAAAAGCTTTTTCGTCCCCTTCAATGATACTTCTCTCCCCTGTAATCGCCATGATCATAACCCTTGTGACCATAATCGTTATCGCCGTAAGAGCCGCGATGATAGTCCATACGGTCATAATCCTGGTGACCATGCCCTTTGTGACCATAGGGTTTGCGATAATCATCATGGTTACCGTAAGAATTATGGTTGTAGCCCTTGTGTCCGTAGTCTTTTTGGCGGTAATCGTTGTGTTCATAGTCCTTGTTATCATAGTGTTTATGGCCATCATCATCGTGATGATCATGTCCCTTGTGGTCGTAATGCTTGTGGTCGCCGCCCTTACCATCCTCATTCCTACGATGGTGGTGCTTATAATGACGGTCCTTGCCATGATGACCATAGCTATCATGATAGCCTCCTTTATGGTAGTTTTCGTGTCCATAGACTCGGTGATGGCCCCCGTAACGGCCATCCTTGCCATACCCATGCGCATCGTAACGGTGGTCGTCTCTTGCTGCTAGAGCTCTCGAATAATGGTGGTGATTGGGGTAATAGGAGTTATGGCCATGTCCATGATCGTGTCGGTATGGATGGCGGTCATACCCATGGTGTTCGTACCCTCGGTAACCACCGTATCCGTGACGGTGGCCATCGTATTCCCTGGCGTGATTTTGATAGTGTCCATCTCGGGTCTACAGATCTGAAGTCAAAATGGGTGCGTCTTGCATCTCAAGTGAATACCAACCTGAAGACCACTTTCAGCGGAAGCTGACGGTGTCGCTGCTACGAGTCCAGCAAGAGCAACGACGAAGAGCGCGGAGAACTTTGAAGAGAACATTGTGCTTTCGGATAGGTGTTGGTTGTAGTGCTGTTTTGATGTCGGAGTCAAGCTGAACTTGGCCTGATTTTATACAGCTCTGAGTTTAGGAGATCCATTGGAAAGGGGTCACTTGCAGCATAGGATTCCGTCATAGTAGTCAGCCATCGTCATAGTCCTCCATGAAATAGGGTTTGGAGGAGTAAAGAAAAAGGAGATTCCCTCGTTTCGAAACGCGGGGAAATGGACAATAATGCCTGAGTAGGGGTGTAAAGTCACTGGGGTAGGGAATTGAGACCCTGGAGGCACACTGTATCCCTAGCTGCAGCAGAACTTCGCTTGGCTGCTGAAAGACAAATATGACGAGGTAATTCGCAGCAGATTGGTGTGTCTGAGTCGAGGCCAAGTCGAAGCAATTGCAAAGGCAGAGAATAGTCCAACACAAAGCTAAGGGCGTTTCCAGTATTTTTTGAGGTTGTATTTTCCCTCTTCCATCTGTGAGATTGGGCTTTTGACTGCAGATCCCCGTATTACTTGGATAATAGGAGAAGGTAGGGACTCAAGCGTCCGAAGAAACTTGTACAGTCGGAATCGGATGTGAATGGGCGATGCAATCAAGCAACCACAAACAACGCGTTTGGTTCCGAACTCCGACCAATAGGCAATTCCAAGTCACTCAAATCATGTCTTCGACCCCACAAGTCCCAATTCACGGAAACTACCACGGGTTAGCCTCACTCCTCTGCAAGAACGTGGACTGGGTCTGAAAACGTATTCCAAGTTATTATGCCAAACGACCCTCTGTGAATGGCGGTGATTCCCGCCTGGCCTTGTTATCCAAAGATCTTTTCAAGGGTAAACGCGTCTTGGACGTTGGATGTAACGAGGGTTGGGTGACTTGTGAGATTGGTAAGTCCATCACTTTGAATCTGGAGTGATTCCTCACGTATGATTTTTGTAGGCCAGTCATGGGGCGCTCATCGGGTTGTTGGTGTCGATATTGTTGAAAGTCTTGTGAGCGCAGCTTGGAGGAGAAGGCGCACTACCTGGTCGTTACAAGAGCCGGACGACAAGGCTGAACTCACAGGATCTGTGGAAGGCCGCACCGAAAATGTGGCACCTTGTCCACGGAAACGACGGCGCAGTGGGGAGACTGCGGAAGCAACTGCGATTCAGCCTGTCGCTGCATATTTCCCGATGTCTTGCGAACATGAATTTGGCGCTCTACCTGTCCCCCCTTCCGAAAAGAGAGGAAAGCATGTATTCCCCCACAATGTGACTTTCGTCACTGCGGATTGGGTTAATGAACCAATCCCAGATGATGCCGAAGGCTACGATGTTGTTCTTGGGTAAGCCACAGCTGATAATCTCTATATCATGTATCTAAAGTTATTCTTCCTATAGTTTCTCATTAACAAAGTGGATACACTTGAACGGTGGTGATCGAGCACTCCAGGCATTTTTCAAACGTGTCTACGAGGTTTTGCGCCCGGGAGGCATCTTTGTTCTGGAACCTCAAGCATGGGATACGTATGTCAAGGCAAGAAAAATGGACAAGGTAGGCGCGTCGCCATGATGGATATCTTGTGTGCTCTATTTGCTGATGGTACCCAGGTGCTGCAAGAGATGTATTCGACCTTACAATTTCGGCCGGAACACTTTGAAGCCATCCTGTTTGGGATCGGATTTGGTCCTAAACAACACCAAGGGACTGCCGGTGAAGGAGGTATGACTTCTGTCATTATTTCCGAAATAGAAGCGCTCATTTTTGGTCAGGTTTCTGTCGGGATGTGGACTTGTACAGAAAGCTAGAATAACGTCTACGTCGATATCCACGTCTCTGCCCTTTCAAACGTTGTTCATTGTTCCTGTGCCGTCGGCCCGGGTAATTGGGTTCTTTATGGTCGGTCTGGCTAGACCACCACTTGTAGCATAGAATCTCGGAGAATAATAACGACCAGCATGACTGCTTTCATCTGATATCTGCCTTACTGTGGACAGTACGGATACGCAGCTGCTCGAACAGCCTCAAGAGTCAAGCCTACGGAGCAGTCCCAGCACCAACTACGTGGCTTAACTGCGCAGTACCGTGCCCCAGAAAGGAAGCACAGAGCGGGAAAGTGCAGGAAAAGGGAGGATGTGCACCATCCGGCCCTGGGTTCGGCTTTGGTTACAAATATCGATACCTCCGTAATCTCTTAGATATTTCCGTCGTCCATGCTTGGCTCTCTGTAACAAACGCACATCTTAAACCGGTTTAACACGGGTCTCCCCCACTCCTTAGACGGCTCGCAGTGGTATACATCGTTAGAGTGACCGCTAGCGTGAAATAACATCCAGTGGCCCGAGCTACAATGGCGA
The DNA here is from genome assembly GCA_944990035.1 of Clitopilus passeckerianus. Classification (NCBI taxonomy): domain Eukaryota; kingdom Fungi; phylum Basidiomycota; class Agaricomycetes; order Agaricales; family Entolomataceae; genus Clitopilus; species Clitopilus passeckerianus. The sequence continues at coordinate 968,606 of CALYLX010000145.1, forward strand.
AAACTAAATCGCCGACACCTCAAGAGCTATATAAGCAGAGGAAAGAACGAGAAGAGGAGGAAAGGAATGCACTTCTACCGCCCGGGCTTTGGAATCATGGCAATACTTGTTTCATGAACTCAGTTCTGCAAGGGGTGAGCACTGAGCTTGGATCTGTGGTTTCTCAAAGTGTGCTGACTTCTGGTTGTTCAGCTCATAGCAACCCGCTTTCTTTCGGAGCTTGCACACTTTGAACCGCTATCACATCCATTTATCAACGATTCCAATGGGTCCCAATTGGCCCCTTTGTCGAGGAGATCACCGTTGTTGACCAACGGGTATGGTCAGGCTGGCGAATATGAGCAAGATTGGGTGGATATGATGCCCATCGGGGATGTCTTCATTCAGCTGATGTTGAGAGCTTGGAAGAACCAAAGTCAGAGAAAGAGGGAGAGTCTAAGCCCTAAGTAAGTGCTATGCTTTTGGCAGATATTCTGGTCGTTGATGAAACCTTACAGGCCACTTCTTACTACTCTCGGCAAGAAATACGACCAATATATGGATTTCGCTCAACAGGATGCCCATGAATTCCTGCGTATACTACTAGACGCTAGTCGCATGGAGGAACAGGATGTAAGTCCAATCGTGCCTCGCCCTCGCCTTTTCGTTCTCATCCTGCTTTCTCAGGTCATCAAAAAGCGACAACCTCCTCCAGAAAAACCTCGGAAACGCCGCAGAACGACAATGCACCGTTCCGCAGCTACCGACGAATTTGCTCCCAGCGCCTCTTCGCATCCTACCACGCCCCCGATCCCGGACGAAGACAAGCTGATCTCGCTCGCAGACATGGTCTTCGGAGGCAAGCTTACCAGTATCCTCGTCTGCCAGAAGTGCAAGCACATCTCCCAAACTTACGAGGATTTTAACGATATCAGTCTCAGCATACAAGCCGAAGACTATCACAAGCGCAAACGCGATCGACTGAAGAAATTAGCGAGAAAGCTTGCAGCCTTCCCTTTGCCTTCTTCCTCTACACCCAGTGCCGGTGGCACCCTCGATGTTCCCCGCCCTTCTTCTGTGCCACCAAGCCCAAAGGAAATTGGCCTAAAGCAACAGGGTGGGCTTGCTGAACCCCCAGTTGCTAGCGATCCTAGGCGGAAAAGCTTAGACATCGCTCGTGATCCACTGCCTGAGGGAAGCGCAGTTTCATCTAGGGATGATATTTCTACAGCAGTGGCTACTGCTGAAGACCAGCTAATCTCTAGTGACATAGTGATAGTTGAGAAACCGGAGCTGTCGCCTCCTGGCAAAGGGAAGGACAACTGGACAAAGTTCGGGAAGCGGATTAGTGCGTCAATTGGGTTGGGGAAAGCTTGGAAGGATAACGATAAGGTGAAACATATCTCCAAACAAACTGCACGTTCGAGTGTGGATGCCGGCCGACCCTCCCTTTCTCCATCTTCAACTTCCACCATGATCACTACGGAGAGCATAGCCTCGAGCACAAGGAAAACTTCTGGAAGTGGCTCAATGACATTGAACTCAGAACCCGCCTCTCATGCCTCAACTCCCGCTATTATACTTTCTCGTCCATCTTCTCCGCCTCTGAGTCAATCTCCAGTCCTGATAGCTCCCACACCCATCACAGCGCCCAAAGCTACTGGAGCTACCCGAATGTCAGAGCCACAGCGATCAAAATCACCCAAACCTCCGAAACCATCTACCGCAGAGCTTGCCTATCTTCGCGAAATTCTGGCTGACATCTCCCCACCCTCCTCTGCGAGCGGTGGCTTGGGCAATTTACTCAAACCACCTCATTCACACCTCTTCTACTCTCAAGCAAATGGCTCGAAGGCTGAATTAACAACAGCCCCGTCTTCACAGAACCTGTGGCTAAGCATGAGTCATTATTCTGGCATCGAGGAATGTCTTCGTATGTTCACCACTGTTGAGATCCTAGACGGTGAGAACATGGTGGGGTGTCGAAGATGCTGGAAGATTGCCAACGGACAGCTTCCAACTGCCGAGGAGGAAGAAGACTCGGACAATGCTGAGAAGGAGCGCGAGGAGCAGGATTTGCCACAACCCTCAGTGCCCTCGAGGCCTTCTCTCCGACTCTCCCCTCCTACCATGCACATACCGACTTCTATGTCAACGCCTACGGTGGGAGTGTATGCCTACCCTGATTCCGACGATCGACGATCGGTGTCATCCCTTCCTACCGATATCTCCACTCCAGCTACAGACCAGTCTGACACAGACGCATCTTCTGAGCCTGAACAACCACTTCAAACGGTCCGCATCGTCCCACCTTCCCCCGCTTTGGACTCAAAACCAGAGGCTATACCCACGGCTATGACACTCTCTGCGCGATCGCATAGTGCACAGCCCAATGGTGACCTTAGCCCCAAAGCACAACCAATGAGCCGTTCAGCATCCGCACCGAACGGTGAATCCCCAGATCTCACAACACCAACACCAGCGACCCAGGCTACTCCCCGCCTGGTTCAGATCTCAGCACATCTTCCGCCTGCAGGCACATCTGCTGGCAGTAACACACTTTCTTTGCCATCTCGGAGCCACCACGCCGAGCAGGAGACAGACGAAAGCTCCGGCGCAGAAAGCGAGGCATCGTCCATCGGTATCGTCGAGTCAAGGCAACCCAGCCGGACTGGAAGCACAGACAGTAGTACTGCCCCGAAAACCCATCCTCCCTCACTGGCTCCAACCCGTAAGCCAACCAAGACTTCAAAGCCGAAGCCCACGATTATGAGACCAGCCTACAAACGTTATCTCATTGCTGTGCCTCCACCTGTGCTGGTAATCCACCTGAAGAGGTTCCAGCAGATAACGAAAGTCCCGATGATTTCATTCAGTCAGTTCTCTCATGGGTTCAAGAAGTTGGATGATTATGTGTCCTTCCCGGAGTACCTCGACGTGACTCCATACCTTTCCCCTAGAAAGGAGGATTTCGGGCTTGGAAAGGCTGGCAAAAAGGATGGGAAGACAAAGGATAGAGGCAAATGCATGTACAGACTCTATGCTGTGATCGTCCATCTTGGCAATATGGTATGTCACCGCTGATTTGAACACTGGTCAGTGCTGACGTTTTCTTCCTAGCTTGGTGGCCACTACATCGCATACACTGCCCTTCCAGAACTGGAATCTTCGAACGATTTGGCTCAAGAGAAGGGTACACAGAAGGGGAGCTCGGCGCAATCACCCAAGCCGCGCAAATGGGCATACATCAGCGACACAGTCGTGAGACTAACCACTTTGGAAGAGGTACTGAAGGCTAAGGCCTACATCTGCATGTATGAGCGGATATGATTACAGAGATTACGGCAATGTTTGGGACTCTTGCTCGATACGGATATAATGAATTTCAACACGTTCTCATTCGTTTCTCCACGTAGCGGAGCTCCTGGCTGACCACGCTACTTGTTCCTAGTATTGCTCAGGACCACCTTCAGCCAAAAGCAATACCGTTTTCCAACAGGGGTGAACGTCACCAAGCCTTCATCGTTTTGGCTCTGGCTCCAGAGCGCGCTACAGATACATAGCGGCCATACATCAACAGGACATCTGTGGATTACACGTCGCGTGCGCAGCTAGTCGCTTCATCGTCCAGTTACAACAATCTCTGAACGCTGAGATCATTCGCGAGAAGCTTCGCAGGCTTGAGGAGGAGGAGTCTCTCTGGGAGCTCGATGGAGTCCATTATAGCAAATCGGTGCAAGAATGATTTCTAATTAGAGATCATTCCCGTTGCAACATCGTCTCTATTAGAGACCCGTCTGTAATGTGCAAGTGCCTGCACCTCGGTGCATCCGCCTCGGCAAATAGCCTCCCGACTGCCCGCCTTCGTTGATTGCGTCGCTCACTGGCGCTAGACCCATGGGAATATTTCCCGCCACTTGTTCTCATCGTTGCCCGCAGCGATCAAAACACCTCCTTTAGGGGGATAGACTTCTATCCATGGGTATATTTGCTGCCTGCACTGCTCGTCGTTGCCCACAGCGATCAGAGCTTCTCTTTTAGGGGATAAACACACTCCCTTTGGGGCTATCCGTCATCAGCTTCCCTCTGCTTGCCCCTCCTGAATCACAAATTTTCATCCCCCGCTTTTCATACTTACCAGTCCTGCTGCTCATTGAATTCCTATCCCTGTTGTTTGGGCTGTTATTTCATGTACTATGAACTAATCTTGGGTGTTGTACTTATCTGGATTGTGATCTGAAATTTGGTTTCAGTAACAAGCCGGCAGTTCTAGCTTATAGCATTTAATCTCCGCAACTTTCTTCGCCAGGGGTTTTGAGGCGGCACTCCAAAATGGCCTACGACTCGCCTTTGGATGCCGGCGGGGATGCAAGCGGGGCTTGTAGTTGATCACACTGGAGAGATTTCCGGCAATCGAAAGTGGGTAATTGCCGGAAATCGACATCCGACTTAAATCCGAAGTAAATTCATTCAGCCCGAGTTCGAAGGCGCTAGTCAAGCGCTAGTATGCAGTTTCTTTGCAGGATACGCTTAAGAGTAGAAATATCTCGGTAATATCATAAGGGGCTCATAGGATAAGGAGAAGCGATCAATTAAAAAGGTTGCCCCCACTCAGAAACTCGGAGTCGAACCTCCGCGGTCTGGTGTATTATTTATCAGTTCAGGCAAAAGTTCAATTCAGAGATAGATGTGTTCATTTCCAAGTTTCGGAGTTGGCTAGGTAAATATTTGATGCAGATATCTTAGCGCGTTGCTTGTTTTTACGTGTTCAAGTTCTTGTTGCACCTTCGGTGAAGCTGCCTAATAAATTATAATAAAGTATTATGGGTCGGGGTGCATGCCAGTGGTGCACTACTAAATGCACCCCAGACTCAGGCGCACCCTGATGCAACCAATTGCACCTCGAATGCACCCCCGATACACCCAATTGCACCTTGGGTGCACCCCCGATTGGCAGATAATGCATGCACCCAAGTTGCACCCTTCTGAATCATTCTCATCAGTCAGTCCTCAATTGATCAGTGTGTGCACCTTGATGCACCCCGTAGCACTGCCTTTGGGATTCAAGTTGTCGGTGTTCGGTTGTCTACAGTTTGATCACGTGAACTCATTGTAAATTCTACCACCGAGGCGACTCGGGCTTAGTGGACGTCGAGTATTGACCTAGGCGTCGCTGCATGGCAACATGAAGGCATAACATAATCATAATTTGTAAAGGCATAACATAGACATGTGTTTTGATACATATAGGAGTAATTTAGATAGGCAGACGAGCTTCACCTGGAGAAACAGGTGCAATGATCCATTCCCAAGTACCCTTGAAATGTAGGATTAATAAAATCATCGAACATTGAAGATACAGAGGGAACATACCTTGGAGCTTTTACGTTTCTTCTTCTGTTCATCTGACAACATTGCGGTTTGACCCTTGACCGCAGAAGTGGAGGTAGGCTTCTGTCGGCCGCTTCGACGAACAATGGCATTGGGCTCAGCGTGGCTGCCAGTGCGTTTAGCCAACCTAGCAGCTAACGTAGCAGGTTGGTTAGGCAACGTGTAGTCCACAGAACGAGGAAGGTCGGTGACTCGGGCCGCAGTGGGGCGAACATGCGGACGGGCGGGTTGTTTATTGCTGATGTTGGCAAGGGGGTTGGGATCATGGACCACGGGAGCAGACATTGGCAAGGTTGCAAACGGGGTGGCAGTGAGACCTGAGGCAGTAGCGGGATCGGGGGGAACGATTGAAGTTACGGGTTTGCTGACAAGCAGGGCTGGGGAAGTAGCAGGGGAGCCAACACAAATGTCACGATGACGGGATGCTGAAAACGAGGTGACGTCCGGATTTGGAACACTGGGAGGTGTCGTGTTTCGTTGAGCAGCATGTACTACGAGGGGTGGGAGAATCCTGCTGTCAGAAGTGCGGAGTGAGGGATCAATCTGTGCCTCAGAGAGAGGTGGGTTCATTCGTGCAAACGCGTGTGCAATGGGAGATGATGGTCCCCCAGGATAGTCGCCGAATTCCGAGTCGTAATCCTCGCTCTCGCTGTTTTCACCCATACGCTCATCAACAAGCTTGTCAACTGGGACATGACCGGGGCTATCAACAACATGAGGGTCCTCGCCACTAGAAGTACGGTAAAGCGACAGGAGAGCCTTTCGAGGACTAGGAGTAGAGATGGCTTGGACAGGATGGGCAACAGGAGGAGGTTCAGTGAATGTGATATTGTTAGCTTTCGATGAATTGGGATCGACATTTGCCAGTTGAGAGGCGGTGGATGTGATGGCGGTGGTACTGGCGTCAACATCAACGTGATGGTTGTGGTCGATATATTGGATTTCGTCAATGACATGGGCGCGACGGATGGTGGAGGTTGAGCTGTTTGGTAAGGCACGTCTGGCACGAATATCAGGAGCTAAGGTCAAAGTGAGTATAAAAACTGATGGGGAGGAACCAAAGGCTTACGATAACATCGACCAAGGTACTCTGCGAAGGGAGTTTCGATATGCTCTTGAAACCCCAAGTATCCTTCATCAAACTCCTTCTTTCCCTCCACTGTGCAGCTACCAGCGTGATAACTACAGACTTCGTTAGTGTGATTGACAGGATAGAAATTAAGTTGACCCAGTACGCACCTATCTAGATAGATAGCACCATTTTCAGCAGGGTTAGGACCTCCTGCTAAGACGAAGAACGTCCACCCAGTTTTGCTCGCAACATTCTGAAGAACGGGATTGAGGACGGCATTTATTTTTTGAATAGAACTTCAACCGATGATGGTCAGTACAGTCAGAGGTACAGCTTATGTAACAGTTGACAACACCTATTATATTCCTCGGGCGTGCGCTCCGAGTCTCCCTTCTGATCGTCGACTTCCATCTTTTGCTTATTTTTTGCCTCAACCTTCTCTCGCTTCACCTTCTCAATAACATCGTCCACCTCTAGCTTGACCTCCACTGATTCGTCTTCGAACATCTTCGCTACCGTTGCCCTTTGAATCCGCATCCGCTCCGATGCATCAAGGCTCTTGCCTGCCTGAATTGCCTCCTTAAAGGCGAGCTTTATAGAATTGCTGACCTTCTCTCTGTGGAGCTGCTGGTACGCTTGGATTGGCTGTGGCACCCGCTTTTCCTGCCGCGCATCGTCAAGAATTTCATCGACCGCTTTGAGATAACTGGACCCACTGGCACGCCTGCGTTTATTGCCGACCCAGTTATACCAGTTACGAATTTGCTAGCGTTCAGGTTTAGTATGGATCTGATGAAGCAACACAGGTAACTTACTAGCTTTCGCTTGGAGACAGCCTCGTTGACCAGAGCTTGCTGCGCAGGAAGAAGCGAGACGACAGCAGGAGTGGCTGGAAAGAGAGCCTGTCGCTCAGGCCATTCAGCAAACCATTCCTCAGAGACACTGGTAAGGAAGCGTGCGATGCTGTTGGTACGCTTTGCGGCCAAATACTGATCGAACCTTGCTTGTAGCCAATCACGCTGGGCATCGGATGTCCAGGTCTTTCCCATAGAGCGCAAGAGTGTTGTTGAAGCAACGAGCAAAGGCGGAGGGTTGGAACAGAGGGCAAAAAGGTAAGGCTTGACTTGTTATAATATCGAGTCATTGAACAGACTGGTATCGGCCCGGCCGATACCATCGCAAAACTTTCAAGACATACGACGCCCACACGGCAGGTCCGTAAATCCAAACAATCATCATTGGTAAAGACATCTCGACTCTGACTTACCATGCTTTGGCCCCACTCCCCTCTTGGTACGTGCCTAGAGTTCCTGGATTGTTATCATCTTCAACGTGGTCGGCCTATTATGCATATGCTCACGGACTGGCTACCGTTGTGGACGACTGCATCCTGGTTGCGTCAGTCTTGTCTCATGCTCCAAAATCAGCATGGAGTAGAGGTTGGTACCTGTTACTTATTTCAATTCTCTGATCTAACAAATTTATTTTGAAATAGATGAAACTCCGGAAGAATATGCAGAAGGGTATTGATGTTGTGGTACGCCATATTGCCGGTTCCACATAGGGGTACTGCTAACCGGCCCGCAATTCTATCCAGCTCTTCAGCAGGGAGTATGCAGATTCCAGTCGCTCACACTATGAAGTGGAATTCAGCGTACAAATTAGAATTCTGCTAAGTAGGCAATTGTATGTTACTCTATTCTGAGTCAGAGTCATCCTGCACAATTGAAGATACGTGAGCGCTATCAACTAAGAGTCCAACTCTCGTCTCGAGGATAGTAATTCCTCTTGTTAAGAGATGTACGATCTGAAGCTCTTGTCGCCACAATTCTCGCAGGACGGTGGCATCTGACGGAAGAGTACCATCAAATCTGCAAAGAGCTGCCGACCATTCTGTGCATGCTGCCAGACCTGGGCTGTCCATCCCTTCATAGCAACTTCATCCCCTTTGTCCATTAGTTCCATCCATTGATCTTCGAGTGAGGTTGACCATGAATCGAGCCCTCCCCACAACGCTGACCAACCTCGTGCAGCCCGACTCAGCTCACTGAAACGGGTTAGTTCACTGATATCTGTTCTACGAACGTTACGGGCGTGTGAGAACTGCAGTAGAATATCGTAAGAACTACATACTCTCTCATGGCTTCCGGCGTAGATCCATGTTCAGAATCTGAGCTGTCTCTTTCTCTACTTTCCGTATTCTTCGATCGGAGAAGGCGCTTTTTCTCAAGGATTGCCTCCCGGTGTCTTGATTGGAGTAACAGAATGTTTGTGAATACAGCTGCAACGAACCCAGTTTACAAATGCACGAACCTAGTATAATATCTTTGTGATTTTGTAAGGCCGTCTTGGTCCTTCTTAGGTGAGCGATGTAATTTCTTCTGAGAGGACATCGTATTTGTGAGACTCAACCAAGAGTTCATCGGTTTAGAGTTGGGAAGAGCAAAAAGTTTCGTGACTTTTTACCACTTTTCACCACCTTTTGTCCTAACCTTCTGCACTATTTCATGACCTTTTTCACGACTTTTTTCACGACCATTTTCAATTCCATTGAGATAATCTAATCTACTCTACACTGTGCCTAATGGTGTTGAACAACCTCCATGGATCTATCCAACCGGTAACTGATACCTTGAGCGCCTGGAATGTTTCTCCACAACCTCCTTGCGACGAGGACCAATCTTGCATCATATTTGCACATGGGCTGGCAAGAATCGGCATGCGTACCTTCGGAAAGCTTGTCGCTTATCACTGAGACCATTTTAAATGGTCAAATAACTTGCAGTTGCAGTCTGGGTACTGAAGACATATGAATGCTCAAAGTTACAATAAGCAACCGCAACTTACCTGACCAGTCTTCCTGCTCTCCCTTTCTGTCTTGTCATGGTCGCTTCGTCACCTGGTGGGGCCCAGAGCCGCTGTCCTTCCTGCTCAGGAACTGCGGAGAGTACATCACTGCTTGAGGCAAACTCGGCTTCCCAGATGATCCCTAGAACATGTCCTCGTCATTTAGGCCATACTGGTGAGTTATAAATGACTTACCCTAGATCGCCACATAAGCTAACTTGAATATGGGCAGATGTAGCTGCGACAGCTGCAGATGTGGTGGTGTCCATTACCCCAGCATCTGCTAATGGGCCGGCCCGAACCGTGCGGGGTCGTCTGCACACTCCTCCCCCACCATACTCACGTTCTTCTTGCCCTCGATCTTCTCCTGTTCGTATTCCAACGCGACTTGCTCCTTTACACCGTGCTCGTGCTCGTACAGGTAGCCAGAGGAATCCTAACAGTAGTGCTGGAGAGTCTTCAGCTCGAACTAGGATTGTTCGTTGGACTCCTCGAAATTGGCACCGGAGCTTGTCAGATTCTTCTTTTATCGAGGTTCTTTCCAGTCCGGAGGGCACCATGCCATCGACTCCTCCCAGGATTCCACCTACTAGTCAAGGGGCTAGTACTCCTCAATCAACTAGCACTCTGTCAGCATCGTCAGCACCTACTCCGGTTTTCAATGGAAGCGGCACCAAGAACTCACCTATCAAGCTGTTTTCTCCGATGCCAACCCCCATACCTAGCACCTTGCATGCCGTTCAAGCTATCCATCAGCCCTCTACACCTTTGGGTGTTGTACCCCTCTTACCATCGGCGGACCTGTCCAGTGAAACCCCTACACCCCAACCATTGTCCCATAGCCTGAGAGCAGGCACACCCCCATCTCCAAGTTTACCTACTAAAAGTACAGAACCCTCTACTGAAGGTAGTACTTCAGACGCCAGCCCTAGCATCATCTCTAGCTCTAATTCAGGTGCCAAAGCTCCTCTTGACCCTGGGCCCAGTGCATGGCGGGAGATACTTGCTTTACGGTGGAGTGGATTGCGTCCAGAACGGTTTCAGTCGCTTGTTGCTCAGTGTACAGTATGCAACCGTGTTTTCCTAGCATCGGTAGTAGAGCCAGCTGAGCACGATTGTATTGAGGCTAAAGCATAGCTTAGAAAGTGTTTCACATGGTATTGAGCAATGAAATAATGTTGATTCCCGTGCATGAAGAAGGCGAGTCAACCGAAGCTCAACAAACGCAGGATCAATTGGTCCCAGCAAGAGCGTGAGAAAAACATCCAAATCCAGACACCTCACATCCTCCGAAGCCAGAGACGCCGAGTGGATATCCAAATCTCCATTCCTAATCTCAAAAGCATGTGGAACATCTTTCCACCGTCGTTTCGGGCTGTTGATAGTAGATGCAACCGATGATCAGGTATGCAAAAAGTGGTCTCTCTCTTTCTTCGTAGTTGACGATGCCTCCAGCAGGTCGGAAAAGCACAAATCGTGGGCTACGCCCCGCTGTGCCATTCCAGTCCACAACGGCACCGAATGTAGCATCGTCACAAGTGCCCACAACCCGCATATCAGTTACGCCATACGGCGCCACTGCCACCTACAAGACATCGGCCGTCACAATTGCTGAGCGTCAGCCTGCTCCTAGTACTCATAATTTCGATGACATTCTGGATGTGCAAGATCTTGATCCTGCCTACTTAGCAGACCAGTTGTCGCATGTCGCTACAACAGGTGAGGCCCCTACTCCTGATGCATTAAAACCCAAAGAAAAGAGGTCCCCGGTGAGTTTACTTTACTCTGCCCTTGAATATAGTAACATGACTCACCAACTCGTAGCACGACCCGCTCAAGCTATGGCTTCCATTCCGGGACAGATTTCTTGCTGAAGACCTTCGTTCGGAGGGGCGTGGTGATTGGATAAACAGGTCGTACTGCGCAATATGCAGTTTGGGAATGGACGAGGGTTGCGTTGCCGAATACCGATGCCTCGACTGCAGCACTGGTCAAGAACTTTGCTGCGAGCAATGCATGGTCGCCAGTCATGAACGAAATCCCCTGCACCATATCCAGGCAAGTTGACTTATTTCTATGTGTAGCAAATTAATGACTCCTTTTAGGTGTGGCTACCTGAAGGCTACTTTTTATTGACTTCGCTCAAGGCGCTCGGATTAGAAGTACAGCTCGGTCATCCTACAAGTGTTGCCTGCCAAATTCCCCACCCCCTTAACGAACCAAATTTCACTGTTATCGACACGAACGGCATCCACTCTGTTCATGTCCGTTTCTGTAATTGTGAAACCGCCCAACCTCGCGACATCCAACTCCTTCGATTTGGGTGGTTTCCAGCCACTGTTCATAAACCTCAAACTGCAGCGACCTTTCGCGTCCTCAAGCATTTTCAGCTGCTTAACTTCGAGGGAAAGGTTACAGCTTATCAGTATTACCAAACCCTGGCTCGTCTGTCAGATAACAGTGGAACGGTGCATATTGCTGTAAGTGGGCCACGGGCTTTCGCTCACATTTATCACCAAATCTGACTATTTGCTCAAACTAGGACCGCTATCGATCATTTCTAATTATAATTCGGGAGTTCCGAAATATCAAGATGCTCAAGCGTGCCGGCCGTGGTCATGACCCTGGAGGAGCTGCAGCGACAAGCCCTGGCGAATGTGCCGTCCTCTGTCCAGCATGCCCACAGCCTGGCTATAATCTGCCATCAGATTGGCAGAAGGCGTCAGCCGAAACAAAGTAAGTTTATTTGCCCGTCAAACAGCTGTTCTGGACTGACGCCGAAAAACTTCTGGCAGATTTCTGTATTGCCTGTTTATTGCAATTGATGCCAACTTTCGACTCAAACGCAAGAAGGTCTCGAGTGAGAAAGCAGATCCAGGGTTAGGTGACGGCTGGGCATATTTCGTGCCACAAACACCATATATCGAACACCTGACTGCGTTTGGTGGTGCAATCGAACAACCGGTATGTATCCGATTGAAAATTGACATTCATGTCTGACGTGCCCTACTACTCAACAGCCGAGCACCTGCTCAAACCACCAGGCTGTTACCGCCGAAAGATCCATGAAGGGTTTAGCCGCAACCGGTGTCGGTGCGGTTGACTGTTCCCGCCATGACTTCAAGCGTCCTGTTGCCGTTGGAGATCTTCAGAAAGGAGAGAGGTTTGTTCTCTAACCACTGTCGTTTCAAGGAGTCCCTCTGATAGAGCTCTGTAGATACGTCAACATGGACTATCTCTTCTTCTCAAGTTTACGAAACAGTCAACACAATGAATATCTGGTTTCCTACGACATCGCTTGTCAGTGGAGCAAAAATCTGTGGGAACGGATGGCTGTGTACCCGACAACGCTCCATGTTGATCAGAACGGCGTGAAGCACTTCCGCTTTCTTGTCCCGAAGTTCCACCTTCCCGCTCATATCGTCGCATGCCAAATCGTCTACTCCTTCAACTACAACCGCTATGTTGGTCGCACCGAGGGTGAGGCTCCGGAGCGTGGATGGTCTTACATCAATGGGATGGCACCAAGTACGCGGGAAATGGGTCCCGGGTCCCGTCGAGATACTCTTGATGATCTTTTTGGTGACTGGAACTGGCGAAAAACCATGTCCTTATGTGCGTATAAGCTCCTAATGTCTATTTTCTAGACATCTGACGGAAATATACATAGATCTCTCCCTGAAAAAGGCCCTTGCAGAGGCTGAAGAGGAATATGGGAAACATCGGCAGTACCTGGAAGACTATGAAGAATCAGACGATATGACTCAGGAGTTAAAAACCCGCTGGATGTCGGCTCTTGAGGCATGGGAGAGTGATCATTCGCAGCCTAATCCATTCGAGAAGACCTTCAGCCGTGAGTGCCCTACCTGCTACCTATCTTCAACATATTGCTCACTGCAGGTATGATATATTAGTTCAACACAACGTTGAAATTCGGAAAGCGGCGCTAGAGGAAGAGGAAAAGAACAAGAATGAGTGGATGGCGTTTACGGCCCATGAGGGTGTTTCAGCGAGCCAGCTGATAAGTATTGGACTGGACCTGGAGGAACAGCAGTACGTATGAAAATTTGAACCCCAATTCTGTGTCTCTAAGCCTTCTCCCTCTACTAGGCGAAGATTAACCCGCGACATCGGCAAAAATACAACAAATGCGCCCATGGAGAAGCTCAAGCTCCAAGTCCGTGAAAACAACCTCGATCGCGACATCGAAGCCTGGACTGAAATTCAGCACTCATACATTTCTCCAATCCGCATCCTACGCTCCCGCGAGGATCCAACGCAGGATGTACGCGCCTCTGATTTCGAGCTTTATCTACCCTCTGCGTTACCCTCTTCTATTTCATGCGATCAGCGCTTGTATGAGATCGAATGGCACTACCGTAACCGTCAAGCCAAAGATGCCCTCGAGAACCTGCGCCTGTCTCTTCACGTTCGCTCCTTTCTCCTCATCGACAAAAAGCGAAACCTCCGAGGTCAGGTACAAACAACACGGTCGTTAAGCACTCTCAAAACAGTAGAGCAACGCATACAATTCGCGGCAGCCACATACCGCCTCGCACGTCTTGCCCTCGGCAAATTAGCGACTCGACTAGGTTACATTGATTGGCAGGGCAAATACCAGGAGCTCAGGGACGAAGACATACGGCCACTTGGCGACCCCGACAAGGAGGAACCGATGTTCGCGGTGTCAGCAGCAGGTGGCGGTCGCCAGCTTGTCCCCTCTGAAGGCAGGCGGACCAACTCATGGATTTGGCGGGATCTTGGTGAACTCGATCTCCGAGAAGAATCTATTTACCTTGAAGGTATTTTCTCTTTTTTTTTTATTAGTACAAACTCTCACATTCATCTCAGATGTTCGCATAGAATGGTGCAAGGCCAAAGCAAGGGTTGACCGGTGGCATGAGGAGATTCGCTTACTTCGCGAGGAGATGCGTCGGGTGAAGGAATTTTTTTCGAGTCGTGCTTCTCGCTGGGAGAAGATATCTGGGGCTACTACCAAGCAAGATGAAGCCGCAAAGGACGGTATGAGAGCGTATGCCTTGCAGCAAGCTAACATGTTCCTTGAGATGCGTCAGCTGTGTGAAACGTGGTGGGCATACAGACCTGACCCTTCAATACCGCGCCCTGGTCGACCGAAGAAGCGGTCTATAAATGCAGTTATAGTTGCATAGCCACTCAATTTTGTAGTAAAAAGAATTATATCATACTTCATTACGAGTGTATGTCAGTGTGCCAAGCACAGTAGCTTAGAATAGCACAGTGAATATGTGATATGCCCAAATAGTCAATACGGCGGTCGATACTGATTGACCTGTGAGCGTATCCCAATATAGAAGTACGGCGGCATCGTCTGAGGCAACGAGGAAGAAGCAGACACAGCGCGTGTGAAGGATTGCTTGCAGGGGCGGAGGTAGCTTCTAGTTGAGGTGGTAAGTGCACCTGATACGCTCTGATAAGAGAAGGAGGTGCACACAGCGTCTCTAATATGAGATGATTGATGCACATCATCATCTCTAATTAGAGTCTGTGTTGCATCGATGTCTGATCTCTATTTGAGGATATTGTGCACCTATCTGACAATACGTGGTGCTCGATGTGCCTAGTATTAATATGTAAATACCTGGCTTCAATGCTCGCTAGCGCCTATCTGATCTCAATGGGAGAGCGCATTACCTACGAGGATGGTAAAGGCCTTGAGTGGTCATTCAGAGAACGAGAGGATGATTATATATATGGTGAGTGCCGAATACTTCTTGTCATAACGGAAGTCTCAAGCACATTTATCAGACAATAATCATGGATTTTCCATATTCGATATAACCAATGTTGAGGAATGTGCGTATGGTTTCCTTCCGGGGGGTTCCACCCCTGGGTACGAAGAATCAACCTCGCTCACCCTTCTGGATGCCTTTGACTACGTCAATGCTTATGTGCAATTATCGGAGGACGAAAGGAACGGCGACGTGGTCGTCTCAGACGGAAGCACAGGCTGGTTCGCCGACGTTCAATTCTTGCTGAAGCATCCCCTTACAAGATCCAGCATTCTCCCCGACATATGGCCAAAGTCTCCTGAAGCATCAGAGCTTCGTCACCAAGTCGATCTAGCAGATCCAATTGTTCAGGAATCTTTCACTATACCTCCCTTATCGCAGCTGGCATTGTTGCCAGCAATTCGGCATATAATCGAACGGGGTGATATGGACAACCGGAACCTTGAAACCTTGATCCAAATTCCAGGCCAGGCAGAGGCCATTCTTCATCTATTCAAAACATCCTCCCACTTTCAGCCCCTCCCTACCTCAGCTTTTCCACTCTTGCTCAGAATGCTTGGTAAATCCCTTGCCGAGCCCGTCGAGCATCTTGACCTCTCGTTCTATCATTTGTCCACGTCCCAAATTTTGAGCATCATAAAAGGCCAGAATTCAGTCCAAATACTGAATATCTCGCACAATCCCCTTGTTGGAAAGGAAACTTTGCGTGCAGTGCTGACTCTACTCCCTCAACTCGAAAGATTGATTCTGCTGAACACCCCCATCTCGCAAATGGAATGGTCCGAATTATTTGTGGAGGCCCCACAACTCTTCTTCCATCTAGACAGTGTCATCCATCCCTGCTTTATTAGTGCTCACAGACCATTTTGCCCTAATGCCTTTGCAATCGCATCCAAAGATTATGACTTCCATCAGGGCAATACTTGCTCCATCCCCTTTTTCACCCCAACTCTCATCGTTCAAGCGTTGACCACCTTCACGACCGTATTTATGGACAAGTCCACTTCGAGTGCGAGGTCTGCGAGTACCGCTGCATCCACAGTCGCCCTTTCCACCGAAGTTTTACCCTCCGGCCAAAGCTGGCGAGAATGCCCCGTCCCATACTTTGCCCCACGACTCCGGAAAGGCTTCAGCAAGACTGGTTGGTTATTTGCATTCAAAACACGTACTCGTCTCTTTGCTTTCATCAGATTCCATCTAACCATCCTAGCCGCAGCCGTAGGTCAGTCGGGGGAAGGCAGCAAATCTTCTGAGGTTCCCCCAATATCTGTGTTCGACCTTCGAGGGTTCCTCGCCGAATTGGACAAAGAAGGCCGCCCGGGAGCTCCTTCCAAAGCCGTTACTCGATTCTCAAGATTTTGGCCCACCTCTCTTTCGAGGATTATGAACAAAATCGACTCCGCTTCAAACTCATGTCCGAGGTGGAAGCAAAGAACTTCGTCGAAGACATGGACGAAAGCCTGGACATCGGTCGGGGAAGGCTTGCGGTTCTTGAAGATCCGAATGACCCCGTTGAAGGGTTCGCCAGGCCACCCGATGGCCGGTAGAACCTTCCATACCTCAGAGTTAGGGTTCGAAGGGCCCATTGACGATCTCGTACGCCGTATGTACACTACAGCGCTTCCTGTATACAGATTACGAGCTAACATTATTTGGTGAAAGCGAGATTTTGTACCATGTGTAGCACGCCGCCACAATTTTCACTGAATCACGGTGAGTAAAGCTCGGGCAGGTCATGGAAAGACGAGAATCATGTCATCTTCGTTTTCGCTGCACAGCTGAAATCATGGGATCCTCAAGTGCATAGGAAAATTCAGGAAAATTCTCAAGGCAGTTCTTCAACTGTCGTGAAGTCACACTGCACTGAAAAAAACAGGCGATGAATGGAACATTTAAATAATATTAGAATGATGTATGGAGGTATCGCGTGCGGTGTAATATACAATATGTGATTTCGTACTATCCAATTCAGTAATTATTCGTTCACTTAAACGTCAGGCTCGTCATAGAGCTCGTACTCTGCATCAACATCTTCATTCGTTGCTGCTGTCACCCCAGTCTTCTCCTCTAGCTGATCAACATCCTGCTCATCGCCTGAGCTGTCCTCAATTGCAGAGAACCACTTCCGCTTTGATTTGTCCATCCTCTTCCGTATCCGCTCAAGACGAAGCTGTTGCCACGGTGCATGCATAGGTGCAGGGGTACATGCCGCTTTAGAAAGCGAAGAGAGGGTTGATGCGGAGGCTTCATAAAGGTCAAAGGGATTGAGGGAGTCGGATGTCGGGGAGCTGAGGAGGCCATCGGAGGATGTGAAGGGAGAAGAGAATGTGAGGCCGGGGGTAGAGCTAGGATGTTGACTGGGATCGTCATTACCTGACTCCTCAGAGTCACTTTGAGGGAACCGCCAACCCTCGGAACGTTGGTGCATCATCCGAAGATAGGTAGCAAAAGCACCAGGTCGGTTGTACTTGTTCACGGAGGGCAAGGCGTTGTGATCTACTTTCTCTTCTTCAAGGTCGGAATCGTCGTCGTCGTCGTCGTCCGCATCCTCATCTTCGTCCGCCTCTAGCCCCAGTCCGTCGGAGAAGAAGCCAGATGAAGATGCATCACCATAATCCCTGTCCTGGCCATCGTCGGAGTCTGAGTCTCCCCCGCTTTCTTCGCTGGAAGAAGACCGATTTGAAGGCGAAGGCGATATTCTCTTCCGTTTCGCAGCCCTGCAGGTCTGAGGGGAAACCAGCTTCTTGATCGAGGCGGAAAAGGAGGGCTTTGGTAACGGCGGGGGAGATGATGGCAGGAGGCAGATACGGCCCCTTGCTTTGAAGACGTACGGGATATTTGACGTGCCTTTTCTTGCAGGGATCCTGTCTATATTCGAAGTGATGTACACTGCCGTCTTCTCGTCGTGATGCTATGGGAACTCAGGGTCAGAAACGATTCTCGAGTGAAGAAGTTATCCACATACATAGATGATGCCTCTGGTAAGGTCAATACCTCTCGGCCAGACATGAGCAAGGGTGTATTCTTCCTCAGGTTGCCATGTCCAATCTTCGCCGTCATCTTCATCTTCTTTGTTCTCGTCTTCGGACAACGTAGATTCGTCGTTAGAGTCCTCGAGTGCATCCTCTTCATCCTCTGGTCTATATCGGCAGGGGTCTCTCGCTGTTGAAAGCTTGACACATGTCCAACCCGTCTTGATCTGACCAGGTTTATACATTGGGCTGTATGTCGTCACCTTCTTTTGAACTTCAAAAAGATGTCTATCGTTCTTGATGCCTCCGTAGCCCGCGCCAAATAGAAAGGCAATAAGGCAACGGAGTTGGACAAATGTGTAGTTCTTCGGAACTTGCACTATTCTGTAAACACCACCAAGTCTGGGTGACAAACCTGGTTGTACAAATTGAAACCGAAGAGCCAGATGCTTTGAGAACGGCGTCGGGGCAGGCAGCCTATGCACCAAAGTTCTCTTTCTTTTCTGACCGAAAGGATTCGAAGGAGAGTCGGAAGGGCGGGAAGGGTAAGGCGTTCCAGTGAAAGGAGTCTTTGGGGGTGAACGACTCCAGCGATTTGGAAGCGGTGTCTCTGGCATAGACACAAGGCGCCTCTTCGCAGGATGGCATAGACCATGCATACTCGAGCTTCCACTGAGTTCATCGTCTGTCGCAACGTCCTCGAAAGTTCTTTTGAGGGCCATGGTTGTCGTTGAGAAGACGAAGCATGACCATAGTGGCTGTGACATAAACAGCTTGTGACAGACGCGTTATGGAACGCGTTACAGACACGTGCATGTTTGAACGCGTTTCGGAAATGATCGGTCCCCGGAATGCTTACGCCGAAGTTTCTCCGTTTCTCTTCCTCTCACCTCCACATCGCGGGAGTATTGCTCGATTCACTTGACCTAAGATTTCTAGGCTTGCTCAGCAGATTCTAATCATCTGATGATATATAAAGGGGTGTATTCACCATCCTTCCCCTCAATCCTTCTTGAACTTGGATAACAATGTCGTCTGAATCAACCTTGCACTTGCCCAAAGATTTCTTATTCGGCTTTGCAACTGGTACGTAGGCGTCTAACGTGTCGATGCATGGTTGACTGAACAGGGGTGAACTATAGCGGCCTATCAGATTGAAGGTTCACCCGACGTCGGAGGGCGAAAGCCGTCGATCTGGGATACCTTCACTCACAAGACGCCGTCCCCAATTGCCGATGGTTCTTCTGGAGATAATGCAACTGATTCCTTCAATCGATGGAAGTCGGACCTGGCTCTTCTCAAGAGCTACGGTGCGAACTCGTACCGATTCTCAGTCTCCTGGTCTAGGATCCTACCCGATGGCGGAAGGGATGATCCTGTCAACGAAGAAGGAATCAAGTTTTATCGAGACATCATCGAGGAGGCCATCCGTCTTGGGATCACTCCTTGTATTGTACGTGGGCACCTCTCTCCTTGACTTCTTGCTTGCTGATTGTATACCTTAGACCCTGTATCACTGGGATTTGCCCCAAACACTGCATGATCGCTACCAAGGCTGGCTCAATAAAGAAGAAATCGTCCAAGACTTTGTTCGGTTTGCTAAAGTATATTTTCTCCGTTTCATTCTTTTGTCCTCTCTCTCACCTACTTTGAACAAGGTCTGCTATGAGGCTTATGGTGATATAGTCAAACATTGGTATGAGCTCGGGCCTTCCTCCTCATCACATTACATTCCCTCACCATTACTTGGATTCAGGATCACGTTCAACGAACCTTGGTGCATTTCCGTACTCGGCTATGGATACGGGGTATTTGCACCAGGACGTTCAAGCAGTACAGACGGCGATACCAGTCGCGAGCCTTGGATGTACGTGTCGGTTGTTTCAATTCCAAAACCACACACCTGAATATTTCGCCAGTGTTTCTCACAACCTCATCCTTGCACACGCTTACGCTGTCAAGGCATATCGAGACGAGTTCCAGGCTAAACAAGGAGGCTCCATTGGCATCACTCTGGACGCTGTCTGGTATATGCCATATGACCCCAATGACCAAGCTTGTATGTTACGTTCAGGGCTATGTGTCGCCACCGTCAGATTGACTATTGTGTCGCCAGGCATCCAGGCCGCTCAGAATGCGTTCGATACCCGCACTGGGAAGTTGATGAAATCAATCCCTCATAAATTTCTTCCTTTCTAACTCTCGACGACAGGCTGGTATGCCGTATGTGATACCCATGCATTTGTTATCCCAGTTCTCACGCGGTAAACATTAGGGCCCAATTTATCTAGGAGAATACCCTAAATTCCTCGTCGACTCCATTGGGGACCGCCTTCCCAAATTCACCGACGAAGAAATCACGGTCGTCAAAGGATCCTCCGACTTCTTTGGCTTGAATACCTATAGTAGCAACCTCGTCCGTGAGTCTGATTCCTAGGACTTCCTTCCGTTTTCTCGCAGACACCTGATATCTCTGCAGAACCTGACGGCGGTGATGATTACAATGGTAAAGTTAAGACGGGCTTCGTAAGGCAAGATGGGACTCAGCTGGGCACGCAAGGTAAATCATTGTTGCAACTCCTCTCGCCGCCGTTTTCTGATATTGCATAGCCCACGTTTCTTGGTTGCAAACTTGTGAGTTGTTAATTCGTCACCTCATCTTTGTTCGTGCTGAATATTGTCATAGATCCCGAAGGGTTCAGAGCTGTAAGGGCTTCCAATTTATCTACTTACTGACGATCTACGAGTTCTTACCTGCTTCATCTAGTTACTCAACCACTTGTACAAGGTGCGTTCCAAGGGTTTTCATCAGATCGTCTCTGACTAACCCCCCCTTCAGACGTACAAGAAGCCCATCTTGTACGTAAAATATATGACAAGATTACTTGTGATTGAACTAAAGAATTACTAGTGTTACAGAGAACGGCTTTGCCGTGAAGAATGAGAACGATAAGAAGGCTGATGAGGCTATCCACGACAGGGACAGAGTCGAGTATTTCCGTGGATATACTCGCGCATTGTTGGAGGCTTCTAACGTCGACGGTGTTGATATTCGGTCGTACTTCGCTTGGAGTAAGTAGTGATTCGGACTGTTGGGTTCACAGCTAACCCCACTCTAGGCTTGTTGGATAACTTCGAATGGGCTGAAGGATACCGAGTTCGGTTTGGTGTGACGTTCGTGGATTACGAGACTCAGGAACGATTCCCTAAAGATTCGGCCAAATTCCTCAAGCAGGTGAGGGTCTTGTTTCTACCTATCCATGTAGCCAAATTTCTGATAGCTACTTAAGTGGTTCGAGGAACACAGAGTAAATTAGCTGTGGAATACATATGATTCTATGTACCCGACTTTCTGAATATGATTTCTGGTAACTTTCAATGGCAACGTTTTGTACTGAGCTTTTGTGTGTTGAACTTGGTTGTGCACATAATGACGCACCGTGTTGGTTACTCTGCCTTCTGGCCCATTTTAAACGGGTAAGAATTGACGTTCCCAACAGAAAAGACTTCCCTATCTGGTTTCTCGCCACATACTCAAGGGACAATCTTGAACGCGGTCTATCCGTGCGTGTTTACTTTTCGGTGCCAATCAATTCCCTGGTCCTCGAGGGTGAGAAGCTGTTGAGATGGGAACTTGCGATTCCCGTGAGCAACATCGGAATCCAAGCCTTGCGTATGTCCAGTCATGCATTTCGATATACTGCTGGTCGTGTGCAGGGATGATGACCCGGATATGCTGTGCAATCTCTTATGCTCACCCCACGGTTTTTTCAGGTAGAGCGTCTTGAGAATTGACCTGTTGTGCCTACCTCTCACAGAGACTGTTATCACAGCACCTGCGGCAAGTGAAACAACCGGCTGATCGGAGGCCTTGTGTGGTTGAAAGTACTAGTCCGTTTTTGCTCGTTCGGTAAAGAGACCAAACACAGTCAGAAAGTAGTGTTTTCTGATCTTCCGAAGCGTACCTTCGCCAAGCATGGTCGTGATGGCTAACCGAAGCTGGTGGGCATCCGTTGCGTATCTGAGGAAGGTGCCAGAGGTGGCGCAGTTTGGCCAAGCGAGGACCAGAAAGGATTTTATGGCCCGGAGGCGGAGTTGGCCCTAGTGCAAGGGCTGCTCGGATTTTCATATGTTGTCTACAGGATCCGTATGTGCATGCAGTTGAATGTGGGCGCAGACAAGCCACGAGTGACTCAGGCAAACAGTTGTCTTGTGCATGAAAAATTCTGATGAACAATTTAAATTCCTGAGATGTCGGATTGATAACTACGACAAACTCATTCCATTCTCCATGAAAGGAATCGCAGCCAAGCCGAGGGCTTCAAACCCAGAAACATCCAACGTCTTCAATCAGTCGTTTGCTACGACTCAATGGAGGAGAAACAAGTCGTCGGGCACTGTGGCTGTGCCGACAAGATCATGTTCAAATTCGACTTTAGCATCGACGATGTGGACGACGAGCTTGCTGAGTCTTTTATGGATCTAACACCAAACGAAAACCAACCAAAGCATTCGGTTGAGCAGCAGAAATTCCAAGAAATATACCTAGATGACCTAGTACGTCCTTCGTTCCAGATAATGTCTTCAAGCAGTTGATCTGACGGTTTTTCCCCCAACCAAAGTATAGCTAGACCACCTGCCTCCCAAAATATCGTTTTCGCCGATCCACGTACCTCCTACATCTGGATCCGGTCAAAAGTCCACTCTTTATAGAAGAGATCTTTTCGATGCGCGCTTCCAGTTGATTGCAGAGAGCGAAGAAAAGGAGGATGGCCAGTCCCCAGACAATGCCGATCCGAGCGAGAAATCCGCTCTGGAGTTTGTGGAAGCACCGTCCGATCTAGTACCTGGAGTCTACGAGGGCGGCTTGAAAACATGGGAGTGCAGCATTGATCTCGTGGGCTACCTTGATAGCCTCAATATTCCTGTCGAACACTGGCAAGGAAAGCGCGTTCTGGAGGTGCGGCTACACGTCTTGGAATGAGATTTGTTTGCTCAATATACCACAGATAGGTTGTGGCACAGCGGTTCCCTGCCTTTACCTTCTGCAAAAGCTTTTCTCCCGCACAGTCTCATCCAGTGGAGAGACGTCAGAGACTCATATCAATCTGCAAGACTACAATGTCTCCGTTCTGCAACTCGTAACTGTTCCGAACCTCGTTCTCTCCTGGTGCAAGTCTCAATAACCTCCAACAACTGACTCCCGTCTGAACTTTATGAACAGATAAATCCGAGGCTGCCTCAAGCTACCGTGCATCAGAATCGGAATCTACAGGCTCCACCACGACCTCATCGGGTAAGGCAATGGAAGATGAGCCCACGCCAACCGAACCGGAACCAGAGCTCGAGATCACACCGGAACTCAAAGCAGCTTTCCTGGCCTCTCTGAAGGAACACGGCATCCAACTGCGTTTCTTCTCCGGCTCATGGGAAACCTTCGACCTA
Source organism: Clitopilus passeckerianus (assembly GCA_944990035.1). Lineage (NCBI taxonomy): Eukaryota > Fungi > Basidiomycota > Agaricomycetes > Agaricales > Entolomataceae > Clitopilus > Clitopilus passeckerianus. The sequence continues at coordinate 992,083 of CALYLX010000145.1, forward strand.
GCCTGCGCTGGAGGACCATATGATACCGTCCTGACTTCGGAAACGGTCTACCGAACAGACAGTTTACCGTCTTTGGTTGAACTCTTGAAGTCTGCTGGCCCAAGCACCCGTGGCGAGGAAAGTGTGCCAGCATGCTTGGTTGCGGCGAAGATAGTGTACTTTGGGGTTGGAGGTGGGGTTTCAGAGTTTGTGGGTGCTGTACGGAAAGCGGGAGGGAAGGTCGAGTCCGTCTGGGAGACGCATTCCGGTGTTAGTCGAAGTATCATGAAGGTTGAATGGGACTAGACAAGAAAACATGGGGATGGTTTAGGCAGAACAATGAATGGCCAGTTGTGTGCGATTAAAATTAGAATATACTCGAATATGTGTCTGCAAACTAATAATCATATCATCGAACTGAACCTCTCCGACAATGGTTTGGACGCGAGTGCCATCGTCTTGCCCAGCCGACCGGTCTGCTCCAACTCAAGAACCTTCATTACGCTCAAGTCCTTCATAATTGTCCTCCTCCTCGCTCGCTCGCGCCTCTTGCTGAGATGATCCCAATCCTCGAAGAGACCAACTTCCTGGCCAACTACCGGTTTTTCGGCGGCGGCGGCTTCGCGTTTTTCCTCAGCAGCCTTGACCTGCTTCGCTGAGTTCCACAGCGACGGGTCAATCTTTTTCCAGCACCAGACTTTAGTGGTCACAGGTGCCTCCTCTGAAGCTTCTACGAAAACACGTTCGTCTTGCTTGCCCTTTCTCTTCTTCTTTGGTGGATTTTGGGGAAGACCGAAGGTTTGGGTGTGCGTTCGTGGTGTCTGGGACATTGCAATCTCCCCAGCTCCTTCAAGAACAGGTAGAATCTGTGATTTGAGGTATCTGCGCGTGAGTTAGGAATTCGGCGTGTCAATAGTGCAGGAGATACAGAATCATATTGTAGACGTACTTCATAGACCGCACCGGATGATGGATGTGTTCAGGCATGTGAACAGGGTTCATCCGCCCCGTATGCGTGTTTCTCCGGGGCAGAATTTGTGGGACATCGTGCGTGAAGCCAGCAGGTGCTGGTTCCTTCAGAGCCAGCTTGTAAAGCTCGGCGGTTGTGATGCCTTGAGGAAACTCATTTTGAGCAATGACCTTCCGGACGAGTTTTATGCCCTCCTTTAGCGAGGCCATTTGCCGTGTTTGGTGTCGAAGGAAGCCAACGGAATTTATGACTGGTGAACTGGCCATGACAGCTAGAGCTGGTGACGGGGAGGAATTGTCGCGACTCGCCTGCAAAACGTTGTTTGTTTTAGGTGGCATTGCACAACGTCCATGTACAGCCACCGGAATGATATGCCGTCCCGCCGATATTTTGGGCTCTTCTCCGAGAGCCTTGGCTAGTTCCTCGATGGTTTCTCGTACATGCTCCAATGAAAAAGGTGTATTCTTCCTTGGAGTTATATCGTAGTTTGAGATGACGTTCGTTGAGGGGGGAATTGTAATCTTATTACCCAGTGGAGATTTGCCACTCTTCCTCAGTATATAATCTCGAAAACCGCCTGAAGCATACGCTCAAAATTGATAACATCTCGCCCCCTCCCAATGAGGATCCCTCAGACGAAAAGGCCATAATGAATTGGCATCGGGCCATCGTCGGGACAAGGTTCGGGAAATGAAGGTGTGATCAATTTGTCTAAGGCTTCTAAAGCAAACAAAAGGGTGGTTCACTCATTGCACACGCCAGTGGCCCATCCAAACAGCGAACAGCCTCCTTTCTTTCATCCTCCTCGTAGTACCAACGCAATGGGCCCCCCACGGCGGAATGGCATACGAAAACAATCTGTACAGTATTCAAGTGACTCGTCAGCCGCACCACAATCTCCTTTATTTCCCCGACAAACGACGCCTGGAACATCGAAGCCGCAAGCAGCCAACGCCATGGCAGCGTCTATAAGACATCTGCATAACTTGAAGGTTTTGCGCAAACGGGATCCTTCAATCCTCTCTGTATTCGATCAATTCAGTCACGTAGCGGTGTACAAATTTGTGGACGGGAAATGGGAAAAGGAAGGGTATGAAGGTACAATGTTCTTGTATGAACGGTTAGTCCCACAGATCTACGTAACAGCTCCTTCTTGGCTCACATTTCGTCAAATCCAGTGATTCTTATCCACCGTACGGATACTACATTCTTAATCGTGTAGGCATGGAGGACTACAATATCAGACTCTACCCGGAGGACTTTCTGCAAATTGCTGGCAAAACGACTGTCGTTCAATCTTTTCCCGAATTCACCGAACAACGACTTACTGCCGCCCGTGCATCGGCACCACAGCATGAGCTTGACAACAAATTTTCTTCCGTTTGGGCCGTGCCAAATGTCGAGAGCTTGACCAAGGCGGAAAAAGGACCAGCGGTGACTATCGGATTATGGACACTGGACGAGGTAGCAAGAGAACCCCTTTTTGAGGTCCTACAGAGGTATAATTTTTTAAAGCGATCACCAAATCACAGGAATCTGATTTTTTTGGCCGAAATAGACTACATTCCTACATCCGGAGAAATCTTCCATATCCTGAAGAGTTCCAGTTTGGACCCGACCGAATGCCGCCCACTTCATCCTCCCCAGCACCGGTACCTCCCAAAGCAAATACTCGTAAGTACCTGCATACATAGAACTGAGAGTCAACACCTGATGTTATTCAAGTCAATGGCTTCTCCTTCCCTCAGACGGCCACTAATGGGGCTAGCCCTGCCGATTCTAGCATGACTGAACTGGATAAATTGTTCTCCAAACTCGCCCCAACCTCGTGCACTACCGCCTCTGAAGTAGCCTCTACTGCCAAGAATGCGAAAATGACAGTGGAATCACTCTTCGCGTCAATGAACGGCTCGGAATCGGCTTCTGATAACCACTCATCTTCTGCATCTTCGTCCATCTCTATCCGTTCTGCAGCTTCCCCCGCTCCATCCACAGGCATCAGCCTTTTGGATTCCATTTTTGCCTCTGCCTCCTCTACAAATGTCCATGCATCTGGTCATGAGCAGACACAAGCCACTACTCATACGTCTACAATCTACACTCCAACTCCGAGTGTAAACGGCAACCCACAGGTTCTTTCACAGGATGTGATCACACAGCTGATGGGGCTTCCTCCCTCCCGGGCCGCATCTACAGTCTCGTTCAGCAGCAGCGCCATATCTTACCCAAGCTCACGTGAGGGCTATGCCGACAACGAAGACGAAAGCGATACTGGTACGGGAAGACTCTCCGAGTTCGAAGATGGTGTCTCAGAATCTAGTACCGTCCTTGATTCCGGGGCGGAGGACGTTCAGCAATCTGCGCCAGGTCACGGTCATCTCATGCCTGTGAACTTTGGGACAACATCGACCCACAATGGTTATGGAAGCACAACTCATGGTAGAGTTCAAGGCGATGTTACACCCCGCCCACCTCTATCTGGGTTCGGTGGTTCGTCGGAAGTCCGGCCCACCGCCTCACGCTCCTCGACCGCTACCTCTCTTCCACCTTCACTCAGGTCCGTAGGGTCAGCATCGACTATAACGAACGGGCAACGATCCACATCGGAGCCTCGCGTTCAGCCAAAGCAGAAACCTCATCAACAGGCCTCATCTCAACAAGCCACACCAAGGAGGCTCGTACCATTCGAACCCGATTCTGAACTTTGGCCTTATTCCCGCAATGATGCCAGTGCTCAAGCCCAAACTTCACAGCAAGACAGCTCGGACGACATTATTGAGCTTGACTTCAACGACACCAGCGCATTGAGTGACCCAGAAGCCTTCAATAAGGCCGCTCGCAATGGGAGGGGTGGCCAGCATTGCCCTAATGGTAGCAGCTCTTCCGGAGCGACAGCACCTGTGAACGGGAACACTCCAGGAAAAGCTAAGGAGAAACCCAACAGGAGGCGAACCAAGAAGGAGCGTGCTGCGGAGCAGGCAAGAATTCGTCAGGAGATCGAAGCAGGGTGGGACTCACCTGCGCCTGCGCCTGTTACAAACTCTTCTGCCCGAGGCTCTGCTCCTGCTGCTGCCTATGACAATGTCCGCTCGGACGATGACAAGGATGTCGACTTCCCAGCCATCCCACCGCCTGCTACTCCATCACCATGCCCGTCGCCCGTCCTTGCCCCCGTGATGTCTCCTCGAGCAGCTATTACTCCCCTTTCACTCGTTGGCGCTCGTGGCGGAGTCGACTCCCGCGGATCTCCTGTTGGTCAGGCCTCCCACCATCATCCCTCCCCTATGGATTTGAGGAAGAAGATTGCCGCCATTAACGGGCACGCGCCAGGGGCTGTTCATGACCATGCGCCTAAAGATCATAAGGAGGTAGTCAGGGAGAGCATCGTGTCCATTGTCGCCCAGCGATCCACTCAGCCTGCCATGGAGCAGAACGAGTTTGTCCGGGAGGTGTTGACTTTGATCCACGTTAGTATTTTCTTGTCATCTTTTAGACTCTCAACTTACGAAGGATGTGTGCAGACCGACAAGGCATTCGTTGACGCCCTTTACAAGGAGTACACCAGTCGACTTTGAACTCGGTACTCTTCTCAAAGATTGCTTGCTCAACAGAGCTAAGCTGAAGCTTTCTTCTCATTTGATGCACAAATGTATATAACTAGGTACTGTATTACTCCTTTCCTCTTTGATCTACGCTATCACGCTTTCCAACATTCTCTCTTGCCTTACCTGCCTACTTTCATTGTTCATATCGCCTGACATCCTTCCTTTCTTTTTTCTTGTCCCTGGGTGCCCTACCCATTTCTTATCTCTGCATCTTTTAATTATTACCTCGCACCGTCTTCCATTCCTGTCTCTATACCGTCATTGATTTATCGCACCATTGTCGTTCTATCCACTGTAACGTTAGATCACCAGCTATGAAGCTATGATGTATACTATTGTCGTATACTGTAGTAGTACCAGTACCTGTTTCTTCTTACCCAGCTATCGACTTTTCCATGGGCCAATACTCTCCAATGTTGACATCTATACGCTACGTATCACCAACTCTTCCAAATTCACGGGTTGTAACTTGTGGACTAATCCTATCATTCACCACCCCCATCTCATGTATCTGTCTGTAGTGTCCGTAATACACTCCCCAGCCGCTCCTTCCTCAGCGGTATCCAGAGCATTTCTCCTGCACCAGCTGCACTCTGAGCAGACACGATCAAGCCGTGATCTCTGAATTCGCCCAATAACGACCTCAGAGAAGTATCGTTGGTCGCGACGAAGTTGTCTCTGGCGAGAATGAACAACGCGTCGTAGGCAATTGCAAATCGCTGGAGATCTCTATCGCCCTCTGCCCCGCTTGACGTGCCACTTGCTGCCTCCTCCTCGATGGGTTCCAGCTGTCGGTTGCCCACTAGCGAGAACAGTTTCTGCGCTTTCGCGGTCACTGAGGCTAGGATGTGTAGGGCTGCAGTTTCTGTCATATTTGCGCCTCCTTGTGTGAGTTGGGACGTATCGATCCTCTTGCGCAGACCACCCCCGTGGGCGCTGGAGAGGGACGACCTGTCAACGAATGCTAATTCGTGGTCGTAGGGCTCAAGGGTGGTCAGGTCATGCCAGAGCCAGGCGAAACCCGCTCTGGAGGAAGTGGAGGGGTTGTTAGAGTCGTCCCCAGCAGCTGACGAGGGACCTTCCGAGAGGCTTGCGTCTGGTTTGCGGGCTGAGGATTCTGAGGTAGACCAGATGAGGGGAGAGTTGATATGGTCAACGGAAGCAACGATGTGGATATTTGGGGTAAGGGCGAGGAGAGATAAACATGCTTTTGCACGAGAGTTTCGTAGCTGGGCGGCGTCTATGTTGTGAATGATTAAGAATAGGTGTGACTCCTTTTTTGGTTTGGCCTTGGGTGATCTGGATGAAGTCGCCATGGTCACTTTCGAGGAGAAATAATCACGTATCCGCTTGGCCTGCGCTTCCACTGTGTTTCCGCCAGATGCAGAGGAGGATGTCGAAGCCGAAATCTGTGGCACAGTGCTCTCTATGGAGTTCAACAGATCCTTGAGTGTAAAATCGGGGTGAAACCCATTCGCCACGACTACATGGCCCTTTCGGGCACAATAGCTAGTTGCGAATTGGTTCAAGACGCGCCTTTTAGAGCCATACCCGTAGGCGAGGATATTAAAGCCCTCCTCAAGCTCTCGCATAACGCGCGAAAAGAGCTTTGGGAGCTCACCCGATGCTTTGAGCCGTGTTTTCAATGGGGGGATTGTAGCTCCTGGAGCTGTGGCAAGTTTGATGCCTTCAGTGTATTCCTCCGCTGTCAAAGGCTCAACCAAAGTAGTGAACACGTTCGAAGACGTCTGAGATCGCGTTGACATCTGCGTGAAGTACGCATCGAAAGCAGTCTGGACGATGATTCCTGGCGTGGGCCCTTGGCCGAAGGAGGCTGCATCCTTAGTGGTCCGACGTGCTTTCGTTGGGGAAAGATGTTCTACGAATTCATCCGCACCGGAATCCTCTTCGCCTTCGTCGGACGGGGGGTATTGGTCTTCGTCGCTATCATCGATTGGGATCTCGTCGGTGAGAGGGAAGTCGCGCATATCACAATCCTCTCAGCCTGGGGTGCCGTGAGAACCAAACCTCGTTTTTCGACTTGACTTGCCTCTGTTCCTGTTTAGGGACCTATGTGGTTGATACACACCTGTTCCGGATTTGCCACTTAAGAGCTTGTGTGCCAGGTCATAAACAGACCGAGAGGACTCCCCATCCCATCTAGACCGCACCCCCTGCCGAACCTGCTTAGCGCAATCTATTACACGTGCCTAAAGATGTCCTGAACAGTGTATTTTCCGCCCGGAAAACAACACCCTATGACTCTTACTCAAATCGTCGAACACTACAGTCCACTAAGAAAACAAATGATGACCTGCCTAAGAATGCGGAACTCGAGCAAGACAAGATGATGCTTGATAAGTATTCCTGGGCATCATATAAGGCCACGCCATCCGCATTTCAATCTGCTGCAGAAGCAGCTGTTTTAGGAGTCTTGCTACAGACAAAGTACGAGAACTTAGGCGATGGAAAAGCCCCCTATGCTTCCATATCAAGAGAAATTTTGTGCGACATTGAGCTCCGTGCCCTTTTCTTGGATTGTTGGGAAGTTGGATCCTTCCAGCGGTTGCGTGGTATGTCCGGATATATCTCATATGTACCTTCTTTCCATGTGCTGATCAAGCCTCTTTAGAGAAACTGCGCTCGGCTGTGGAAGTACTAACAGGTAGGTTTCCTTCGGCTTCAAGTCTTCAGCAGAGTACCTTAAATGAACCTACTTTATTAGCTGAGTTTGATGAGTCCGACACGAAACAAGCTGGACACATCGACAACATGGAGCCTCATAGTAGAAATTACATTATCCGAGACTCGAACTTCAAGGTAGATAGTGGGGATCTTGATATTTACCAGAATTGCAGTACGTGCTCAATTCCTTTTCATCATGAGGCTTGTGGATTGACACTACTCATCAGTTTTGAGTAAGCAATGTCTTTCCGAGGCATCAGATTCCTATCCTCATAGAGTCCCGTGCAGGTGATGAAGATGAGAAAATAATGCAATGGCTCTCGTCTTTGAATTATCGAGTTACCCATGATGAGATCTTCGAACGGCGTCCGAAAGATACCGGAGATTGGTTCATTGAAACAGGAGGTGCAGAAATGCCTAACCACCCCGGAAGAGCGGATTCTATGGTGTCCCGGCATTCGTGGGTCCTCTTCTTTACCATTCGCATATCTCTCTTAACCCACTGTTTATTAGCTCGTGTAGGCAAAACTGTCATGGCGTGAGTCAATGATTTACGTTGGTCAGAACCGGCCTCCTAAACTCTTGGCTTTAAGCTCGGTGATGGTGAATCACCTACGGCTCCTCCAATCCTACGAGAGTTTCGTACCCGTTCTTTTCATCTACTTCAACTACAAGCTTCGGGATAAACAGAGCTTGTCGTCCATGATCGAGGCTTTGGCTGGGCAGATGCACGAGGCTTGTCGACAAGCCAAAGCGACTTCTCCCTTTGAAGCCCTATATGGTTCTTTTAAGTACCGGTCGAAACCAACAACACCTGTGCTTCAATGTCTGCTTGGTATTGCTGTTCGTAAATTCCAGGGTTGTTTCGTTGTCCTGGACGCCCTTGACGAATACATGCCAGTGGACCAATACAATGATGCCGCCATCGAGACCCTACTGCAAACGATTCTGCCTCTTGGAACCAATATCAAGTTGTTTGTCACATCGCGTATCCTAGGTGATATGGAGAACATGTTCAGGGAACTTCAAGCCATTAAATGCGAAATTGTCGCCAATGAAGAGGATGTGGTCAACTATCTTCAGACCCGGATCAGTTCTGGTGACCTCCGATTCAAGCTTTCGGAAGCCTTGGCTCAAGAAGTTATCGAAAGTATCCTGGCTGTCGCAAAAGAAAGGTATGGTGAATTTATGGCATTTGGTGGCCTTTACATTCTGATGAGCCCAATCAGGTTCCTCATGGCCGAACTACACATGAATTCCTTTAGAAAGTATCGGAACCCGGGAGAGCTGAGAGATGCGTTGCAAGCTCTCCCTCAACAAATCGACGAAACATACCAAAGGGTGATGCACCACATAGGGGCTTACTCAGAAGACGATAGGCAATTAGCCTTGGAAATTCTCATGTGGATCACCTGCAGCATTCGACCGTTGGAGGTTGAAGAACTTCAACTTGCGCTTGCTTTCAAACCCGGAATATCAAACGTTGATGATTACACCACACCTCTTTCGATCATCACCTCTTTGTGTGCAGGACTTGCCGTAGTTGAGCACAATTGCGTGGGCTTCGTGCGTAAGGATGTCCACCCGCCCACTACGTTATGCTATTCTGAAAATGTCGTTTTGCAGACTTCACAGCTCAGGAATATTTCATCAGGGAGAGAAATTACTATTTTCCTGACGCCGATTCACAGATTACCAGAACATGCCTAGATTCACTACATCTTCCATGTGTCTACGACACCATATGCCTCGACATAGAACAAACCCAACCTTCGAGATCGGGATATGTCTATGCTGCAACGCACTGGATAACCCATGCCTGGAAACAAGTTCATTCGATCCTAATCCGTGAGATTTCACGTCTCGAGATTGAGAGCATCGCAATCCGGATATGGCTAGAGTACATCATTCTGAAGAGATGGCTGGCAAGACCTGGGACTGGGAACCCAACGAGCACCTCGATAACAATAGCCTCGATATCCACAATGTCCCCGTATTCTACGCGGCGTACAACAACGACATTCCAATGCTCTCCGCGTTATTAGGTGAAATCACCGATATTCCTCAGACTCGCGGAGGATCGAGTCTCTTCTCTTTCGTAGATGGAAATAAGAACGACCCTGTCATACAAGTCGTATTGGACTGGTGGGCTGAGAGGGTTTACAATGCTGCCGCACTGCGCACCGCTTCGGGAGACATGGCGGCCGATTGGGAAACGGCATCACGTGTTGGAGAGAAGAAGTCGGAGCTTGACTCCCTTACTGTCGTTCAACTTTGCTTACACGGGATGACGTCGACGTCAATCTCGCAGACAATGAAGAAAGGACATCACTTTGCTATGCGAGGGAGGCCGGATTCACCAGTGTCGTAGAATTGTTGCTTTCCAAGGGAGCTGTTTGATATTAGTACTACCCAAATTTCGGCCATTTTACCTTAGCCCTGGCTCAGACGCTACTCAAGACATAAACTATGAGCGATCTATACCTACCGGCCTTAAATGAGATTTCCGATTTACATAGCAAATCATCATCTCCTTACTCATCTTCATTTTCGTTATCATTTTCGCTGCGTAGCGTGATTCAAGGTGGACAGAAGAAACTCCTGTCAGGCCAAGTCAACTTCGATGGAGGCAGACACCACTGAATGAATTGAGATCTTTTCGTGACCGTTGGCAGCGCATTTTCTGGGACCGAAATTGAGGGGATGCCTGGACTTAATTACCCCGAGGAGGTGCGATACACTTGAGCAGAGAGGCCATTTGCAGGGACACCAGGACGGGCAAGGATGGTGTAAAATTATTAGCAGCCTTCTCTACATAATTACAGGCCATCTGGAGAGTATATATTAACATAATATTAGGCCTGTGCCGAGACCTCGGTATTTGCGGCTTCAGCAGTCGACAGCATATCAGGAGTGACTTTCGGTAAAGTTGGCGGTTGCAGAACGAGGTTTCCGAGCCGGGGTGCTGTTGATCTGTCAATGAACTCCATTTTGGTAGGGAGTTTTGCCGCAGCTTGACGGAGGGCTAAAATTGAGAAAAGAGCTGAGTGACGAGGTAGGTAGAAAGTCTGGAAAGAAAGCATACCTTCACGAGCCAACTCTTCTCTTATGGGAACACCTCCAATCTCGAAGATGACCCTTCCTTTCGGAACACGCGTTGCCCAGAACTCAAACGTTCCCTTTCCTTTACCCATACGCGTCTCGTTTCCCTACACAAGCGAAAGTCAATATCTCGGACACTACACCGGGGAAACTCAACCTACCTTGATACAAACAGGAATATCTGGGAACACTCTCAAATACACCTTCGCTCCTTTAATAATCTTAATCTTCTTCTTGATCACCTCCTCTGCCGTAGTCAGCTGCTTCGCACTCAGCCTAGCGCCATCTCCCTTAATCCTAATCCCCCACTCTCCATAAGCCAATGTAGTCCCCTTCGTCGAACCTCCGGTGGGGATAGGAATCCGGCCCTTGTGACGTCGGATGTTTTGTACGTTCTTCGGAGCAAGTTGGCCACGCGAACGGGTGAAGATGGAGAAGGTTGGGAGCGAGGAGGATGTTGGTTGGACTGCTGACCTTGCGCTGGCAGCAGTTGACCTCGAGAGCTGGCCGAGGGACCGTGACAAGGTGGAAAGAGAAAACATGCTGGTGTTTTACGTAAGCAACTTGACCCGGATTTGGTAGGCGCCTGTCCCTCCTGGTGAGATTGGGCGAGTATGCGTTCTTCAGCTAATCTCTTCTTGGTATTCTGAGTACTGATGGCTTGCTGCCGATATAAATAAGAACATGACTTTTATTCAATCCTATACACCAATAATTTGCATAAGATTTTGCAAGTAAGTTTGCACCAAGTTTAATAAATATTGAAGGAGGCCTACAATACAGGGAGGGGTGTATTGAAGATAGCGTACGGTCTTGTATATAGAAATTGGAGCCTTACGCTTTCCAGCATTGGTTTATTGAAACTGGGAGAGCCGTCAAAGGTGTGGTATGAAAGGTACCTACAGGCGTTTAGGACGCCGATGGCGGCTGCTGATTTGGCAAAAAAATGACCTATTAATTCTCGAGGGTGATTTCAACGATTTACAGCAAGTTTAGATAGACGGAAACACCGTGAACTTGCAGAAGTCCTAACGTTGAAGCGGTCCGAAAGAAAGCCAGAGTGCGTTACATAAGCCGCCCTACCTTGGAACTTGGCCACCATCATTGACGCGTCTACGAACAGGATGAGCGACAAGAAGAGACCATATGAAGGGAATGGAGATGCTGGTTCACATAAAAAACTGAAAAGGTATCATGCCTCTTTCTTTCTCTCCCTTACGCTGGACGGCCCACTGACTTGTTTTGTATCAATAGTGATGTAAGTCCTTCATGAAGCCTTGTCTCCTCCTGAGAAAAGGTGATTATCTGGTTATAAGACTCGTTCTGACTGAACCCTTTCTACATCTCTCTTGTCCATATCTAGACCGCATCCGCTGCTTCCGGGACTTCCATCATCGTACGTTGTCTTCCCTGCCTGCTTCTCCCCCGATTTGCTAATGACTCGGTTCCCTTCTTCTCTCTCTTCCATTTCCTGTTCTTTCTACGAAACCCAAACAGACCTCAGCCGATATCCTCGCAAAACGTGCCGAAGTAGCCGCCAAGCTTGCTGCATTCAAGAAAGATGCCCTCGGGTGGACACCCCCTGTCCGTGCGCCAGTCCCAACCAAACCCATTACAGCGCTCCCTTCCGCCGGGACTCCAGGTGCTACTACACCCGCATCTGGAGGAGCCGCCGCACCCAACTCAGGTGTCATCAGTGATATTGCTAGGAGGGTTGCTGAGGCGAAGGCCAAGTTGGCTTTAGCAGGTGCCGCCGCTGGAGCAGTAAGGCTCATATACCCTTATTCTTGCTTAATAATTTTCTGACTTCTATCTTTGTAAAGCCTACACCTCCCGGCGGAAGGAAACCTGCTACACCTGCCGTTGCTTCAGGTCGAGGCTCTGGTGCTTCTTCCACTGAACCGGCACAGACGGGCTCGGGACTCAAGATGGCTGCACATCCTCTGTTATTGGATACGTCTACGACACCGCAGCCGCAGAGTAAGAAAGATAGGTATAAGCCTATGCAGCCGAAGTTTGCCACTATCAAGGTCTGTCCTATTCTTTTTCAATTTTGCAACTTAACTTATATATAATCTGATAGGCCAATGTTCGTAATGCCCCAACTCCGAGCCCAGCTCCAACACCTACAATCACACCCCGTCCTGAATCTGCAAATCCGTATACAGTTGCTGCTTCCGAAGCTCTCGCTGAGCAGTCAGCCTCTACTACCCTTGGTCTTAAGGAGAGGACAGGAAGAAATTTCAGGTTTAATCCGAAGGGCAAATATGTTGCGATGGGGAACCAGCTGAGGCACGATAAGCAGCTTGAGGAGTTGAAGGCCAGAATCGCGGAGAGTGCGAGGAAGGCAGGCTTGGACGAGCGGTTGGGAGGTGTTGAGAGAGGCGTTAAGGTTTGTGCCATTTCCTAGTGTCAGTACCCCTCCTGAAACTAATATCGGCGCATCTCAGAGGGCACCCCCGCCTGCGGCTGAGTGGTGGGACGAGTCGTTACTTCCTACGAAGAATTACTCCGACCTCGAGTCCTTTGGGATGGAAAGGCTCTCGCTTGGGATCAAGAACGGAAACATCTCTGGCACGGGGGATGCTTCGCCCGTTACGATATACATTCAACACCCCATTCCCATACCCGCGCCGATGGACAAGAGCAAGGTCGAGTTCAAGCCTCTGATGTTGACGACTAAAGTACGTTCCTTGATTAAAGTAAAATGTGGGCATATGCTAACATTGGGGCGCATATAGGAACAAAAGAAGATGCGGAAACTTCGACGAGCTGGAGAGTTGCAAGATAAACGCGACCGTATCCGAATGGGTCTTTTACCTCCCGATGCACCTAAAGTTGGATTGAAGAACCTCATGAAGGTGTTGACGTCAGATGCCGTGCAGGATCCTACGAGAGTAGAAGCTAGGGTGAGGAGGGAGGTAGTCCAGAGAAGAGAGAAACACGAGAAGATGAACGAGGAGAGGAAGCTCGGTGACGACGAGCGACGGCAGAAGCGTGAAGAAAAGCAAGCCCGAGAGGAAGAGCACGGCTTATTCGGCGCAGTGTTCAAGATCAAGATCCTCTCCGATCCTGCACACCAGTTCAAAGTGCGGAAGAACGCGGAGCAGCACAAGCTGACTGGAGTGACGATATTCAATCCTGGTTTCTGTATGGTTTATGTGGAGGGGAGCGGGAAGGGGATTAAGAAATATAAGAATTTGTTGTTGAGGAGGGTTGATTGGACGTTGGAGGCGAGGGATAGGGGTGGGGATGTGGAGATTGATAATGGGGATGAGATGGACGAGGACGGCGGGAAGAAGGCTGAGTCCTCTGCGGCAGCAGCTGGTCCGAGCAGTGAGGGAACTGAAGGAGAAGGAGAGAAGAAACAGAGCTTGGAAGATAATGCATGCTACCTGATTTGGGAAGGACAGCTCAGGGAGAGGAGCTTCAACAACTTCAGAGGGAGGAGTTGTCCGACTGACCGAGACGCGAAAGAGGTGCTTGGAGAGAAGATGAAGGGCTACTGGGATGTTGCGAGGGCTTGGAAGGGCGAGGAGGAAGATTTAATTTAGATTATCGTGTATTGTACTGAGTCTGAAACGCGTCGATGTTTTGATCAAGCAGCCTCATGGTGTGCGTGCTTGTTTACGGCCACCACCAGCACGCAACGGGCTTTTAGTGTGATACACCCATAGAGCGCTGTGCAACCCTTTATAATGAGCACCACCACGCCCAAGAAGGGCCTTTTGTCTCCTACAACGTTCAACACGCGTTCGCTTCCCTCGAAAAGCTAAACGGAATCGCGTAGCGATAATTATTAGCTTGATTTCGGCTTTGAACTAGGCAACATCGATCAGACTTACTATTAGGACAACGATCCAAGAACACTACTAAAATTGAAGAGACGATATGCAGACGACACAACCCCTGCCACCACTCCCTATGTCACCGCCAGTATCTCCACCGCCAGGACAGGTGCAGATGCACATGCAAGTGCCTACAGTGTGTTCAAGTTTCTTCCACATGGGCTGGAGCTCATATGTCTTTGGGATGTAGATTATCTTCCCCGTCAAGGGATCCGCATCTGGTTCGGGACAAACCCAAGTCAAAGGACAACCGCAACAGGCGGATCTGTGTCAAGTGAGTCTATATCTACCTTCGGCTTCGACGCGGTCGTCTAATCATACCATAACCTCCCTTCATTTCTTCCTTATCCCACAATTTATCGATGGTCCACATCTTGGCTTGGCCAACACCGCCTACAGCACTGCAACCGCTTCCCAAAATCAATGACTGCGCAAGGCCACCAGCACCCGTTTTGCAGTAAAACATGTGCCAGGGAACATTTGAAACAGCAAGGACGGGTGAAGGTGAAGAAGGTCGCTGCTATACCTAAGGATTTGTGCCGGGTGAGTATATGCGCTAGCTACCTTCTCCACACTCGTTTGCTAACTTGCGCCTGTCCGTCTTCTAGGGATGCGGAAATCCTTGTTCGATCACGCCAGACCCTAACAAACCGAGTACATTCATCCAACACACCCACTGTAGTAAATCCTGTGCACTACGATGGCCGCTCACCACGAGGACATGTGGGTTGGAGGACTGTGACGAGTATATTACCGGGGCTATGGGATCGTACTGCTCTGTTGCGTGTCAGAAGTATGTCCGGACTCGTTCCTCTTTATACCCAATTTACTTGAAACTGATGAGAGGTTTATAGCCTGGCACAAATTACGCCTATAAGCGCAACATACTCCTCCGCTTCTTGGGCCACACCCTCTCCATCTCCGGCTTCTGCAATAGGGATGGGGTGTTCTCAATCTTCTGCATTGAACCCTTCGAAAACGGGTTCGTCGTCCTGGAAGAACCTCTTCAAACGCGGGCCAGTCCGGTTTTATAATAAGGATGACGACCATTATGGGTTCACGAATTTCTCGAACCATCCTATCGTGTATCAAAGGAAGACGTACCCTACGAGCGAGCATCTTTTTCAAGCACTGAAGGCATGTTTTCTCTCGCATTTAGTCACCTATATCGAGGATCCAGAACTTAAGGTTTATTACAGTTCATCGACCACAAACCCCAAATTGCAGAACACATCCGGACGCACTCTGACCAAGCTCGGGTTGCGTTCTCGGAGGCTAGGCGGTATCAAAAGGAGGCGAGACCCGATTGGGGGAGTATTAATATTCAGATGGTTCGTCTTTTCTCGATGTCGCTAGTTGTTCTAGCCTCCTCTTTGCAGAGAAGCTGACTTGCTTCCATGAGCAGATGGATCGGGTACTCAAGTTGAAGTTCACGCAACACAAAGATTTGAAGGAGGAGTTGTTGAAGACGGGCGAAAGGGAGTTGATCGAGGTGAGTGTATAGCATGCGGACCGCTCCTCGTACCCGTTTCTGATACGATATCTCTCTTCTCAAGGACTCGCCTGTTGATGCGTTTTGGGGTGCAGGACAGGATGGGTCGGGGAGAAACGAGCTTGGGAAGGCTTTGATGAGGTTAAGGAAGGAGTTGCAGACACAGGCAAATGGGAAGGGGTCATAGTAACCTGGACAGGTTGTCGATGGACTCGCTGGCGAGTTCAATTTCTGTGAAGGTCAGATGATGGTTTTTGTAATGGAAAATATTGGATTATTCGACCAGTAACATAATTACACGACGTAAACCAGACCCCTTTGAAGTCCCAGCAAAAACGCTGAAGCTCTTGCCGAAGTACAACGAGCGGCAGCTCTACATCGAATAGGGATTGAGATTTTTCTGTTAAAGTACGCATGGCCCACCTTTCCCTGTGACTGAAATTACCAGTGCAATGAGAGCATGCAATCACTCGGTGGCGCAGCCAAGCTTTCTTGGGTAACATACACCAACCCACGACTTGTCAGCAAGTTCCTTGTACCTGAGCAGCTGCCCCGTACCGGCTTGATGTCAAATGATCAGACCACCGAGCATTTCCCGAGAAATAACGTTCGTTCAAGCCAGTGAATACGTCACGGCCTACCTGAAGACGCCACTCAGATGACTTGCTTTCGACATGGGCACATGGGAGAAAAGGTAGATAACCTTCTGATCCGGGGCGGCACAGGCATGGAGTCTTCAATTTGGTATCCGATAACCATATTGATTGATTTCCTACTAAAGTCTTTCTTACTTCAACACAAGCTCCGATGGCTGACTACCCCACTGCGTGGCTGCATCCTAATGGCAGTACTGGTCGATAGGTTAGCGGCTCATGCTTCTTGTTGAAAAGCAGACCAACAAACGCTTACCCCTTCATCGCCGTCCGGTCCGTCGGTGCAGCTTCCAGAGCAGCATGCATCCGGATTCAGAGGGCAGCTGGCTCCTGAGGCACGGCACCTTCCTTCCAAAATGTCTAGGCAGGCTCGTTCAGCATTGAACTTCAAGGCGAATCATTTAGACACGCACCACGTTCGAGGATATCTTCGACCTTTGGGAGTACGGAAGCATTGGCCATCCCGATGGAAAGGGTAAGGAAAAGCGATATGGTAGTGATGGGGAACCTCATCTTGACTGTACTATCTGAAGAGAGGTTCACGGTATCATCATGCCCGTTCTTTTATACACAGGCTGGCGCATACCACGGTCAGGATCAGAAAGGTCTGCCCGAGGTTTGGCATCAGACGAGTTACGACAGGAGCCCCATGACTTTGACATTGATGTTCTGGTCCTCAATCCAGGGCCATATTATCAGTCGAGATCCGTGGGGACAAGTTCAATAGTATCCATGCAGCCATTTCATTATCAAGAACAATGGATTATCGATATGAGGAGGTATATTAGATAGTTCGCATAGCAAACGCTGGGGAAGGCCTCCAACCACATCCTTGCTACCAGGGCAGACGAGGGGTCTGCTTGCACCAGAGATTTGAGGGACAGATGGTCGACAAGCATGTGCATAGCTGATAGAGTCTAGTTATCTGCCCGCGGTGATCATGTTTTGTCCTTGGCTGGACAAGTTTCTGCCCAGGATTGAACTCTGTTGTTATCCCATCGGCGCTTGCCGGCGTTCCGTGTATGCTTCGAAAGTGTTTCTCTGGATAAGTACCTCCCTCTCTTCCCCGACCTATCAATATGAATTGGCCGGGTTCTGGGCGGGGTACGTCTGGCGCTATCCAAGGATTCGGCGTCGGAGTAGTCGAGGTCAGCTTCATTGGATCGTCTTTTGAACGACGAGACACGGCTGAACAGGGGAGGCTTCGTCCAAGCACTATAGATCTGGGCAATCGACTTCAAGATAGGATGCTGTTTAAATAGAGCCACAACGTCTTTAGTGAGCAGAAGATCCAATACACGTCCAATTTCGAGAATCGCAAATTTCGGGTGTAGATGACTCTTTAGCAGAGGAAGAGTGTCGAACGGATATTCATGACTGATATAATTTTTGACGTCTGACTTGGCCGGAGATTCTTTCTCCCAGCGATGTATCACCACATCGGAAAGGCATTCATCGATAGGGACAAAACGGTAGAAGAACTCAGAGTTCTAGAATTCATGCTCAGTGGGTAGACGGCCAGAGATACTAGATTAGGTGTACCTTTATGATCGGGAAAGATTCTCTAGAAGTTTTCCAAACGCCATTATTGAACAAGGGAGCATGATACTGTTTGACAATATGGTCTTCTGGGATGAGGATCCAACTTATGACATTACGAGATTTGAACCGGATTTGATGCAATGAAGGCGTAACTGAAATGGAGGATCAGTATTGAGTAACTGCTAGTAGGCTTGTGTTGGAACCTCGGAAGATATTGTAACGTGAATCCAAGTTCAACGAGCCTTCTGGTATGTTCCAATGCCATTCGATCCCTGTGATCTGGGAAGAATGAATTCAATCACAAATGTAGGTATATCATGCGAATTTACCTTTTCGCGGTCTCGTGCTTCTTGTTGGGGGAAACAATGAGCGAAAAGAACCCCGTCGCACTCTGGAACGTTCTCTACCAGACATGCACCATGGTTGGGGTCCACAGCATTAACCCGTGCTTTGACTGAATCAGCCAAAAAGTCTGGCGTGTCTATGAATGAGGATGTCCGGGTACTATCGCTCTCTACTCCACTGGAATCCTCCGAAGAGTCGAATTCTGACGATGAAGGCATGCGTGATTGTTTTGGGGTGAAGAGGTGTTGGTTTCGGCTGGCCACTAAGGTAGACCTCGCCCATACTCAGCAGACACGTGACCTCAAAATGTGACAAATGCCGGATTTTTCGGATATCTATGCCCCACCCACTCAATTCTAATTATCGAAGTAAATAGGGTAGTCAGAAGCTGTATTTTATAGTTATCCACAATCTGACTGAAGCTGTTCGCCCCATTTTGACTTCTCGACGGGCTGCGTCGTTATCAGTAGTTTTTGTCGGCGATAAGATTACACATGGTCAGGGTTCAACGCCGACAATGGAGGGCTCAGGGAGTTGAGAGCGCAATGCCCGTAGAATTTCAAATAAGATATTCCTGCACGTACCAGAATGGGCATAAGTGTACGAGGTCGCATTGCTCTTCAAAATCTATGGAAGGGACGAAAGGAAAGAAAATTAAAGGCACAGGAGCTTGAGGAATTTGCAGCGAGGGAGAACTACCCAGTGCGTGAGCGATGCGTAGCCTGCGTTTTTGCGACTCCTATTCGAAGGGACTTGATGGGAAACAGGCTGCTTGGGCAAGCCGAAAGTATAAAGGACATAGGTCACTACCTCCGAGCTGAAAGAAGGACCTGGAGGTTGCGGGAATCACTCGTTTTGACGGTACATTGGGTGTGAAGGAGCGGGGCACGGTGTCAGATTGAATTTCCTAACGGGGACACAAATTGCTAATGTAATCTATCCACATGACCCGCGTCACATAACTGTCACTACACGTGGTATCGATGAGTATGGGCGAGGTCTACCTTATGACACTAACATCAGGCGGAGTCATCTTGGTTACGTTGCAAATACGTGTAAACATTAGCCCCTTGCTTCCTCGGTCAGATCAATTATCAAGTTGATGCCCATTGTTAACCTGGGCTACGTCCCCCTCTAGGAATTTTTTGCGAATGTGGGCGTCCATTATTCTGAATTTTGAAGCGCCGCTACTCATGGCCCAAAATTTCTACTATATCCGAGGCAACACCTGACCGTGAGGTATCAATCCCCCTTTGCATTTGAACACTACATTTACACCTTACACACATCGATGCCAATCTCTGGGGAAGGTCAGCGAGGTGCTTGGGCTCCCCAGACAAGATCTGTCGGATTCAACGAAAACGTTGATTCTACTGAGCCTTCCGACTCTGAGGATCATGACTCGGACTACGTCGAATCAAATGGCCAGGGCCTGGGGGCTATCCCTGGCTTGAACATTACGCCTTCCACGCGGAACTCTCAGCAAGGCTCCCGGCTCGTCCCCTTTACTGAGAGAGATAAAGATAGAGTCATTGCAGCCGCTCCAAATGGGAGAACCTGTTTGATTCGTGGGTTGCCTGGGAGGTGTGGCGTTGAGTTCGCCCACTGTTTTCCAAGAGCTGAGATGAAGAACAAGAAACTCGTGAGTACCTCTCAAATTCGGGCTCCAAACTCCTCCCCCCTTACAGCTTTCTCTGCAAGATGGATGCTATCGAGTATAACTGGGGTTTGGGACGAAAGGAACTAAACCTTGACACACGAAGTAATGTCATTTGTCGTGAGTGCTGTCACCACTAGAACTCATACCCCTGGCACAATGCTAAGTTATGAAACAGTTGACGCCCTCCTCCATAATCTACACGACCAGAGCCATGGTGGTAGCTGGATGTTGCTCCCTACCGAAGACATCATTGACAAGTATTATGCGCCCATCGCGAATTTGCAGTCCTTGAGGGATCAAAATGCGCCACCACCCGGTATCCCAGACAGGGGTTACCACGCCGAACAGGTATGTCCGAATTTATTTTTTATACATCCCATTAAACGACGCCCCAGGATGAACTATTCGTATATCGTTTTGTCGTTATCAACGCAGACGTTATGCACCACACCATTATAACAATTCTAGCAGATATTGATATGGATCGCCCACTTACTCAAGCCCATGCAACACATCACTACTTCCCCTACGATGATATGCCTCAATTCACCAGTCATCTTCACCCTCGCTTCGCCTTCCTCGCAGCTGGGTCCAAGTTTCTCAAAGTTCCTAGTGCCGAACGCTCGGAGTTGATGGAACAATATCCAAGCATCGCCAAAATCGAGGACATCTACCATGCTTGGACCAGTCCTCGCCCCGCTTTTACAGTTGAAGGTGGTAACTCAACGGGCGGTGGTCCAGATGATGACAAGAAGCCGCCGAGAAACAAGCCTGATGATGACGACAACAGTAGCAATTGGACAGGCAAAAGGCAGTACCTCGGCGATTCAAAGTCAAACTCTTCCAACAAGCGTCTGCGCTCTAGAAACCAGAGCCCAAGTGGTAGCAAGTCGAAGTCAAACGCCCCGTATACTCAACGGGGTTTGAAGGACAGTTCTGGCGGGTCTTCCTGTCTCTCGACGGAGACGCTTGTCGAGGACGAAGGATCTGTCGAGAAGTGGCATGTTTGGGGTATGACTGGCTTAAAAGGGTGGATTCAGAACCTCTCTGACGAGGTCATTGAAGTCATGGATAAATTGGATCTTTAACCTCTACCTTTGACCGCGGGATGAACATATTAGTATTATACTCGTTGCTATCAAAAGTGATGAGAATTTCATAAGCGAGTGTCGCCACGCGTCTGGCTCGTCGAGATACATCCCTTCGTAAAATAACTCAAGGCTATCTTTGTGATTCTTCCTGCTTACAGAAGCTAGATCTATACTACTATACTATGTGTGCAGCATTATGGGTTATATAATGTTGTTTTGCGTATTGCAGGAATGGTATCGTGTCAAATCTGAGTCATTTCAATACTTTTGATGCTGCAAAGTCCTATCAAAATTCAATGAGAAAGAACAGCCTCTTAAATACAATTGAGGCCTATAATAGACTAATTTATGTCCTCCAAAAAAGATAGGCAGGTCAGAAATATGGGTCAGGCTGCTCCGTTATGAGGCAAACGCTAAACTATTCGAGGCATACTTTTGATGACTGAGCTGAGGTTCAGATCAGCAACGAAACTCTTCCTCAAGCACGCATAACTCACTCTTGCGGTCTGAGCAGCTCCTATAGCCCAGAAATAACCTATTATAAGCTATCACCAGAAGGAACAGATATTCCATTCCCTGTACACTGTTCGACAGAAGCATTTGTCAATACAACCGCAGAAAAGATGCCTGTTACATAACTCTCATCACTTTTGACGGCAGCGAGTACCAGTGGGCGAAACTCTTAGATCGTAAACGCTATATATCTTTTTGATGTATCTCGTTAGTCCAAAAACTTTGTTAAAAGCTATATAATGGCATATATAGTAAGGCTGGCTCCCCTACTTTGAACTTGATGCCCGGCCATCCCCAGGCTGCTCCTGCTGCTATTCCTCTTCTTTCCGGGCCTGCTGGATACCCCCGAAACCCACGCAAACGTAACTTTCAGCAAGTCGTCCCGCAAGAACTCAACGGCGCAGCCTCCTCAGCAGGCACCTCTTACACCTGCTCAACAATACCACCAGTAGTATCAGCAATAGCAGCAAGCTCAATCTGGCGGTCGTCTGCCTCCCCATCATCAACAATCGATGCCTACCCCTCGTCCGCACCCTCAAGCCCACAGGTACACTCTCACCGAAGCGTCTTCTCCACCAGACTCTCGTCCCGGTAGTACATGCTCCTGCTGGCTCTGGTCGTGGTCGTGGAGGTGGTAGCATGGATAGTGGCCCAGGTTGTCTCCAGGACTTCTCCGGCTACGGTCTCAGCCCTGCTCCTATCCCAGAGGCCAGATACGAGTTGAGACGCGGGATCGGTGGCGTAAACCTGCGAACACGGGTGTGGTGAGTAGGTGTAACCCCGCGTCCTACCGCGCGAACGAGATCCTTAGTTATAGGGATCTGATAAAAGGTCACTGCCGTGCCGTGCATCGTGATCCCAGGAATCTTCATGAACTTTAGGGAGGGTTGCGCCAGCTCTGATCTGATAGCATTGTTCTGACTGAATGAACCAATAGCCTTTGCTATCAGCTGCGCGGTGGCATCTTGTCGGGCTTCTATGAGTCGCTAACGTTAATGATGTCAATGGGCGAACGAACTCGAGCTCGACTAGGTACCTTATCGTCCCGAATCAGCAGAAGTGTATTATCCTGTGCTGAGATACAGACGTCAGTCTCTGCCTGGACCCATACACCGCACATCAAGAATGCTAACACTTCGTGCGTATGAACAGCGCGATCGGGTTCGTCGAAGTCCATAAAACGCGGTAGGAAGGCGGCGTAGTGATCTGTAGCTGCTTCGTTCTTGAAGGGATTCATGGCATCGCGGAGGTATCTGAAGAAGAGCCGTTCATCCTTGGTAAGCCTTTCTGCCAGAGGCTCGGTCTGATGATTGAGGACAACTTCGGGAACGCCGGGAGGTGGAAGCTCAGCAATGCCAAAGAAATCGCGAGGATCGCGAACGTGTTCGACCGAAATAAATGTTAAAGAAATCAAGCTCGTTGACCGACCAATCCCTCCCGGACTTGGCGGATATGATGAAATTTGACATGCCAGAGAGTCTAGTGGAAGGTGATCGAGGCCAATATAGTGAACTCGTTTATCCACGTTTGGATTGGAACGTACTACCACTTCGGCGAAGTCTGAGATAGCAGTCTTTGTTTGCCCTCTGTAATGCGCGAACGCACTGGCCCATTCGTTCGCTTCCTTTTCCCCAAGGATAGATGGCGAGGAGTGGTGTATCGCTCATTCATTAGGTTGATGACTTGCACCCCAAAAATCAACGTCTTGAGGTAGTCCCTGTTACCGCCTTCCTCCCTGGCTGTAAGCACGAATGACTAATTTCAATGTGATTAGATGCTACGTAAGAGAGAATATAAGATTAATGAGCGACGAGGGAATTAAACAGAAGTAGTGACCGCTAGGCGCGACTAGCACTGCAAAATCAAAACAAAAAAATGAGCGTGTTTACCAATCACTCAACCAAGTAAATCCCTCTGGTGCCTACTCTGGCATCGACAACAAATCATTCAGAACACCTGTAATAACCTTGCAAATCTCCTTCACAATATCCTCCCCCTCGTCCGAGCCGGGCACAGGTACAACAACGCGGCGACCGACAGAACATTCGAACTTGTCAGGGTGCCATCTCCTAATCTCTCCTTTGACGACGTCCTTCCTGCTCTTGCTTTTAATCCCTGGCCTGTCGGGGTGCAGTATGAAAGCTCCTACATTGGATGCAGTGAAGTCGAGGATGGAAGAAGGATGGAACAGCAGAGGCCAAGGAAGATCCTGGAACGTGATCCGTTGTTCTGGAGGGCAGGGGGAGTCCGCAGGGGGAGCAGGTGTGGATTTGAGGTAGTTCCATTTGGCTTCGTAAACTTCGAAGAGTTGGAGAACGTTCAAAGTCGGGTTCGGGGCGGGGGCTTGTTGGCGTTGCTGTTCTTGCCTACGACGTTCGGCTTCCTCCCTTCGTCGCTGTTCTTCCTCCATCGCCTTCCTCCGCCGTTCCCTCTCGGCTGCCTCCTCTTGCCTTCGTGCCGCCTCCTCCTGCTGCGCCTTCTCCCTGGCCGCCATCTCCTCCCTCTCGCGTATCTCCCTCTGCTTCTTGATCCACTCCCCCAATCGATTGGTGATCTCTTCGTTCTCCATTCTCCTCTCCTCGTCCTCCCGCCGCTGGCGCTCGAAAGCAGCCTGTTTCGCGAATTTCTCTCGGGAAATATCTTCCCTGATCTTCCTCGACATAGCAGCGAGACGCTCTTCGTGTTGTTGGGGTGACATGGCTGGCTTCTTTGGCAGAGGTGGAGAATATGTTGGGAATACAGGGCGAGGAATATATTGGCGCCCTCTGTATGTGGCCTTCCCTGTCGTGGTAGTAGGTCGAGGAGTCTTGCTCGCCTTCTTCGCCATCCCACCCATTCTTCCAGGCCCGAAGCTATTCTTGATCCCGCTAGCCCGATTTCCTCCCCTAGCCAGCGCCTTCTTCTCCAAATACCTCCTCCTTCTCTCCTTCCAATCAATCCCTCGACCATCCCAGACCTTCCCACTCTGTTCCCATGCCTCCCGTTCCTCTTTGGCGTTTTGCAGCCCTCTTTCGACATCGTCCCTCGCCGACTGTAGAGCTTTCTTCCAGTCAGTCGTTAAACCAAGGATCTCCAGTTCTTTGAGCATGATCTTGTCCTCGGCGGAAAGGCGACATTGACCGAAATAGTCGGTAGTGTCGGAAAGAAGATCAGGGATGTCAGTTACAGGTGGGGTTTGGGCGAATTTGGGTGAACTGGACTGCGGTGTAGCGAGGGTGGTGGGTTCGGGGACATGACGAGGTGGTTTGAAAAAAGTCCCTGGCCAGGCTCCTGGTAAGAGGAATGAGGTGCTCGCCTTCCTAACCAAGACCGACTTTTGCTTCTTTTGCTGATGATGGTGCTTAACGTAGGCGCGCCTCGCATCCTCCCTTTTAGCGCCAAGGGAAAATGAGCTCTCCTTCCTGAGGAAGGTGGGACGAGATTTGCCTAGACGGCGAGAAGTGCCGGGAAGTGGACGAGAGGGTGTTGGAGGCATGGAGACGGGAAAAGGCAACTTGAGCGGCGACGAGAATATCTTCTTGGGGGTGAGATTGTAGAGTTGCTTGATCGGAGACAGAAGAATGGAGAGCATGATGGAATACTAAAAGGTCGACCTTGACGAAGAATGTAAGAAAATGCTTGTCGAATAATTGGCAATGAAACACGGCTGACGTACAATGATAGACAGCAAATTGCACCGGCTTACGTCGAGGGGTTGCGAGGTGACTTGAGGTGGTATAGAGTTGGTGGCCGTGGTAGGACGGACTTGTGATCGAACGAGGTCCAATTGACCAAGGTGGTTCAGATTCTTATACCGCATGCAGCGCCCAGAACCCTGATTCTTGAGGTTTCCCACTGTTCTGCTGGCTCTCCGCGTAGTGTCAAATCATTCCGTTGCATTGATTGCGATCGTGGCCTGTAGAACATCGTCGAATTTCGAGCCGCGTGGAATTGGGCAAATCGAGAGAGCTCCCTGGCCATGGGGTCAATTTTAGTGATGCTCGTCTTATCCATTTGAACTTCATTATCTATGTCGAAAATTTCTGAGCGGGTTGGCTTCATTTGATGGGTCGCTTTGGCCGGTCCGGTTCAATGGGTGCGGCCAGAATGAAGTTTGCGCGTTGGTGGCAACTTGAATGCTGAGCCCTCATGCAGCGAGTAAAGCAGAAGCCACAGAGAGGCAATTGCTTCACATTACGATAGTTGATAATCTGCATTTGCAACGGTTAGGCCGCCGATTGAGGACCTATGAAGGCATTGGACTGATGTGGCATGCATCCAACCACGCGTCAGACGCGTCTCTTTGCCCTGCAACACTTCAAATGACAGGTCCCGGGATTTGTACTTCGCTTTGACGCGTCGCAACACGTCGTAAGAGGCGCTGCCACTGCCACAGGCCATGTAACCTTGGTGTCCTTGTATGGCGAACAATGCCATCACCTTGATCTCCTCAAAAGGAAGTGTACGCATCAAAGTATAACGCTTGTCCACTTGGTGTCACAGTGACGAGAAACACAAAAGACAGCACAAGGAGGTGACATTGTTGATTGGTTTGGCCGGGTATAAGAGGAGGCTGTGGGTACAGATGCCTTCTCAACATTCAATCCACTCCCAGTCAGCTTCTGCTTTACGCTCTTACATACGACCTAAATATCTGAATCAGACCCATACCACCCGGCCGTGAAAGAATAATTATGCTTACCAGATACCAGCGCCAACTTGCACAACAAGCAGGAGGGATAGCCCCACACCGGCCCCATCTCCAAACCCACCAACCCACAGTTCTCTCTCCTTCGCCTCTAAGACGCAGTGGCACGATACAACAAGTGACTCCCTCTGCGACTGGTCTTGGGACCCATACGCGGTGGATACGCCCTCATGAGGACGACGAGGACATGAACCTAATCCCCGATGAAGAGGATGACCCTTCGACTGAGTTAGATCCGAACGAAGCAGAGGCGGGTATGTCCAATGGACTCGCACGATACATGACTCCTGCCAATCCGATATCCCTTGAAACGCCTGCTGCACCACAGAAGCCTCAACGCGTATCGAACGGCCTTCCGGGGCCTCTGCCACCGAAGTGGAACCTCGGGGAAACTAGTACCCAACCGAGTCAGCAACCCACTGAGTCAGACTTGTCCAGTCTCTTGACCATCCCGGAGGAACCTACCTTTATCATCGGCCATGGCTTTTCTCCCGCTATCCAATCAGGAATGACCAACCTTCGGTCTCCCATTCAGCTGACATCCCCTGGAAGAACCCTTCAAGTTGAGATGATGCGAAAGGCTTTAGGTCCGGAGGGTACGGAACTCCTCGACGGCAAGGGAAGGCAAATGTATGTCAAGACTGAAGTCGGAGACCAGGCAACAGATGCTTCATCTTCTCAAGTTATTGCTATGATGGAATGAGGACTGGTCACTGAAATGGACAGTCGTAATAACGTATGATGTACTCACGTCGTATACCCATGTTTCTCGGATATTATTGAATATTAATAGCCATCTTAAGGATTCGAACTAGCCAGAAGGTGCCAGAAGGGCCACAGTATATTCAACGACTCGTATGGCTTGGTATTTTTGGGCGATTCGAGTTGCTCGGCGACGGTGGATGGCTGTAGGAGACTCGGAGGTTCAAACGTTGAAGCCCTGTGGCTGTGAACCTCCTTCGCTTCGTCCACCACCA
Organism: Clitopilus passeckerianus; assembly: GCA_944990035.1. NCBI lineage: Eukaryota > Fungi > Basidiomycota > Agaricomycetes > Agaricales > Entolomataceae > Clitopilus > Clitopilus passeckerianus. Next base: position 1,019,232 of record CALYLX010000145.1, read on the forward strand.
ACCAGCGTCTCATCAGGGTTCCACTCAATTTTATAGACATAACCAAAGCAACATAGCTCGGATAACATATCAAGATGAAAACATATACAGAAAGCGACGCAAATAGAGATCAAGCTCTATGCTCTAGATCAACGAAAATCAGGCCCAGAATATCAATAGCATGCATCGTTAGAACGTGGCTCTTCCTTCAATGCAATTGACACATGTTGAAGAATCGCTCTCGCGCATTGACGCGCAATGAGGATCTTTTGTATGGAAAGTCAATAGTCTGCTGGATGAATCAGTACCCGTGCATATGGAGACATGACTTGTCTTACCGTAGCCAACGCATATCCTGCGACTGCGGCTGCCTTGTTGATAGCGATGTTACTTGCCTTGGGTTCTCCAACGACTCTCAACGTCCTGGGCTCATCCAAGAACGAGAAATGGGCTAGCGAACGCAGCCACACCTCAGCTGGTGAGTTGGAATTGTCAGTAGTTTTTTTTTCTCATCTCTGAATGAAGAACTTACATCTTCCATTACCCAGGAACCTCTCTTCGCCAACTAGGACATGGATCCCTCGATCCCAGTTCCCACAGGGCACCTCCTCCGGGAAGTGCTCTGCGACGTGATTTTCTTTGAGCCAAACAAGCTCCACATACCCCATGAGCTCGCCATCCCAGCTCATAATCAACGGAAGAACTCCGGGATCAGCGAGCAACGTCTTGAGATACTCTTTATGTTTCTCCAGTGTTCCCTCCTCTCCCCAGGCAGCATTAACGCGCTCGTCATTATGCCACCTATGGAAGGCTGCGAGGTGAGGCGATACTCCTGGCTGGTCTCCAAGTGCCTCGAGGTCGAAGGCGGTAAACTCGAGAGTTTCTCCGTGCGCCACGCTATACCTGGTGTATAACAACTGACCTTGCCTGGGCTTTGGCGGACGAAGAGGGTGGGCCGCAATAACTAGGTCGTTGCGGGTAAACGACGGCACGCTTGGGAAGGACGGTCTCGGGGACCTAAGCCATCCTCTGGAATGGAAGCTGGTGGTTCCCGCGCCCTGCCAAAAGGCTGCTCTGGATAAGAAAATGACGCCCTTCATTTCTTCCAGAGCCTTCGTTCCTTGGTACAACCGACCGAGACCGGTGGTGAGTAAATAAAATACCACATCTTCTCCATTGGAAATTGACGAGAGTCGGATAGGGAGATGTTCAGAGTCCTTGTTGGTGATGAAGAGGACGTAGATGACTACCCATACGTCTGCAATGGGGACGTCGCTGGTGGTGACGGGAGCAAAAAGCTCGACGGCGTTGGCTCGCGGGATATGTGTTGTCTGAGCTTCGAATGGGGTACGCACTGCGGCAATTTCCAGAGCTAGAGCGGTATCTGTAACTCTATACCGGCATATTGCCCGTCCTTGTACCTGTAGCTCGACGAACCCGTCCTTCATAGTCAAGGCTGTGACTTGTTCTCCCGTAGGAAGTACCAAAACTGGGTCGTTTTTGGCTAGCTTCGCAGGAGAAATATGCCTCCGAATATCGTGGAGCCTCCTATTCGCTGCGGTAGTGGCCGAATTCATTTTTTGCTTAGCTGCGGGTCCTCAGAATGCTTAAACGCAGGCTGAGTTTCGGTGGGTGGGAGGGAGAGTTGGGCTTCTATTCGGGAAACTACGTGTTGCTATCTGATAAGATTTTCAAGCAACATCAATGACGCCGCTTAACCTCATCATATCAGATAAATGATTCTATGGATCATCCTACCTGGATCCACATGGTGAAATTTTATTTTTTGCTTCTGCCGAAAAGGCCAAGCCTGAGAAAATGGTGGTTCAGATAGATATATTTAAACATCTCGACATTTAAGTTACTTGGATATACAGGAACCGGTACATAGATAACTTTAAGATAGTAATAAAAAGCCCGGAAAACTCCCAACGTTGAACCATTACATCTCCAGGGTACATCTAAGCCTCAAAGCCTTCCCCGGAGTTTAACCTCCAGCGTCCTGAACGGCACGTATAAAACCAAACTTAACACGAATGCCAGCTCAAACCCTATATCACCCGTGCCCGCTTTGGCAATCGGGCCGACAAACCAGACTTGATCCATGGAAGGAATCACCAGGCCAAAGCTCGCAATGCCAGCTGCTAATGCAGCAAGTCCGGTGGGCAGGAGCTTAGGTTGATTCCATTGCGAGATGTCGTATTCTGAGGGATCGTTCTTTCGGAATACGAGGTGTTCCATGAGGACGATGGCGGCATAGGCCGACGCCCAATATCCGATCAAACCGAGGAAGTTCGTGAGGGTTTCGTAGAATTTGTGTTGTCCGACGATCGCAAGGACGATGACGCTATAGAGGAAACATGTGTTTTAGCATCCATGAGCTTGCAGCAAAGGTATGTTTGGACTTACATGGCAGTTGCTACAATGGAGAAGACATATCGGGGGACAGCCACCAGGAAGGGTAGGAAGATTTGCATGTTCAACGAGACGGAGTAGAATGTTGCGGCCATGTTGCCTGCCACTGACAAGCTCAGCAGAACCGTCAAGAACTTGCCGAATCCCTTTGCTGGCGAGAGCATGGCCTCGAGTAAACCACCAACATTGCCCCCTGCGTAGGCAGCGTCCCAGCTAGGGACGTTGGTAATTACGCAGGCGACGGCAACACCAAGGACTTGAAGCGGGATGATCGGGAGAAGGAAGCCGACGTAGGAATAAAGGAAGATCTTCCAGCTGCAGGAAAACTCTATCAGACGGAAGGATACGGCAGAGGCCATTCGCCTACTAACCTGGGAACGCTGGGCCTGAAGTACGTCGTGAAGTCGGAACTGAGTGCAGAATACGTCACGGTGAAGCCAGCAAGAGTCGATGCAAAGCTCAGGACTTGGGCAGCCGTTGCAGGTTCAGGAGCCGGAACATTCGCCAGGTGCTTGCCCCCAAGTCCAAGGGCGACCACGAAGGAAATGACAACTGGTATCCATGCTACACGTTCATACCTGAGGGGAAGGCGTGTGAGTCCAGACCATTGAGGGCGTGGAACCGGCTAACTGACCAGTTGAGGACCTTGTATCCGCAGAAGGATACAAGAAGCGAGACAAGAGCAATGATGACAATTCCGACCCTATAAGAAGTAGGACCATGAGCATTCGGGTTTCCGGGGAGAAGATGCCTTGTACGCACGACCAACTAAGATTACCGTCTGCCACACTTGACAAAGCCTGTCCGCCCAGGATACCATTCAATGTTGAAAACCCAAGCATAACCGTCAAGTTGAGGATGCATGGTAGAATAACGCCAAAATATCTGCGCAACGAATCATTTCAGCTGCCAGAGCGCCAAGAGAGTCGATATTGACGAACCCGAAAGAATATCTTGATATTATCATTTGTCTCATTCCCAATTTGGGGCCCCATGTAGTACTAAAAAACCCAAGTCAGCACGGAGGAGATGACACATCTCTAATTAAGAACTCACAAGTATGCTGGTGGGATGGCACACAACAGTTCGAAGAACAGGATGATGAGGCACGAATCACGAAGACCCAAGCCAAAAATGACTGGTCCAAGTGTTCCAGCGGAGAACCTGAGAAGCTATTCAGCAGCAAACCTTCGTACACAAAGCGAGTTGCTTACGATAGGATGTTGCAGTTTGACGAGAACCATATGAAGAAGATTTTGCTGTAGTGTGTATCTGTACGGTCTTCGTATGGCACCGGCTGTATTCCTGCAACGTGCTTAGATGAACGGCTTGACAACAAGCGGAAAGATGTCAACATACCTCGAGATTCCACACCCCACGTCCTCAGGCGCTTGCTGAAACCCGCGAACCGATTTGAACTTCCTAGGCTAACCTCGTCAACCCATTCCTTGGAGCTATCCTTCTCAAAGTCCTTGGGGGACCCCAAATTGTACTTGCTGCTCATGGTATCAGGCAGGCTACGGTGCCAGAGCAAGGTACGTGAAGGGAGTGCGAGGATGTCAAGGGCATCATCTCAGCGTTGGTCCATATAATTTTATGTCACTCGAGTCAGGGCCCAAATGAATGCGATCGTGACGATCACATAATTTGTTTGAACATTTTATCGATGGACGGCTATCACGCGGCAACATCCTCGAGACGGCCAAGCAATAGCCAAGGGACCTCGTGTAGACTGTATACATGAAACTGTAGCTCTTACGCCACACTGTGTGGTCAATCGTTACGAATCAGGGACCCTGCTCGCAAGAATTTCGAAGCCCCAAGCTCCTCGAGTCGCTGAACAGATATGGCCAGTCAGTCATACAAGGGACCGGAGCTCCGCCAGTCTAGACTTAGGCGGAAGTAAATCTGTGCTTGTCAAGCGTTTACCGATGGTGTGGGTGAGGAACATACGGTCTGATTCGGTGGATATCAGTAACCATTGCACGCACCCTGCTATTATAGCTGGATTTCCTGGTTCACAAGGGACCCACGGAGCGAAATGGACGGGACTTCAAGGCCACCGTTGTCCCTTCAATCCAATTCAACCGGTCTGCTGAACAATTTTTCCTCAAAGAACATCATCACCTGAGTCTCCCAATTCAACGCATTTATCATTCTGGCTCCCGAGGTGGCGGTGCTAGCAGGCTCACCTTCTTCTTTGACAGACACTCCATGCCTCCATGCCAAAGGTTGCTAGGCATTTTGAATGCGCACGCATGAGCAGCCAACATGGAGCGGATGAGTACGACCAGAGTACGGCGAGTTTCTTAAGTTAGCATGGCTATGTGACAGGTATCACAAACCGGTCCCAACAACTTGTGTATTTTACCCACCATGGTGGCACCATCCCTACCTACCAACTAAATGACGACACGAGGACTCGCACTAAATTTTGAAGGGAAAGGCCCCCTCCCCTTCTAACTTAACTGCCATGAGACGTTCACCTACCCCATGAACACGGTATGTTTCCGCCTCAGGAACCGGTTCAGTTAACTCACAGCTCGATGTGGCGCGGTGCTTCTGTAAAGTGCATGCCCCTTGTGCCTTTGGACAGCATACATAGGCCAGTCGAAGGCTGGTAAATCCTTGGAGAAACTTTCAGGCAACCTCTGCCGACGGCTCACTGACGCTCTGTCCACGTCTTCCCAGCCCTACCTCTCCATCAGCTCGTCCGACAATCGTGCTACAGTCGCCTACCATCGGCGGTCGCTGCTCCTGTACGGGAACCATTTCAACTGCCTTGGGGCGTGAATGGCTTCCTGCTTGTACCTAGTAGGTTGACATCACAGTTTACATCCTTGCAAGTTGACTTGATCGTTAATTATTATTATTATTTTCAGCTGCTGGACCCAGCTGCACTGACTGGCACCTCTACCCTGGCAATCAGGGGCCCTGCAGGAGACCTGGTCCGAGCTTCATAAACAAGTGACAGCTGCCTTGTTTCCTTCTCATCTCGACATTGACTGAGGGCGAACACCCTCGGAACACACACCCTCAAAATGATCGCCTCTCCTTCAACCCCAATCTTTGACTACCTCTGCGAGGAGATGACCAGACGCTACGGATAAGCTCTGTCTGAAAGGGCGCGACGCTGCGACCTTGAAAACCCCAGCTGCCATCTGCGTGTATAGGTTTCATCCTGCCGACTTTGGTCGTCCTGGTCTACACGTTCATTAAGGCCTGCAGGGGAACACTACACTTCTGGAGAAGGTTCTCCTGGGGCGTGTAATCTATTGCAGCTGCCGCGGCCTCTTTTTCGACCTCATGCGTTCCCAACGCTGCAATACTGTCCTGGTTGGCATTCGACAATGAGTGACGCTACTCCCAAGCTCAACACCTCAGCCTCACCTTGCTTGTGCAAAACAACGTGCCGATGCGTTATCACATCTCTTCCTCACAATCTACCCGCTTGACCTTACAGCCTACAGCACCATACATGTATACGTGTTCTTCGATGATAATGGGTTTTTGCCGCCCCCTCTGCATACGTCTCTTCTGTACTACTAATGTCGCTCATTTTTCCAGGCCTATTCAATGGCGCCTCCCTCTCATAAGTCTCCCTAGTGTCTACGAAGTCGTTCTCGAGATAATTAAGGTCAGAGCAAGAAACCAGCAAAAGATCAACCCATCCAAGCTTCTCTTAGCAGATGTTGTCATAAGGTTCGTGAACGGTGTAACTTAGAGGTTTCTCCTGCTATTTGTTCTCCTCGCCATATCGGGGAGGGGCATGGTGATAACGATTCAGAACAGTCCTAACGGTCTAGAAAGGGCCAAGACCTTACTAGCTACGTGAATGTAGGGTATAGTGATGGGCGGTATTACCATAGGCGTGGGGTCCGGTAGCAAAAATAAATTAAAACTAATTAATTAATTCGATCGAGAGAGGGAAAAAAATAATTCAAGCACAAGCATTCCGAGTGCAAAAGAGGTGTTAGATGCCTCTCAGAGTGTTGCAATTCTCGAGCGCGGCGCCTCCGGCACGGCCGTGTTATATTAAATCGCTTTGACGATGCAAAGCGCTGGCTCAAATGGGGTATTCATGTTGTCGCCTTCTTTTCTGATTTTGGTTTTGAAGAGTCAAAGATAGGACAGATTCGGGCACCTTTGGACATTTTAGAACCTACCAGACCACGAGAGCGGCGCCTCCGGCGCGGTACACATGCACGTAGGCTCGGAAATCTATCCCGAGCCAACGGATTCCCCGACTTCAAGTTCATAGTAATTGCCTAAATTTCTTTGGGAATTTCTTCGTTAGGACTGACATTTAGTACGTCACTCAATCTGGTGGCTTGTAACACCCAACGTGCTGAAGGTGCTATTTTTCGAAACGCGGTTCGTGCGACACACAGCCCAAACTACCGCTTCAGCTGCAAAAAGCAATATTCACGCGTTGAGGCTTATTTTATCTCATAATTACGCATCTTAGTGTTATGCACCGCATGTACAGAAGCATTTCGGCTTCGAATACCATGTTTGGATGTGTTCACGGCCAAGTTTTTTCTCAAGACGCGCTTCGCGCCTCCGACCAACCCAAACCATCACTGTGGTCGCGCATTTGACTATCAGCGCGTCTGTACGCGGTTTGAAGGCAGGATCGCGTCGGTATCTACATCTTTAGCCCTCAATTAACTACTTCTACTGATTATCCACCCAGCCTACGGCGAACGCGCTTGCCAATTCGCAGGAACAACGAGCCAAGGTTTTGAGGACACTGATTGGTTGAAGCAAATAAATAGTCTAAATGGAGTAGGTCAAATTCAAACTCAGTTAGGTCCTAACAAGCCCACACCTATGGTTATTCCGCCCTTACTCACTTGAATGGAATAAACCATTGGTAGAGTCGATCGGACTTGGAAATGAACCAATCAGTTCCAATCTTTCACCCTGTTCATGACTATGTTTTGATCTGAATCTCGAGGTCTTGTACCTCCTTCAGAGTTGCCTCAGTGACTGCCCGCAAACGAGCGATGGCGATCAATACCATGTCAATGGTGACGCAGGTTCAACCTCCCTTGACATGTTCCGAACCCCCCGCTCCCCAACCGGAACAGACTCCGAAATTCAAATCGCAGGTAGGACCAGCATCTTCTTCGAGAAATTCTATGAAAATACATCTGCACCCCGTGAAGCCATACCGTGTCCCCTTGTGACGCGTATTTAGAGGTTGACGAGGCAACGTCGCCGAAGCTGGACCCCTCCGTTGGACCTCGAAGAGTCTACCCAATCTCGCATTTTAAGCGCCTTAAACTGTGACCGAGATTGCTCAAGGACCCACGGGTGTAATCACTTGCTTATAAACTACCACGGGGCCGCCATATCTCAGCATTACAGCATTCTCAGACATTTCTCAACCTATCCAGTGACAGCTACTGGCAGCATGAATGAAGAAAGCATCAAAGCTGTCCAAGACGTCGGTCAGCCAACCAGGTACTCAAACGAGTGTATGTCTTCTGAACGATTTCGTGTTGTCTAATACCATGACTAAACGATACCATCGCAGTCAATGACGATAGCGCCGAAATTACCTATGAATCTTCTGACTATGTTCGATTCAGGGTCCATGCGATCTATCTGAAGGCCCACACAGAAGGACTTTCTCCTCCCGAAGGATGTTCGTTGGATGAGATTGTGCCTCTGACGGAATCAGCATCAACACTAGAAATGCTGTTCAAATTCATCTACCCAACCCATCCTCCAACGCTTGACAACCTTGAACACGGAGCGCTCAGAGAGCTCGCCGAGGCTGCAGAAAAGTATCAAGTCTTTCCAGCCATGTATGCTTGTTTTTTGCAGATGCAGTGAGTCAAATCCAAATAGAGACGGCTGTCAAGAAAATTTACAGTCTTTTAAGTGCGACTCTCCCAGCGCATGCGACCTCATTGCTCGGTTATGCCCTGAAGCATGATTATTACGAACTTGTCGATGAGACAGCACCCCATACTCTTGACGCTACGCTCTCAGAAATCATGGATGCGGTTCCAGCTGAATTTCATAAAGCTTGGGTGAGCGAGTACTAAATGCCCACAATGATCCGAACCTGACGTATTCAAATTACGACGCAGCTCTTATACCGCAATAAGTGGTTGGGTGTGCAAAAGCGAGCGCTCTCCACTTACAATCAAAACAACTCCGACATGTTCATCATGGCAGAGCTCGCGAAAAGCCTCGTCGCTCTTAGAAACATCATGATCGGAGGCACTCTCAATCCTCAAATCTCAACGTGGATGCAAGCCATTGCAGCGGATATCGAGAACGTGCCAAAATTATCAGAACTAGCGATGCCATGTACAGAACGAGTACCAGCGGCCATTGAAGACGACCCGGGCGAGTCGAAAGGCTGGGTTACTGTCAAGTCCTCAGATGGTATCCACCATTACATTGACCCTGTGGTTCTGAAAGCCTGCGGAGCAGACTTGGGCCAACCCTCCGCCAATGGCAAGATACACGTCCCGGAAAACTCCTCCATAATTACCTCGCTGTTGCGCTTCCTCCGACCCGTTCGCTGCCCGGATCTTGGACACCTCGAATTCTTGGAGTTGAAGAAACTAGCCTTCGCAGCTGAAAAGTATTCGATTTTCCAAGCCAAAGGAATCTGCCGAACCTTGATGAAGTAAGGATTCATCCTCCTTTTGACGATTATTTGACACACTCATATTCGAATTAGGCAAACACTTCCAGAACATGCTAGTGACGTTTTTCAATATGCTGCTAAATTCCGGTATATCGACATTTTAGACGAAGCCGCCCCCCTCGTGCTACCCCCGGACACGGCCTTCGAAGATACCGTTGAAGAATTGCCTCCCTACCTCGTTATTCCCTGGGTAGTTTCTATTTTGACCTTTCTCACTTCTGGATCATTAAACGCATCTTTAGGCACAATACCACCAATCGTGGGAGGGTATATCTCAAACCGCCATAAAAAAACTAATAAAGGATGCGACAATGACCAACCTTTTCAACAGCCAGTATCGTTCTCCAGGAACCTGCGACTGTGGCAATTATTTGCTGCAAGTACATGTCCTACCCATCCTAAAAGAACTCTCCCAGGGCCCAGGCACTCTCAGAAGCCTGAATAGCCTCCATTTTGTCAATGCAAACTGTAAAACAGCCATGACCATTATTTGTCAGTGCCGGGAGGTTATCGAGAAATCCATCCGGGATATTAAACCGCTCAGCAGCTTTATGTGAAGGTCAAGTTGCGTTTACTTCCATCATACTGGAATTCCGGTGTTACCATACCCAACAGATTTACGTTTTTGTAATGTATAGGATAGTTTTCTATGGAATATCTAACTCTGACGAAAATAGCTTCTCTCAGAGGCTTGCGCTTACACATGCCCGGAGGACTTACGAACGTTCGCTAGGCAACCTGTGTTCTGATCCAATCTCGTTCAGACACTCTAGTGCCGGACAAACGGCGCAGACACTATCGAATGCCGTCGCCTTGTATATGCAGAGGGAAGCCCTCACAGGATGGTGGGCACTGAAGCCTTGACATGACGTATTGAGAATCCTTTCACACCGTTGATATGCACGAAATTGATCATTACCTGCCAAAATACCATTGCCAAAACACGAATGGCATGTCATTGGCGGCATGCTATAATATCTGAACCATGCCCAAACCTCTCCCATTATCGTTCCCCCCTCTCAACATTTTTTGAGGTCCATGATACAAGGGACCAAAACCTCGCCCTTTATGCTCTCCGGAAGTGGTCTACTGCTCATTCTGCTCCTACCACATTATGTTTATGGGATATCGGTCCGGCCCCCAAAGCCCGAGAACGGGAATGGACTCATTAACCAGCTAGGCATGACAGGCTTCGATGGCGGAACTTTCCATTTCCTCTTCCCTGCAGCCATTATCTTTTTCATTCTAGTGATCCCCTTCATCCTATGGGGCGGAGGCTTTGACCTCATGGACTGGTGGAAGCTTGGGTTCAAACTGCATAAATTGCGTACCCAATCCAATCTGGCCAGATTAACCCTTGCCTTTTCGTGTCTAACTTTCTCTCATACGCTTTGAACGTCATCATCCTCCCTCAATCCCACAAACAAACCCTGAAAACACGTCTCGTTGTTCCCGTCACACAAGCGATGTCTGTCTTCATGAGACAGCTCAGCCTTATCGCCGTCATGATCCTCTGGTGCCTCAAGGAGCGACCCCAGTGACGGTTCAAAGGACAATATGCGTATGCATAGCAGATGGAAAGACCCAACATTCCAGAGGGGAGCTGCAGGACTATTGATTGCTTGATTGCGACCATCATCATGTTGGCCGCTGCAACCATCCAAGCCGCTGTGTCCGCCGTCTCTCACCCTACACCTTCAATGTTCATAGCAATCGACGTCATGTAGGACTTATGTCTGATCATCTATGCCGCAATAACCGTTGCATTTTGCGCTATATACTTTTATCTTGCCCACCGATATTACTCCGGTCAAACACCCCAGGTAGGGCAACTCTATCTCGTCGTGCTGCAGATCTGACCCTGTATTATAGGATAATCATCGTCCAGGCTACAATCGTGTTGCACCCTCGCTCATTATCCGCAGCATTTACGAAATTGCTCGCCAGGTCGTGCATGTGAAGGCGAGGTCTAATTCGATTCCCTTGCCCATCGTGGATTTTGTTGACACAACCGTAGATGTTTCAACATATGGACTAGTATTGTTCTACTCATGGATCGCTTTCGACAACGACTAGCGAGCGGAGGGTAGTTGTTAAGAGATAGGCTGGCAATGTAAGAAGAGATCGCAGCGGCAGCAGAACATTATTACCGACTAATTTGCATCCTTATTGCCATGTTCTAAACATTCGTCGGCTTAATCGACACTCTTTCCTGAACCTCGCATACTCTTTCTAAATTCATTTGCAAGGATATGAGAGGCATTCTGTCCTCATCTGGAAGAAAATTCAGAAGCGCACTCATCAAAGAACGGCGACCTTACGTTTATCATCTGCAACCTCATGGCACCATCTCTCTGTGGCTTGTTTGAGAGGCTGTATGAAGGTTAGGTCGACATGATCCATCCTATCCTTGTCCCGGATATGGGTCTATCCATACCAGTTTCTTTGAGCACACGTTCTCGTGATAAACGATGTACGAGACACTCACCGCATTCATGACATCCCTAAGCAGCCATGCGTAATACAGCGCCAAGCACTCGCTCAACCTTGTCACCTCCATGGGCTCCTTTGCCTCCGAATAGGTCATGCTGTGCTTCCCGACGTGGTAATTGCCAAACAAATCTGGGGGATTGGGTCGGAACAGCACATCGCCCAGTACCTTCAACACCTTGTCCGTCCCAAAAGCGTTTACTGTAGTGTCTACCCTCCCAATGGCGTCGAGGACACTCTCCTTGATGAGTCCAATCGCGCCCACGCGCATCTGAGGGTACTCCTCACTTCGAGCCAGGTCGTAAAGAATTACGAGGCGATCTTCTGAAGGACAGGAGAGCAATAAAAGTGACAGGATCCTGTACGCTTGATGTCTAGTTCTGGGATCAGGATGGGAGCTACACAAAGCAGGCAAAACTGCGAGGAGCGGATGTGTCACTGTCGATGGGAGGATAGCTCGAGGGGGCGGAGCGGCAGGAGAAAGGGCGTGTAAGAGTATGGCGAGGCCTTCGTCTAGAAAAAAGTTGGTCTGGATGCTTGAAATAAGGGGCGAGACCAGATCTTCAAGGGAGTTTGGCGTCAGGGAAGCAAGGAGATCTGGCTCGTGCGCCAGGAAAAACAGAGGTGTGGCATTGTTGGGGCGATGTCCCTGCTGGGGAGAACTTGGGAGGTCGCTATATGCGTCCTACAGAACCGGTAATTATGAAGTTTGGATTGAAGACGATAAGGCGACGTACGACAATCATCTTCGCTAAATAGTTACCAAGCTCCCACCCAGGTGGCACCGCGGAGCGAACTGTGAGCCTTGAGAAAAGTTGCTCAAAGGAGCGTTGTGCGATAGACGAGTTAAAGCACTGGTGAAGAGTCTCCACGGCGCATTCAAGTGTTTCCCTTAGAATGAACTACAAGAAATTAGCAGGGAAACGAGAAAAATGTGGGCAATCTTACAGCAGCAGCAAGGAATTCTTCATCATTTGAGTTCTGCCTGCACCATTTCTTTGCCTCAGCGATCAAATGGGATATAGCCGGCAGTATTTCCTGCCCTTCTTCGGCCTTGCAGTTTGGACCGGCTTTGCGAAGCACCGATCGAAGGTCTTCAAACAGTGGAGCAATAATATCAGACGCGCTGCGTTTGCGTTTATCCAGTCTTGGTACACCTGAATTGCCGTCAGCACAATTGGCGTATGTGAACCTGGAAAGACTAACTCAACGCGAATAGTTCAACAAGTAGGCGCAGTTGCTTCGAAAGAGAAGCATTTGGCTGCGCGCTTTCCTGGTCATCTTCGGAATCGTAATCCTCAAACAGCATCCCCACTCTCTCTATGGCTTCCTGTACGGCCATGACAACCTCCTTCGCTCGACATTCCTTTGCAAGCAGTAACAGAATGGCTACGGCAGCTTCATCTGTACTGGGTAACAAAGTGGGAATTGCCTCTAGAGGGTCCTACTCTGAGATCAGTCAGAGATAGATATAAGCCCGAAAGGCATTGAATCAGACAAGGTGCGATCCTGCGTTGGTCCGTGTAATCTCTTCAAGAATGGGTTGGACTGACATTCCAACGTCCACAGCTTCATGTAGACGTTTTTGATATAGGTTCGAGACCTCCTTAAGGTTCAATCATGAGAGCTATACCATCGTTCAAACGGACAGCATACGTTTTCCATGTCGCTTGGTTCGGAACAACTACAGAACTTGTGTACACCCAAACGGGTCAAGCTGGTCAAAGAATCAATAACGGCTTACATAACCACCACCATCTAATGTTGCCGGCCGAGGTTCGGCATGTGCCGGTTGATTCCCACGATTTGTCAGGAATTCTACGACAAATTTCCTTTGTCTTTCTTCCTCACTTCCTCACCAAACCTCCTGGCTCTCCCCAGAATTCTTCCTATGAGCTTAAATATCTTCAAGAATTTTTAAGCATTTTTCTGAATACACTCTGGCTTCCAGCCCTTTGCCATCATCGCCTACCGTGCTGATTTCAAGACTCCGGGTTTCAATCGAAGCAAACGGGCTTGTGCCCCCTTTTCTCGTCGGCCTCGTCGAGGCTTGAGTTTAGATGGGTACATAGCCTGAATGCTGTATAACTTAGCCGAAGTCCCCGGTCTACTGCCTCGATTGGTTTTACCGCCATTGCGGGAATCAGTAGACTGATGTACGTTGGATATAGGATGCTTACTTCCGAGGTATGCTAGCTTTGGGAACGTCTTCGACGTACACTTTAGCTTAACTGTTGTCGAAGTGGTGCTGGGACAAACACATGGTGGACGGTTGTGGATGATGGTTCTTTTGGCCTATCTGGGCCGAAGGGAGAATACATTCCACGACTTGAAGCTAGGGGCTACGGTTTTCGGGCACTCTGCTTTGACGCGCTGCAAGCGTGTTGGGGGTCAGCTCTACCTGGCAATCCGGATGCTTGATACAGTGCTTGAACGGTTGACGGTAGTGGTGGTACCCGACTGTCCAGCACCGCAGGCGCGGGACAGTTTCGAGGAAAGCACAAACCTGATGCCAAATTAGCGCATGGTTCGGCGGATGGATATAGTCCGGATCTCTCTGGTTGGCGTCGCTGGCCTCAACTAGAGACGAAAGGGCTATGTTCTGAAGTCAGATTGAAATGTACGGCCGAGACTATGAACGTACCATCTCCTTGGTGTCCCTGGCATCATGCGAGATTGGCGTGTTCATGTGTCGACGCTAAAAGAAATAATAACGAAGGACTATAATAACTTGATCATCGCATTATTGCATAAATTGCTATAACAAGTCGGACATGACTACATTGCCTATTGCTTGCTATTCGTCTTCTATCATCCGCTTCTACCTGTCGACTGTCCTGGTTGGCGGTAGGAGTAGGCGTCGTTTGGGGCTTCCGTCTCGAGCGTCGGCGCAGGGTGGTGGGGATAATGATTGCTTAAAATGGCGCATAACATGATAAAACATATAATCTCACACCACGAGACGGGAAACATTGCCCGGGGAACACCATATTCACGGAAAACCAAACAAATCTCATATCAGAGACGGACTATCATATCCAAAGGCACGAGACCTGCTGAATGCCCTCTTCATACCTCCTCATCCTCAACTCGTTGGGTTGGGGGTGGAGAGAGGTCGACACCAGTAGCTGCTGTCGTTCGACCGCGGGTGGTGAGGGATGTTAAAGGCTTGTTAAACGAAATTGAACTGTGCTCATACCAGAGTCAGAAAAACATATCGACGGGACCTCAAAAATCCTTTCATTCGCCCACTCTCATCCTCGACTCGTTGGGCCGCAGGTGAGAAGAGGTCGGAACCAGTCGCTGGCTGTTGTTCGACCGTTAGGTGGTGGGGGGTCTAAAAGGCTTGAATTATAAATTCATGATCATACCACGGACACAGACCCATGACGATTACCATGTTGACGTTGAAACTTGACGAAATATCGCTACATATTCGCTACGGTCGACTTTGCCAGTTCACACACAACGAGGACGATGGTGCATGCTGCATGATAGATTTGCTAGTGGGAAATACCCCACGAGTCGACCAGACTCAAGTTCGGACTACGAACGAGGCTAGCCAGGCCAAGGCTTATACGCCGTTACCTTCTCAGGTTTTAAAAGTCCTGACGAAGAGCTGCATCGCGGCAAAATAAGCTATCCATGCTTGAGCTCGAGGCGGGCGGGTGGGCGAGCATTTTTCTTCAAGTCGTTGTTGATGGACGTCGGGTACAATGGCTGTGGCTCTCTATTTTTGAGATTGGGTATCTCAGAGGTTTTGGTGCCTGGCTCAGTCACCGGACGTCTTTGCCTCGGGTTTGAAGGGGGCATGGATGGCGCAGGATTTCACCTGCACATAAATAGACGGACGGACGACAATTGAAAGGTCGTTGCAATGTTTTGATCTTCATTGTTGTGGTTCTGATCGCCGCTCCTTTGACAGATCTCATTCCGCCCTTATAGTTGGGTTTTGTTAGATGTTTGAGGGACAAATGCATACGAGGTATGATCGTCATCCTTCATGGGAATCCTTCTTTTGACCGTAACCTGCAGAGCGACACAAGCTCAAGGCTGGACGGAGGAACAATCTGAAGAGGGCATATTGGTGTTCATTTGGCCAGAGATAGAGATTTATCATGTCACTACGTTTGCGAAACTCCGACAAACTTTTACGAAGCAACCCCCCTCTTTTTCTACTTCTGAGTCCTCCCGGTTCAGCAGACCGCCTACGTGCCTTCCGATATGTGGCGGAATCACTGAGCCTCACCTCTGAGAATGTTACGAGATACCTAGTCGGTGATGCCTCGGGTTTCCCCCATATAACCTCCTACTTCATGAAATGACTGGATGACCCGAAATGTCCTTTTGAAATGGAGTTTTTAGCAGGGTATATGTGGAAAACCATCAGTAGAGACTAGCAAAACGTGCTTCTACTCTGTTTCAACGGTCCACGATTGTTCACTAAATTGAAGGAACGAGCGTTTATTTGCAACTTCTGTGATGATATAAATGGATGAAGGGCTGACAATTCGTCGACCCTAAGGAGCGATCCCTAGCAATGACACCCCAGGAACTGGGTTTCCTCCTGCAGGTCGGCAGCCTGAACTTTCCCAACAAACCAGTAACTCCACTTGCATTGGTATTTTGCTATGGTGGGTACTTTACTAGGTTGGCTGCCACATCTCCATAGCTAATGAAACTCAAGGTATGGGGCCTACCGGTTTTCGCATTGGCTATGCGAATCTTCATGTACATTGCCCCACAATTGAGAATCAGTTCGTGATTTCTCAAGCAACTCCTCAGGACCCACGGCCTTCGAACACGGGCAAAGAAAGTCATGTTCTGTACCGCCATTATCTGTCTCATGCCCAACACCATCGGAACATTCAGTCTTATTGTGGAAATCTCGAGCAATTACAACGCAATCCACTTGTTTATAGAAGAAGATTCTAATGTGCCAGCGACGATCAATATATTTTATCTCACCACAATCTCACTACAGTGATTAATGGGCAGATAAACCATCTTCAGATTGATTCAGAAAAGCCCGCAGAAGTAGAAACATTGCACTTCGCAGCTAATACTGGCTTACACACTATTCACGAGAGCAACGATTAGGAATAGGCATAGAGTCCAGGAACTCGATCTTCATACGATATGTATGAACAAATGTCAATATTAAAACATAAATCCGTCGGGCTGAATCCAGAATTTAAAGGTGGAATAATGTACAGCATGGGAAACAGTGACGGGGTCCAAAGACTATCTGCATCAGATTAAGAGAGGGCCTCCTACAACGAACGCGACATGAACCAAAGCAAGAAGAATGGACGTCCGTATATCGTCCACGACTGTATCTGTAATAGCAGCTCCAAGGAGGGCGACGACAATCGGCGCACGCCAGGGGCCTTCACCAGGAGTGCATATTGACGATATCGTTGCCACCTAGTGAATCAAGATTAAGCAGACGCTCCGGTCTATCAAATGGACAAATAGTCACCTTTGCCACCAAGATACAAGATTTGGCTAGGGTCTTCCACTTTTCCCGGACCAACATCATCCCCTTACTTTTGTGACTAGGAGTAGCAGGCTCAGGTGCGTCCAGACTAAGTGGAGAGGGAGGTGTTGGAGGACCAAGTAGATTGTTCTTCTCTCCGGGGGACAACGAAGTTGGCGCAAGTTGCGGGGTGTTTTGGTCCTCTTCAGTGCGGTTTTCAAATCGCTTGGGAGAAGGTGTCATGGGATCGAGAGTATCATATGGCGGAGTATCCCTGCGCCGACGGGTGACTGTTACAAGCGAGGTCGCCCCGCCTGAACGCGGTGAATCGTCAACGACAGGGTCGAGCTGCATTGGATAACATTAGACACGAGGGGATGCTGCTAATCATTTGGGCCTAACCTTTCCGTCCTGGATAGCCAAGGCGACCCTTTCACATGAAGGCCGTGATGATGGTAGCACACTAAGCAAGCTTTCTAGAAGAATGAGGTATGCTCTCGGTAGCCGTCGCGCTTGGAATGACTTTGCCATGGGTGTGCTGGGTTTAAACCTGTCGTGCCGAAAGTTAAGAACAGTAAGGCGACTACTCTGAAAGAAATGCACCCAGGATAAGCTAGAACCTCTTTCTCCAACCTGTCCATCTTGTCGCCTTCTCGGTCAGTACTTATCGGTTGGCCATTTGCGTCACCTTCTGCGGCATATCGATATGGTAGCTTGAAAAACAACAACTTGTGCAAAATCATTCCAAGAGACCACATGTCTGATTTGGAGTCGACCTGGCCGAGACAACCAGTCACCGGGGAAGGAAGAGATTCTGGCGAAGTATATTCGAGCCTGAGCGATCGAACCAATGAGTCTCTTGGGAGTTATGGTAAATAGGATGCACATACGTTCCCGTATTCCCGCTTCTGTTTAACGGACTACGTAACATGTCTCGAGAGGTACCAAAGTCGGACAACATTGCTCTGGGCCTGAGGAAAGGGTCATTATGCAAGATTCGAAGACACAGGAATGAATCACTTGCGTCAGTTGCCCTTCATCCCAGGTCAGCAAAACATTCCCCGGTTTCAGGTCTAGGTGGAGGATAGATTTATTGTGCTTCAAATCCGTCATCAGCACCCAGTAGTTGCCATATTCGGTAAGAAGTATTCACCAAGAACCTCAAGCCCTCCACGACATCAGCAAACAGACTCTTCACCTCAACTGCACTCAGGAGATGAATAGCTTTCAGTGTCCGGTTCCTCCGCCCTCTTGCACCCTCCATCACTCTCCGCAGTCTGTCCTTTTCTTCTGGACTGGCGCGTTGGTAAGCTCTGAAAGCTCGGATCCGGGCGGAACGAGACTGAGTCTCGAATGACGGAATTTCTTCCTCCAGCGTTGCCACAGGTGATGAAGATGAAAGATGAGAGTCCTGCTCCAGTGTGAACAGGGATTGTCCAAGAGGATCGACATGTATGTGTTGCACTGGCCGGCCAAGTCGAACGTCAATGAAGTCGTCCAGACTGGTGATAGTCGGTGAGCGGCGACAAATGATGTCATATCGAGGGAATCAATCTACCTTCCGCCCTCGGCCCATTGCATGAGAACACTGGCTGGCGTGTTAGTTTTGTGCGACCAACGTTGTAGGCTACTCACTGTAGGGTTGGCACCCGAGGCCCAAAGTTTGAGAACTGGCACGATTCCAGCCAGGCATGACTGAAAGACAATTAGCCCTTCATTGTGTTGATGCTACTGCGAAGTACACGAACTGATATGTGACGATATTTGGATGGTGCAAACGTTCCAACAGCCGGACCTGGTCCAATCTGGGTGTTAGCAAGACCGCATTGCGAATACCAGGCAGGCTCACCTCTTTCAATATATTTAGCAAATATGTTTGAGATTCGCCAACAGCAATCTTCTTGACAGCAAAGTAGCCTGGAGGGTAGGCGTCAGGGCTGGCTAGGACAGGAGATGCGCAACTTCTTACCCAGAGGGTTACCATCAAGAACATGCTATAGACGAGGAATGCAATGTTAGCCTGGCAGAACACTATCAAGGGGGCAAAGAGCTACGAGAAACCCACCTGACATAGAAACACAGAACCATTGGCTCCCATGCCTAACCTGTACTCCTCCTGAAAGAACGCTTTGAAATAGCCTTCCGCCATCTTTTCTGACGGAAAGGTTTGATGCGGCTCATTTGTGGGCTCTGGCGTCGATGTTGAAGGCGAAGACGACTCATTGGCTACATTCAAAAGTTTGAAGTAATCCGAAGCCCTTGAGTGGTAGGCGGGGTCCTTGACATGCAGTTCATGGGTGTCTGATTCTGGTTCGAAGTCATCTGGAAGAACCTGCTTGCAGTAAGGACAAGCATGCCGGAGTCGCTCTGGAAAGTTATTTGAGGGCCGGATGGCGAGGGCATGAGAAGTGGCGTGATAAAGAACGACCTGGTTCGAGGAGTGGAGAACAGGCTGCCAGTCTGGGTCTGTTGGAACCAGGGCCATCGCAGCCGAGCCTGGCGAAGGCGGGGGTGTTTGATCGTAGCTCATACGAAGCTCTTCAAAGCTAGGCACTTGCTTATTCGTCAATCGTGAATGCGTTCGTGTCCTAGGAGTTGGTAATGAACGGTCGTCCTATTGATGTGGTGAGCACTCAGCGCGAATTTGAATACCTCAACGCCTTTTGGAATATATGAGTTCTTAGTTAGGCTATACGACGCCGTCGCCAGCCGCAGCCTCGAGGTGAACCAAATGACCCCACCAGAGTAGACCAAAGTCTGCACATGAGCGAGGTCACGCTGAACGATTAGGGCACAGCCACAGCGTAGACTGTGTTTCTGCCAAGACTGCTTCCGATGCCGATGAAATCACTCAAAGGGTGTAGGTTTGATAAACATAACGAGTCATATATTCTTCAATACAGTAGCTATTTATCCACAGCGAAGTAAAAGTCAATTAAGAAAGCGGAGTAGGCACTACATTCAAATCTTGAACAGCGTCCGTAGTCTCCTTCAATGTCCTAATAAACCAAAGCACAAACTGCCTAGAGTAGGCGATCAGGCAGTTGCTATACATTCCGTCCTCATAAGAAAATATTGGATAAGCCAGAAATAGGAGAACTTACTGGTTGGAGCCGCAGTCGTGGGAGTAGTGGTGGGTGCGGTTGGGACCGTGACAGTGGTGGGGGTGGTGGTGGGAGCAGCAGTAGGAGTGGTCGTGGTGGGAGCGGTCGTAGGGCTGTTGGTCGTCGTGGGAGCGGTCGTAGGTGGGACTGTGGTAGGGCCGGGGGTCGTGGTCGGGGCATTAGTCTTCGAGTATTGGTGAGCAAACAGGATGTTCAATGGAAATGAGAAAATTTGACTAACATTGTACGTGGAATAATGCAACCAGTCGTTGAAGCTGAAAGCGCACTCGGTCAGATAAGATTCCTCTAGACCTAGGATTGCACTTACTTCAAGTATGGAACAGTGTTGCCAGTCACAGTCCATGCCTGAATAGCTTGCCACCAAGCGATCACGGTGTTGGGGGAGCTAGAAGACAATAAAGTTTACTTTCTGAATCTCCAGGTGAAGGTGTATCTCATACGTGGGAAAAGATCCAGAGCCAATGCTAGTGAGCGTTCCATAGTAGAAGTCAATGTAGTTCTGTTGAGTGATGGGGCTGAACGACCGCATCAGTCACGAGGAGATCATCTGTAGCGTAGACTCGACCTACCATCCGTTCGGAGCAACAGCGCAGCTTCCAACAATTCCAGCATAGATCTGTCCAAGAAGATTTAATCACATATTGGTCGCTTCAGCTTCTTTGTATTGGAAGTACGTACAGTGTTGTAGTCCAGGCTAATCTGCTCAGCGTTGGTGACGGATGCTCCGATCTCACAGCTGACAGCATCCTCGAGTTTGCCAACCTAAGAAGTAGGTTAGAGGGTTGAGCCACATGGTAGGGGGAATGAGTAAAAGTACCCCGAAACAAGTGGCAGCAGCAACACAGGCCCTATTGTGCCAGAGCCTGGTTTATTGAGCAAGATCAGTTATTGTGCCTCAATCAGAACACATGGAAGACACTTACTGGCTTTTGGTGCTGGCAGTAATATGGGTGGCACAGTTAGAGACCAAGCTGTAGCAAGAGGCCTCAATGCCCGCAGGAAGGCAGTTGACCTTGACAGCCCGCTCAGTCAAAGGTGAAGCGAGGGTCTGCATAGCAAGAGCAGCAGAGACAAGCGCAAGAGTTCGAGAAAACATCTTTGAAAAGAACTAGGGATGACTACAGGACAACGTCAGAGTGAGGCGAAAAAACACCACAGAAAAGTGGTGTATGGATCCATAGGCTTTTATACCCCGAAGCTTGGTTTCCATTGATCTTCATCATAATCAGCTGAGTCGACTTCGGTGAAAAGATCCTGTTCGCACGGCGTACATCAGTGGGTTGTATTAGGCTGTTCCCGTCCAACGTGCTTTGGAAAACATATTTTCGGCGATGAACCTCCTTGAAATGATTATACATTCAAATCCCGGCAGGTGGGGAGGGGTGACGGGGAAGACCAACGTGAGACCGATGCCGTACCTGGGGAGGGGTGACGAGGAAGACCAACGTGAGACCGATGCCGTACCTGGCTAGGCCTTGCCAGGTAGCCGGAGGATTGGAGTCCAGAAAAGTAGCGTGAGCTCGATATGACACTCCCATGTGCTTCATTGGTGGCTATACTCGAGCCAATCGCCGCCTCGGTTCGCCATGGTCGGAGATTCAGTGGTCCAGAAATACTTAGTGGTCCAGAAATATCTCCAACCTCAAAGATCAAGAAATGATTTTGAACACGAGAAATCCGAGCTTGGCCACAAATAGATTTCGCAAGAGTCTTATTTCTGCCCTGGCGCCAACCCGCCGCCTCAGCTGAATCCCGAGCTCAATTTCCGAATTGTAATCGATCCCGACTCCCAAGCCTATTCTTGAGTTTATGTGTGGGCTGCAGACCGCTGCAGACGCCACTACCAGGTGCTGAAAAAGTATATTTGCTTGATTTGTCCCAGAGGTTATTGATAGGCACACAAGATTCGGGTGAAGTAGACGGTTGCCAGTCATTCCGATTCAGCGCGAGCCGACCATGAGCAACTGCTGCAACAAGTGACCGTCGGTCCCACCTGGGCCTTGAGATTCGAGATGGGATGTAGTTGAGCGAGGTGTTGGCAGGTGTCACCGTGTCGTCGTGTGTTTTCCAGACAAGCATGTTTCGACGATTCTCAATTCTTTCGATGTCCTTCCATCCAAGCCATTGTGTCTTCAGTTGCCCCGACTCTGAGGCTCGTACGTCATCCTTGATGGTCTGCCTTAAAAGCCCTGTACTCCTGGCATCGCTGCAGAATGCACATTTCCCAAGTTCACCTCAGGTTGAATCACGGCTTTTGAGCCTTGAAATAGCCGAAGGTTCTCATCACGAGACCAATGATTTGACGCGTTTTTGGACGCGTCACACGTTCGTTGGAACCGGGCATGAATGTGTGATTGGTGAACGTGGTGAAGTCGCTTATGAATGATCTTTCTGTTGATGTGGTGAGGATGCGGGAGTTACTCTCAGCACAAATTTACTTGGCTTCGACCGTACGACATCGTTGGCCCCGGCTGCCTCGGAATCAACCAGATGACCCCATCAACGTGAGGTCATTCTAGGCTGGATTGATGCATGGGCACAGTTTGGACTTCTCATGCAGGCGGCAGACTTTTTGCATTGCTCCGGATGCCGAGTAGCATCATTCAAAGGTATAGATATGTCACTGGGTCGTGATTACAATAAATGTATGGAGTTACACAGTCAGATTAGTAGTGTTCTGTCCACAACGAAAATCCTAGAAAAACCCAAATAAGGAAGCGGAATAGGCACTCCTCTCAGAAACTTGAACAGCGTCCGTGGTAGGGGCATCATGTCTTTGTATTTTGGTGAGCAAAAGGCTGACAGGATATTGATTTTCAACGAGAAAATTGGACTTGCATTGTACGTGGAATAATGCAACCAGTCGTTGAAGCTGGAAGTGCACTCGGTCAGGCAGAGTTCACCTCGACGTGAAAGGATACTTACTTCAAGTAAGGAACAGTGTTGCCAGTCACAGTCCATGCCTGGATAGCTTGCCACCAAGCAATCACGATGTTGGCAGAGCTAGATGGCGATAAAGTTCAGTTCCCGAATGCCCGGCTAAAAGGTGTCTCATACGTGGGGAAAGATCCAGAGCCAATGCTAGTGAGTGTTCCATAATAGAAGTCAATGTAGTTCTGTTGGGTAATGGGGCTATGCGACCACATCAGCCTCCACGAAGATCAACAGAGTCTGTGGCGCAGACTCGACTTACCATCCATTCGGAGCAAAGGCGCAGCTTCCGACAATTCCAGCATAGATCTGTCCAAGAAGGTTTAATCACATGTTGGGCGCTTCAGCTCGTTTATATTGGAAGGACGTCCGACGTACAGTGTTGTAGTCCAGGCTAATCTGCTCAGCGTTGGTGACGGATGCTCCGATCTCACAGCGGACAGCATCTTCGAGTTTTCCAACCTGAAGAAAGAGGTTAGAAGGTGACACCACATTTTAGGCGAGATAGCTTATTGTACCCCGAAACAAGTGGCAGCAGCAACACAGGCTCTATTGTGCCAGAGCCTAGTTTGTAGAACGAAGGTTGGTGATTGGCTTTCCAGTCAGAGCATTTGAAGCACTTACTGGTTCTTGGTGTCAGCATTGATATTTATGGCACAATTAGAGATCAGGGTGTAGCAAGAGGCCTCGATGCCTACGGGAACGCAGTTGGCCTTGACGGCCCGCTCAGTCATAGGTGAAGCGAGGGTCTGCATGGCAAGAGCAGTAGAAACGAGCGCAAGAGTTCGATAAAACATCCTTGAAGAGAGCTAGGATTGATTACAGGGTAACGTCAGAGTGAGGCGAAAACACCACGGAAAAGTAGAGTACGGACCTATAGGCATTTATACCCAAAGCCTTCGTCATTAGTCGACCTTCGATGAGACAATCCTATTCGCGCGGCATACATCAGCGTGTTGTAATGGGCTATTCTCGTCCAACGTGCTTGGGAAGCGTATTGAGGCGACGAACCTCCTTTCATCGGTTTTACGTAGACTCCCGGCGGGTGGGAAGAGGCGATGGGGATGGCAAACCTGAGACTTACACCGTACCTGGCCGGAGGATTGGAGTCCAGAAAGGAAGTGCGAGCCCAATATGGCGCCCCGGCCCACATGTGCTTCATACTTGAGTAAATTGCCGCCTCGAGGCTAAGTGTTCCAGAAATGTCTCCACTTCCGAAGATCACAAATGATTTTGAACGGGAGAGACCCGAGCTTGCCTTGGGGTGCTGCCCCCCCAGGCTAATATAGACTCGGGCCGTCGCATCCGATGCTAAAGTATTTTTGCTTGATATATATCCCAGAGCATATTGATGGTCGTGTTCAAGATTCAGGGTGAGCGCTTGGAAGTTGCACTCAGCGCGAGGTTAAACTTTTTCCCTCACGCAGCTTCAGCAGGTAACCACAGAGGTAGGCCTCAGGCTTTTGGCATTGCTCTCGATGAACTTATTCAAGGTTTAGATATATTATCAGATTGTAGCATATGTATGGAGGTCTATGATACATCTTTTTCAGTAAGAGTAGCTATCCATCCACACCGAAGGAAAAACCGAATAAGAAAGCCGAATCAGCACTACACCCTGAGTCAAAAACATTCATAGCATCTGTATCCTGAGAGGCCAAGCGCAAGCTGGCTGGAACAGACGATCAGGCAGAGGCTACCCATTCATTCTCAGAAGAAAACGGGAAACACGAGAACCTACTGGCTGTAGCTTGAATACTCGTTGGAAACGGCGAGAGGCACCAGTCTGTGAAATTTGGTGAGCAAACACTGATAGGATATTAATCTGAATGTGAGATTGGACTGACATTGTACGTGGAATAATGCAACCAGTCGTCGAAGCTGAAAGTGCACGCAGTCAGACAATATTCATTTTGAGTCGAATTATACTTCAAGTAAGGAACAGTATCACCAGTCGCAGTCCATGACTCGATAGCTTGCCACCAAGCGATCACGACGTCGGAGCTGGATGATGATATTGAGTGAACATTGAATTCCTGCTTTCCCGGGACAAAGCGCATTTCATACCTGGGGAAAGCTCCGGAACCAATGCTGGTGAGCGTTCCATAGTAGAAGTCAATGTAATCCTGTTCAGTGATGGGACTGAATCAACGCATCAGTCACAAAGATCAAGAGCGTCTGTAATGTAGACTCAACCCACCATCCGTTTGGATCAAAAGCGCAATTTCCAACAATTCCAGCGTAGATCTGTCCGAGAAGGTTCAATCACACGTTGCTCGCTTCTAACGCTTCAGCCTGTTTGGATTGAGGACACATACCGTGTTGTAGTCCAGGCTAATCTGCCCAGCATTGGTGACAGGTGCTCCAATCTGACAGCTGACAGCATCCTCGAGCTTGCCAACCTAAAGGCGGAGGTCAGGTGGTGATACCATACGTTGGAAGGAAGAAGGTTGTACCCCGAAACAAGTGGCTGCCGCAACACAAGGCCTGATTGTGCCAGAGCCTAGGGTATTGAACGAAGGTCATAATCTAAGAGTCAGGCCCATAACTATGGAACGCTCACTAGCTCTTAGTGTTGGTAGTGATAGTGGTAGCACAATTAGAGATCAGGCTGTATCAAGAAGCCTCGATGCCTGCGGGGAGGCAGTTAACTACGACAGCCCGATCAGTCAAAGGTAAAGTGAGGGTCTGTATAGCCAGCGCAGTAGAGGCAATGGCAAGGGTTCGAGGGAACATCTTTGAAGAGTGCTAGGTTTGGAATAGAGGGAGAAGGTAAGTGTGAGGCGAAACCACTACAGAAACTGGGGTAGAGAGCTATAGGCTTTTATACCCCGAATTTTCAGCTGAGTCGTCCTTCGGTGAGAAAATCCTGCTCGCACGGCGTGCATCAGTGAGTCGTGGTGGGGAGTTCCCGTCCAACGTGTTTTGGAAAGCATATTGTCGGCGATAAACCTCCTCGAATCTATTGTATATAGAACTCCCGTGAGAGGCCGATGCCATATCTGGCGAGGGCTTAGTTCGGGTGGCCGGAGATTGGAGTCCAGAAACGAAGTGTGCCGCAATAATATGACGCTCCTGTTTGCTGCATTGGTGACTGTACTCGAGCCAAATGCCGCCTCGAGGTTAAGTGTTCCAGAAATATCTCCATCTTCGAAGACCAAGAAAACTTGAATGATTTGAACAGGAGAAATCCTAGCCTGTCCCGGGGAACACCAGGCCATGAATAGGCCGCCCATGACTATTATTTCTGACCTGCCGCTTTGGCTGAATCACCAGCCCAGCATACGAGTTGCAATTGATCCTGGTTCCCGACCCTATTCTTGAGTGTATGTACCAGTGTCGGCCACCAACCACTTTAGATCCTGGCGTTCAAAGCTGAAGAAGTCCTTTTACTTGATTTATCGCAGATGGCACTGATAGGAGTGTCCATGACTCGGGCGAAGTAGATTGTTGCCGATCGTTTTTATTGAGTACGAGTGACCATCGGTACCACCTGAGCTGAGCTTTGAGATTCGAGGTGGGATGTGGTTGAGCGAGATTGAGTGAGGTGTTGGCGTTGGATGTCACGGCGTCGAAGTGGTTCTGAGCGTGACTTAGAGTTGGACAATCATTTCTCTCGACCTCTGTCCACGGTCGACTTAGACCAATGAATCTTCAAATTCCCCGACTCTGAGGCCCGTGCACCAATCCTGTCGATGACGTGAATGGTCCTCTTCTGCTATAATAGCCTAATGCTGTTGGCATTGCTGCGACAAGCGAACTCCACGGAGAACTGGTCGTTGAACCTCCAAACAAAATTACAGCCTGTAGATAATGGGATTCATCTGTGGGTGGGAAGAGGCTCGCCCCAAGCTGATAGAGGAGGATGTGAGAGCCAACACGGGGTGGGTACACTATCTTGCCCAATATCTTGCTCATTCGAACTCTTTGTCAAGCTCCGGAAACATCCCAAGCCCATTTCGAGTACAACATTTGGAGAGTCCTGAGCGTTCCTGGCATCAACGGGCATGACCGGCATCTCTGCATGCACGACCGCCCAAAGTCATCGCATTGATAGAGTTACTATGAGTTACTATGTCGCTTAAACGTCGCATCTGTCAAACGGCGCTCTCATAAAGTTTCAATGGCTTTCTTACTTATTAAACGACGACGACGTTTTCCACCACCCGTGAGGGCCCTGCCAAAATGCATCGTACACTACCACACGCCATCCTCCTCCTCGTGGCCCATGCAACTACTGTCAGCGCGACCTACCACTCCCCACCCACCAACCCCAGCACCTGGAATAAGCTGGGGCGTGGCCCTCTGGATGATACCATAAAATATCTGTACATCATCTACACAATCCTATCGCTCGCCAAAGCTCTCTTACCTGCCTTCGATAAACGGGACAAAAAAAACGATTTTCCCAGGAGAAAGCCATTTCTCTGTCTAATTGGCTCTACTGCCATTTCGCTATCTGCAGCATATGCGATCGGTTTCGCTGAGGAATCCAAGCATAGACAGATCACATTGCCGACCCTCGACAAGTCAGTCTTTGCAGCCACCGCCGCACTCATGCGACAGTTCGCGCATTGCTTTGTGTATGCAGCGCTGCTTATTCTCCTGGAATGGCGCGTGGGGAAAGTGGACGTTGCAGATGGCAATAAGAATCAATCTGCATCAAGTGTTGACGTTTCCGACACTGGTTCTTCAGAGAAGCAGCCTACAAGAATTTCAACACAATATTTCCGAATCCAGTCGATGGTTTTCATTGCCTCGATGGCTGCATCCGCCATTGCTCGAGCTATCCTACGTGCCATTATGGAGACAGACAATGAAAAGCGTGTCTACGCGGCACTCTCACATCTGTTCCTCGGTTTCTATGTTTTTACTACCGCCCTTATCTGCTGGACTTCTATCCAAATATGGAGACGGCGCCCACGGGGTGAGGGGGAAATGTCTTGGGAATTGAAAGACTTTGATCGTCGAGTATGTCTGCTTGTTTTCGCGACAAGGGCAACCAGCTAATCCTTTCATAGGTTCTCGAAACCGTTCTGTTCGTCCTCTGCCCTATCATTGTATTCAGAGCCTGCTACGAGGTCATATGGGAGGCCGTAGTCTTCTCCGGTGTAGTCGCGGAGACATGGACAATCGTTAATCTGGTGGACATCCTGGTTGCTGGTATCACCTATCTTGCATTACTGCCATGTTGTTTATGGGTCGGAAAACTGTATCGGACGATGAGTCGGCGGCGGCTCTGAGATCTTTCGGGGTTATTTACTGTCGGTGTATGTCCGTGTACCCCGTCTTTCCTCTTGTATACCCTTTTTATTTACAGAAACAGACATGCAATCCAGACACGATCCCAACTCTCGCCTCTGAAATTCCCGAGGAAATGAGTCTGGTTAATCGGCTTTCGGCCAACCGAATAGCCGAACCCGGATGTGAAGTACGTCATGCTTTGTCATCAGTTCGCATCACGAGACCGGGAATTTGACGCGTCGAAACTCGAAAACACGCCAGATTTGTCCTGTTTATCGTTTTAGTACGCCTCTCTTCACACACAGACGAGGGTCAAAGAGTTAAATTAGGTAAAGGGAGCGCATATATGCGCCACTACAGTACGAGGAAATGGTCTGTGCAATGGAAAGGGGTATTCGGATGTCGGTGATAAAACAGTGAGGCTACTACAAAGCGCCTTCACTTCGAGATATGATGTACCTGGTATCTTAGGTCAGATTTCAAAACATTTCGTACGCATATATGAACCAACCATGCATGAATGACCCCAGGGATCCACCCAAGAACACACAACAGTATATTGATCCAGAAGTCTGGAAAACTTGTCATTTGCGAAGCTCAAGAACGCCTCAAAGGGAAACATACCGGCAGCACAACCACGTTCTTCATTACAAAGAGGAAGGTATTAGTATCATTGTAAGTGGTGATTTGGACTAGACGGCAAACGAACTCATGAACACAGCGACGGGAGGAAGAACTCTGTACAATCGTGAGCGCAATGGAGCGACCCCGTCAAAATGGAACTTACAAGGCCAAGAAATAAAGGCAGACATCATAAGTTGAAGAGACTTTGGCCATCGTTGGTGAAAAAGAACGCTATTCCGCGAACAACAACAAACTTTTATTGCAACGGATTGCCCCAACGACGTCATATATAACCTTAGTGTCCTATATTGGTCAAGTTCCAAATTTAACCTCGCCCCGCAAAAGGGGATGTTCTGGTGGATACCCGTGCCGACCTCGACTTGGACGCCCTTTCCGCCATAATGGGTAACGGCACCATCGGATATGTGCCGAAGGTAGTGGCTGCATGTGTGTGAACAAACCCACCAGATCCTGTAAGCAAGTTTCCGAACAACCTTCACCGATTGAGGCGCCCAGCACGGGTGGGATTGAAGGCAGCCTGGTCAAATGACCTCCAGTTTGTGCGATAAGGCCCCAGCGGAACACGCGCCATTGGCCTTAAAAACAGTCAAGGAAGTGAAAACACAATCAGCCCTCCATCTTATTCTCGTACACATTAATATCGTACAAAACCAGCTAATAATTGTCGTATTAACACAGAAAATGCTACATCTAACAGAATAAAACACGGAAATCTATATGGGTATGTGGATACATGCAGAAATCGTCTATATCATCATAACACTGAGAGCGAAAGAAGATGATGCGGGAAGAGATAAGTTACAAAGTTGCAGGAAAGCGATCCGGAAAAGCAGTAGGTAACAGATAACAAAACACAGAGATAACAGAGCTAGCCAAAATGAAAAATGAAATGAAATCGTTGGTAAGTAAAGAATGTCGTCCGTTCACTTTCGCCCTTTCCCTTTCTTCCCCTTGCCCTTCGCAGGGGCTGGTGGTGCAGGTGCAGGTTTCGCGGCGGGTGTCTCTTTTTTCTCGGGAGGTGGAGGTGCGGTTTCAACAGCTTTCGCAACTGGTGGTGGTGCAGGGGGTGCGGGTGCCGCTTTTGGTGGGGAAGGAGCCGAAGCAGTAGGTGTAGAGGAGACTTGCTCGAGAGCAGAACGAAGCTTAGCACTGTCGAAAGTTTGCGAGATGTTGGGAGTTTCTTTTGATAGGGAGGCAGGTCCCCAAGCAGCTTTCGGCTTCTGCTTGGAGGCGGGGATGGGGATGGCGTTGGAGGCTGGTTGGGTGTCCTGTCGCATTCTCTCAAGGGCGCTGTCCCAGTTTCCGTTCTTCGCATCTTCAGCGACCGATGCGAACCAATCATCCTCCATAGTAGGGACCTCGTTGGGCGGAGAGGTTGGTGCAGTCGAGGGTGTCGGTACATTCGAGCTGAGACCAGTGTTGTATCCTTCTTCATCATCCTCGCCATCTTCGCCATATCCGATGATGTTGTCGTACATCATTGACGGTTTGCTTGGCTTCGGAACAGCAATATCGAGAACGACTGCTGAATCTGGGGGTAAAGTTGACCCTCGGCCACCCCATCCGTCTTCATCCTGAACATCCTCGATCATCACCCTCCTCCCATTCATCGTCCTCTTCATGGTGTTAGCAGTCGTACGAGCCTGGGTAGGAGCTCCCCAGCCGGACTGCTGGACGCGACCAGTCGAAGCGTTGGCGTTGGGAGGCCAGTACTGTTCGGTATTTTCAAAGGCATTGGCCATCTGCTGCTTCGGTTGCGGACGTCGTTGAGGGGGTGCCTCGAAGTCGGCTGCTGGTCCCCATGAATGTTTCGCCGGAACCGGTGGAGGTGCAGTGGAAGCGACATTCGCAGCCATAGCAGCCAACCTCTGCTGCCTCTGCCAAGGACTCTCCCCATCAATCACATCTGTCTGCTGTTGCTGCTGAAGAGGAGGCTGATGAATGCCATTCCTTGCACCGTTGGCCATCTTGCCCATATCAGCAGCTGCCTTCGTCGCCTGGCCTCTCTTCATCTGCTCCCAGATCCTCGCCTGATCCTCCATTTCAGCGATGTTAACATTCGTAATGGGTTGAGGGTTAGATGTCGTCGGCGCCTGCACCTTGGACTTCATGACCTGGGCCCAGATCGAGTCTTCCTCTTGCTGCTGCTGCTGATGTTGGACGATCGCGGGTGCTGTCTTCGTCGCTCGTGCCATTGACTGAACTTGCTTCGGCTGCTGCTTGGGACCCCTAGACCAGATAGAGTTCTCCTCTTCATCGTCGTCCTCATCAAATGGCTGAGGCATAGCCGGAGCTTTTCCAGCAGACTGGCCAGCTTTGCTCAACCGCTCATGCCTCTGCCAGGGCGTCTCGTTGTCGGTCGCTGCTCCTGCCGCCGAAGGCGCATGCAAAGCACTGTCCAGCCTCCTCGTGCCAACACGTGGAGTGAGAGCCGCATCCGACATGTAGTCGTGCGCCTGAG
This sequence comes from Clitopilus passeckerianus, assembly GCA_944990035.1. Taxonomy (NCBI): domain Eukaryota; kingdom Fungi; phylum Basidiomycota; class Agaricomycetes; order Agaricales; family Entolomataceae; genus Clitopilus; species Clitopilus passeckerianus. Next base: position 1,050,674 of record CALYLX010000145.1, read on the forward strand.
CATGAGCATGGACACCGTTCGCGAGGCCCCTCTTCATAGCACCATTCAGCAAGCTTGGCCGAGGAGTAGATGAAAGCTCCTCCTCAGCGTTCATGGCCCACTTCTGGTGGAGAAGATCTTTGGGATTGGCGACGTTATCCGGGACTCGAGCTGCCATGGTAGGGGTCTTCGTCTCCGCCTCGACCTTCGTGGGCGTTGCCACTGCAGGAGCTGAGTTAGCTTTCTGCTGGGTAGCTGCCAGACGTCTCTTCGCTGCGGTCATTTTCTTCCCGACCTGGGAGAGAGGCGTGGACATGCCAGCCGAGGGAATATCGAACGAGATATCTTGGCCATCCTGCTCAAGTACCGCTCGCGGTGGAGAGGGTCCAGACTGCACTTGGGCGAGTTTGGAAGGAACGACAGGCTTCTTGCCACTAGTGCCCCATGAGGCCCATGAGCCCATGGTCGGTGTCGTCGGCGAGTCGTCGGAGAAATGACCAGGAATCTGGGATTCTTCCGAGAATCCTTGACCCCATGCTTGGTCTTGGACTGGGGCCAAGGGTGAGGGTTGGGAATTGGCGAAGGGGTTGTTGGATTTGTTGGTGAATGAAGTGGAGGGGGAAGGCTCCCAAGGAGAGGTAGCGGATGCTGAGGACGCCGAAGTTGCCTTCTTTTTCCACCCAGAGGGCGTCGATCGGTCAGCGTCAGAGGAGATGAGCTTGGACGCGGCGGAGGGTTTGAGGGTGCCAAATTGGCCACGGCTAATGGGTGCAGGTGCGAAGTCTTGCTCCTCTTCTTCTTCCTCGTCCTCCTCTTCCTCGTCCTCCTCTTCCTCGTCCTCGGGATATTCCTGATCTTCGGCAGGAAGGTTGTGAGATTGGACCAATCTCCCATGAGGGTCGAACGCAATATGAGTAGACTCGGCGTCATAGAAATCTTTCAAGGACCTGTTTGCGCTGGTCGGGTCAGCGTGGTTCGCGTTCTTGCTAGGCTCCTTCAGGCCTCCCCGCTTTTTGATGGCTTCCCTCCGCCTCTTCCTCTCCTCCGAGACTAACGCCTTCCTCTCGATCTCCTTCTCGCCCTGAAGCTTGAGCATCCTCTTCTCGTGGTGTACAATCCTGCTAGCATCGTCCGACTTGGCTCCAGTGACCTTCTTCGTCTGCCTGTCGTTATAGATATTCATCGCCAACTCAACGTCAGCAAGTGCTGCGGCGTGGTGGAACTCCCAGATCTTCTGTATTCGGGTATGCATTTTGAACTTCTCGAAATCGAGCTCTTCCTCCGAGTTGTCTTCCTCATCGTGGAGCCGAGGACCGATATAAGATGGGCCTCTGACTCGAGGCTTGCCCGCCACTGGCTTGTCAATGTCAGGTGGAGGTCGTACAGGGGAGGTGTTGTGCAGGTCTGGTTTGGAGAATGCTGATGGGTGATGGTCGAAGCCATTGGTATTAGGATAATCCGGGGATGCAGACTGCGAGCTTCTGTTGGACGAGCGGCCTTGGGTGGCGGTGGGTATCCCCCACAGCTCCGGGTTAGAGATGGAGATGGAGTCGTCCTCGGATTCATCCGTCGGCTGCAAAACGCAGGTTGGTTACCGAGAATCTCAGAATGACAGTTGATTGATAAAACTTACGATGACATAGGAAGACCCAGGCGGCTCGAAGAGCTCATCATCTGTTGTGAAATCTGCTGGATCAACGAAGGTGTAGCTTGACGACGACGTATTCGCTGAGCGGGAGGCAGAACTGAAGGAAAGGGAGGAGGGACCAGCGGAGAGAGGCCCGTTGAGTTGTGGTGCCACTGTTTGAATGGGCGCCGGAGCAGGTCGTAAGGGTGCTGGTGGTGCCTGTGTGGCGGGCGTGTGCGGTAGCTGTGCTCGTTGCTGTTGAGCTTGGGGAGGTGTAGGGACCTTGACGACAGCGAGCGAGGAGGTCATGGGTTCTGGGTCTTCAAGGTCGCCACCAAGAACGATTTCAATTCTCTCTTGCTCCTGTGGTGCGATGAAACCCCAGTCTGTGTCGCGGAGCTTGTGGGCGTTGAGTCGTCGATCCCATTCTTCTCGGACGGTGATGGTGTATCGTTGTTGAGCGTCTCGGATTTCTTTGAGACGCTGTAGGTCGTTGTTGGGGGAGGATTGTTGTTTATTGTTCGACCAAGTCAGCTTGTGTTGCCATTTGGCCTCTAAACCTGCGCATTCTTGGTCTAGTTTTGTTCGTTGCTGTGCTGCCCACGATTCAAACTCGCTCCAGAGATGTCGAACGCGTAGAGAGGGGTCCATTTTCGCTGTTGGTTGCATCTGTTGGATGCGGGAGGAGGAAGAAAAGCGGTGAAAGGGTGACTCGGTGAATGTAAAAATTGGTTTTCGTCAGTGGGCTAAGAAAGGGAATGAACCGAGCAGGCCTCGTGGTGTCTGGCGGTATGCCGAGAATGATTGTATCTTGTCCTGCTGCCTTGCCTTTCCGGGCCTTCTCCGTGATGAATCCGCAAAGATGCTGGGTGAAGGGTACCAAACTGGGCTGCCGTATACAATGATAATCCCTGGGTTATGGGGACTTTAAGGGTTACCACAAGGAGCTTCCGGTGGCTGCCATGCCACTTGTCTGTCACTTGATTCGAAAACATGAGGCGATTCGTCGGTACATCCTGACCCGCGCAATGTTCCCCTTTGCCCAATACAATTGAATTGATCCTAATGAAACTGCTAGTCTGTGATTTCAACGCCGGCGGTAACAATTCTGCTCTCAATCATCCTTTCGGTGCCCGCCTCATTGCCTAACATGAGCCAATCCTTCAATCTAGTCGATGCGCACCCGACCCTTTCGTTCATACCCGTGCCCGTCCCTTACTTTCTCTCGGGTGTGAACTACCATTTCGTCACTCATTACCAGATCGGGATAGCTCAGTCGGCGTGAGTGTCTACGTACCTCTCTAGTCCTCTTCAAGCTTTATGACTCCTATTTATTCTACAACCTGGCCCGAGCACCCGAGACGTCTATTATGAGCTCTGAACGACGTTGAGCAGCGAACTTTTTGAAGTTTAATCAATTTTGCTTGACTGCGATGAACCCGGAGTTCGCTGAACCGCTCGCTTACGACAACTCGACCTAACCTTGCCTTTAGAATTCAATCTTCACAGAAATGAGGCGCACTCGTCACCCTTCAGGCCTCAAGGCTCAAGGCTCAACACCTCACCCTACAGAATCAAACCACTTTTCTTGAAAAAATAAACTCGCTTAACCAACTCCACTGGCACACGTCGCTCACAAATTGAACAGTTTCACAACGCCTTGCGGACATTGCCAGCATGGCCCTCTTGCTAAAACGGCCGTTAATGAATCTACCTTTTATGGTTCTAACAACTGCGAGGTTTACAGCCTGAGGCTTGGGTTTATTTCTTCTTTGATCTAATCTAGCCTAGCGCCGTGCTGGGCGCACAGGTATACGAGATCGCTCGGCTTTTCTATGAACGAGAAAGGGAACGCTACTGCGTGTGACGCGGACTGAAGGTGCGCGCCGCGTGAATGCACACGCGTCCAGAATGGCAGGCATTCAAAGAGCCTCGAGGTTCCGCTTCGGCCCTGCGAACGCCTCGGGCTTACTTCGATGGTGCCTTTCGGTCCACGTTTGTGCTCACGCCAGGTCTTCCTTTGTCTTCTCTTCCTCGTGCACGGTGTCAATCCTTTGTGGACATGATCGAAATGCCCAGATCCTCGTAAGTATTCATTAGATCAAGGCTGTCCTTACACCTATCTCACATCTATTACTAACACCCTTTGTAGGCATCCCTTTTGGTGCTGTGAAGGTCCATAAGGATTCGCTATTAATATTAATTTCGGTATTTCATTTCTCTGGTGAACCTCTTCTGCGCCACGCTGAACCATTCAACCCTAGATACCTCCACCCTTCCATCCATCCTTCCCGACCTCGCCAAGTTCATGAGCCCGCCGAAGCAGGACCTGTGTTCGACATAAATGACCCTGATGCACTGCGCAGCGCAACGCGCTTTACGCGTTCTGGTAGGCGAAAAGTTTTTCTTCACCTTTCATATCTCATATTTCGAACTGCCGATCCCAATTGACATCGTCTTGGTTCGCCAATCTCATAACAGATGCGCGGTCCTTTCATATCTTGTCCTGAAACGTCGGTGTTAGAGCCAGCTCGGCCGAAGGTTGGTTCATTCTGGTGGCTTTTCCACGGCAAGTGAAATGTAACCCTTTCTTATCAGAATTTATGACCATTCGGGTAGATTGGCGAACTACTATTACATCCACCCACCCCACGGACGCTGCTTGGAGTGGGTCAGATTCAATCTGGTTTGTAATTTGGTACTATTCCCGACCTGGATATGAACGATTTACGACATGAAGCGGTTCATTAACCACCGGAATATCTTTGTTATCTACTCTGATGCGACCTGCGTAATTCATCTAATCTTGCCAACTGTGGCGCCTGGGTTATGGGTTTGTCGCTGCTTGAGAGCCTGTGGGGCACAGTCTCTGGATTTGTGCTTGGCCGACTACCAAGCACTCCTGCCGCCATATTCTGGTACTTTTGGGTAGCCTAGAGGCAATCAACTGCTTGTTGGAAGCACCCACAACTTACTCTACCTACTCACTTTTGCCTGGGCCATGGTCGTGATACTTCCATTCGTATGCTTTGGTCCATGACGCGAGTTCTGCTCCACCTTTGTAAGTCCCGCCTTCATTGAACATCTGGACGTCCTTTTCAATGCTTCCTTTTTCAATGCAGGTCGGACGACGTGCACAATCGCCAGACTGACAGAAGATTTTCGTCTCCTGCTGCCAACTTTCCTTTGGGTCGAACCCGCGACTGAATAAACATATTGCATTTGGACCAGCTCACGGTGAGACTTGGCTTGTCTTTGTCGTCGCGCCGTTACTCGATTATATTTGTACTGGTACGTTTCTCCGTCCCCGTCATTTTTTGCTGACCCTCATCCTTCCGACTGGCCTAACGATTAGGCGCTCGGTCAATCCAGCGTCTACGTAGGCGATGGGCATTTTCTTATCGATGGCACTCATCTTATTTTCTGGGCCGATCGAAAATCCATTTTCCTCGGCTACGGAATACGGAAGAACAAATTCCATGGGCCGGAATTACATCTGTCCGAGTCGCAACTGGTGACTTCTGACGGTTCGCGGGATGCTCAAAGTCCTCGTATTTCTCCCAACTTCTGCCTTTTCTGGATTCCTGAGCGATTCACATTCTCCGAGGGCTTTCTGCCACCAATTACTAAAGAAAGCTATTTCGATCCTCCGTATTGGCGCCCTTCTTTTGATGTCAGCGACCGAACATATGACTTCATGGTTCTGTGTACACGATCGCATGGTGGCTTTTATCGGATGGAAGTCATCGAGAAGGCCTGACGTTCGGCGTAGTCATCCTAGAGGAGGAAGTTCCCTTGTACGGAGTAGTTGGCTAGAAATCGTAAACATTCTTGGGTAAAAACGTCTACTGCTTATACATTTACGCCTCCGCCCGATAGATAATTAAGTGTGATCACCCGAACTAGATCATTCCTGGTATTTTCTGCTTATTTGCTGATCCATCGTGCCTGCCCTTACCTTAAGAGGACCTTGTGGTTCCAGAGATCAGCTGCTGATCCCGTTGTTGAGGCTGAAGTTTTCCGTTTGAAATCTCTTTTGAAATACGAGGAATAGACCTCATTTCTTTCCGTGTATTTGGTGTCTCTGGCTTGAGAATATACTACCGAATATACTGGCGTTTACCTGTTATTCGAGGGAGTTTTTGTGATAGAGTTGTGATAAGATAACGGGCAATTGATCCGGTGTTGCGAGCGAAATCTCTCAACAAACCCCAACAATAATGCTTGCGCCTTCAAGCCAAGGCCGTTTACCTCGAATCCATACAGCAGCACTTCAAGCTCATCCTGGACGATTGTCTTGTTCTTCGCTGAACAAGGGAACGTACCAGAGTCCAGTGTGAGTCGTGATTTTTCATAATTTAAGTCGGAACCCTTCTTCTGACGCGTGTCCTACCATGAGGCAGTCAGGGTATCCCCGTGAACTGAGTGGTCGGTCTTCTGACGGTCGTCTACCCATAGACCGTCTGCCGATTCTATCCTGCTTCAAGCAAGTCCACATTCAGCACACCATTCGGACAACGTTCCAACCTTCATCGTCCACCTCACCTTCTACGCTGTATCGCCCGTCATTATCTCCATCGTTCTCTTCGCAAGTCTCAGCTGCGCTTTAGATGTCAACGGCGACATCTCCAGCTCCATCTGCACCATTTCCTTCTCGCCAACATTTACCGGCCGACGTAGAACCTGACAAGGCATGGAAGGACAACTTGTACAAGTCCATCGAGGAGACGTTGCAGTCTATGGTTGATGATGCGAAGAGGGACTACGAACAACGCCTCGCGGCGGCTTCGACCGAGGATGCACGAGGGCTGGCCGAGGAAGAGTACCATAAGGGCATGAATAACATAAGAAACCTCGCAAAGGAAAGTTTCCAGGCCGAGCTCAATCGTGAAAGACAACAACGTATGTGGGCCAATGGGCAATCCATGTCGCCTCAGTGGGATAGGGCCACTAAGTCGGAGCAGCAGGAGATCTTGACGAGAATTACGAATACTAGTCTAGGTACAACTACGACTACGAATCGTTCTTCTGTTGAGCCTACTGCATCTGCATCTGTCCCTACCCGTGTCGAGCACCCCACAAGCTCGTCGTTTCCGCCTCGGAATGGTCCAACCGCCATACCTGCTGCGCCGACCCGAGTGAACGACGAGCACTCCGATGGTCATTCTCCGCGTGCCCCTGACATACGAAACTTCGAATACCCTCGCGCAGAACCTCGTCGCCCTCAACCAGACCCAAGTCCTCCTAAGAGACGCTCCACATCGAGTGAGGTGCACACCATGCCCGCTACCCCATCATCCATGACGAAATCTCCTATGCCTCCCTCGTCTCCCTTCGCCTCTGGCGCACCCTTTCGACCACAGGATCCCAGTCCAACCCTCGGCATCGCTCCCATCAACGTCGTGGCAAGGGATCTCCCTCCCGAGTTAGCCGCTCGCCGTGAGCAATACAACTCGCTCAGCCGACGAGGATCTAATGCAGCAAGCCAGGCTCGGGAGGGCTATCCTCGGCCTGCCATCCCCTCTTTCCAGTCTCCCAAGGCCGAGAAACCTTCGTCAGCTTCCGCCGATGACGATATCTCTACTGATCCAGAGGAGGAGTCGGCACCGTCACCTGCCATGGCCCGCTGGAATACTCGCCGGACGTCTTCCAGCCAAGATCGAGGTGTTGATGTACCTCCATCGCGATCGGTTGAGCGCACAGTTGCGTATTCCCCGTCCGACCGTATCCCTGCTCGCTCGCCATCAAACCCTCAGATGTGGAAGCCACCGATGACCCCAGAGGAGGAGACAGCTCCTTCCAGGGCTGGTGCTGGACTCGCTAGGCGAGGAAGCACTGCTAGTATACGATCCACCGGCTCTGGCAGCATTCGCCCGAATATTGCTGAGCCTATTCCTGAACACGAAAGCGAATCACTTGAGCGGGAACCTGAGAGGGAGCCACGACGCAAGAGGGACTCAGAGAAGTCGAGGCCCAAGGATCTACCTCTGGACAGCTGGGCTCCCAGCGAACCTACCGCCATCTTCGACGAACTCACTTCTTTCTCGCCCCCGAAACCTCGTAACCAAGATATCATGGGACCCCCACCAAATCCACCAGCACGCCCACCAAGTACACGCAAACCTTCATTCCAGACCCCAAATGAAGACCGCGATCATTACACGTCCCAACGTTTGCGTACTCAGACCTCCTTTGATGATCGGCCTTTCGCCAGTCCCTTTACGCCTGCCCCCCCAGCCTCGCGACCAAATCCACGCCCCGGCACCGATTTTTATGAAAACTCGCGTCCCCGGGATTATTATCCTTACTCTGCTCCTCCGCCTGATGGACCTTATGGTGCTGAGCCACGGAGCAACACCTGGAGAAGGGCTACGCAGCCAGAAAGCCCACCTATACGGCGACCTTCAGAAGGTAATAGGCCGGGTCTCCATCGTGAGCCTTCCTATGGCAGCAAGTATCCTCGCTCTCCTGATGGTTCGTCAATATCAGTTCAACCCATTTCATTGACACGTACTGATAATTTATGTAGATGATCTTTACAGCTATGAAGAACGCTATCCCGAATTCCCTTCCTCCAAGTTCGACAAGTTCGAGCATCACTCCTCCCCTGCCATCCCTATCCGTCAACGTCCCCCTTCCCATGGCGAGGACACCAGTTGGAAGAACTGGGGTGGTGAGCCACCAATCCGTCCCCGAACCACCCGCCCACGCGACTTCGACGACTACCCCAGCCGAGGAGGCTACGACCCATACGATCGGGACCGCGAGTACAGACCCCGCGATGATCATTATGGGAGAGAGGACCGTGACTATGATGATCACCGAGGTTATGATCGACCGTACCATGGGCCGGTGAGGTACTCGTCGGAAATGGTCCATTCGAATTCGCGAGACAGCTATGGGCTTGCCAAGTCGTCGCCTTCCTCCTACCGGAACGAACATCATCATCGGTTCGGCGGGCGGGAGTACCGGCCGCAATATGGAGACGATGAGGAGGATGACTACCTCGACAATCCGTATACACGAGACTACCCTGACTCGACGAGGTACACACGGGATTATCATCGCGTTCGGAGGAGCAATTTCGAGCGAGAAGCTGCCGAGGTCAGATCAGAGCTGTTCAAGGATATTCGCCATCAACATGGCAGGCCACGCTATCTCGACCCTCCAAGCTCAGAGGACTCTCAGCTGAGCATCTCTGACGAGGAGGAGGAAGATGATGCTGACGACGAACGGTCAAGGTCGGCCTTCATTCGACAGAAACCTACCTCGAGAAAGAAGCCCGAACGAAGGATGAAGGAAGATCCTGCGTTGAAGGAGGCGGAGGAGAGGAAGCGGCGTGAGGAGGAGGCCCTTCGCGAAGAAGAGGCGCAGAAGAGAAGATTGGAGGAGGAGGCTCATCGCCAGGAGGAAATTGAAAGAAAGGCGAGAGAACTCGTCGAAGAGATGCGAAGGAAGGAGGAAGAGCAGAAACGTGTTGAGGATGAAGCTCGCCACAGGGAGGAGGAAGAGAAGAAGCGAATAGATGACGAACAGCGAAGGAAACAAGAGCAGGAGAACAAGAAGAAGGAAAGAGAGGTCCGCAAGAGAGAGCACCATGAAGCTCAACAGCGGCGGAAGGAGGAGGAACGTCAGCGCAGAGAAGAAGAAGAACGAAAGCGCAGAGAGGAGGAGGAACGACACAGGAAGGAGGAGGAAGCCAAGAGGAAAGAGGAGGAACTTCGCAAGAAAGAGGAAGAATTCATGAGAAAAGAGGCGGAAGCCAAGAGGAAGGAGGAGCTAATCAGGAGAAAGGAGGAGGAAGCCCGAAGAAAAGAGGAGGAGTGGAGGAGGAAAGAACAGGAGACTAAGAAGAAAGAAGAGGAGACACGACGGAAGGAAGAAGAATTCAAGAGGAAAGAGCAGGAGGCTAAGAAGAAAGAACAGGAAGCAAAACGAAAAGAAAGGGAGCTCAAGAGAAAGGAGGAGGAAGCAAGGAGGAAGGAAGAGGAAGCTCGACGACGAGAGGAAGAACTTGAGGCAGAACGACGGCGAGTTGAGGAGGAGGCTAGGAAGCGAGAGGAGGAGGCCAGGAAGCGAGAGGAGGAGGCCCAGAAACGGGAAGAGGACCTTCGCAGGAGGGAGGAGGAGGTGCAACGTCTTCAGTCTGACCTCGCCAAGAGCCGCAATCTTCAACAAGAGGAATTCAGGAAACGGGAGGAGGAAATTCGCCGCCGTAAAGGCGATGCCTTTGACCCCGAAACCGGTTGGGCCCCCTCTTCCTACGGGTCAGCATCATCATTTGGTGGTCGCAGTTATAGGAAAGAGGATGAGACCCGTCTGGCTGAAGAAGCTCGGCGGAAGGAGGAGGAAGCAAAGAGGGAGAAGGAGAAAGAGGAGGAGGAGGAGGAGGAGGAGGAGGAGAGACTACGCCTTGAACGGCAGGAAGAGGATGACCGCAAAGCAGCAGAGGAGCTCCAGGAACAACTTTTGGAGGAGGCCAGGGAGGAAGAGAGACGGCTTAGGGATGCCCAGCAGAGAGAGGCGGAAAGGAAGAAGATGGATGAGATCTGGAGGCAGCGGCAGACGGAGCAGGCGAAACGCAAACAACAGGAGGAATATCGCAGGCAGGAGGAGCAGATCCGCCAACAAGCTGAAGAACGCAAGCGCCAGCGCAGCGGTACTCAGGAGTTCGCCAATGGCTCCAGCTCCCACTATCCCACCAGCAGCAGTCCTCCTTGGTCCTCCCAGACCAGTAACGCCTGGGGATCTTCCCAGTCCTCTTTCAATTCGACATCGCGATCCTCCGCCACCTCCTATTCGCCGGGGTTTGAGCCCTTCAGTCAACGTGATGACGGAATGACTGACTGGCAGCGCCGTCAGGAAGAGATGGCTCAGAAGCAACAAGAACAGTTCCGTAAGGAACAGGAACGGATGGAATCCCTCCGCCAGGCTCGCGACGCTGGAAAGATGCCTTCCAAGAATGACATCCTTGCCATCTACGACAACCACGAACGCCTGTGGGCTACTATGGGATCCAAGTCACAACTTCGGTGGAGGGACTTCCCTTGGCCGATGTTCAAAGCCCCTGCGTCACCAGAGGAGATTACCACCCAGACCGTCAGCGCCTACATGCAATCTCCCCACTATCCCGAGACCGTCAAGATCAAGACCTACAAGGATCGCCTCCGAGAGCACATCAGGAGGTGGCATCCTGACCGTTTCGAGACACAGACGCTGCCACGAGTGGTTGACGACCAGAAGGAGACGGTCCGTGAAGCAGCCGGATCGGTGGTTCGTGCTCTCAACGACCTCAACTCCCGAGCGAATAACGTCAACGACGTTTTTTCCTGATTCGACCTAGATGAGCCTTCTTCGAGTTTTGCTCTCATCTAGAACATATATCTATTGGTTTCCGTGTGTGTATGGATATAATACCCTTCAATCATCTGTATGAATATCAGTCAATTCTATTCCAAGGAACAATTATTGTAGCTTCGTAGAATGCTATCGTTTTGGGCTTCATATATATGCCTTCAGGTACTTGCCTTGAACGCTTGCGATTGCACTACTTCGATGACTTCCGAGTCTATTGATCTCATTGAAGGTTTGGCGACAACATGCTAGTTCGAGGAAGTGAATTACTATGAACGTCTAGGACGTGGCGAGGCAATCATTGTCTGCATAGTCTAACGTATATGAGCTACCATAGATAGGACTGGGTTGAGGGTTTGGAGTCAGGCAACCCGTACGGCATTACTGTAATCGTCCGGCGCAATATCATCTGACTATCTGACAGACGACAGATCCACGCTGAAACATGTGCGTTATCCATTCTGGGCACTGGAAGCACATAGACTGGCTAAAGCCGGGAGCTGGGTCGTTGTTATCCTTGGTCGGCCGATTGCGTATCGATCGGTTAGGCTCGTACAAAGTCGTAAAATGTGGGGTCGGAGCTTATGGAGAATTTGAGGAGGAGATCTGCGGGATGATAAACCCTCGCCAAGACGTTGATACACAGGCGAGTAGCAAACGGAACGTATGCGATTGGGTGGGCATCGCGACATAGAATTTAGCATGCTTGCGTATGCATTCCGAGGCGGCACGCTAGGTGCAAGTCGTGTTCCATACTCTCCATGGGGTTTGTCTTGAGGTGGCGTATTAGTGGGTAGAGGGTATACCCGTCGACGTCCAGAGGGGGATGTCGCTGTATCTTATGACGTCGATATCTGAGGGCGAAAGAGGAGAGGAAACGATGAAGAGTACAAGTCTAGCGAGTGGGTCTACCGTTTTTTGTTCCCCTTTACCAAGTAAACTATGGACATCGTTTTGAGAAAATTGCGCTGTCAAAGACTCTCTTCGTCCCCCCTCTTAGCTAGCTGTACCCTATTGAGTCAACCGATAAAGGGCCGTGGTAAATTAAACCCTTTCACCCGAATAGCCAATTTGCAGGGGACCAATAGTTCGACTGACAAAAGTAGTCATTCGCTAACTTGGTACCCCTACTCCCGCACACGGTAGTAAAAGTCTTAATAAGTTAATAATAACATAGTGAAGCATCATAAACCCGAAAACACCATCGAAGCGTTACCATTCTGAGACAAAATATAAAATACGGTCGGCCATTCTGACGTAGATATCGCAGCATTAGCGCTATTCAGACGCTATTTTTGGGACCTGGACCTAGGAAACTTTCAGAGGGCACAGTTTCTCAGCCTTAGTCTAGATATCACTCCATGGAGGCCGCGCGCCTTGAGGTTTTGGAGAGATGAGGACCTCCATTTGGATATATGTCAAGTTCAACATCCCCATGATTGGAAGCTGTGAGCAGAACCAAACGAGCTTGTCCCCTATCCATCGTATGTGTCTTGTGCCTCTGAGTCGTATCCAGTTAAATCAAAAAGGAGATGTCCAAGAGTCGGAAGTTCGGTTACCAGCAGGCGGTCAAATGGCAGAGAAAATGTAGGGTGGAGAGCTTGATCTTGAACTTGGAGTGTGAATTGTCGCGACTTTGGAAAGAGGTGTAGAACGAGCTGAATCCGTCGAAAACAGACGAGGAGGCAACAAGAACGTGCTGGGACCTTAACGATCTCGGATGGATAGTTGAACGCCAGACAATTGATCAAGCCCATTCAGATCCATTATAGAACGAGCTCGAGTATATTTATCGGGCCTGCTGCCATTGGACTAAACAGTAGTGGAGACATCCATTGAACTCGAACTTGAAAAGTCTTGCAACTTGAGAAGCTGAGGGTGGGAACAAAATACTTTTCGGGTTGTTTGGTTCTATTGACTACTGCAGCCGAATGCGTGGGTCCCAAGTGGGTCCAGCGGCCATGTCACCTCACTCAGCGGGCCTGGAAGATGCTACGCAGGAATGATACCCAAAGTGTTTAGGGCCAACAAATGTGATGTTCTCACGATGATACTGGTAATCTTCAAGCTATGTATGTTAGGAATGCTTTAACAGACTTGGATACTCACCATGTCAGAAGCCAGCATCAAAGTCGATTTTGCTCACTAATGGTACTATGGGAAGGTCCGCCTGATGTTCCCATTAGGGGGCTGTAGAGCGCTAGTCTGGGTCGTGACAGATGTGCTGTATGATCAGGGTTTCCACCGCCTGATGTACGACTCTCCCCTCTTCTTCGAGCTACGCCATGGCCCTTATTCAACGGATTGAAAACCCTACCTTCAATGTGTCGGAGTCATGGACAAGCATCAACCTTTCTCTCTCACAAATAACTACTACCAAAGAGGTATGGACTCTAGTTCTAAAGGTGTGGAGGAGTTCACCATATAGAATACAGCTTTCCAATCTACGAAAGCCGTAAAGGCATCCGATTCAAAGTTCACTAGATCGTCCGCAGTCTGGAAGACTTCCAGAAGAGCGTCAAAGACTTTGCTGAAGAGCTTCGCTCGACACACAGAAGTCCACTAGAGTACGAAGACTTGGTCAAAGCCTTGGATGAACTATGTGCAACAACAATTCCACACGTCTTTTACTTCTTCGTTGAAGCACATTCGACCGTAAGATCCCCTAGGCAGACGGTTACAAGCTGAAATCACCTACATGCAAATCATTATAGATGAATTCTCGAGGAAGAGAGCCGAAGATCGTAACCAAATGGCCCAACACCTGATGACCACGAATGGCCTGGAGGCGTTCCTAGGGCATCTGTGGTGTTACTTCTCTTTTCGCTTGATACGAGGTGTCTAATACCAAGGATGCGTCAAGAAATGGCAGCTTCTCGCTTAAGAGTCCACGCTTTTCTGTAAGCCCCTACCCTACCGGCTTATCATTATTCAGTCTCCTGATCATTGATACCAGCTTTGAGTCGGTTGTTCAAGCCCACTGAGGCCGCAGGATCCTTACGCATCAAATCGATATCGATGACTTCTTTGGGGCTCGGTGGTCCTTGCCTCAGGACTTGTGTCTCGACAAAACGGTAAGAATAACAGAGCCTATTCGCCTTTCAACCATCTGACGGGAATAGATGGTTGGAATTCCTTTTATTGTAGGTGTCCTTGAGTATATTCTGCGCTTCAAATTCCGTGGAGGGCCTGCGGAGAAACTCGTACTCTTAGAGAGGTTCAGCATTCTCAAGCAAGAAGGACTCGAAGTAATTCGTTCCGAACATTGGGAGAAAGCCATACAGGACGGCGACGGCCTCCAGCTCAGCGTTAGGCTGATCCGTCAAGAAACTGAGCAAACATTCAATACCTGTGCTCAGCGGTGTCCAAGATATGAGCGGGGCGACAAGACTGTAGTCGGATCATCCGAAAATTATATGGACTGGTAAATCAAATAATTTGATATTCTAAGGTACGCTGTACTGATGTGATATATCTCCTCAGTCTTCAGTGCAACTTGAGCTTCAACACTAAGCCGTTAGAGCTAGATGACCACATGGAAGCTGCTGGGGAAGAAGATCCTATCGGTACAGAGCAAATGTTGTGCGTAATACTCTGCTAGTGCTGACCGGTTTATCCTTACCATTCTCAATCTATTTAGGGGTGGGTCTGACTGAAGTGAACAGCCTGTGTTTCGGTTCTACTCGATCGTAGCGATCCCCGGATCCCTGATACACAAAACTTCGTCGCACTCAACCATACCCCAATCTGCCTTGAAGGCGCTCTTTACTGAGGGAGGTACACATCCCGACCACTACCCCATCATCCGTGACGAAATCCTCCCAGTCCCGTTTGACCTCTGGCACATCCCCTGCACGGGATCCCGTCAACACCCCCAGCACTGGCTCCATCGACACTGTGGCAGAGGATCTCCCTTCTGAATTGGCCACTATCCCGGGCGCTTCCTCCCAACCTTCACAGGTCAAAACCCTCCACCAGCCCCTGCCTATGACGGTACTTCTACTGATCTGGAGAAGGAGACGGTCCCTTCATACACTTCGCAAGGTCTGCGTGCTAAGACTTCCTTCGATGATGGACTTATATCCAGTCGTCTCACGCCTGATCTCCCAGCCTCACAGCTGAGCCCACGCCCCAGCACCGATCTCTTTGAGAACTCGCGCCCATGGAATTATTCTCCTCCCCCTGCTTCTCTTCATTCTCCTTCGTATGGCAGCAAGTATCCTCGGACTCAAGATGGTTCGTCAATATGAATTCCATGTATTTTGATTTTCACGTGCCGACATTTTGTGTAGATGATCTGTACAGCTACGAAGAGCGCTATTCCGAATTCCTTTTCCCCAAATACAACAAGTTCGAGCACCACTCCTCCCCTGCCATCCCTAACCCTCGACGTCCCCCTTCTCATGAGACACCAATCGGAAGAACTGGGGTGGTGAGCCATGTTCAAGGATATTCGTCATCAACACGGCAAAGTTCGTTATCTCGACCCCCCAAGTTTGAAAGACCCCCAGTTCAGCGCCTCCGACGAGGCGGATGAATACTTTGACAATCCGTATACTCGAGACTACCCTAACCCGACGAGGTACGCGCGGGATCATCATCGCGTTCTGAGCATTCAATCCGAGTTATTCAAGGACATTCGTCATCAACGTGGCAGGCCTCGCTACTTCGACCCTCCAAATTCGGGGGACTCCCAACTGAGTGCCTCCGACGAGGAGAACGATGATGACTCTGATGGCGAACGGATAAGGCCATCCTTCATTCGACTGAAAGTTTCCTCAAGGATGAAGTGCGCACGAGAGGCGAAGGAAGATCCAGCGTTGAAGGAGGAGAAAGAGAGGAGGCAGTGTGAGGAGGCGGCCCTTCGGCAAGAGGAAGAGGAGAAGAGGAGACTGGAAGAAGATACTCATCGCCAGGAGGAGATCGAGCGAAGGGCGATAGAGCTCGTCGAAGATGTAAGGAGGAAGGAAGAAGAGTAGAAGCGTTTGGAGGAGGTGGCCCGTCAGAGGGAGGAGGAAGAGAAGAAGCGAATCAAGGAGCAAGAGGCCCTCAAGAGAGAACACTGGGCCACAGAGCGGCGAAGGAAGGGGGAGAGACGTCAATGGAACGAGGCTTCAGGACATAAACGCAGACCACAACAGGACGAATATTACAAAATACAGGAAGCGCAGTGGAGAGACGCAGCAACCCGCCCAGAAAAAGGAGCGGTCCTCGGCAGAGATAAACCACATACCACACGTGCTGGACCCCGTCGCACCCTAGACGTCTTGCCAGGCACGGACCAACAGCAGCAGAGGACGACTCGGCCGAGAGATTGAGGTGGCTTCCGGTGGAGCAAGCCAGGCAAAAACAATACAAAGCATGCACAGGCCAGAGGGAGCAGATTTATCCTCAGGCTAAGGGCCACAAGCATCCTTATAGCGGTACACAAGAGCTGGCGAACGGCTCCAGCTCACACCATACTACTACCAGCACTCCGTATTCAGCTTGGCAATCCAACAAATCTGGGGACACATTGCAACCCCTTCCTACTCCGGCCTTGCGAACCCCCATCTCTTCCTACCCACCAACCTTCGGCGGGTTTGGTCGAGCAGATGGAAACGTCATTGATCGGCGGGACATCCCAAAAGGGTCGAACGGGAACCAGCTAGAGCAGTCTCTGAACATGAAGAACAAACCTGTCAACTCGCATCTCCAGGCTCGTGAAGGTGGGAGAATGTCGATCACCAACGGTCTTTTCGCCGTCTACGAGAGCCATGGGCGTTTGTGGGCTACTGTAGGCTCTAAGCCACAGCTCCGTTGGAGGGACTTCCCCTGGCCAATTTTCCAGATTCCGACGTCGCCAGAGGAGATCACAATCCATGCCGTCGACGCGTGCCTGCAATCTCCCCATTATCCCGTAAACGCAAAAGTCAAGATCTACAAGGATCGCATCCGAGACCAACTCAGAAGGTGGAATCCTGATCATGTCGAGAAACAGGTCTTACCTAGAGTGCTAGATAATCAGAAGGAGGCGGTCCGCGAAGCAGTCAGATCGGTGGCTCGTGTTCTACACTACCTTAACTCACCAGCGAACACCCAACTCATAGTTCCCGCGACGTCTTTCACCGTTTCGAAGTAGGCTACACAAGTTTTTCTTGATATACCGAATGTGAATGTCCATGACAAGCCCATGATCATTCATGGCTTTACAGAACGCTGATCGCGAACCACTTCTTTTGAACGTTGGTGATTGGATATTTTCCCTGACGACTTTATCTACACAACTCGACGCCTGGGATGGTGTGAGGGTACCATTGGTTGCGTAGACTGGGATACCTCCGCTAGGGTAGCGATAGCCTTGGAAGCCAACCTGTACTTGTATGACGTCAGTCATGTAGCCCGTATTTCCTGACCATTGGCGAGTAGGTCTACTATACGCGTTCCCTTTCAAGCTATTAGTCGGGTCGCGGGAAATCACTTTGCGGTAAACCAGTTATTAGGGCTATTTATGGTGAATCAGTGCAACAGCGACGAACATTGATGGCCTGAACAACCTCTCGCTGGATGGTGCTAGCAGAGGGTGCTGCTACATTGCAACCAAACGGCTGCAGTCTTGCGGTATTGTGTTATAAGCATAAGGAGTTTAACACGAGCTAAGCAACTATTGACTGTCTCTCAACAAATCGACAGAGGTGGCCTGTGGACGAAGTGAACGGAAATAAATGGGCAGGCATATTCGTCCTGGCGTTCGTTGTGGCGTTTGTGCGATTGGAATGTCACGTCAAAAAGTCAACCAAGGAAATCTTCACAAAACGAATGCAAACTGAGTATATATGTCAGTGCCCAGGAGGTTTATCAGCATTAGTCTACAGGCAGACATCATTCCACGGATACCGCGCTGACAGAGATGTAGGAGGAACGAGGACCTCCGTTCGGACGTATGTCAAAATTGACCTTCTCCACGGATTGAGGGCATAAGTAGGCGCGCTCATCAGCTTCTCTAACATGCATTCCGGGCTGTCCAACCTTGATTTGGTACAATCAAAGTAGGCGCCCAAGGAACACCGACAGAAAACATGCTGAAGTGGCGTTAGATGGAGTATTTGACAGGTTCTGCTTCGAAGGCGGCGTTTACATTCCGAATCAGCAGTCAACAGAAAGCAGTTCAAGGGGCAAAGTTGTTAGGATTTGGTGATCCTGATAAAGCATCCGCCAGAAAGAAATGCGACTGGACAAGTTGTTGTTCACGCATTCGTGTGATGGTACAATAGAGTGCAGTGAAAGGCAAAGAAGAGTACTAAAGCGTCGAATTTGTGATCGAGAGACAGAAATATGGAGCCAACATCGTGCCCAGGTACGCTAACTTCGTGAAGGGAGAAGGGATACTTTCTCTTCTGCGATTATGTCTATCTGTCCGTTGGGCAAGCATGTTCATGTAGTTTCCGCAAACGAGTTCCACGTGTGGTGAAATGTGAGAAATCCCGCACCTCGAAAAGAGCTGTGCACCGAAGAAATCCCATCAAATCCCAGGATCTGGAAACGCGGTTGCCCAAATGAAGCACTCAAACCCGTGAGAATTCACGGTCCGGTGAACCACCAATTTGGACCACAGGAGTTTTCGTACTTGCGACGGCTGGGAGGTTAGAGACTCCGGACAAAGGAAGCATTCATTAAGCCAAGGATCAAACTAAAAGCCACTTGAGAACGTTAAAACGAGACTCCAGCCTAGACATTGACAGCCCTGTTTGTTATCGATGCATTCATCAATTGCAACTTGTGAGGCTGATGTGACCCCAACCAAAAGAAAATTCTCCTTGATTTCTCTCCATTTTTCCTTGATGCGTACAACGTTCGAATGGCCTCCAAAATTAGCGCTCCCAAATAGGGTGTTTATGAACTGCGCCCGGGATGAAGTGGGCGGTTTATGGCCGTAAGTCCTGCATCATGGGTAGTTCCGTTTCTCTGATGGAATTCTGCGACGTACGAGGTATGCTTGCAAATGCCTTGGAAAAACGAACACGTAAACACAACTTCTGAATCTACAATCGGCTTTTCCAGCACTCTGGGGGCATGGAGGGTCTACGAAGATTCATTAAATTAGCCCTTGAATCTGCACTGGCATTTGCATCCAGTTGGGTTGACCCCATTGTCTGCATCATAAAGTCGGGAGGCACCCTGAAGATGGCTTTGAGCTATCTTCCTTACCATCCGAAAGCTCTTTGCAGGATTACATCTGAAACGATGTGTGGTTTTAGACTTCGAAGAGCCTCTGTAACCAATGGCCGGATCACAATGTCAATATGGGCGTCAATCTTCAATTTACTCAGACGGGACCCTCCCTGTCCAAGGACGAGGTATTGCTGCCCTGTCGATTTGCGAACTCGTGTCGATTAAACTGACATCACTCAGTGATGCAAAATTTCTTATCGATGCCGACCTATGAGAAACTTGGACTCTAAAGCTAGCGAGAGCGACACGACCTTCAGAGCAAATTTGCAATTTCGGAAAATATCACATTCCCAGAATCCGTGGGCATTCCAGCGAGCTTGGAGAGCCGTTTGCTCGATAGAGATCAAACAGCATGCGTCCAAGGCAATTGCCGTGCAATCCCACGAGAGCTCCACTCCACTTCCACCATATTGCGACCTTTCGCTGTATTTTGATGATATCTTCATGCGGCGTCAGTCTACTGCCTGTCGTTGAGCAAGGAACAAAACTCAAATCCCTACTCTGCTCATGTGTACCCTGGCGACGACCTGTTGAGACTCAAGATCGTGGGGCCGAGTCACGCACTAACTCGGTACTGCCCTCGTGTAGTTCTAGGCCGGCGGATGCGTCGGAATAGACCACTACACCGGATGTCGTTTCTTGACATATCATAGTTAGACGACTGTTCCTGACATCACCTGGCTTTCGAGGACTTTGATAGGAACTTTTTGTGTGGGTCATGCTCTCAGAGTCTATTTCTCGCGATTGGACGAGGACTACTCAGCTGGTCGACCTGGAATTTCGGAATCTTTTGGCTAGGGACCGCATAGCTCCTAATTCTTCCTCTGCTTTACGCCGTCGGAATGCCGGCGTTTCTCCAACTAGGGTCATTAGACTAACCTGGATGCGCCAATCCTTCGAGCACTTGCTCCCAATCCAGTCTGTCTGTCTACTTCCGTCCACTGTCAAACTATATCCGCTTTGAACTGAAATAGAAAATATCCGAGAAAGGACTAGTAAGTTGATTCTTCAGGATTTCCTGACGCAACCATTCATCTACTGAACATCTGAGCAGCACGACGCGCCAGTCAATGGTATAATCCGGTGAACGGAGTTCAAACACGTCCTCGTCATTGGCTGCTGTCCTTCTGTTTGATAATATCAGGAGGTAAGAAGCGTTCTTAGACCTTCTGTCCGATCTTATCGATGGTCGACCCCAACGAAGACACCTGAAGAATTTCACAATTTGAGTTATTTCACGTTAGCTCGAGATATTTTTGGAGAGAACCAACGAGGGAATAACATGTTGGTGTCTTCAATTGCTGCGCAAGTCAAAATCTACCATACGGTGTCAGCAATCCTCTTTCTCGGCGTCGTCTTCACTTTTCATCACCTCCATATGGGCTGGCATCCACTGGTCGGGTTCTGTCAGCTATTGAAGATCTAGTGGCTCCAGTCATTCCCAGTGAACTCGGTTAGCTTGCGATCACTTGGACATTAAGTATGCTTGGGTTTACTGACAGCCTCCTAAGGTAATCGGCTTGAACATTTTGCCATTCGCCTTCAAGATCCGACTGTCTGTCGAAGCGAAAGCTTCCGTCCGCACGACCGGATGCACAATCCGCTCCCTGTCATGGAACGAAGCTCACATCGCTTCAATCCCCAAAGGCCATGATACTCTTTAAGCCAATAATGTTTTCCCAACGTACCACTTGCTGCCGAGTCCACAACTCGTGACTGATCCTCTCAAAGGTCTGGACTATTGTGATCATGCATGGGAGCAACGCGGAGGACGTTCGATGCAGATTTTTGCATCCGAAAGCACTGTTTGGACGAATCGAACTTCTGATTTCACCAGGCAAGCGGTACTCCACATAGGCTACTAACGCCACAAGTCCGGTAGCGTAGACTGTGCTGCACTCGACTTCTCTCGGATGACGGTGATTGAGAGGACATTTTTGCAAATGAAATGAACATTGGATCAAAGATATCCTTGTGCGTCTCCTTGTTTGTGTCAAACGTTTAAGTATCAATGCGCCACAGATTTAGGCCCACGGCCAATTGGAAACTGAGACGCAATGCTTGCCGTAGAAAGAGCATAAACACTGTCAATCTACGTCATAGTGTAAGGTTCTGTCGCAGCATCGGCTAGATGAGCTGGGTGGATCACCGAGGTGCCTTTAGAATTCCATGATGATCGCGTATTATCGTGTGCCCAAGGCCCTTTTTTCGAGTTAATCCTGACATTCCATTCACCTCTAAGGCCCTCGTGTGCAGTATGGGACCCTCTGAACATGCTGCTAATATGAAAAAGGGAGGAATACCGGATCCGAGGAGTGTTTACATGGTTGACAGTCAGCTTAATTGAAACTCGAACAGATTTTTCTCCTTTTCCCATGCGTGGTAGACATGCCGCTGAAGGCGGGTAGAGCATATATCTCGGTTCTTGTAATCATTGTTAACTGACCCGTTGCAGCATTTTTAAAGCATGGTAGCATATCGTATGTCACTCATCCTATGAGGGTAACACTAGTATTAGGACGGAATTCATCTCGATACGTCAGTCCAAAGATGTTCAGACTTCTCTCTGACGAATACCACGGTATCCTTGCGTCAGGTCAAACTACACCAAGATCTTGAGGATAAACTACTTGAAAGATCTCGGTTATATCTTGCCTGCCAGCCAGGGTGTTCATCGTGCCTAAATGAATCCTGGGATTCATGTATAAATTTGTGACTATTATAGATACACACCTCTGGCCGCTCTCCACATCAACACATATCGTGTCAGTGCAACAAGCGTCAGAGCAAGTGGGCAAAGTCGGCGTCGAAGGCAGTTTTGAACCCGCCGATGATGGCTGATTATGGTCATGTTGGTATCGGACTTACCATAGGCGGTAACATGGCGATTACACATCAAATTGATCAAAGCGCCCTGGGGCCTGGTGGCGATGCTGGAAGAGGTCTGCGACACACGATGGCGGGATGATGCTCCTGAGGCTGCTGCAATACTCCACTGACATTCGACGCAACGTCACAACGTCGTCCTTGTTTCCTGGTCAACAAGGTGTTGCCCGCCGGTTGAAATACATGTCTTCTGTGGCGTAAAACATATCCCTGACCGACAGAATACCCTCCGAGGGAGACATTCCGTTGGCCATGAGTTGGCAACTCTTTGACTTAGCGGACACATCCAACCACATCCAAGATCCCGCAAAACACGGCAAGATGATACTTACTTGTAGAGGTGATTATTTTCCCGTCTATCGGGGTAAACTACGCATCTGCAAGGGTATCTCCGTGAGGGAGAAAGAAATCCCAAGGCGGCCTCAGTTCGGACATCCGAAGGTTTTGTACAGATCACGGCCAATCATGCCGGATCGGCCAGGTACTTTCCAACATCGAGTTCAGCATGCGAGGTTGCTGTTGCTATGGGCTAGAGCCTGGAGGCCGTGCGTGAGGTATCCTGAGAGCTCACGCCTCATGAAGACCTCGAGCAAGGTGGAGCTTTGGAGCTGAGTAGCATGCCTTGGTAGAGATCAACCATCACGTAGCTTAAGCAAATAACAGCTGAAAAGTCGCCGAGAGGACGATGTTACGCATTTGATTGAAGTCTCGTACCCTTTGTGCGGTTGCATTCGTTTAATTTTGGCATAATCGTGTTGAATACATCAACAGACTACGGGATTGCTACCTGGCTGCGGCACTCCTTTGGCTTACTCAGTTCGCGTGCTTGCTCTCTTAGCTGATAGATGCCCCTGTTTCCGACGAATGACGACGCCGGGATTTCAAACGTCCTCAGGCAAAATCCTCATCTCAATCCTCCTGTGTTACACACATCGTTACACGCATCCACTCCATCCCTTCCGTCAGTGAATCACTAAAAGTTGATAAGAGGAGCAGAGTTGCCATTATAGAAGCCTTAATAAGCACCAGGAATCTTTCATCAACTATCATGCCACCACCGCGGTCAAACATTCTGATTAACTCACGATTCGTCGGGCTGGCCTCTCTAAGATTTATGCCTCTGCAGGGACTAGGATGGCGAGTGGACCCGGCGGTCTTGTTCTGACCTTTATCAGAAGTATTGTGGTCTGTACGAGATAGGGGCTCCTCACATGTGTTATAATGTTGCATAGGCTTGGTTATTGGCTATCTAGCAGCATAATACAGGCGCCGCCGTTTGAAGGATAAAATGGTATACGTAGCCATAAGTCTCGGAGTATGGTGGTAGTTCGGTGATTGCGGTAATCTCAACCATTATTTGTATAACTGAGGTGATACAGCGCCGAGGTCAGTCCCATTGCAGCTTGGGATCCTTTCAGTATACTTTGACACAAATACGAGATCCGATCAAGCATGGTACAAGTTGAACAGTAAACACGTATCCCGGCAGGAGGATTCCTCCATTCAACGGTGTAGAGGCCACATGAGCTGAAATTAAGGGCTCACAGGTTATGCACTCTCCAATTCGTCGTATTGCCAGTGTGTGCAGGCTGATCTGCTCGAAGAGTAAACAGGTTGATGACAGGTGAAATGCTTGGCAGATGCAAGAGATTACAAGAAGGAAAAGTCAACGGCAAGTCAAAGCCAAGAACCAGTGAAAGTTTCATGATCGGACAGACCGGTAAAGTGGGCGATCGCAGGAAGTTTGCGAGCTGCATTGGTTCATATTTAGGAACGCTGAGGCACAATGCAATGTATCAGACAAGCGTCCAATAGCTTCTTCGTAGTCGGCAGTTGGACACCTGCGATAGTCTCAAGGAGTAGGCACTAGAGAACCATGTGAAAGACGTCGAATCCCACTCCCAAGGAGGAGATGAAAAAAAGGACTAGGGGATTTGTTCACAGGATGAAAGTCAAATGAATAAACCACGATACTGTCGGATAACATGTAAGGAAAGCTCCAGACAGACCTGCGCAATACCACGATCTCTTGACGGGGTGCGGATGAGATAGCCAAGCAGAGCATGCCCTGAAGGAGAGCATTCGATAGGGGTTGTGCTGGTTTGCCCGGAGTCCCGGTGTTCGGACATCGTGTATCAGGCCAGAATCCAAAAAGAGATGAGAAACAGCTCTCTCCAACCGAAACCGAAACGGCTGGAACATCCTTGGGTCAGCCTTTCGTTCATGCACATACCTTCGGAAAAGAAAGCACAGAGGCGCATCAGAGCGATACTGCCACTGTCACAGCTCATCTCTCCAAGAAGTCGGTTGGGTAAACATACATGCATGCCTCCATTGACAACCTGCGTTGTTTTCCCAGTATTTTCAGGCAGCAGACCCCAAAAGACTGGTCGGGAGTAGAAGGGATTCCAATTGGAGTTTGCCCATCCTGGGAACGATTTGCCGTATTCCGTTAGTTTACACCCCCGAACCTCCGAAAGTTACTCCGACAGAAGGCTGACTACTCCAAGGACCAAGAGTGTCCGTCTGATCGTTGTCTCCCACCGCGTCGCGTTGCACTGCAGGTGCCGGTTGTCTCCACGTCGACTCTCGCTTCTTCAATTGAAACGGCTCTTGAGACAGAATAAGTTCTCGTATTGAACTAAATCTGGGGGATCGTCGACGCGCCTACAGAGTCAAACCGGGATTCAACTGGGATTCAGCCGACTTCTTGTGGGTTCAATCCAATACCCTGGAAAGCTAGCTGGTTTCAGATCCGAACCTCTTGAGAGCTTGTGGGGGACACTGGAGTCTGCTGGCCATCGGCTACCGAAAATATTCTAACCTAACGGGCTCAAATAACATCGGCCCGATGGGTCGTGTTAACGACACGATTCACAGTGGACTTAATGCTCGTTCTCGAATCTGATACGTAGCAGATTGATTCTATTGAGGTGGACCCTAAACTGGGCCTCCCTGCAACCAGGAACTCTCAATCGACACATCTGTCTGGCGTCTGTCTATTCATCAAGTATGATGCTCCACCCAAGAGCCCCGAGTCTTCTCTTGCGTTCATATCCTTCTCAGATTCCCAACGTCTTTCAGCTCAGGTTTAATTTCGCCTAACGCGCCTAACAAACCATGCAAGGACACGTAAAGATGTACCTTGGCATTCGGTTCAGCCAAGTAATCTACTTATCACCATCGTCGATAGATAGCGCCTGGGACTTTATTCGGTCGACCAATGAATTGCAGAGCGACAATGATCTGCTGTGATGTTGATGTGTGGGTGAGGATGTGTCCCATACAAGGTGAACGGGTCACAGGCATTGACACCTTGACGTGTATCGACAGGGTTTCTGCAGGGCTCGTTGCCGAGCTTCGTCCACAAGTTGAAGACCCAGAAAGAGAATAAAAATAGAGGACTTGAACTTTGTTCGACGCAAGTTAAGTTTACTCGAGGTAAGTACAACTTACACGGCTTGGACCCTGGCATGGTGCTGAATGGAAGTACCAACAATGTCGGATTTGCGACTGACTGCTACCGACGGTGTACAGATCCTACTGCTAAATCCAAGGCCATGAAAGGCCGGATCTCGGTTATACGCACCAGGCCGGTATCTTCTTCCCGTGTAAGTTTAGAGCTCGAGCTTGGCATTCTTTTGAGTTGCTTAAAACCGCAGCTTACTGTCCATTATAAGGCCTCAGTTTTCTAGATAAATGGTTATCTCCGATCCACCCCGTATCATAAGATTGGATTGGCTTTAACAAAAGGACAAGTTCCGGAACTTCCGGTGTGTGGAAAGGTTCTTTGACAAGTCACAGGTCTTTCATCCATCGATAAACTCCCTTTAACTCAGGACTGGATGAACGGAAAGTCTTCTAGACGAAGTAGGGTTTTCTCCGAAACCAGGATGC
This sequence comes from Clitopilus passeckerianus, assembly GCA_944990035.1. NCBI lineage: Eukaryota > Fungi > Basidiomycota > Agaricomycetes > Agaricales > Entolomataceae > Clitopilus > Clitopilus passeckerianus. The sequence continues at coordinate 1,076,628 of CALYLX010000145.1, forward strand.
AGAGTTCAAGTACCGGGATCGTAAACTCAGTGAAATGATAAATTGGTAAGTCATTGGATTCCCTTCTTGGACACTGTTGACCTATTCTCGTCAAATAAAGCAATCCAGTGACTATTTCCATCCATTCAGACTGCCTGTAACTCGGCGTCCGGTAGTGCAAAGCCAGTTTGAAAGAAATGTACGGCATTCAAGTTCAGGTCAATATCAAACTGCAGCCTTCACGTTCGAAGCTACAGTGTCATCTCGTTCGGCAACCTACTCAAAATCAAAACATTCCTGTCGCCTAAGGGCATGCCACCAGGACTTAGTTCCACGCCTCCGCTACCCCAATTCCGAATCCTATTCTTGTCCGAAGTTAATGCTAGTAAGCCCTCGGCAACACTCGGGTAAAACCGCTCCAAAGAAAAATCCTTCCAATCCTCGCAGATAGAGCTTCCAGCAGTAAGATTCGGATGAGGCTCGGAGCGCTCATAGTTCATCTGTATTCCTATTCATCCAGATAATTATAGACGCCTTTGTATTCCAAGATGATGGAGGTGCGCCAGCGATTCCTGATGCCAGTCCCGATGATCAAGCTGCGCGACAAATATAGCGGCATATGCTTTCGAAGTCTGCTAAACTACTTGCGTATTGGATTCAAATCGGATAGGATTCGTTTGAACGAGGAATCCCGGCGTATCGGTAGTAGCCAACCAATGGTCCAGTGTGAGTTTTGAATGATATGATGAACGTAGTCGTCCGAACGATCAAAATGCATGCACAGCCAAGCACATGTGCAAAAATGGTCAAAATTCCCTTAAGTTACAAGGAAGCATACTATGACAAGGACCCCACTGGCCATTGTGGCACTCGACCCACGACCCACGAGATATCAGTAGCCCACCCCAACGCCCATTGACACGCGCTCACATAGACGTGACACAGTGATGCGTGCTGGCAGTGCTGCTTTGTCCCTCGCTAGTAAATGTCGGTGGATATTGTATTTGTCATCGCCAACGCGCAAGACGTGGTGGTAGTGGGCCAGTGGCGTGTGGATATCTTTGAGTGTGGGTCTCTGAGTGCGTCCGTGATCGCTGCGCGTCGACCTCTTGGCTGACCTAGGATTGCGATAGCGGGCTTGGCCACCTCGGAGATGCATACACTTAAATGTTAATTGAGTATCCATGGGCGGAAAAGACTGGGCAGAGAGTTTGGAATGGGTGAGATAGGGCTCATAATATACACCGTTTACAGTTCTGCGAGGTTCTGGTCGCAGCCACTAGATCCAGCGATCCTCCAAATTGCCTCCGAATTTCCAATTCTCGAGGAAGTTTACTAATTCCCCAGGGAAAGGAAAGAAGGTGGTCGTAGAAGTCAAAGAAGGACATATGCTAACCAAACATACTGGTGAGGGAAAGATAAGTGGACGCTTACGAGGTTGTGAGGAGTTCCGGTGGTCCAAGCTTTTCTTACGTCGATCATAGATAATAAGTCAATACAATGACGTCTACCTTCAAGCCATTCCTCAGGCTTATACCCAACCAAGATCCACTATATAGAGTTCGGAACTGCAAAGACAGGTCATACCGATAGAGTCTGTTGCCTTGCAAGATTCCGGTGAACCCCAGAGTTCTCTCAAATTTCAAGAAGACCTTTGCCGGAGCTGTGGAGGTGGAAGTAGCCGAAAGTCGAAGAGGAAGGGATACCCAAGATCGTCGTCATATCCCCAAATCTGTCTAAGTTGCCCAGAGATATCCAAGCATAAATTTCGTGGAAGGAGAAGAAAGAACGGAAGAATATCATGATGTAGGCCAACTAAAACATACCGGTGAGAGAACTTTGAACGAACGGGCGCTTCCGAGGGTGAGGAATTCTCCAACTGGGCTTCTTCTAGCCCCGAGGCAGATCCGTTGAGTGGCAACTAAAAATGAACTGAATAGCCTTTAATTAAGCCATGACGATCATGTACATCATATACATCATGGCTGACTCGTCCTGAACCTAAGCACTTCCACTTTCCACTTTCAAGTGATCATGGCAGTGTTTCCACCTTGTTTCCACCCAACCAATCTCCCCGACACACAATCTCCAACGCCAGCGGGCCCTGATGCCTCAGGTTGCCAATCTCAGTGGCCTCGCTTAGAAGCCTGATCGCCACCAAAGAACGTGTTTTCAATGCCTCATGGCCACGGAGCAGACTTGGAATCTACTTGAAATAGGAAACTGGTTGGGAATTATGGGAATTAGGGAATTAGAGGGTATGAACGGGATAGGGATAAGGTACTTACCTTAGGGATACGTTGAATAGGGGAGATAGGGATGATGATTCAAGAAACGCGTCGGGTGATAGTAATGAGTAGTAGGTAAAGAGGGCTGCGATAGCGCGTCTTGGCCCGCCACCGCCGCGGCGTGTTTTCTCTTCTTTGATGCGTACGTTTTACGAGACTCATGTCCAACGTTCGGGACTTTCAGTGTATTGATTCAGCGTTGACCCGACGCCTTGAGGCTACGAGTCTGTGCGGGCCGCCATTAGGAGGGTAGGAAATCAGGAATTAGTGAATTAGGGAGTGGATGCCATTAGGCGGCCTAGAAGATTACCGACCGGTTCGACGATCATCCTCCGACCCTCGAGGCAGGCATCGTGGTCATAGGGCCATCGTAGAGCCAAAGGGACTCCATTCTGATACGTCACGAGAGATCGAATGTGTATAAGGGAAAAGAGCCATGAATATCGCTTCATTTTTCCAGTTTAGCGTTAGGGGAAGATGGGCAATAATTCTTTGAATGCAAGTCACAGTTATTAAACATTGGAGCTGTCTTATGCGGCCTGGAGGCGAATCAAGTTCTGTTGGTGGGATTAGATCTCGCTTTGGTTCGTCCGTCGGGTCCCAGTGCTCATGCTCATGTTTTTAAAATTGGGAGACTCGTGTTCAGCGTTCAGCGCTTGAAACAGGTGTTCACCCGACGCCTTGAGGCTGGGATGTCGGGAATAGGAGATCAGGAATTTAGGGAGTAGATGCCGCTAGTAGAAGATTCCCGCCGTCGATCAAGCATGAGGCAGCATCGTGTCGTTCAAGCTGGCCACGGGCCATCGCAGAATCAAAGGGACTCAATTCTAAGACGTCACGAGAAAATGAATGTATATTTATTATACAACCGCGATATCGCTTCGGCTTGGTGTTCGGGGAAGCTGGATTCAATGAACATACATCGTCGGAATTTCTTATTCGGCCTGAAAGCGAATCGCGAGGATGAGCACGACAGGCGAGAAGGTGACGGAGACCCGACGGACAAAGCAATTGTCGTGGCCATGGCCCATACGTACTGACAACTGTCGCGGTGAACGTGAATGTTTGAAGATTTGAACGGCGAACGGTCAACTCGAAGCGACGCGATGAGCGGAGACAAAATCAAAGGACTCAGGAGCCGTGTTGACAAGATCTGAGCATTCGAATCTTCTCCCACTGACAGTCATCTCTAGATCTCGTCGTTAGCATACCTTAAGTTCCTTCTGGACTGGACTGGAATTTCTGTGAAGAACACGGGGAGCAGAACATAACATGAGATTCGCGGCCTGGACAGATTCAAGTTCGCGAAGTCGCTCTGACGCCACGAATTAGGTCGCCGGTGTTGGGGCAATCTGTTTCCGCTCCCGTCTCGAATAGCATGTTATTTGGCGTAGCACGTAGAGTACGTTGTCTAATCCATAGGAGAGTAGAAGCAAGCTCCTAACCACTTTCCGAAAACCGCGTCCATCCTCACGCTAAAATCCCAGGATTCCCTTCCGTCTCCCAAATCGGCTACGGGATACCCCGGGTCTCGGCCTCATCCCCTTTCTCCTCTTACCTCGGCTAGCCTCATCCGAAATCTCAAAAATCTCCCTTAACCCTGTCATCGAACTTCGCCCGATATGATCTCCTCCATGGGAATGCTCGTTAACGACGGTTTCGGGAATTTTTCCACTTTGGCGAGAATTACGCCCAGGGAGTGGAAAGAGGGCAGGGTATATTATTCCCGTGGGATGGGGGTTTCTGCGTTCTCGCTTCGTACTTTTTCTGTTTATCCGCTACTGCGACTGCGCCTCTACGAGAGTAGAACGCGTTAACGTTCACCTTTTTGCCTTTTGTCTCGTCTACGTCTGAAGCAAGACGACGACGACTACGGCCTGTCTGCTTAGAAAGTTTGAGTTGGGCTTCGACTTGTACGACGGGACTACGGGGAGGAAGACGATTCTAGGAGACGCGCTTTACCACCCACTATCCGCTCTACACATCTGTCGGACGGGGGAAGATATACTTTTACTACGCCAAGACGCGCCCCATCATACCAAACGCGATGCTCTCCCTCTCCTCATCCTCCTCCTCCTCCTCCCTCTTCTCCTCGCTCGAACCATACACACCAGGCCCTAGCACACGCGCCGGCTCGCCCATCATCCACAGTCACAGTCATACCAACTCCAAGGACCACCACCCTCAAGACGCCGACCTCCATCGCATTCAACACCAAGATTCGTGTGAACCAGCTAAAGAAGGTGCCCTAGCTAAGGAATGTGAAGGGGAACAAATGCGAGGCGACTCCCCCCTGCTGGGGTGGGAAGGCGACTTTGACACGTCGAATCCGCTGTTGTTTCCTGGTGAGGGGTATGAGAGGGATTTGCCTGTTGGTGTGAGTTGTTCTCAGTATTCTCACTTGTACGCGGGTGTATTCAAGGAGCTTTATAATAGGCCCAAGACAACCGAATATCCCTAACAGCAGCCGACCTCCAAGCGCACCCCCTGGCTCTACGACACCACCGAGGCTCGCATATTCACGGGCAGTCGATACATAGCCTGCATTCTATACACTCGACGCATTCGATTCCGACGTCGGGAGTGGCGTTACCCTCGACGGTTGAAGAACAAGAGATTTCTGAACCTTCAACGACAGCTTCAGCATTACCTCTACCCGCTGCTCAAACACCCTCATCACCTGCACTCGGAGCGTTCGAACCATTCTCACCTTCACCCCTCGCCCTTACACACTCAAGGAACCACTCACGAAACCCGTCGCAAGAGCTCCCGCTCCCTCTACCCCCGAGCGTGATACCGCAGCTGCAAAAGCGGAAGAGGGCGACGTTGCCCCCGTTATCCAGGAAGCCGAGTTTAGCTGGTACTACATCGGCTGGTACCACTTACATTTCACCTACGGTACAGGTACCCGCATCTCCACAGAGTATCCCCCTCCCCTCCTCCCCCATCCGAACGAGTTCGAGTACGGGTGCTAGTGAGGGATTCCATGGAGCTTGTCCGTCTATAGGGTCTATAGCTTCGATATCCTCCATTGGGACGATCTCGGAATTTGTGGGAGGTACGAGTAGGAGAGGGAGTACACAACCAACGTCGAGTCCGTGTTTGACACCTTCCTCGCCCTCTCCGTCTGCGTCTTCACCGTCGAGGTCTGGGTCGTCTTCGAACCTTGGTAACGTCGCTACTCTACACCACGCTCATCAGCATTCAAGAGGGCCCTCCCTGTCCCCCTCCATCTCCGCCTCCGCCTCGATGCACTCCCTCTCAATGTCCCTCTCCTCCGAAGGCCAAAGCGTGCGCAACGCAGTCTACATTAGCGACGAGAGCGACTTGTCGGTGTTGGATTACACACTCAGCTCGCCTCGTGGGAGTGTTGTTGATTTAGGGCTGGAGGGTGTTCTAAGGGAGAACATCGAAGGGATGTTGGGTGGGGAGGAGGAGGAGGAGATGTTAGGGGAGGTGGGGAATACAAAGACGATCTATGTCCCCAACCCGGAAAGAGAGAGTAGTGGGATGAATATGGCGCAGGCGCATCACAGGATTGGATCGGCGTTTTTGGGGCCGGAGGTGGTGGTTCGGTTGACAGAAGCTGGTGTGGAAGGGATGTCCGCGGATCGACCGCTGTCGAGTTTGTACATTGGACCCAGTGGGCCTGGACTCTCACCGCCGACGTCGATGTTGGACACACAGATCTCGAGTCCGGAGACATCGCCGTACGCACCGTCGTTTGCGTTCTCTGCACGGGAGAGTTCTGGGAGTAGTGGGAGTAGTGGGGAAGTTGCCGGAGGTGATGTCATTGTGCTTGGAAGTGACGAGAAAGAGAAGAAGCTTCAATCGAGATGGAGTACTTCGTCTTCTATGATCGAGTTCCCTTCCGTTCCGCCTTCTACACCTGCATTTGGGGCGTCCACTCATACGCATACACTTCCACTCCCGCCTGCGCCAAAACCATCCGAGGAGCCGAGCGAGTATCCTATGCCGCTCAATAGGGCGCCTACAATGTCGGTTCAGGAGAAGAATAGGAGGAGCAGGAGGAGTAGTTTGGTGCCGTTCGTTAGCGGGCTGAGGGAGGAGGAGGAGAAGGGGAGGAAGGCGTTCAAAAAGGCTATTCTCAAGCTAGAGGGAGGTCCACCACAACCAGCACCACCAAGGAAGAGAGCGTCAAGTTCATTTGGCAGGACAGAGGGGACGTTTATATCTGCTGCCATCGCAGAGGCGGCGAGGGAGTATAAGGACGTCGTCGTTGCTTATCCAGTCGAGACAGTTAGCAAGAGGAAACGATTGGCGTCGTTCATCTCAAGATTATCGCTCAACCCGGCTGCGTCACATTCGGAATTGGAGAGTGTTCCCGCTACCCCCCCTACACCTGATTTTCCTACCTCTGCTTCGGTGTCGAGAACTTCACCTTCGTCTTCACCGCCGGTGCCGAAGAAATCGTTCTCCTCCCCGATCTCGTCGCCTTCGAAACCCTCCTTCGACCACCACCGTGCGAGTCCGCTCTACTCACCCACCTCACCTACCTTCCCCCCTGGTACTGGAACCTCTACGCCTATGAGCCCCGTGTCTGTGAGCAGCGAAGCGACTGCTATGCCTGCTGGGATGAGTCCTAGGCCTAGTGCAGATGGTCCGCCGGCGACGGGAGCGTATTCGCATGAGGATGATTTACATCTCGAGGGTGGACGCCACCGCCATGTGAACTCTAAGGGAGAACCTAAAGGAGAGGGAGAGGTTAATCCTGAAGATGGGGGTGTTTCAGGTCTCGGTCTTGCACATGGTAAGTGCTTTGTTCGGCTTAGGTGTGGTAGTGCAGATTTTGACTCTTTTCTTTTCTTAGCTTCGTCAGCTTCCTCTTCTACGTCGTCATCACCCCGACCAGCCTTCCCTCCCCTCTCCACCATCACTTCCCTTAGTTCCCTACCCTCATCGTCTTCAATAACCTCAACATCCATGCCCGGGTCGTCATCACCCCGCTCTGGACTAACATCCCCACCCCGCTCGCCCACAAAAATGCGCTTCGCAGTCAACGGGACGCAGAGGGAGGTCGAGATTCCGCCAGTTCCGTTGGGGCCTGCGCCTGTGCCTCCTCCGGTCGCTGGTGTTGGCTCTGCTCCATCCTCGCCGATGCAGACACAGTTGATGCCGAGTCCTGTTGGGCAGGAGTTTGGGTTGCTCGAGCCTCAATCTCAACCTCAGCACCAGTACGCGCAGTATCCGAGTCAACTTCCGTATACCCCACCTTCAGCTAGTGGTCCACACATCCGAATCAGCCCCAACCCCGACTCTCCTCACGGAAACGTGCATAAAACCCCCACAAAGAAGAAGAAGAAATTCTCGACTATGTTGGGGTTGAGGGGGAGTCGGAGTGAGAGTGTGTTGAGGTTGGATAAGGGTGCCAGTCCACTGCCTGCGAGTCCGATAGTTGGAAGTGGAAGTGCGATGAGTTCGCCTGTGGGGAGTCCGATGCTCTCCCCGCCATTGGCACACCCAATGTCCCAACCGCAATATGGAGTCAACAGGTCGCCGCTTGGGGGTTCGTTCGTACCGAGCCATTTGGAACAACCTCAACCTCAAGTCCTACCCTCACCACAACTACAACACCCATCTCAACTACCCACCTCACCTCAACTGCTAACGAGTAATACGTCAACGATAAAATCTCGCCCGAAATCCGCAGCAGGAGGGCTGAGAGAACGGTTCAGAGCCTGGGCGAAGTCTGGTGCTTCTGACGTTCCGAATGGAGAGATGGGAGGAGGAGAGGTGCCGCCGCCTGTTCCGCCGAAGGAGATGGGGAGGGGGGTCGGGTTTTAAGGAGTGGCAGAGTAGTGTAATATTAGAGCCTAGAGGAATGTACATGTAAGTTAAATTTATTGTTGTAATTTTATTTTCTAGATGTGGATGGGTGTTGACAATGTTTCTTCGGGTGTTATAGAGTGGGTGAGGATATGCGAGCAGAAGATTCAAGGTTCACGCGTCAAGGTTGAACGTGGTTCCTTCCATTGGATCCCCTCAATTTCGAAGTTCTTTACAATCAACCTCGACAGGGTATCGACGCGGTATTGGGAGACATCACGGATTAACAATGAGGGTCGAACATTGATACTGACCCACCAACACCACATTGTATGTTGGATTGATTTTTGAGCGTTTACATGGTATTGACTCTGAGCGTCTATCAGGTCTTCAAGTTCCAGGGTCGAACGTGTCTCGTTCTATTGGTTCCCCCTCCCCTCTCCAAGTTCCTGACAATCAAAATATCTACAGCTCTATTCAATGACGACCCACTCGAATCTACCTCAGCCAAGTACCAGTTGTTCCTCTATCACGGGTGTAGAATACAGCTTCACTGCCAATCCATCCTCCTGGCGCCTCTCTTCAAGCTCGGGATCGCACCGATCATTCATAAAACTTCGCAAGAGGATCTCGGAGCGCCCAGCCGTGGTGTGGATATATAGTCTCTGTGCCTCTGTCAATACCCTGAGGTCTATTTCCGCCACTGCCAACGTCAGCGACTAGGTCAAGCACAAAACCCGCACATTCCGCCGGCACCGTGCCATCCACTTTATCCATTTGCGACTAGCCACCAACGTATATCGGGTGAAAAAGGTCCGACGAACGTGCCACCTTTCTCAAGTTCCATATTTGGGAGAGGCCGGATATATCATTCCAGTGTCCGAGGAATCAGGCTGCTAGTGGGTGGGGTTGCACCTGTTGGCAGTGGCACGTTTGCGATTGGGTGGATTGAAACTTGAGGAGAAAAGAGGCGAAGAAAAAGGAGGGGGGAATTAACATCATCATCTTCTCCGTCCCCGAGTGGATCCGACGACTTCGAGCGGGCTTCTATCAACACACACTTACTCTTCACCTCGACTCGACCCACGAGTATCTGCAACACTTCGCTTGGATTTAGGATTATCGAAGTGAGGTAGCCGCCATACTTCGCCAACTCCAACCGACTCGTCATCGTTATCGCGAAGAACAATGGTCAGAAAGGACCATTTCGCAGTAACACTCGCACTGCACAACGTTTCCTCGCTCGAGGGCGGGCCTAAGCGACCTAAAGACAAATCCAAAGACAACACCAGCACCAAAGGCAAGGAGAAGGAGAAGCAGAGATCGAAATGGAGACCTAGTATCTCAGCCTCTGTTAATGATTTCGCTGAACGGAGCTCTATCCTGAGCAGCTCGAGTGTGGTGCCGAGTATAGCCGTGGAAGAGGCGTCAATTATGACGACGGGGAGTGGAGATGGGAGGAGGTACTCGAGTTCTACTGCGTCGACGATTACTGCAAGGACGGTGTCGACGATATCTGCAGGAGCTGGAGGGCTGTTGACGCCTGTGCAGTCGTCTGCTTCGTCCTCTTCCGGGTCATCTGGTGCTTCAACGTCAAGCTCGGGATCAAGTGAAGGCAGGGCGTTGTTGAGAAAGGAGTTAGAGGAGTACTTTGAGGGTGGGGCGGATATGAGTTCAAAGGCGTGGGCTGACTTTGTTAATGGTAAGCTTTTAGTGATGAATTAGGCGAGAAAGGTATGCTGATACGGGGCGATTTGTAGCTCCTGCTAAGGGTAGCTCGAAACTTGGGACGTCTACTCCTTCTGCTCGTAGGCCTTCGACGTCGCCAGCACTTCCGTCTCCGACCCCGTCGTTGTATTCAGCTTCTGGGTCGGGGGTCAAGATCCCACCAGCACCAAAAATCCCACCTCCACGACCGCCACCTCCAACAGCTCCTTTACCTTCTCCTCCCCTCACCACGCCCCCATCTACCTTCCACCCCTCCCTTTCCCCCTCCTCATCACACACCAACAACCACTCATCAACGAACCCTATCCCGATCCCTAAAAGACCTGCCACCTCACCCACCACTGGGCTCAGATCCGGGAGGCAGACATACCAACATAGCTATCCGTCTTCCCCTGAAGATATACTCATGAGCTCCCACCGCCTTGCGAGGGTGTCTAGGTCTCCACCTCGACGAAGACCTCTGTCAAGACCGACTTCACCGCTGCCGCCTCCTAGGAGTCCTATATCTCCTGGTCCTCCGCCAGATGCTGTGCTTCCCGCGTTGCCCGATATGAAGATGAAGACGAGGACAAATTCGGCATCGTCCTCTGGCTCGGCTTATTCAAACGAGTCGAGTGAGCTTGCGTACCTCGTTGGGGCTGATCCATCACACTCAGTATCAACACCTGCACACGCCCAAAGTCGGATTACGACGACTAGTACTGGCGCTGGCGCCTACGTCAGCTCCCTGGAACCCACCGGTCGATCCCCTCTTAACCCAACATTATCGCCTGCGGTGATTGAAGATGCAGATCCAGTGGAATTAAATATGAATACACATGCATCTGCGCTACTTCCAGCCCCGACGTCGTCGCTCCTCCTTACAAGCGCGATCTCTTCTGTTCCTCCGAGCTCGGAGATGAATAGTGGAAGAAAGGCTGATGGGGATCAGAAGGGGGGGGCGGTGGATAGGGAGCCCTCACCTGCATTGTTGGCGCTTTGGGAGAGGCAGAACCGGGAGATGGGCGGGAGCGGGAGAGAACAAGGAAGGGCGAATATGGGATACGCAGCTCATACTCAGCTGCATGCTCAACAACCTCAGCAACAGCGTCCTGGCCCGATCTATACGAGTGTGCTGAGGGAGTCGCCAAAGTCCATGGACTTGACGTTGAGCACTTCGCCTCTGAGAATCAGCCCACATTCCCCTCCTACCACATCAAGGGTCTTAGCTCCCAATGCTAATCAGGGACGGCCTACTCAGCTAAACCCTTCTTCGTCGCGCGGACCAAGAGTGTCTCCTGGGGCATTCACGCCTACGCCGTTACCAGCACAGGTAGACGAAGAGACAGCGTCAATGTTATCTCTAGAGAGACGCGGCGAGCTGATCAACATCGCCGTTCAAGATGATTCTCCTCTCGAGGACTCTGACTTGGAGGGCGATGGCGGAGGCTATGAACGTGGTCATCCCGTTAAACGCTTGTCTGCTCTGTCGATCATGTCGAACGAGTCGGAAGACCCGAGGCTCTCTGGGTTGATCTCGTCATTCCCCATTACACCCACTTCCACCTCGACTTTCACGGCGACTGCATCGGTGGCCGGTCCTCAGGTAGTGCCGTTTTTGAGTCGGCCTGTGAGGCGGGGAGCGGGTGTACGCCTAAGGAGTGGATCAGACTCGGGGGATGCTGATGATGAAGGGTGGGACTCGGATGTTGATCCTCACATTCTTGGGCCACGAACTTTGAGAGGATATGGGAGAATGTGATTTGGCTTGGTCGGTATGTTTTTTTTCTTGATATGTCGGCTCGCAAATGACCTTGGTTATTGTTTGGTTTAGATTTTGTTTACCCTAACTTCTGTGTCTGCGATACACACTCAATACTCAACTTCTCAACGCTCTTCAACTGGATTCGAATTGGATTTTTTCACGCTCGTTTATACGGCTTCGTGCCAATACTTTACACTCATTTAATATGGACTTTTGCAGCATCGTTAAGTTGCTCATCGCCGCTCTTTGCAATCTCACTGTATCATTCCCTCACCGCTGTATCGCAACACCTGCATGCATTTTCAGCCACGTAGATTCTCGTCTTCCTGATTTATTTCTTCTTTATCTGGGTGTATCCTATCCATTGCTTTTTCGCTTCGTGACTTATCGCGCCCGTCTCTCTTTAACCCTATGCATCCTTCTGCTGTCGTACTCGCTTTGTATTTTCTTTATGTATTGACTCGCATTGGCATTTCTTAGATTCATCACTCTAACTTACATCTCACAGGCGGAGGTTATCTGTGGACCCCGTTATTTACTAAATTTTGGAGCAAAGATTGTATCCTTGTTTGTATTTCAATCAATTGTTTTTAGATCCGTGCTGGCCTGGCCTTTTCTTTGAGGGACTTGAAGTCGAATTGAAGTTATAAAACCGAGGGAGCCAATACGAGAGTGGTACTGTACGTAAAGGACCTCGGCAAATCAAAGTCTTTCACCAGCTATCTTTACCACTACCACCACCACGGTCCACTTGCAAGGAAATTACAAAAGTGTCGAACTATGCAAAGGCGAACACGCTGCAAGCCAAGACCCCATCATATCTTCCAATGGTATGTCTAGACTGTAGCAGGGTCCTCCAAGACAAGTTGTTCGGTATGCAGTCATGACCTCTTTTTTCGATCAGCCTAACTTGGTTCATTGCAGCCCAGCGTTATCTTTTCGGGTCGTTTGTCTTACTTGAACGTTTCCCCAAGGGCACTTAACCCTCCGAGGTATCGCACAACGAGACGGCTACAGGTTTATTTACCTCCGAGAATGTGATATCTTCTGAGTCAAGGGACCCTGCCTCGAAATCAAGAAACGACGTCTGAATCAAGAAACGATGGTTGTACTGGATTCAGACTCTGACTCAGAGTTCGACGAGATGCAGAGAAGATGTATGAAATGTTCGCCCATGCGTCACCAAGACCTGCGGATCATGGTTGTCCACAGCTCTGTCACATCTGCAAACGAAAGTGAATTGCATAGCTTCGTGATACAAAAAAATCACAACTTGGCGGCGTTCAACGGTCACGATCAGTCAGGAGTTGCACTTCTCTGCTTCTCTCTTATCTTCAAGACGCCCGGGCCACATTTGCGAAAATTTCGAGCTATCTTGCAGCCAACCAGCGTAGTAGAGGGTTTTTGACCTCATGCAAGCCAACTTCTAGCTTCAAACATGCAGCCCCTTCCCTGAACAAGTTTTCCCCCTGGATCTGGATGGCAGAGATAAATGTCGGTCTCTTTTGGACCTCTGCCAACTTTGCAGGCTACACGTGTGAACTACTGCCATAGATTCAGATGCTGATTGGCCGGACCCGGCAACTTGACAGATGGGTGGCAGAACCTTATCCACGTCTTCCATTGAGGTTCTAGAACCAGCGTTTTCAGGCTGCGATAAGGTCAGATACTCCTTGCTCCGATAGGTCAGCAAAGTACTGAGTAGAATTTTGGCAGGTCATGGTCGGCAGACCGGTCCTTCCTCGAGGCACGGCCATTTTCCCGCTCAGGTCGTCTCTGAAAGTGCAAACTCCACCTGCCTGTCGGCCTTATCTTTGAGATTTGAGCTCACATTGTCCACCGTGCTGTGTATCCCCACCATCTTTAATGTTGGCTGGCGAGCAGCCTTCTTCTACCCCAGTTATCACGGGGAGTGTGTTCGACTAACCTTAATTTGGCCTGCGGTGTACTCGAGTTGGGAACGCATTTTCTGCCCCGAGCCGCTTCATCAAGTTCCCCGCACTCCACAGCGTTATCTTCAAGAACTCGCGCCAACTCTACCGGTATCTATCCAACTGCGCCGAAACCGTCGGGCACACAATCCTCTAGTCTCTGAACGTGTCAGGTGGCTTTAGTGCTCTGGCGAAGTGGCACACGATAACACTACACCCAAAAAGGAGATATCCATCGTCATCCGAGAATTTGATAAAAGCGGTTGTGGCGAACGATAAAGTTTATTCCCCGGGGCGATAAGAATAGCGATGAATGCTGGCACCTCCTCACAACCATCTTTGAGCCCAACTCAAACGATGCGAAACAAGGCCAAGTCGATGTTGAGCTTAACTGCTCCATCCCAGATGAAGCGCAAGTTGTCGACCTCCTCCAACAGGACATCATATTCATCATCCTCTAACTCAATCGGGACTGCACCCCCTACACCTACTTCGCCCACCCATCCTACTTTTTCCGACTCTCAGTCCTCCTTGAATGCCCCCAAACCGAAGAAAATTCGGCCAGGAGGAGGTCGTCGCCACTCTGTCGCACCATCGAAGAGCCAGGTCTCTGTCAGGACGACACCATCTCTCACTACATTACCGTTTCTCAAGCCTGTCTCGGAGCGGCCAGCAGCTAATGCTAAGGATGCTAAGGTACCTAAGCTGAAAATTAGGACCGGCGGGGGAAGGCGACATATGGCGCCTCCCAAACCGCAACCTGCCCCTCCAAAGCCAACTCCAGCACTCGTCGAGTCAGAAGTTTTAGATGGTAAGTCCACATTCTATTGGCAATTAAATAAGTCTGACAACTATCCTCAGTCCGTGTTCATTCCCCTTCACCTCCCTCTACAATACCGTCGCGACCTACTTCGCCTGTTCCCTCATCCTCCTCATCTCAGCGAACACCACACGCTATCCCCACACCAGTGACGCCAACACGACGAATCAGGATACCTCCTGCACCTCGTATTCCGCCTCCACCCGTTCCAACTACTGGTAACTCAGGACCATCCTTATCCCCAATAAACCTCTCGCCCCTACATTCTCCCACTCACGTCTTTCAAGCGTTGCCTCCTTCACCTTCCTCATCACCTTCCCCGCCACGTCGAGCCTTCCGAGCACTCCCCTCTCCCCCCTCCCCCCTACGAGCACATGTACCACTGTCGTCATCAGCTCCTACCCCTTCCGCAATTCGGAGGTTACCATCTCCCCCATCGTCTTCTCTATTCTCACCCCTGACACCACCATCACCCCTTCTTTTACCACTCCCTGCATCATTCGCTGCGCTTCCCCACGAACTTGAACTCTTACAGTCTTCATCAAATTCGGCATTCAGAAACAGGCGACTTAGTGATGCATCAGTGGACACACTTCCACCGTACTCTCCGGAGAATCAACCTATGGTCTTCCATGACTCTTCAAGCGCGCATAGCTCTCCGACTGGATATGGTTCTCCCCGAATGGTACCACTCGGTCATCCGATAATGCGGCATGGTCGTAACCGCTACAGACGTGGCTCACGCTCCCGTTCACGCATGACACGCTCTCCTACCACTTTGCCAACCCAAATTGAGGAGCAGGAAGATGGTGTCGATCAGAACGAGCCGTCGAACCACACGAAGAGTCCTTCCATCGCATCTGACCTGCTGTTCTATCAAGAACAGATGGTGCCACTGTTCTCTGGCCCTACCTCATCAAGGCCAACCCACTCGAGGCGCAGGTCATCCTCGACGCCACCGTTCTCCGTGGGTCCCGCTACCGGCAAGATAGGACCTCATCAAGCACTCTCTGATGATGAAGATAACTTGTTCCTCAGGAGGCGTATCAGGCCACTGAACACCCTGAAAGCCAACAGGGAATACAAACTCCCCGCCAACACTTCTGAGGATGATGGTGACGATTCTGATGTCGACCCTGCTGTTTGTGAAAGCCCGGGATATCAGGGCGATACCGAGAGGTTTGGGAGGCAGATGGCCCGGTATCAGGATAGGAAAGCTCGATACGACAGTGGGGTTCAGCCTTAGCTACAAGTTCAACTACCATACAACACTCGTTCCATTCCTGTTACTCTATTATTCCAGTAAACCTGAGAAAGTACATTCCTTATTGTTTCACCTATTCTAGGATCGTAGTAATTATACTCTACCTATGTTGTATCTCTCCTTTTCTTGTTCGGGGACCGTTTACTTTCGATGGTCTGGCGGCCAATGTATATTTAATTTTCTAAAACCATGTCGCTTGCCTTCAATGAATCAGCCACACAGTCGTGTGATCTTTTCTTAGCATCACTGTGACGTTGGCGATTGGCGGTGTCCGTCAAGTTTGTCTTTAACCACATTCAGCAGTTGGCATGGATCGGTCCCAGTGTTCGTATACTCTCGTTGACTGGTGTCAATGTCCATTTCTATCTTGTGACGCCTATTCCCCACCCTATTGACGACTATAGGTTGGTGTGGTCATGGATTACCGAAAACGAAGGCCCAGACTCACACTCGAGTCCGGAAGCAAATATTCAAGTTTGCTCTGTTCGCCTCATGCCTGGTCGGTTTCTGCCAGATTCTCTGTGCCTATTGCCGACGTCCGTCCTCATGCGCACCCGACGAGGTTCACGTAGAGCATTCCACACGATATCAACCAGATACGGAACATTCATCACAGCCAAGATGCTTTGACAGTTCAGTGTATACTTCCATCACACTTCTCATCAGAAAGCCCAGTCTCCTTCCCTTCTTCTACTTTTTCGAGGAAAGGATCCGCCGAGGAGCCTCTCTGGCTCCTCAACGTCGCTTAATTCGGAATGTTCTAGTTTTCTACTTATGTTCCAGCTTGTCGACTGGTTCGCTGTGTTGCTGTGGTGGAGTGGGGAGCACATTGTATTGGCAGATGTCAAAGGCAAATCCTCCATCCTCATCTTTGAGGTCATGCACACACTGGGATGATTACCCGTCCACCTGAGCATCGTGGTTATGGGAATAGTCCGGTCGCATCTTTTCTCTTGTTAGGCAGAGAATACATGTCTTGTGCCATTTGTTATGCTTGATGCCGTCTGTCCACTCATTTTCACACAGAAACTCAAAGGATGTGCCTGGATAACACTCTAAGAATTGATAACCAGCAAGCTGCAGCATTCCGTAGAGCGGAATGTTTAGCAGACATATTGTTGGTGTTTCCTTCCTGCAATGGTATTTTGACGCTGGACAGACACCTCCGCTTCGCTTAGTGGTGTTATCTGAAGGTACGACAAGCATCATGCGCAAAGCGCTGGATGATCGGCATAATCGATCAGGCCTCTGTTCCCCCTGAAAGTGGATATGACCCAGCCGGCGGAACCTTATCTCTCAACCAATATAAGGCACTGTATGGGCAATCCAGCGTTCATCCATGAATGTCACTCCACCATGCAGGGACTGGAATCTCCCGCAACTAGCAGCGCGAATAGTTTCACGACCCTCGGCAGCGTTGGTACCCCTTCAATGAGCACCGCAACTACGACCGCCCTTAGTAGCACAAAGTCAAAAAGCAGGTTCACTTTGAAAGCCAAGCTCACTCCTTTATTCCGACCCTCCTCCGCAGCGACCACGGCTAGCTCGCTGACATTCTCCTCCTTGTCAACTGAGTCTTCAAGCACCCCTACGACAGCTACCTTCTCCACTACCGAACGGCCCAAGAAGATCAAAACCGTAGGAGGAGGGAGAAGATATGTGAAGACGAAGGCAGTAGCTCATGCTTCTCCTCCCACTTCTCCCCGCCCCACCACCAATGCACCTGAACCTTCAAAGGCAGTTCTGTCGTCGGCGCCGTCATTTCCACCGCCGAAAACGAAAGTTAAGGTCGTGGGAGGTGGTCGACGGCACGTCGAAACGACCGTTGAACCAGTCAAAACTAAAGTTGCCGTCACCGACCCCGTGCCAGAGATGACTTTGGGATCTAAGAAGGTGAAGACGGTTGGGGGAGGTCGACGACATGTGAAACCAAGGAAGAAAGATTCTGGTGTACCCGAAATCAAGATAGTCACAGGTTTGTATTTCCCTCGCCTCTACCGCCGATCGCCTCGCTGAAATCCTTGGTAGCTCAAGAATCTGCACCTCCCGCCCCAAAAAATGTAGTACAATCCCCCAGGGCGCTCGGCCTGACTGAGGTTGACCTCTTTGCACCTTCGCCACTATCACCCGCATCTTACCTGCCAACCCCACCTTCAACATCTCCTTTGACTCCCTCTCAAATTCTACCACCGATCACACCGCCAATGTTGTCTCAACCAATTTCATCTGAAACTATAGTGCCTTTACGACGTGCCCCTTCTCCACGCAGACCTCCGACTTCTAGACCTTCATCCCCACCCTCGGCCAGGCCGCACAGGCCTCTCCCCGAGCCCCCTAGAATTGCCCCAGTACCTCCCCCTGAAATCAGAACGCCAATTTCTGCTCCCGCCCCACGAGCAACACAGCTGCCTTTGTCTATGGCCAATCAAAGTCGATCACCTCCCTCTCCCCCCTCTCCTCCGTCTATGTTGCCATACCTTTCCCCAGTCTCAGAACCTGAGTACCTGCCAGAGCCATCCCTACTTGCCTCGCGAAGGCGGGGATACAGCGCCTCTCAGGCCAGGCTACCCGTCGAAGAAATTCCTATGGAACCATTGTTACGACCTCGCAGGCCAGTTACATCTACAGGGCTCATGGTGTCCAGGCAATCCACTATCCGTGGACCCTCTCGGAGCCACAGAAGCCCTAGAGATCGATATGCCTTCTATCATCCCCCACCACCATACTCCCCTCGAGCGCCAGATGATGCTCAGGGCGAGGCAGAACTCGTGGAAGACGAGTTGGAATACATCGACCAACAGACTCGACGACTGTCTTCATTGTCTATGGTCTCATCCGATTCCTACTACGAGGAATCTTTAATCCCACTATTCCCCGCACCTGCACCGTTACCTTCCATTTCACCTCTCAGAGTCAGGCCGCCAAGTGACCGTCGCACCATTGTTCCGCCTCCGATTCCTCGCGCATCCGTCGTCCAGCGGCGGGTGTCCGTAGTACGAGCCCCACAGGCGGCCAGGAGACCTCGAACAGCTCCACAAGTTCTCCATGATGATCACTTCATGAGGAGAAGCGTGGGGGACCAAGATTACAGAGATGTCGTTGATATCCTTCTCTCGGCGGAAATGGAGGAGACGGAAAGTGGCGACGAGGTCATCCTGGAGGTGGAAGAGGAGAGAGACAGCGATGAATCTGATATTGATCCAATGATCTCTGTACGTCCAGGCTATGGAGGAGATGCATCGAGAGGACAGAGGCAACGAGCCAGACATATGGAAAGGATGGTCGTGTATGCCAATGGCTCCTTAACCGCTGGCGGTCAGCCTCGTCCTGAAGCATGGTAGCACTAACCACAATGGTGTCTTATCGCCATCGATCGCCTTTTATTAACTTAAAGTACGGACACCTCTCCTAGTCTTCGGGACACTTTTATTCTACTCCTCGATTCTCCCTTTGATACTTAAATTCTTTTGCAACTAGTACCACTACGATCATTTGGATTTCTTTACACACCTAGCACTATCTGATGTTCCCTATACTGTACATCGTTATTCACAGAAGGGACTGTTTGGAATGTAGAATGTACCTCCACTTTGACGGAGATAGAGAGTGAGAAGACTATGATATTGTCCATAATATCTAAGCGAAGTAAGCCGATGAAATGTACGATCCAAGAGTTCGAGCCCTGTCCATTCCCATATCAAAATTCGCCGGTAATTACAGCACGGCCGTAAATGTAGACGGAGGAAACCATTAAACCTAAACCACCTACAGTCAACCCAAGTCGACAGAGAAGAACACCTGTGGAATCACTTACTAATGAGGCTAAACGAGCCAAGGGCAGGGAGGAAACCATTTCGCTTCAAGGACGCGTCAGATTAGCGCATGTGACGGATACACTATAAATAACAGACCTTGTCGGGATTCCCGCTGGTGTATCCCAGAGTATATGGAATACGAGTAAGTGAGTAGATCCCACAAGACGTGGCGGCTAAAACAGGGTACTTCAGGCCAACAAGAACGGTACTGGCGAATAGAAGAGAGATTCAACATGCGCTTGGGAGGTAGTAGAAGAAAGGCGACTGACCTGGCTATCAGTTGGGAGATATTCTCCAGAGTGCTCTGATGAGCGCGTTGGGCACGGTTGTATTTCAAGGCGTTAACGTTCTTTGCTGCTTCTTCCTTCTCAGCGTACACTTTAACAAGGGAAATAGCGCAATGAGTCCTCATGCATCTTGATGCGGAGTTTTGCAATTACATTGAGGGTACTTGATACCAGATTTCTCCCTCCATCGTGTGACAACAATGGCTTGAAATGCAGTGACAAAGAAGGTCAACCCAAGCGTTGCACCATCATAGTGGAATCTGACGGAAATAGGCCAATTCCTGGAAGCGTAAAGGTGGTGTCATTCCCTACCCTTCTGGAAGAACAATTGCAGGCATGTTTTACTAGAGAGAGCTGATGATAGATGAGATGAGGAGGTCGTTGCTGAATGACAAGCAAGAGCCTGAGCAGCTCTATATACCATGTTCAATTGCGACCAGTGCGGCCTTTGGTCTTCCGCCACAAAGAGACACGTCGACGGCCGAGGGGACGCGCACTCTGAGACAGGTCTTGGCAGATGCGCAGACGCATTCCAGTATAGAGCCAAGGCCTGAGTTATTTCCATAGCCTGACATCCCGTGGTGGATTAGAGGAGCCATACAGAAACCGGAAGACTGCTACCGATGAATGGTCAGGTATTCCTTTACGAGGCCATGACTGACAGCGAAGAGCTTGATTATACCTGCCTAGGATTAGGAGGCTCCAGACGAAGGCCATTCCTATCCAGTGCGGCGAGAACAAGTTCTCTGCGGTTATGAGAGTGACGTCTCGAGGACATGAGTTACATGTAATTACCTTGATCAGCGGAGATGACGCTGGTTTGCCTGTGTCTCCTACTATATTATCTCGATGGAGTGTATGCGCGAATTTCGACGTATATGATATATTCCCTAATACATACAAATCCCGGAGTTATCTAGCAAGATTCCGTCAGTTCCCAAGAACTTCATGATTCACGCTCAAGGCTTACAACTAGTTTGCATCCCTATATTAGTGGCTTTCGTTGCAGTTGTCTTTGGTGGATTGAACAGCCCATCTCCCATTATGACAAATGCACCCTTGATCTTCTTGCCCAACTTTCCGATGTTTGATTTACTTTGTTGAGATTTTAGAGATACGCTGGTGTCTGCTGCAACGGTTGTCTTTGAGGAACTGTGATCTGTGGACGAGAAGCAGAGGATCAGAAACGAGCCAACGTGTCTAATAATGTGCTAGATGTTTACCGCTCATCTTGCGATATCGTAGAAAGGTCGAAGGAGAAGAGACTATAGAGACGGAGTTACCTGTGGACCTTCTGGCCTTGTTGACCAGGGGTAAAGGCATGTCCAATAGCATATTAGCGCATCGGCGCCCGTAAAGCTGAGTTTATCATTGGCCCGATCAACAAAGCCTCATATGCTGTTAAGATGTTGCAGTTCGCATTGGGTGGGGTGGATGGCCTTTCAAGGGCTCTAGGGAGAGAGCGAAAACCAACGATAATGATATTCAAGTACCCAGAATGGATGTTACAGTGGAGAGAGGTATAATTCGTTCTAATCAACATCTAATGGTCCTTAGTGAAAGTTTGGAGCTCGAAGGAAGAGAAACTCACAATTCTACATGTAGTTGGTAGCCTGAATGGAACCGGTGGCGGTAGGATTACTTATTCCGCCAGCCACAGAGTTCACAACAGCGTTAGCTGTCTTGGAGGCGCCATCCTTGATTTTCTGCCCGAGCTTCGAGAGATTTAATTTCGCCTGCTGCGACTTCTTCGCCTCTCCATCTCGGGTATCGAAGCTCTTCAGAGATACATAGTCTGCATGTAGTTGCGTGAGTCAATGCCTGGGATCTGGGAAGGCTATCTAGTTACCGCTCATGTTGGACAGAATGTTGTGGAGGATAGGGATGGTGGTAGTTGCTGATAAGCTCGGTATATGCTGACTATCCTGCCTAATCGCACTTGCGGGGTTGTTTTATGTTGATGCCAGCTCTGCTGACTGTCTTGTGAGGCAAGGCCGACCATAATCGCCTTTTAGGCTGTTGAGATGTTGCTTTCTAGATCGAGTTCTGGTTGTTGCCTGGATCGGCTCAACTAGAATGTAGATGTTTTTGGTGCGTCCATCCTTCGCAATAAGCTGAGTATAGAGTAGAGCTCCATAGGGAATGGTGGTGGTTGGAGGCCAAGCGCATATCATTCTCTGATGTCTGGTCCGACTTTGTACCACACGAACTTGCGAGTATCCAATATTCAATCCTAGGGGTCCTAACGCTGAGTTAGCATGCTGGAAATACTTCGGGTGATGAGTCTTTGGGGGACCGTTCTTGTCAACACGGCAGTGTCACACTGAAGAAAGGGAAAGAGTCTTGAATGTTCTCCGCGCCCTTCGTCGAAACACCACTCTTCGTGTCTACATAACGATGCAACTGTCCATCCTCCAGAGGTCTGCACTCTTCAACGAGCCTTCTACGACTTTGATTGTATCTTCGACGCCTATTCTCTGCTCCCAATGGAGTGCCTCGTAACGAACGCCAGGGTCACGAGAAGCACCGAGACCGCGAACCTCGTCAAGACCTTGCGGCCGAAGTAATGTAATGCCGCTGACGTGGATCCCGACACCAGGCAGTACGAATGTTTATAGATTATATTACGGCCGGAGAACGATAATACATGGACGCATTTGAGCGGGGTAAGGCATACAATAAAATTACAGTTAGTTGAATTACATGGAATCATCAGGGTCAAACATTGGGTTTTGGGCAGCTTTCTTCTTCAACGACTTTTCAAGGTCACTTGTATGAGAGACAACAACGTCTTTGAGTGCAGGGGGCACTACAGAGAAGTGAGTTAGATGACATGAAGTGCAAAGGAAGGACACCATACGAGGCTCAGCGACTGCGGGCATGGCGGATTGGGTGGCATCGACGATGGTGACTAGACGGCTGTTGATCTTGTCGACAAATTGCTGAATAATAGTGTCAAAAACTGCCCGGATGCAGAATAAGCGAGAATGTGCACCTTTTGGTCTTTGGCGATTTTGGCAGCGATCCTGGAAAGGCAGGTTACTTAGGTTCCTCGGAGGAGAATGTAGGCTCACTGTTTACTGGCCTCCTCAGTCTGTTTCGCGAGGTCTGCTTGGGCTTTGGCGAGCTGATCTATTCAATGGGGGACGTGAGCTAAGATGGGATGGCATACTGTTTCATTGGGCCATATACCAAGGAACTTGGACTTATCACCATCGTTAAATTGGAGCATTCGACCCACAGTCCTGTCCGAGGAAAATATATTGGTATGAGAAATGGCTGGGGATTAACATATGTGTACTGTATATACCTTTGGGCTGGCATAATGTACATATTTGAGACTTCCATGTACACCGTGGAGATCTGAACAGCTAAAGTGGAAACCTAGCAAATCATAGCCCATCAACGGTTCCATTCAAAAGACTGGAGGACAGCCCAAGTGCTGCTCACCTTAAGAGGCATCATCATCTGCCTGTAGACAAGATCACGAGTGAAATCCGAGAGCGTCACGCCTCCTACTGCCTCAGGTTCATTGCCCTCGGCAATTTGCCGCTCGACCGAGGTAATCGTGCGGACCCAACGATCGACTGAGGGTGCCATGATGTCGACGAGAAGTGAAGCAACCGAGTCAAAGAATTGAACGAGCTGAGAAAGTTGTGCTCGAAGAGTAGTGAATGCACCGACGGCTTTCTTGAGGACAGGGAGTAGCTCTGAAGGAAACTGAATGAAACTCCAGATACGACGGCGAATGAAGGAAACTTACGACGCAAGGTGGTGCTGGAGAGACTCAGTTGGGTCATTTCACCAATAGTCCTGGTAATTGCCTCCTGCTGTGAACAGAGGCGATCCGAAGCCTTTTCGTAGGAGGCGCGAGTAGCTTCAAGTTGGGACCTGGTTTGGTCAACTTTATACTTGGCGTTTTCGACAGCAAGTTTCTGGGTAGCAGGTTAACAGAAGATGAGGATCGCGCGCGTTTAACGGGACTCACGGACGTAGTGCCAGAACTTAAGGGAGTAGGCGGCGTTGCAGGACCGTTGGCGACAGTTGCAGGTTGTTGAAGAACCAGGTTGACGGCGGCGAGCAAACTATTGAGTTGGGTAATGAGGTCATTGACGAGTGGAACTTGACTCGACAGAGCATTCTCCTCAGCGCCGGCGCCGGCTTTGATGACTGTGGTTATGACGCCGATAGCACCGTCAATAACTGGGGTGAGATTGGCTGAGATGGGTTTCCCGGCATCGAGTTGAGACTTGAGAGACTTCAGGCTGCTATGGACGTAGGCTGCTCCGGTTGTAGCAGCCTAGACGAAGCGACCATGAGATTTTCATCGGTATTCTGAAGTAAAAGCGAACGTACAGCGTTCTTCTCATCTATTCTATCCCAGTCAGGCTTCCCATTGACACCGGTTAACAACAACTTGATATTATTGACCTGGTCAAGGGTACGCTGGACAACTGCTAAACCGGGGTCTAAGAGGGCGGCCGCGTTGGGCTGGGAAGAGACTCCAGTTGCAGAACTTGCCGGAACGGCTGGAGAGGCCGTGGCTGCGGCTATTGCCTTGTCTTTCCCGTTCTTGCCTCCCGCCAAGTTGGTGAAGGCGCCAATGCCGGCGACGGCAGCTTGAGAAGACATGGTTGCATGGGAGATGGCAGCATTCCTAAAAAAAACGTGTGTCAGATGGAGGCGAAGCAATTCTTAAGTCGGACTTACCCAGCAGTGACGACAAGGCTGGTGAGTGACTCAACGACTTGCATACCAACCAAGTCCCATCTACATGACTGTTAAAAGCATTCGGTTATATGTTGTGCAATATCGAACACACCCGCTGGGGACGTCCTTGACGGCGTCATGGAAGGAAGTCTCGGCCTCGGTATAAGACTATCCTGTATTTCAAATACACGCTCTGGCAGCGACACGAGCTCACACACCTTCTTCATCATGTCGGACCTCTCTTTGGCATCCTTGACCAAGGTTTCCTGTTGTTCTTTCTGAACCTTTAAAACAGCGAGGTTGATCTCGTTCTGAGTTAAGGCCTGTTCGGCGGTTCCGGCCTTATAAGTACATGCAAGAACCATTTCCTGCCCATATCGGTCAGTTGACTGCGCGAAGAGGAGCATAATGACAAACTTGAGCGAGTCCGGCGAGATCTTTGAATGCACCCTCAGTCTCCTTAGCAGCCTCGCCGCACCTTGAGCTGAGCTGGACAAGGTCGTCGATACTATTCTGGAAGAAGCTGGCAACGTCACGAGCTGTGCCTTTGAGGATGAGATTGACAAGGTTGCGGATGACATCAGGGATCTGTCCAGCAACATTCATGATTGTTTCTAGGTTTTTATGCGCAGTTTCGTAAGCCTATAAGGTTAGAATAGTTCAGTACGTAGTACCAACAAATGCGGGAATAGCTCGCCGTATAGCTATCCCCAACCTAGAGATTAGCATAAACGTTAGTGTTGGTGCTTGCACCATGAAATAAATGTATACGAACCACCTGCTGGAGACAGGTCTTGAACGAGTCTGGATGCCTCGCAAATTCCCACTTGAAAGGAGGGCATCCAGCAGGAGCGTCAGAGACAAGATCTTTCGTTGCTTGAATCAGTACCGTAAATATTCCGAAAGCTGATAATGGTCTTACTGAAATCGTCAGTAGAGGATGCGATGATTAAGATGGATCCCAAAAGGGCGATACTGAGAGGGGCAGGCTGAAGAAGATCACCCCAGTTGGTGGTGCACCACATACTAAGAACGAATGGTTCTGTGAGCAGTTGTGGTCAAACATAACGGCAACGTAAACTCACGCCATCCATGCGTCTTCGTTGACAGCCTTGCCATTGGATACAAGGGCGATGGACTTGCGGGCGACCTCGAGGTTAGACATTTGTGGAAACGGAGATCGCTTTAGAGGAGATGAGTTGAGTTGACAATATTCAGGTCTGCTCTTATAGGTTGAGCTTGACGCCTTGAGGCCTAACGGTGGCGCCTGGTCGAATAACCTTGTGATCTCTGGCTCGGGTAGTCTAGTGCCTTCTGGGCCGTCTGTATAGCCTAGAAGAAGGAGAAGGTGCGTCTGAAGACATAGTAGGATATACGAATCCCCAGCTTATCACGATATGGCCTCTTCATGAGCGCCACTGCCAGAGGTGAACCTCTTAAACAGCGAGCTTGGTACACATTGTCACATTACCGAAAGATGAGATTTTCTGTCACACTAATACCTCATATGGGTCAGGCTCCTAAAACCATCCTCCTCTCTGCGCTCTACCTACCATTGGTCCGGGGTTGGCCGGGAACCAAACAACCAAGCCGAAACGTGCGGGTGGCAGCGAGTGGATGGTCATCATAGGAGCCTGCATATGGGCATGGCCTCCAGGACTAGAACTATGAGAGAACATATGACCACTGGTTTGAAACACTTCACGGTATACGTCTAGGCTTTGTCTCGATCCGCATCCAGGGAATTAAACCGCCATGACATTACGCCTCAGGCACTCTGAAAGGGAGCGGGTGGGTAGAGAGGTTTATCTTCCGACTCTCCCCATTAAAACACCAGCCACATGCCGAAGTCTTCTCATCTGCCGTAATACGTGCTTTGCGGATTGAAACTCGAATCGAGAAATAGCACCTTATTCGAAATTATCTCCTAGTCGGATCGTGACTATGGTGTTCTCAATGGTACGCCTTATTCCTCATACTTTCTTCTCGTCTAATGCTCCTACTTTCCAGAGAAGCACCACTATTGCAGCTACTGCTTGGCAGTATGGTGTCCGTCTATACACTCAGTCGGGGGATGGAAATATTCGAGAAGGCTGTCGCGACGAAGACGTTAATGATATATTGTCTTTCGACCAAGAGAGGAAGCTGACTGCTACTCACCCGTCGTCCCTGTCGGACTCGACACAACACTGGAGCAACCAAGGCTCTGGGTGGTTTTGTGGTGAGACCAATTGACGCTCTCTTCCCATGCAGTAACCGATCATCCTCGTAGGTGGGCTTCATGCGTCGTGCGATCCTGGCAGCACGATATGCTGTATCTCCGTAAGTCCTCACCTCAATGACTTGCCACAGTTAAGTTTTTATCTTTGGATAGTGGTCCAACACCTGGAACCTCATAGTTTTCTATCAAGAGGTCGGCGGCTCCATCAAAGAAATGAGGGACCATGATTCACGGAGCTGGTTGGTTCAGCGTCTACCTTCTGTTACCCGTCATAAACTGACCGCACTTAGGTATGTCTCCGACTTCGTTGAGACCGATGCAATGCCTGGTACAGATATGGGCGAGGTAGGCTTTATCGAAATTCCATGGCTGCGTGACTTACGTTAGTCCCCAGGTCCATTCCAGCAACGCGGACCGCATCATGCTATTCTTCCAAGACAGAGATGGATATCTATGTTACCGGTAATTGTCTACTGCGAGTATCTGTGGCAATGGATAGCTCACATGTCCCACATGTTCAGCAAGGCCCGTAACTTCTGTTACGAACCCAAAGTCCGCATTGCGATGGTCGCACCTGCATCCGCCATCACTGCTACGGCTTGGAACGACACTTCGGATATTAGGGTTTACTGCCAGGATGTTAACAACGGCATCATTGAATATGTAGGGTCGTTCGATGGTCAATGGTGAGTCGCTCAACTTTAATCTTGACTAAGATAGTAATTCTGGATAGGTGGAGAGGAGATTTTACAACATCCATGCCGACCATCATGGGTAGTATGGCTGCCCTCTCTTGGGTGGACTCGTCAGTTCACACCAGGCACGTTGACTCCTCGGCCCCTAATGCTCTTCCCCGGTTGTACTCATTAATTTTGAAGACTATATTTACAAGATCCGGATAATAGTATCATCGAATGGTGTTACGACGGACGACTTTGGGAACTGTAGGTGATATTGAAAAAGTGCCTGCGCCCATCTCTGGTCTGATCGCGACCAAACCTACTTTAGAAGTGCTATCGTCAGCCCAAAATCGCTGCCAAATTGTGATATTGCCGCGTTCACTAGGACAAACCGTGAGGGTCGTTGGGTTCATGTTTACTGGGCTGGGGCTGATAAGGTAGGTCATTATGAATTCTTCGTGGCAATGGGAATGGACTAACGGTTGGTTGGAAAAGGTCCTCCATCAACGTATCGCTGCTCCCAAGCGAGGTTGGCTAGAGGATACCTCGATTGGATATTTGAAGGATTCTGGACAATGGCAGGGGTCGACCAATGGGACTCACTTCACTGGTAAGTAGCCTGTAGCATATGCTTCGGAACACTTTACCGAGGAATGCTAGATCTTGATTCTACGGTCGGTCAGCGAATTATCCGCGCAATTCATGTCCATAGCGGATGGAATATCGACGGTTTCAATGTAGAGTTTACGGATGGGACGCAGACCCCGTGGCGTGGTGGTCGAGGCGGCGTTCTGAAGGACTTCTATCTCGAGGATGGTGAGTGTAAGGTATTAATTTGCCTAAACAACGGCTAACCCCGTGTTTTTTGACTGTAGGCGAAGACGTTACTCAGGTTTTAACCTGTTCTGATGGACATCTAATCCAGAAAATGAGCTTCTGTACGAGTAAAGGTCAGGCTGTTTGCATAATTTCATACGAACTGCGCCGCTGATATGAAGTGTGTAGGCCGTCAATCAAGTTGGTTCGGCACCCAAGCTAGAACACCGCCTGATGTATGGGATTTAGGCGGTTCGCCCTTGGCGGGATTTGCAGGCTTTGCAAGCGACATGGTCTATGGCATGCAGCCACTTTGGAGTGATAGACCTGCCTCGACCGGGGTGGCAGTTCTGGAGCACATGTTCGCAGAGGCAACTGATTTGAGCAGAAATATGGACATAACTAGAGTCGTCATTGCTCACCAAGTTCAACAACTCAACGGACTGAATGACAACCTCACGAATAACTTGCGAGCTCCTGCGACAGACGCTATCAATACCATTGTAAGGCTCGCCGATCTCGTGGTGGGACTCAGCAAGGCTTCGGACGCGGACCACGACCATATAATAGGGCAGTGCAAAACCCTATCCATCGCTGCTAATGACGGCTTTGAGAAGATGCACACCATGACAAAGGATTTGCTCGCGGATGCCGTTGACGTTGGTTACCTCCTTTTTACTCTCAGCTGCTAGCGCTTACTCCTTGTTTAGTTGGCGACTGAGGTGACATACCAACAGTCAAAAGCACAGACGCAACAAAAGCGCATTGGTGAAATGCAGGAAACCTCAAAGGCGACACGTCCTGGTGTGGTCATCATGCGCCAGATGAGGCAGGATCGCGTCGATACCGCCAGAGAACATATTCGCATAGCTCAGGAGACCAGGAAACAAGCGGAGAAGAAGAAGCACGATGCTAAGAAAGCAAGGGTGTGCTTTTAAGTATACTCGATATTCGTGTCGAATTAACACGGCTATCAGATCCTCCGTGATATCTTTACCTTGGGGTTCGGTGAGATCGATGATTGGGGCGGGCTCAAGGAAGCCATTGATTACGCCAACAAGCTCATCGATTCGGCAAACTCAAACTTGAAAACCTGCTACCTTTCGCTGCGTCAAGCAGAAGAAAGCATCAAAAAGGTGGATGATGAACTTCGTCGGTTCGACTCCCTCGATGACCGGTTAAAGGCATTCATGCCTACTCTTCGTGATCATTTCCAGCGTGCAGATGACACTTCGAAGAGGACGCATGATCTGGAGAACAACACACTCTATGCAGCGCTGTTCCTTTCATCGCTCTGTGGCAAGTCTTCTGTGCTGTTCGCACAGCATACTGCTCCCGAGCTGGCGGCAAGCGTGCTTGTCATTGAGTCAGTGATTAGGACGGGTGTGAAGCTGTCTGGGACCTTCTTCGAGAATCCTGGTGACCTGGACGACACGGTGTTGGACACGATAGCGAAGAGTCCCGTAGCCCCTCTCCCAGTGGATGACATGATCTGACGTGATTAAATTCGTATTACGAGTCGGAGATGATAACACACACATGACTTGTCCTCAGTATCTCTTGATTCAATGATTGACGACTCTCGACTTTTAGTACTATTTTCATTAGTTATGTCTGTTTCCTCAAATCCTGCTTAGGCTACTCATGCAATTTATTTTTTGTATTTCCCACCCGTGATTGCACGACAAGGTGATATCGTTTAGATCCCGGGCCCCGCCTCTTTTACCTCTCTGGAGTGGTGGTGTGCTTGCAATTACTCGTCAGAGCCACGATATGCTCAATACCCTTGCAGCTGCATCTGCATGATTATCTCTTTTATACGCCCTACCCCCGACGTGTCGCGATCGATCCTGGGTAGTACTAGGCTGGTAGCAGCTACCGTGTATCTTCATGAACATGGCTCATCCAATGGATAGCAGTTAAAGTAATGAGGATGGGCTTATGGCACAAAAGTCGCACAAAGTTCTGCTTGTTGAATATAAACTGCACGTGCCACTACTAGCAAACACGACCACCCTTCTTCTAACGACTCATAAATGCCAGCCATCTCAGCCGGAGTGGCCCTCCAACACAGGTTTAGTGGCAGGTCCCATTATGAATCAGCAGCAACGTCAAGAGAGTCCTGAAGTGAAGTATTGATTGTAGCTCCCGTAGTAAATACTCTGCCACAGCCACTAATCGTAATAGCCGGATACTCCAGTCGTATGGAGAACATATGATCAGAAGGAATGATTTTAGCAAGTTCTCGCTGACGCTATACTACTGAGATAACAGATTGCTCAAGAAGCATCAGTCACGGCAGCCTTTCCCCAGACGAACGCCGAGCCAAGGATCAAAGCTGGACAACGCACACATCAGCAAGACCATTGCGAAACTGGGAGATGTAGGTCCTCACAGAACATGGCAATGGCTCCAGAGAATGAGATTGCATTAACTCTCTGCAGAACGTAACACAAGGGAAGGCGTCAGTGTTATCACCCAAGAGTGACCCAATATGAGACAGACCTTTGCAGGGTCCCCTGTTGTATATCCAATGGTGTATCCAATCCGTGCGGTGATCCAGAGACCGCAGAGAGACGCAGCGATGATAGGATATTTCAGACCGACCAGGGCGGTTCTACAGGATCAAGTCCTCAGATAAAGCCTCTCAGACCTTGTAAGCAGAACTCACCCGGCAATAACCATATTCACAGTTTCGAGAGTATTTTGGTGAGCCCGTTGAGTACAGTTGAACATCCACGCCTCTCTGTTGTTCTCCGCTTCTGCTTTCTCGGCGTAGACTAATGTAACGCGATTGCGTCAGTTTAATGAAGAATCCGGTGGGGGAGAGGAGGCTGACGCTGAGGATACGCGATTCCAGCACGTTTCCTTGCTCTTCCAACGAGGAAAGTTTGGTAGGCGAGAACGAAGAACGTTCCCGTTATGGCGAGTCCGACATACTGGAAGCTAGACAGGTATATCAGTAAAGAATATAAGAGTAATATTTGTGCCGCTCACCCCTCAGGAAGTTGAATCGTTGACATTTTGATGACTATCGGGTTGAGAAAGTTGCGCAGAAACCGAGCAATGACTTCTCCTTATATTGGAAGTACGGGCGCCTATATGGTGATATCACCCAGAAGTCGACCCTTCACTTCACCTATTCATAGATGCGCAGTTTGGGAGGGAAAGCTTTGAAAGGTTTTGGATGCGTAACACGTCCGGCAGGATCTGCAGAACAGTCAGAATCAGTTCCCCGATCTTTATCATCCTCGAGACGGCAACGAATTCAAAAAGGAATGATATTGATCATTCTGTGGAGGCGTCCACGGCAGACTTTTAAGTCGCTCGATAAGAGAGCAGTACAGTAGACGTCTTCTGAGTGGTGATTGCATGTCAATCAGGAAATTACAATTGCAGTAGAAGGGCTCGGTTTCGATGATTATTAGGGTCTAGAATTCGCCAGTAATAACAGCTTTCCCCCAGATCCAGCCGTTGGCCGCAATCAGACCTACAGCTGCCATGAGCGATATACAGGGTTCCGTATAGTGCACAACTTACCTAGTAAGCTCACTGTACCCAAAAGCGAAACGGGGTTGATCCTCTGCAAAAGGTCAGTAACGCATGAGAATGACGTCACCAAAAACGGCGCAAGTAAACACACCTTGTCTGGGTCTTATATCCCCAGGTGTAGCCAATACGGGGCGACGGAATACATGCCGCATGCTATGGCTGCGGCTTTGGGGTATCTCAAACCGGCAAGCGCCGTGCTTCAGTTGGGATTTGTATTAAGCCATCATAACGGTGGGTGTATACCTGTAGTCAATGCACCAGACTACCACGGTGGGGACGGTTTCAAGCGTGTTTTGGTGGGCACGTTGTACGCAATTGAAGATGTGGGCAGACCAGTTCTTCTCAGCCTCAGCTTTCTCGGCGTAGACTGTAGATGTGGTAGGGTCAGTTCATACGATCACAAATCCAAGGGTGACAATGCGCACGCTGTGGATATTTGATCCCAGCTTCTTTCCTGGCGGGTCTGACCAGAAGAGATTGGTATGTGAGGACGTAAAAAACCGAAGTGATAGCGGCGCCGACGTATCGGTAGCCGCAAAGTGGTCAAGGTCAGACACGTTACTAGAGCTCTAAAGAACGCGATCTACCCGTCAGGGAGGTAAATTCCGGGCATTATCGTTGGTCAAAATCGGAGGCTTTGATATTGAAGTTGGAGATTGGTGTCACCAGAAGTACTTATGGTGAAATCGACGTCGACAATTCAGGATCAGTGACGTCCCGAAGACTCCGAGCACCAAAGTGACTCACGCGTCGTCGCTCGCGATCCAGCAACTCAACGGGTGCCTCTCCCACATGGACACCGGGAACAAATCGAATAACCATTCCCATTGGCGACTCATCATACTGCCCACAGCCTGAGATGAATTCAAAGGGACGCGAGTCGTTGCATAAGCATTCGAACGGGTGGAAGAGACAAAGCTTTCAACATATATCAGCCCAAGGACGCGCCAGCAGCTTTTCTGTGGACAGTGCAGCTTGCAACTTGGCAAAGTCATAGTATAGTTTCTCGTTTGAACTCAGGCTGGCAGCGGACATGAGGCGGGTACGGAGTTTCTTCGGACCACGGACCGGTCGTCTGTACCCTGGATTTTGTTGGACAGAGAAGAAGAAAGTTTCTGTCCTTCCAACAACTAACGACGGGGACGATTGAAGTGAAATAATGTTTATTGCATTTGAATTGTGTTACAGATGCGAGGTATAGTATAGTCGGGCGCGTCGTAGTATAATTAGTTGAATTTAGAATTCGCCAGTGATAGCAGCCTTGCCCCAGATGTAGCCGTTGGTCAAAACGAGGCCTGTGGCAAACGAACATGGGCAAAGACGGAAAAAAGAGGAGAATGAAGTACTCACCAAGCAAGCTCAAGCTGCCGAAGACGGAGACGAAGTTGGTCCTCTGTGCAAGTTGTAAGGAAGGTTTCGAACAAGATTTCGGAAGAGAAAAATACCTTGTCGGGGTTGCCAGTCTTGTAGCCAATGGTGTAACCAATACGGGCAACCGACCAGAGACCGCAGGTGGCAGCAGCAAGAAGAGGATACTTCAAACCCGCGAGAGCAGTGCTATACGTTGCTTGGTGAGACCAAAGGGGCAGTTACCAGAATTTAGACCAACTCACCCAACAGTGATGATGTTGATGACCTCGAGAGTGTTTTGGTGGGCACGTTGGGTGCAGTTGAAGATGAGGGCATCCTTGTTTGCTGCAGCCTCAGCCTTCTCAGCGTAGACTATAGATTCGAAGAATGGTTTAGTCATTTGCTCTAGAAAATCCAGGAAAACGGTGCGTACGCTGAGGGTACTTGATTCCAGCGCGTTTCCTTGCACGTCCAACTAGGATTGTCTGGAACGCAAGGACGAAGAAAGTCGAGGAGATGGCGGCGCCAACATATTGGTAGCTGGAAAAGAATCACCGTCAGACACTGTTCATCATATATTCGAAAAACCACCACGGACCCGTCAGGGAGGTATATGCCAGGCATTCTCGTTTTCGTTGGTCAAAATCGGAGGTGTTGATATTCGAGTTGACGTTGTCGCCGAGAGTATTTATGGCAAGATCAATCGCAAGCTAAGCGAGAAAGGATAGCTTGAGAATGTCGGAGAATGTTTCAGGGTTGCTGGCAGTTCCGAGTGCCGAAGTGACGCGTCGACGCCTAGCAAAGTCTTGCTCACAAATCCAAAGGGTCCAATTGGCTGATTCGTATGATGCTTTCTCGTAAGCTCATCATGTTGATGACCGTTCCCCGCAATTCCACAGCCATTCGCAGCTCATTTGCGCCCAAACGTCTAGCGATCTGCATGGAACGACTCTGTTTTTGAGATAGACGCGTTATAGACACGTTTCATTCATTCAAACGCGTACTAACGACAATTAGAAGGAACGATTTTGTACTCTTCAAACTCTGCGTGATCTCGGAAGACACCAGTAATATCAGTTGTTGAAGTTGGTGCACCAATTCGAAATCAGAAGACACCATTAATGACAGCCTTACCCCAGACGTAGCTGGAGGTGAGAACCAGACCTGTTCAAGCACCCATTATCAGCAAAAGCTTTCCGAATCCGAACGGAATTCCTACCGACGAAGCTAAAGAAGCCAAGCTCAGCAAGTAACCCATTCCTCTAGAGATCCCCTATGAGAACGAGGATAGAGCATGAACGAGAGACAAGACGTACCTTGTCAGGATTACCACTTGTGTATCCCCAAGTATACGGAAGTCGGGAGAAAGACCATGTACTGCAACAACCGGCGGCAAGCAGTGGGTATTTCAGGCCGACCAAGAAAGTGCTGAGGAATCAGTGAGCGGTAGAATAGAAAATCATGCTTGAATGAAGGCTTACCCCGCGATGAGTGGAGCAATAACCTCCAAGGAATTTTGGTGGGCACGTTGTGTGCAGTTGAAGATCATAGCATCCTTGCTCTTTTCCGCCTCTGCTGCCTCAGCATACACTGTGAGGAACCGTAAGCTGCGGTTCGGAGATCGTGGGCCATGGCCTGAAGAGACTCACGTTGCGGGTACTTGACACCAGCACGCTTCCTGGCGTTGTTAACAAGGATAGTCTGGTACATTAACACAAAGAACGTCGATGTAATAGCGACGCCGACATATTCGAAGCTGACAGGAAGCCAGCATGTGAGATACAGGGCCGTATAATAGCACTGGGAACCTCACCCATTTGGAAGTGTAATGGCAGTGGGCATACGTATCGGGGCGTCGAAGATGAGAGGAGGGCTGACGAAAAGCGGTCACCCACCTTTGTGAAATTGTGGAGATAGAATGCAGGGTATGATGCTTAACAAATCTGGGGAGATCAGGCACTCTCAAGAACACCGTCAGGTACGTCTTTAGCAAATGAGGAAGTCAAATAAGTATTTTTGTGCAGCGAATTTCGAATTCATTCCAAGCCAGATAACGCAAACTTTTCGAACATCCCGATCCGAGGGGATATGTAATTCCAGAAAGCATATCGTGTTTTACAATTGGGTCTGGAGGGAAGAAATGCAGGTCGCGTTTCGATTAAAGGTGTAAAATAAGGATATGGTATGAGAATGCTGGCCGCTGAGCCAGCCTGCTCATCGCGGTAGATCAAACTTTAGAAGACGCCAGTTATGGCAGCTTGACCCCAGATGTAGCCGGAGCCAAGGACGAGGGCTAAACGAAGTTATTATCAGCTAGACATCCTAGTGCATTGAGTGGGGGAGACTCACAGAGAAGGCTGAAAGAGCCGAGAGACGAGATGACGCCGTACCGCTGAAAGTTGTGTCAGAGAAGATACCAATTGCGAAAAAAGAGGGGACATACATTGTCGGGGTTTCCAGTTGCGTATCCATGGGTGTAAGCGATTCGAGAGAGAGACCAGATGCCGCAAATGCTAGCTGCAATGGTTGGGTATTTGAGGCCGACCAAGAAGGTACTGGAAAGGATTCGTATTAGTGGGCTTCAAAAGGAAGACTATGTTGCTTGCTTACCCAGCGATAATTGGAGTAATGACCTCCAAGGAGTTCTGGTGGGCACGCTGGGTACAGTTGAAGATCAGGGCCTCCCTATTCTTCTCTACCTCTGCCTTCTCGGCATATACTGAGAGTACTGTCAGGACCAATGAAGGTGGACTCGAGTTGACAGGACCTACATTGCGGATATTTTATGCCAGAGCGCTTCCTTGCCTGTCCGACGAGGATGGTCTGGTACATCAGGACGAAGAATGTCGATGCAATGGCAGCGCCGACATGTTGGAAACTGAATTCATTGATAGGGTGTACATGTGAATAAATAAGAATTTGAACTCACCCCTCGGGAAGAGTGATAGCAGGCATTGTTGGAGAGTCGTGATAGTGAGTTGACGAGAACCAGGATTGCTCGGGGTATATATACAAGCCGCGACATGGATGCGGACATAACGGAGAGTACCTGATCACACCAAATTGAATATGAACTGGACAGAAACCTTGCAAATTCATCAGCCACAGGTGACGCGTTGAAGGCGCCGATGATCAGTAATCACCCAGCTCTCATTGGCGGGGGTATTTTTCTAGTTTCCTTCCAGCCTTCAGACTGAGCGCAGAATCAGCTTGAGTCCAATAATATTGTCGAAGCAAGCCAGCGGCCGCCAAGCCCACGGTAGACCCAGAAGACGCTCCTCGAAGTAATACTCTCCTTTTGGGTTTTCTTCCCAGGATGCGGTTCCTTTGTCATCACCTCGTAATCCTGCTCTTGTCATTCTCCCAACACCGCAGTGCCTTGTAAAGAATCGGCGTTTTGTACAACAATTGAAGGTGTACGTGTCCTCGACGTGTCCTGTTGCTGTTTAAACTCGAACTATGCAGCTGCGAGAAGTCTTAGTCAGGTGAAACACCCTTTTTAGCCTGTTGAGAATCAAGTTATTGTCAGCGGCCCGAGAATTCTGGCAGGAGGCTACAAAGTTGCCGGCTACTGCTCTCGGCGAGAGACAGCGTCAGTTTCTCGTTCTAGGGCTGCATGAACCGATACGCCACCAAAAACTTGGCGAAAACACCCGTGATTGCGCGTTACCGACTACACAAGGACTGCTCCCGGCTACAAGACTCGTCAACTGCCTATTGATCCCAATAAACCCGTCTCAAACCAGCTCGTCCAGCTCGAAGTCTCTGAGGAAACGTGGATCCAATGGATAACTCCTGCCAATTTTCTGAGAACGTTTATGAGGGGCCCGGGAGGGGCGTCCTTCGACCGACTCGTCCGAATGAGAAGGCTGCTTGTGGGCCATCGGTGCATGACTATCTCTCGGTACATGCCTATCCCTTGACACATGTCTGTGCTTGTGGGGTGTCGTATGTTGACTTGGGCCTCGAGCTGGTGTGACCGAAGGTGCTTCGATGTCGGCCGGATGAATGGCCAGTTTCCTTTGCTCCAACAACTCGTTGAGCAAGTCACGTATGAAGAGGGCATCTCCGTCCTCCAGGCTGCGAGAAAGGAGCTCCCCTGCCTCGTCGTCGATAAGGTCTCTACGGCGCAGAAACCCGATGACATGGGATACGAATCCGGCGGTCTTTTCGATCGCGTGGAGAACCTTGTGTCCTTTGCTCACTACATGATGTGCAGCTGGCTTCGAATGGTGAGAGGAGGCGCTGGCTTTCTGTCGAGGAGCTGCAGCGACAGCGGTGCTGAGGCTTGCGAGGAGTAGGATTTGTGCGTATTTCATGATGGTTGATGTTTGGGAGTTTGTTTTTAGAAATACAGAAAATATGAAATGAGTGTTAAAGAGATCGTCGTGAATTGCTCAGGCCAGCTGAGATATTGAAGAACCTCTTTAGGAGTTAGGACTCTTATATAGCCCAGGCGCCTTTTGGTAGGAATCTGCGTGCAAGCAATACGCTAAGATCGATAATTATTCCGAGAATGTTGGGCCGCTTGATTGTGGCGGACGTTGGTCAAACATCCTCCTATGTGTCTCCTACCAGTGCTTGATCAGTAGACCCTGCAGAAAAGCTGTACGGAGGCGCTGTCCTTGGCGCAGATGATGACGATGCTTACCAGCGTCGGTTCCTATCGGCCAAAGGCCCAAGCCTGAATATTTTGTTCCCTATCACTTCAATATGGCCAGATCAAGGAAGATTAAGATCATATGTTTGATTTGTGAAAGATTAGATGGCGTTCATCATTGACCAGGTCGGCGCAGAGAGGTGACGGATTATGGAGGTTCCGAAACTGTCGCCCCAACAAACGAAAGGGGTCTCGGCGTTGGCATCCAGCGTTGAGATTCCAGGAGTCCTCCAAGTTCTTTCCCGTTCGCTGGGGTAATTCCGACTCTGATTGAGCTATGACGATGCTTTTACCAACCTTCGTCCGCAACTCCAGCGACAAGGCAGCCCATCGCCCCGAAAACGAACGTAGCTTTGATAGCCTGAGCACATCTAGACGATTTTGCGAAAGTGGGCCCAATATCTTGTAGTTGATTGTGGTACCCCTTGAAATCGAGTCTTCACAGAACACACGACGATGGCAGTCAACGATTTTTATATTTCCAAAGTTTTGAATGGTAAATAGGTCATCATCGATGTCAAAATGTAACAAGCTCCTATCCATCGTAAAAAATCTAATCCAACTCATCGACCTCGAAGTCTCCAAAGGCACGCATCTCCAATAAATCTTCGATATCAAACTCGCGGGCATCAAGTTCATCAGCAAGTTCCCTCTCGAGAAGTTCAGCCTCTGCGGAGGGAATCGTGAGTAATTGATTCGAGAGAGAATGCATCTAGAGAAACATACCATCTGCAACATCGCGGCGGTAGTAACCACCGTAGCCACCATAAGGCCTGTAGCCGCCGTAAGCAGGAGCAGGGGGGGCGTAGTAAGCAGGTGCGGGCCTCCTGTAAGCGTTCACAGCAGCGCGGTGCTCCCAGGTGTTCTTCTCGCGCTCAAGGCGTTGGATGGTGCTGTGGTCCTTGCGGAGGTTCTGTTGGGAACCCTGGAGCTGGTGCTGAAGGCGGCCGTTGGCGTCTTTGAGGTGCTGCGCGTGTTGGTGCTCGAGCCTCTCACCAGTCAAAGACTGCTTGCCGCCGTTGAGTTGGTGGTCGGCGTGAGGCTTGCCTGGGGTAGTAGTGGACTTCTCGCCAGGCTTCCTCAGTCCCATGTTGGTTACTTTGCTTCCAGGAGTTGTCTTGCCGTTCGTTGTCTTGCCGTTTGTGACATGCTCCTGGTGGGTCAGAGGCTTCTCGGAAGAGTGCTTGGCGCCAGTGGTCGTCCTACCGTTCGTGGCAGTGGAAGGATGTTTGGCACCGGGGGTTGTCTTGCCATTCGTAGGATGCTCTTGGTGGGTCAGAGGCTTCTCTGCGGTGGAAGGGTGTTTGGCACCGGTAGTGGTCCTGCTGTTCGTGGACTTGGCACCGGGCAATTTCTTGTCAGCTGAAGCGTGATCCTTGGTTAGAGCGTGGTTGGTAGATCCTGTAGTGTGCTTAGTGGCGGTCTGGCCATGGGTGGTAGACGAGCCTGTGGCATGCGTAGATGGCGCCTTGACCTTGGGAGCCGCCTTCGCGACCGCACGTAGTGCAAGCTCGCTATATTCCTCGAACGCCCTAGCATCTAGGTCGTTCTCGAAGAAGTCGCGCAAGAAGAGGAGGTCATCTTCATCATAGCTACGTTGCTGCGGGCCGCCATAGAGCTCGCCGACAGAACCGTGCCTCGGAGCGGGCTTGGAAGTGCGGATGACATCTGGGTCAAGGAGCCTGGCACTGGTTGGGCGCGCTGAGGCGAGGGTAGCAGCACCAATGCAGCCAAGAACGACGGCTTGAGTGTACTTCATGATGTTATGGAAATGTGATGAATGGAAAGTTTAAGAGAAGGCGAGAAAGAGAGTCAAAGATAGAGGTGCTACGGTGTTGGAGGAGCTGTTGTGAGTTGTTCAGACCGGCTGAGAAACTGAGGAATTGGAATCGGGAGCGCACCCTCTTATATACCACGCCCTCGGACATTTTGCTAGAGTTCGGGCTCTGGAAAATCAGTCCGTTGCAGGATGGAGCATGAGGACCATATTGATGGCTTTGTGACAGAACAGTGCTCGATGTCGCGTCTTCAGAGACATGGTATCCAGGGGGAACTCATCCTTCGCCTCCGTTTCATCCTTTTTGATAGTCAGAATCAATGCCAGACAACTTCATCATCGTGAAACTGGCCCCAGACTAGGCCTGTTATCGACGAAACTGCGATGGATCACAGAACGGCCATCCTTGTTAAGGCCGATTGATGGACAGATGGCGAGAGCATCAAAATTCGGAAGGGAGTAATTATCTGTGTGCAGTGCCTTGTGGCAGGCAGTGTCAAAGGAGAATCAAAATTGGCGATTATAATCGTGGGCAGCACAGCAAATGCGGCCAGAGCGCAGTATTGCGAGTGATTGTGTAATGCACATGTGCGCAGACAAGTGGGACGAAATGCAAAGGGTGATAAGCCGTTGTTACGAACAGAGCGCTCTCCGGAAGCCGCCGTATTGAGCAGTTCCACACATCGATACATGCACATGCACTCA
The DNA here is from genome assembly GCA_944990035.1 of Clitopilus passeckerianus. NCBI lineage: Eukaryota > Fungi > Basidiomycota > Agaricomycetes > Agaricales > Entolomataceae > Clitopilus > Clitopilus passeckerianus. The sequence goes on from CALYLX010000145.1 coordinate 1,116,742, forward strand.
TCGCCGATGCAAATCGCGCTGAGCTAAAGACTATGCTGTAAATTGACCGCATAATCAGCTCGATGGAGGGTTTGATCAAAGGTGGCAGTCAGCCGCGGTCAGCTGAAGGATTGATGCTGCCTGTATTTAGCCACATCTTCCATTTCCGCCACATAAGCCTTAGGCCCATAAACCACACTTGCTGAGCATTGCGCTGCAATATTTGAGAATCGTTGCAAAGGGCGGCATCGGAAGAACGACTTCGAAAGCTGGAGATGAAGAACTCCGGGCTTTCGGTTCGTGGTTGCCCCAGCTTCGCAGGTTATACCATGATGCTGCGGAACAAAACGGTGAGGTCGCAGGTGGGCTCGTCCGGTCGAATCGTATATCAAGAGATGAGTACTGTAGAAGACAAGAAAGCAAGCAATACGTCGATAAGATTGGGCTTGTCAATCAAAATAGATCTGCAGGTTTCTTGGCAATACTTGGTAGACTTAGGAGAGACAATAGGTGGCGGTTCCAAGGGGAGTGGCATGTTGAGGGGGCGCTTACATGGCTGGAGCAGAAGGGGAGGGCCTGATGTGAGGATCCTAAGGGAGGGAAGTGGGAGCTGGCAAAGTCATCAGCTTCAAACCCTGGGCATTGTATCAAATTATGCTCAGATCGAGTAGAACTGTCGAATACTAGGAGGTAATACAGCCTTGTAATGTGACTGGTGTAACTGGTGTAGGTGTATGTCATGAATATTCAGTTGAGTATCTAGTTCTCGAAAAAATCTTGGAAATGGTGTACCCCCTCCCCTAAATCGTGCGAAATGCATGAAACATATCTTGAGCATACAATCTCGAATACTTCATTCTGCCACTAGACTTGTTCGAATAGTATGAATTTGTACAGTACGGTAATAAATGCGATGAATTGAATATGAGCTAACTTATTCTTCTTCGTCTGCACTGTTGTTGATTCCTACGCTGACCCCCTCCTCAATGTCTCTACTATCATTGTAGGCCTCTGATTCGTCAAACCACGAATAGCACTCTCTTCCAGCCGACCAACCCGGTTTCAATGACTTTAACCCATCGATGAACTCAGGACCCTGACGGGAATGCTCCGAGAAGAGTTTGCGGGAACCAAGGAGGAACGCATAAAGATCTTTATTACCAATTACTGGATAGACCGATGGAGAACAACCATGAACATAGATCGTATAGCGTGGGTGACGCCTTCTGGCTGCCACACGCGAAGAAGCACGTTTTGGGCCTTCTTCCATCTGGACTTTTGACGGAGAAATGTCCATCGCATTGGATGAACCAGCCTCTGTGGGGGGTGGTGGGCCGAGTTTTAGGATGTTTGTTTGGATCAGCCTTGCTGGCACCGCCATCGGGGACGTCACATTTATGGGAATTTGAATTTGGCTGGTTAGGCAGGCTTGGCTGAATGCCTAGCTCCATCACGATGACGATGAATGGCTTGAGTAGGCTGTCTGTGCCCTTAGGAGCTGGAGGAAAGAAGCCGACCTGGGCCGCATCCAGACGGACCTTGACGCGAGAGCTAGCTTTATCGCGGTTTTTCACCGAGATAAGAATCCCTGAGATGTGCTGAAGGCGGATGTCCCGAGGGGTGTCTGGGTCATCACTTTCAAAAAAGATGGGAATCACAATGTCAATACCTTCTTTGGTAGGATGACACTGGATGCCCATCCCGCGAAGAAAAGCCGCCAAGGCTGCCCATGCTGTGGATCCCAAGTCGTCCCATGACCGATTGAAATAGGTAAAACGAACTTTAGCATGCTTGAAAGCCTCCTCGAAGGTACTTTCGCTAGCAAGATTGTCAGGTCGGGAGACCTTGATCTTTTCCCAATGGCCAGATCCGAGCAGTGCTTGAAAAAATTCCGCCACCGAAATTGTTATGATTTTGCTTACATGTTTCTCCTTACATACCCCGGCCCGCTTACCTATGCATGATTACTCACATATGCTGCGCATCACTGCGCATTTTTCACCTTTTTCCATGCTTACTCCGCATCTCTCACGATCGTGAGAGACTTATACCTTATCTGACTCTTTCTGACTCACATCGAGTCATACTGACTCATGTACTTACTCATCATGCTGTGCATGACTCATTACTTACTCAGCATGCTGCGCATGCGCTATATTTAGAACTACTAGATAGGTATATAAACCTGTACCATTTGGTCAAGGCTCCTCAGCTTGACCTAGGCAATCTACCTAACTGCTTAGTTCTCTACTTCGCCTTTAAGTCTCTTGCTTCGTCAATCTCACCAGGTTGTCAGTACAGCCGCAGCTGCTGACAAATCTCTGTCTTTGTTTATCAAAGACATCGAGCGTAAACAGTATTACCTAAGTTGTTAGGCTCTGCCTTAACAGAAATAGGATTGCTGAAAGAGGCGGAATTCTTGTGATCATGAGCGCGATCATAGGCTGAAGTCAGTAGCAAGCGAGCAACCATTTCGCCGCGCTCTCCTTTGAATATGAGTCCATTATCGACATGGCGCTTGAGAATCTGAGCTATTACATCCTTTTCGTCTGTATGGTTTCGCTGAAGTTTACACATGAGCTGTGCCGCTGCCTCGGCGAGGACGGGCTCTGATGGATACCCAGAGACGCAAGATTCTCTATGTGCAGGCACAGAATAAGCGACCCTCATGTGACTTTCGACGAGCTGAGATTCGATTGCTGAGACAGACTGTCGATGGGGTTCAAAGTCAAGTAGAATGTGGAGATCCAGAACTGCCAGACGTGCGGCACCGGCCCGAGTGAGGGTGTCAGGTTTGCCGGGGTATGAAACCAATTCCGATTGAGCGGATTGGGTATTGAATGCAAGAAATTCGTCGATTTTGCCACTGCACATTAATTTTGAGGATGCGAATGCAACAATATCGGCTGATTGTCTTTTTAGAGTTGGATCAAGCTTGTCATAGCGTGTCCAGAACCTTTAAGACTTTCAAAATGGGATACAGTTTCTTGTCAGGAAACGAGACTTACAGGGATCGACCAAATGAACACATGAACTCAGCCTGACATATCTTCTGAAGAGTCAAGGGCCGGTATTGTGACGTTGGGAACAAATTGTTGAAGATTGGAAAGTTAGGGTGACAATCAAAGGATAGTTCGGTGAAGGGCGCGTGTACACCAAGGAGGTTCCCGCGAGAGGATGGAAGTTTCCGTGAAGGGGGAGCATGGCGTTCAAGACTGGAATTGGTCGACAGGAATACGCTGAACACATTGTAGTTCGACAGGGAATTGAGTGCTGAACATAGGGCATCAAAGTAGGTCCCTATGCGATTGTTTTCGTCAGCCCTGCATTCGCGTTCGGACAGGGTATGACACTCGTCAAAGTACAGCAGAATAGAGGGTGTCTCTGGCGTCTGCGGGACTCCAAAGTTTTTAATTGTTTCCTTGAGTTTGGTGAGAGATTCGTCTGTGCGCGGCAAAACTGCCTGCTTGAACCATGTAGTCTATTGCAATGAGTCGTAGGCACTTATGGAGAATGACATTGGCTTACTCCTTCTTTAGGCTTGTTTTCTCCGGCTGCTTTATGTATCTCTTCAGCCTTCTGTCAAATTTTCAATCTTTATATGCGTCACGGGGAATGCTGTATTGTACCATCCTAACTTCGTTCAAGATTCCGGTAGCTCTCCGGATAGCCTCTTGGTAAAGCATGTATCGATTGCTCCCGGTACCGTTTGGTTCAGTTTCATTCAGATAAGTGCGCCAGGAACGAGGAAGATCCGATCCCCAGCGTCTGGAAGCCTCAAGCACTTCTCTAACGACGTTGAATAAATTGGCAAAGAACAGTAGAAAATAGCCGCCAGTCTCCAGACGAGTCAGGGTGGGGAACTTGCGGAAGTGATCTCGAACGTGATCATCGGGTCAAGGGTATGCATTTTCTATAAGGGACATGCTTGAACTGTTATGATTTTGCTTACATGTTTCTCCTTACATACCCCGGCCCGCTTACCTATGCACGATTACTCACATATGCTGCGCATCACTGCGCATTTTTCATCTTTTTCCATGCTTACTCCGCATCTCTCACGATCGTGAGAGACTTATACCTTATCTGACTCTTTCTGACTCGCATTGAGTCATACTGACTCATGTACTTACTCATCATGCTGCGCATGACTCATTACTTGCTCAGCATGCTGCGCATGTGCTATATTTAGAACTACTAGATAGGTATATAAACCTGTACCATTTGGTCAAGGCTCCTCAGCTTGACCTAGGCAATCTACCTAACTGCTTAGTTCTCTACTTCGCCTTTAAGTCCCTTGCTTCGTCAATCTCACCAGGTTGTCAGTACAGCCGCAGCTGCTGACAAATCTCTGTCTTTGTTTATCAAAGACATCGAGCGTAAACAGTATTACCTAAGTTGTTAGGCTCTGCCTTAACAAAAGGTCAAGCTGATCAGAAGGCCCGCTCATTGTTAGCGCAGGCCCACCCCACGACAACACAGCAGAAGCACGCAACAGGCCGATTGCCGTTGCGGCTACCACTCAGTCACCACGGTCGTACACAGGGCAGACCACCCGCCACGAAATACCACTCTAGTAGAAGGAACCAACAACGTCTACAAGTTCACCAACGGAAGCTACTGCGGTTTTAATCACAACAATAACCGCTGGTGCTACGCCTCTCTCCCTTGGCAAATTCACATTCACCACCGTTGCCGTTGAAAACAGACACTTCCACGCTCTAGACTTCCCTACCCCTGAACGACCTCATAAGACCCCTGCTATTGTCCGAGCTCAACGAGAACACGACATTGAAGTAGACGAGGAGGAACAGCGACGCTTCGCACCATTACCCACAGCAATATCCAGGAACCCATCACTAGTCCCGTCTACCAGCGCTTCTGTCTTGCCCGAAGAGGAAGAAGAAGAACACCAAGTACAACAACAGCTAGAGGAGAGCCCCACAGCTGAGCCAGAGGAGCGCCCCAGTGCAGAAACAATTGAACCAGAGACCGACTTCGATTTCGACTACGAAATGTCACAAGACAACAACAACAAGAAGGACATTGGAGCCAAACCCCAAACGTTCTCCGGAGACCGATCCAAGACCAGAAAGTTCATTCAGGAACTTGAAGACTACCTCATCCTAAACAACCTCAACCAACTCGAAGATGACAAGAAGATTCGCATCGCCCTATCCTTCCTCAAAGAAGGAACTGCAGCAGCATGGGGATTAGAATTTCACGATAAATATTCAGCAGCTGAAAGGAAAGCCACCTACGCTGAATTTATCAGCCAATTCAAAGAAGCCTTTTCCCTACCGACGACAAAGCTGCCGCACTTCTCCAACTCAAAGCCTTACGACAGGATGGGACAGCTGACGAATTTGTCACCGTCTTCAAGAATATTCTTGCACGAACTGATCTCAGCGGTGACACTGCAAAGATCGAGATCTTCATGGAAGGACTTACCCCCAAACTCCGAGAGAAAATTCTCTTTTCCGATTCCTCCTACCACATTCGACGATTGGGTCAAGAAAGCCGTCCAGTTTGACAACAACTGGCGACGTGCCAAGACAATCATGGGACATACCCGTATCATCAAGACATCTGATATGGTCAAAGGTGCTTACAAAACACCTACTGGAGCCCGAGACCCAATGGCTATGGATGTTGATCGTTTCACCACTGATCCACCCAAACGCCGCCTCACCCAGGAGGAAAGAGAACATCACAAGAAGAACAACTTGTGCTACTATTGCTCCAAGAAAGGTCACACGATCCAACAATGTCTTCAAAGGAAGAATTTTGGAAGAACCTACCCCAGCAACAACGACAGCCGTTTCCACAAGAAACCTGAGAAGGGAGCCGAGTTGATCAAATATGTCAGAACAGTCCTAGCTGACATGCCCCAAGAAGAAGCCGCTGAATTCTACACCGAAGCAGAGGCTGAGGGTTTTAAAGAGGAAGACTGCAAAGCCGACGTCAGTACTTCCTCGCCCGATTGATATTTCCAGTGTACTTGTAGCTACTGATTTTTATGCTGAATCTATGCGTATCCCAATCTCTCTACAAGACCCCTAGATGGAAATACAACAATCGCCGGCACAAAAGCTCTCATTGACTCTGGAGCGCAAGGGTCATTTATCGACTCCGTCTTTGCCAAGACACATCACCTCCCGCTACTCCCACTCCGACAACCGATTACAGCACGAAACGTTGATGGCACCCTGAACAAACAAGGAACTATTACCCACTTTACCTGGGTTATTGCCAAGATAGGGACAGCCATCATCAAGGAAAGATGTTTTGTCACTGGACTCGGGAAAGACCACCTGATTTTTGGATTACCCTGGCTAAAACGGGTAGATCCAATCATATCGTGGAGCGACGGCACACTCGAAATCGACGAATCACGCATTACCCAACGACTGTCGCAAACATTGATGCGAGCAGTAGACATCAAGCGGATGAGAGCCATCCGAGAACAACTACTAGAGGAAAACACGCCACCTACCCCAGCACCTGATTGTTCCGAAGAGAATCCCGGAAAATCAGAAGGACTTAGCGACTATTTCCGAATAGTCGAAGACGGAGAAGAGATCAATGAAGATTTTCTCATCGCATACTGCCAGAACGAACCGGCAGTCGGAATATTCACCAAGGAGGAACCCCCACTTACGCAGGAACACACAAAGGATTACCTTGTGTACGGGCCAATCAGGCCAACTACCACAATACGACAGACGGTGGTAACACACCATCCAGCAACCAGACACCACACACAGCAGGTGTGGATACGTGCGAAAACATCAATTTCGCAAGCTCTGGAACATAAACGAGAAGATAAGGAACCAAAGAAATCCCTTGACGAAATCATCCCCGACTATCTTCAAGACTACAGAAAAGTCTTTGAGAAAGCAGCATCCGAACGATTCCCACCAAGCCGACCCTGGGATCACGCCATAGATCTGAAGACAGATTTCGTGCCAAAAGACTGCAAGGTCTATCCGCTCAGCCCCTTAGAGCAAGAAAAACTCGACGAGTTTCTCAAGGAAAATCTAGCCAAAGGATACATCCGAGAATCCAACTCCCCACAAGCATCTCCGTTCTTCTTTGTTGCAAAGAAAGACTCGGAAGCCCTGAGACCATGTCAGGATTACCGACGACTCAACGAAGGAACAATACCTAACGCTTACCCCTTACCGCTGGCTAGCGAACTCATCGATAAACTCAAAGGAGCAACTGTCTTCACCAAACTCGACATTCGATGGGGATATCACAACATCCGCATCAAAGATGGTGACCAATGGAAAGCAGCGTTCAAGACCAACCGAGGTTATTTGAACCAATGGTGATGTTCTTTGGACTAATGAACTCACCCGGTACCTTCCAAGCAATGATGAACCACCTTTTCCGAGACATGATAGACGAAGGATGGGTCATCATCTACATGGACGACATCCTCATCTTCTCCAACGATCCAGAAAAACACCGAGAACGCACACGCAGAGTCTTACAAAGACTACAAGACAACGATCTCTACCTCAAAGCAGAGAAATGCCAATTTGACACCACAAGAGTGGAATACCTTGGGTTCATCATTGAACCAAACAAGATCTCCATGGACCCTGTCAAACTTGCAGGGATGCGCGACTGGCCTACGCCAACTACAGTAAAGGAAGTCCGATCATTCCTAGGATTCGGAAACTTTTACCGCAGGTTCATCGGAAAATATGCGGAAATTGCCAAACCGCTGAACGAACTCACCAAGAAAGACAAGAAGTGGGAATGGACCAATGAATGTCACAAAGCTTTCACCACCCTGAAAGACAAATTCCTGGAAGCGCCTGTGTTGCTGATGCCTGACCCCACGAAGCCATTTGTGGTGGAAAGCGACGCCTCAAAACATGCAACAGGAGCAGTCCTACAACAACGTGACGCCAACGGATCATGGCACCCATGTGGTTTCATATCTAAATCGTTCTCGGAAACAGAACGGAACTATGAAATCTACGACCGAGAACTTCTAGGCATTATCCGCGCATTAGAAACCTGGCGACACTACTTCCATGGATCCCAACATTCAGTTGTGATTCTATCCGATCACAAAACCTCACATACTTCCGAGAAGCCCGGAAGTTGAACCGACGACAAGCAAGATGGAATTTGATGCTATCCCAGTTTAACATCAAACTTGTACACACCCCTGGTGCAAAGATGATACAATCTGACGCACTATCTCGACGACCAGACCACATCCCAGGTGAAGACACCGACAACGAAGACATCATTCTCCTCCCCGACAAGCTCTTCCTTCGCTCAATCGACATTGAACTAAAGGACGAAATTGTACACAAGATGGTCAATGACAAACTGATTGTTGACGCCATTCGCACCGCCAAAGAAGACGGACCCCCACCAATCCGATCAAACCTGGAAGACTGGAAATTTGACGATGGCATCTTGTACTACAAGGACAAGTGCGTGGTACCAGATGACGAAGACCTCCGAAGGAAGATAGTCCAACGTTATCACGATCTACCCAGCGCAGGACACCCTGGACAATTTGGGACACTGGAGAAAGTCCGGAAGGACTACTGGTGGCCAGGGATGTCAGTGTTCATCAAGAACTTTGTGCAGGGCTGTGCAATGTGCCAGCAAATGAAAATCAATCGCCACCCCACCGCTCCACCATTAATGCCCATCAAATCCGAAACCACTAGGCCATTTTCGCTAGTGACGTACGATTTTCACACGGATCTCCCAGAGAGTGATGGTTTCGATAGCATTATGGCCGTGGTCGACCATGGAGCTACGAAGGGGGCAATTTTCATCCCTTGCACAAAGAAAATCGACGCCACAGGAACTGCAAACGCCTACATTGACAACGTTTACCATCGCTTTGGACTCCCCGACAAAGGAATTTCTGACAGAGGACCTCAATTCGCCTCTAAAGTTTTCCAAGAAATGGGACGACTTCTTGGAATCAAGCTCAACATGAGCACCGCCTACCACCCACAAACCGATGGTGCGACAGAAAGGATCAATCAGGAGATTGATGCCTATCTCCGCATCTTCTGTGCACAGAACCCCGAATCCTGGTCCAAATGGATTACCACTCTAGAATTCTCCTACAACAGCCGAACACACTCTGTCACCAAACGAACCCCATTCTACCTAATGATGGGATACGAACCACCTGCACTCCCATCAATTGCTCCCACTAGCAAAATTCCCGCAGTTGACAAACGGATCAAGGAACTTCTGCTAGCACGCGATGAAGCAAATGCTGCACATGCACTTGCTGCGCAACGCATGGCAGAGAAGATCACACGACAGTTCACCCCATTCAAAGTCGGAGAAAAGGTGTGGTTAGAAGCCACAAATCTCAATCAAGGAAACATCTCCAAGAAACTAGCACCCAAACGAGAAGGACCCTTCAAGATACTCGAGGTAAAGGACACCTGACCTATAAACTCGACCTGCCAAGACGATGGAAGATCCACCCGGTGATTCACGCATCACTTCTCACCCGTTACATCTCCACCAAAGCGCATGGACCCAGCTTCTCTAAACCGCCACCTGACGAAATCGACGGAATAGAAGAATACGAAATAGAAGCAATTGTGGCCCATCAGAAACAAGGCAAAGGGCGACACAGATACCTCGTAAAATGGAAGGGATGGCCATCAGCGGACAACGAATGGATGCCCGAGTCGGAACTGCGGGCATGAGAAATACTCACCGAGTATAAAAAGAGGAAGAAACTCACCTGACACCACATAGCAAACCCACTCACATCCACTATATAACAATGTCTCAAAATGCCTCTTCCTACGACCGCACCATCATCCGCAACACCTTCAAATCCGATACCGCTATTACGGCGCTCCGTACGCATACTGCCTGGAGCAGCGACGACAACCCTCTCACCGCTGTGGGAGAACAAGGAACCCTTTACCAAAACCGACGAACCGAAACTCGCAACGAAGTGGCTCGTCTGCGCCACCAATTTGCGAAAACCACTGACGATCTTGATCAACTTTTGGACAAAGTTGATCGAGAAACGGAGGAGACCCTCACAGACCTCTTCTTTGCTATTGGAGGAACAGCTTTCCTCGACGAATTCTTCCCCGAACGACAAAACTGGTTCAACAACCCAGAGGAGACAGACTTGAAACCCTTGCCTCCAATCCCTGGGGGCCTGAGGAAAGTCAAGAAGAGGAAGTCACGATCCTCACTGCACGTCAAGTTTGCGGAACCCTACGAGCATTTCCTCCCGTCACCAATTTACACACCACCGCAAAAATAAAACATAACCCCTTCGAAAGAAGAACAGAACGACAACAAGGAAAACATCAACCCCAATGGCAAACCCTCCAACGCCATACCTCTCCGCATTCGAAAGCCCACCAGAGTCCGACTCACCAACGCTGGTGAACCTTCCCTCGACAATATCGTCCCAGAAGGCGCCGCGCACTGGATACCTTGCCAACAGACCACCACCACCCAGATGGTTCAGATGCTACATTTGTGGAGGCAGACACCGACAGTGTCATTGCTTTCGTTTTGTGTGTCGTCTGTGCCATCGTCGTGGCCCAGGCCATTACCCGGTTAGCTGCCCACAACGCTACCACAAGGGCATAGACCGTCACTTCTGGGGTAAAGGAAGGAATTGAAGTCGGGAGACTTCAACGATAGCGAGAGGGTAATGTTATGATTTTGCTTACATGTTTCTCCTTACATACCCCGGCCCGCTTACCTATGCACGATTACTCACATATGCTGCGCATCACTGCGCATTTTTCATCTTTTTCCATGCTTACTCCGCATCTCTCACGATCGTGAGAGACTTATACCTTATCTGACTCTTTCTGACTCGCATTGAGTCATACTGACTCATGTACTTACTCATCATGCTGCGCATGACTCATTACTTGCTCAGCATGCTGCGCATGTGCTATATTTAGAACTACTAGATAGGTATATAAACCTGTACCATTTGGTCAAGGCTCCTCAGCTTGACCTAGGCAATCTACCTAACTGCTTAGTTCTCTACTTCGCCTTTAAGTCCCTTGCTTCGTCAATCTCACCAGGTTGTCAGTACAGCCGCAGCTGCTGACAAATCTCTGTCTTTGTTTATCAAAGACATCGAGCGTAAACAGTATTACCTAAGTTGTTAGGCTCTGCCTTAACATGAACTACCTGATGAGAAGGTCTACTATGCACTGACCTTTATCGGTGGCACGGATATTGAAAGGGATAGTGAACATAGTTTTCGCTACCTCATCGATGGCACGCGACTTTCCCATGCCAGAACTTTGGATTATCGCGAAGAAACGGGTATAAGAGTCGCCCCCACTTGCGTTGGCTGCGCGAATTGCCTCCTTCAACCTGTCATGAGCTGTCCCCTGATAAGGCACAGTCCAAGCAGCCTCGGTAGCTGCATTGCAATTAGGGAAGGAGAGACGTAATCAGCGCATCGAGTAGCGTACCCTTGCCTTCACGGCGGTTTGTACCATTAGTAGCGGTCATAGGCACTAAATCGTACGACATTCACCTTCCAGGTAGAGGTTCTCTTCAGCTGGGATGGTCGGTTCATTGGGTGATCCTTCTTCTACAGTAGCTAGTGCACGCCCCACTAGACATGAATCAGTATGGACGTCCTGTATAAATAATAATCGATTGCAACTGATCCACACACTCTTTTCGACGAATGATTTGGGGTTTAAATCTTGCAAGAACCAGTCCCATATTGTGCGAGTGTCATAAGTTTCAAGCATAAGAGATATCTTCTTCTGATACCATGCCTTGTCTCTCTTCCAGTTATCTGCTTTGCCCCATACCTCCCAAACGCTTGGAGCAAGATCAGCCATGTTCGAGTTGTCGTTGTGGCAAGGGAACAAGACCGATCAATTTCAACGGGATTGCCTGGACGAGGTTGTTTACAAGTATTTAGAGTGATCTCGGTTTGGGATGTACTCCGACCTTGAGCGCTTGAAATTTAAAGCTCGACAGGTTGTATTCTTGCTACCTAATGTTGACCCAATGACATTCTTGACGAGGTTCACCTCCGAGTCAGCGTAAACAGCGTCCAGGAGACAAAAGCTGATCAGGGCTGTCAACATGTTGAAAGATTTACAGCGCACATCCGTATGGTGGGTCTGGCGGATTGCAGTGTGTAGCGTCCTGAGGGAACGTCAAAACGTGCGTGGGGGAAATGATTGGCCTTATCCAAGATCGCCCGGTCAAGACAATCCGACTGGTATCATGCTCAAGCTTGAGTGAGGTTCTTTGTTTCGCCTGCTTCGTCAACTAACTTCTGCCTTGCATTACAGGTGTGCACCACTGTCTACATTGACCGATTTTATGACAGACGTGCCAGACAGTCATGGCGGACTTACCTCGTTCTGCAAAATCTGGTAGTGATTGGACTCGCAATGACCTCGCTGCATACAACATCACCGTTCATTGCCAGGCTGCCCAAGATTTCTTTGGATACGAACCGAAAGAAATCTCCCAAATCATCGATCAAGGTTTTGTGACTGCCACGGTCCCGCCCACTGACAACTTCTCGGACAGCACCTATCGACTTCTCCAATACATCCACCTCGCCACATGTGCCAACCCCGGCCAGGAATCAGCCGTTCAAGACGTCGCACGAGAAGTTCTGCGCTTGGTCAATATTGAAGAACGAGAAATTCTCTTGCGATCTCGTTATTCCCTCCCGTTCATGATCAGCGGCGACATTGAACGCGAGGCGCAAACTGACTTGTGTTTAACTCACGGCAGCTCGACAATACTCCTTATTATTTGGGTGGATACGATATGGAGTCGAAGTGATAGGGAAGCACAGGTTATCGCTTATCACTATGTTTGGTACTCGCCTGACCTTCTATAAGGTTCCTGTCACTCAGGCTCTCAGCGATGCCGTTTCCAGGGCTCAGTACCCTTCCCAGCAGACTACAGTGCTCAAATGTGTGGTGGTCCCCAGATCTCATCAGCGGAGCGAAGGGATGGAATCACCAGAGTTCAGGAAAGATATTCTGAAGCACTATGAGGCTTTCAGAACGATGGCGAAGGGATGTTGGGAAAAATTTGTTGCTTGACCTGTGTGTTTCGTAGCTCGACAGTAGCAAGTGGCGCAAATATAGTGAATCTGGATTTCATGATATATTTATTTCTCACCGCTGACTCTGCATGATGTTGAACACTGGGAATAAAAAAACCTATGATTATCAAATTCTACCTGTGAAACGCTGGGTTCCGAGCTCCACTCTTCGAGATATCACGTTGTTCTCCAGACTTGCCTACGGATACGCATGTCCTGAATACTTCTAGCATTTCGCAGCCCGCTGGCATCATTCGTTTGGAGTCTAAAATACGGAAGTGTCTAGCATTTGTTTCCCTGCTGATAGTCATCCAATCTTGGGGCCCTTGCTAATGCTATAAATGGTCGACTGAGGCAAAAGTGCTGCATGAATTTCTGAAAGCCCAAACCTTATGAGGGTCAGAACCATGAGCGATGTCAACTCTACGTCACTACGTGCCCATGGGGTCGTACAAACCATTGAAACCCTCATTATAGCTAATAGCACCTGCCGAGCTAAGCCTTTAATAGCGATAAACCAGTGGATAAAACATACAAGAGAACTTCTAGGATATGATTTTCGACAGTTTCACACACCATGTACTCCACCGTGTTAGCCGTTGTCCGATGTGTTCCCGGAGTTCCCGGAGTAACCTTGGATTCTCATTTACAAGGGTTCACTCATTTTCTCTCGATAGGTCGTTTGACGGCCTGAAATGTACTCAGATTACCACCCGTGAGAGAATTAGATGATGCTGCATTTACATCCAAGGATATCGCTGCGTGAAATTTCGAACGAGGGGCGCCTGTCTATTGGAGCGCCCCCAACAATTCTCGCTGTTGATGTATGAGTGATCGATAGAATGTAGTCTAACCTAAGTTGAATAGGGCTTCTATCGTGGAAATTATTCAATAAGCCAAAAAGTCCGAATGTGTGTGAGTATAAATTCTCTCTGCGATTGTAGCATCTTTTTGTATCGAAATATCACTTCTCGATAACGTCGATAGCTCAAAGTCTCTCATCACACAATGTTCAAACCTTTCTTCGCTCTTATTTCCCTCACTCTTGGAGCCACAATTGTATCAGGCACTGTATACGGAGAATTAACACTCAGAGGAGACGCCGACGTTGCAGCTAATGGGGGGTATGTGCTTTCCACGTGTTTTACATTTGTGCACGTCTCTTATGGGTGTTTGCTTTTCAGAGACGGCGAACCTTGGCAGAATAAATGCTGGAGAGGATATTGCGGGCGGGAATGTGTGAATGATGCATCTGACTGGTGCTGGGTTGCTGGGGAGCCTGTTCAAGGCCGCGGTGATTGGGTTTGGAGGTCTTGCAAAACTGCAAGCGACTGCTCCGGGTTGGGTGGGCTTGAGAATTCGAGCTGTAAACATGTTGTTGGTGGGACGTATCTTCTTGGTTGTGATAAATAAATGCTTCTGTCCTTCGGAACCCCAAATTGTCATGTTTAAAGGCAATTAATCCATGCACAAGTTTCGTTTCCTGTTTTTTCTGCAGTTGCCTCTCTGATAGTTACCATTTCTAAATATCAAATACACGCCGAAAGATGAACATAAACACCTAGGCAAGCCGCGAGGTGACTTATGTGGGATCGGATGTCACTTGAAGTATTCAGCCAACTAGCGAGAAGCCAGATTTTGACGTTGGGTTGCCACTTGCCGTCGAGTTTTGATACACAGGAGCGAAGTGGCCTGAGTCTAGAGAGTTTGTGCCAACTCAGAGCAATTTCTGAATATCGCCAAGTAGAGCCAACACAGCTCCGATTTCCGGCTCGAGCAACGTCATTCAGGAGAGACGAGCTTAATGGGAAGCCAGATCGATGTTATAGAAGAGAAGATTTGGCTGAGCATGAGTTGATGTTTAACCGACCTGGTAATCGTGACATGTGGTGTCCATCAACACCATGACCTCATCTATATTTTCGGGGAGTCCGTGTAGCTGTTTTGTAATACAAAGCCTGCGGCTACGCCGTCACCTCAATTCACGTCTTATAACATATTGGTAGATATGGGTGGTCCTAACCTCAGGCCTTCGGCGCCCTTGTTTCTAGTGCTTCTTCTTTGCTGCCAAGCACAAAATCATACTTCAAGTAATAGTGTGGCTTCCTGTCCCTGAATCCCCGCTGCTCGGTGATATGAACATCTTCTACAAGTTCTGGTTTCTGGTAAAAAATCAGCAGCAGGCTCCGCAGTCTAGATATTGGCACTCATACCGCGACCAAAGACTTCCTAACTCCAAATATAACATCGCTTCCTATATACGGGTCCCTATACCATTTTCTCGAAGATGAACTTCGTCCTAGGATCTGGACCTATTGAACGCCGGCAGGGATACATTTATCAGCTTGTTGCATGAAAACACATGAGGAACTCCACTCACAGGTTGAGTTCACGGCAATAACAGCATCTGTAATGGACTCTCAAATGAGGTCAGTGTAGTCGGGCGCCTCGGAGAGGCTACAATCGTGCTTGGTTGGGCGAGGTTCAGACATGTGAGGTTCTTCAGTAGACAGCTGGGCGTTTCTTGGGTCGAATGTGAAGTTTTTAGCACCACCAGAGACTCCTTGACCTCATTAAAAGGACAGAAGCCGGTCATCTAAGATGATGTTTCTTGGTAAAGTCGCACCCGGGAGTTACCGCCACGATCAAAGGACACGTCTACTGAAACTCGAGACCCGTTCATTCAGCAACAGCGATGGAGGAAAGGGTGACAAATCTCTGGTAGGTATTGCGTGCTTCGTTGTAGACCGGTTACAAAGAATAGACGTGGCATAAGATGAGACGGTGACAGACGTCCGAGGTGTCCTCATACTGGTGCGTTCGGCATGTTCTTCTTCCTCACCACCCTAGCCTCCTCCTCAGTCGCAAGAATAAAGTCATACTTCAAGTACTGATGTGGCTTTTCATCCTTAAAGCCTCGCCGCTTCGTGATATTGACGTCCCCGATCAATTCAGGTTTCTGTATCGCAAGGGATCAGAGATTAGGCATGTTCATGTTGAGAAGATCAAAGAAATGTACTCACAACCACCAACGTCTTACGGACGCCAAAAACGACGTCACAGCCAACGAATGGATCGCCATCAAAGTAGAGCGCCGTGATGAGTTTCTCGAATCCAGGAGCCTATGGGAAGGTGAGTTATGGCATACCAGTCAAACTTGAAGGGGTATATGCACCTCAATCATCATATGCAGATGTGCAGGTCGGTAGTTGTGTCTGTTAAGCTTCTCGACTAAATGGCCGACAGGACCGTCATCGGGAATGGGGTATGAGACGGGCCTGGATATGGTATGGAATTAGCTCAGATACGGAGGTAGAGGAAAGAGAGCTACACTCACACCACCGCACGGAAAGAGTACGACCCATCATCTGCAGTTTTCAGCCTTCCTCTGCAATCCGGGGTCTCACGAACATCATACTAATAGGCTATTTAGAAGCTGCACACCAACGGAAGGAAGATATTCTCATTTACCTGATTATCATACTTCCCCTCACCATCCGTCTCCCAGGTATCGATGATAGCACCCCCGATCGGGTTCCCTTTCGTGTCCAATACGCGTCCTTCAACGAACATGTAGTCACCCTTGCCCTCCGAGGCAATGGATTCACCATTTTCATCTGAGGATAAGACACGGTTAAGATCCGTTGCGAGCAATCATATGGTCCGGGAGGAAGGGGATGAAGTGGGAAACATACAAGGCTGGGCGTCGGCGGTGAAGAAGGGTCCCAGGACGGTCGCTTCAGTCACACCGGGAGGCTTTGCGTTGTTCATCATATCGACTAGGGAGGAGACGCCGAGGACATCGGACAGGAGGATGAACTCTGTGAAGGTTGCGTTAGAGAAGCTGGAGAGCAGTGGAAAGATAGGACGGACCTTGGCGAAGATCCGTGCATTTCTGGCCGGTCTTGGTTAGGAAATCTATCGTTGTTCTGCAGGGATCATTCAACATGAAGGCGACTGGTGTTGGACGAAGGAGGGCTTACAACCATTCTTCAGTCGTGATCGAGGTTTCTCGGACGAAGGCATGTAGGTGATTGACCTGGTAGAGGTATGATCAGCATCTGAAGTGCGGCAAGTAGAACGGAGACGAACCATGTTCTCGAAGATGAACTTCAATCTTGGGTTCTCGCCTGGCCATGGGTTATGTTAAGCTGGCTTTTGGACCTGGCACAACGCGCTCACAATTCTGGTTTGCTGCATGCACGGCATCCACTATTGATTCTGGTGTGAGATCGGTGTGACGGGCGACTTTGGAGAGGTCGATTTCTGACGCTTTGGGGAGAGACATGGTAGTAGCTCGACGTTCTGGACGGCGACTTCGACGAAAGATGAGGTAAAGAACCAAGGAGTCCTCGAGAATACAGGCTTAGAAGCGCCACATCTTAGCTCCTTTCATGCCAGGCTTAATATAGTATCAATGGAGGCGTGGAACACTGTGAGATTGTGAGGGAAAGTTGGGCATGTTTACAGTCATTTTTGCTGACCTTTGTTGGTCAAAAAGGGTCGTGACTATGATCATTGGACTCGTTTTTGGTAGTCACTAGTCAATCCTTGGTCAGCGCACGGATCATGTATTGGGGATGTTGGCGGTCGAAACTGAAGAAGGAAACAAGCTACCCGTGCTAGCAGATAGGCGAAATTGAATTTGGCAAACACTGATGACGCGAAACTATGCAGGAAGGCTTGCATGTAAAGATATGAAGTGAATTTACACAAGAAGCCAAAAAGGATGATTTCCCTAATGACTGTGCCGTCTCTGGCCTTGGCGATGGTGGCCGTCACGGTATTCGTGCCGATGCCCATGATGCCTCTTGATCCTTCTCAAGAACTTCGCCCTCCCTCTGAATGTTCTTCAGATTTATTTATTGGTTTATTTGGGATGCCCGCTTGTGGAGTAACGTCAGGTATGGCCGCAGTACAAGGTGGAAAGTGGACTTAGTGCTTATAGTGAGATATTCCGAGAACGATTTGGTGCTCAGGCATCTGGAATCTAGAACGAAATGGCCTATGGGTTAGGGTGATATTCTAGATTATATTCAAACTCCCTTGGCTAACGTTTAGAACAAGTTTAGAATGTAGGTTATGGTTTCTGAATCCTGCGGGAACGCATCTAATTCGAGAGAGGGAAGAAATTAGCCATCATAAGCAAGATTCATCTACCTCAGCGAAGATGAAAAGAATTTTGTCTCCTCAGTTGCCCGGGTTGGGGTGGTTTTCTACTACACGGTGAGCTCACTCAAAACCTCAAAGGCGGATCGAGCAACTTACATTCCAATGAGCTTGGAGAAAAAGCTCTTCAGTTTATCTTTCTCTGGAATCTCATCTTCATATTGAATCCTGGTATGCCCAGCCTTCACCTCCACAAAAATCTCATCGCCATCCCATGTGGTATCCTTTGCGAGGGAAGGATAATTCCCAATGAAGCACTTGCGCGTCTTGCTCACTTCACTAAAACATGCAGCTGGTCGATAATGGAACCCAGAAATTTGACACCACCTTCGTCATTGGTAAGGGTAAGAAAACCCTGGAAAGACCGTGGAATGCCGAGGTTGACTATGCTATTCAAAGCTTCCACATGAAGGAAGAACGGCAGGCGAGGCCCGTGATCGCGCTGCAGAAAAGTTGAGTGAATCACTAGGACATGCTCATCTAGTGCCACGATATTTACCACTACTAATCTCACAGATCCTTGGGACGCTTTGATATCAAGCGGAGTTCGTTTACGACCCAGAACGTCCTTGTCGCTCCCCGTCGATGCAAAATAAAGGTCGACTTCAATACTTCCTTTGCCAGCGCGGGCATTGAAGCTCCTTCTGGTTGCCTCAGTTTCGTTTTTGACCAGAGGGGGTAACATGTTTCTTGGGATAACGAGGGTAGGGTCTATCAACCAGGTTCCCTTGATAGAGCCAGAGTGTCTAGCCATCGTAACGAAGTTGTGTGGCCGCCTAGCTGGCTGAGGCGGACCTGCGTCGCTTGCATCGACAACCAAGAAGTTGCTCCTAGGTTCCTCGGCTTCGTTCTCGGTAAGAGGTGGTAGCATGGTTCTCGGGACAACGAGGGCAGGATCCATCAACAGCGACCCCCTGATGGAACCAGTGTCTCTGGCCATCGTAACAGAGCTATATGATCGTCTGACTGACTGAGAACGGCTTGCAAGAGGACTGGCAGGTGGTTCCTCAAGAAACGAGGTATAGGTCGGTGGGTGGTCGTCCTATTATCGAGAAATTTACTGAGCGCCTATTCAATACACGCTCAAATGTAGAGAAACCTACCGAGAGTGTCCGAGTATCGGCAACCTCCCTAGCTTCTGCTTCTCGTCGATTTGCACCTGAATCCTCTTGACCTTGGGGTTGGCTATTCATTTTTGCACTCGGGACGAGTGATGGTTATTGAACGAAGTAAAGCTGCAAGGCACATCATAGAATACCCAGGAAGAAGCCCACGTGTTGTACTAGCGCCTAGCGTCAGAAACTGCCACATTTTCGAGGGGAGGCCAGCTAGGTGGTAATCCCGAGAACTACTACCGTGGAGGTAGGAACGAAGGATCAACCTGAGCGAATAGCCGACGTACTTCAAATGATGACGCGGAACCACAATGTTTTGGTATACAGGAAGGCTTGCATGTATAGAGTTACAAGGAATCAGAAATATGAAGTGAATTTACACGAGAATGAAGATGTAGCCAAGACCTAATTTCCCTAACCCCAGTGATGACTGTGCCGCCTCTGGCCACGGCGATGGTGCCCGTCACGGTGTTCGTGCCTATGCCCATGCCGATGCTCACGACGATGGTTTCTATTCATTGCGTGATTAGCTCATTCGATACCAAAAACACAGATTGACCAACCTACATCCCAAGCAACCTCGAGAAAAAGCCCCTCTGCTTCGGATCCTTCTCAATAACTTCGCCTTCATACTGAATCCTGGTTCGTCCGTTGTTAGCCTCGACGACGATCTCGTCTCCCTCCCATACCCCATCGTCTGAGAGTACAGAGTAGTCTCCGATGAAGCACTTGCGCGTCCCGTTCACCTCGCTGAAAGTGTGCAGCTGGTCGACGGTCGATCCCTGGAACTTGGCGCTGCCGTTACGGTTGACAAGGGTAATAAGCCCATGGAAAGAGCGAGGAATCGTGAGGTTGATCGTGCCATTCGCAGCCCTCACGTGAAGGTGAAACGGCAGGCGAGGTGCATAGGGAGCGAACTGGAAGAAAATGAGCAAATCATTAGGGAAATCTTAGTGATTGGTCACTCACCACTGCGAATCTAATAGTTCCGTTACGCGCATTGACGTCAAATGTGGTACGTTTGCGGCCCAGGGCGCCTTTATCCACAGTAGTGGCGGCAAGAGTGAGGTCGACTTCAATAGTTCCATTACTTGCATGGATATTCAAGTTCCTTCTGTTCTCCTCGGTCTCGCCATCGAGGAGGGGCGGTAACATGGTCCTTGGGATAGTAAGGCAAGGATCGATCAACCAAGATCCCTTCACAGAGCCGTTGTCCCGGTGCATTGTGATGAAGTTGTGCGGTTGCTTGACCGGCTGAGAAGGGCCAGCAAGTGAAGTTGCATTGGGAAGAGGAGTCGTCTCAGGACCTTGGGTGTACGTTGGTGGAGGGTCATCCTATAATCGGGGTATACGTTGAGCGCCTACTTCATTACCAGCCCCGACTAGACAGGGGATGCTTACAGCTGGTGTCGGAGCCTCAGGAACCTCCCTTGCTTGAGCTTCCGCTTCTCGTCGTTTTGCGTCTGCAGCGTCTTGACTAGGGGGTTGGATAATCATTCTTACACTTCAAGTGGGTGGTCGTGGTTGTAGAGAGGAAAGATGTGAAAACCGTGCGATACTGCGCACTCTTCACCAACTTGTGAACGCACAGACCTGCCACAGAGGCCATCAAGGTTCCGCAGCACTTCACGCAGTTCGCGTAGTTTCCCCGCGCCTCGAGATCGTCTTTTCGAATGTTCCTAGTCACGAGCTACGTCGTTAATGGGGAACTAGATACCAGATGGACTTCACGTCTGCATGGGGCTCAGGTGGTCGGGACCGAGAAGCAATATTGGCATCATCACTGTCAAGGACAGCGGTAAAGCTGCTGACAAAGCACCTCCTCGACGTTGACTACGAGCAGCTACGTTGCTTCAGGCATCGTCATGTTTAGATGCTTGCCCGCCGAACACAGCATCTAGTCACGCCCTTAAGAGCAGCCCCGCTCTTCATTCGTTCCGCCAGCCACCATGCTGGACCACCAAATCGGCCGGGACTGCGTCGGGGCGGACAAAACTTGTCCGACCGGTATAGGCGTCTAGAGAAATCCCTTCGAGGGAAACAAGAGTTTACACATGAAATAGAAGAATTTGACAAGATCTCTGATACCACACTGGCAAAAGCTGCTCCGATATCAGAAGATACCACCACCTCCGCCACCCTGTTTCCCAGAGCCGTGCCACTGGGAGGTACATTCCATGGGTTCAAAATACCAAAAGAGCCTAAGCCACCTGCGGATGACGGTACGTTCTCCTTTTGCCTTCTCACTTCGTTCCGAATTGCCCGCTAAACTCAATTTTTTGTGCAGAGTGCTGCATGTCGGGCTGCGCAATCTGCGTGTATGACCTCTACGACGAGTCACTTGAGGAGTACCGGAAATCAGTGTCCACGCTGCGGGCCTCATTCACTTCAATGGGGATACCACAAACCGAGTGGCCGAAGACTTTGCGAGAGTCTGGATCTCCTGGTGCTGCGCCTGCTAGGAAGAGCACGCAGGAGGTGGCATTGAATGCTTTTGAGCAGATGGAGAAAGCTTTGGCGGCGAAAAGGCAACCCAAAGCAAGTCAGGTGGATGCTATAGAGTTGAGGGGAAAGAATACCGCTAGCAGTTAGTAAAAGTTACCGTATATTTGGAAATCATCTAATAATAGCTATACCAAACAGTGCCTGTCCAAGCTAGCAGTGAACTTTCGAGTGATTCGAGTCGTGCGAGACGTAGAAATGGCATCCCACCTCCACCCCCTCCGACGTTTCGTGACAAAGTGACAGAGCTGGCGGAAGGCATCCGATGGGTCCTTTTCAGCAACCGCTGAGCCCTGATCCTCTACCGCCAGCCGATCATGAGCTCCAGCTTTCTTAGCATTCTGAAGTTCAATAGCGGAAGCTTAAAGTTTAAACAGGAAGAAGCTACACTGATCGTAGACATGCGCGAAGGACAAGAAATACGGTGCCGTCGCGTGACGGAGTCAGATCACGAATTTTGTTTCATTCTGCTGCAGACTCTTTCCCAGAATTTGACAACCTCCAATGGACTCAGAACCCACCCCATTGGAAAAGCGCCTTGGTGCTGGTAGTTTTGCTGCTGTCTACTCTACCGATGATGGTGGTCTTTATGCCTACAAGATAGTCCACAACATTCGAGATGGAGAGATTCTCACACACGAGTACGATGCGCTTCGCGCAATATTTACCACCGCCAACCGCTTCTTCTCAATCCCTCATCCCTGAGCTCTTTACCGAATCGAAACAGGCACTGCCGTTCTCAATCCGACTTCTGCAAACCTAAATCATGAAATATTTCGTTCAACCTTCCGTACAGTGACGAGGCCCACCTACGCAATGGACAAAGTTCCCTCCCTACCCCCCAGCTGTTGGAAACCTCATCCGAGACCTCTACTACCCACCTCTTTTCAAGGCTGCCCCCCTCCCGCACCTCTGCCGTTTGTATTTTGGCAAGATAATACGCCCGAATCGGCATTCTAAGTCTCTGTGCTTCAACTCTGATAATTTCCCGATTGATGTGGCCCGTTATGACACCATTCGAAGGAGCATCACCAGCATTGCCCTACCGACCGCCAGAAAAGTTGCTACGGGTATGGGCCAGATGCTGGGATACATCAATGCTTCAGCTGGATTTGATGGACGGGATATAGAGTTTGTTATGGGCGGGGATGGGCGGGATGGGATCAGTTTCTTCGTCATTGACTTCAACCAGGTAAGGTGCAAACTCCTTCATACGTGCTTGATCTGACTGTACCTCCGAGTAAAGATGAAGAAATGGGACAAAAACACGGAAGATATCGACAAAATTGTTTCGGCCTATTTTGTAAATGATCCCTATTATCCCAGGCCTGTTCTAGGAGACGAGCTTTATGACGCGTTTGCTAGTGGTTATGTCGCGGAGCATGGGCCTGAGAAGAAGGAACTCGGAGAAGCGGTACTATTGAAGTTGCAAGAGGAGCAGACTCGACGTGTCAATGCACGCGGCATCAATGGTTGAATATGTCCTTGAGACCTTCAATCGGTCTCCCATTTCGTACTTCAATTCACGTACTGAACATTATTAAATATCTATCTAGTATATGTTTCAAATAATCGTTAGAAAGCAAAGTGTCCAAAGCGAAGTTGTCTTAATCTGCAGCATACTGGCCCCGCTCATTAGTGTACAACGTACAAGTCCTGCCCATGCGTGATCATAACCTTCCTTGACGTAACCCTCCTTCAAATGAAGCCACCGCCGCTGAGTTGAAGTAGATGGCTACCCTTCCTGTCAGCCGCCTCCCACACCATCATCCATTGTTTGCGGGAAGATCCCATGATGAAGCCGTCTGGGGCATATGACCAGGTCTGTCACCACTCACATCAGAGGCTTTTGCAGAGGTCTGTCTCCAAGTATTTGGAGGTGTCGCCCTATCCGCCTCACGAATGAGGCCGAAGTGGAAGGACTAGGCTCGAGCCAGCACAAGTTGAAATGTTTGCAAGCTGGGCAAAGAATTTCGCAGTGCACGCTCAACACCAGCCACTCCGCCGACAGGGGTAGAATTGATGACGCCACGAAAGTGCTTCAAGTTCCATTTCGGATAAGAACGGTCTGTCATAGCTTCTTCGAACTGGAAAAGGAGAGAGTAGTGTCAAAAAAATGTCAAATCCAATTGGAAATCCCGGGCCCTGATGTGCACTTACGCTTTCGGGATCGCTTGTGTCTGGTATTTCGTCCGGGCTGGCGTAGTCGATCAAAAGGGAGAGAAGTTCGAGGTTGGGGAGATGGGTAGAGAGGGTGTCGAGTAGTGCAGGGCGTAGGCAACAGACCCCGCAATTCAAATGCTTGAGTTTTCCGGACCGTTCAAAAACCTCCGTGATGCTCTCCACCTCCTCGAACGTGAACTTCTTGTAGCCAAGAACCAGTATGGTGAGAGAACTTTCATACTGCTTGACGAACTCCACAATCTGTGGCGTTTCGGGAAGGGTTTCCATACGGAAATCCAGCTGTTCAAGTTCGGGCATCTCGACGCTAAGGACTTCTGATGTGGACCAGACTTCGGAGTTGGAATCCGGTCGTGGAATGCGGTTCAGGTTCATGAAGCGGAGAGAAAGGAATTGCAACGTGGATGCGTGTGTGGATAACACATGGTGGAGGGCTGCCAATTGACGTTCGTCAGCGAGGACGCAGGAGTAGGTGAAGCGGGAAAGACGCGTAAGGTGTTGGATAGAGAAGAGGAAGGGTGAGATGTCAAGGTAGCGCTGTGCAGATAGTTGCAGGGTTCGAAGAGATGCGTGATGGTTGTTAACGAATGGACCCATTAGCGTGCTGAGGATGAGGTGGATATCGGTGTTGAGGTAGGCTTTTGAGAACTTGATACTCAGTTCTTCGAGGCATGGTAGTGTCAGATCTGAACTGAGAACTCTCCAACACCCCTCCAATGTGACATCCAATGAGACCTTCCTGAGGTTGTGGCCGAAAGCTTTCCACCCAGCAGTGACGGTGGGTAAGGCTTGCAGGAAGGCAGGCAGTTCCAGGGTTCTGGTAGAGCTGAGAGTGAGGGTGCTAACGTTGGAGAAGCGGCTCATGAGGTCAACAACATCCTGAACAGGATTCTGACCCTCGTAGCGTGCGTTTCGGCTCTGGATGTGTCGTGAGCCTTGCCCCCGGGCATCCTTTGACTCCCATTGAAAGGTTGGTATGTATGTCACATCAAGGGCTGCTAGAGCATGTGGCCAATAGTCAAGGTGGCGCACTCTGCACCCAATACTGGAGGTACTGAGCAAGTGGCGGCGTTTAACTACGGCAGATTTCTATGAAGATAGAGGCTCTTACGCGATGAGATCCAGGCTCTTAATGACATCCTTAGGGGTCTGCAGCTGTACTAGCTTGTACTTTTCGTCCATGCAGATCTTGAATAGAATACGGTTGACAGAGTAGAGCCTCCATCGTTCCTCAACCATCAAGAAGCTCACGATCTTCAGCCAGATTTCGAATGGAAACAGCGGTAATTGCACGGCGGCCTCCGAGTCGTTGGCCATAGTTACGTCGAGTTAGAGAGAAAGTGGGTGCAAGGACATAACCAGGACCAGAGAACAGTGTAAAGCGGGTAAGGGGCTGTGTGATCATGAGTAGGCGCTTAGAAGGTTGTGACCATGACTGAGGCGGAGGCTCGGGGCTTCGACTCGGTTACCCGGCCAGAAGATAATCATTGTTTGGATGACAAGGTTCAGCATAACAACGCCACCCACGCGCGGCCCATTGATTGCAGTAGATTCACTAGCTAGGGTCTCCTTATGGCTTCATCGTCGAAAACGGCGTTGAAGACGTTCTCCCTTGCCAACGACATCAAGGACTTGGCTCCTCAGGATGCCATCTACCAATTCGATAAGGAGGCATACAAGAAAGTGGTGAATGAGGCGCCATGGTCCAAGAAGTCGGTCTTGAGATATCCAACAAAAGCTGTTTGAACTCAATTCCTTTGTAGCCCTCAACATTTCAAGACATGCAAGATCTCGGCTGTATCATTGATAAAGATGGTGCTTTTGCTCTATCGCTACTGTGGGCAACTTGCTGATACCACTCTATTGTCAGGTCATCCATGCACGCTCTGGAGTGCCATATGAAATCATGGGTCTTATGCAGGGCAAAGTTGTAGGGGACTCGATCGTGATCATGGACTCCTTCGCTCTCCCGGTTCAAGGAACCGAGACGCGTGTCAACGCACAGAATGAAGCCAACGAATACATGGTGGAGTTTGTTAGCGGCAACGAGAAGGTTCGTCTCAACTACGCCATATCCTTACATCTGACCGAACCCATATCATCCAGGCTCAACGATTGGAGAATGTTATCGGATGGTACCACTCACATCCTGGTTATGGATGCTGGCTGTCAGGTATTGATGTCACTACACAAAAGACAAACCAACAATACCAAGACCCATTTGTTGCCGTTGTTGTACGTAGTCCACTCCTCACAATCGAACTGATTGACCAACTATATGCTCATAGATTGACCCGAACCGTACCATCTCCGCCGGAAAAGTAGACATCGGCGCCTTCAGAACCTATCCCGATAACTATACGCCACCCAACGTCGCTCCATCGGAATATCAGTCTATTCCACTAAACAAGATCGAGGACTTCGGAGTCCATGCCAACCAGTACTACCCACTGGAAGTCGAAATCTTCAAGTCTAGCCTGGATAACGAGTTGCTGGCGTTGCTGTGGAATAAGTATTGGGTCAACACCTTGAGTCAGAGCCCGCTGATATCGGTAAGTTATCTGTTACTCTCTTTCCTGGATGTTCCCTGATTACTCTGGACAGAATCGTGCATATACTGTTTCGCAGCTTTCCGATCTTCACCAGAAGCTAACAAAGGCTCAAAACTCGGTCTCATCCACGAAAGCTGCTGCCCCATCCCTGAAGGATAGGGAGGGGGCGAACTCGAAGGTAGATCTATGCGCTTTTTTTCTCGTCGTTGAAACTGAGCCTTGAACATTTTTACAGCAGAAAGAGAAGGAAGAGAAGAAGAAGGAAGAGAATCAGCTCGCCAAGAGTGTCAAAGACAGGCAAGTTCATTCCCTTCAAGCCCTCACTGCGTAACCTCCTGACTATTTCCTTTCAGCACGAAGATCGCTGTTGAAGCCCAGCATGGTCTCATCTCCCAAGTCATCAAGGACGTCATCTTCTCAATGAGACCCAATGGCCAAGCAGCACCTACTGCGCAGGTGTCGGAGGTTACAGATATGGCGATTGGTTAGATGGGTGTTCAGTAGTTTTTCGTTCCTGCTGTAGATTGTTATTCGCTTTGGCCATGTACAATACAAATAAATGTTCTAAATATGATGTTCGACTCAGAGCCTTCAAACTGCTGACTAGGAAAACCTGGGAACTTCTGAGCAAGGGGGTCTCAGCCACCCTCCCCATGCCGAGCAAAATACAAAAACACTCTCGCACCCCAGGACGTTTATACTATTATGACTCCAGGGCGCAAGTCGGCCCAGATCTTGGCTTTAGGGTCTCTCGAGTTCTCTGGTTCTCGGTTGTGACTCTCTGGGATCTGAACTTGAGCAAACTACCTGTGGTGAGAGCTGGGCTTCTGGGGTCGTCCTCTTGGTCTCTGGTGTTCCCTTGGTTCTTTCTATGGCTCTGTTGAACACGGTCGCTTGTTATCCGGGATTTGCTCTGGGTTATATTTGAGAATGAATACTCGCTCTGGGACTTGAACTAGATAATCGATTCTAACCGGGGCTTTAACTGGCTGGTGAACTCTCTACGAACTCGTGCAAGAATCGGCTCAATACATCAAGATCTTCAAGCCTGGAAAGTAGCAAACCACAAATTAAAGTCAAATGAATAGCAACAGGCAGGCAGCCTCAAGAGTGGGAGTTGCATTGGGTACTATAAAGTGAGTGTTTCTTTTGCCCATGGGCCTGAGGTCATACAAAGCGTTATCATGGTATAATGCTTGAAAGTGCCCGCAAGCTCTACTCGTAAGATTCGAAAACCGTTGCTTTGATCAACTCTTCAGCTTCCTTCGACCTCGGTTTGATAGAGCACTCGTATGGGTGTGGCAATCTACCAGTAAAACTCAGGGACCGTCGTGCGCTTGAAGATACCAGGCGATAACTTACATGATGGACGCAAAGACGTATTCATGAGTGAGAGGGATGACGTTCCCATCTTCATCAACCTTCTTGGTTATATCGAAGGCTGCGAGCATAGTCGCTAGCGTGATCCACATTGAAGAAATGGCCATGTGGCGGCCAGGGCAGATTCTGCAGGATAATCAGAATTAACTTTTGATTGCAATGACGTAGTCTAAAGAATGGCAGATCCTTACCTTCTTCCAAACCCGAATGCTGTTTCTGCAGGATTCCTCACCGCTGGGTCGATTTTACCCTCTTTAAGGAATCGCTCAGGATCGAACTTGTGTGGTTCGGGATATACGATTGGGTCGTGGAGAATTGCCCTGGATGATCAGCATTCATCAGTAATTGTACCATCAAGAGAGAACGAGCCTGGCGTGCCATTGGTTCGCGATAATCATCGACTTCGCAGGTATCCGATATCCTTTGTACTCGTCCTCTTCTGCAGCGAGATGCGATACACCTGAGAAACCCAGGTTAGCCACAAAAAGGGTAGCTTTGTAGGATCGGGCACGAACCCAGAGGTGTGACATCTCGCCACCTCAACGCCTCCTTCACAAGAGCGGTGATGTATGGGAGGCTATCGTAGTCGTCGAATATTGGGAGACGGGCTGAACCTATCACTTCGTCGATTTGCTGTTGAGCTTTCTTCAGAATATCTGGGTTCTCCAGAAGTCCGAGGAAGCAGGAGGATAGGGCGGATAACGTCTGTAAGCGGGTTCGGAGGTCAAAAGAGTGCAAGTATAAGGGTTGTAATGGTTCGTACGGTGTCTGTTCCAGCTGAGAACGGTACGTGGAAGGTTAGCCTATGGCTAGTCAATTTGGAGGGTTTCCTCACCTGCGTATAAAGTAGCTGCAGATTCCTTGATGGATGCCTCTTCTTGAGGACCTGCGTTCTGATCCAGTCCCAACAGCGCATTAGCTCCATAGGAGCTTTTCGGGACTTGTTGTTTCTCCTAAAAACCAGATATCAGCCTTTACAGCCGCAACGCTGGAAATCACAACCAACCATATTCTTCTTCATCTCCTCGAACGGCGAGTTTAACATGCTCTGGGCGTCGGCTCTCCAGAGGTTGACATTCTTCTTGAAGCCTCCCCCGGGCATCCACGATGGAATGTGCTTAAGCCACGGGAAGAAATCAACCAAAAAAGTGCCCGGAAGAGAAGCGGCTGCGAAAGAACGTAGACCCTGTTCAGCAACCGCGATATGTGGATCATCTTTCTCGAGAACATCTAGGCCATAGGTGATCCTAAGAATTGTTGCTCCTGCCATCCTAGAAAGAGCATCATGAGGAAATAGATAAAGGGGACATTGAAGTGACGTACTGGCGAAGAGAGGCCATTAAGTTTGCAGAGGGGTCGAGGAGCCTGCGAAGTAGAGCATGGGCTGCTTTCAACTCCTCTGGTCGGAATTGTAGCGCTGCGACAGGATGGAATGCTTGATGGATATAGCGACGTCCTCGGCGCCTGTAATGATGTCAGTTAACCGTAAGTTCAGCAGGAGCCAGAATTTATACCATCTTTCGCCTTTGGGGAGAATTTATGAGCGCTGCTGCTTATGATAACGCTAATTCTCCTACCATATGGCATCCGACTGACGATGAAGTCCCAACCCATTACCTCACGAACCATCCTCTGCGGAGTTCTATGAAAATGGATTATCAGCGTGAGTATGCTATCTTTAGTCGTAAACACACACCTCCCCGAGTACAACACCGAGCGCTTTTCGAGGAGTGCTGAGACAGCCTCCGCGGAGTCCAACACGATAATAGAAGTCCCTGCGGCGTCAAGGTGCAGGATATCTGTATCTGGAAAGACATGAGGGAGGAACATGAGGTAAAGGATTCGAATCTTGCTTACCAAATTCTTGGCACCATTCGTGGTACGTCTCCCATTGCTTTCCCTTGGGCATCTCAAAGAGATTGCCCACAATGGGTAGCATCTTCGGTCCAGGAGGGAGGGGTAGGCCGCTGCGACGTTTACGTCTGTCGAGCCATACGACAAAAAGTGAGAGGAAAATGCAGCAAGGACTTTGGTAGTGAATTCAATAGTCATGGTAAAGCGACGTCTGTGTGCTAGTTGCATCCATTTGAGGGCATCTCATATTTATAGAGTCGCCCAATTTAGACCCTGAAGCGTAATCGTTCGCATGGATCGTGGGTATTAGGCTCATGCAACGAAGTCTAAGCAGGGTGGGCAGTCCCATGATCAGCTGTAAGCTTCTGCCGGGGCAGGCATGATGTACGGATTTCCTTCTCTAGTCGTCAATTTGGAGAGTCCCTATTTAAAGCGCTGGAATGGCACTTACAAACCACCGACGCCCCAGTTCTTACTAGGTGCATGCTGGAGCACTAAATTTCAAGTTCGGGATGAGGTTCGTATATGACGGAAGTCTGCGGGAGTGCAGGCGCGGCTAGATATATACAGTTGCACGTTGAAACGAGCGATAGAAGCTTCTGGCGAATTACGGCAGCCTTTGCCACCGTCAATGTACGATAGTATTCTGATAGAAGTCCTCCAGTTTTCGATGTTATTTTCCGGCAGAAGACGCAGGCACTCGGAAGCAGAACAGGTCAGCCTTCATTGACAGATGGCAGAAGAAAGAAGAGAATGGCAACAGAGCCCGTTTGATGCTGCACTTGTGAGGAGCATCCAAAAGGGGTTAGGTAAGTGTCCTTGAGCAACACAACCAAACACAACAGATCCCATCCTCAAGCCCACAACCAAAACTCCCCCGTACCCTCAAGACACGCCAATCGACAACGTGAGTATCTATGCTGGTTCTCAGAATGGCCCTTATCATCGTGCTGGACACCCTGGATCAACCGAAATGTGCTACGACGGTGGATTGGGTTGGATGGGTCGATGGGTGTCCGGATGAGCTGTGATTGGGGGCCAAACGGATGAGCTTTGATGGAGACAGAATGCTGACGACACTCTTTGCATAGAATGGGCCTTTCAGAATACCAAGTCGTCGGACGCCATCTCCCCACGGAGCATGAGCCCACCCCCAAAATTTACCGCATGCGTATATTCGCACCCAACGAGGTTGTCGCTAAGTCCAGGTTCTGGTACTTCCTTAGGTGCGTAAATTTGCCATCTCCAGCCGGACATTTAGCCTAAGCACCCATTCAGGCAACTCAAGAAGGTCAAGAAGGCCTCTGGTGAAATCATCGGCGTCAACGTCGTACGTATACTATGATTTCTCTTGTTATCCACAAGTATCCCTTGCAGCCCTCAAGAGGCAAGCGGAATGGGATTACTGACTTTAGCCCTTCCCTTCTCTCTGGGATTCTTTCCTCGTATCCGTAGATCTCTGAGGCGCGCCCCTTGAAGATCAAGAACTTCGGTATCTGGCTCCGCTACGACTCCCGTTCCGGCACACACAACATGTACAAGGAGTTCAGGGAACTCAGCCGTGTTGATGCTGTCAGGGCTCTCTACCAGGACATGGCTGCCAGGCATCGTGCCCGCTTCCGCTCCATCCACGTACGTCCACTCTTTTGAAGTATATCTATTCATACTGATACTTTCAATCAGATCATCCGTGTGATTGAGGTTGAGAAGTCGGAGGACGTCCGCCGCCCATACATTAAGCAATTGATGGTCCCCAACCTCAAGTTCCCTCTTGCCCACCGTGTCAAGAAGACTCGTTCGACATTCGTCGCTCGCCGCCCAACAACCTTCTAATCAGCTTTATGTGGAGGTCTGGGTTTGGAGTTTCCCGTCGGGTGGAGGGGGTATGTATCATGCGGATAGAGCACAAAACTTGTATGTTGCGATATGGTCCTTATGCAACACTGAGTCATGAACATTCCGAACCAATTGAGTTCTTGAAGCAATTACGAATATTATTAGAGTCTATTTTAGATGAGGAGCACAAGAGAATGCTACAGTGGCTTTCGCACCCAGAAAATGTAGTTACATTCTGTTGCACCCCAAGCACCTCTCGGTGCAAGATGCCACTTTGCTAACAGAGGGTTGTATATGAGCCCTCTGACCTCTGCCTCCGTCCTCAGTGGTGCGTTAGGGTCAGTCTGAGAAGAGACCCATGTTCTGTCTTGCACACCTTCCACGCCATCTGGAGAGACGTTTACTGAACGATATTTCTGGAAGAAAGAAACTAGCTCTGAGGGGTTGATATATTTGGAATGGGTGTGCGTCCCCGGTGAGACCTTTCTGAGGATGTCCTCGGCGAGAAGGATTGTCAGGACGTATGCCAGAGGTGTACGTGCCATTGTAGACAGGAAAAGGTGGCCTCCAGGCTGAAAGATATATCGGTGAACATGAATCCTTAGCCAGAAGAGGAAGCTCGAACCTTGACAAGTTCAGCACAAGTTGAGAGGAAAGTGGTTGGGTTGTCGACATGCTCCAGTACTTCCATCGAGCAAACGACATCGAAACGTTTTGTTTCTGCTAGCAGGTTTTCTGCTGGTGTGTGCAGGTACTTCAACCCGTCGAGTTTTGGATCAGCAGAAGCGTGGAGTTTGGCTATTTTGATGTTGGATTCGGAGGCATCGACAGCTGTTGTGTTGGCTCCTAAGCGTGCTAAGCTCTAGATTAATCATCATTGTCAGCTTCAGAGCCAGCAGGAGTATGACATGCGTACCTCAGAAAGCAGTCCACCGCCGCATCCAACGTCCAGAACATCTAACCCTTTCAAGACATCTGCTGCAACTACACTTTCCCCATCCGTCTCCCTCTTTATCTCTGCCACCTTCTCCCTAACAAATTGTACCCTAACAGGGTTCATCTTGTGCAGGAAGCTGAATTCTCCCTGCTCGTCCCACCATTCTGAGGAAAGTCGGGAAAAGTGGGCGATTTCGGCTGGGTTTACTGTTCCGAGGGGTGTTGATACGAAGGGGGATGATGAGGCATTTTGGGTTTGGGTTGAGTAGCTGCTGCTTGAAGAGAGTACACGATGGAGGACGCGTGAGGATTGGAGAGAGCGTAGTGCAGGGAGGAGGCGAAGTGAGTGGTGGAGGTTTGTGGTCAGCATTGTAAGGCGCGTCGGGGTCGCGTCATGGTGGCATGATGTAACCGGTAGGACAGTCTTGGGCCACTATTCCGCGTTTATGCAAGCAATGCTCATATATTCGGTACGGAAAACGTTAGCATGGGTACCTAGGTTCCATACGACT
This sequence comes from Clitopilus passeckerianus, assembly GCA_944990035.1. Lineage (NCBI taxonomy): Eukaryota > Fungi > Basidiomycota > Agaricomycetes > Agaricales > Entolomataceae > Clitopilus > Clitopilus passeckerianus. The sequence continues at coordinate 1,149,851 of CALYLX010000145.1, forward strand.
ACTTGTAAGTATACAAATGTCCAAGAGGGGCGGGTGTAAGATACAAAGTTCCAAAAATACACGAATACAGTAATAGATGCCAGTCTAAATGTCCAAAAAATGTAAAGTGTCCTTCTGAATTATGGGAAAGTGTCCAGCCTATGGTACGAGAAAGTCCTTGGTACTGCGATCGTCATGAAAGCCATTTGGGGTCGTGGCAGCTCCCTACACGCGGGTGGACGCTGTTTCGTGGCCGTGATCAGCCTGCGTTGGTGGGCTTGGCATGGAGGCTTCGTGAGATGAAACGACTGTGCTCAATACACCACTGTGGTCCGACTCGTATGTAGTCGGTACCGCCATCGCTGTTGACGAAGTGCGCCGTTCCCAGAATGCCAGTACGTTCACGATGTCCTGTAGGTATGTTAGCATATGGCGCTGGGAGAGATGGAGACTCTTTACTTTCTGGCTTCCGAATATCAGTGCTGCGAAGACGGGCACTGTATTAGATTCGGTAAGGCCATTCGTTAGAGGGAGACCGAGGCAGTGGCAAACGTACTGGTTGCAAGTAGAACATCGAGTTCTACCCCCCTTTGAGACGTCGACACATAGTAGAACGCGATCCTGTAAGTCGGACAACTGCTTAGTATGGGTCTGGTGCAATGGATAGACACATACACAATGGCGCAAACTCCAGCACCTGTGAAGATGACCACCCGCATTGCCATTGCCGCAGACTGCCGAACTCCAGCAATCCTTTCACGGTTGCGATAGAGAAGGGTCCCTATTACAACTAGAACACGAAGTTTAATGGTTGCGACTGGATTAAGAAGGGACGTATGAGGACGTACGTTCTTCAGCAATCAGGATAACTGAAGCAATCGCCGCCCATATGGACGTTAACCTCGGCCTGTAAATCTTGAGGATACTTTCTCTGGAATCAAGAAGAAGGCAACATACAACGCGGTACGGATCAGGATGCAGAACGTCCGGTTGGGTGAAAGCATCACGAATTGCCGGTTTTGTAGAGAAAACTGTCAGGCGGATCTTAAGCACTCTCGTTGAGGAAGCAAGAACTGATAGCTCACCACCAAGACGCCCAGCGTTACTGCTATCCAAGTGATCCACGGTGTGATGATCAGCTTGGCGTATGTCAGGTTACTTGCGCCTCTGGAGGTAGGTCATTGGCGTACCAGGATTGATACTAGGGACGATCTCCTCTTGACGACCGAATGGGAGAACGCAACTTGTATATTGAGTAAGAGCTGTTGTAATCGTTGAGCAGCCGGTTCTGGGATGGTAATCCAAAGTACGCACATGGGTGACCAAGCACACAGTCGCCGAGCTAGCGCTATGAGAAAGGGTTCAGCCTCCAACGTTCAGCAATTATATGTTATAAAACTCACAGTGGAGGTGCTCCGTACACAAGGGCTGCTTGGGCGATACATAGCCAATGACTTGGCTGTACAGAGGATATCTGCTGACCAGCAAAGGCTAGCAAAGCGTATGAGACACAGAATATGATCCAAGCGACACAAAAGCTGAAGAAAGTGGGATGCCTTCTCGCCCCTCGATGTTGGGCAATGGACGATAGGATGAGGATCAGCAGGAATAAAGCACAGCCCACTAGCTGAAGAACTACGAAGGCTTCGACTAGGCGAACCCCCATATCACTCTCTACATCAGAGGTGAGCACTCGTTACCAAGATATGAAGAACGCTTACGAATAGGCATGATTGATTCTTTTTCGTGTCAACCTCCAGAGGTATCAATGAGCAGACAGCACAGGTACTCTCCCGAAAATCAGAAGAAAAATGGCAGACCCAATGAGTCAGCTTCTCAGAAGCGTGCTGCTTCAAGCGAATAAAGAAGATAAAATATGTACAAGGAGAAACAAAGGAATGGCAGGAAAAAGAACGAGATGACAGCCAACGGTCAAGCCGCAAGCGACGTTCGACTGGAGCGAGACGAAGGGCTGTGGGCACCTATCTGTCATGACTGCCGCAATATCTAGGAAACAGGCTAGCAGATGAATTTGGACAGATCTGAGTATGGTTCCAAGAACAGAGTTTGAGGAGTATCGTTGCTACTCTGACTGATGAAAGAGATGCAGAGCTGTTCGACTTGAGGAGACAATCAAGTCATTCAACAGGGCAAATCAAAAGAATCCAACAAAGTGAGATGTCTGGAACCCCGGCCCGCGAGTACAGAAGATCGAGTCAACGTATGGGCTAACGAACGTTTTTGAGCACCTTCATGGTGGACGAAGCAAAAGGGCTCAACCGGGAATTGAACCCGGGACCACCTGCAATTTGACCCTTTCGGATCGGGAATCTCCCGAAGCAGGTATCATACTACTAGACCATTGAGCCTTGCTAAATGGCCCTCGCCGTCAAACCATACACGTCGGCGCCATCCTCGCATCCTGAAATTTCATGGTCGCCAATGTCATCCAGAGTCACCTTCGAGTCAGGCTTCATCGACAATTGTCAATCACAGGCATTTCTGGACAGCAGAGAGGAGCAAATAGTCATTGTATGACCCCTCCTTTTGTTCGGTGCCTTCGCCGATACTCAACTTTTTATCGACACAGTAGCGTGCTCACAAGCTCACCACCACCCACCATGTACGACACCTGGAGTCGAGAGGCTCTCATCGCCCGTCTTAAGGAATTAGACGCCGCGCCCAAACTTCCAAGAAGTCGGTCACGGTCACCGAAACTCAAAGCCAAAGAAATCTTTCCGGCCATCCAATGTCGGCGGAAAGTTGCCCTCAAGTTTTGCTACTCGGGCTGGGAGTATGGAGGACTTGCATTTCAGAAGCTGAAAACAACGCTACCTACGGTCGAGGAAACTCTTTTTGACGCACTAGTCAAAGCTAGGCTTGTTGATCCTCATGGTGGATTTGAAGGATGTGGGTGGGAGAGATGTGGAAGAACAGATCGAGGTGTTAGTGCTGCAGGCCAGGTCGTTTCGCTCTGGATACGGACTTCCCTCAATGAGCAGCCCACATCGGAAAAATCCACGGACCCCGCTCCTCCCATGGATCCATCGGCCTCGACTTCTACCTCAACATCCTTGGCCTCTGGTGATAGTCCACAGGCTGAGGGTATGGAAGGTCTTGACTTCGGTTTTGACGACGACCTCCTCGATGAAGCGCCTACCAACTACTCCGTCTCCCAGAAACCAAAACCGGAATTCGACTACCTCGCGATCCTAAATCGCTTGCTACCCCCTACCATACGGATCACAGCCTGGTCCCCAGTCTCGGATTCCTTTTCAGCCCGATTCTCGTGTACCCAACGGCACTACAAGTACTTCTTTTCCACAAACCTCGTTCCCGGCCCACCACTCGACATCGAATGCATGCAGAAAGCTGCATCTCTCCTCATCGGCGACCATGACTTTCGCAATTTATGCAAAGTTGATCCTGGAAAGCAAATCACGATGTTCAAGAGGACAGTGAAGAGCGCTACTATCACCCCGTTAAATGTCGACAATGCAGGACAGGGCATCTACGTCTTTGACCTGATTGGCACGGCGTTCCTCTACCACCAGGTTCGCCACATTATGGCGATTCTGTTTATTGTCGGATCGGGACTAGAAGAACCTTCCGTCCTGCAGACACTCATGAACGTCGAGGACGGCTCAGAAACCGACCCCACCAGCCTCACACCACTTGAGGTGGTCACCTCAAAGCCCGAATACCAGATGGCAGATGCTCTGCCTCTGATGCTTTGGGACTGTGGCTACCGCGACGGCGAGCTAGATTGGCGGACCAGTGCTCGAGATCCAGCGGACGCATCCACGCCAGATAGCACGGAGCTGTACGAAGAACTGCACGCCGTGCATCAGAGATCTCAGATATTCACCACCCTCAACGAACATTTCTTCGTTGCAGCCGCTCAATACCACAAGGGACCGGCCGACCTCGAAAGGTCGTCAGCAGCACGTTTGGAAAATTCAAGAAACTCACCAGAAGCTAAGTACTGCATTCCCTTGGGTGGGGGTTCATATAGGCGAACAGCCCCAGAGAAATATGTTCCGCTACTCCAGAGGAACAGACTTGATACTCCCGAAGTCATCAATGAAAGGTGGAGGTTAGGGAAGGGGTTTAGGAGAGACGAGAGGAGGAAAGGAGCAGCTGAGCCAGAGGATAACGGCGACGAGTAATTTTTGTCAAGCAAGGATCTTGTATAACCTGTTCCCACCTATTCTCAAGCTCTAGTATTCAGCTTCGGCCATAAATTAAGTAGTATCCTATTCGTATAATCTTATGGACCCATTTTAATACCAAACCCTTTACTTAAATTTCCATATCCGTAGAAGGTAACGTTGCTCCAGATAGTAACGAAGCCCTAGAAGCTGGTGAATTAGACGTCATGAAAATGCACGCATGGCCTGCTTACCGTACAGCATCCCACAGGTTACTAGAGTCAACCCCTAAAACATACTGAGAAACATGATGATCCCAAGGACTTTCCATGAATTTCCATTTTTGGGCCTGATATTGGGATTCTATTTCTAGAGGAACAACAAAGACAAGCTTCTACTGAACCATGGGGGTGGGTGGGGTTGGGTTAATCCACAGCCTTGGAAGAAAGCGGGGTCGATCGGGTGGTTTACAGAGGTTGTAAACTGGAACAAAATCACAGAAACAGAGTCCCCTGCATCATTCACTTCAAGCACAAATGAATCGATACCAGCAGTTGTAGAAAAAAAGGGTTGGTAGTAGTAATTGGGTTCAAGTTCGTTGAAGCTGCCAATGTCAACAGGTCTGAAGTATTTGATGTCTTGAATATGCTGCAAGTTCACCGAGATCTGCCTCTTGGTACGTGAAAGCGACCGAATGGAAAGCGGAGACTTGAAATTGTTGAATAGATATCGATGTCCTGCTCCCTCAAACAGGATACCAGAGGCCGACCGAGTCCCATTACTTCGAAAAAGTATTTGGAATGTATTCTGCATGCTATCAGCGAGATCAACTCGCTTAACTTCTAAGAGTTGTTCGAGAATGTATCGAGAGGCGATTTGACCTCTGAACAAATGGCGTTGCAGAAGTCCACTCTCGTTGTCGACTAGAGGATTGATTGCAATAAGAGAATGACTTGTCTTATCCTGGAAGCCCTGGCGGGTTGGAAAGAGTGTACCAATGTCGGTACAGTTATTGATAGCGATGGTAATGTCCTCGTCAATTTGATCCTGCGGCCTGGCAAGGAGATTCCTCGCGGTTCCTCCATATTTGACAAAAGCGGTGTACAACTCGTCCCATGAACGTTGAATGGAGGCAATGGGCCTAGTCAACAATTCAACATCAGCTGAAGCAAAAATCCACAAGACAGACACCTAGCAAAATAGACCTCTGTCCACGACCATGTATTCATGACATAAGTTGAGGCGTTGGCCTGCTTTGCCCATTCCTTATAGCGGCTAGGTTGTGGCGATGTTGAGACTACCATTGCCCAGTCCTTGAATGGCCTGATACGTGATTGCTGCTCATTGAGATCAAAGAGTACAAGCGCATCCTGTCGTTGACCAATGATTGCTTGATCTTTAGAGTGGTGGAACGATTTGCCTGGAATGTGATAAGCACCCGAGGTCAAGAATAAATAACATTCGTCGGGCGTCTGCGCATAAATTGTTGGTCGGCCGGCACAGAGTCGCTTTATGAGGGAGTAAGTCAGGTAGATTGTTTTCCCTATGGAAGAAAAATTCTAAATCGAGGTGCCGCTTCAGAGAGAGGATCCACAAACCGATGCCTGGCTGTCCAAGAAGGACGACATGATTACTACTCTTGCGTTCATCTAGGTATTTGTCGAACTCCGCGTATTCATCCCGGACAAGAAAACTGGGAGTTAGAAGGCTCCACATTGCATCGGCAGGGTCTCAATGCAATTGGGGAATAAGATTGACGAGTGTTGCTTTGGATTTCTCGCCAGTCTCCTTCGGAGAAAGAGGGTCCCAAACACAATCTTCTGTGTCTTGTGAAATATGCGTCCAAACGTCCTCCCCACGCCTCCACAGGGCAGTGTAGAGTTTGAACATGATTTGTTGTGAGCGTTCTGCCTCATCTGAGGTAAGAAGTCGTGCAGCGTCCCCAGCGCCGGAGCCGGAAAGTTTTGAATCCTCCGAACTAGAGGGAGATATGGTTGAGCTGAAATCTATGTTCACATTTAGTCCTGAGCTTGATGATTGAAGCCCGGAAACATGCCCGGCATCCGGAGAAACAATGTCTCATCTTTCAAGAGCTTGAGCTCTGCTATCCTCCGCTTCCCACCGAGATGGTTAACTTTCTTATCAGAGAAGAGCTTGTTGACTTGTTCTTCGAGCGTTGCGTGTTCTTCATCGTCAACAATAGTTGTCTGCTCCGTACACCGCCATACTTCAAGCTGATCAGCGTCGACACGCTTAAGACCGTTTGGCTTCTCTTCCTTGACCCTTTTCTTCAAGTCGACGACATAGTCTTCCAAAACCACTTTGAAGACCTCCAATGGGTTTGTTCGTGTGATCAATCGTAAGGCACCAGACATTGTGGTTAGCCATGGTGGTGGTGGTAGTGGTGGTCTGGTAACACGCAACGACTTGCTGACATCATCTGATTCATATCGTATGCTACATCGGGCTCAAGTTCAATGCTTGACTTGAAATCTGCTATCCTCTTGAACCTTCTGCATCTTCGGGGAGCAATCAAGGGCACTAAAACCCAGATATTTCACAACTTAAACCCCCATACACCAGCCAGAATTTAGCCTTAAGCTGGTGAACAAAAGGGTTGAAAGTTACAAATAATCACAAGCGCTAATATGCAAGGAGCCATCCGTAGCCCGGTGGATGATTCAGAGACAATAGATACCTTGTAAATACCACCTTATCTACCCCACATACCAGTCTTAAATGCTCTAAACCCTCTTCCACCAAGACTCATTAGGTAGTTCAAATTCCTACTCGTCATACTAACCTTCCAGTATCCCAAACAAAAGACTCCAAATGCCAATACCGCCGCGAACCACACCACTACAACCGCCCATGCCACGTTTTCGAACATAATAAATATCAGGACCGCCACTGAGATGACGAAGAGGAGTGTGGCGATGAACTGCAGCTGTTCGCTCAAACGGAGATAGAAGCGAAAGTATTTGAGGTTGCGAGGGCTGGTTTGTGAGTCAATGGCGTGTTCAGAGGCGAGAGCTGCTCCCCGTCCCGCAACGATGATGTTTGCCAGGTGGCAGGACAAAGCAAATAGGGAAACGAGAGTTCCGGCGGAGAATGCTGCCTCGTTAGCGCCGTCAACAATATCCCTGACCAGGGACAAAAATGCGATGATGAGGGAGCATGCGAAGGTGGACTGGGTGTTGGGTGAGAACTGATATGTTGAAAGTGAGAGCGAACTCACGATGACGACTTGCATGTTAAACTGGGAGCAGACCGATTCAAAAGCCTTGTTCATTTCCTGAAATTCTGGCTTGCCTACATCTTTAGGAGGAGATGAAATCAGAACCCATCGCAAAATGATATAAATTGAATTTACCAGCGGAGGAATCCATCGGAAATTGTACCAAGAGGCCATTTCTTAGGTTTTGGAGCGTCATGATATGATTCTCTAGAAATGTTTCCAGCCGGTTGACATGTTTGTGAGAAGATAGATTGTTGGGTATATCTGTTAAAGTCCCGAACTTGTTCCTTTCACTCATGCCTGGTTGATTAGGCAGGACAGAGTGTCGTTTTGCGCCATTCTGCACTGTAAAATCGGTTAAGAGATCAGTTCGTATCGTCAAACACAGATGAGCACTGACAAGTGTTTAGGGCTTCTGTATCTCTGTTTGGATTCCCGGTATCCTTCAAGGGTAAGGACTCCTGCATCAACAACAGCTTCGCAATGTGATTCCTGAGAAACACCTCCATCTCCTTCTCAAGACCTTCGATGCTCGTATGCATGAATCGGCCTTGACTAGAATGAGCAGCTTCCATAGAAGGAGCTCGAGAAAAGATAACGGTTGGTGGTCTCCTAGAGATAGACACTGTCGGCTCCAGCATCGGTGGAGCATGGGCCTGAGCATGCATAGTTGTACTCGTAGGCTCGGTATCAGATGTCATATGGCTATCTTGAGTCGTAGGCATTTTGCTGTAGCAAGCGCTTCGAGGTAATGATGACAGAGCCTAAAGCGAAGAAAGGTATATGTATAGGCTGTGAGGAACGAGCCCCAAGGACCAGCCTCAAGTTGTCCGCATGGCCGAGAGTGAAATGAATTGAGTGAAGAAGTGGTGAGGGGTGAAAACATTCATATCACTATCACGGATGGTTTGGCTATAATGAAGGGAGTACGTTCCAGCTTAACGCTCCTTCCACGAGGCATGCCGTTCGTGAGCTTCATATGCCGGTGGAGACCTCCACTGACTAAAAGATTTCGTTCCGGCCCCGCGACTCCGCCGATCGGGGCTTTGACGCCATTGACACCAAATCGTCTAGTTTAACAGCAGATTTGGGCTCAGAACCTATCTCAAAGGTGAGCTCGAAAGGCATAATGGAAACTTTGCTGGCGCTCCGAGGCGACGGTAGCTTTAGCCATGAGCGCTAGGAAGCAATACTTCTGCCATGACTTCGTCCTGATAAATTATCGTTTGACGTGGAGAAGAGTTGCCCAGATAGCCTTCTGTGACCTGCAGAGGGCTGGCACAGCTTCAAGCGTACCGGCGACATGATGGTTGTGAACAAAGAAGGTGCATTGATTTCCAAAAGGCAATACGCTCCTTGATCACAAATTGCGAGCATGATCGTCACTTTCAAGTACGAAGCTATTGACTTCGTTGTCAAACATGTACATTCACGGCTAAGGCCAATTTGGAACGCGACCAAGTCCTATTAAAAGGTGGCGTACCCGGCGGGCAACTTGACACCCACCGACTGCTCCGCCGTTGCCAGCCACCAAAGCGAGGATCCTGCAATTAGCCAGGGCGGACGACCAACATCCGAGATTGTTACCTTTTTCGGCGAGGTCAAAGCGTCCCATATCAACGCGTTTATTTGTGGGCTGAGGCATAAAGGAGTTGTGCCCCCATCATCCTCCCTAACGCTGCGTCGCGCAGGTAAATCATGTCTTGTGCTCGTCTTGCACCAAGATCTATCTGTTGACCGCGCTCCCATTCTCAGAAAGCAGATAAGGAATCTCTGCCGCTTCGCGTAATTTCCTCCCATCGCCCAGCAACTTCGAGTTCAAATATGCCAGGAATACTCCGCCAACCGATCCCGTCTATTAGCCTTCCTTTGCTTAGTTCCCCACCGTTAGCGAGTGCAGAGAACGCGAGATTGAGAGGCAAACAGGCTCGAGTAAGTAGTTGTATGCGCGTCAACCACGTCCTGGTGTCTAATGTAGTCCATCCAATAGCCCCTCCCGCCGAAAGCGTCGAAGAAGAAGAAGAAGAAAAACGCGTCTAAACCTCAGGACCAAGCTCATCATCCTGTGTATTCACAGTCTCCGCCATACACCCCTTCTTCACCGTACACATATCATGTGAGTAGCTATATGCGCGTTACGCACTAACTAACGAGGGGCTAACGAACGTCTCACTATAGGATCGATGGTACCAATCATATGCCCATAATCCGAGCTGGACAGTTCCTGTCCAGGGGAAGGGTTACTCAGAGCGGGTACGTACCCCACCGCTTAGACCGGCAGTTTTAATGCATATACATTCACTAGGTCGCTACACCCTGGCATTACGAACATCAGACGTCTTCAACTGAATCCCTAAACGGTTGGACTCCGTGGACATCCTGGCAGAGGGCGCATGCAAACTCCGATAGATATCGTGATCCGTACAAGGTACCGCCGGCTTGTCCTTGTGGCGCGTTTGTATCTGATTTATTTCCTTTAGGGGAGAACCTTTGAAGCTGTGCCCGTAACGAGCCTCAATCTCGAGGATCACTACACCACTCACCAGAATGCCCAGAAGACGCAAAACCGGGCGCAGTCAACCCAGAAGGTATCAGCTCAACCAACAGACGACGGCGTCCGCGTGAAACCCCGGAAGCCAGCTGAATTGCCGAATGACGGTATCCGCGTGAAGGCAGTCAAGTTCGACGACAATCTGCCTGTTCGACACGCTCAAGACCCATCGGCCTATCGTTGTGTCAACTGTTCCTCGCCCGCAGGTCAAACCAGCTCCTCAGGTTCCAAAAGTAGTCGAGCATCACCCCCATCCGAGAAGCCGCAGGAATGGTTCGACTCTGACCGCTCTTACATCGAGGCCAAAGGCTTGGGACCGGCCGTTGCGCGGGGACTTGCACACTATCCACCAACTCCCCATCCTTCTCCTGCTAGTTCACGTCCCCAAAGTGATCAGAGTTCGGTCAGATCATGGGATTCTGAATGGAAGATGAGGCATCTTTGCTAGGTAACTCTTTGTCTTCTTCAGATTGCAAAGAACCTAAGCTGACAATCTGTGCGGATTCTCAATATTTACTATGTTTCATCACTGGGCAGATAGGCAATTTCCGATACCTTGCACTTTTTTAATGACTCCAAACCATCAATAAGTTAATTTCTATTCTACTCAACAAAGGACGAAACCGTAACGCATAGCATAAGCATCCTCCTGTATCCTGTACTCTCGTAATGCATAATGACTCGACGACCAGAGAATTCCAGTGCAATTGAGTCGAATCGACATCCCGACCGACAAGGACCGGCCTCGGCTCCGGGAGCGAGTTGACATTTCCGGTGGCGATGCTGTGGCTGAGTCAGCCCCTTGGGTTATTTATCCTTCGAGCGCCTGCTTTTGAACTTTCAAGTTTTCATACCGCCTCGCCGCCGAGTATTGCATGGAAGGACCGTCAGCGACGACTTCTACAACGAACCAAGCTACAGCAGGATCTAATACTGCAGCCTCTGCCGCTTCACAGCCTCGCAAGCCTCGACCAAATAGACCAAGGAATAACCCACCTAGACAAGGCGATAACCCAGATGGATCTGAGAATCCTGGGCGACAGCGCAGGTCTCCTAGAACCAGGCCAGATGGTCAGGCAACTCCACAGAGTGCCGCAGGAGCCGATGCTGCTGCAAGTAACGCTGGAGTAGGCGGACCAGCCCGCAGGAGAAATCCAAAGCCTCGTCAGCAGCAGAACGCTGATTCAGCTGGGAATAACCCTGATTCCCAAACAACTACTCGACCTGGAGGTTTGGGACCTCCCAGAAAGCGTGGTGCGAAGTTTAATCCTGGGTTGACTGAATCTACGCCAGTGCCAGTACGTCAGGAAGGATCTTCCTCGAAGCCTCGACGAAATCGTTACAGGAACGATGCAGCTGGACAATCTGAAGCTGCGAATATTGAAGGAGACGATCTTGCATCTACTCTTGCTCGCGCACTCAAGACGCCACCTTATCCCGATTGCCCGATTTGTTTCTCTTCGATTCATCCAGCACAGCGGACCTGGTCGTGTTCGCCTTCTATTCCTGTGATGGCCTCAGAAGGTCAAGAAGGGGAGGAACAGCAATATTGCTGGACGACTTTCATACGAAGTGCATTGGAGAGTGGGCTATGAAGAGTGTCAAGGCCGTTGAGGAGGCGTGGAGGGTTAGGGGCGAAGCAGGCAGGAAGGGGGACTGGAGGTGTCCTGGGTGCCAGGGAAGAGGGAAGTTGTGCCTTCTGGGTACTGGTAAGTGTTCTCATCACTTTCGGATAGAAAGATGCTTATAACTTATAACTTCACTTTCATCTAGGTGTTTCTGCGGTTCTACAGCAGATCCTAAACCTCCTCGTATTGCCACGCCTCACTCGTGCGGAAACCCTTGCTCGCGAGTACGCGCAAGCGGATGTGGCCATTCATGTCCACTGAATTGCCATCCTGGCCCATGTCCCCCATGTCAAGTCACGACACGACTGCAGTGCTACTGCCCCAGGAACAAAGTGATTGCTTTCCGATGTGGAGTGGATAAAAGGCGGGGAAATTTGGGAAAGAGGAACCTGTCCTGTGGTGAAGTTTGTATCCGGCCCTTGGGCTGTGGGCAACACTTCTGCGAACGACTTTGTCATGAAGGCGATTGTGGAGATTGCCCCGTGAAGGAGGAAGTGAGGTGTTATTGCGGCAAAGAAACGAAGGAGGTTGCTTGCGGATGGGGAGAGAAGATCGACTGTCTAGACACCGGCAAGGAAGAGAGTTGGGTTGGACGATGGAAGTGCGATCACCCTTGTGAACGGTACGTAATAGTTGCTGAACATGCAGTCCCAAACCCTGACGCTAACTTGCTGCGAAATTCTAGGCCACATGACTGTGCCGTACATCCCTGTGCAAAGCCTTGCCATCCTCCCCACCCACCATCGCCATGCCCCTTGTCACCTGAGAAGGTTACTCACTGCCCCTGTGGGCTATGTCCCATTTCTCGCTCTCCGAATGGTCCTCTTCCTGATACCACGCCCCAAACATTCCCAGCCCGCCAGAAGTGTACCGATCCTATACCCACCTGCAAGTCGCCTTGCAACAAGTTCCTACCCGGTTGCGGTCATCAGTGTGTGGCATCGTGCCACGAGGGATCATGTCCTCCATGCACAGTACCTCTCATCCGCCCCTGTCGTTGTACCGCAACGACCAAGAGCATCAAATGCTACGAACTCCGTTCTCTTGAAGGAGGTGGAGAAAAGGAGGTGGAGATTCTCTGCGACAAGCCGTGTGCTGCGTTCAGAGCTTGCGGAAAGCACCAGTGCCGACGGTTGTGCTGCCCGTTGGCTGCATTGGCTACTGCTACTGGTGGTAAGAAGGGCAAAAGGAGAGCAGGAGCACCAAGTGGGATGGAGACGCCATCGTCAGGGATTGGAGAGGAACGAGGCGGATTGCATGAATGTGATCTGGTCTGTGGCAAGCCTCTGAGTTGCGGGTTGCACAGATGCGAAGAGAAGGACCATAGGAACCCTTGTCCTCCTTGTCTGAGGAGCTCGTTTGAAGAGGTAAGAATCCAGATTTTAACTGGATGCTCATTCATGAGGCTGACTATTTTCACAGCTAGTATGCTTCTGCAGTCGAACAGTCCTTGAGCCACCCATCCCATGCGGAACGACTATTCAAGGTGTCTGCCACTACCCCTGCCCACGAGCTGAACCTCCTTGTGGACACCCCAAAGTTCCGCATGCCTGCCACGAGGAACCCCAACCATGCCCTCCTTGCCCACATCTCACCACGAAATTGTGCGCATGTGGAAAGAAGGAAATGACGAACCAAAGATGTGCTCTGGAGAGGGAGAAAGTCAGTTGTGGCGAGAAGTGTGGCAAACTCCTGAAATGCGGCGGACATGTTTGCGAGAGGACATGCCATACTGGCGATTGCGGAGATTGTACGAAGGTCTGCGGGAAGGCGAGGAAGCTATGGTGGGTCTCTTTCTGCCGCTGCCTACCGTTCATATTGCTGACTTCAGTTCTTCCATAGTTTCCCTGCCAACCATCCTTGCACACATCCTTGCCATGCCCCTGCGTCGTGTAGCGAGGATGCTCCATGCATATCACTCGTCATCCTAGCTTGTCCATGTGGCCGAATCCAACGTTCGGTTGCCTGCGGTCGCTCGGGCTCCAACCCGTCGGGACCATCTTATGTCCAGCAGACACCAAAGTGCAACACGGAATGCTCGATTGCAGAACGGAATGCACGACTTGCAGCTGCATTGGGTGTTACTAGGAGTCCGCGAGAGGGTCATTAATGGCGAAGTGAGGTACAATGATGACCTCGTCAAGTTTGCCAAGGAGGACTCCAAATTCCTTACCCTAGTCGAGAAGGCTTTAGAGGATTTCGTTGGTAGCTCCAAGCCAGCCCAGATTCTACCTACCATGCCTCCAGAAAGGAGGAAGTTTGTGCACGATGTACGTTTGTTTCTCTTGTTACTATGGCTGAATCTCACTACTTCGATTAGCTTGCAACACTCTATCGCATGGACACACAGATGCTAGATCAGGAACCACATCGAAGCGTTCGTCTCCTGCGCCGCGCAGATACTCGTACACCCTACCCAACCCTTTCATCCTTCATCGCCACTTCAGCACCTGGACCCAGTCTCGGGAAACTGGCTGATCTAAGAAGTGGAACGAATTCACCAGCCTGGAGATCCAGCGGAAGTATGGCCACTAAGGTTGCCTCTCCTTCTCCTACACCTGCAAGAACTGGTACTCCACACCGTCCGGCGTGGGGCGCAGCGACTCCTACAGTATCTACAAGTCTCCCCACCGGAACATCGGCTTCAGCTGCTACCACCTCTGCTCCAACTGAGGGCAGGTCTAGACCACATACTCCTTCAGTAGTTCCCTCCGCTACGACACTACATACTCCGGCTGAGGGGCAGGTTCAGTCGCCTGTCAATGTCCCTGACGATTGGGAAGATGAAGCCTGATGATATCCTGTAGTCGTCCGCACAGCACTATTACTGCTAGAAGAACCTAGATCTGATATCCTGTGACATGTACTAGTTAGATAGAGCAATTCAGTCTCTGATTCTTGATCATGAGCGAAATCAGCTCAATCGCAAGCTCAGTGTGACAAGCATATCTCCCATTTGCCAAGAACCGCAGAACTTGCATGCATTGCATAATGCGCCACCTAAAGACCACAGGATCATGTGACTAGTGCACCCTAAAAGGGAGTTCTAGAATTTGCTCATGTGTTTCCACTCCAGACCGGAATAGTCTCGAGCACCACAGAAAGGTATGCGGGTTTTGTCAATTGTGACGCAACATTGGGTGCAAGTACGCAGGCCATGAATATATATAAGACTGAGACCTGACTGTGCTGGCGGTTCATCGTCTTGCGTCTGTACAAAGTCCATCCGCACTCATGTCTTTCTATTATTACGAACCGAATTACGACTTGGACCGCATTTTTGAGGACGCCTTCGGTGAAAGTGGACGTGCCAGTCGAGGTGGGCGTCGCCGCATCGGTGATGGAGGCAATACCGAAAATGTTGTAGCTCGTGCCTTCCGTCCTTCGTAAGTATCTGTATCTCGTGTAAATAATCCAGTATCCTCTATTCTTGGAACTAACGAACACCCTTAGTATGGACTTGCACGAAAATAAGGAAAATAACACGGTTACTGCAACCTTCGAGCTTCCTGGAGTAAAGAAGGAAGATGTCAACATTGACTTGCACAACGGCCGATTGACAGTCAGCGCGGAGACAAAGATTTCAAGTGACCACGATGAAAGTGGATATGCCTTAAGAGAAAGAAAGTATGGGAAATTCTCAAGGACTTTGCAGCTTCCTCAAGGTGTCAAGGTTCGTCTGTGACGCGACATGACTTCTCTTCCGTTGTTCACATAGAATCACAGGACGATGCAATTACGGCGAAGATGGAAAATGGGGTTTTGACGGTGACATTCCCCAAAGTTACGCCCGAGATGGAGCATAAGAGGGTCACCGTATCTTAATTATCTCAGCTCGAATCGAACTTGTAATTGTAAAATACGTCAATGATTGCACCGTTTTATAGCTTAAAATGCAGGATAAGAACCGGGAACTGCCATCATCTAGTAATAAATGACCAACAATAGACCTTTCGGCTTCCATCTATGCCTTCCCTCGAACTCCTCATGGGGGACTCTGCCAGTGGGCTATGCTCACTGGAGGCAACCATATCTCTACCAACTATTATACAATGATCAAGGATTTCTGATCTTCGGGAATTTGGTAGGACCCCTATAGAACGCCCTTCCAGCTCTCGCTTCGGAGAGGTGGCCCAGGCGTCCATTAGATATATTCCTCAGGTTTCTATAGTTTCTTTGGCTTAACTTCCGATCTGGCTTCTTATGGCTGTTCAGGTTAGCATGATATACTTCAGACGACGGGCCGAACTTGATCCATCGAAACAATTCAATGCGAGATGATGAGAGGTTCAAGGTCACGCCCAAGGTCCATATGTTTATCTGGCTTCTGCGGCACGGGCTCAGAAACGCTGTGAACAACACCTTCAATCTCTTCCTTATCCTTGGGCCACTCGATATGCCTGCCACTCCTCAAGTATGAGCAAGCATCTATAAAGCAGCTGGATACTGGGAGACATGTCCTACTTTGCCATGTCGTCTCACAATCGTCTTAGATGGTTGGATGCATAGGAATTACTCCTCCGTCCGCCTTATCATTGTTGATCAAATGGATGCCCCCGAAGGAGGGTGTACGACGGTCAGCCTATACAACTTTGGCGAGAATATCTTGGTCTACAACCTATAGCAGGCTCTTTGGGTCCGCGGACCAATCGAGTGTCTCGAACCTGTGATCTGGTCGACATCGGATCCTGAGATCAAGGGTCAATTGAATCTCGAATCTGTTATCATCATGGTCAGCTCAGGTGAGCCAACCTCCGACTCACTTCAGCTCGAAGAGCTGAAAATAACTCTATGGGCTCCCTCAATGTCGAGATCGCAGAAGGTGAAACATTGCCGCCTCTCTTAGTAACATTACGACTTTCTTCTCGCAGAAGCCCGTATTCAAACTGGAAAGTGTACAAGCTCAGTTACACCGCAACTCCCGGAGGCACTGTTCTTTATGATCATCACTTTCCTTGCACCTCCAACGATCATGGCATCTTTATAGTGCTCGCTCCCTTTCAGCGCCTCACCGACCAGGAGATTTGGGCTTCAATCCCAGTCTTGGTTCATGAAGATCATCCCGCCGATCGCATGCCCTTGACTTACCCATTCTGCCTATTTTCTCTTACTAACGTCCACCATTTGTGGACCCTCCAAAGGATTTTCCGGAGAATATTCCTCCATTTATCGTTCAGCCGCCGGCTACCTTCGTACGGAACCAAGCTGTTGCGTACAGCGTTGGTCCGCAAATCATGGGCCTTTGCTATTAATATATATTTCGAAGTATTCATGGACTCGTACCCTCCCCTTCATAGGTTTGATCGCATCGTGGCCACTTTGTGGAAGCGACGAGACCTAGTGCCTTATATTCGACATTTTGATGTCCAAAGCCTAGGCTGGCCGTTTGCTCCTCAGGGGTATTTGCAGCAGTGTCACATTCTCTTCCACATCGCCACCTCTCTCCACACCCTTACCATCCATTATGGCATGCTATACGCGTCAAGTCAAGTCCTAGCGAAACTTCCAACGTTGAAGTCTTCACATGCACGACTGGCGATATTGGATCAGCTTGCCATGTCAGCATGGTGCGGCACGTTATCCAAGGCTGGGAGAAACCACGCCAATTACGGTTGACATTTGGGTATAGTAACACCACTAGTGAGCTGGAGTAAGTTGAAGAATCACAGATCAATGGCAACCAATACCGACACTATTTTTCGGCAAACAGGTTGCGCCTCCAACTTACAGCTTGGAGTCGCTTACGTTGGTAGATTGTTGGCTGGGAGACAGCCGGCTGCCACTCTTTCTCGCAAGGTCAACCTCTCGGCTTCGAGTCCTGAAGCTCGATTCTGCGAGAGGAGTCTCCAAGGGCGATTGCCTTCTCCGTTTGGACGCTTGGAGTGGGTGATTGGAGGAATTATCCATCTTTACTGGGTCTATCGACGATTACGAGGAGGGCGATAGTTCCCACTAGAAACTGTCCTCCCGCAAATGCTTATGCTGAGAACGATTGTCCTGAGTGACCGATTTCTCACACCTGATGCAATATCAAGGAAGTCTTTTGTCCAAGGATCTATAGTGGGTACATTAACGGTCAAAGACGCGATGATGAACTGTTTTGAAGGAGATGTTCAATCATTATTAGAAACTACTTTGACGGAAGGTGGTTGGAAGAGTGTCAAGCTATATACACAGGCGGGGGAAAGGGACTGGCCTCGCAGGGAGGATATATGAAAGGGATTCAACGAAATTGCAAAAGAGGAAGAAATAGAATTCGTATTGAGGCCTGTCGAGCGGTACGAGGAGGTGCCTTGGAATTAGTAGTAGTAATATGAACTTATCTTGAAGTAAATACTTCGTTACATGGCTGTTAATTAGTGCGGGAGGCTGGCGATGCGTGACAAAGCTAAGCTCATGCATTAGTCCGTAGTCTAGATGGATGCCCGTGTGAAGACAGTCGGTCCAGGGTTAGTCTAGGTGGAAGTCGCTGCTGAGGCAGACGCGAAACGCGTCTGAGCCTGCCCTAAATGAGTGCCATCAACTCGTGGTGGTTGAACTCCATCCTGCCGCGATATAACCAATGGCAACGCTTTTGTCCGATACTTTGGCGAATCTCACCGTTTTGTGCTTCAGGGCTCTTTGCTAACATCCATGTTACTCACAAAGACCTCAACAATTCCGCAACCTTCGTTCACGCAACAGAAGGATTTGGATCTCAATGCCGTCACTAAATCCTCCTCGAGTGGCTTGGGATACATTCTATTTCCACCTGAAGGTCAACGCTCGACTTATAACCGGCTTCTCGAACGGAAACAATATGTGCAAGCTCTCAGAGAGGAGCGGAAGGCTCAGGAAGCAGAGGTTGAGTTGAAGGCTAACGAGGAAGCCGACACTCAATGGGCCGCACGACAACAGAAAGAACTCGAGTCACGCATGCAACGGCTGAAGTTGGAGGAAGAAGAGGCTCGCAGAGGCGAGGAGTCCTGGGTGAGGTGTGGTGGCGTGTTGAGGACAAGGAAGGGAAGAGGGACTGGGAGAGGACGAGGAAAGTGAAAGCAGAGTTGGAGCTGAGGGACAAGGAGGAAGCTCTCGTAAAGCGGTGGCACGACTACGAGAGGCGATGGAAGGAACTCCTCCTGTACAAAGGGACGCAGCCGGGGGAGGAAGAAGCTGAATTGACATTTGCCGATATACCGTGGCCCATAGCGCCAGCTCAACCCATTGGAACGCAGAAATACCCCAAGATAGAGATCTCCATTACCAGGTACAAGCAGAAGAACGTTGAGCCCAAACCAGAGATCAACTTGTTCTCTATCACAGCTTCCTCCGTCGAGTCTTTCCTTTTAGCCGACCTCTCGGTACGGAATCGACCTGTGACTCGGAAAGACCGTATACGAGCGTCTTTGCTGCGGTGGCACCCTGATAAACTCACAGCCATCAGAAGCAGGGTGATCGAGCAGGATAGGGAGAGTGTCGAGCAGGGCATCAAGGTCGTGTTTGGTGTGTTGTCGAGGCTGAATAATGCTGACTCGTTAGAGAGGAGTATCCGGAAGTAGTACAGCGTGTAAGTCTGCAGCCTCGTGGATGCAGCGTTGGCGGAAATATCCATTGCTTTTAGTGCGTAGTGCTGTGCGTGCCTATATCCATGTTCTTTTCTCGATTCGATACCCAGTTCCTCACTTCTAAGGCGCATGTACAAAAACTGCTGCCGAACTGCAACAATGTTATGGTGGTAAAAATATCTCCACCCTCCTCGCGCTGATGCTTTCTCGTACCCTATCTTCCGCCTCCGCTTGCCTAGGAGGTTATTCAAACTCACCGACCACTGAATGTATGGGCTGGGACCGTCAGAACTACGCCCTTGTCTACGGCAAGCAAAGGCTATCTACTGGCAGAGTTGTGATAGGCCCGGACTGCCTCCAACCTTAGATGCGCTCACCGCCATTAATTTCGGCCGTACTCTCAATGAAACCCCACTGGTCAGAAAATGATAGTCTAATGAGCTTCTTTTGCCGACTTCGAGAACTTTTCTTCGGGCAACTAGAGTCGATATTTCTACCAGACTTGCTGGGTGACTCCTGACAACCTCGTACGAAGGCTACTTGGCCCTCCGTATAATCCAGAGAGGTCTGTGACCTGAATTTCTATAAGCGCCTGGGCGTCTATTGATCGAATATTCCAGTGATCATGCTCCCGTCGCGTTTTATGAAGTGAGCTCTCGTCTCATACCCAATAGATTCGAATCTGGAAAAGGGAGCCTCCTAGAGTCTCTGTCCGCCAATGGCGGTACTACTTTTGGCCATGTTTTCGGTGTGTACTTGTCGCCGTTGAATGGTGAAGGTGCGTCCTCCCATGGGAACAAGATTTGCCTGGTTCTGGAAGGTATAAAATATGCAACACTCTCAGCCTCCGACTTCTCTTCAACACTTCGCCTTCCCTATTCTCATGGCTTCGAACATCGAAACTGGGTCCGGGAAGACTACGCCTACTTGCACGTCTCCTGAACCACCTCTCACACCGCAAGGAACTCAACCGCAGCGCCACAACGGCTTTGAAAATGTCAGCTCCCAGTTCAATATGCCAGTCGTCATCGTGGGTCCTCGTACTATGATCATGACCTGCCCCTGATCTGACGATTCACCGCACCTCAAAGTCAACATTCGCATCTTCGGTCATTGTCGCGTTCCTGTCCCTCGTAAGGGACATAGTCGGTGACACACACCCCACCATCTTCGACATCGGCACCCTCTTCTCATTCCTCGCCATGTCACTTCACCTCGCCATCATCATCATTGCCAGCCGTGGTGCGGCCTTGGCCTCACTTTACTCGATTGAGCTCAAGCCCGAGGATAAACCCAAGGCTGAAAATCTCCGATTCTACTTTGCTTTATGCGATCAGCTCCAGTTGCTCGCGACTCTACTCTTCGTGGTGACTATAGGGGTCCATGTTTTCGTTATCTTCAAGGACTATATTTGGCCTGGAGTCATTTTGTGCTGGAGCATTCTCCTAGCAATTATATTATATATGATGGGGTTTGCCGAGGATAGTCTCCTCGTACGGGACTTTAAATGGATGAAGACGAAATACCTGGAGTGGCGCTCACGACCAAAGGCCTCAAGGCGGCAGCAGACAAATGCACCCGAGGCCCAACGATCTCAAGGCTACCGCTCTGTTTCGTCCTTTTCGTTTACGATGGTTGCTTACTACGTTATTGCACCTGCCATATGCCTACCTGATTGCACTCTACTTCGACTCGCATACTCTTCTAGTATACAATAACTTGTAAATGACATTTGCCCTGAGTCAGGCCCTACAGCGATCAAAATTAGCCTACAAGCCAGGGGTTGACTGCAGCTGGCCATGGCCATGGTAGTACGACTTCGCAAAATTGGGAATATCTAATCGAAAGTAAAATAACGCGAGTTAGCGAGAGGCTCAGCTTCCAAATAAACGGCACGCAGCATGTGGCCGGTCCTGGCAGCCCGTATGAATTCGCTGTTACAGTAAATCACGTCCAAATATTCCATCCTGAGAGTCCAACCTCAACCAAGGACTACTGTACTCCGAAGAAGGTCGCTGATTTCAACTTGACGATCAATGATTCGACGACCCAAGTGGGCAGCAATGGACTCAAAACCGTGCAAAGATAGAAGGTATCGCTGAACGGCTGGGAAGGCTTACAGAAGAGCGCCAATCCTGGATTGCGAAGCCACAATAGTATAGTCTATCCATATTTCGTGCCGCGGAACGTACAGTGTCCCCCTGTCTCCCATGTTCTGGTCAGTCAACAACTTGAAGAAGTCAGTGTCCAAACAAGGGGTACATACTTTTTACCACTGTGCAGCTTGAAACGTATGATTTTCAGCCACCAATTCTAATGAATTTTGTTAACAAAAGTGGTGAAATAGCGCCAAATAAGTGATGAAGGAGAACTTCGTCAAGCTGTAATTCGGGACCTTTCACGATGAATTTTACGCACGAAGTTGGTTGATTTGACAATCAGCTGGCTGAAAACCCACCATTTAGCTTATGGTTTTTTATGTTGAGAGATTAACAAATATTTTAAGTTTCATACCCCTGGACTTTCAATCAGAAGGCTGGATTTCAGCCAATCTGAGGCGGGAATTTTAGCTCATAGTCTGACATGAATTTGAGCATATATTTGACAGCATTATGCCTATCCGTGCTCCTCAATATTCAGTTGCGTGCAGGAAATGTAAAGTAGATGTATTATGGGACTGATAAGGTAGCAAGCACATCATGATACACTAATTTATAATCCATCTACGCTAGTAGTTCTTCGAGTACCACAATGACCGCTTAAGCTGAGATGAGGACGAGGCGGGCTCGCCACGAGGTGAAGGAGTTGCGAGAGGGGATTGCATAGATCTGGTCGGGGTCTATTTAGAATGCATATTGGGAGTTGGATAACTTCAGGCTAGTTGGCGGTGTACTTCTGCTTCAATGGGTGCTCAGGCTTGAGCGCTCTTGAGTTGTATTTCGGTGTGCCAACCATCAGACTGTGCCAAATAGTGCAGGCAGTTCAGGCCCAAAAGCATCTACCTAGATCGACCATTTGACTCAAGTCCTATGTCCTCCAGGCGCATCAATCAAGAAGAACCACCGCCCCTCTTCTTCGCGTCCACTTCCAGTTCCTGGTCACCTATTTTCTACAAAATCGGAGTCTCCAGCAATCAACCAGAAATACTATCTTCCACAAGGTTATCTTCCCCTTCCTCCTGTTCTCCAAACCCAGGCAGCACACAGCTGAGGCCGTGTGGACCATAATCGTTTCCAGCCCTCAAGGCAATGCCTTACATGAATGGCTCACGGGCTGCTCCCAAATTATCAAGAGGGAAGGAGATCAAGTGCAAGTTGGAGGCACCGACAAGATGGCAGAAGTGAATTTTGCCATCGCCACCTCTATCGCCCGTAAGTTAACACGAGATGCATACTCTTTCCCTGCCTAAATCCATGCCCAGGCAACATACTCAAGTCTAATCAATACCCGGACCACTTCAATGACCTCATTTCCAAACTTGAAGACTGCGATTCTAGCGTGCGAGCGCTCGCTTATCTTGTTGGCCGTTCCCTTCTTCTTCAATTGTCTGGGGAGCATCAAATCGAGGCTGCACGGCAAATGCTCAGAACGCTTTCCCTCGAAGATTTGACCGAGCTTGGAGACCTGGAACAGAATGACAGTGACGATGTAAGTACGTTCCCCTCGCATGAGTCAATAACTCACGAGAGAACCCCTTCGTGAATAGATTATTACTGAGCCAGCACTGGGCAAGCTGGTTATCACCAAACCAAGTAGTCGATCTACCTCACGTTGGTTGCAGGTCTCACTGATCGCTGCGACTTTGAGCATTCCCCGGCCTGAAAATGCACCTCTTAACTGGTTCGAGCAACCAACGGTAAGTTCTCCTAATTAAATTGTCTCTCCGTCGAACTCACTTTTTCAGGATGTGGTTCCAGCTAGTCGGGGATTCGCCTACGTTGAACTTCTTCGAACAATCTACAGAGCCGCAAATATGCTGAATTCAGCACCCACCCTCATCGTCTCAATCCTCTCCACTCTTTTGAGACCTTGAAGACCGACGTCCTGGCTTTCTTGGCAGCAATATGGACGAACTCGTCGGCCCTTTCGCAATCAGAGATCACAGATCTGCGGACAATTGCTCTCCACCATGGTGCTGCCTTCCTCCATGCCCACGTTCTTGAAGGAGACGACACGGATTTCCAAACCATCCTGCCGGGTCTCTTGGTCCCTCTTCAGAGTTCGGACGCCGAGCAACGTCGTATCGCCATGGCTTGCATCTCACACTTACACCAACTCGCCTCGCGCAAGTTCAAGAGAATCTATGGGTTTGATACAATCTACGGAACCAAAACTGGTAAGAATTTAGGCGAGAGGCATCACCGCTGGTTCTGATTATTCACCTATTGTTAGCTCAGGTGCAGTACCTTGATCAACGAGACTTTGGGAAATACGTCGGCCAGCTGGTTGAACACCAGGAGCATTTCTTGCAAGATTCAAGTTATCTTACCGTTCTTCATCAACAACGCCTACAGATCAACAAAACGCAGAAAAAGCGCGACAACGAGTTGGTACTCTTCGCTTCGCAGTTTTCCTTGCGAGTTCATGTTTTTTGGTTTACAGATACAGGCATCGGATCCTCTGTTTCCTCTCGTCACATGTGGCTGCCTTTGCTACCTCTTCTGCCCAATTGGCGCTCCTCCGAAGTTTGAAATCAGTTTCGGATGGAGCAAAGATGTTATCACTTGCCCCACTAATCACTTGTTCCTTTTCTCGACCTGCCTTCAACGTTCATATGCAGGAACCCGAAAAGAGGGAGCTTCTGATTGCGTTGGCTGCTTCGTTTGATATCTCAGTCGCCCAAGACCTCAATGATGAAGCTCAGACCAGCTGGTCTATCTTTCTATCGGTAGTTTGTTGCTCCCTAACAGGTCGTTCTTCTTTTCTTCTGGCCAGTTCATTATGCTGATTCCCCGTCAAAACAGACTCTGCTCTCTTTGACGTGACTGCACGATCCCTCAAAGCAGGATTATTCGCGGCTCTCAATGTTGATCGCCGGGTGCTCCTGCTCAACACGATCCTTGATGAAAGCATGGAGAACGCAGGGAACGTAAGTCGTCCGCTATTCACTCTTACAATCAACTAAAGTGAGCACCCAGTACGTATGCAAGCAACTGCTTGGCTGGCTTCTCGAAGATGTTTCCATGATGTGTCACATGATTGAACTCTATCAGTCAGCTGCCGTTGGAGAGTCTCCCCGCTCAGCAAAGCGCGTAAAAACAACGGGGTAAGGTGGCTCCGTTGAAAAGAGAATGTACTTCTAATCCTTAAACAGGTCTACAAAGGATGATTCTCTTCTGCGGCTGACCCTGCTCGCGGAGGTCCTCGCAGCAAAACCTTTGCCAGGCTCCCTAGATCTTGTTTCCCAATTATTAGATGCGATGAATGCAATCTTGCATTCATCCGTCACTCAAGCGGATTCAGATTACATCGAACAGCTTCTCATGGCTGCCATTGAGGAGAGCTCAGGAAACATCACGGTGAGAATTTTGCGGTCCTTGTTAGACCCCCAAGTGTTCATAGAGACAATCAAGGAGATACCGAATTTATCGCCTAGCAATGTCAGATTGGACGTGTTAGTCGAGCTACTCAGAGGTAGGCATTCTGGTAATCATTTAAATATTCCCCTGACGAAGACTTGCATACAGTGGCAGAAAATCCCCAAACGTTTCATCAAGCACTCCTACTCATAGCCAATTTGACACGATTGGCGCCTGACTCGGTGTTATGCAACGTTATGCCTATCTTCACTTTCATGGGATCAAACGTGTTCCATAGAGATGACACCTACAGCTTTAAGGTTGTGCAGCAGGCGAGTGATTCGATTTCTCGGGTTCCAGACCATTCCTAATTTTAGTTTAGACGATTGATAATATTGTGCCAGTCATGGTCTCTTCTCTTCGGGAAACGAACTCTCCGGGCTTGGAACTTTTCAGGGCTTCAAAGCCTTTCATTCGAACCTTTTCGGATGCTTCTCATCACATCCCTCGCCATCGCAGACTAGGGTATGTCATTTAAACACCGTGGAAGCGGCTACTCACAGTTTTTCAGATTCTTCTCTCACTTGTTGGACGTACTGGGTGTCGATTTCTTGGCCCCGCTTTGCATGCTTCTGCTAGAAAGGGTGGCAAACCGGATCGCCCGCCAAGCAAATGAAGATGTTGTTTCCTTGCTACAACTCCCTCAATCATTAATGGAGAACCAGACACATGTGGTCCAAACACAGGTCAATCAGCTCTTACTGATCGGAGGAATATCAGCTCAAAGGCTCCTAGGCGCTCACAGATATACTACGCGAAGCACAACGACTTGTCAACCGTTTAATCAATCCTGAGGCCGCCTCGCCAGTCCTTCTGGACACAACGTAAGAAAGACCCTCGAAATGCAAAGTTATTGGCTGACCTGCCTTCAGAGATGATGACCCGGATGCGGTCCTCGTTGGCTTGTGGAGACGCACCAAGACTTTGCTCATCTTTGTTGGATACGCCACGAAGAGCTTCGCGACGTCCTCTGCAACTGGCGAAACGACCCAACTGATCTCCAGTCTTATTCCACTCACACAAAGTCCCGTTTCTGGGCCTATCCAAGACAAGCTGGATGACCTCGCGTTAACAGCTCAAACCTCTTTGCAACGGATTCTTGAATCACTGCGGGCTTCTGACTTCATCTCTGCAGCCCTATCAACTTTACACTCTGAGAATTCACAGGTGTGTTTGAAAGATTGATCTCACCGTGGTTTGCGATGAACCATCTCTCCAGGTCTACACCAGCGGACTTGCTCTGCTTGGTAACAGGCTTCCAGAGATTTCAGCATCAACACGTCAAGGGTTGTCATCTACAATGGTTGAGATCATCGCTACCATCCAGACGCTTATGGCAAACGACCCCACTCCTGAACTGATGGGCTCAGCGTTCGGCGCTCTGTACGCAATTGCAACGACACTGTCAACAGGCGAAGAATCTGCAATGTCAGGGACAATTCAACGAATCTTGAAGGCAATCAAGCGCGGTGAATGCATCGCGTCGGCGCTCAAAGTCCTAGCTTCTCTTCCGTTCGTTTGCCTACATCTGTCCCTTCAGTTTGGCTGACATTTGTATTCGTCAATAGGTCAAAGCTTGGTCCCCGAATCATTCCATACTATCGCGAGATCGTCGATCAATGCATGATCCTTATTCGAGAGGGGAACCTGGTTGGTTTTCTACCTTCTCCTCCCTGCAATTATTGAACGCTGTTCCCAGATGTTGTGGAAGACGCTTGTGCCACAATTCGCGGCCTTCTTGTATCCATTCCAACTTTCTGGGGGCTGCGGAGGTCATCAAGACCGTCTCGCTTGTTGTAAACTCTCCTGAAAATAGAAGTAAAAGCCTCAATACTCAGCTTACCAAAGCGGTCGTCAAACACATACCCGCTACGGTTGTTTTGCCAGCTCTAGTGCAGGTTTGGGAGCAACCGTGGCTGAATACCTCTGTGAGTTTTGGCTTTGTGCTGTGTCATAGACCCTCATATTTTTAATTAAAGCCGCAACGCACTGTATACATGGAAATTCTCCAAAAACCCTCCGAAATGCATCACGACCAGTCGTCCTGGAGCAACTCAAGCCCACTTTCAAGGTGCTTTTAAGCTCGTTCGATTTCGCAGCCGAGGACAGATGCTTGGTGAGTGTCAACATTGAACCTCCAAATTAGAAGGGTTGACACGATGAGAGCAGGCAGAGATACAAACGATTTCAGCCTTCCGGGAGTTGGTAGTAAAACTGAATGAGGCAGCCTTCAGATCTCTATTCCGCCGACTCTACGATTGGGCTTTCGCAAACGATGCTAGTATGCAGGTTTTTACCGTCAGGATCAAGTATCTGAAAGCTGATATCGAACTTATGTCTAGCTGCCATGCGGAAGAAAGTCGTATTCTGTCACCTCTACTCTTCTCTGCTCGAATATTTCAAGGTGAGAAGCATTGATTGATGTGTGCATCGCTGCTTGTTAATTTCAACACAGGGTTTGATGACCCCATACTTGTCCATTGCCTTCGACTCTTTCCTGCTTGCGCTGGAGACATTGGACCATGGTATCTCTGGTTATGAGGAGTTCTGGTTGGGTATCCTACAAACACTCACTCAAAGCCTGGCATTTGATGAATCAAGTGAGTGATTAAATCGCATCCCGATATTTGTTAATAAAGGGTTTCAAGCTTTCTGGAAGGATGATAAGCTTAGGCGGCTTTCTGGACCACTTATCCAGCAAGTTGCGGTTTGTGCCCGTCTCAGGTCATCTGAGGCCAAATCGGCAATCCAGGATTGCCTCAGCGCAGTTGTTGAGGCCACTAGTGACGACACAATATTGAAAAATCTCAACCTTCACATACTAATGCATACACGTTCGGAGGAGGCCAGGATACGTCAAACCGCACTAACATGTGCTGAATCGCTCTGGAGAAACCACGGGAATAAGTTATTGGGTAAGTTCCCACATCACCCGTCACAGAGCACCAATTGAAAATTATACACTACAGGGCTTGTGGCCGAGACGACTACTTTTATTGCGGAATGCAGTGAAGACGAGAATGATATGGTGGTGAAAGAGTCCTTCAGGTTGAAAGATGCAGTGGAGAACGCAGCCGGTAGCATAGATGGATTGTTAGATAGATAGCAAGGGTAACCTATAAAATTAATGCAAGATGGGTATAATATCCAGACATTATTGATCCTCAGCAATCTGGAGCCGTTGCTCGATTGCCATGCACTGAGAAAGTATTTGTATAACCACGGCACGCCCGCATGCATTGTTAATGAATGAAGTCTGCAGGGCAGAATTAGCTTAGTGCGATGGCTAAAAGGGAGTCGAATCACCTTTCTGAGATCCTTCGGTTTCGGGCGAGACGACGGTGGGAGAGAGCACTGGCGGAGGAAGTCGTGAAAGCCTGGTGAAAGAGTTCTGACTGCCGTAGAGCGGGCCAACGGTCGGACACCTGCTGGGTCTCAGCGAAAGGTGGTTCTGCTTCTGCCATTTCCCACACTGTGGCGCCAAGAGACCAAACGTCTACTTGCAAGGCGTCATAAGGGGGCTGTTTATGGTGGGAGAGGTCAGTTTGAATTACGGTTCCTGCAGAATCAGATCACCTTCGGATCTCAGGGGCCTTAAGAGAACAGACATGTTAGCTCGGGCCAACACAAGCGATAGGCGACCAACGCACTTGCCAGTATACAACACCAACGGAGTCGGAACACATCGAGGACTCAGCTGGAACTCGTATAGCAGTAGAGAAGTCGGCTTGAGGGCCGCGATTAGCTAGACGTTAACCATTCAACCATTTTGACTGACCTAATTTCAGGAGTCCCTCGTTGTTGAGTAGCAAATTATCAGAGCGGACATCTCGGTGTGCGATTTGATGTTGCTGGAGGAAGTCCAATGCAAGCAAGATCTGATGTTCATTGGAGTCAGGGGTGGGCCGAAATCAAGATCGTAGTTGAACTCACATCGCTAGCAAACCTCGCGAAAAGCCTGTCTTGCTGGAGCATGAGGCCATGAGGAACTAAGGCAATGACGTCCGCAAGACTCCTTTCCATTAGTTCCATCCGTATCCATAATGTATCCTCAACCAAATCCACATAGACCGCATCCATAGCTAGAATATGGTCGTGTGACATCCCTTTCATCAGAGATAATTCTCTTTGAAGGTCTGTCAGCTTTGGAGATCCGGTGGGTAGAATGGCGACACTCTTAATGGCGACGAAGCTACTCGCACCAGTGGCGAGGTTACTCTGGTCGCGAGCTTTCACGAAAGCAGAGAGTTTGAGCTTATGTCGGTTATCCGCTGCAAGTCGGGCAGCGAAAACAGAACCGCTCTCTCCCTCCGCGATTTCCTGCAGCTCCAAATAGTGGTTGCGAGGATCCACGGCTTCATCAATGAATTCTTCCAGAGGTGCGACAACAGAAGACAACCATCCTGGGTACCGCTGAAATGGAGTCTTCGGAGTCGTGCCGGAAGCCATAGGCGTAGGCAAGCCAGCCGAAGGAATGTCGCTAATGACAATCCTAGGCTTGGAGCCGTCCAGTAAATCCTCTTCTTCCTCGTCAAATGTATCTTCAGTGGGTATTCTAATTTTTGGCCGTCCAGCTTTCTCTGAGTAGGATGGACTTGGTGGGAAGATGAGCTTGCCAGGATCTGGTGAGGGTGTTGAATCATAGTAATAAGTTAATGGTGATTCAAGACCACCATCAGTCATCGGAGTCTGCTGTTCATAAGATGTTGGACTTGATGACCCGGTCCCGGAGGTTGAACCTTCCTCGCTTCCGAAGTGAGAGCTCAGGGGAGAAGGCGGATGTCTCGACGCATCTTGGACATGTATAGCAGGAGGAGTTGGTCGTGGAGGCTGCTCGGTTTTAGGTGAACTCGTTAACACGACCGGTGCCGCTCTTCGTATGATGGATACGCTCCGTACAATTGTCGCAGGCTCTGCTATCACCGTCGAAGTACTGCTCCTGCTTGAATCCCTATTCGATGGCCGTCCGCCACTTGCCCTGAGTAAACCTTCACCGTCATCAAGATCCGGCTCTTGATCGTCTGGCCGGGTATTGGAAATAGTTGGTCTCCCTTTCTTGGGACTAAGGGGTAGGGTGGGAGATGATGTTTCACTGAGTGCGGCGCTCAGTGGTGGTTCCTGACCGGAGGCATGAACCACGTTGTGCATCGACTTGAATAGAGGGGAGACGCCAGTGGGAAGAGGGAAGGGAGAATGGAGGACGGTCGAGTAGTCGGTTCGTCATCCCAGCTCGTGGCTTCGGGGTCGTAACGCGCAGTAGACGCGGGTTCCACCCATGAAGAACCAAGAGCGTCCTCGTCTGCCTCTAAGTCGAGCGTCAAGGGGTGTAGACCAGGTAGAGTGGCAGGAGGGGAAGCCTTCTTTTGAATCGCCTGACTTTCCATTCGCTCATAGTAGACTTGATTTGTGACTGCAGGTGGGCTTTGATTGGTCTTCTTCGATCCGAACGAAAGCTTCGACTCTTGTGCCGTAGAAAAGGTCGACGTATTCGGCGTGGAATCGTCTGCGGTCGAAATGCCTGACAATAAAGCCTCACCCCATGAAGATAGGTCTGACGAATCTTCGTGCTTCGTGAGTGAGAGTCTCGGAGGCAGTGCGGTCAATGGTTTCTGACGACTATCCGATGAAGAGCGTGAAAGTTGATGAGGGGAATTACCGAGCTCCAGCTCCGAACCCTCAAACGAAGATTCTGGTGTCTGGGATGTTAATTTTGAGAGTTGATGTGTTAATCCCAATCTCGGGGCGGCACCTGACTGTGCTGATGGCTGCAAATTATTTGCACCTGGAGAAGCCATATATCTCTCACCAAGGGGAGATACTATGGACAGGCCATTTGGAGTGGGAGGGGTTGGCCGCGAGGGTGGGGCCGGTTTGGAGGGACCACTCGAAGGTAGCGTATCTGATGGGCCAGAAGGATGTGGTCCTTCATGAATGTCGAGCACCGGGAACTTTGAATCCATGGGGTCAGTGTCGAGGAACGAGGTTGGAGCACGATTGGCACTGCCTCGCTCTACAGAAAGCTGGCGTTGAGGAGCCGACCTCGTCAAATGGAAGTTTTCTGAGGAAGTCAAAGAAGATTTCGATTGCTGGCGTGGAAGCGAGGTTGTCCGTGGGACGGGGTTCATGATTACTGGGGTATCTGATGGAGGCGATACGGGTCGTATGCTACTTGCATATTGTGAGGTAGGGGAGCGTGCTGCTGCCCTGCGATGCTGCATGTTCTCTATCTCCTCCTGAGAGAACCCAGCTTGGGATAGTGAGGATACCCAGGAAGGGGGTAGACCCACGAGACTGTAAACCAGTCAATAAAGTGAGATTCTTGTAAGTTAAGTAGCTTACCCCTCGTTAACGTGTATATTGTGCTGGTTGGGTATTAGTATAGGAATAAGCGAAAACATATCTTGGAGCATACCTGGAAGTTCCAGGGCATTGATATACCTCCATCTTCAGTAGGTAAGGGTGGTACCTCTTCGGAGGTTGGGCTCTTCGTCTGTGATTTCTGACGTTTTGGGAATCTGAAGAAACCAGATTTCTTTTCCTTGACTCCTTTATGAGAAGCGTCCGTTCTCGTAGTGGACTTGGAAGATGGTGCAGTAGAGACGAGCGACATCGTTGATTTGTTCATGTCCGGAAAGAGGCTGCGGGCCTGCTGGAACCCAGGCGTTACTGGAGTACTTGGTATGGAGAAAGAGTCAGGTGATAGCGATGCAAGCGACCTATTGCGAAGGTAATAGGCGTCCTTGGGAGGTAATGGTGGTGGTTTGGCCTCTTTCTCTTTGGACGCAAATTTGAATACTTTCAGGCTGGTAGAGAACCGGGAAGACTTCGGTGTCAGCTGAGTGGAAGAAGCGCTGCCGCTTGCCATTCTAGTGTCAAGTCTAATTGTAGTCCGCCTTCATCAGGTGGGCCGAGCTTGCGAGCCTTCCAGATACTGCGACTTGCACGAAAAAAGGGCCAGGTAACTTGTGCTTAGATGGGGCTAGTAGATGGTCAGCTATGAGCCATCCCAGACCAAAAACTCTACTTACTACTAGCGTCGAAGGCGAAAGCTTTGGACGTCGTCGTTGATGGCCTCGTCGCTGGTGGAGTCCACAACAATACGAGCCTGGATCAATGTTTGTCCTTGCTTGGCTATGGCCTCCTGCAGCTTAGAGCACGACTAGTGACAGCAACAACATTACGCATTGGCTGTAAACCGCACTTGCAGCAACTTTAAGAAAGAAAGTACGCAATAAACCCCCCAAGATTTACAAACCAATCTATTTACGAGACGCCTATCACATTTACAAGGTAATACTTGACATTTTATGCCTAAGGTGACATTGATCAGCTAGCAACCGTTGTGCTCCACCATGTGAGCGTTTACGGTCAGAGGAGCTTCAAGAACTACAATTAGCACATGGACTGACGGTATGGCCTTGGCTGTGGGATTGGCTGAAATGTTGTGTTGGAGGTGTCCGTGATGTGGTGGTCCTTTTCATGAGGATCTGCCGCGTCTTTTCAAGTTTGTTCTCAAGACGTTGTGAAAGCCATCCCCTGCCACATCCCCTTAGCCCATACTGCGTATTCTCCACAAAGAGGTGGCCTGTACACTCTCATGGCTCTCTCCTTTCATGCCTCCTCCAAGAAAATGAGACATATACGATTGTACGCGAGTAAAGAATATTTATTCCCCCTCCCTTATCACGGAGCAAGGTTGGCATCTGTAGGGATCTATGGAAACGTATCGAAGGATAGTATGAAATGACCGAGTGTATTACGCACGTCCCATTGCGTTTTGTTTTGCCCCATTGGAGGACATCGTTACCCACCACGGTG
This sequence comes from Clitopilus passeckerianus, assembly GCA_944990035.1. Lineage (NCBI taxonomy): Eukaryota > Fungi > Basidiomycota > Agaricomycetes > Agaricales > Entolomataceae > Clitopilus > Clitopilus passeckerianus. The sequence continues at coordinate 1,182,339 of CALYLX010000145.1, forward strand.
TGTGACCCTTTCGTCCTTCTCAGGAGTATTCCTCTAAGTAATTTGGGGGATTCTCAAACTCCCGCGAACGTTCCCCCCCCCCAGGGTTGCACCCGTCCGTCCTTGATCTGAAAGGAAATTCAAATGCCAGAAAAAATGTGCTGTCCTTCGTTAACCGACGGAGGTTTTTCAAGCTACAGTCACCTGAGCCGTCTCCGAGAGTTTGGCCAAGGTGTGTTCATGTTGTCCTTTGGGCGGTCCGAAACGATTAGGGGCACATCTCCATGGTCTGACCCTCTGTCCGATGCCTATCGCCTGAGGAGCCTGGTGAACATGTCTCCCCCCTCAACCTCGATAAATTAGGGACTCCCGCGGTGATCCCCTTATTCCTGTTATCATGGTTGATGTATATGGTATCGCAGTACCAACGTCACTCAGAACTGCCTCGGTGCTCACTCAGTCGACGATCTACAAAGAGTATCCAGTGAAAGGCAAGTAAACGCGTCCAATTCCGGGCCATTTGCGGTATTCTTTGAACTCATGGTGTTCAGCAATAGATATTATTAAAACCACCGCGATAAAATTCCAAACTCAGGAAGGTCTTGGAGATACTAAATTGGGCTGACGCGTTCGAAGAGGATGGAATGGCATCGCGATAGAATGACAATGGTGGTTGTGTTTTCTCCTTTGTTCGTCTCGACCCTCTGATTGGCGGGCTTTCAGATATTTCGTACAGTGGGGGGCCCGAATGGGGTATCCCGGATATATCCAAAGCGGCTGCGTTCGAGCTCACCTCCCCGTAAACCATTTCAAATGAGTATGCTCGATACTCGCCAATTTTCGCTCCTTCGGGCCGGGAGGCTCGGCATTCGGAGCTTTAGAGATAAAGTCTACGCAAATTTTCTTTTCGTTGCTGGACATACAAGTCGACACCACTGCCGCGGCCTCCCTACAACCCCCGACCACTTCCGAGTTTTGTATCTGAGGGAGAATATGAAATTCGGGGACATAAGAAAGGGAAAATGGCGGTTCAAATGAGTGATACTGTACGTATGTGTCAGTTGTACTTAATCATGCCGATACAGCATTTCCCTGTGACGACCATTCGCGGAAAATCAAAATGACTAATTGAAGATTCGCATGTGCAAAGCTCCAAGCTACATTGCCCTGCAAACTTATCGCGAATCGGTGCGAACCTGTTAGTTTCCCTCCGAACGAATCTCGAGGGGAACAACAGAATACTTATGAAGCTTGAAATTGCAATTTGATAAAGCCCGTTTATCAAGGGCTTCTCCGTCGCTCGGTTTTGATATCGCAGTGCCAGATCTCGAGAGGTATCGATGAGGGTTGCATGGTCGGAAAAGGCACGGTCGCAAAGTTGCGTGAACCAAGCACTTCCAGGTCCGAGCTGAGAGTTGCTACAATTAAATGGCAACTTCCGGGCGGAGGAGCAAAGCAAGATGTACATCATATCCGGTCACAGAGGTTCAGAAACACGGCGAATATGCATGGCATACATACATGGTATGCATCTTAAGCTTCTGAGATCCACACGAGTGCTGAAACCCAAATGCGTTCCGAAATCATGTACTCGAGGAGAAAAGAACAATGGAATGCTTGAGAATGGCGTCATTTTCTGGGGGTAAACCTTGTGATCCAGAACGAGGTTCGGCATGTGTTCAGGCTCGCGCAGGATGGAACGCCAATGAGCTTGAGGCGATCGTCACTACAGAGGAACTTCTGGTGCAGGCAGGCACTAGTAAGTGATCTGATTTCCCAAATCGATCATTATGCAGTACGACGTGGACGCAACACGGTCTTTAATTTTCTTTAGGATTCAATGGTTACGTAGCAAAGGTGGTTAATGTCCGAGATTCGTTCGATGGACAGGGATTGATTCCTTCCAGATGCCCTAAGAGGCAGTCAGAACTTAACAGAGGTTCCGATAGAGAATTCATTTACGACCAGGCGCTGCGTCTAGCTAACCTTTACCCACCAAAAAAGCAGCTTTCCTGATCAGAATTGTCACGTACGTTGTCCGAGCTAGAACCCCTGAAATGTAGGCCTCTAGTGAAAGAAGTTCCACGTTAACGAGGGTTCATCGCTATGAAAAATACCTAATTTGACGCTCCGAAGGCACAGGGACTTCCCTTTGGTGACTTTACCTGCCTTTTTGTCCATATCCATGATGCCACGTTTGGTCCTCGAATGCTATTGCTACCGCTGCTAGATTTCTTGGAGAAGATAGCCGACCACAGAGGGAACCCTGACGGTGATCGAGTCCAAAGGCGCAAACGATGCAGTGGCCGTGCACACCTGTCAGACTGAGGGAACTCCGCATTTGTTTGACACGCTCACTTCGCCGCTACCCAACGCTCGGCTGGCACGCGTATCGATAAAGCTTGCTGTGAAAGCCTACTATGACACCAGAAGGCCTCGCGTTATACCGCGCCTACTTGCTGGATCCTTAAGGCCTCATTAATGCTCTTTCAAAGTCCTCCTGCATTGCGACCGACCTCGGGAGTCCCAAAGGTGGACGACGCGTACCCATTAGTCGAGAGCGATCACCGTTTCTGTGTAGCCTTCCTATTTGAAATTCGGTTTCAGATTGCATGACGCTCAGAATCTGCGGGCCATTCACCGAACCTGTACTGGCATGATGATATACATACAGCACACAATTACGGAACCATCGATACGTACCCTCTGGTCTCTGACGAGGATACGGCAAGACGCGTAGACGCCGCCTTTTTTCATATCCGCCTCCTTATGGGTACGGAATTGGTCAAATGTAGTCCCCGCTGATTTGACGGCTAGATTGTGAGACTGGGAATATAAAGGAGCATACGCTATCCTTCTCCTACAGTGCCTTACAATCCCTTTCAACCAAAGCTTGTTCCCTACAATAATGCCCGCCTGCCAGACTTGTAACTGTGCTGTCGAGGATCTCTGTCATTTTCGTATTCGTTGTGGGTGTCCCAACGACACACCACCAGACCACCCTATGTACATGATGGACGATGCCTACCACCGCGAATGGTGCTCCAGATGCCTTACCTACTGTCAAGAGCCATCGGATTGCCCCGCGGTTCTCTCTGCAAAGTACTCCAGTTACTTTAGGGTTATCTTTCCCGGTGTGCAAAGGCGACTGGTAACCCTGTACGACTGTAGGTGCAGCTCCTCTGTTCTCTGGCTCTTCGCTTACATTCAATTTTTCTTCCTGCTCAACAGGCATCGAAGATTCGCTTGTCCGAATCACCCGCTTATGCGATTCCGTGCACGCTGTCGAATTGTGGCGCCGTCGTCCATGAAGATTACGACCCTCGAATCCCTTCGATTCTACCAAATTTCGCCTTACGATGATCCTCGGATGACGTACATCATTTTGGCCCACCCATTTTTGTCCTCCGCCGCGACCAAACCGAGTGCTCTGGACCGACACGATGCACGCCGTAGCACACCTCAACAGATCTCAACGTGCAAAGACGGAATGCTCTACACCCTATCTACTTCGTGGCTACCAACCCATTGCCCTAAACCCTCCCGTTAATCCATTCGTACAAACACAATTCCATTGGCATATTGCAAACGCCGTCGCATGCCCTGTGTACTGTGCATTTTAGGTACAGATCGACGCCGTCTCATAATACCTGTCCTATCTACACCGGGAATGTATCTATCGCCCGTTAATCTATCTTGCTTTCCGCTTTTGCACACATTAACCTCTCCGGCGGTTGACTTTCTTCGGCTTAGGGAACGAGACAGGTGCGTTTAGCACGGCTCTTTTAACGTCGGCAACGGTGTCAGGTATGCCTAGTCGCATACGCTCCTGCTGCGAGAGAAGCTGTATCTTGCAACCTAAATTAGAGGCATGGGGATTCAGAGATCCATCGGCAAGGGAAAGAGTTGGAGGAAAGTCTACTAACCGAGAGTTTTGAATAGTTGGTTGACCCTGGATATGACATATCGCGATAAATTGACTCATATATATATTGAATGGAAAAGAAGACATACTTTGTCAGATTCATACTGAGATCCTGCGCGAGCGCGCTCGTGTCAGCAGCGTATTGGTCGAGTTTGAGACATAAAGCAAAGAGGTATGTCAATAGTTTAGTTTCTGTAGCTGTCGTCTGTGTGTAGCTACATGCCTTTAGTTGGAATGAAAATCCTCCAGTTTCGAAAAGCGTACCTGTTTGATTCACGGGCAACCTCGGTAAATCTTGCGAGAAGACCGTCCAAGATGACGGTTGGAACGCCGAGCATCTTTTCTTCGGCTACAGACCTTTCAATCCCGCCTTTACGACCAGCGATATAACGGAAAGCCAGAAGGATCGAAATATAGAGTGCCATTTTTCTGGGAATCGAACGTCCGTCAACGACATGCAAGTTCAGCGGGAGGAGACGCACAGGCTGTGTTTTTTGGACTTTGAGGATGTTGCATCTTTAAGACTATGGATATGCGCGTTAAGCCATTTCGAGTGCCAATGAGGGAGAAGCTTTTCTCGATCTTTGTCGGTTTTGGCTTCGTCGAATTGGCTGATAGACAGTGCTCTCCATTCCACTTCAGGTATGATTCCATGAAGAGGAAACACTTCCGAGGGATCGTCTGTGGTCGCATTGAACGGAGGCACCAGTCGGTTTGCATCTGCGGCCTCTTGGGCTTCATCTGCGAGCCACACATGTTATTGACGGTGAAAACGCTATAAAGTCCGTACAACTTCGTACCTTGTGTCATGAGATTGACGGCACCCTTATCAATACCCTCTTGTAGATGATCGATGACCCCTTCCATGGCGCTGACATCGACGCGATTCCGTTCGCGGGCACGAATATTGGCCTTAGCCTTTTTGGTACCAAAGGTTTCTCCGAGAGCGTTTCGGGCCTCCATGTACTGCATTGGCGTGGGCTGAGATATCGGTATTGATTTGAGAGCTTTCACTGTTGGTGCAAGGATATGAGGCGTTTTAGTGGTCTTAAGAACCTTTAGAGAGGACGTCTGCCGGTCATGTATTGCAATCAAGTACCTAAAAACATCACGTTGAAGGGGCCATCTTAGACGCTCTCGAATCATGCAACGAACATACCTGCACCCCGAATTGGCGGCTCTTTCAGTCTCTGTTGGATTTGAGACAAATTCCATGCCTTCGCTCTCCCCGACAACGAGCAGGTCCTGCTCCACGTCTGCAGCACTCTCTTCCTCTCCATCATTTCCCCCTTTCGACCTTTTGCGAGTATAACACTTGAATCCCACTGATTTTGGTGCTTCCACGCCTGGATAGCTTACTGTAATGTATATTAGAACAATTTTCTGAGAAGAGAGAGAAAGATTGATTGACCAAGGATTGGGCCGCACACACTTTCCGATGGCTGAGAAATTTCTACAACAATGTCCTCTGCCTCTCGCTTTCGTTTTTTGCTGATCTTTTCACTCGGCATAGCGACTGGTAATCAGAGGTTTTCGTAGCCAGTTGTGACTTTGTTCGTGGATCACAAATAACCAATAGGGATGGAGGGAAAGGAGAGATGCGTCTGTTTGTCCGCTTGTCTTTGGTGACTTCGCTTCTTGCGTTTCTCGCACCAACAGGGTCCTAACGACTTGGTTGCTGCTCCCGCACCAAATTGCTGGCTCGAATGTGAGTTCAAAGTCAAGGTCGTCGTAATGCTCATTCAGACAATCCAATCCCTAGGTTGTGACGCTGTTCTACGGGCAAATAATCTCTATAGACTTACCCAAATTGTCACCGCTTGGCAATTCGGCGTGCAAATACTAGTGTCATATACTTGCCAAAACGCATACTCTAAGCCCGTCTGGGCTGATATTGTCTGTCGTGTCTGAGAGCAGAAGCGCCCCATCACTGCCATTGTCGCCCAGGCAGGAGAGTTTGATTTCACACCACACCCACCAACATCACGCCTCCTCAAAACTATGTCCAGCCCACCTGTTAAGCAGGAGGGTTTCGATGCGGAGACCTTCGCCACACCTCCAGTTACGCATGACGATAGTGTCAACGGCTTTATGAAGACAGAAGTGAAGCTTGAAAGCATAAACGTACGGTCGCCACCTTTACTGTTATTGTACCATATTGACTGGCGGGTTATGACTCAGAAGGCTCAACCAGAGGACTCTTTGCCAAACCAATCTTTAGCTGGCACAAGCGACGTTTCCAAGAGTGAAGGTTTACTAAATTTTGACTCAGACGGTTCTCCAATGCTAAATGGCGAGAGTTCGCGGATGAAACCCTCCAAATCTGCCTCTCCAACCCCACCATCCGCTCGCCATGAATCCAAGTCAGAGTCCTCAACACCACCACCTGCGACTGGTAATAACAGGAAGAAGGCGTCAAAGGCCCCCGTTCAGCTGATTGGAGACCTGCCGGTCGCAAGACGGGAGGCAGTGGCAACTTTTAAAGAAATTGTTGAGAATAATTATCAATACAAGTCGTTAGGAAGGTCTAGGGAAGCGCTGGAGAGTATGACCTGTGACTGTGGTTATCAGGCTGGTGAGTTCATTTATTGAATGCGTTTATGGTGCGAGGTATGCAGTATCCAATGCTTCATGTTTTGCTGCAGGTAAACGCACCATCGCCGACCCCTGTGGGGCCAAATCTGACTGTATAAATCGATTGACCCAAGTCGAATGCCTCGCTGAAGATTGCCGCTGGGGCACTAGGTGCCAGAACCGAAGGTGCGGCTTACGTACACACGCCCACTCAATAGCAGAATCTCAAGAACTTCTAGATTTCAAACTCGACAATATGCTGATATTGAGATTGTTCTGACGGAGATGAAGGGCTACGGCCTTCGCGCGGAGACCGATATCCCCAAGTAATTTCATAGCGACTCAGTCTGGAAAGGAAGCCCCCTGACCTTCAATCCAGGGATTCATTCATCTATGAGTATGTTGGCGATGTCGTTAGCCCAAGCTCGTTCAAGAAGCGGATGCGTGATTATGCAAACGAAGGGATACAGCATTTCTATTTCATGATGCTTCAGAAAGATGAAGTACGTGATTATAGTGCTGGTTACCTTCTCCTTGTTCATATTCCCTCAGTTCATTGATGCCACAAAAAGCGGTGGAATTGGGCGTTTTGCCAATCATAGCTGCAATCCCAATTGCTACGTCGCAAAATGGACGGTCGGAGATCACGTCCGTATGGGGATCTTTGCAAAGCGCAACATCCAGCGTTTTGAAGAAATCACCTTCAACTACAATGTCGATCGCTATGGGTATGCCACGCTTCTTAATATTCAAATTGCATATACTCAGATTGTTCCCACAGACACCAAGCACAAACGTGTTACTGCGGTGAACCCAACTGCGTTGGTTTCATTGGTGGCAAGACCCAGACAGATGTCGCAGTTATGGACGACCTTCTACTGGATGGTAACACTCTTCATATCTCGCAGTTATGCTTGGAACTAATGGATAATCACAGCGCTTGGTATCACAGATGAGGCTGAGATCATGGAGCTCAAGGGAACAAAGAAGAAGAAGGGCAAGAAAATCGACGACCCAGACTTCTTGGTATGTCGTTTCACAACCTATGGCGGTGAGCTTGGTTCTAAGTTACCTTAGCCGTCTGTGAAACCCATCTCGGAGAAAGATGCACCTACCCTCATTGCAGCCATCAGACAGACTCAGAGTCGCAAGGTTCTCATTAAAGTTCTGACTCGTATCAAGGTACTGAGCTTTTACCAATTCCAAACTTCGGTGGGACTATCAACTCATGTTCTTTATAGATTACAGAGGATCAGGCTGCACTGCGGCAAATTATGCGGCTCCGTGGTTACAGTCTAATGACAAACCTTCTGGACGATTACTCCAGTGACGCGGAGCTGTCAAGCCTCGTACGTCGTGTTTCCATTACTCAAAGCGTCTGGCCTCAGGTTACTTGTAGATCCTGGAGACAATCAACCTTTGGCCACTAATGAATCGCAACAAAGTTGACGACTCCAAGATTTCTGTCCCTGTGAAAGCAATAGCGGATAACGAGGATCTAACGGGACCGCTCAGAGAGTTGGCTCAGAAGGTAAGCATATATGATTCGACAGATGCGTAGCTGACGAACGTTCCCTCCACAGCTCCTGGATCACTGGGAGACCCTCCCATTGTACAAACGAATAGCGAAACGATTGCTTCAGGTGGAGGTGGTTCACTTGACATATAATATTTTTACTGACGCTCAAGACTAGGAGGATGATCAGGTTGTGGAGCAGGACGCACCATTCGACGATAATGCAGGCTACAGGTCGCCCAAGCGTCCCAGGGAGGAGCTTTATGTCGCTGCTGAATTCAAGCTAGCCCCTGTAGTGTTGCGAGAACCACCGGCTCCTCTACCAGTTATGCCTGAACCTCCAAAACCACAACAATCTCTCCTGCCAACATCTGATGCCATCAGGGCTGTGATCGCTCAGGCAGCGCAGATGAGGGCAGCCGAAGCTGAAAAGGCTGCACAAGAGGCAAAGGTCGCAGAGGAGAAGTCGGCAGCAGCAGCAGCGAAGGCGGCCGCTAGGGAAGAAAGGAAGAAAGTGAAGGGAAAAAAGAAATCTATTTCCCCACAAGAGAAGGAAGTGCTCAAAGAAAAGCAACTTCACAAGTTGATTAGCCCAATTGTGGTCAAGTGCTTGAGCAAGTATTCAAAATCCATGGATAGTGCCACATTCAAGAAGCATGCCAAGGAGGTGCGTGACTTTATTATCTACCTGGCTAACTATCTAATCACTGAAATCATTGAAGTTGACCCATATCATTGCTGAGAAGGAGAAGAAATCGGCGAGTTACAAGGAGAATCGACTAGACAAGCTTTCCGATGACAAAACGGCAAAGATGACGAAATTCGCGAAAGAATATGTCACAAAGATAGTGCATAAGATGAAGAAATCGAGTCGACAGAAGAGCTCATCGACCTCCGCACTACTCACGCCATCCACCTCAACATCCGCGCAAACCCCAGACTCGGCGGATGGCATGGACGTTGACATGGGAGACGACACAGTTGAAGATGCCTCCATGGCAATGGATATGGACTCTGATGCAGAAGGTAGTGACGATGAAGAATTACGGACTAGTGAAAATCTACAGCTACAGACACCTACCAGCCCGATGCACCTGGTGTCCCCGGCTCAGATTCCAACTCCTTCGACGCCTGGAGGCTCACTTGACCAACTGCCAGCAGACCCGCGACGGCGGCCTCCAATGGGCCCGCCAAACGCCAGACCTTTACCCATTTAACTTGCTGCTTAATTACCTGACCATACATACCTGTACCCACACTAATCGAGCGTCACTATGGACTATCTTTCTTGATTCGTCGAGACTCATCGGGAGAAGATGGGATAATTCGGAATACAATATGCTACAAATCGAATGCTCCGTGCTAGAAGAATACAGATGTGGGTTTCTAGATGGGGGACTAAATGATAATCTAGGATAAGAAATTAATGGGGTCTGGCTCATCGTCTATTGGAGGAGGGGGGTCTTTCATGCGAATCATCACGCTCTTTCTAGGACCGGTGATTTTGGGTCTTCCTGAGGTCTTGCCAGACTTCGACGCCTGACCCTCCCGCTGCGTCGTGCTAAATAGCAACATCAATGGCCGGATTGTGAAACACTCCTGAACGGTACTTACGTTTTGCTTGCTCGTGTAGCCTTCTTCGCAGTGGACGTTTCGGCCTTGGTCTTCTTACTGGTAGTCTTCGTCCGTTTGGCGGGACGCATATCCTCCCCAGGTTCATCCCCAACTACTGCAGCTTTCGCTCTCTTCCGCTGTGTCCCCCCTGACGGTTTCGTTTCCGCGTCCTCGCATTCGCTTCTACTTACGTTTTGCTTCCGCGATCTTCTCTTAGGTTTCTCAGCCGGTTGGTTCGTTTCAATGGGTTGGGCCTCGACAACCTCTGCTTCTCTTGTTTTCTTCCTAGTCGTAGTCTCCTCTGAGGTTTTTGCCCTTTTTCTTGCTTGGCCAGCTCCTATCGCATCTACTTCCTCGTCCTCCTGAGCGGCTTTGGCCCGCGTTCGTTTCTTTGACGCAGGTGGTTGCTTCTCAACTTGGTCCCCCTCAACTTGGTCGTACCCATCTTCAAGTTCACTAGCTTTACGTGCGGATTTGCGGACCTTGGCCTGTTTAGACTTGGTCCCAGCTGCAGCTGATCGTTTTGCGCGTGGTGTTGAACCGGAGGGAGAAGTTCCTGCTTCGAGGGGTTCGGAGGCAGCGGGTTCTGAGGTGTCTGTGGGCTTCGATTCAGTAACTTCGGAGGCTAGGCACGAGAGTAAGTGTAATGAGTTGTAGGGAAGAAACATGAACTAACCCTTCTTCTTAGAAGCGGTTTGTTTCGCTTTCCTTTTGGGCTTCTCCGTCTTTTCAGGGGGTGCGACGTTCGAGTCCGGCTGAGGTTCTTCCTTGCTTTGCGTGTCCTTGACCTTCACAGGACGTTTCTTCGTAGATTCTCCTCTAGATTTCCGAGCGGTCGTCTTGCCTGGCTTCGGAAGTGGAGATACTTCTGCGAATTCCCGTAGGTATAGGTCTCGGAATACTTCTGAATAGCTCTTTACCTTCTGTTTTTGCTATTTTCGTAGGTGGCTTCTTTGCCCGAGGAGCTGTAAATGGAATGCGCTTTCACTAAGTGAAATAATATTGTAGGGAATAATAAGTACCTGTGGTTTTACGCGGAGCAGCGGATTTCTTGGGTGACTTGCTTTTATTTTGTACAGATAATGCTGCAATCCTCTTGGTAGGTGACGTAGAAGCCCCTGCCTGGGCCTTTATTGGAGATCGTGACCGGCTTCGGGCCCTAGCCTGGCGACTGGGTGATTGGTTTGCTGTTGTACGGCCGAGCAGAATGTCGGCTAGCGTGTTTCTTGCAGTGGGTATAAATATTCTTTAAACTTCACTTCAGTTGGTGATATAACGGACATTGTTTCAATAAGCTGACCCTCCACGATCACGAAACCGTGCTTGCTGTCGTTCCAGCCGTTTAGCCTTGCTTTCTGCAACCTGAAGAGCTTTTCTGGGTGATTTCCTCCTTTTTTGGGCCTCTGAGTCCTCCATGTCGGCAATAGCTATCGCGAAGGATGGTAAATGTGAGTAGACTGAAGCGACAGTGCAGCAGCCCAACAAACGATGGTCGGCTGGACGCGCATCGGCAATCGGAAGCCATGGCGCGCTCATGTGACTTTGATGACACATCAACACATTTTGATCCCGTTTGACACAGCCACCAAGATATGGCTTGCAATCGAGTCTTTGAATCGAAGATCGTTACCAGTTGGTTATGGGTTTCCACGTTGACCTTATGCTCTCATGACAATTCCATTCTCGCTGCAAGATACTGTATCCCTTTTTGCTTATGGACTTATGGCCGTTGCTGCCTTACGGTACGCTATGTCGAAATGGGCGACCAATACAAGTGCGTCTTCGGGTCATCCTGAAGGCTACATCCTCCGGAATAGAGTCACTCATGCACGCCTTCTCCCCGTTGAATCGAGGCATAGCTTCACATACCCTATTATCTCGGTACTTGTTTCAATAGACGCACTAGAACAAGGGCGTCTCAATATACTTTGGGGCCTGCTTTTCGGTTATGGATCGACCCTTGGTCAACTCCTCGGTCTACGTTCCAAACCCTACCTGGAACGAGGCTGCAGCTCATTAAGGCAGAAATTAACAGCACTTCTTACCTCTCAAGGGTATCTGACGGCTAATAATCCGGAGTTCAAAACTGCCTGGATGATGACTATGCCAAGTGTTTTGGGATTTGAAGGGATCAATCCCCTTACCGTGTATTTCTGTTATCGGGCGGACATGCTCTGGCTCGTAGTCCTGGAGGTTAGTGGGTTACCTTCTAGAGATACAACACACTTTCTAACCCTGATTTCTCCAAGATTCATAATACATTTGGCGAAACACACGCCCACATTCTAGAAGTCGGATGCAATGAAAACCCTTCACCACCCAGCGGGTAAGTAATAAAGTGTCGTGCATTTCATGTAATGGAAATCAACAATAACGCAACAGATTTGATCACCAGTGGGCCTTTAGACGTGAATTCCACGTTTCGCCATTTAATGACCGAACGGGATTTTACACGGTAGCCGTGAAAGCCCCAAGCCATTCGCCAGCCTCTCAGTCTCTTTTGCCAGTGGACCCTCCCAGCCCCGTGGTCAGGATCGACCTTCATACTGCAGCCGCGAACCTCTCTTCGGAAAGTCCCCAACCTGGTCCACTCAAACTCACCGCTGTCCTACGGCCTCTAAAGGCAGAGCCCTTGAACGCATTTGGGATCACATCTACGCTGTTATGGGCGCCGTGCAGCCTCTTCTTATCGCTACCCAGGATCCTTCTAGAAGCGTGGAAACTTCACTATAGGAAACGTCTTGATGTTTTCATACGTCCAGAGCCCTTAGGCCCCGCCGATCGATGGCCCCCGCTAAAGGACATACCGACCGATGGGCGTACGGGAGGAGGAGTTGCATGGCGCGGCGAATCCGCCTTCGAGGCATATGCAAGGCGACGCGTCCAATCGTTCCTGCAGAGAAGGGCGAATGAGAGACGGGCGGCCATCACCTTCATGCCTTTTGATCCCGCTTCCAAGCCTTCTGTCTTTGGTAGCCCGAATCTCACCAATCCAGAAAAGCAGCTTACAATCCGCTATTCTGCTCCACGGGTCTTCACGATCCTATTCCTTTCCCCATCAGCGAGACACGCGTATTTGCTTGGGTGTGAAACGGAGGGTATCTTCCATGTCTCCTCCAAGGCACTTTTCTTCGACATATTCGCGGATGGAGAACACGAGGAGATGGGCAGGCGAAGTTTTCGACAGACGTTACGGGTCACGCCAATCCCACTTGGTTTATCCCTGCAAGTGCCACATTCTCATTTGTTAGACCAAAAATCACTCATAGGCACCGCTGTGGATGCCGCCTTTATCTGGACTTCTCTCTTAATTGGACGCCTAGAAGCTTTTGTATTCCAGCTTGTTTCGGCGAGAGTGGTTCCTGGTGATGAGCCTTGGAAGCAATGGGAGAGGGCCGAGAATGTTTCGAAGGGTGGTGATGCTAGCAAACAAAGAAGTAGCTTAGGAAGTGTGAGCAGAAATCAATAGAGCGTGCGCCTCCGTGTAATAGAAGTGCAAACATTCGACACTTTGCGGTTCGGCCCATGGTGGATTGAAGCCACAGAGTCCAGGATAAACAGTTTATCACTCGAAAAGGGTGCATTTAAGGAATTTATTGCAATGCAAACAATCTATGAATGAGTGTCGATGGTCTAGTTGATGCCGGTCGCGGCCGGGGTGATAGCCTCCTCGTCCCTCCCTACATGCCAAAAGACTGTGAGCGGGTGGTTCATGTAAATTTGAGTATGGAAGCGCACCTTCGTAAAACTTTTGCAAAAAGGTCTTCTGTGGTCGAGTTTGCGGCTCCAACATAATCCCATATATGTGATCCGACAATTTCCAGCAGTTCATGGTTTCCTGGTATTCCTGCTGCCCCTTGACGATGAGCACGTCAATGACTCGTGGGTCCGTGACGTAGCGGTTCTTTTCAAATCTTTCGCGGATTCTATGTCGGACAAGGGTTGGGGAGACGTTCAAAGCGTACAACGACACAATTTCCGGGGCCTGGTCATGTCCGAACTCGTAAGAATTTGAACTTGACTTGGAAGAGAGGCTTACCGAGCGGTACCAATCACGATAAAGTTGAAGGGCTCTCTTGCGAGCATCCGTAACATTGGCAGAAGCACGAGTTACTTTTGCAAGGCGGGCAGGTATTGTGGTCATCCTGAAGACGGGATTGGTCGTTGAGCAAACAGAGTCCAACAACAGCTGAGCCGTTGTCCCGATTTGGAAGCGCCGCCTTCTCGCTTTATCTACATCCAAAGATCTCGTCAATACTTGCAATCTTACCTGCATTCAACTAATAAAGATGACTCGAGGCGGTAAGTCTTGAATAATTGTTAGCAAATAATTTTTATTGATAGTTTTGTAGGCAAATTCAAGGCAAAGCGTGGTGGAGGTCGTAGCTTCAGGTTTGATCCAACATCTGCAAATATGCTGTTGACGTGCACTTAACTGGCTGCTCTGCTAGCCGTAACATGGTACTCGATCAGGATGGTACTGCAGTTGGCGAACCCAGGAGGTAAGGCTACATCCACATAATTTAATCCTACAATCAACTAGGCAATTTGCAGGGCACCGCGACGAAAGGATCAGGGTGAGGAAGATATTTCTGAGGAAGAATCCGAGGAGGAGGAGTCAGAAGAGGAGTCAGAAGAGGAAGATTCGGATGAAGGGAAGGAGAAAGATACCCTAGAGCTTACTCGAACACAGAAACGTGAGATGAAAAAGAAAGAGGCCGCAAAGAAACAAGTGAAAGGTGAGGATGAGGATGAAGACGACGAGGACTTGATCAACCCAAACCATGTCACCAAGAAGATGAACATCTCTGACTTGAGTGCTCCTCGAGAGCTGACACGTCGAGAAAGGTACGCAATCGACTGATTCCATGAAGTAGAGTTGACCGACTATTTATAGAGAGCAGAAGGAGAAGGCTGAAGCCAAGGAGCGGTACTGGAAGGTCTGTCGGCATTGTTTCTTTAAACCCCCAGTCTGTCTCACGTTCTGTTCAGTTGCATGCCGCTGGCAAAACGCAAGAGGCGAAGGCCGACCTTTCACGTCTGGCTAAGATTCGTGCAGAACGAGAGGCTGCTCAAGCCAAGAGGAAGGCTGAGGCCGACGGTACGTTCCTGGATTTTCCTTCTGTCCGAAATAGACACTAATCAACATTATTCAACAGCGAAACAAGCAGAGGTAGACGCGAAGAAGAAGGAGCAGCTCACAAAACGCAAGTGAATATAGTTTGCAGGGTTAGGCTACTATTATTATTGTATTATATGTAGTGCTCTATCAGTAAACTTGTCTCAGCCAGGAAATACCCATTGAAATGACTTCATCCAACGCTAGGCTGCCCTCATCTTCCTTACATTCTCTTGCCACTTCTGCATCAACACAGGTGGGGGCATCCTCCTCTCTCCCACCCATTCCCTCATCCAATTCCAGAGTTTTGTATATTGATTGTTTTCTTCCCCACTCAACTTCTCCATCAAAGGTGCCTCGAAGCTAACCTCTTCCCAGAACACCAAAGACACCGCCAAAGTCGAGGGAGACGGCTGTATCTTGAGGACTTTCATCCAAGCCAACATCAACGGAATCTCAGTGGCACGAGAGCTGAGGCCAAGTAATATGATGCCGCTGATAACGTTCTCGTTGGTGATGATGATACTAGGGTATTTGGTTGTCCCGTCCTCGTTGAGAAGTGCATCAAGAGCCTTCGCACCCATGGTTGGGTCGATGAGACGCCCGAATTTGGGAAGGAGACCGCCATATCCGGCAGCGGGGTCTTCGTCCGGGGAAGCACGTACGGCGTATGCAGGAGATCGGACGTGGCGAAGGAGGTCAGGATCATTTCCGAACATGGCTTGCTGGAAAATGGTGATCGCACGATGAACTGCAGTCTGGTTGTGCCAGATACGGGGTTTGTAGGATATTATACCCGTTCCTGGGGTTCCCACCGTCGTTTCAATAGCCTTGACCGCCTCTTGTCGAGCAGCCGATGTCGTAGATTGGGATGAAGATTGGGAGGACCGGAAAGGGTTCTTCAGCGACAGCTCGGCGACGACGCCAGCCAGTGAATTGTCAAGCCGCCGCATGATCCTGGTCCCATACATAAGTATGGACAGCGACCTTGAATCTGGCAAGATGTGGAATAGGTTCCACATGTTATCGAACAGCAGGTATATGAGATCTGGACGACCGATGCGGTTTAAAGCCACCAAGAAGTCATTGACCGTAACAGCGGTCATTTTGACAGGCTCGGGGCTGAGGAGATCTCCAGGTGGTCGGGTGAAGGTTTCCAAGAAGGCGAATGCTGCATGAGGTTTGCCTTCTCGTGCAAGGACGCGTAATCCTAGGGATAGCATGTACTTGTTCACTGGTAACCCGCTTCCACAGAATTCGTCCCATAACTTGGCCGCTAACCGACTCTTCCGCTCGAGGAGACCGGTGATGACGATGTGGTATGTCGTGGATGTTGGTGTGAGAGACTTGGGTATATGGCGGAAAACCTGGTGGAGATCTTGTGCAGTAACTTTGTGGTCTCTTGCAGCGATTTTCAACGCAGAGGTGAAAGCGAATATGTCGGCTCGATATTCCGAGCCTTGCTTGTTTGCAGAGCTAAGGAGGCGGTCGAATAGGGCCAAGGCATCGTTGCGGCGTTTGTAGGACATGATGTAACGCATGTTTGCACGGTTGAGCGGATCTGCCATATAGTTGACAGGCTGGGGTTGAGGGGCAAGGGAATTGGGATTGGTCACCAGGTTATCAGCTTGAGGTCGGGTGACAAGGCCTTTTATCACTTTGTGCTGCTGCTCAACATACTCGATCGGCAGAAGGCCCTCAGCGACGTGCTTTGATGATACGCGCAATAAATTTTCATGGTGTTCTAGGTGAGCTTCGACATTTTGCTGGGATATCTGCCTATTGAGGTATTTCGTGAGTGTTGGACCAGCAACGTCAACATGGAGCAGCTTCTGAAGTGTCTTGGGGTGGACTTCGAATCCTCTCTGTTGCATGGTCCTGAGGACGGATAGAGTCCTGGCCTCTATCTCTAGGGAATAGCTGGGGACCGTGGAAAGGGCTTCCAGCAATAAGTTGAACTGCAGGGAAGAAAACAGGTATTTGGAGGACAAAAATGTCTTGATAAGATCTCGCAATGGGACGAGAAGATTGTATCGGCAAAGGTGGATGGCGTTCAAGGAGAGTAGCGCACCATATTCGTGGTGATTGTTGGACGCTGCTGGACTTGTACGATCTGCATCGGGGGAATTCACAGAATTTGCCTGTGAGCCTTGGTGGGTAGTGAGCGCACCCACGTAGGGGTGAAAGAAGCGAGTGGGATCCAAGGCTCTTGATGTGGCATATGCCTGTCGGTACGTTCGAGTCTTGAAACTCGTCAAGAAGAGGGCGACCCAAGGAGGAAGGGTCTGGAAGATATGTTCTGCGTTATTTATTGGGCCAGCGGAATTTCCTTCCCGCTTTGCGACGTCCATTCCAGAGTCAAGGCATGTCTGAGCCAGGACTGGCTTCCAGTGGTTGTACTCCTCCTGGGAGATTCTACATTTGCCAAGTGCCGCGGGTAAATATGCTGGACGACCGTTAAGTGCAGCAAGCAGCTCCCATATAGGGTTCTGGGATTGCTGACTGAGTAGCTGAATGTGCTTGTCCACTCTATTGAGCTGAGGTGATGCAGGGAGAGTCGTCGAGTATGCTCTTCTTACATGGCTCCAAAGAACGTTCATGCGACACTTTCATCTAGCAAGATATAAGCCTGCGTTCACACCAGATGGCAAGTCAAGTACATACCTGGTTCGCCAACGAGCTAGACGATGACAAGGGCGCTTGAAGTTTAGTCTGGTCAACGCGCCACTTTGACAAACATAAACAAACCCACATTTTACGACATTTTGGCCGACCCGCAACAAGCGCCTTGCTTGCACTGGTCAACATGCCTCGTATCCTTTTCGTTAGCGGTTTTCATCCAGCCACTCGTGCTCGCGACTTAGCCTATGAGTTTGAACGGTAAGTAGTAGCCAATGTAAAGAAAAATAGTCAAAAAGATGCTCATAAATTCGAGCAGGTATGGTAACTTAGTTCGTTGCGATGTTCCTGCTCCTCGTAACCCTCATGCCCATTCTAATCCGTGAGTACCTACTCCCGGTTTCTCTTAAAAACCATCTCCGTGGTCGAAGTCGGGTCGAACCAAAAAGAAAATTACCGTCGTACTTTCGGAACGCGAATCCGCTTCGTCGACTTTCCTCTTTCAACGTGTCGTTCGCGAACGCCTTCGTCCTCGGTTGCCTTGTCAATATATCAAAACCTCGAGAATAACGAACGCTCAACGAAATCGACCGTTTCGCAGTTACGCTTTTGTGGAGTTTCGCAGCCAAAGGGATGCTGAAGACGCCTACTACGAAATGTATGTGATCCACATAGCCCCTCCTCATGTCAGACACTCTAATGTATCACCTCTATAGGCATGGCCGCTACTTTGAAGGTTCAAGATTGAGCATCCAGGTATTTACCCCATAATCCCATGTTGTCTGAACGTGTCACCAATTACGTCTTCAGTGGGCCAAGAACCCACCCTCCTCGGTTTGGCGCTACGACAGGCGTGCTTCCCCACCGCCCCGTGCTAGCAGAAATGGCCGCGATCGTTCCCGCAGCCCCCGTCGCCGCCCGGAACGTGATGACCGTTACAGAGAGGCGGACAGGGAATACTCTGACCGTGATAGGGATAGGGACCGGGATTACGATCGTGACCGTGGTGGCGACAGGCGAAGGAGGAGTAGGTCCCCAGACCGTGACCGCGAACGTGAACGTGAATACCGCACCCGAAGGAGCCCCTCTCCAGACAGAAGGAAAGACGAAAGAGACACCAGGGACAAGGCCAGGACCCCTCCCCCTCCTGAAGACGGCCCGAAAGAAACCGTCGACAGAGCCAAGACTCCTCCTTACGATCATCGAGAGTGAACGCTAGTGTACTACCACTGAAAAGTATTTCCTTCGTTCTAACGCTTATGTTAACCATATTCCCATTTTATTCTCAAGAAAACGTAAGATTCATGCATCCTCCTACCGTCTACATTAGCCTTTTCTTGTCTTTAACTATACATTACTTAGTACTGAATACAGTTGTTCATTGTGTTCGTTTTATAAGAATTTTCCAGGATTTGTGAGTCCAGTATTGAAAGTTTAAAAGCTTGACATTTCGGGTAATACAAGACTACGTACGATCATGATCAACCGACCGCCACAAGGCGCATTACTTTGCCTCTACGCCCGGTTAGTCCCTCGCCTCAACCATGAGCACCGAACGTGTACCGACAATCAACGACCTACGAGTATGTTTTGGCCCAATCTCAACCGCTATACGAATACTCATCACACATTGTTTAGGTGAAGCTATGTTACATCTGCAGGGAAGAGGAGCATCATGACTCGAGTGAGTTAATTCCACTTCCCTTTTGTGCCAGTCATGATGAACAAACTTGCTGGCAGAGCCTGAGGGTGAAATGAGAACATGGACGCATCCCTGTAACTGCACGCTGGTGGCACATGAGACCTGTTTGCTGCAGTGGATATCCACCTCACAAGGCAGCTCAGATCGTCGGGAGAATGCCCTCAAATGTCCCCAATGTGGCACCCACTACGAGCTTGTCAGCAACAGACCAGGGATACTAGAACTCTTAAGCAAGCTGAGCAGGATTTGGCAGGGATTGGGACGGCAGTTTACGCTGGTCAGCGTTGCGGGATGTATTGCCGTATTTTCTACAGGTGAAGGCATTTACAGAACTTCAGTTACGCAACGCTAATAGCTACGTTTAATTATAGGCATATATGTTGTGTTTACCGGCTTCGGAGCCTACGCCTTCAAACAAATGGTCGGGGATGAGTATGTATGCAATCTACCTCTTATACGCAGCCCCTGACGCTTAAACCGTAGGATGTTTGAAATTATGCTCACAAACGATCCTGCGAGGTGGCCAGCAATTGCATTCTTTAACCTTCCACTCTTGACTGTCTCTCTTATCGCCTCTCGCTTTCAAGACTCTCCGCAGCTCCCAATCCTTCTCACCTCTTCCTTCTTCTGGCCAGTAGTTGATCCCGTTCACCCTCGATTCCGCTTCCTGGAACAATACTGGAAAGACCCCGCAACGAGACCGCCTTATCACACACCAAAACACCCCGTTTGACCCAATGGCCACCTTCACCCATGACCGCGGGCCTGTTCATTTTTCCCGTTGTGACAGCATTTTACCGAAGATTCTTCACCAAACTCGAAATAAAGCTTCTTGGAGCTCGTCCAAAGCCTCGCAATCCACGACCATTTGCGGGGTTAGATGACCAGTTCCAAATTCGTATCCGGTTGGTGGGCGAGAATGAGGAGCGAGACCGGCAACGACAAGTGCAAGAACGACAGCAGCAGGCGCAAGCTCAGGCTCAGAATGGGAATCCGGACCTGATGAACCTCGAGGCCGCTGCTGAGATTGTCGATATCGATTCCGGGTCGATTGGCAGGCGACTTGCTGGTGCGATGCTCATACCAGCTATCTCGCGGGCAATGGGCAATCTCTTGTTCCGCATGTCGAATTATTCCCCTCTACTGAAGCGGTTCCTTGGTGTTCGACCTCCGCTATATGGGCTTCTTCCACCTATCTTGGGACCTTACACAAATCCCAAGGCATGGGAGAAGTTGAGTATTTGGGGCCAGCTGGGCCTCGGACTGAAGCTTGGCATGACCACACTCCTCAACGGGCCACCTGTTTGGACGGAAGCTGATCCTGTTTGGTAAGACCTATCCCTCATTCTCAAGTATGCACTCAACAGTACATCAGGTGGCGAAATACAATTGGTCTTGGTCTTTTTGTCGTGGTGAGTATCATCCTTAATGTGCTATTCTATGTATGGAGCCTAAACCTATCTCTTATAGGCGAAAGACTGCGTTAGGCTACTCCACTTATGGCTCACGAAACGCGACCTCGAGAGCCGACATATCAAGAACCGCGACTTTACAGGAATTGACGTCAAGGAACTCGATCTAATACCATCATGGAACACTCGGAGAACATGATCCCAGTGTACAGATGGACATTGTTGGGGAGCTGTCGTAGTTTTGCATGCTATCATCATTAGTATAAACCCAAATAATTTGACGTTGGTACATCATAGTTGTTGTTTTCCCACCCTTGTTCTACATTCTTGTTAATCAATACAGTCGAGAGGGATCTCTTTTTTTCAGCGTCGAGACACCCAGGTCTTGTGTTCAAAATTTACTCCGAGACGCCTTTGATTCACCATGCGCGCGCTTATTCTCCGAGCATCTTCACTATGAAATCTCAAAGCTCGTCTCCCATTGTATACAAACTAGAAAATACACATTTTATTATGTTTAAAAATCATGTATTGAAACCCCCTAGCACTTGGTGTTGGCGTAGACTTGGGTAGTGAAGCACTGTGGTAGGAGTCAGTCAGTATATGAAGCATGTAAATATGTAGTACTGACGTTGAAGTTATCAGCGTTCTGGATGGACTGAGAGTCAGAGAGAGCCTGGTCGGCAGCGCATCCGTAGGTAACGTCATCAGTGCCAGAGGTAGCGTGGGTCAACTCGTGGAGCGTGGTTCCGCCACGGATGTTACGAGAAGCGACAGAGGTACCAGAGCAGAGGGCAGTGTTGGGCTTTTCGTTGAAGAAGATGCTGCAGAAGTAGACCTGGACAAGTTATGTCAGGCTTGATACAGTGTGCATCATAATAGACGGATGATTGGACCTACGTTGGTGGTGGCAATAAGAGTGTAGGCAATGACACCGCTAGAGCAGGCGTTGTAACTGTCGACGCAGCTCAAGGTCCTTGAGGAGGAGTTCTCGTTGGCAACGGCATTGAGGATGGAGGTGACTCGGGAGGTGGCGGTGGCACCGAAGTAGGCCTTGTAGAGGCTGTCCGAAGCACCGTGACTGCTGATGTAGGAGACTGCACCAGAAGCGAGTTGTTTGCCCTCAGTGTAGCTGTAAATTCGAGTTTGAGCTTCGTCACAAGCGGGAGGGCTGGGCAAAATACGTACCTGGCATCGATGAAGGACTTCTTGCTGGAGTCTGTGCAAATGTCCCTAGCACGTTTGTTGAGGGTGAGCTCCCGCTTAGCAAGGTCGCCAGTGATCTCGACCTCGACCTTGTTCGAGGCAGTGGTCACCTTGGCGAAGCTAGCCTTGTGGGCAGCAACGTCCTCCTCGACACCATGCATCTGGAAGGTGGTGATGGGCTCGAAGGAGTATTTGCCAGCGCCGGCAGAGGCAAAGTCGTATAGGGAGGCAACTAAGAAAGCCAGTTAGCTGTGTTGTCTTCTTCGCTACATGTTTAGCATGTAATCACCATTGTGCTCAACTGTGATGGTCTGACCAGCGGGAATGGTAGCGAAAGCCGAATCGTCGACTTCATTCAAGTCAACGGAGAGCTGGCAAAGGAAGTTAAAAACAAACAGTAGGGTATGATGTGGCTTATGCATACCTTGATGCCAGTGAAGGGAACGGCCTGGCCATCCTTGGTGACACGGAAGGAGTTGGTGGGGAGCTTCTCATCGAGGATGGTGCCGTACTTCAGGAGCTTGACAGCCTCAGAGCCGGAGTTAGTGATCTTGGCCGTGAGCTTGAGGGCGTCGAGAGAGCTGACAGAGCCAGCAGGGGCCGCGACATCGACGGAGAGCGCAGCAGCGCGTCTGGCGGGGCTAGCGAAAGCACTACCAGCGAGACCAAGGAGAACGACGGGGAGCAAATACATGGCTAAGAGAGTATAGATGACTGATAATACCAAACAACCACAGAGGTGCTTTGGATGTAGATTCGAGCCATTTATGCGAGCCTTTTATCCATGTTCCAAGGGTTCTGAACAAATGTGACCATGTGTCTCCTGTACTTCGAAAACATAGATAGGTGTCATATGATGGCACTCGGCGAGATAGGCGGCTCGAATTATTCCGACAGACTATACTGCAGTTGCAGGGTTTTGCATACTTCAGGCCGTTGGTGGCAAGCATCTTATTTTCCTTTCCAGGTATTTTTTGGAAGTCGTAGGGATGGGCGGTGGTCCAAAAATAGCCGCCATCAAATCGAAGCTGTTAGGTTGTCAACCGTTCGAACTTCAAGTACTTCAGTCTCGGCTTGGCTTGGGGCTTGGCATTGTCAAACCACACACGAATGAGGAGCATACAGCTGATCACATTCACAAGTCGGCGAACGGTTCTGAGCAGAGAATTGATGAGCTTCCATTGGGAGATGTAGACGATGCCAGACACAACAGGCGCATGTGGTCTTGTGGAGACTGATAGCACTAGTGCAACCGTAGGTTGTCAGAAAGCTGCTTTGGGATTATCTGGAGGAGCTTCGTCGTCCATATAGAGCTCGGCCTCGAACGCTAAACTCTTCCTGGATCCACTGCCACAAGGAGAGGCGCAGAGAGGTGCATGGACGGAAAGTATCTTGACAGAGACCCTGGCAGTTCCACACAAGCCCACATGAGTTCTGAAAAAGTAATATGGTCAGAATCCTCGGGCGAGAGACTTCTGGCTGCCCGCGTGTCCCATGTATGCCGGCACGACCCATCTCAACAAAGGGTTTTGGGAACTCGTGTTGATATCGAGCGCATGCTCGTACGCCGTACATCGCAGCGATACTTTTGTTGTGTCGTCACTTCATCACATCCAATTTGAAAATGGAAGGAGATACGAAGAAGCGAAGATCGTTGGGGACACCTCAATACACCGCAGCATGTTGTTCGACGTTTGGTCAGCGTATGTAGAACGGCTGTAAAGAGCTCGGCCCGTTTGTTTTCATCTGAATGAGGGTCAATGCCTGTTATCGGGAACGTTCTTGTGAATTATGCTGTGATCATAGAATGAGAACTCACTCGGATCTTGACCGTTGGACGAGGCTGTGGAGGCCGCACGTCGTTGAACCATGTGGGCGTGTAACAAGAGATAAGACGGAGTTGAATCATTGAAGTCGGAAACCGAAGATCAGTGCAAACAGTCGCCGGCGGCAGATCGAGCTTTTAGGTCTCAACACTTTACCTTAACGCTGCCTGAGGGGAGGTAGATAAGGGTAACCGCACTGCAGATGGTCCTTCAACTTTGTTATCTTCCTCGTAAACGCCAAGAACGTATCCTTATGGGCCATTCATCATATTCGAATTCGGTCCCGAAAGATGTTGGATTGTTGAAGAGCGCGTGACGAGACAGAGCAACAACATCAAGCAAGCTGAGTCCAACTCCAAAGAATCATATCTATTGCGGAACAAAGGACAAGTACAGGCCTCATCCAAGCTATCTTGAGTTCGTTCCATTATGAATCGAATGTACTGTGGTGTTACTTGAGCAAGAGAGGAGACCAGTGGCTGTGTACAGCATGTTAACCATCTTGTTTGTCGATGGGGGCAAAAGCAAAGCGAGTACGTCATGACCACCCTGCTTTCCAGCCATCAAGTTTGTATAGTGATCACGGTATTAAACCGAGGACAAAGTGACGTTGTTGATTTTACGCCTTTCAACACTATCTGCTGAAAAACCGCGATTTACGATGTCATTAGGAGAAGGTCAGTGGCTTAACTTTTGGATCAGATGGGACAGAAATGAACGAAGTACTGCTAGCGGACGCAAAATATCCCAGTGCTAATGAAAGCTCGGACATAGGACCAGAGCCGACCAGAGAAAATCCCGCTGGTGTGAGTGACGTTTAATGCTCTCTCCAAAGGCTTTGCCGTTAATCGCATCGATTTTGTAGGTTTACCCTAAATCCGACCCAAATGCAAGACCAAGTGAATATTCACCTCACCCCTTCTACAATGTAATCAGTGTTGCTCAATGATTATATAGGTCCCTCACGCACTCCTGGAAGTGCAGAACAATTTGCCGGAAACCCCTTTGTCCTTCGTGCCGCCCTAAGGGACGTCGATCATGCATTCGGGAAGGTCATAGCTATACTTGAGAGTGAGGAGAGCACACAGGTATCGGATAATGGTAACACCTTGTTGGAACGATTTATAACATGGAGAGATGAGCTGGATGCGCTTCGTGGCGGTTCCGCAGAACATTCTCGGGAGCGTGGTTCTCGCTCCCGCTCACGAGGTCCCACCCAGGAAGGTGGGATATTTGTAGATTAGTTTTATTTTGGAGTTGCACCTCTTTATTCGGTACCGTCCATAGGGGGTGTACAATAAATCAAAGTGCCTACCAATCCAGATAAGAGAACTTTATTCTGTAGGTCAAAGACTCGGATGTATTTGTACATAGAGGTTTTATTCCCAAATCATGAATAGTGTAAAATAATGTACAGCAGACGTACGGGCAGAAATAACGAACATTACTTGAGTTCATAGCGAAACTACATAGTATGAACAAGATAATCAATTAACCACTTGACACCCGAGCGAAGGGACGACTGGAAAGCATAAAAACAAAAAAGCTGCATGCACGAGAACCCCCTGAAGATACTCATCGATACATCGACGTATTCTTCGTGCAATATATCCCAAATCGTTGCCGCAACGGTTTGAATAATTGAGTAGGAAGAGGTCGAGTATTCTCCTGACCCATCTCGGAACTATCTGTGCACCGAATTGACCGCGGCCGTGGTGGTTCGTCATCCATGTACACCATTGATGCTCTGGGCTGAGACCGGGTCCGAGCCATTCGCACCTTAGGTCGCAATCCAGCGAGTGGATTCGAACGCCTCCGTAGTGACCAAGCATCCGGCGCTAAAGAGGATTTTTTGAGTCCGTATTTCTGGAAGCAATGGAAGAATGAAATCACTTACGAGGCATGGCCCGGGAACGCATTTCTCGCTGCCGTTCAGATGTAACACTGTGGGCCCTTTCCCGGCGGTAGCCCCCAGATACCAATGTGTTAGGGAGTAGAGACATTCCCCGCATGGAAATACAGGTGTCAGAGTCGCCACCAGCCCTGATGACCGTTATGCTCTGTGCATGTAAAGGCGCCAGCAGATCAAGAGCGCGCCCTGGGGAGGTGAAGCTAGTAAACTAATCCTTTAATTATACGATCATGAACTAAAGGCTTACCTCTACAGGCTGGTTCAATATCATCAAAACGGTCATAAATCATATGTAAGAGGTCTATATACGCCGCCTTGAAAGGGGTTGATGCTGCTTTGCCCGCACAAAGAAAGTACGGAGATATTTTAGCATCAGCTAGTGTCCGTCTAGCAATCTGATAGATACAAGGAATCCTTTACAATTAGGCCTTACTAGAGAAAGAGAAGCAGATATACCTCGATAAGAGCGATGACCTGCAGATATTCAAACCCGAACATCAGCGGGAGAACACGTTTCAAACACGAAGTCGCTTACTTTCTTACTGTGTCTCTGAAAATCGGCGGGCGATAAATCATAGACGGTTAGAAGTGTTTCGGCAGCATCTACAAAACGATGGAGAGAATCGAGCTGAGAAGCCAGCTTCGCTGCGCACTCGGACACCTGTAAATCTACTACGGTGCCAGTGCTAGTGGCAGCAACCTGGGGTGCGATGGCGGTTGGCATCAGAAATGCAAAAATGAAAAGCGGTAAGGGGATTCGCGGCTTATATGGTGTGATCGGAGAATCGAGCCTTTGCAACAATAGCACAGCATGTCAAGAGGGCGGGTTGAGGGAAAATACTGGAAAGAATCTTTTTGCGGTATATGCCGGGTTGTTGTTCTGAGTGCATCACACATGCCACGAGCCTCATGGCTACATAGCCTACATTTCAGACCTCATTATTAACCGCAGTCTATTCTTATTGACTCATTTTGAGTATTCTAACGGCTGTACACTCGTTAGTAACGCCGATCGCACCTGGCTGATAGCGGGAGGGACTGGCTGTATCTGAGTCTAAAAATGGGAAGGGCTAGCTGATGTGGGAAGGATCAAACGCCAAACATGGGCCCACAAGCAATAATAACGCGCTCGCGTGACAACTGTGACAACGAGACCATCCAAGCAATTGACTGGCGGCGGGATAGCTGTTCGAAGGCACCTTCAATCATTGGCTATGAATTCATCGACAAGCAGAGCTGACCAGGATAAACAAAGGAAGGAGGAAATACTTCGACAAATCTCGTCATTGCAAGCCCAGCTTCACGACTTACCACTAGACCAAACCAACCATGCTGCTTTCACCCTACCATGCCTCACTTCTCCAAAGCGCAAGGCACCGGATTCAAATGTCCTCGTACCGGCCACTCCCCCTTCTAGTAAGATATACCTACCAGGTATTCCCTGACCAGTGCTGAAGTTTTACGAAGAAAGGCGAAGGGTGGAGAGTACGACTCAATCAAAACCAGCGACTAAACTTGGCAGTACCCAAATCACCAAGCCCAGTCAGAGAGAACGTGTCAAATCAGCCAAAACCGTGTCGGCGACCCAGCCCTTTGTGCCTGCCCCCTCAAGCTTTCTATCTAGCCTCGCCAAGTTCAATAATGGGGAGGATGCCACTGCAAATCCGACGGAACAGCTCATTCGCTCCGCCGGATTCTCGGAAACACCTGCTTCAATATCTGCAAATCAATATACTTCCTCCGTCGGCAATAATAGGGATGATAGGCTTGCGCTGATAGAAGACCTAGAACCTGGACCTGTTGAGCATAGCCCACCTTCGGATGATCCCACTTTCCAGAAACTGGAGCCTAACTCAGGCATCCGACTCTCGTGAGCGACTTTTTGGTGCATATGCCACCCCCAGATCCTAATACAGAGTTGATAGGTCTCGAACAATTCCACATGATGACTTGCAACTGCATCTTACGGGACGTTATTATCTCTCACCATCTCGATTATACTCGGTCGTTCAGCTGCTACCCAACAAACAAGGATACGATGTCCCCGTAGTTGGCGATTGGATCACCATAGCCGTTGTTGCCGAGCGTGGTCCCATGAAATATAGTAGAGCGCCTGTTGCGGTAATCTCAGGGAACGCAGAGGAGGCCACCGGCGAAAAGAAGTCGTATGCGGAAAAGAAGAAAGAAGAACAGAAACCCACTGGAAAGAAATATGTCAACTTCAAGCTGATCGATTTTGGTGCCCGTGCTAGGTCGTCGTCGTCAGCTACTGGCGGGAAGGCTGTAATCAGGGGCGATGCTTTCTTATCCTTGCTGCTCTTCGAGGCGGACGGCTTTGACTTGATTTCTGATGAAGGTGATACCAAACCGAAGAAGCGATATAGAGGTGGCAGCAAGGGTGCCTTCGAGACCATGTCAAAGCTTAAGGAGGGCGACGTCGTGGCTTTGCTCAACCCTCGTATTCTGAAGCCTTTCCAGGTAAGCGTCGATTCACATTTTCAGGATATGCTACTAATATTCTCCATTTTAGCGTTCAAATGATACACCTCACCCTACGAGCAATATTCTTGCCCTTACACCCGAGTCTGCTGCCTCTATCATGACAATTGGGCGATCTCAGGACCTGGGAATGTGCTCTGCAGTCAAGAAGAATGGAGAGACATGTGGAAGTTGGTACGACAAGAGAATCAGTACAGTTTGCGAGTGGCACATCCAAAGTGCTGTGGAAAGAAGTCGAGCTGGTCGTGCAGAATTCTCCTCAGCGTGGGTTCGCTTTCATTATTGGTGCTCCTATACTTATCATTGCTCTTTAGGACAACCGGCCTATCCAACACTGCCGTCGCGAAACGCAAGCCCAATTACGACCCAATGAAACAATGGGGGCTGCAGCCTAATGAAGATTCTGGTAGCTCTGGGTCTACATACATCGTGTCTGGGCACATCGTCAGCGGATCCAAATACGACTCACGGACGCTATACGCTACCGAGAACATTGGACGAGAAGGACAAGCCAAGGCGCAGCGGAAAGTGGCTCAGAGGGAGGCTGAGAAAACTCTGGCAAGCTTGCTGAGTAGAGACAAACAGGGCATGGCAGCTGTGATGAAGGCTCGAGAGGCTAAACAGGTGACGAAGGATGGAGCAAATGCTCAAGAAAGTGGCCAGTTAGCGCCCACAGCGACGTCGAAACGCGGATACTCTGTTCAATTGATCAAGCAGCTGGGATTCGACCCATCCACAAGACCTGGCCAGCGTAAATTAGCGTCAGACGATGCACAGAAGAAGGTCAGCCCAAGTTCCTTTCATACAGATCCATTGCGGATTCTAAACAGCCTTGATTCCAGCTTGACGGTCTTGCTGCTATCCAAGCAAACCGAAAAAAGATATCTCTTGCACCCAAACCTGGACCAAAGATACGCTCTGGCGTTACGTTTCCCTCAGCCTCGTCGACATCTGCAGACACCGAGGAGCCAAAAATGATAGATTTAGATTCAGATTAGCTGACCCAATCGAATATTCTCGCATACTCTCCCCTCATTTGCCCGACTTCATCCATACATACCAACATTGACGCAATCTTACCGCGTACTTTTTTTGCATCTACCTTCGACTTTTATCGCCGACTGGAGTCCGCCTTTTACAAATCGTGTATAGATATCAGCCCGAGGGTGCATTACAACATATTTTCATAATGATACATCCAAGAGCGACAGCTTCTAAGTAGTCTCGGCTGCGTACGATAATATGCCCAGGCATTCTGGCACACGTGGTACATATTACGGCTGGAAAATTTTGTAGTATTCCCGGCGTAGGTGAAAGTTGGGTAAAAGCTCCAGCAAGGTTCAATTTTTGGCTTTGGGTTTATGAGGGGGCAGCAGCAGGCGTTGAATCTGTGACCATTTCCTCAGAATCGTCGAGATCATTCGCTGATGGGACTGCAGCTGAGTTGGCAGCTCCTGCAGACGGGATTCCTTGGTCCGGAGCGACAACGTCCCTAAAGGTTTGTTAACACAATATCAATGAAGGTAGGATGCGTACACACCACTTGATCTGGAACCTGGTCACTCGTGGTTTCGCATTG
Organism: Clitopilus passeckerianus; assembly: GCA_944990035.1. Classification (NCBI taxonomy): domain Eukaryota; kingdom Fungi; phylum Basidiomycota; class Agaricomycetes; order Agaricales; family Entolomataceae; genus Clitopilus; species Clitopilus passeckerianus. The sequence continues at coordinate 1,211,821 of CALYLX010000145.1, forward strand.
ATCTCCCTCACAAGCTTGTCAAATGCAATTCTAGCTGGAGGGTTCTCCTTCATTTCTTCATTGTCGTACTCTGTGTTCTGGTAGTACCCAACTCGGACGAACTCCTGTTCTTTGTATGAGCCTGTTAAAATCAGGGCTGCGACACCTAAAACATCTTCTGGAGGTATCTTATCTGGGTTCGGGGCTTCTCCTTCAAACTCGAACGAATTGACGCCTACGGGAACAGGTCCAACTAGGCAATCGTCCAGCTCTTGGTCAAGGTCCTCTTGGTCCGGCGAAGAGACGTAGATCAATTTCCATTCAAGGTCTATCGGGTGTGTTTAAGTAGCGTCCTCATATCGCCTAGAATGGTCTGACCTTCTTTGAGAGGTGCAATGCACTCGAATGTGACGCGAAACTGGTAGGTATCAAGGTATCTTGCAGGATTATTCAAAAACTCGACATTCTATGCGGTGTATGAGGGAGAGAAATCAGTCAGGCTGGTCATTTAAGCGTACCCTTATTGTTACCAAAGACATGTCTAGAAAGAAAGTACACTGGTATAAAGGACCGTGGCGTAGTCGTGTACAAGTAGTGAAAGGGCTGGACGATGGCCTGCGCGCCTGGACGCGTTCGTGCTGCGTGACATGTCACATATCACCTGAGTTGAGTCACACACAACAGCCTAATTTTCCTCCAGGTCGTTGTAAGATTTCAAAGGTAAATCGTGGATTTCTACCCAGGAATGCTGGTATTGTATTTCGTTTACAGCAAGTAGATTAGTACCAATGTACGATGACTCAACAGACGAAGTGTCGTGACATTTACCACGTGCTCTTTACCGTATCAGGCAATTGATTGATATTGTACGACAGCTTGAGGCCAGACTTGGATCAGATACTGTACCATTCTGAGGACCGACAGCAACGAAGAGCAGCCCTTTTGTCTTTTCGGGCTCTTTTCTCGAGGCGCTTCAGGCCCCAACGGCTTTCTTACCTTTCGACTTCACCTGACACGACCGACTTACGAAGAATAGCAGTGGCCGGCTGGACACTGGTTGCTCCTTGTTCTTTATCCGTTTATTGAAGATTATCGACGTTTCGATTACTTATTCGGCGCTTTCAACGACCCATTCACGACCAAGATACGCTAATACACGTTCCTTTGCGATAGTGGCAAATGGCCCTTGAAAAACCTACAATGCCAGCAAAAGACGAAGACGTCGTCGAGACCCCTGCACCACAAGAATCCCGACCTTCACTCGAAGCACTTGATAGCGAATCTTCTATGGATCCACCGCCCAGCGTACAGTTTCATGAGCCTGACACGCCATCCTTGAGCCGACGTACCACGGAAGCATCCCCAAGTTCTACTCAACTTCCACTTCCTGCTTCCATTGGGCCCAAGCCAAAAGGCCTCGTTAAGTTGCTGGCAATTATTCCTGATGCTTCAGACACAAGTGGTGACTTGCCGAAGGAGGTAATAGAGTCGGAATTCTCTGTTGCACGTAAGCTCTCCGCTCGTCATGACCACATTGACCCTGTTTACCAAACTCCTGCACAGTTGACAAAACATTTGTGGATACTTCCTCTGGGCCTGCCGCGCGCGAGTTAAAAAGGCGATGGGATCTCCAGCTCGGACTGGCCAGGACTGTCCGTTCACCGTACGCTATCACAGCCTTCGTGAATCAGCACGGAAAGCAGATGTTCCGAGTGGGGTACGCGGTTAACTCTTTGTCAACTCGTTTTATGACTGACTCCTTGGCAGCCGGCGTGATCTCTCTGCTCCAGCTGCTAATGCTGCTCAAATTGAAGATCGAATGACACATACCTCTATGGGTGCGGACATAACGACCTCTCCCCGCAACAGTCGGCGGTCAAGAATGAGCATGAACGCCATCCCTTCCATGTTCGCTAAGAACCCTACTGCTGCCAGCAGCTCCAAAGCGCTTAATAATGCTCAGGGACCAGTTCTAAGAAAGCTCAGGAAAACACGGTCGATCCCAGATTTGGTTGGGCAAGGGTCCTTCGTGGAACCGACTGTTGGTCGTGCACATTCCAAGAGTGTAACAGGAGCAGACGTTGCCCCCTTTTGTACGATTATACGACACGACTATCCCCCCTTCGACATCTTTGCTGATGCCATGGGTTGGCTTGTACCGCCATTAACTCCTGGCTCGAGTTACTCGACTCCAAGTCAAATTTCTTCTGATCAATCCAACGACTATTTACGAAGCCAGCTCAGGATAGCCCACCCGTTCGGGCATGGTATTTCTTATGATTCTCCTTTACAACGATATGCTGCCATATCGTCGCCTTCGCCCCCGTTAGCAGCACCCATGCCACGACACTTACGCGAAATGCAGTCGTTCGAGTCAGGGCTGACTGCGCGTCAAGACGACTCACCTATTCATTCGACGAAAATTACACCTACCGTTTCTCAGTACAACCTAGATGAGGTAGACGTTGGTCGCCCGTTGTCTGCCATGCGTCTTCATTCTCCTGGCGAATCGATGCCAGATCCTGATGGTACTCCTACTACGCCCTCGCCTGCACCCATTCCCGAAGTCACATTGGCCCCTCCTCCGGAGACGCACTCCATATCTCGCTATTCCACAGACGTATTCGATGTGCTGCAAACATACCGTGGACTGCCGCAGATTGATAAATTCTCATTGGAAAAGGGTGACACAACTTTCAAGATGTCACTTTCGGCTGACGAGAGCGCTGCCCCTCGAGATGATCCACGCTTTGTTATCTGGGGCGAGTCTTCTGCCGACCGCGATGGCGATGACCATTCAGCTTCTCATGAAAGTCTGACTGATTCATCAAACCATTCCAATTCTGTCTCCAGGAGACGGATGAGTCGGGCTAAACCTCAGGAGACAACAGTCACCGAAGGTCCACAGCGAATCCTTCTCGCTGCTACCATTGAGCGCTGGATAGCTCAGCTCACAAGCGATTTGAGCTATGAGGAGCTTCTGGACTTCTTCTTGACCTACCGAACATACGTTTCAGCGGTTGACTTGTGTCACTTGCTGATATGTCGCTTCCAATGGTCTCTTCTGCAACCCACTTCGTTGCACGACGAGAAGGTTCGAAGAATAGTGCGCGTTAGGACGTTTGTAGCCATCAGGTTCTGGATCTTGACCTTTTTCGCTGCGGATTTCATACCCAACCGTGACCTCCGGCTACTGTTCGGCGATTGGTTGAATACCCTCATCCGAGATCCAATCCTCAAGAAGCATTCTGATGGCGTTGTGAGTTTTTGATCGCTATAACCTGTTTTGATTCGTGGCTCATTAGCTTTTAGGGCATCGTGAGGAAGTTGATGAAGGTTGCAAAAGATTGCAAGGAACAACATATCAAAATTCCTTCGAAATCTAGAGACAGGTCGTCTTCTACTACGTCTAAGGGTTCGGGCATTACAAAACCACATATTTTGGGCGAGAAGTTTGCCGCGGCTACTCAGAAAACCGTCAGAGACGATGAGGAGTCAGATGTTGACCTTGACTTCCTTCCCGAAGAAGGCAAGACAGCGGATGACTCCCAAAATATTCTGACGGAGGCCCCCAATTCCGGTTTCACTCCAACACGACCAACTTCGCTTCCAGCGTCATCGCAGTCTATCCTCCAACACACGGATCTTGGCCCAACGATGCAGGAGGCCGATACCCCATATGTGCAAGTATCTTCCCTGGCCATACCCCTGCCAATGCAACACAATGCAATTTCTCGCGTATTTGTCAAAACCATTGGGCGTCTTGGTAGATGGAAAAGGGTGTTGAACTCTCGAGCAACCGTCAAACCGGGGTCATCAAACATACCTGCCATCGAAGTCGAGGCAACTGAAACCAAAGGGCTTCTTACAGTTGATCCTCAGAGTACCAAAGCCAAGCCCCCACTGAGGGCTCCTCGCGCTCGCACTTCTATCGTCTATCCTACGCCCCAAGCGCCATCCTCAGAGCCTACTCCTACCCCCAACGGTGCCGTAGAAACTCTGGACAAGCCTTCAATGGATGTATCTCAGCTGTCCAGTACAGTTGTAAACACTGATACATCCTCGACCCTCGATTCTTCATCTATCATGGATGATGATATAGATGACCGGCCACAGTCTTTCCGATCCACATCAACAGACTCCTTTGGAAGGCCACTGACGACGGGCGGACCAGCACCTCTATTCCCGGATGCAGGACGCACCCAATGGGCCTTTGACGTCGTTTCCATCGATGAATTGGATTTTTCCGACACTTCTTCGGTATTGGAAGAGGCACCTGCAGCGCCTCCCGGCCTAAGGAAGCAACCAAAAAAGCTGCCCTTACGCCGAGACTTCGAATTCCTCAAACGACCCGAGACTGTGTCATCTTTGGGCATCAGGTCACGCGATTCCGTAGCATCCGATACGTCGAATACTTCGTCTGGGATCAACTTAGGGGGGAATGTTGCTCAGTGGCAACTGAACGCTCTTGTCGACTCTCTCAGTGACGAAGAAGAGGTTGGGGACGTTGAAGATGCTTTGAAGCGCTTGGAAGGGCAGGTCAACCCAGAGAAGCAACAAGAGAAGGCATCCAAGGTGGATGGTTGGGTCCGGAACATACAGAAACGAATGGCCGCCGGAGACTACATCGATGTCGCTCCCCGCTTCTCCGACGACGAAGAGGATTACGAGAACGACTCACCAGATGCCTCCCTAGATGGCAAATCTGAGACCAAATCAACACGTAGCTCCGTCCATCTCTCCATAACAGCGCCAACGCTATCGGTTCCCGAGGGTGAAGGTGACCAAGGTGACGACAATGTGGATATGGTCAAGACACCTATTCCTTCTCAAGTCTCCCATTTCCCCGATAGCAATACACCGGCTAAATCCACCGATGCCAACCCTCCACCTCGCGATGTTGTTCCTCGAGAAATCTGGCAGAGCCGTCTACCTTCTCGCCCTTCAACAGCCGATTCAGCTATTCGCCCTTCGTTCTCCCGAATACCTGCTGCTCCATCAGAGCCTCGCTGGACGCCATCCTTCGTAGTCTCACACAGAGCAGCCGAGGTTGCAGAGCACTTGGCCATGATCGACCGAGACCTCTTTATGGCAATTGGGTTTGAAGAGCTATTCCAGGACTGGTGGTCCCCGAACGAAATAGAGGTTCTTGACTGGGAACAGTTCCTCCGTGATCGAACTCGGTGGAAGGCCGAAGGTCGTTTCCCGCATAGGACCAGTGTCTTGGGAGCTGTCCGAGCAAGGTTCAACGTCATGGCGAACTTTACTATTTCCGAAATTGTGTCGGCACCTCCTGCACATCGACCAATGCTGGTGGACAAGTTTATTCGTATAGCATGGGTAAGTAGTGGATCTCGGGTTTTAGTATTCCATTTTCTCATCATTTCTTCTGAACAGAGGTCCTACTGCATGTCCAGCTTCGCCACGCTTGTAGCGATTATCTCCGGTCTCTCAAGCGACTGGGTCACGAGAGCCATGCGCAAGCCAGGCTGGGTGAAAGTCGGGATGTGGGAGAAACGTATGCTCAAAGATCTGAAACTCTTCACCGATGGCAAAGAAGACTTTAAATACCTCCGACACAACATCGCCGCCATCGTCGACGCTAAAACCGCCCCCGCCGACCCGACCCAAAGTACCGCCACCCTTGGCAGCAGTGCAGCCGATGGCTCCGTTGCTGGTAAAGGCAAAGCAGGTGCAGAACGACCACCTGTTGCGCTGGCTTGCATACCCTTCATCGGAGTCTACCTCTCGCAATTGAAAGGTGCACAACGACTACCTGATGTCATCGACCCCACTGCACCGGAAGAACCGATCGGAGTCAACGCAGTCACATCCAACCTCGAAACTCCCAGCCGCCCCGAAGTATTTTCAGCACTTGCGCCACTCCCAGAGGGCATGAACCTTGAGCCGCTGATCAACGTACAGAAGCAGAGAAGGGTGGCGGGTGTGATCAAGAGTTTAGTTGCAGCACAACATGTGGCGAGTCGGATTCAATTCGACGTGGACAAGAAGTTGTTCCAGAAATGCTTGAAGTTGAGTGGGCTGAGGAATGAGGAGTTGCAGAGGAAGCTTGCGCAGGGATATCCTGAGTAACGAGTTGATTTACGCCCCTTTCTTCTAAGTTATGTCTATGCATTTCGTCCTTTCGTCTTCACTACTTCGATTTCTACTTCTCGCTTGATAGTGAGGTACCTTATTCTACCTTCGTCTTCTTTCTTGGTCATTGTGGCATTCGTAGAGCCCCTGGTTCCCTGTTGTAATTAACGCCGTACGTTATGTATACGAAATCGTAGACTGCATGCTTTCATTTCATTTCACTATGGCATAGAACATCACTGTATCAATGGCTAGGTAGGTACCTCTTCCCGGTAACCCTCAAACCAGACCCTTGCTCTTATACACCAACAAATACGCACTCGAATCCTCGCCACCTCCATCCAGCGTAGCAAGCTTCTCAACCGGGAATACGCTGACCTTTTCATCGTCAAACTTGTACCAATCCTCGTCCTCCTCGTCGAACGCCTGTGTCGCGTTGACCGCAGCCGATGATGCTTGTGCAGCTTCGGCTGCGGAGGTGGAAGGGCCAGAGATCCCGGTTGAGGAAATGGCGGAGGGTTTGTGGAAGACTGATTTCTTGACGAAGCCCATGTAGTGTCCAGCGTCTGCAGCGGGGCCTTTGTGCGTCACGATTGCTATAGCTCCTCGTTAGACCACATCCTTCGGAGGGAAAGAAGAGAGGACGCTCACAAACCAACTCATACAACCCATGCACACTCGCACCCACATCTTGCTTCACACTCTCATCAATCAACTTCTCCAGCTCCTCCAGCTCTCGCATCCTATACTCTACCTCGTCGCCGAGTGCGTCCCCAGACCCGGCAGCGGTTGGTTTATTATCTCCATCGACAACCACCCCTCTTCCCCTCTCAACAGCCGCATCCCCAAGCACAGGCTCAACACCCCCAACCTGCGCCGCCGCATCGCCCATCTCCACGTCCGCCGTAGGCACCGCAGTCGGTGCAGGCGGCTCAGGGATCAATGTTGAACTAGACGCAGCACCAACCTTGGTCTTTGTCCTCTTCCTGACTTTCCTCCTCTCTGACCTCTCCCGCTCGTAGTCTTTGAGTTTACGCGAGACGGGGAGGAGCTTGGTGCGGAGTTCGTCCGTGGCTAGGTCTAGTGCGTCGAATTCGGTGGGGAATTTGACTTTACGCTGTTAGAGTTGAGTGAGTAGGAGAGAGAGAGAGAGAGGAGGGAAGGGAGACGAACCATGATCTTGGCCTTTTTCATGATATCCTGCCTCCATGCAAAGCGGACCATATGGACGACCAGATACCCGGGCAACCTCGTCACTCTCGTTTTCTGAGAATACATAGCATCGCGTCCGAGAGTGGGAGATCGCTTTTCGACTTTCTGATCAAGGGACTGCAAGGAGATTAGATTAGATTATCAATAAAACGCGGAAGACTCACGTTCATAATCCCAGTTAACATAAAATTCGTCGTAACATTGATATTACACTCAATCTTGAGGAAGTTCTCAAACGTCACGCTCTTCGCCTCCTCCGGGGCCTCATCACACGTCAACTCCCTTCTCATCTCGCCCATCAACCACTGCTCAACGAACCGCTTCGGACTCTCCACCGCCAACTCGCTCTCCCCAGGGATGTTCCCACTCCGACTCAACCCCGGGACGTTCCCCAACGTCTGCACGATCTGGCCCCAACACTCCTCCGCATCCTGCTGGGCATAGCCCGCGCCGCCCCCCATGGCCATGGCCATCCCGCTCTTCTCTCTCCTGTCCATCTCTGCGAACTGGGGGTTCACCTGACGCAGGGTGGAGAGGAAGCCGAGAGGTGTGACGGTGTCGGAGGTGCGGGACATGTTAGAGTAGAGGTCGCGCAGGGAGGAGGGGAGCGGGGTGGTGGATTGCAAGGCTGGGGCGGAGAGGGCGATTTGGAGTTCGGGGATGGCGCGGAGAGCTTGAATGGAGGCGTTCATGTAGCAAGTGTTGCCGAGGTTGCGGAGGCCGACTGGCATTGCGAGCTGTGGTTGTGTCAGTATATGCGGGTTTTTGATAGGAAGGGAACTCACAGCTTCTGCCAGTTGACTATCATCCATGTCTAAATGTAATCAGTACTTGCTTTTGTATAAGAACCCAGAACACACACACCCTCCAAGAACATTATCGGTTTCTCTGGCGGCTTTGGGAGTTCCCCAGCAGCACCAATGACCATGAAACTCATGCCAGGTTTGGGTGCGACCTTTTTCCATGGCGTATCGTCCTTCAAGACGCCACCCTTGATCATAACCTTCATCCTATCCACCGGCACGCCTGTGACCTGGTAAACGGCCTCCTTGAACGCATTCGGTGGCAAATCAGTATCAAGGTCGACTGGATGTACTTTTCCAGCATGTTTAATGGAAACTTGTATAGGTGCCATGATAGTTGGACGCGTAAGAAAGACGCGCAAGCTCATAATCTACTCTATTTGTTCGTGTTTACTTTTACCCCGATATATCCATCTAATTCCTTTGTCTTTTCTTTCATCCAACATGACCAACCTCACTCCCTCCTCAATCGACTTCAACACCCCCCTCCACCCCTCCCTCCTTCCCCAAATCCCACTCAAACCAATAGACCAGCACGCAACCTACAAAATCTCCCCCACCGACATCGAACTCCGCTTCGCCCTCCTCACGCTCAAAGCCCAAAACCCCACTCTCGGCATCACCAAAACGCACCAGCTGCTATGCGAGACGTACGAGGGCTGGACCGTGAGCGAGAAGAGAGTCAAAAGGTGATGAAGGAAGCTGGGTTGGTTACGAACACCAGTAGTGGCAGCTCTAATGGTGAACAAGGAGGAAGTGAAAGCGCACCCAAAATCTACCCCACCTCCCGGCTCATCCCCTCCTCGACACCACCCGCTGGACGCCCAAAGTCTCCGTCAAGTTCTTCGACAAGCGAAAGGGTAAAGGTCTCGTCACAACAGAAGACATTCCCGAGGGTGAGATCCTATGGACGGAGGACCCTTGGATCCTCGCACCCGAATGGGACATTTACGACCTCCAGAAATCCGGTCGTGCGTGTGGATTCTGCTCTACCCCCTCGACCCGGGAAGTCCATTGGTGCTTCCCTGCCCTTCTACATCCTCTCTTTCCACCAGCTCAGTTGCCCATTCCGATTCTGCAACCGCCTCTGCGTAAGCAGATCCCATAAAACCATCCCCTGCTCTGCGCCTCCCAAAACCCAGCCTCGGTCCCTTTACTCGCGTACGCCCGCTCCTCATCCTGGATGGCTCGCCCTCTCCCACGTCGCCTCACGGCTTCTTCTCTCATCCCAGGTCTCTTCTACCGCGTTACAAGAAGACCTCACGACCTACCAATCCTTCGCCGCCCTCGGGCTGGAAGAACGCTTCAAATGGAGCTTCCGCGCCGCGCCTGACGCAGAGCCCGATCGAGAGACGTGGAAGAAGGCGTGGGGGTTGTTCGTAGAGGCGTTCCAAGAGCCAAAGGGGGAGAGTGATAAGAAGAAGTTGAGGAGGATTATGAAGAAGGAGGTGGAGAGTGAAGAATTAGAAGGAGAGGTGTTTGAGTATGAGGGGTTCTTGAAGGGGTTGGGGAGGATGTCGTTGAGTGAGTCCTAGGTGATTCAAGATGTGTTTTGATGCTAATTGAGTATAGACTTGGAAGCTCATGGTGGATTGTACGTGTTACATTCGCATCTGAACCATTCTTGCTCGCCCAACTTGTCCTGCCGACATTTGGACAAATCAACGCATTTGTCGCGTATCTCGCTCGTCACGACGCGTGCCATTAGAGCTGGGGAAGAACTGACGATCTCGTACGTTAATCCTGAGATGAACGTTGAATCCCGGCGGGAAGAGTTGCGACAATGGGGATGGGGAGAGTGCACGTGTTCTCGGTGTGTCGCAGAATGGCGACGATTGAGAGAAGAGAGGAAGAAGAACAAGGGTAGAGATGATTTGACGGATTTAGCAGCAGAAGTGAAAGCTGGATTGGGTGTATATTAGATAATCAACCAATATAAACTTGAATTCAACTCAACGCTTAACAACAACAACGATGACGATCTAGTATGTTTTCTTTCTTTCTCGTCAATCTATTCTAACTCGTCAATCCAGCTACTCTCTCACTTTCTCCTCCTCGCCGCGGAGATGGGCACATTCTGCGTCCTCGTAGCTCCACTCCCCTTCAAAGTCAAGAAACAACTCTTCAAATTCCTCTCACAGAGCTACATCGTCAGCAAAATCGCCTACGCGCTCAAAATCAGCTTCATCTTCATTGGCATCCTCTTCGTCGACGCCCTCCAACGCATGTTCCGCGTCACTGCCGAATCCGAACTTGCCAAATCCCCTTCAGGGGACGGCTCCACCCGCCCTGTTGTCAGCGACGTCCGCACGGAGACGAACCTCGCTGCGCGCAAATTTTATTCGCAGAGGAATGTGTACTTGACTGGGTTTACGCTGTTTCTGTCGTTGGTTCTGACGAGGGTGTTTTATATCATGTTGGATTTGATTCATGTGCAAGAGGAGTATGGGAAGTTGAAGGAGCAGAGTCAAGGGAATGGGAAGGCTGAGGAGAGTGTGGAGGAGTTGAAGAGGCAGTTGGAGGAGGAGAGGAGGAAGAGTAGGGATTTCGGTGCGTTGAATTCAATTCTCAAATGAAGACTTGCCTGACCTTGTGAATAGAGACGCTCAAGAAACAAGCGGCGCAACAAGCTGCCGAGTTTGATAGGCTGAGTACAAAGTACAACGAAGCTACTGGTAGTGTGAGCGATAAGAGGAGGGACTAATCCCATTCCAATAAATTCTCGAATTTGCACGTTGAGATTGGGGCTTATATGACGTCACTCCCCCATGGGATAGTTCCCAATTCGAACCCGTCTGAGATAGGCCACATGGTCTACTTTCGTACGTCGACTTGTTTCCAGCTCGAATATGGGTAACAGGTTTGAACGTTTGAACCTCAAACCATGAGAATCGTATGAAATCATAGCACAATGTTTGAGTGTGCTCGATCATCGAATTCAAAAGACCATATAGTTAACTGTACAAGCGCACCCATTCCAGTTAAAAGTTGGCCGACTTTGTGGCCGATAGAATCTATTTTTCCCCCCTCGATTAGCACTTCAGGTTCTTACAGTCACGATTTCACCACTTCAAGTGACGGTTCAAATCCACCAATCTTGCGAGCTTCATAGTCTCCCACTGTCTTTCCGCTTGTTTTGTGCAACTCGACCAGCGATGGACGTCGAGGGTCTGCGAAAACTGTTTCGGGCATGGTATAGTAGTGTACTTGAATCACTAACTTCTTCGACAAAGCTCCCAGTTTGACTCTGGGGTATATAAACTCTCAAATAACCTTCTCTTTTTTGGCTCAGGATCATTCTGACGCTTCATTTGAAACGTTGGGAGAAAATATCCCTTGGATGTCTTTATACTCAGCAGTCACGACCGATTGGCATCAGCACACATTTCTTAGGCTTCCCCGCGGTCTCCAGTTCGATTCTGGATGAGAAACTACATTACGAAGGTTATTGCTTCCCTTTTGTTCTCCGACTGAAGGGTCACCAAGTTTACCTAATTCACGACTCGGTCCTTTTGCCATTTCACGGAATACCCACTGACTGCCAACATCGACACTCGGATACACCAGCTAATAGTTAAACGTTAAACTTTGGAACGACCAATACCCTAATGGAAAAACCCACTCGTTGGTCGGCGTCCTTCGCGACGCGGAAGGTCCTAGTCGCATTATTTGTTCTATGTACGTTTTCTAACATGGACAGAATCTAAACGCGATCCTACGTTATAAAGGTCAAGCCATGTAGTTTGCACGCCACACGCTCTACATGAGGGCCGATGGCACCACACCTTTTTGGTCAGTACCCTTCGTGGCCTGGGGAGTAGGTTCCCAGTTCAAACCCGGGTCAGTCCACAAATTGTACAATTTATCATAACCATTTTTTTTTTGGTTAACCCCAAGTATTGTGCACGTAAGGAGCTTCGACTACTGTGGTTGAGTTCAGCTAGCTTGTGTCGGCTACATGGTGTACTTGGAATACTGACTTGGTCTCCGCCTCAGATCTGGATGGATTTGGCCATTTATCATCTACGTCTGTTCTTTTATTCTCAACCGGGCCGGTTGAATGGAGTGCATGTACTGGAATCAGTGGACAATAGCTGCACTGACGATGTTCCCAGCTCAAATTCGCGGGACATAGAAGGACTCTGGATTTGGAGGCACCCCATCCTGCCATT